>JAUDYJ010000005.1:38640204-40025204 GCA_030761175.1 Masticophis lateralis | reverse complement strand
CAAGAAAAACAAAATGCACAGGTACAGTAAATAAGGTACCTTGCTCAATAGTGGTGACTGTGAGAGGGATCTTGGAGTCCTAGTGGACAATCACTTAAATATGAGCCAATAGTGTGCATCAGCTACCAAAAAAGCCAACACAGTTCTAGGCTGCAAAAACAGAAAGATAGACTCAAGATCACGTGAAGTGTTAATACCACTGTATAATGCCTTGGTAAAGCCGCACTTGGAATACTGCATTCAATTTTGGTCACCACAATGTAAAAAAGATGTCAAGACTCTAGAAAGAGTACAGAGAAGAGCAACAAAGATGATTACGGGACTCGAAGATAAAACATATAAAGAACGGTTGCTGGAAATGGATATGTCTAGATTTATGAAAATAACGACTAGGGTTGACATGATAGCAGTGTTCCAATATCTCAGGGGTTGCCACAAAGAAGAGGGAGCCAAACTATTCTCCAAAGCACCTGAGGGTAGAACAAGAAGCAATGGGTGGAAATTAATCAAGGAGAGAAGCAACTTAGAACTAAGGAGAAATTTCCTGACAGAACAATTAATCAGTGGAACAACTTGCCTCCAGAAATTGTAAATGCTCCAACACTGGACGTTTTTAAGAAGAGATTAGGTAACCATTTATCTGAAGTGGTGTAGGGTTTCCTGCCTAAGCAGGAAACTAGAGAGGTTGGACTAGAAGACCTCAAGGTGCCTTTCAACTCTGTTATTCTATTGTATTCTAAACAGTTTTACTCCACTTTTGCAAATGCTCGAGTCAACTCATATTAAGGTAAGTTAAATAGCATAGTAAGACCTAAAGCAAAATTGTATCAGTTTGTTTAGTTTGAGAGCCATGATACCTGATTCTAGTAAACGGCAACTGGATCAATGGATATAGAAAATTGGTGTCTCTCTTTCATAAAGAATAATCTAAACAGATTGGATGGACAGGTGGATTTCAGACAGGTGGATTTCAGCAGGTTTCTGACCAGTTCTGTAGAACCAGTAGCAAAAATTTTGATTGGCGATCTTCATCAGGGTGATTTAATCATCAATCCCCTTAATCTTGGTCTCACACTTTAATGGCTATTCTTTTTTTAAAAAATTAAAGCAATTAAAAATACTCCTATATTTAGAAATTATGCAACTTATTCTCTCCTTTAACTATTCATTTCATTTCAGTTTTGGAATATTCAGATTTTATCCTATTCTGAAAAGTACCAAAATGAACAGCTTATGGGCAGTTGCCCCAACTTGTGCCCTCTAGTCATATTGGAATTTTAGTCTAGAATTCATTGCTAAGACAAACTGCCTGCAAATGCTACAAACCAGTGGTGAAATCTAAAATTTGTTACTACCGGTTCTGTGGGCTTGGTGGTGGTGGGTTAATGTGACTGGGTGGGCATGGCCAATTTTTTTTCTTTTAAAACCATTTTTTTCTGCAATCTCTTCGGTGAAGAGGTTGTAAAAAAATGCTTTCAAAAGGCTCTGACGATCCCAGCTGAGTTGTCTGATTGGCAGAGGCTTTTTTTCTTTTAAAAGCCTCTGCAGATCAGGCAACTCAGCTTGGCTCGTCAGAGGCATTTAAAAGAAAAAAAGCCTCTGCCGATCAGGCAACACAGTTGGGATCATCAGCTGACGACCCCTTTGATGATCCCAGTGATCCGCGCGATTATCAGAGCCTTTTTTTTTTTACTTTTAAAAGCATTTTTTCGGCCGAAGAGGTTGTAGAAAAAATGCTTTTAAAAATTAAAAGAAAAAGCCTCTGATGATTGTGCAGCTCAGCTGGGCATGGGGGGGGGGGGGGGGGGGACAGAGATTTTTGCTACCAGTTCTCCAAACCATCTGCCTCCATTGCTACCAGATCAGGAGATCCAGTCCAAACCAGGAGCATTTCACCCCCTGCTACAAACTTAGTTCTAATTTACTGGAGAATCCCAAGTTAAAGAATGTTGTTCTAAGGCATCAACTCCCCATCCCCCAAAAAGTTTATTCAACCTTATCAAATGCCTTTTTTACAGTTGAATATCATCACTAATTTCTACATCTTTATATTATATGTAATTTATAGGTTTCATAGTCATTCCACACATTATTAGTTTTTATTAGAAAACAAAATGCTTTTTCTTTGCATATAATTTTGTTCTCAAAATATACATTGGAGACATTGATGCAGTTATTAGAAGCATATATATATTATACACTTAGACACACACATACTCATTCCCATTCTCATTTTTATACTACTAAAATTCTGACTTTTTTCAGCATTTGGGGGTGTTTCCAATATATCAACAGTCATTCATTCTGTCAATTATAGGCTTGGTGTAGCTTTTGTAAATGTTGTATAGTAAACAGCTGTCTTTCCATCTGGGCCAAGTACTTTATTTATTTATAACTATTACTTATTCATAACTACTTCTTGTTACTGTCTAACCCATTGCACCCTCATTTTCCTATTTTTCATTTTTTTGAAATTGGAATATAAACATTACATAACATCTTTATGGTGTAGAATAGATTATCTGTTAAATATAAATTACCACTCTTTTACTGACACTTCGCTTTTATTTTCTATTCTAGTTTTCCTTCTAGTTTTTTTCAGGGCAGGCGTGAAAGTGCATTGAAAAGCTTTTTATTAGGTAGATGAGTATCACAGATGGAGTGTCAAATCCACTTGTGCATTCATTTTTCATCTCAGACCATTCACTTCTTTCCTTCATGGTCACCAACAGTCTTCATGAGCATCATAACTATGTTTTCAGGGCAGTGCTAATATAACCCTAGAAAGTACCAGCAGATTCAGAGTCTAAAATGCCAACCCTGTAAAAACAAGAGGTTGTAATATTGCTGTGTTGGTCCTTGTTTACTTATTACAGAACTGAATGACAACTTTTTAAATGATGAGCATCCATGTCCATTTTATACCAGAAGAAATACAGCATAAAATATTAAGAAGTCATGCCTTAAATCGGATGCTTTTGCCCCCTTTCCCATCTTATTTGCATTTTGTTAACAAAGGACCTCCTTCTTGAGCTCTTCTATGACCACTAGCAACTAAACAGAGCACATAAAATGTTTTGTGTATATACCCGTTGTTGATCTTATTTTTCTGAACATTCCTATAATTAAATACATTTTTGATTGATTGACTGATAGACAGATCACCAAAACATAACACAGTACTCCTCCATTGCAATAAACATGACTGTAATTCTATTAAATAAGTATGGGAATAAGTTTCATTATGGATTTAACTGAATAAGATTAACTTGCAAAAAAAATACTGATTTTAGCAGTCCTTCCATCCCAAAATACATGCTTCAGCATTTAATAATTAATGCCCCCCAAAAAAACATTCCCGTAAGGGTTACTGTACCATTGAAAAGCATTAAAATGTAAGAAATAAGATCTCCATCAAAGGAGAATATTTAATCTCTTCTTAATTACTCTCTTTGTTCTCAGCCTTGCATTTCTAATCTTTCCCAAACACAATAGTAACACCTGAAAGGCTCACTTTCTTTAACATATTAAATAAGTAATTATAATAAATATTTTATATGTATATATGCACACACTATATTAATTGCATAACTATATATTTAATATATTATATAGAGCTCCTCTATGAAGGAAATAGGCAGGTAAGAAATTTGATAAATAAATAATTCACAGCTGCTTCTACCTTGGCTTTCTCCTCAAACAATATGATCATAATATTCATGATAGAAGCTGAGATAAGAACAGCTGTGACATATCTATATTTTTTCTGTGATAAAACTTATTGAGTTAATTTGGGATAAAGACGAATTGATCATCTGTATGTCGCATCTGGTGGTGAAAGGAAAATCCGATGCTGTAAAGATTTTTTTTCTCCATAGGAACTTGGCATGTAAGATCCATGAATCAAGGCAAGGTGGACATGGTCAAACAAGTGAGGAATGGGTGAATTTAATTCAAATGACCATCAGGTATCCTACTGTGGGCAAGAGTCTCTCAGAACAAATGGAGTAGCCTTCATTATCAATAAAAGAGTAGGAAAAGCAATACTGGGATACAATCCCCAAAATGACAGAATGATCTCAGTTCAAATCCAAGGCAAACTATTCAATATCACAATAATCCAAGTCTATGCCCCAACCACTGGTGCTGAAGAGTATGAAATTGACCGATTCTATGAAGCTCTACAGCACCTTATAGAATTAACACCAAAAAATGATGTCCTTATCATCATGGGGGATTGGAATGCTAAAGTAGGAAGCCAAAAGATAACCGGAATAACGGGCAAGTTTGGCCTTGGAGTACAAAATGAAGGAGAGCACAGGCTGATAGAATTCTGTCAAGAAAATATGGTCATAACAAACACTCTTTTCCAACAACCCAAGAGACGACTCTACACATGGACATCACCAGATGGTCAAGACAGAAATCAGATTGACTATGTGCTCTGCAGCCAAAGATGGAGAAGCTCTACACCTGTGCTGGAGAACCTATGGTATGAGTGCTGGAAGTGCCACGCAGAGGCATTTTTCCGGGCATGCGAGCTGTCACCAAGCTCATCTGGAACTGCGCATGCATGTGCCCCTCAGCTGGTGTTCAGGCTTCTGGTGTACATGCGTGCAATTCAAGGGACCCAGCTGGTCTTCGGAGCTCTCCTGTGCATGTGCGTGTTTGCGCATGCGTGCAAGATTACTGGTGCGCAGTCATGCATGTGCAGACAGCATTTGCATGCATGCATTGCACGCACAAAAGCTGTGCGCATGCGCAGATGGCGCAGTTACACATGCAGCCCATGGGGAGGAGCCGCACATTACCGTGGATGATACATGAGTGCATGCAGCGCGTGAAGCACATTCTTGTTTGGCACTCGGGAAGTAAAAGATTCACCACCACTGCTCTATTCCTTCAGTAAAAACAAGACCAGGAGCTGACTATGGCTCAGATCACAAGCTTCTTGTTGCAAAGTTTAGACTTAAATTGAAGAAAGTCAGGAAAAGCACTAGGCCACTCAGGTATGAACTAAATCATATCCCAGATGAATATACAGTAAAGGTGACAAATAGATTTAAGGAATTAGATCTGATAGACAGAGTGCCTGAAGAACTATGGCCGGAGGTTTGCAACATAGTAAAAGAGATAGCAACTAAAACTATCCCAAAGAAAAAGAAATGCAAGAAAGCAAAATGGAAAGCAGAGGAAGCTTTGCAAATAGCTGAGGAAAGAAGAGAAGCAAAAGGCAAGGGAGAAAGATACACCCCATTGAATGTAGAATTCCAGAGAATAGCTAGAAGAGATAAAAATGCATTCTTAAATGAACAGTGCAAAGAAGTACAAGAAAAACAATAGAATAGGGAGGACCAGAGATCTCTTAAAGAAAATTGGAGATACGAAGGGAACATTTCATGTAAAGATAGGCATGATAAAGGACCAAAATGGCAGGGACCTAACAGAGGCAGAAAAGATTAAGAAGAGGTGGCAAAATTACACAGAAGAACCATACAACTATACAACTGTATATGCATTGGTTGATGATCTCTGGAAGCCTCAGGACAAGGGTTGTTCCTCAGTCCTGGTCTTCCTAGACCTCTCAGCGGCTTTTAATACCATCGACCATGGTATCATGCTGCGTCGGTTAGAGGGGTTAGGAGTGGGGGGCACCGTGATACAGTGGTTCTCCTCCTTCCTCTTGTTGTGGCTCCGTTGCCTGAGCCTGCGTCATCAGCAGGGGAGGACTCTGAGAGTGAAGGAGAGGAGTTGGCAAGGCCTCCTTCTCCAGGACTCTCCTCTCTGGCAATGCCTCCAGAGGACACCGAAGGGCAGGAGATAGGCCTAGAGCCAAACTTGTCCCCGCAGCCACAGGAGGACATTGACGAGGGAAGCGAGTTTTGGTTGGACCCTCGCCAGCGTCGGAGAGACAGGAGAGCCCAGCAGAGGAAAAGGCGTGATCGTGATTAGCTGGTGGACCACGCCTCTTACTAGACTATATAAGTGAGGGATCGTAGGCATATCTTTGTGACGAACAAAAACAAAGATACGTGGATCCCGGTGTTGAATCGGCCCGGCGTCTTAGCTGTGGTGTGTATGTGACGGACTGTTTAATAAACACGTTGGCAAGCAACTGTGGAGTGCTGCCGTCATTTTGTTATCATCTCACTTGGTTGCCTGCCAGTTCCTTAGCCTCTGGGTGTCTGAGGGCGGGTTCGTTCTGGGCACGGGGCCAGAACACATCTCTGAAGGTACGCAGTCTGTGTTGACGGGGGGACAGAGGTCGACCTCGAGGCACCTTACTTGTGGGGTGCCGCAAAGGTCAGTCCTCTCGCCCCTCTTGTTCAACATTTATGTGAAGCCGCTGGGCGAGATCATCCATCATTTTGGGGTGAAGTGTCACCAGTACGCTGACAATACACAGCTTTACATTTCCACTCCGGACCACCCCAATGATGCCCTTGACATGATGCCCCGCTGCCTGGAGGCCATGCGGATCTGGATGGGGAGAAACAGGCTCAGACTCAACCCCTCCAAGACTGAGTGGCTGTGGTTTCCGGCGCCCTGCTATAGCCAGCTGGTGCCATCACTGGCTATTGGGGATGAGATCTTGCCCCCCTCAGAGAGTACTCGCAACTTAGGCATCCTCCTGGATACACAGCTGTCTTTAGACGATCATATGACAGCTGTGGCCAGGAAGGCTTTCTATCAGGTTCGCCTGATTTTCCAGTTGCATCCCTTTCTAGACTGGGATGCCCTGCGCATGGTCACTCACGCCCTTGTCACTTCCCGTCTGGACTACTGTAATGCTCTCTACATGAGGCTACCCTTGAAGAGCACCCGGAGACTCCAACTGGTCCAGAATGAGGCCGCACGAGTGATTATGGGGACGACTTGTCGCTCCCATGTAACACCTTTCTTGTGCAAGCTGCACTGGCTCCCAGTGGTCTTCTGGGTGCGTTTCAAGGTATTGGTTACCACCTTTAAAGCACTCCACGGCCTAGGACCTGGATATCTACAAGACCACCTTCTGCCACTGACTGCCTCCCACCGGCCGGTACGCTCCCACAGAGAGGGCCTCCTTAGGGTGCTGTCAGCCAAACTATGTTGACTGGCGACCCCCAGGGGGAGAGCCTTCTCTGTGGTGGCCCCTGCCCTATAGAACAAATTGTTCCCGGAGATACGAAGGATC
The DNA here is from genome assembly GCA_030761175.1 of Masticophis lateralis. Lineage (NCBI taxonomy): Eukaryota > Metazoa > Chordata > Lepidosauria > Squamata > Colubridae > Masticophis > Masticophis lateralis. The sequence goes on along the minus strand of JAUDYJ010000005.1, from coordinate 40,018,030 downwards.
CCCGACCTCTGTGCCTTCCGTCGTGCCCTTAAGACCCTATTTCAGCAAGCCAGTCTGATGGAACGATAAGTTTTTTAATGGGTTTTTAATAGTATTTTAGTTTTGGGGTTTTAATTATGGCATAATTATGGAATTGTTTTAATTGTTTTTTAAATTTGTGTCTTTACTGTTTTTATTATGGCTGCACACTGCCCTGAGTCCTTCGGGAGAAGGGCGGTATAAAAGTGCATTCAAACAAACAAACAAACAAACAAACAAACAAATAAATACAAGAACGAGCTTAATATCCCTGATAACCATGATGGGGTAGTCTTTGACCTCGAGCCAGATATCCTAGAATGTGAAGTCAAATGGGCCTTAGGATCTGAGCAACAGCAAAGCTAGTGGAGGAGACAGTATACCAGCTGAGCTATTCAAAATCTTAAAAGATGATGCAGTAAAAGTGCTACACTCAATTTGCCAGAAAATTTGGAAAACCCCACAGTGGCCATAGAATTGGAAATGGTCAGTTTATGTTCCAATTCCAAAGAAAGGCAATGCCAAAGAACATTCAAACTATAGCACCATTGCACTCATTTCTCATGCTAGTAAGGTTATGCTTAAAATCCTACAAGCTAAGCTCCAGCAGTATGTGGATCAAGAACTACCAGAAGTACAGGTAGGACTTTGAAGAGGCAGAGGAACTAGAGATCAAAATGCCAAATTACGCTGGATCATGTTCCAGAAAAACATCTACTTCTGCTTCATTGACTATGCTAAAGCCTTTGATTGTGTGGATCACAACGAATTGTGGTAAGTTCTTAAAGAGATGGGAGTACCAGACCATCTTATTTGTCTCTTGAGAAACCTATATGCGGGTCAAGAAGCAACAGTGAGAACTGGACACGGAACCACTGATCGGTTCAAAATTGGGAAAGGAGTCCAGCAAGGTTGTATACTGACACCCTGCCTATTTAACTTATATGCAGAGCACATCATAAGAAAGGAGGGGCTAGATGAATCAAAAGTTGGAATTAAGATTGCCAGGAGAAATATCAACAACCTCAGATATGCAAATGATATCACTCTAATGGCAGAAAGTGAAGGAAACTAAAAAGCCTCTTGATGTGGATGAAGAAGGCAAGTGCAAAAGTTGGCTTGAAACTCAACATTAAGAAAATTAAGATCATGGCATCCAGCCCTCTCAATTCCTGGCAAATAGATGGGGAAGAAATGGAGGTAGTGACAGATTTTATTTTCCTGGACTCCAAGATCACCGCAGATGGGGACTCCAGCCAAGAAATTAAAAGATGCTTGGTCCTGGGGAGGAAAGCTATAGCAAATGTAGATAGTATACTAAAAGCAGATACATCACTCTGCCAACAAAAGTGCATATAGTCAAGGCTATGGTTTTCCCAGTTGCAATGTATGGCTGCGAAAGTTGGACATAAGGAAGGCTGAGTGCCAAAGAATTGACACCTTTGAACTATGGTGCTGGAGAAGACTCCTGCGAGTCCCTTGGACTGCAAGGCAATCAAACTGGTCCTAGAGAAAATCAAATCTGACTGTTCTTTAGAAGGCCAGATCCTGAAGATGAAACTCAAATACTTTGGCCACCTAATGAGAAGGAAAGACTCACTGGAGAAGAGCCTAATGCTGGGAAACATTGAGGGCAAAAGAAGAATGGGACGACAGAGAATGAGGTGGCTGGATGGAGTCACTGAAGCAGTAGGCATGAGCTTAAATGGACTCCAACGGATGGTAGAGGACTGGAAGGCCTGGAGGAACATTGTCCATGGGGTCACGATGGGTCAGACACGACTTCACAACTAACAACAACAACAACGTCCAGCAGAAAAACTGATATATCATTTTTTAAAAGCAAATTGAAGTCACCTGCCAGAGCAATGAAGGTCCATCACTGCCTGCCACTCTGTTGATGATACCGTTTGTCCTGTTGTGGAAAAAATCCCGCAGCATCAGTCCTTTGCTTTCACCTTCCATTACATTATTATAGGCAGCAGTTGGAGAACATATATCTGCATATTAATTTGCACTATTTCATAGGCAGCATAGCAAGACTTGAATAGAGTCTTATTTTTGAATGCCAGAAAAAAAGATTCCCTTTCAGTATTTGCAGCACATAAATAGCATATCATGCTCCATACAGCATGAGTCATATAGATCATAGCCTACAAAAGAAAGCACCTTTCCATTGTTCCATTTTTCATAGTAGGACACAGCATAGCACCCTGGCATCTGAGTACCTCTTTGTATTACACACTCAAGTACCCCAGGTGAAATAACTTTTACTTCTTTTCCTCCCCATTCCTTCCAATAAAACGCTACATTATGAAGGGATAAATTCTATGGATTTAAAAAAAAAACAATCTGTTTTCTTCCGCCCCTTTCAAATACTCAGTGATGCTAGGCTGGAAATGGAAACAACATAAATAGCTTAGGCTTGATACACAATAGTAATTCAAATGCTTTTTTTTTAAAGGGAATTGTTGAAAATACCAGCTGTGCTATTTCCTCAAGCTCTTGGAAAAATCACCTAGAATTTACAACATGAGATCCCCTTGGATTTACTTCAAAGCTGTTGCAACGCTTAGATCTCTTAGCTAATTCGGGGGTCTGTATGTATCTGGGGGTGAAAACATAAGGGGTCCTTTTGGGAGCACTCTGCCAGAACTGAAGGAGAACCATCAAGCTTCTCCTTGGCTAGTAGAAAGATTAATACTGAGAAATGTGTGAAATTAAAGCATCCCACAGAGGTTTAAGAGAACTGGAGGTATAATAAATTTAGAAGGTGCTTAACCTCTGGTGAATCAGTTTCCTATATATAAATTCCATTTGACTTCTCCTAACCCAATGCCACTCAGGGGACAATTGCACATTGATCACAAATGGCTGCAGGATAAAGATTTTGTGCATACAACTGTACATGTATTGGTTTCCTTGTGAGCCATGTCTCTGTATTATCAACAAATTATATAATATCGTTCTCTGGTACAGGAGTAATATCGTTCTCTGGTACAGGAGTGAAATGGTCTTCTATTTTAATCCAAAGAGAAAGAAGGGGAACTGTGCCCCAGGTAACAAACATTTAATAAAATATGCACTAATGTTTAGTGCATATTTTTACTGGTAGAATTCTCCTACATCTCAAGTCTTTTAAACTTTACAAAAGCATAATTTAGGACCGTAATTTTAAGAGATGACAATGGAAGCCAAGCAAATCAGAGGACTTCGCTCATGCTCAACTGCTCCATTATTTCTTCAGGCTATATGAAAATAACCCAGATGCTATTGAAGATTACTCCATCTGCCCTCTGCCTTACTAAACTGTTCAGCAAAAAATTTAAGAAGGCTCCTTTAAAACTGCAGAGTTTTAAAGCTGAAATGCTCTATGGTGAAGGACATAACCTTTGAGTCATTTGCGTGGCCTGATTTTAAACTGTTTTGTCTAAGGTAAAATGGGAGATGGTGGGAAACTGATTGGAGATCTTTAAGAGAAAGTGGGCAAATTCTTGGAAATTATATTAGAATACTTGATGGCAATGGATTTTGAAGGCTGCAAAGAATAGGTTTTTCAGAATTACAATTCTATGGCAAGAGAAAGCTACTAATAGCCTCCCAATCAAAAGTAGACATCACAGTATTGCTACTTACCATATCCATTGCAAAGTCAGGGATACAAAACATACAGATATTTGTACCTAGATATCTGACTCAACTAGGACTGAGTTCAGCACATTTTTAGTCTCAAGAGTTGAATTAGTTGTCTAAGCAGGATTTGATCTGTGCAACTGCCCAGCCAGCCAACATCTGCATCAAGCAGCTATGCAGATAGGTAAGTAGGTAATAGAAGGATAGATGGGAGGAAATAATATTGTAACGATACAAACCAGAATAATTTAAATTATTAATTTATAACATGATTTAAATATCACAGGATTTATCAACCGAAATATTCATTTTGCACAAGTGTTACAACAATCCACATGTATTTTTTTTTTTGCAACCAAATAGCCCTCTAGCTTAGTCAGTAGAATAATACAATTAGAATTAATGCATTTTTTTTAAAGCTGTAATGCTGAAGCCTCGGGGAGATAGGTTGTTTCACTGAATGTCAGAAAGATACTTTGCCTATACAACATTTCAAGGACTTTGTCCAAAACATTTTTTACCTTTTGGATGAAAATGGGTCACCTTGCTACTGCATGAAAAACTAATAACTTACCTACAAATTTCCAGAAATCATTCAACTATCTCTGATCCACTCTTTCACAGATTTTCTAATCACAGATACATCTGAGGGCCATTTTCAGTCCAGATTTCTACTTATTTTCATAGGCAACTATACTAGATCGTGAGGGTCAAAATCTGTGTACAACTTTAAAAAGATGCAAAATACCCGATACCAAACACAATTTGTCCTTGGTTTAATCTATTTAAGTGATCTAAACATATTATCATAAAGTTGGAAAAGTCAAAAAAGTGAAAGATCAGCTGATAGATATCTGCATATCACAAAGATCAAGCTGTATGTCTGTTATTTTACAAAGTCTTCTCAAAGAAAAGCCTGAGGCAAGATGAATTTAATCTTTCACATTGGTTACTTTCTAAAAATACATGTTCACAGGCAAAAAATATCACACAGGATCCTATTATTCAAGGATCCACAAGAACCCAGGAAGTCTCAATTTTAAAGAAATTTACCATTTTTCAGCAACTCCAAGAACCCAAACATACAACACATTAGTTCAATTGCAAGTCCTGCAGATTTTTAAATCACAGTCAATATATTCTGGACACTTTATTAAAACATTTAGTGCAATACATTCCTGATTTTCCTATGATCACATAGAACTTCAGCACTCCATCAGCCTGCAGAAGCACATTACAGCCAATCAGTGATTGATGCTGAAAAAATATTAAATCAACTACAATTGTTGTCTTCATCTTCAGCACTGTCATAAACCATGGTTTATAGACCATAATGGCAGAGTTAATGCAATAAGCAATGTCAAATCCAAACAAAACATAGCAGCATAGGGTGATGGATGAATTCCCACCAGTGCACTCTTCTAGACAACCAGCTCATATGTTACTTAATCTTTTTAGCGTAACCTTCAATACACTCCATTTCTGACTGCCTTTTTACTACCAGTCTAATGTTGTACATCTAATCCAGCATGATACAGTGGAACAATGGAACACTTGTATTCAGCACTTCCAAATAATCAGTGTTTGTTTTTACTATCTCCAAACTAGCCAACTGAGACATGTCTTCTGCATTCATGTTCAGATGCCATTCTTTGATATCTGAGCAAGTGTGAACTCTTATGCATACACAATTCCTTTCATCCCCTCAAGAAAAAGAAGAGAACCTATCCATTTCTTTGCACCACCGGATCATCCCAATCTATCCATGTATCTAATGAATGCACACAAGTTTTAAGAAACTAGCTGATCATTAACAAAGGCCATTTATTTTATTTTTATTTATGTATAAATTGTATATGCCGCCCAACTCACTATCTCTCAGTAGGTGGGCACTTATATTTATCATATGGCAGAAATGATAAAGTGAAGACTCAAAGAATGCCAAAGCAAAAGTGAGGACCATTTTCTACAAAAAGGTAGTCTCACTGTTCTCAAATCTAGCAAATCTGCAAAAGATACTTCATACTTTTCTCCCCAAATATACAAACACAAAATCTTTGGAAACCAGCTAGCCAAATGAATGAAATGCCACCTACAGTATTAACCTGTTTGCAGGTTAGAAATGATACATCCGTGTTTCACAAAGAAATGTTGAATAGCACGGGATTAAAAAACATTCAGAAGAAAGATCATTTTAAAAGTTACATACTATGAAATGTTCCAAGTTGGAACATCTATAGGAATAGATAAGTTATTGATGGGGAGAAGAAAGGGAGGTCTCAATCATTTTAGATGATTCTCGATAATACCGGAGAGCAATGGAGACACAAGGCATGTCACGGCAGGGAGAAGCCGTCAAATGGAAAAAGCTTGTGTGAAATATCCACAAATCTAAACTACAATATTTTGTCAAATGGCTAATAGTAACATAGGACTTCATATAAGAATCTGATAAAGGACTTACTGTATATCCCCTCCTTTGTTTTCCTAGAAATGCTGAAGGTTTGGGAAATCTTCCCATGTATCGTCTTTTTCATGGAAGAGTTGAACTAATGGACTAATTAAGAATATCTTAAGAGGATATGAATGTGACTACAACATCAAGAACAGACTATATGTATGAAATCACAAAGATTACCATGCAGAGGCAAACATGTCTTCCATATTAATTCAAGTGAAATGTTTTTCTTTAAGAAAAGTGGTTTAATATTTCATGCTGTCAGAGTTCATTATTTTAAAAAAAATACAAAAGAAATCAGGCAAAACAGCAACTTGTACAAATAAATTAGACAAATAAAATCCTAACACTATACTATGAAAGAAATAGGAACCATAAACCTTGCAGGTTCCAGGAATATTCCTGTGGATTACCTGGAAGATGAGCCCAAAGTTCACATAGAGATCCATCTGTCAAGAGTTTATATTACGCAATCTTTATTGGCTTCCAGTTTGTTTTAAGCAGAATTCAAACTGTCCACTCATTCTCATCTTCAGGGAAGTGAAAGTCATGCTGCGGGTCCTATTGTTAATATAACTGCAAGCATACAAAACAGATGCCTGGACTATGGGCTTTTTTTTGTAACTGGATAGTTATAAGATTATTCTGCTAGCATTTAGGTGGCAAATTATGAAAATATAGGTTTCATTGTTGCTTTGTAGTTGATCTGAAAGTACTCTTGCTATTTCATATTGGCTTCCCAATTCCAATGGACTCTGGTATTGGAGGTCAGTTTTAAACTATTTTAATGGATACTGTTGTGTTGTATTTTTATAAAACAGCAGATCACAGAGAAGATTACTTTTATGAAAAGGGTATGTTTCCTTTGAAAACTGAAGTACCCTGTTGAAAGATTTCATCTTCATGTCCCCATAAAGTTAGATGCTATGAAAATTGAGACAGAGGGTTAATTTCTTTAGCACTGAAAAACAGAACAGCCTTCCTGAACTCCCAGTTTGTTAGACCTTCAACTTCCCTAACTTCCTATCAGTTGAGTTGGAGTCATCAGTGTTTGGGCTCATGAAAACAAGCATATGTCAGTAGGCCCTGTTATACTTTATAATGTGTTCCAAGCCCCAAAGTTACAAGCATTCTCATTATATATTTAGAAAAAAAGGATTTCTCAGTTGCAGAACCTGGGGACAGTATAAGAGAGACAAGCCTAGAATTTCAACTAACCACAAGTAGACTAAGTCATCACCACCACCCTTTGAATTCTGTTGACTCTTATCTATCTCCAAGTAAGTTCTAACCATTGAGAAGATTTCTGTGCATAGGCTTTTTAGCAATAAATCAGTTTAATTGGACCATTGCATAAGAACTTGGTCCTTCACACCTGACAGCTGTAGTTCTTCAGACATGCAGCTGCCAACTCTTATCCAATGCACAAAGAAATATCAAATATTCTATGTATGTTTAAATATGTCCATGGTTTTTTAATCTTCTTTAATATTTATGATATTTCATCAAATTTTAACAAAACATTACTTGAAAATTCCAAGCAAAACTGATGAACTATATTTTTAAATTCCTTAAGAATCATCAAAACTTTTAAGAAGCAATGCTTATACACACATACTTACACTCACAAACCACTCATCTTAACATTTTACTTCACCACACAAGGAAGGAAAGTAGCCCAAGCTAATGTTCCAGGGGTGGGTTCTAAATTTTTTTACTACTGGTTCTGTGGGCATGGTTTATTTTGTGGGCGTGGCTTGATGGTCATGTGACAATTCTTTAGGGTTTAGCAGAGGTACTGGTCTACCAGGCTTTTAACTGCTTGTAGAGCTGTACCGGTCTACCCATTTGTTCTTGGAGCGTCCTGGTCTACCCATTTGTTCTTGGAGTGTCCTGGTTTACCCATTTGTTTGAGCGCACTGGTCTACCACCACTGTCTTTTAACACTGATCAGCTGTAGGACGGCCCTTTGAAGCCCAGTGGAAAGAGTTTAAATGTTTTTTTTCCTTCCAGCCAATCAGCTGGGACTCAGGAGGCAGCGAAAAATTGGGGGCGGGACCAAATAAAAGGTAAGAATAATGCAGGGGAGTGGGAGGGCCCAGCTCCCAAAGAGAACTGGTTCGATGATGTCATATCATCACCACTACCGGCTCGGCCGAACCAGGAGGAACCCACCACTGTAATGTTCCTGTAATTATATTGGTCAGCACACAACAAGTTTTGGAAAATTTGAGACATCTCTACTTGATTTGAATGATTTCAATGTAATGTTATGCTTTTTCCTCCTTTCTAGTTTCTGCTACAGATGCTAAGAGATACTTTTCTGCCACAAGTTCAGTCTTGCCAACATAATATTCTAACAGCATGCTCTCATTGTTTCCTCTCCTTCTCTTGCTTTTTACAAAGGCATTCCAACTATCCTATAATCCTGAAGCCACTCTGGGTCCCAAACAAAGATGCAGGTATTGCAAAAACTATGCAGCACAACCAACCCTCACCACTCCCAGTTTATCCCTTCCTCCTCGCTCTATCAAGATTTAAAACACTTTTTCACGATGGTTGCTAGGAATGATTTAAGCTGTCTGCTCTGGGTTTAACTTAATTCCACACCCTTGAGATTTCCAAAAGGGGGAGATGGAGGTGGGGGATAAGGAGAAAATTAACTGCAACCATTCATAATTTGAGACTGGAGTAGAGGTGATTCATAGGTCTGCTTTCTATATCTTAAGAGTATCAGAACGTGATTAGTTTTTTTGCAGGGCGTAGCCTGTGTGAAAATAGCTTTCAGAGTACAAGACCAAGTGAAAAGCAGAGTTATTGCCTTTTCAGTAACTTACTGGAGGTGTTTGAGTTTTTAAAAATTAGCTTTCGGACAACATCACTTATGAAAATCTAAGCTTGCCTTTTTATAAATTACTATAGGTATTTAAGAATATTGTCAGAAAGGGTACAAGCCTGTTTTTAAAAGAAACTTTTAAATGTCAAAAGTACTTGGTGCAGTAGGGAAATAACAGTGTTGCAAATACAGTGCTACCTAAAAGCATGAACATGGGAGAGGACATTTCCATCATTAAATCCCTTTGTTTTTCAGTGCAGGAATCCACATGAAAGCATCCAGAGTAGATGGTGGTTCAGGCATTTTACTGAATATCTCCAGTGGAGGATACATATCAATCTTTCTCCTTTCTGGGTAATTAATTCCACTATTTGAATAGTTCCTACAATTACCAGCATTTTTTGGACTGACTGACATTCAGTAAGGTGGACTACTTGTAACTTAAATCCATCAGTCTATCTCTTCTGTTTGGTCACATTCAATATATTATATAACATCCTTTCAGGTATTTTGAAGAGTGTGATCATACCCTTACCTCATTGCTAAACATTTCAAATTCTTTCAACCTCTATTTGTAAATTTTAGTTTCTAGTCTCTGATTATCCTGACAACCTTCCTTGAACATGTTCCTATTTGATGTCCAGATCTGGGCTCAAAATGAAAGCGGGAGACTAACATGGGATAAAACAGAACAATTACTTCTCGTAATTTACTTATTTTTCCAATTTATATGGTGGCCCATGTCAACAAGCGATTTCAACAGAAATGATACTGCCTATTACAACATTTGTCCTTTTTGCAGCAAATCACACTGCTCATTCCCATATGATTAGGTTTTAGGCACATATGATATAGTCTCTTTTTTTTTTAAAGGAGTGCTGCCAAATTTATCACCTTGCTACACCTTTGTTTTGATTTGTATAAAACTTATATTTGTTTCCATTACATTTCAACTATTTATTGCCCATCCATTTCTCTAACTGACCGAGCAGTGGCATCCACAGGAACTCTTTGCCATTAGTGGAGTGCTGGTAAGAACCCATTGCAAAGTTTGTCCCTTGGGCCATGCATGCAATGTTGTGATGAACACAGAAGGTGGAGCTTACATCACAACACTGCCATGCTGCTGATGCCAGTCTGCATCCTTTGCCCATCCCTGCAGATGCTGCTACTGTCAAGATGGTTTTGAATTTTACTGCTATCCTTTGCAGCATCAACTATTCGGATCCATTTTGCCTACAAATTTGATATATGTACCTCCATCTTATCTTTAAAGTGTTTTTTTTTTCCTTCTAAAAGCCAAAAGAAGATCCATGGCTAAACCATGCTCAACCTCCCTGGTATCATTCTACAACTTAATGAGGAACCATTTATGAACACCATGGGTACATCTTGCAGGCCAACCATATATATCCATTTAATGGTCCTGCCATCCTAGCCATCCCCAATCCTAGATGCATTCCCTCAAGTGACACATTCTCGTGTGTATTATTTCTTTTCATTTTCAAACTGTGCAAACTGTGCTGCCTTCACTTGCACAAGTCTAAGAACAAAAGCAGACATATAAACAACTTCGGCTCTTCAGGCTGTCATGAAGATGCCAGACTATTTTCTAGGCACCCCCTCCTTTCCCGGGTCCAACAAATTCAGGCTTGGTTTTTTTTTTCTTCCTATTTTTTTTTAATACAGCTGCCCTGTTATCCTGCCCAGTTCAAGAGTTTCCTCCCTAGTTTAACTGCAGAAAATGCCTGTTGCCAAAAGCTAATTTATTTGTTTTGGGTTTTTTGCAAGGGGAAACAAAACAGCCAAAATTCCACTGAAAGTGTCTTTCTTATAAACATCGCTGCCCCTCCTCCTTCTCCTCCTCCCGTCTAATTGCCTGCAATAAAGCCGCCGTCAACGACGAGACTCGAGAGGGCTCGCCTTCTGCTTCAGCGGCTAGCCAGGCTCCTCCCTTGCATCTAAGCAATTTCTTAAATAAAGAGCTCCCGCAAAGCAACCAGCTGGGAGAAGATCAGCGCGCAAGAAGAAAATCGCCTTCTGAGAAGGAGGGGAAGGGGTGGGGGGAGAGAAAGGGCTCGCCAAACGCTTCCTTCCAGTTAATCTCATCCGTCATTTTCAGCACGGATGAAGGCGGGGGCGGGGGGGATCCGCAAGGTGGATGCCCGCAGCTCTAAACAAAAAGGAATGGGGGGGGGGGGGGGCTTTGACGTTTCTCTTCTGCTATTCACAGAATAAAGTCCCCCTGTGAAGAATTATCAGGTCCGGTGGTTTAGGGAAGGCACGGTCTGGTCTCTAAACGTCCCAAGTTTTCCTACCCTGTTGCATCAATCAGGGAGCCGCCAGTAAGCGGTTTTCGCGGTTCTGTTTAATTGCAACCGGGGAACATCTTCTGAATGGTCACGTTTATCATTCATCATCAAAGCTACACCAACAGCACCTCCTTCTCGGCCTCCCCCCTTTCTCCCCTTGGATCCCGCCTTGAGTTTTGATAGCGATTCTGCCCACTACAAGTGGGAGAGGGGGGGCACCTAGGTGATGGTCACCGAGGTTCACCCCTGAGCTGTCCCCACCCCTCACCCGAGGAAGTGAAATCGGCGGTACGCTCGTTTGGTTGAAGTTTATTTGGGCAGCCGTCTTCGATACTGACATTTTCTTTTCCTTTTGGAAAGGGAAGACTCCCCGAGACAGCCAAGAGAAAAGCCAGGCAGGGTTGAAGTTTTAATTCATTCCCTGCAAAAAGCAGCATCTGGTTCTGCGCCGTTCCCCAGCCCAGCCCCGATGAACAGGGGAAAGGGCCGGCTTTCTTATCCCAAGAATGTCATTAGCCCAAGTAAGATTGAGGCCGGGAAACGCGGGCTGGAGCTCTCCTTAGAAGCGAGCACGGAATGATGAGTCGAACCACTACGAAACCAGCTTCACCTCGCCACCACGAGGACCGCCGGGACACGGTACAAGACGCTATCAATCACTCGGGTGGAAATGGCCTGTAGGCTACGCATCTGTATTCTTTCCACGTTAAGAGCAATCACAGGACCGCCGCCCAGGTTCGATTCTTTCCCTAGTCCAGCTCTCCAGACAAAACAAAACAAAAAACAACCACCGGCCAAATTTGCGAGCGCCCTGTTTGTGCCCAGCGCGTTCATACCAGGCGTTGCCTTTCTGAAACGCGAAAAGGCAGAATGAAGGATCGGGTCCCACAGTTACACCTTCCAACTACGCCAGCCCATTCCCACCCGTCATCTATTGTAACCCGGCACAGTTGTGGGCGTGGGGGGACGGGCGGTGTGAGCACTAATTTGGGAGCCGGTCGTCGCTTCGCTCCTCTCTTACTCTTGGCCAAACCTTGCCCGCCTTCTCCCCGACCCCAAACACCTTGCCCGGCTTTGCCCGGCTGCTCCCCATCACGCACCCACCGTTCCGACGTTCCCCTCCCTGAGAAAAGCCCGCTTCTCAATTCAAGCAAGATTCGGGGAGAGGGACAGGACAGCCCTGCAAACGCCACCGGAGCCCGGTTCCGAGCGCCAGTAAGCATCTCTGAGCTCCACAGCGGGAAGGATTGGAAAGCGCTTCCTGGCCCCCAGCTTCCTAGCTTTCCAGATCTCGGGATAGGGTAGGCGAGCCGCATTGCAGCCGGACTACAGGGGAAATCCACCGGGGGACACGTCCCGTGGAGTCGGTGCTCGCTCCCCGCGTCTTTTCTCCGAGCGTGGGGCGGGCAAGAGGCAGGCAGAGTAACGGAACCGAGCAGGGCTTTCCCTCCTCCCGCGAGTACCAACAGCAAATTGAACAATCCGGCGAATATTGTCCTTTAAAAAAAAAAAGTTTTCTTTCCACCCGCCCACTCGCTTCCCTTTCGTTGATATTTTGTTACCTTCCACAGCTGCAATTGCAGATGCCAAGCAGAAAAGCACAACAAAATCCAGTGCCGTGGGTGCCCCAAACATGATGCAGAAGAAACGGGGGCAGGTTTAAAAAGAAGAAAGGAAATAGTTCCTTGTTGGACCAGATTTAGTTCCTTTCCCGTCGCTTTCTCTTTCTCTCCCTCTCTCTCTATAATTCAATATATAGTTATATATATGTATATATATCTCCTGAACAACTCCACTCCGGAATACAGAGTCTACCGCGTGGGTCCGTGTGTGCGTGCGTGCATGCGTGTGTTTGTGTGCAAGTGTGTGTAGGTATGTGCCGGTGTCTGTATGCGTGCGTGTGTGTGTGTATGAGGTGTGATGTGTGTGTGGGTGAGAAAAAAAGAGAGTCTATATTCTAGTGTCACATTGCAAGCGGTAGTAGAGTACAGTGAGAACAAGATCAGCCGCTGAAGCTGAAGGGAGGGGGCGAGAGAAGGGTTCCCCCTCCCCGCCACTCGCCCGGGCGCGCGCGCGCTCGCACCCCATCAATACTTTTCCCACCCCTAACGGCTCCTGTCCAATCAAGAAATCAAGCCCACAAAAATCCTCCGACCAATCAGCAACGAGCACCCCCTTTTACTCCAGTATTGTTAGTTTTAGAGAAACTTTTGCAGGAAGCCGTAGGGAAAGACCTGCGCGATGGAGCAAAAGCCTAGAAGGAAGGAGAACAGCGCCCCCTCGTGTTTCCTCGGTCACATAGTTCGTCTCGTTCTATTCAAGCCCTATTCATTCCGGTAGCTCGGATTTGGCTCTTTCTTAGCCTACCCATTTCTGCGTTCGGGCTTGGTGTGTATGAAAATTTTCTTCACCCTGGGTCTTCAGTATGTCTCTTTATCTAGGAAAGTACCGTATGCTAATGCAGCCCAACTACCATGAGCTGTCCCAGGTGAAGGCAGAGTCTAGCGATGGTGAACGGAGCAAAAGGAGATGCAGGGACCTCTGACAAACAAAGCCTTTCTTGACCTCTGCGCATTTTTGTCGCATCAGTAATGTCTAGAGTCAAATTCCTCAAAAAAATGAACAACAGCAACTATTTTCACCCAGGTTTTGATGGGAACAAGCCATTTTTTGATTTGGTAGCAGTGAACATAATACAATTATCCCAAATCTATATATGGCATACGGAGATAGATATTTGGATCACATCTTTCAAAATTGTAATCCTACTTTGCTTTTGAATGGCAAGTAAATGCTTAAGTAACATCATTGATTTATTTGCTTTTGTCTGCAGGCTGATATCTACGTATAGATATCAGTATGGAATTAATATTATTAAAGTTAATTGGGTCAGTTGAATAGAGATTTAGAGCAAGAGCTTCCAAGAAAGTCACACAGTGGTTAGAATATGGTATTGCAGACTAACTGCCGACTCTAGGAGTTCAATTCTGACCGGCTCAAGCTTGATTTAGCCTTCCATCCTTCCAAGGTGGGTAAAATGAGGACCCAGATTGTAAAGCACAGTATGCTGACTCTGTAAACTGCTTAGAGGGGGCTGAAAAGCACTGTGAAGCGGTATATAAGTCTAAGGGCTGTTGCTAATTTACAACAAACAAGCAAACAATAACATCTGATGGTATGCTAAGAAGAAAGATACTTTGAAGTTGTAATCTAAGGGTCAGCTAATGACAGCCTGAAAAAGGAATCAAAAGTACATGATTCATGGGAGAAGTCCGTTAGCAGCCAACATTTTTAATAAATTGAGCTGCAGCTCAATTTATCAGATGCAGAGTGGTTAGACTGATGAAAGATTTGAACTGGGGTGGGGGGGGAGAGAAGGGAGGGGAGACAGGTTGATTATGCAGATTACATACGAGACAGATTACTGGTACAGGTAGTTCTCTATTTATGACCTCAATTGAGCCCAAGATTTCTGTTGCTAAGGGAGAGAATTATAAAGTGAGTTTTGCCCCATTTTATGATTTTTCTTGCCACAGTTGTTACGTGAATCCCTGCACTTCTTCCGTTAGTAATATGGTTGTTCAGTGAATCTGGCTTCCCCATTAACTTTGCTTGTCAGACGGTCGCAAAAGGAGATCACATGACCCTGGGTCACCGCAACGGCCATAAATATGAGTCAGTTGCCCAGCATCTGAATTTTGATTGTGTGATCATGGGGATACTACAATGGTTGCGTGAAAAACAGTCACTTTGTTCAGTGCTGTTGTAACTTCACAAATGACCACTAAATGAATTCTTATAAAGGCAAGGAGTACCTGTTCTTTATGAATTCGCCATTGGAATGTGTTAAAAGCTTAGTGAGTTTGTTGAGATCTTCTGAAAGTACCTGAAATGTTTTGATGGGGGTGGGTTCAGCAATCTCTCACGTCCCTATAGGCCAGTATTTCTCAACCTTGGAAGCTTGAAGATGGGTGGACTTCAACTCCCAGAATCCCCCCAGCCAGCACTTCAAGCTTCCAAGGTTGAGAAACACTGGCCTATAAGCGATTAAATCTATTTTTCCACAGCAGCCACTTTGAGATCTGCTATGATGTCCTGGTAGGTCATAATGATCTGATACTACTTAGTCCTTGTCTGGAACCTATATGTCAAAATTGCATCCATTAATTATTTTATACAAACTTTGCCCCCGTTTGTCCAACAGAATCTGAGACAGGCATTGCAGGCAGATAATTTCACCTAGATGCTTTTATATCCTTCCCATCCTTAAAAGTGAAAAGCCATAGGATAACAATATTAAAAGAATAAAACCAGTGGCTTCCGGTATTCCCAGCCAGCGTGACCAGAGGAGCAGACCAGTCCTTCCAGTATCTGAAGGTTATCCGTAGAGGGCCTGATCCAGATGGTTTGCCATGCTGATATGTGGCTATTTTAGGAACCCCCTTTGCAACAAGGCAGAGTGGTCACCTACCTTTTTCAACAGCAGACAAGGATATCTTTATCTCCCCCAGCCTTTTAATGATAGTAATAGCAACTTAATTATAGTAATAGCAATAACACTTAGACGTATATACCACTTCACAGTGCTTTACAGCCCTCTCTAAACAGTTTACAGAGTCAGCATATTGCCCCCAACAATCTGGGTCCTCATTTTACCCACTTCAGAAGGATGGGAGTCAACCTTGAGCCTGGTGAGATTTGAACTGTCAGTTGCAGGCAGCAGGTAGGCAGCAGCAATAGCTTGCAGTACTGCACTCTAACCACTGCGCCACCGCAGCTCAGAATTATGGGTTAATTCTGCTGTAATTTTTAACTTTATATTGCTGTTTGCTTTTTGTCGGTGTTTTAATGCTATAATACTGTTGATTTTGTTCTGAACTTAATAAACGTTTCCGTGTAAGTTTTTTGTAACTGTAATTACTAAATTACTAAAGTGTTTTCATTGTAAAACGCTTTTGATATATTTTTGGGGAATATAAAATGGGAAGCTGCATGGAAATCTTTTAAATATATAAATTCCTTTTACATATTCCATTTGATGGTTTTGTTGTTTCTTACAGGTTGGCTTCAAAAAAGAACTATGGTACTGTTCCTGCCTGTCTATATTATTCTTAGACGTTCTTCATCCTCAGGTCAAGTTCATGGAGGTGGACATGTACAGTAGTTTTCTTGACAATAGGAAAGTGGTTCACCATTATCATCTTTTGTAGATATATTTACCACTCTCTCTAAGCAGTTTACAGAGTTAGCATATTGCCCCAACAATCTGGGTCCTCATTTTACCAACTTCGGAAGGATGGAAGGCTAAGTCAACTTTGAGCCGGTTAGGCTCAAATCCCTGGAGTGAACAGCGAGTTAGCCCTGCAGTGGTGCATTCTAACCACTGCACCACCACGGCTCTTAGCTATCTAGCCTACAGCCCTAATATTTTTTGTAGTCTCTAAGTATTAACTCCATCTGATCTTGCTTAGCTTTTAAAGGTCAACCAAAGTTACCTAGATACTGTCATCTAATTGTGTGATGCTATAGTTACAGACATATAAATTAAAGATATTATAGGATGTGCAATGTCAGAAAAGGTTTTTTAATAGCTTACTGTAATATCTACCAGTAGTGATCAGGGTTGAAAAGGATGCTCTAAATTATCAAGCTCTAGTACACACAAATCTCTTTGTGTTGTGTCATAATAAGATGTTACTGTGTTCATTGCCAGGAGTTCGATCATGACTCAGCCTTCCATCCTTCCAAAGTCAGTAAAATGTGGGCCCAGATTGTCAGGGACAATTATGCTGACTCTGTAAACTGCTTAAAGAGGGCTATAAAGCACCGTGAAGCAGTATATAAGTCTAAGTGCTATTGTGATTCTTTTTTTCTGGTTATTTATTATTTTTCCAAAAAGTATTGTTTAGATAGAAAAAAAAATCCACATCTAGAAGCCATCAATATAATCCTCCCTGCCATTTTTCTACCATATCCTTGCTAAGTTGCAGAATAATGATATGCTACCTTCTCATTATTGCCACGCAAGTCTTAAGACAGGTGACAGTTACTGAAAAAAAGAGAATAGAAAATACAAATGGATGCTTGCCTACCTATTTTTACCTTAAGGCTACTTCCAATTCTGCAAACATACTGAAGGCTGCTCATTTGATACAGCGCGAGTAAATGCAAGCCATTGCACAGAAAAGGAACTAAGATTGCAGTGTTTTAATGTGTAATCATTTTAAAAAGCAAATTGCTGTTTTACTCAAAAGTCAAATTATGTTAAACAGGAATGCATTCCAAGGAAATGTGTTTTGTTCCTTTACATCTATGTCAAATAATAATGTACAACCTTACTTTGGAGAAATGGGTCTATCTGTCAAATGTTATAGATGTTATGGATACAAAAAGGAGAAATGCCCAATATCTTTTAAATGGACTCAATTATATTAATTCCCAATAATTCTTTGGCTATGAGAGTAGGGAATTCTGAGCAGTCTTAGAGTGGGGAAAGAGTGCTATAAGGAATTGCAGGCTCAGTTTTGTCTAGAAAAGAGACAGACCCTAACTCTGGGAGAATGCAAATTAAGTTTCTCTCTCTTTCCTTCCCTCTACCTCTCTGTGACAACCTGGCTAGAGATGAGAGATGGGGAGCGATCACAAAGCTCAGCCAAGCCTTCTTATTAGTATTTATACTGTGTACCTTGATTTCCACGCACTACTCAAGAATAAAATGGAAAGGGATGCCATTAAATCAGCTTCTGCTGTACAATGCAGTGATGGTTTATGTCTGTACATGTATTTTATGATAATAGACATTAGACATGTTCTGTTCAATCAAAATGCATAAATAAATGAGAGTAAGCAGCAAGAAAGAAACACAAACACATCATACCTGCCAAGCTCTGTTCACTGCTCCGGGATCTTTGAATGAAATGACATTACAGTGCAGATTCAGTGTGATCGAGATTTTAGATTTATACAAATAGAATCCCTAATTGGGAGATATCTGTCCCTGTACCTGGCTGCATCCATATTTGCATCACAGGTAAGCATTCTTGCCATTTTTAAAAATCTTTTTGAATTATATAGAAATTTGCTTTTCTAATACAGTGCTTCACTGGAGGAATATATGTGTATTATTCAATAAGCTTTCCAGACTTTACTTCCTTGGCTTATTTGCCATGTCTCATTATGCTCAAGGGAGAAAATCCATTTGGATGAGGTGTGACTTCCCTGTGCAGCAGGTCTCTAATGATGGCTTTTCTCCATCTTCGCAGTTGCTTGCCCTGTTGTAATTTCCATTATTGAAAACTATCCGGTATACGGGGGGGGGGGGGGCAGCAGTTGCTAAAATGCTACTCTTGTCGACTAGAAGGTTGGCAGTTTGAGACCAAGTACCATGTGACAGAGTGAGCTCCTGTTTTCTGCCCCAGCTCCTGCTTTCAAAAGCATGTAAATTCAAGTGGATAAATACCAATACGTACCACTTCAGTGGGAGGATAATGTCATGGGCTTCTTGGAGCCCAGTTCAGAGGAGGAGAAGGAGTAGGAATTGGAACTGGGACTGTCTGACAGGGAAGCTGAGCATTGTGCTGTCCCAGGCCCCTCAGACATTGGGGGGAGGTGGTCGACTAGACAGACAGCTGCCTGCCTACACAGACACAGGAGGATTGGCTGCTGACCGACAGTAGTACTGATAGGTAGCTGATCTCCTCTGATGAGGGATAGTTGTCTACTCCACTAGATTCAAGAGCAAGAAGAATGGAGTGTAGAAAAGGGCTGCAAAGCTAGTCGGGAGGAGGTCGTCACATCGTCTTCACAAGGAACATCTGGAGGAAAGTAACTTGAGAAGAAGCCATGGGAGTTAGTTTTTGCCAGGAACAATTGTTTGTTTGGGCTTAGGCTCCCCCAGCTTTGACTCGTGCCTCTTGCTGTTTGTCTTGCCTTGCTTGGAAGATTACCCTTCACCTTTTGTTTTAGACCTAGCCCTTCTCTTGGGGACTGCATTTGGCATTTGTTTCACTGTGTCTTCAGAACTGCTTCTTGCCTAGGTCTTATTTCTTGTCCTGAGGACTGCCCTTGTCTTGTGCCTGGACTCTGCCTTGTGGATTGGACTTTGCACCCTGGACCTTGTCCTGTGAATGTGTTCCTACTCTGTGGACTTTCTTTGTACTACCAGGGCTGTATTTAGGAGACTGACGATGGCTGCCTTCAGGGTAGCATGGGGATGGAGCCTTATCAATCGTTGGAGGGCCATTAACTGGAACATTTATTAACAGAAATAACTCTCTAAAGGCCTGCCTTGCCTTGGCCACCTGATAATAATAATAGGTGGCCATAACAGATAATGGCATTCCGTGCACCTTCAGCATATAGTCATGCTGGCCACATGACCACAGAAGCATCTTTGGACAACACTGGCTCTTTGGCTGTGAATCAGAGATGAGCACCATTGCTTAGTGTAGGACATGACTGGCAGGAGAAACCTTTACATTTTATTTTATTTTATTTTATTTTATTTTATTTTATTTTATTTTATTTTATTTTATTTTATTTTATTTTATTTTATATTTATTTTATCTTATCTTATCTTATCTTATCTTATCTTATCTTATATCTTATCTTATCTTATCTTATCTTATCTTATCTTATCTTATCTTATCTTATTTTATACCAAGTGTCCTCAAACTATGGCCTGTAGGCTAGATATGGCCCACTGAAGCCATTAATCTGGCCCGCACAGGACCACTGCCCCACCCACATTGGCCCACCTATCCGCCAGCCCCCACCTGCCTTCTGGAGGCCGAGGAGGCCAAAAATGGGACATGCAGAGGCCCCGGGAAGCCCATTTTTGGCCACCCCAGCCTCCAGAGAGAGAGAGTGAAAGAGAGAGAAAAAGAGACATACACATACACAAGCGGAAGTCCCTCACCCCCCTCCCCCGCAAGGCAGCCACATCCCTTCCCTAATCTGCTTTCCAGCCCCAGAAGCATAACAAAGTTTAATTTGTGTGTATTGTTTAATGGACTGCTAAATTGGCCATGCCCACCCAGTCACATGATCAACTAGCCATTCCAACCCAGCAGGTCTGGCCCCCCAACCGTCTGAGGGACTGTGAATTGGCTCCCTGTTTAAAAGTTTAAGGACCCTGCTCTATACAATCAGACCATCAGTCCATCTCATCCAGTGTGTAAGTGAGCCCTATATGTTAAACTGAGTTTTTCTAGTCCTGCTTGAAAGTTGAAACTGCTTGAAATGTTGAAACTGAAGCTGAGATCTTCTACCTGCAGAACACGTACACTACCATTGTGCTGTGACCATTTCATCTAATTGCTCTCCACCTTTATATCTTAATTTCCATACTTTCATTTACCTCTATCTTCCCTCAGAATATCTTTGTTTCCTTCCCTCATGTTTTACTCAGAGCTTGACTTTCAAACCAAGCTCTTCCCAAATAGCATGGTTCACTTTCACATTCTAAGGACAAAGTGTAGAAGCCCAGGGACTGAAAGGCAATCATCTCATAGAAATACCAAGAATGGAGAGGAAATCTTTATGCCAAATTGGGGAAAGTTGCTATACATGTTTTATCATATGCCTTGGCAAAAGCTAGGGGATTAACCTGCTAGAATACAATGGCAAAGGAGAGTAACTGCTAAAGTGATATTGCTTTATTTTGTCTGCAACATGCCTTCTATGTAGACTACAACTGATATGATTACAAAACTTTTGCCAAACTTTAAAAACAAACTTGAAAATGAGAAGGATAAAATTGATATTGCAACAGTTCAATTGCAAATAAAGAAGATTCATGTACTTCTTCAAATTGGAAAAGGTATAAAACTACAGCTTTGTTTACAAAATATAAAGAATACAAACTTAACATCTCTGGGTTGATAGTAATATATCAATTATGATTCTAAGATTCTAAACAAATCTAATTTACAAATCCAGAACCTGTAAAATGGTTAAGGTGCTGGAGGAGGATCAACAGCATTAGATTGATTAGAATCAACGTTAGAAAGGTTCTAAGGCTTTGTTTAGAAACTGAAGCTGACTGGGGGACTTTGGCCCGTACACTGGGAACTAATAAAACAAAATACTTAGTAACTTCCAACCAGCAGAGTAGATTACTATGCATAACTTTCAGTGAAAAGGTCTTTTTATGTCACATGAAACCATGGAATGGATTAATTTAGACTCATCATAATCATCAAACAATGGAATATAATTAGTAGATGTTCATAAGTGCTGAGGAATTAGGATTGCTATTATACTGTGGACAAAATATGAAGATTGCATTATGCTGATTCCCATAACCCAATAAGAGAACCAAGGTAGAATTTTACTGCTCTCTGTGTGTGTGTATATATATATATATATGAGCCATGATGGCACAGTGGTTAGAGTGCAGTACTGTAGGCTACTTCTGTTGACTGCCGGCTGACTGCAATTTGGCAGTTCAAATCTCACCAGGCTCAAAGTTGACTCAGCCTTCCATCCTTCCGAGGTGGGTAAAATGAGGACCCAAATTGTTGGGGACAATATGCTGACTCTGTAAACTGCTTAGAGAGGGCTGTAAAGCACTGTAAAATGGTATATAAATCTAAGCGCTATTGCTATTGTTATGAACCCATATTACATGATGCTATGTTCTTCTAAGGACCTAGACAGATGGTCACCTAGGAATCTTATATATAGCATATAGAAGTACCATCTCTCTCACTCTTTTTTAATACTGTGAATCAACTGCAATAAAGAGATGCTATATGGGACAGGTTCCATAATAACATCATAATCCCTGCAATGATTTCATGTTGAACAGTGTTTTTTATGCAACAATAATAAGGAAACACTGATGGTGACTATTACTGTCATTCATGACAAAGTTTTCATAGATTGTATTTTATTCTGCTACTCTTCTGCATTTTAACTGTCTAAAAATAATGTGCCAAGAAATCTCATAAACAGCAACTGCCTTGCACAGTAGTTTGTAAGTAATAATCTGTAAGTATTTTACCAGGTCTTACTGGATTTATTTAAACCTTCAGTCAGAATGTACAGTGGGGCAAAAAAGTATTTAGTAAGCCACCAATTGTGCAAGTTCTCCCACTTAAAAAGATAAGAGAGGCCTGTAATTGACATCATAGGCAGACCTCAACTATGAGAGACAAAATGAGAAAACAAATCCAGACAATCACATTGTTTGATTTGGAAATAATTTATTTGCAAATTATGGTGGAAAATAAGTATTTGATCACCTACAAACAAGCCAGATTTCTGGCTCTCACAGAACTGTAACTTCTACTTTAAGAGGCTCCTCTGTCCTCCACTCATTACCTGTATTAATAGCACCTGTTTGAACTTGTTATCAGTATAAAAGACACCTGTCCACAACCTCAAACAGTCACACTCCAAACCCCTCTTGGTGAAAATCAAAAAGCTGTCAAAGAACACCAGAAACAAAATTGTAGACCTGCACCAGGCTAGGAAGACTGAACCTGCAATAGGCAAGCAACTTGGTGTGAAGAAATCAACTGTGGGAGCAATAATTGGAAAATGGAAGACATACAAGACCACTGATAATCTCTCTCGATCTAGGGCTCCACGCAAGATCTCACCCCGCGGGGTCAAAGTGATCACAAGAACAGTGAACAAAAATCCCAGAACCACACGGGGGGACCTAGTGAATGATCTGCAGAGAGCTGGGACCAACGTAACAAAGGCTACCATCAGTAACACACTACATCACCAGGGACTCAGATCCTGCAGTGCCAGACGTGTCCCCCTGCTTAAACCAGTACATGTCCGGGCCCGTCTGAAGTTTGCTAGAGAGCATTTGGATGATCTAGAAGAGGATTGGGACAATGTCATATGGTCAGATGAAACCAAAGTAGAACTGTTTGGTAGAAACACAACTCGTCCTGTTTGGAGGAGAGAAAATGCTGACTTGTATCCAAAGAACACCATACCTACTGTGAAGCATGGGGGTGGCAACAACATGCTTTGGGGCTGTTTCTCTGCAAAGGGACCAGGACGACTGATCGGTATACAGGAAAGAATGAATGGGGCCATGTATTGTGAGATTTTGAGTGCAAACCTCCTTCCATCAGCATTGAAGATGAAACGTGGCTGGGTCTTTCAGCATGACAATGATCCAAAACACACCACCCAGGCAAAGAAGAAGTGGCTTCATAAGAAGCATTTCAAGGTCCTGGAGTGGCCTAGCCAGTCTCCAGATCTCAACCACATAGAAAACCTTTAGAGGGAGATGAAAGTCCGTGTTGCCCAGCGATAGCCCCAAAACATCACTGCTCTAGAGGAGATCTGCATGGAGGAATGGGCCAATATAACAGCAACAGTGTGTATCAACCTTGTGAAGACTTACAGAAAACATTTGACCTCTCTCATTGCCAACAAAGGATATATAACAAAGTATTGAGATGAACTTTTGATATTGACCAAATACTTATTTTCCACCATAATTTGCAAATAAATTCTTTCCAACTCAGACAATGTGATTGTCTAATTTGCTTTCTCATTTTATCTCTCATAATTGAAGTCTACCTATGATGTCAATTACAGGCCTCTCTCATCTTTTTAAGTGGGAGAACTTGCAGAATTGGTGGCTGACTAAATACTTTTCTGCCCCACTGTATCTGGGTGTCATAGTAAAGAGCCTACATTTGCACTTGAAATTTCAAATACATACAGCTAAACTTTATGTTTGGCAGCCCCTGCAAAAGGAAATCACTGCTATTTTATGAAATAACAGTGTACGTCTGCCAATAAACCAGTATGTGAAAATGATTTAGAGAAAACAGTTATTAAAGTAGGTTTCAGAGCTAACTCACATGCTGCAGGCATCCAAGATCCCAAGTGATATGGACTCTTGTCTGGCAGATGTTACTCTGAAGTTATTCCACGATCAGATGAAAGGCTTATTCTAAGAAAAAGCAAAAATGAGCATACAGTGCTGCATGAAAAACTACATAAATGATATATCCAAAAAAAGTGGACATGATTTTCCCTCTGTTATTATACTAAAACTTGGTTCATCCAACAGTTAAACAATGGAACTTGAATATAAAATGGAGTATAAAAAATATATTATTAGATTGTGGAATGTGCTACCCCAAGATGTAGTGATAGCTATCACAGGAATGACTTTAAAAGAGGGTTAGACAAATTCATGGAAGCTAAAGATATCATGACTACAAGATATTGCGGTTATAGATCGAATATACAAGCAATAGCATTGTGTATGACTGCTATGTCAACCTGTAAATAAAGAGTGACCGATTTAAGAAACATGTTCACTAACGACTTAATGCCTCAAAGCAATTGAGCTTTTTCTCAGGTGCTTCAAACCCAACAAATGGTTCATATGTTTATTTGGAAAACTAGTTCCATACACAGGGATAAGTCTTACAAGATGGGCAGGCTCCCGGTCCCATTTATGAAACACTGCCACCTATCTGAATTCAGGAAAAATGTTTTCTATGTTTTGCCACCTGCCCTTTGGGTCAATATTTCTCTTGAGATTTGGACAGTCCCAACTCTACTGGCCTTGTGTAGGATGATGAGGTTCTGATTATTCCCTGGCATAGATAAACCTATCTTCATGTTTATGGTTCTATGTTGTTGAATTGTTTTCAGTGAACTATTGTTTTATTATTACCTTTTAAATGTTCTTTATTACTGAGTGTTGACTTGGCAGGAACTAGAAGATAGGCCTTGTCAGCAGCAGCCCGTACTCTGTGGAATATTCTCCCCTCACAGATCAGAGCAGGGGTTAAATCTACTTATCTTCCCTACTGGTTCAGAAGTGTGCACTCTTCACGAGCATGTGTCAAATGCGATTTTGGACTCTCTGTGAATGTGCAAAGCCTTCTGCACATGCGCAGAGGGTCAAAAACAGGTTAAAACCAGGAAGTAATGACAGTAATGGTAATGGTGGGTGGCTTCACACTGCCACTGCTACCAATTCGCCAAACCCATGTGCCATCACCACTACCGTTATGTGCCGTTCACACAAACCGGTAGCATTTTACTCCTGGAACAGAATATCCCTTTAAAGCCTTTCATAAGGCTTTAAAAACTTGGCTGTGTACCCAAGCCTGGGGCTTTGAATGTGCTAACGGCCCCATTTCTTGATTTTACTGTTAAGTGGTTATTTACCTCAGTTGCTGCATATATTTAATTTGGATGTTTTCATTGTTTAAAATATTTAAATTGTTTTATTGTTGTTATACTTTTAGAATAAATAAATCAATATTCTGCAATTATTCCCCTTACAACTGAGATGTCCCTCAGACATAAGTGCAAACATAAATAAATGCAATGGTCCTTTTCGTTCCCAGATTGAAATTCAAGTCATAGCCTATAAAGAAATGGTCATTTAGCTTTCTAATAGTAGTATTTACTCCTCTTCCTTTTATTAAAGAAAACATTCAGTTTGCCTTTTGAGATAAAAGAAATCTCAGCCACTGAGATTTCTATCCTCGCTTTGACCCTCAGTCCAATTCTCTCCTCCCACCCTTCCATGAATAGCATATTCCTCCCCGGCAATGATCAGTCATGATGAACTGAACCATGTGTGCCCAGATTTTCTGTACCACGTACATCATGAATCACAGAGGCAGAAATATTGTACTCGTCTGTGATAAAATGTTTGCCTGATTATTGAGATCAATTTATAATTTTGAAGATGCACCATTTGGATTGGGCAGGTTCAGTGACATTAGATCATTTGGCAAAAGGAAAATGCCAGCCTCATTTCCTATTGCCGGCATGTGACTTTGACCTCTCTCTGAAATATATGTTTCTGTATCTGTATTTGCATCCATAGTATGCACCTAGCGTTCAAGAACAGTTAAGTTAGGATGAGACTATTAAGATGCTTGCCATTTCCATTCATGTTCGAACCAAAGAAACTGCAATACAATAACTCTGTTTTAAATGTGTTTCACTCACATATAGTAGTTTTGCAAATCAGAGGTCAAACTCCACTTGTATAGATTATCAGATCCATAGCAGGCAGGGGATAGAGAAGTCTGGTACATATTCAACAGGTTTAGCTACTTCAATTGATTAGTAGAGATGGAACTTAAATGTTGGCTGATAAATCTCTACAAGTCAAACTAATTCTCCCATGCCCTGCCTAGTATAGAAACTATGCAGTCAGAAAAAGTTATCCCAGCAGTTATATTGCCTATAAGTGCCTGAACATTTGACATCAGGGTTCTTAATCCTCCATGGCTAAGAAAGTGAAGTTAATCCAATACATGCTTCCCCAGAGAAAGGACCATCTGTTTGGCATCAAAGGATTTAATTTGTCTTGCAGAAGGACATCAGTGGTTTCATATCCAAATAAAGAGACAGGCACAGCATCAAAGTAACTGTCTAAATCTAACATTTCAACTACAGCCTGCATGTCTTTCCCATGCGTGTTTTAAGTATCTTAAACCACCCAGGGATATTCAGGAAAGGTCTACCACTGGAAAGCTGCTATGGCAAAGTACAAGATCCAAAGGAGTTTGCTTGGGATCATAGGTTGACTCTACAATTTATTAAAGTCAACAACATTCCCAACTGAAATTAAACACAGCCACCTTTTTTCTCTATCTCAACTGTTTCTGTTTGTAAATTCTGAATGGGCATCAGGGAGCTTCAACTCACTTATTGCTGACATGATGCCCTTAGGAGAAACCTTGATGGGGTAGTTCTTAGGAAAGTAAAGATTTCCTATCTGACTTTCAATAGCATTACAATGCAGTGCAGATATTCTAGACTACTTCACCACAATGTCTTGGTTTGAGAAAAAGGCCTTTGCTTGGAGCAAAGCATGAAATTGACCTTCTGAAAAGTGTCTCCACCAACCACATTTCAGCACCAACCATATTTCAGTACTACCATTTCAATTCAAAAATTAAACTAATTAAACATTAGGGGGAAATCCTCTTGTATATTTTGTTTTTTGATTCTTCAGCATTTTTTCCAGAGAATACAAATTCTGAGAAATTGGGGAGAATGTTTTCTTGCATACTTTTAAGGTAAATATATATGTTTACATCTTCTACCTTTTACTCTACAGTTTTCTTTCCAATGATCTGCAGCCTTCCTGATCCCTATATTTCAATTGTCATCAGAAGTCAAGCCAGTTTTCTCTATTGGCCTTTTCATCAGAGCACTATTGTGACTGCAGAATCCTACCTTGAGAAATTGTTGGGAAAATTTTCCTTTCCCTGGAATACAAGGAAAGGAGAAATCCATCCAGGTTTGTTGCCCATAGATTGTTGCAGAATTTTCAAAGCCCATTTGAGCCTAATAAAATTTTTGGTATTATATTGTGCTGCCGGTACTGTAGCAAGTGAAGCTCATTGGCAGGTGGGTGAGCATAGCAGCTGGAGGACACATATTGTGTGTCATAAGAATAAGGCTATCATCACCAATATATAGCACTGTGGGCAACAAATGAAGATGCACAATCTGCTATGCCTCCTGAATCAACACCTGAGCCACATGCCTCATGCCTCGGGGTACAGGTCTGGAAGTATGAGTGGGCACCAATTGCATAACAAGCCCACATGGATCTTTTTCATTTGACTCAGCAAAATCCTTTGTTCTGGCCATAAATCATACTTAAGTTACCTCCCTGAATTCCTAACCTCAAAGATGCTTCCACCTCCTGTTTATTCTAATAAGAAACAGCTATTGAGAGTCTGGAAAATGCATATTCAATTATTGATGAATGCATGTTTGAGCTTGAGTTGAGTCTTTTTTCTACTCAGTGCGAGTATAGCTGATGCAAAATTCTTCCCAATGAAAATTCAATATATTTAACTACATCAAGACTCATTTTTTAAAAAGAAAAAAAATTGGAACTGTAGAGTGGGAAATGAAGATGAAGAACAGTTCTCTTCCAGCATTACCCTGTATTAAGTGTTAACAAGAAACATACTCTGAATTTTAATTACTGTAGCAACCCTAATTACAGGTGCATTTTCTAAACTGTCTCTGCAAAGGCCATTTTTAAAGCATGCTCTGAAACAGACTAAAAAAATCTGTCTTTTTATCTGCTTACTTAAATAGTAAAGCTAAAGGCATTAAATGAAGTTAAGACCCTTCGTTTAAAAGTAAAATCCCTTTGAGACAAGCCTGCTTAGCTTGTAATATGAGACAGATTTTACGTGTGCCTCTGTAAATCTCACTTCCACCTATTCATATGAAAGAAAATTATAGTTTTAAATGGAATGTTATTTTTTCCCCATTAGGGACCCTATTTTGTATATTTCTGCCCCATAGACCATGCCCCTGAGCATAGCAGACAATAAGATGACTATACCAAGGTGAGAAGAGTTGAAATATTCTAATCATTTTGCCTTAATTTAGCATTATATACAGATATTAACAATACAGACAATCAACCTTTGACTATCAAGATTTCAGTAATACAATACAAATATGTTTTGGTGAACATGAAGCGGAGCTAGAATACTTGTTTTTTATTTGTCATTGACTGCCTATAGAGATTCAGAAAAATGACACTGTTGGAAACATGCAGGAATCATTACCAAGGCAAAAAGAAGATGAAACATGTTTTAAAGTCCAGAACAAGATGACATTCAGTAGATGCACAGGAAGACTTCACCTTAGCTTGTCATAGTATAAGAAAAAAGGTAGTATATCACGATCGGATTCAAAAGCATCTGTTATTATAGTTAATATCAATAAAAATAACTTTAGCCTTATGTGGAGGTGATTTCCAGGCCTGGTTTACATTGTGAGTCAGATACTGTATGCACAATTCTTTACAATGATTGCTGTAATGGCTCTGGAGAAAATGTGTGTATAAGTCAAGCATCCTTATATTGCATGGCCTATAAACATCTTTCTCTATTGAACACCTTTCCTAACCAGTTGTGATCACTACAAATAGATTTGTGTTTCCTGTCCCTTGGGAAGTGTCTCCTTAATCACTTCAGGTGTTCACGGTGCAGCTTCTTTATTAAATACCAATTCCCGTTCCACAGTATGGGCATTTGTTGTGCTCCCTTTCATTCACTCTTTTCTTCTTCTGATAAAAATGTCAAAGCCAAGAGAAAGCTTCTTCTGATTAAAAAAAAATAGGCCAAAGTAAAGGAGAACTGAATATATGTTCCAGCCTTGATGCCACTGGTTATACACCCATTTAAAGAAAAGCATAGACAAACTACTGGTGAAATTACAAATCCATCAACTGGTCCTACTTTGTCAATCTCAGTGTTGAAGGGGGTGTGATGTATTGCTGGAAACTTTTCACCTAGAATGCTCAATATATGAGCATTACAGATAAATGTTCCTCCTTCTAACTTCTGCAAAAGAAAGCTTGCACAGTATATGCAAGTTTTCTCTCTTTTAATTATTTATTTAGTGTATGGCACCTATTAGTCTGGGATCACCGAGGTGGCTGGCTGCCTCTGTGAAAGGAATTTTTTCAGGCGGTGTTATCTTTACCCATGATATGCCTCAATGCCAGTAGAGGGAGGCTCCTTTCTTGTCCCTTCTGCAGTTTATCACGGGAATTAAACCACCAAGCTCAACAGTGCGCAGGCCCAGCATCTTATCACGTGAGTCACTATGGCCTCTTCTCTCTTTTATTAGCAAAGCACTTATGGGTTTCCTTTTTAACTGGAAGTCTGACGTTCAAATCCATTGGTGACTAGGCAACAGTGGCTGATTATGTTGTTTTTTTGCTGGAGAGGATGCTGAAGTTGTTCTTTATTGGATTAGGGCTATATGAGCAATTTATCTTCATGTTTTTATACTGTACTGCCCAAAATATTTTTGAGAGAATGCTATTGAAATTTTATAATTCCCCCCACCCCCCATAGATTGTTGGGCTGAATGTACTTCAGCCTTCTTTATAATGGAGAAAAAAACATTATTTCTTACTTTCATTTTAAAGTGGGAAACAGCAAACAGTGATATGCCTCCTTAAAATATATCCAACCCAGTTAGAAATTCAAAGAACTCAGCTGCCAGAAATTATAGTCTCACTCATACATGTGATAGATCCCTACCTACTTTCAGACTGAAAGTTGAATAATAATTTCAGAGGGATCATTTAAATACTTGGAAAGGCACTAAATGACAAAGTCCTGATTCTAGGTCTGCAAAACGTTGAGGTTATCCTAAAGAAGCCATATGGATACCAAACAACATTAGCTATCGCAGCAAGGAAACTAAGATAAGGCAACAGGAGAAAGTCTCATCTCTTTTATGAAGCTAATCTGCCCAAAACCAGTTATCATACATGCAGTCCGTAAAGCTTGAAGGCCATCACCAGGAAGAAAGGAATGTAGTAGACATTTTATCTCTAAAACAAGAGGACTTTGATCAGGGAAAGACCTTTCCAAACAAATAGCAAATTTGTTTAACAAATAGTCATTTTAGCTAGCATAGGTTGATCCTCCTGGATAGGTCTGGGTGTATTTATTTGAGGCAGAACTAAAAAAGATGGTCTGAGAAATTAAATTTGGGATTAAAACACAGATTTTTTTTTCTATTTCTAATGTTTCCTAGGTTAACACAACATATTATACTCTGATCATTTATCTCTTTGGCTGACATATGCTTCAAGGAAAAGATTTTGAAGAACAGTCAAACACGGATTTTCATAATTAAACAGAAGTACAGGAATGGACTGGCATAAATGATTATAAATATTCATATAACCACAGTACATTTTTGTGGCATAGAACAATACTTGATAAGAGGCGTTGTTTTCTTAAACTCTATAATGTCATGTCTATACAAAAACATTAGGTATAAATTAGGCACAATCACAGAGAAGACTTTGCAGACAGAATGTAACAGCTAACAAACCTGATTTTAAGCATGGGAAAAGAACAATCTGTCAGATTTGGCAGTTATTACAAAATAAATAAATAATTCTCAAACTGACTCTCTTTACTCTCTTCTGTATACAAGGGAGTGAAGGAAAATGTCAAACTTTCAAGATTCTCTTACTATACAGTAAGAATACAGTATACAATACAGTAGGAAAACATGTAAAACATGGTTATGGATTTATTTGCAACCTTTTACCACAGGTGACTACGTGTCTATGTTTGTTTGCCTAGCAAATGTATATACTTCCCCATTTTAATCATTCTGAGCAGCTAACATAGCATAAAACTGAAGCATGAGTGAAAAAAACCAATAACAATCTTCTCTTAGGATTTTCTGATGTCACTTTCTCAGTTCCATGGAAGGATCAGTTCTCTGCGATCAGAGGACAATCTCCAAAGGAACTGCTCTCTTACCAGCTTCTCCTGCCATGGGTGGCAGGTGAATAATAGGGGCAGCAGAAGACAAGAGGGTTCCCTCTATCATGAGGAACTGATGAAACATTTGTTTCACCCACTTGACTTTACAAAGAAAGAAAACACTAGGTGGAACAACTCTTGATCCTATATCTCTACTTTCCCCTTTGCCCCAAGAAAAGAGAAATGGGTAAAATAGATCTAGATCTGTTGGATAAAGTAGCTTTCTTGGGTTCTTAATTTAAATGTCCCCACAGAAGAGTTTAATCCCCACATGAGAATGGAAGTGGAGAAAAGTTCAAACAGACCACAGCTCCACTGCCAGTCTCTTTCTTCAAACACTGTAGTGCTATGAAAGGCAGCATCACAGCAGTTGCAGCAGTTAAGACTCGTAGTTACTGAAACAATAATCAGATGCAGACTGTTCCACCGTCATGAAAATGATAAGCTTCAAACCCTTTGCCCTAAGAAACCACAAGAAAATAGATCATACTTTTCCCACATTAGATTACCGACATATTCATTTGAACATAGAGTACTTGCTGGAATTCCTGTATTGTAATCTTCTTCCTTCTAAACAATACTGCTAACAAGAACTCATTTCTGATGTCATCACTAATGAGAACTCATTAATCATGTCCCGTCCAAATTACAAAGAGGAAAGGGACACCCCAAAAGAAAGAAAGTTTAAGCACTTACAATATGTTAAATGCCATAATGAAATGGGGTGGGACAAAAAATATTGGGTTTAATGATCAAATGATTTGTCTTTAAACTAAAAATTATTGCTGATATCAGGCTACCATTGCTTAGGGCAATCACAGTATGGTGTGAGTAGAGAGACTATGAGGGTTAGGGAGACAGATTTTTTCCTTCTTGTTGTCTATGGAGATTCTCAGTCATCCA
The DNA here is from genome assembly GCA_030761175.1 of Masticophis lateralis. NCBI lineage: Eukaryota > Metazoa > Chordata > Lepidosauria > Squamata > Colubridae > Masticophis > Masticophis lateralis. The sequence continues at coordinate 39,985,573 of JAUDYJ010000005.1, read as the reverse complement.
GGTCATGATTGTCCCAAAGATGCTTTTTTTTTCAAGAGGCAACTGGACTTTCTGGTTTTTCTTTGAACATGTTTCGCTTTGTATCCAAGAAACTTCTTCTGCTCTCCCTCTTCTTGTTTCCTTTTATTGTTGCCTAGTCTCTTGCCCTAGGAACTCATGTGACATGTTCCATCAACCATAACTAAACAAAACTAACGAGACAATGAGTTAGTCTATTTTACTGCCACTTCAACTGTAAGAACTAAGTGAGTTAGGTGCAAGAATCAAATAATTGCATTGATCAAGATGTTACTGGATTATTAAATTGCTAAATTGGGAGAAGGCACTGAAAAAATAGAACAGTTTAACAACAGTTCAAAGTTTTTATTTGCCAATACTTTTTTCTGGTTTTTAATATATATATATACTTTTGAACTGTCTGACTATAGTATTTCAGGACTATAACTATGGTTCAAGTAACTCAGTCATTTGCAGGGAAATATTGTTTTTTTAAAAAATAATGACAGCATCTTTCTATCACCACAGAACCAGCTGGGATAAAAAAACTTCTTTCTTTAAATAGAATTTGTCACCTATGGCCCATCGAGTGCTCTAGCCCTACTGTCCAGTTGAACTTTACAACTTTGAAATATAAGTTTACTAGTATTTAAACAGGATATTCTGTTTAAGCTTGTTCTTTACAGATAGTCTTCAACTTAACAACTGTTCAGTAAGTTACAACAGATCTATCTTTGGCCTATTTACCCAGATTCAAACTTCCGATTGTCAGATCCCCTCCACAGTCATGCCACTGAAGTTTGGGCGTTCAGCAAGACAACCTTTTACGGTCATTTGCAGCATCCTGCAGTCACAAAACCACATTTTACTTCCGGTTGTCTGCAAAACCACACCATAGAAACAGTTGGTTTACTTCATGGCCACAGCACCACTAAAAATGTCATAAAATCAGGTCAGTCACATGACCAACCCATTTTACAATGTAGAACTATAATGGATAGGTTCCATTATGGACCTATGTTGAAGACTAATTGTACATTAAAATTATTGTTTATGGAAATTCTATAAGTCACTAATAAAATAAGAGTAGTTATTTGTAGAAGAGTAGTGAGGCAGAGTCATGTATCGTATGGTAGATTGTATAGAAGGTTTTGTACAATTAGATAGATAGATAGATAGATAGATAGATAGATAGATGGATGGATGGATGGATGGATGGATAGATAGATAGATAGATAGATAGATAGATAGATAGATAGATAGATAGATAGATAGATAGATAGATAGATAGATAGATAGTTCAAGACATAAAGATCAACAATACATTTTATAAGTCTGCAGGGGGAATTTTAGAACCCTATATAGGAAAAAGCAAATACATAAAAGTTGAGAACCTGGAACAAAAAAACCAGTACCTTAGCATTTCTTAGCTGTGCTTTTTCTTTGACAGCTGTGACTGCTTCTTAGGAAAGTGTGCCAGCATTCTTTTGTAGCCATGCCTGCTTAGGATCAAACACCATTACCATCGTGTTTGCGATAAGGAAGCAGTTTTAGCCCAGGCTATGGAATCTGTTACCTTCCTTTATAAAGCAGGGTTTTTGTGGTCTAAAAGCAGCTCTATAATACATCTGACTGTAGCAGATGTATTACGTGGGTTGGAGCTGATGGATGGTCCACAGTAGCACAAAGTTACACTTACAACTTTGGGTTGTTTTCCAACTTCATGAATTGCTTTTTATCATCTTTTGTCAATCAATCATCTCATGAAGAAAACATGAATTTGCAATTCGAGACTACTCTTTTCTTTAAAAAGTGTCTTGAAGAAGAAAAGAAAAGGTCACCTGAAAACCTCAGAATACGACACTATAGCAGAATTCACAGAATGCATGGTGATAAACCCAAGTTTCTGAGCTACAATTTATTTATTTAAGAAAATTTATATGGTCAGCCAACGCTTTCTTAGGGTCTTCAGGCAGCTTACAAAGATAAACTCTAGATTATATATCTCATTTTGCATTGTGGTTCTATTTTTGCAGTAATTTTTGTAGTAATAATGCTGAACGTGTGCTAAATTTTAACTTTTTACTATATAGTATACTTACTTTACTTATTTATGAAAGAGATCAATTACTCTAGGTATAATAATCCCAATTCTCTCAAAGTATACAAAGAAAAAACTCCAGCAAAATAAAAACTATTACAAACTAATAGTTAATCAGGAATGAAGTTGGGCTGTGTCACTTATACCAACTCCTGACAACTTTTATTGTTCACAGAAGCAGTGAGAGTTAAATCATTTACAGTCTTATAGCAGTTGCAAGCAAATAAAACCTTGTGACCCTCCCAGTGGTTTCTGTTGACAGGTAAGCTAGTAAAAAGATTATATTTTCATCTGACCTACCCAGATTATTAAAAGAGAAAGAGATTATTAAGTCAAGGTGTCAAACCTAATAAAATTGGTACCACAATAAAACACGAGAAAAGATTATGTCATCCCAGTAGAAAAGAGCTATGTTTTCCTTTCTATTGTACACTGCTCAAAAAAATAAAGGGAACACAAGCAGAAGACATCCGAGATCTGAATGAATGAAATAGCCTTATTAATACTTTGTTTGTTACATACAGTAGTTTTGTGTTCCCTTTAGTTGTTTGAGCAGTGTATAAATGACTGTATGTAAAGAACAAAGTATTTAATAAGGCTATTTCATTCATTCAGATCTCGGATTCTTCTGCTTGTGTTCCCTTTATTTTTTTGAACAGTATATATTCCTCCTAACATGATGGAGGGCAGAACATTAAATCCATCTAAACATAGATAAAGGTTTCCTGAATAAAACAAGCAAGGCCATATTACAATGGTACCTGGCTCAACAGCAATAACTGTGAGAGGGATCTAGGATTACTAGTAGACAAAGTAAGCCAGCAGTACAGTCCTAGGCTGCATAACAGAGGGATAGTCTCAAGGTCATGTGAAGTGTTAGTACCACTTTATACTCTTTAGTAAGACAAGAGTTGGAATAGTGCATCTAGTTTTGATAGCTACAATACAAAAAAGATGTTGAGACTCTAGAGTGTAGAGAAGATGATTATCGGGGTTATTAATGAGTGCAGAGAAGATAGGGAGCTGAAAGCTAAAACGTAGAATGAAGGGCTAGAAGAACTGGGTATCTAACAAAGAGGAAGACTAGAGATGACATGATAGCAGTCTTCCATATTTGATGGCCTGTCACAGAGAAGAGGGATCAACCTATTCTCCAAAGCACCTGAGGATGGGACAAGCTTCAGATAAGACCATTTCAGCTTTCAAGCACAGAAAGTAATTGGTAACACACTCAAGAACTTGAAAATAAATCTTATTAACTTGAATGCTGCTTAAAAATGAGATTTTCAGATTTATTTCAAATTTAATCAAATTATGTATTTAACATGCTGATACTAGACCACCAATATCAGAAAGGAAAAGAAGCCATAATTTCGGTGTACCCACCTACAAAGAAAATCACATCAAATCTAACAAGGTAACTCTTATTTATTTATTTATTTTATTAAATTTATATACCGCCCTACTCCTGAAGGACTCAGGGCGGTGAACAGCCAAGATGAAATGCATATAATACGGATGTTAAAAGACATTTAGAATATAATAAATATTTTGGCCAATAACAAATTTAAAACATCCAATTTAAGAAAAATTGAAAATAATTTAAAGAGGGAAAGTTAGGTGAGGACCACCTGTTGGAATAAGAATGTTTTAAGGGCACGGCAGAAAGTGCGTAGATCCGGGATCTTCCGTATCTCCGATGGGAGCTTGTTCCAAATGGTAGGTTCCCCCACAGAGAAGGGTCTCTTCCTGGGGGCCACTAATCGACACTGTTTGATCGACGGCACCTCGAGAAGCTCCTCTCTATGGGAACGTACTGGTCGGTGAGAGGTTACTGGTGGCAGAAGGTGGTCTCGTAAATAGCCTGGTCCTATGTCATGGAGCGCTCTAAAGGTGGTAACCAGAATCTTGAAGCACACCCGGAACACCAGCAGGAGCCAGTGCAGCTTGCAGGAGGGGAGCCACATGGGAGTGCCACATCACTCGCATAACCACCTGTGCTGCCACATTCTGGACCAGTTGAAGTCTCTGGGTGCTCCCCAAGGAGAGCCCCATGTAGAGAACATTGCAGTAGTCCAGGCGGGAAGTGATGAGAGCATGAGTGACCGTACTTAATGAGTCCCGATCCAGAAAGGGACGCAACTGGCGAATCAGGGGAACCTGATAAAAAGTCCTCCTGGCCACAGCCATCAGGTGCTCTTCTAAAGACAGACGTGAATCCAGGAGGACACCCAAGTTGCGAGCCGTGGGGGCCAGCGATTTGCCCCCAATAGTCAGTGATGGCGCCAACCGACTATATCAGGATGTCAGAAACCACAGCCCCTCGGTCTCGGGTGCGTTAAGCTTGAGTCTGTTTCTCCCCATCCAGATCCATATAGCCTCCAGGCACCAGGACATCACTTCAAGGGCATCATTGGGGTGGTCTGGGGTGGAGATATACAGCTGAGTATCATCAGCATACTGGTGGTACTTCACCCCGAAATCATGGATGATCTCACTCAGCGGCTTCACATAAATGTTGAACAGAAGGGGCAAGACAACCGATCCTTGTGGCACCCCACATACAAGGGGCCTCGGGGTCGACCTTCACCCCCGTCAACACAGACTACCACTGGTCAGAAAGAAAGGAGGAGAACCACCACAACACGGTGCCCCCCACCCCTAACTGTCTTAATCAGTGCAGCATGATACCATGGTCGATGGTATCAAAAGCTGCCGAGAGGTCTAATAGGACAAGGACAGAAGAGCAATCCCTGTCCCAAGCTCTCCAGAGATCATCAACCAATGCAACCAATGCTGTTTCTGTGCTGTGTCCTGGCCTGAAGCCCGACTGGAACGGATCCAGATATGCTGATTCATCCAGGTACTGAGGGAGTTGTTGTGCTACCACACTCTCAGCAATCTTCGCAACAAAGTGAAGGTTGGAGACTGGACGATAATTAGCCAACACTGCTGGGTCCAGGCAAGGCTTCTTGAGGAGAGGCCTCACTACCGCCTCTTTCAAGGCAGCGGGGAAGACACCCTCACTCAAGGAAGCATTTATCATCCCCTGGAGCCAGCCTCGTGTGACCTCCCGAGAGGCCAGCACCAACCAGGAGGGACATGGGTCCAATAAACATGTGGTCGCATTCAGTCTACTCAGTATCCTGTCCACGCCTTCGGGAGTCACAGGATCAACTCTTCCCAGATAATATTTTCAAGACCTGCCTCCATAATCCCCCCTAAATCTACTCTGTCTGAGTCCAGATGTTCCGAATCTGAGCAATTTTGTCATATAGATACTGTACAACGTCCTCGGCTCTACCCTCCATTTCATTCCTTGAAAGAAAAAAATGAAGCCTAGTTTTAAAACTGTCTCTTCTGAAGCTGTACCTGAATCAATTGTTTTTATTTATGCAAAGCAGCTTAGGGGTCAATTATCTCAGGTATAATAATCCCAATTCATCCTTTAAAGTCTAAAAGTTTTAAACAAGACTTGATTGGGTATTATGCATATGTCAATCCTCTTAAAGCTCTATTAGTCTACAGCTCACAATCATTAAGCAATGTAAAAGAGATTCTTTTAGGTTAGATTTCTTAATCAGATGTCAGAATGACTTCCAGGGCTCCAATAGAAGTGCATGTCCATGGTCTACTGCTAATCAACTCCACATTCCTTCTTCTATTGTACAATTGTCAGAAAATTATGAATTTACTGGAATTAACCAGCTACCCACTACCTGCAATACAAAAATAGTTCTTAACTGAGACCAACATCAAGAAGATTCAAATTGTGGGCCTATCCTCCTCAGACGTTGCAGGAGGAGATTAAGCAGAATGAAACTAGGCCCAGAACCCTGTCTTCAATTTCCTATTTTAGCCAATGATCCACTGACTCAGCAGTGGATCATTGCTTATTTCCTTATTTGTCATGTTCTGAAATATCTCGAGAAGGATATTTCCTTAAGGTTCTAGCACATATATGCTTTTGTTTGAAAAGACATTACCTTTCCTCTACCTGCTTAGTAAATAAAATGGAAACATTGTTTTAAAAGAAATTCAAGAAATGGAGTTCTTGGTCATTCTTGGAATTTCTTGTTCATTCTTATGCATTGCAAGCCATATTTAACCAGAGTGCAGAATCACCTGGAGGAGCCAGAATTATAATTTGTTCTAAACTTGTTCTAAACATAATTCAACAAAATGTGTGACCATCTGGAAATGATCATCAATCTGAAAGCAAATTATTGCTCCTTTTTGACAATGAATATACTGTACATTTCTCTCTATATAAATTAATGAATCAAAACAATGACAGCTGTTAGGTCATATTTAATTATTATTTTCTGACTCTGTTTATGTTTACAAGTTCAGACTGAATCCTTGTATTCAGTGCCTGATTGAGATCTAATGGCAAACTCTTAATTTCCATTTTAAAACCATGCTTTATGCTCAACCATTCATATTTCTTTGATTGTTTCATTTAAGAAAATAATCTCGGGCAGAGACAGGTGGCCCAAGTGATTTTTTTTTTCAAAATGAGTATGATGAGTTTGATCATGAAGAACAATTCACTCACTTGGATGGAAGAGGTATCAGAATTATTATTTAATGATACCTCACATTTATTCAACAGATTACCAATTAAAAACTTATCTCCTTGACAGCAATCCCTTGCAATGAGAACTGAAGTTGTGAAGCTAGCCTTCTGGTGCATATTCATGAAGATGAAATATCACTTGATACGGATAATTCAATTAGATGGTCCAGAAAATTAGAGAGATTTACCAACCAGTTTTTCAACTGCTCACTGAACTCTTCAGTTTCAACAAATCCTTTTTCAAAGAAAAGGCATAGATGAAACTTTGTGAATCATTCAGAATACAATCTCTCATTCAAGATTTCTAATGGTTGAGTTTCTATTAAGAATATCAGAACTCAGCATATGTCCTGCTTCTGGTTTCAATTATATACTGACAAGGTTGCCATGGAAATTAGTAGTTTACTGCAGGTCAAAGAGATAACCACAAATAAGAAATGCAAGCCAAAACAAAGTTTTGAAAGAAGCTTGTCTGAATGGTTTTGCTTTCAATAGGAGCACACAGAAGAATAACCAAAATCCAATCTAGAGTTCCAAGATCCAGGTCAGGATTGTCAGCCAGTCCAGAATTTCACTAGCAGAATCCACATGAACATCTTCAAGTGTCAGAGATCAGGTGGTTGACTCCAACAAAGAATCATGGATCAGTGGTGCCCTTAAATCAGGGCACCACTCCTTGATTGGCAAGGAGCCTCATAAAATGTCTTTGCTCTGCAATTTGCTCTATTTGCCAGGGTAAAGCTGGAAACCTGATATCATCATCATCTGATTCCTCCAGTTGTTCAGGTGATACCTATGTTGGATTACCCCAGGTGATTCTTGGCTTTGGGTCCCCTGACATTCCACAGGTTCTGCTGGAAAAGCTTCTTCAAATTTAGAATCGGCATCTGATTCCTGGGTCATGACAGAATAGATATAAATCCTTGTTTGAATTATATGCTAACTATATGCTAACATCAAATTAGATGATATCTGCATAAAATGCCAAGAATATCATATGAGAGCTACAGTTTTTTATTTTAAAAATACACAGCCAAAATAAAAACAAGGGTCAAATTTACCATTGGAAAAAAATAGTTTGGTCAGTTAAAAGCAATAATTCTTCATCTTTTTGGCAACTTATAGAACATTCTGTTCCAAAAGTTGCTCCCCAGGCAGGTAGAATAATTTCTCCAGAGATTTTGATTCAATATTTTAGTGGCTTACTCAGTAATTCTATAAGCAATCAGATTCCTGTTAAATTATCCAGTGAAAAACCTTCCTGGTGGCCTCCTGTGTCCCTTTCTGATATTTCTAATTTTATCTCACTCTTGAAAAATAACAGTTTTTAAGTTCTCTCTTCCTCCATTTCCTTTCAGAAGTCAGTCAAGCAAATGTGCATTTTAAGTGTCCTTTCACCTTTGTATGTTAATTCTTTAATTCATAGCATATCCCAAAACAAGTTTTCTCAATGCATGCTGGCTAAAAGTCCTATTTTCAATCCTCTTTCTGCTGTTTATGCAATAATTCATTCTACCACTCAAGTACACTTAAGTTTTAAGACTCTGCTAGGTATTATAAAGAATAACTGATCAACTACTCCAAAGAAAGTTACTACAGAAAGGTGAATGAATTTTAACTATATTTGAACAATAGGTAGCATCACCATAGAATAGGAAGTTTGTGTGTGTGTATGTGTGTGTGTGTGTGTGTGTGTGTGTGTGTGAGAGAGAGAGAGAGAGAGAGAGAGAGAGAGAGAGAGAGAGAGAGAGAGAGAGAGAGAGAGAGAGAGATCACAGTTTAAGCTTTCTGTTGTGAGAAAAACAAAGAATTTTGTTTTAAAAACCAATGCAGTCTTCCATTTTCTAAAAGGAAAGCAACAGTTATACCCATGCTTTTTAAAATCTATTTAGAACAATATTGTTGCTGATGTGCAGTGGTTCCTGTTACAATTCTGAATGTTGTAAGCCACTATATCCAGTGGTGGGATTCAAGTAATTTAACAACTGGTTCTCTGCCCTAATGATTTCTTCCAACAACCACTTTGCCAAACTGCTCAGAAAGTTAACAAGAGGTTCTCCTGAAGTGATGTGAACTGAATCCCACCACTAACTATAACCCTTTGGTGTCAAATAAATCCAATTAATTAATTAATAAAAATAAACCAAGCAAGGCACTGAGTCTCTCATTGTGTTGCTCATATATTTGTTAGTATCACATTTGTGCGACATCATGACATAGTTGAATTTTCTAATGCTTCAGCAGCTTTCTATGAGCCGAGACTCTTTAAACGTTTCTGCATCATTGCAGCCAGGAGCCCCAGCCACCATGACTAGTGCTATGATAAGTTTGTATTTCCAACAATACCTGGAAGATCAGAGTTTCCCACTCTGTTCTGTAGAACCCTTCATATATACCTTGTAAGAAACAAATGACTTTATGAAAGATATTAGGTACCATGTTATAAAGATAAGCAAGTTTCAAGCTTTCCAATTTTCATTTTTCCTAGGACTATGAGGTCTATAAACCGGAGTTACAGGCAAGTCTCAGAATGGGTTAGCATATTTAGAAAGAACAGAATACTAATTTGAACACATTCTCAACTCCAGTTTGCTTGCCTATTAGAACTTAGTCTTTCACATATACACAGCTGAGTTAAAATGTTATCCACCAATTCTTGAGTGAGAAGGGGGAAAAACTACAATAAATTGTACTGTCCCTGTTGCCAATCCCCATTTGTCATAGTAATGAGGCCAGTGAATGGTGCTGTCCTTACTTATTTATTGTGACCAAAGTTTAGAACAGAGTTTGGTGGATTCCTCTAGCTTCATTTCCCCTCCCACCAAGGATCACATGCTGCTGGGAAAACTACCATCAATCACCCTTCTTAACATGGAGTGGGTTGGGGGGTTGGACAAATTCTTGAAATTGCAGGTTTAAACGTCTGACAAGTCGCATAACTAACTGGTGACAGGTGCTAAGAGGACATCAGTTAAAAGCAGGGCAGCACTCTCCTGGTGCTCTTCACAATCCATCCTGCAAACCTGTAACCTGTCAGTAAGGCTATTTCTAAACACATGTATAGCACTCTTCTGAAAGAGTTCTAAATAGATGTCCAAAATTAGCCGATTTAGCAGAGGGGGGCAAACTACACAAAAGGAGACAGGTTGAAATGGGAGACAGCAACTAATAACTAGTAAGTTTTTTTCTCTGACTAGTGGTACAAGGATGATACTGGCAGCAAGTAACTAAGAAATCTGCTCCTGGCTTTATGGATGGTGACACCTGGAACAACCCACTGGACATCATGGAGAAGATTTTTACTAAAATAGCCTTCCAGATTCATCCAGTTGTGATAGGCCTGCATGTAACAATAATCATCATAGCACCTAATGTTGCCATAATCAGTATAATGTAAGCAAAATGGTAATCAATCTCCCATCAAGGGAAACACTAATTGTTGAGTATGGCATAGACAGCTGCCTGAGACTGATCCCACAGGGTGCAGTTGTAGAACTCTTGCCCAAGATTTGAGAGATGGCAGCAACAATAGAAATAATTATGCACATATAACCTCCCCCCCCCATTTTTTTTTCAGCAGAAGCAAAGAAAAGCATATAATGTACCAAATCATGATTGAACCAGAACTGTACAGCTGAGCATCTGTACTCTTTCATGGTTAAATTTTCTATGTACAGAAAAGCACTGATCCCATGTTGGAAAAACTGTTCTACTGCTTTTTCAAAAGAGCACTAAATTTATGTTTTTGGGAATCTGTATATGACATCATAAATTTAATGAAAAGTATTGGTGAGCCATTATGCAGGTAGATATTTGCAGAATCCAGACAGCCATCTCTTCTGAAGGCTGAGCCAAAACAGCCCTGATATTTGGTGCCCAGCAATTAGATGAGAGAGAATGCACTTCCAGAGGACTTAAGTGACCAATAAGAGTTGGGCAAATCTTAACATTTCACTGTCACAGCAACTATTTGGCCAATGAAACAAACTAAAACCTACCCGTGGCAAAACATTGTATTGGTATAAGAGAAAAAACATCACCTTAAAATCAGAACAACTAAGAACTGTTGCCAGACCATGCTTTTGATGTAGTTAGGAACAACAAAGTTAAAACCAAAGAGAGAAACATATTATTACTGGTCCTATCCAAAGCTTTAAACGGGGTTTAAAGGGTTTGATTTGGAATAGTAGTAATATGATGTGAGAAATTGGGGAAGGCTGGGAAAGTAGGCATAAATAATCAAGTGACAGGAAGCAGAAACTTTATCTCACAAATGGTAACTAAGCCCATGTGGCAAGAAACCTGAGAAGTATTTCAAAGCACTCAAAGAGACTCTGTCTTAAATAACTCAGTATGAATGAAAGTTGGAAATTCTTGTTGCAGGTTTAGGAGTCTATTTCTCGAGACTGGCATTAGTGTACTAAACTCTTTGTTATTCTTTTTTTCTTGATCTTGCCCAGCTGCACTGGGCTTGTCAGGGGAAAATGTTTTTCTTGTTACTGTAGTTTTAAAATGTACCGTCAGAAGGTTTGACTAATCTAAACCAAATACCCTTCCATCTTAAATGGAAATATCCTTTCTATTCACCACTCCCAGATCACATGAATGTGCTGACTTGATCTTGTTCATCCTGCTGAAACGATGAGATTGGGTAGAATATACTGAAAAGGCATGTCTAAGCCTTCATCAGCAACATCATCCTCTGGTTTTCAGATCATTATCTTCAATAAATGATTTTAGAAGGTGTTCCCTTTTCTACCTGGCCTAAAACTAAATAGAAAGGTGTGCTTAACCATGGATTAGGAGTTTTTTTTTTTACATTGGTGATGTCATCTTGCCACAGAAACATTTTCTTTAGCTGCCTTAAATGCTACAACTATTTATTGCCAGTTAGATCTATAGGCAGAACATTTCATGAATTATATCAAAACAATTACAACCCCCCCCCCCCAAATAATGGTGATAATGTAAAGCAGGAAGACCTATTCCAACTTTCCTACTAGCTTGCAAAATTGGGGAAAAGAAGAACATTTATTCATTTTTGAACAAAAAATTATCCCTTTAATTTTTCGTTCCCGTCCTCAATATGGTAAAGCAACAACTATATCAACTATACCAGGGGTACATGGGACAGCAGACATGAGACTGTCCCCTACTGACTGCATTTCAACACCTACATCTAGCAGGATATCATGGACTGTTGTCCTACATGCCAAAAACTGTCTAAGGTTGTTCCTGGGCCCCTTTATATGGATATATCTTCTTTCTGGTAGAGCTGCACTTCTACCACATCCAAACAATCCCTCAACTGAGTTTTGGAAGGGGTAAAAAATTTCTTTTTAGCCTTTAAAATTATGTTTTGGTCTTTAATTTAAAATTCTGTTAAAACTGTGCAAGCTTTCAAATTTTACAGACCACTGGAATTTCTTAGCTGGAAACTAGTTTTTCTAGATTTGCCAGGATAAGGGCAATGAGAAAGTTTTTGTACCTGCTGTAAACTGGCAGATATATAAAACAAGAAACTTCTGAGTCTTTTACTTCATATGGCAGTTTTACTTATTATTATTATTCTATACTTAACTGTACTTATTATTCTTGAATGTATTTCCCCTCCCATAAAAGAAAAGAAATACCTTTGGTTTTACCTTTTTAAAGTGAAATTTAGCTTCTTCAGTTGTTGTTATAACAGTATTAGTCTTACTAAGGCAGTTTATATTCTTCCATCCTAGACCCTATTATTCGTCTTACTTTAGTTGTAAAAAAATAACATTCTAATTAATTTTGTAGGGAGGTGATGATACTATTTTCACTCTTATCTCTAAATTGCTTTGGCATATAAGTAATTGTTCTACTCCAAGCTTTGCCCTTTGCCAAAATCAGTCAGTACTACTTCAGTAGTAATTTTCAAGGTTAGTTCTGCTATTCCAAGTCTATATGTCATCTAAGGCTGTTCTGTCTGGAGTTACTTCAACTGTTGACAACCTGTGAAATCACTGCTTTCTTGGAAATACATTTAAATTATTAATAATAATTCATATTGTGATTTATAATTACTTTAAATGTTAGCTTGTGAAGAATTACTAACTAATTTAACACTTGTAAGAAAAGACTATTAGTTTAGAAAGTTATTTCTTTATTCAGGCAAATTCAACTTCCATCATACTTAATGCATTTTCCCAGATGAACTCAGATGCCTAGGTCTTCAAATTCTACTTGTGCTGAGGCTAAATATACTTCATTGTAAAAAAGAGAGTTACAGATTTCCAACTGATTCTGGCTTTCCTTCAAAGAACTCAAGAGTGCATGTATTATATTTCCCTTCCCCTTTTGTTATCAAAATAGGGCTGTAGGTCAGTTATATAGAAAGAGATATACAACTATCACGGGGTTGTTCATGAACTGTAGTTTTGAGTCAAGATTTTAATCTAGATCTCTTCTGCCTAAGTAACAATCTTTAAATGATCACACTATAGCAGAAAAATGGTAAATCCATAGTGTACAAGTTAATTTGCCTCTTCAAAGCACTTTTGCAGTTACCTGCCAATAGCAATAGTACTTAGACATACATACTGCTCCATCGTGCTTTACAATACTCTCTTAGCAGTTTACAATGTCAGCATATTGACCCCAACAGTCTGGGTCCTCATTTTACTGACTTCAGAACGATGGAAGGCTGAGTCAACTTTGAGCCAGTCAGGATTGAACTCCTGGCTATAGGCAGAGTTAGCCTGCCATACTCCACTCTAACCACTGTGCCATCACAGCTCTTCTTCAGTTATCTACCAAATTACATATGTATGATTTCCCATCATGTTTTAGCAGAAAACAAGCAAATGTTGTGTAAAATTTTAAAATCACACATAAACCATTCTGAAAAAAATTCCTAATCTCCACAAACCACCATGAAAAACATACTATTAACCATCTATATGTTATTATGATATATATGCTTTGTAAGCTTAACATACTATTATGTTATAAAGCCCCATTTCCTGCCTGTATTAACATCCATAGTAACAGTTTTATTTGATGCCATATGTATTTATTTTGTACTGTTTTAATGTTTTATGATGCATGTTACCCAGAGTCACTTGTTGAGATGAACAGCTGTTGAAATCAGATAAATAGTTCTATCACCTATATTTATGCTCTAAGAAAGCAACAACCATGCAACTTAATCTGAATCAGAAAAGGTAGTCCTATTATTGAGTAGCTACTACTTGTAATTTGGATCAGTTATATGACTATTCTTAAAATTCTTTTCAAAGAAAATGGTGTAGAACAGCTAGAGCAGGGCTATATTTCCAGAATGCATTGCAAACCAATTGCAATACTAACTAGGAATTCTGGTAGTTGAAGTCCAATACATCTGTACAGACTGGAAAGTTGCTTGAGAAAAATGCTATACTGGACTATATTATTTATCTTACTTGAAGCTGACATTGCCAGTATGGAAATAAACAGCTGGAATATTACTCCTCAATTAAGACTCTAATTTAGAGAATGCTTTGCAATACAGAGGGCAGGCAAAGGCTGAAGAGTTCATACCAAAGTCATGAACTGTCTCATTATTGTCTGTAGATAATTAAAATGAATTTTCAGGAGCAACTGTTCCCTTCAGTATATGTTAACACTTCAGTTTTTCTTTCATCAGGCCTCCATATCTTAATCCTCTGGAAATAGCTTGGCATCACTTAAGACATCATTACAGAATAAAACCAAATCCATTAAGACAGAGCTGATTTTGATATTAAATCACTGCTGGTGATTTAAATCACAGCTAGTTTAATTTGCTGCCCTTTATTTAGAGTGGCAAATGTATGAGTCACCAGCATGCTCTTGCCTTGGAGCCTAAAAATAATTGGAATTGCAGGGCCATTGCTGGAGGAAATTGATACATTTAAGATTATTGTGCTTTGCTAAAAAAAAATCTCAAGTTTCAGGATTCAACTATGATATATCCTGGTTTAGTATTTAATACTTTTTTTTTACTACCTAAAATGGCAAAATAATATATTGGAATATTCCCTCCATTCTACTTCAGCTTTTGAAACGTACCTTGTGACTTAATTTACAAGTCACTTTAATAAACATTTACACTTATTTACTAAAGTAGTGGCGAAATGGTGAGTCTTATAAAGTTTTTATCTTGCCCTTGACCAATTAAAATTCATTATACATGAAGAGGATAAATTGCCATTTTTCAAAGCAAATTGAGAAAGTATTGTACGTGTAGATGTGTTTGCATGTTTATTGTATTGCAATTGCCCAGAGTTACTTGTTTTGTGAAATGGATGTCTACATAAATTGGGTAAACAAACACATTTGAGGAAAGAAAACGAATTGCCCAAATGCATTTCAAAGATGCACAAAGATAAAATCTGGTGGTCATAATTAATTTGGAGCTAGTTGAGCAATGCATATATCTTTCATCTTTCTTTGTACAGGGGCTTTCTCTTTAGGGGTTTTCAGATTCCTTGACTCCCCACACTTCAATTAATTCCAAGGGAAATACATCATAAGATAATTTCTTAAGTGTATTTGTGTACTTTAGTTCAGAGCCAGGGCCAGTCAGAAAAACTGCAGAGTCTGACGATGGATTGATCGATGGATTGATTATGTGTCATAAAATTGGTATTTACTTTAGTGGCCACATCTCTGGGATAATCTGTCTCACATAGGGCCCTTCAGGTCTTCTCATAGTTATCACTACTGTAATCAAGTCCACCTATTCTGGCTGGCATTCCTGGATGCAGTGATACAGAAACATTGGATGGGTCCCAGGTGATAGAAACCTGCTGAAGCATTAGAAATTTTAAATATGCCTTGGTGTCACACAGCCCTGTTCCTTTCATTTTCCTGTGAAGATGTTGATCATTGATTGAAAAACTGCTTCTCTGAGATGAAAAAGGAACGACTCTGAAGGAACGGTAACTATGAATGGCAGTCCTTATTTGTGTATACAGTAAATCATTAAAATATTCCCTAAAGTTTTCAATCTTTCAAAGACAGAACGATCCCCAAGACTGACAAAGTGAGATCAAATGTCCTAACAAGTCAATTTTATTGGGCTTGAGATGAACAAAAACAGGAACAGAACTGGAATCTCATGAAAACAGAAATGTGGGATACATACATAATCCTATTAATAAATAAATAGAGAACCAGTTTGTTGTAGTGGTTCTTAAGGACCAGACTAGAAACTAGGAGAGTGTGATTTCTAGTCTTGTCTTAGGCACAAAAAAACAGCTCGATTACCTCAGTCATTTTTTTTCAGCTCTTGGAAAGAGGCAATGGCAAACTACTACCAAAAAACCTTGCCAAGAAAATTTCAGGACTTATCCAGGCAGTTACTAGTTGTCAACACTGCCTTGCATAAATAAATAAATACAGATACATACATACACACACAAATGAATAAAAACAAAACTTACCATATTAACAATATTCTGGTTTTGTGAATCCTCCTAAAGTTGATAGCAGAAAGCAGTGGAAAACATAAAATTGTTCCAATTCTTATTGATAACGCAAAGATTTAAGAATTAGTTGGATAAGGACTTGGACCTGACTACTTTCTATGTTTTGTCAACTGTTCAAACATCATTATTCGCAACACTGCAGCGTGAGCTACAATTTCTCTTCACTGCTAATATCACAGCTCACATATAGTCAATGATTCAATAGTCTATATACTATAAATATAGTACAGAATATCTCAGTAAAGTTCACTCGAGTTGTTTTTTCCTGGCAGGTCTTTTATTCTGTCTTAGTTTTGAACTAATCTTTGGAGTATTGAACTTTTCTCATTGCTTCCATCTCCAGAAAAATCTTCACATGACCATTTTATCTAGTGTATATTAGATGGGTGAATTAGGTAAATAGACTCAAATAACAGGGGATAGATTCTCTTGGAAGACCTGAAGAACCAGGTTAATGGAAGGTTTTCATGGAGAAAATCTATGTGGTTGCTGAGAGCTGACACTGATTTGATGTCACATAATCAATTACACAAGAAAAAATAAGCAGTTTAATGTCAGAACAGTATAGATAGTGAATTACAAAAACATCCCTATCCATCACCTTCTATATCTACATCTACATCTATATTTATATCTACGTCTACGTCTACATTTACATCTACATCTACATCTACATCTACATCATCAAGCAGCTGTTTTATTGTAATCGAAGCCAATTGATTTTGTTTCTGCCCAGTCAGCTTAGTTTATATGAATCTGGTTATGGTTGTCAAAGAATTACTGTATGGAAGTTGTATAATCTCTCCCAACAAGCAGACTACTACAGCCACATCACTTTGAGGACTCTATCAGATTGTGTTGACAGGGCAGTCTTCTAGCTGGCCACCAGGGGTCAATTTAATCTACTGGATTTCAATTTAATCTACTGGATTGCACTATGTACAATTAGGGAGCAACAATAGTGAAGAATGGCAGATCTCCATTCCTTAGGCAGCAGGTCCTGAGAATGTAGCTGCAGTTTTCTATACATTTTAAAAATAGTATGCAGAGTTAGAATTCTACTGAGTTCATGCATACCCCCTTGCAATTTTCCTGGCAATTTTAGAGAAATGGCTTCCCATTGCCTTCCTCCAGTAGAAACATGGAGGTGGGGGGGAGAAATTTAGACTCTCTGATCTATCCTAAGCTCTAAGACTGTACCAATCAGATCCAACACAGTTCACCTTCCATGATCAGATTATTACTATTACACTCTTATTCTATCTTTTAAAACTGTGTGTGCATGTATAGTCAACTTAAAATAAGCAATAGCAGTAACAATAGCACTTATATACTGTCCCATAGTGCTTTACAACAATCTCTGGATGGTTTAAAATATCAGCATATTTCCCCAACAATCTAGGCCTTCATTTTACTGACCTTGGCAGGATAGAAGGCTGAATCAACCTTGAGCCAGAGGTGGGTTCAGCAGGTTCTGACCAGTTCTGGAGAACCGGTAGCAGAAATTTTGACTAAATACCTCCTCTGACTGGCCCCACCCCCATCTATTCTCTGCCTTCCAAGCCCCAGCTGATCAGTAGGAAATGGGGATTTTGCAGTAACCATCCCCTGGAGTGGGAAGGGAATGGAGATTTTACAATATCCTTCCCCTGCCACGTCCACCAAGCCACGCCCACAGAACTGTAGTAAAAAAATTTGAATATCACCACCAAAAATTTGAGCCCCATCAGGATTTTTTTTTAATTTGATTTATATGCCACCCTTCTCCGGAGACTCGGGGCGGCTTACAATGAGTTAAGCAATAGCCTTCATACTTTTGTATATTTATACAAAGTCAGCTTAGTGCCCCCACAAATTGGGTCCTCAATTTACCTACCTTAGAAAGGATGGAAGGCTGAATCAACCTTGATTCTGGTGAGATTCGAACTTACAGTAATTGCAGACAGCTGGTGTTAATCACAATGCTTTTAGTCTGCTGAGCTATCCAGGATTGAACTTCAAACTGTGGAGGAAGTTTCCTGTATTCTAACAACTATGTCATTAGGGCTCCTAAAGGTTGGTTAGAAGCTACAGACTGCTGAAACCACAACTAATCTGGGAGTTAGTGCCACTGAACGTGTGCAGAATTTGCAGGTACAACTAAGATATATGAAGGAAGAACAAAGAAAAAAGTGGACTAATGTGGAGTCATAGAAAGAATACCAGCTTGGAGAGAACTGGTGCTGGTAAATAACTGCTGATACATCTGTCTAGGTACTGCAGTGATTTACATGGGGAGTGGGGAGAGAATGGAGATTTTACAGTATCCTTCTCCTAGAGTGGGGTGGTAATGGAGATTTTTCAGTATCCTTCCCTTGCCATGTCCATTAAGCCATGCCCACCAAGCAATGCCACACCCACCAAGCCACACCCACAGAACCGGTAGTAAAAATATTTGAATTCTACCACTGATTACAGCTAAATTTATCTCATAGATTTGGGCCTTCCTGCCTCCCTCTCTCTAGTAGAAATCTTCTCTTCGATGATAACAGATTTCTAAATGCAGATGTAAATCTAAAACTTACTTCCTCTGAAAACAGATGGTTTTCTCCCATAATCTGTCTTTTGTTTTTTTTAATTTCCATCATATATTTAAAAACTAAAAACTATTTTAATGGATAAGCTAGAAGTTAAATAAATAAGAAAATGTTTGATATTGTGGAATGTGTTTGATGGATATAACTAGAAAAACTAGTTATATCCATCAAAGTAGAGAAAATAGCACTTTGTATAGCAGCTCAATATAGTATAGTATAATATAGTAGCCCAATACTTAAAGACTAGATAGTTAACCCCCCTCTAGCCCTACCACCAAGATTATTTTTTTCTAATTATAACAGGGGGGTTAATTTTAATCAGATTTAGAGCTGATCCACTGTAATTGAGAGGATTTAATTCAGTCACAGCTAATGCAAGTCCTGCTGAAATCAGTTACAAAAGGTATAACTAATTTATGTCCCCTCATGCTTCTGTCTAAATATAACTCAATTTGGATCCATTCTAAATGTAAAAATCACATGCAATACATTTTAAATTTTTTGGAAACAATCTTAGCAGATATCTATGATCCATTCAGTTCCTGTTAGCTAGCCTTACTTCAACTCATAGATTTCCAGTTATAAAAATTATACATTTAAAAGGTTTTCTTAATGAAACAACTTGTTGGGGTTAAAACTGGGCAGACAAATTCTGCATTTTAATGCCATTTCTCATTCAGTTTGATGAAAGAGAAATTGTTTTTGAGATTCATCTAAAGTCATGTTTCATATATATGGACTGTAGTGGTTTGAATCTAATTAGCTATGAAATAGCCAGGGTATGTGTCTGTGAATATTCTCTTATATTTTATAATCACTTTCTGTATTTTGCAACTTCTCACGATTTCTATGCTCAATTAAAACTAAGAGAAGCATCATGAAAAAAAAATGTTAAGTATTACTACAGCTATTAATAAAAGAATTCTGCCCTTGAGAAATTGTTAAAGAATTTCTCTTTCCACTGGAAAAAATCAGAGAAATTAGCCACACAATTTTCTTTCCCACTAATTAGGTGAAGAATTTCAAAAAGGCTATTTATGCTCAGCTCTAGTTGGAATTATTGGCTGTATTTTGAATAAATTAAATCTTATTTCATTTATAATAGATTCCTTCCTTTCCCTGTTTAATTTCTTATTCTGACTTTGATCAATGACCTTTTTATACTGTCATAATGGTAATGTGATTTTGCCCCCTTCCTATCCTATTTAAAAAGACTGAAAAATACATTTTTGGTGGCTAAAGTAGAAGTTAAACATTGGAGGATTGCTTTCAAGAGGAAAAATTGATTTTCTATGTACTATGTTCTATGTTTCTATGTAACATGAAGAGTAACAGAAAGAAAGTGATAGATTTTCTTTCTGGAAAAATCTAAATAGATCTCATCCAGATTACAATATATTCCCCAAACCTGTGTTTATGAATTAATGGTCAGATAAATATTCATGAGGCAGTGGAAATACTAGTTATATCTTTTTCCAAAAAACTGTTGTTAAACAAAGGACTTAGAGATTTCTTTCAGCAAGATGAATAATTAGTTATAATTATCAAGAGGCAGAGTATTTTGCATAATACAGAGAAAATATTCTTAGTCATTGATGTTAGTTTTCAGCCCAAAAACAATCTGGGTACGATTCCTCTAAGGAAGAGGAATTTTTTTCCTTATATTCCACTTGATAATGGTGTTCTAGTAAAACAGTAATATATCAAAACAACTTACATTATCCAAATCAGAAATAAGTGTATTTTTTGCAGTCGATTACTACATTTGACCAGAATACCCTATTTCCAATGGTGGGATTCAGCCAGTTCGTGCTCGGAGAACCAGTTGTTGGAAGAAATTTTATTTTGTTTTTTGCCACTCTACAGGGCTAATCCTGTAAGGAAGGCAGGAAGGAAGCATTCTGGTGTTGTTTCTAGGCTAATCTTTATTGCCCTACTTACAGAAACTGCCTCTCTGGTTAACCCTTATTACATTGTAACAGCTAAGGTGAAGCGCCCATCGACATGAGTAATGTTGAGTTGGCCACACCCACACGGTCACATGACCACCTAATGACCCACCTATTCAGTTGGTCATTAGGGCAGAGAATTATTTGAATCCCACCACTGCCTATTTCTTCCCCCCACCAAAAAATCTTGTTCTCAAGATTCCTCACATATGTAGCTTGAACCAAATGGAGATTATTATTTCTTATCCTTTACCAGTACATAAACATCTGCACAAAATAGGGTGCATCATACTAGACAAAGCAAAATATGCCATACATTTACAGATGAAATAATCTCCTCCCCCAAATCACATAACTGAGAGAGGGATGTGATATACTTTCTTTGGATCATCGGTTCCTCTAAAGCAAAGTAATCTTAATCCACCATTGCTTCCCTAAAAGTCTATATGTTTTTATTTATTTTTATTTAATCTTTATTTATATCCTGCACATGTTATTTTTTTAAATAAATAACTCAAGGCAGCAAACATATATAATACTCCTTCTCCTATTTTCCCAACCAACAAACCTGAGAATTGTGGATTGAAAGAGGGTGACTGGCCATCTGGTTGGCTTTCATCCCTAAAGCACGACCTGGCTTCTAATCTAGTGCCCTTTTTATTTTTATATGTATGTATTGGCGATCGAGTGGCTGTCTTTCCCAGGTATTAATCTACTACCCTGATGGCGAACCTATGGCACACAGCCATATCTGTGGCCACGTGAGTGTTGCCCTAGCTCAGCTCCAGCGCACATGCACACGCCAGCCAGCTAATTTCCGGTCCCACCAGAAGTTGGGAAACAGGCCATTTCCAGCCTCTGGAGGACCACTGGTGGGCTGGGGAAGGCTGTTTTCACCCTCCTCAGGCTCCAAGAAAGCCTGGGGAGGTGAAAAATGGGCCTAAGGGGCCTACCGTGCCATCACATGCCAAAAACAGGAGGAATGCGTGGGGATTGCATGCACATTGAATTATGGGTGTGGGCATGCACACACACAATCCCCCCCCCCCCCACGGTCCCCATGCTTTTGGCATGTGATGGCAAAAAGATTAGCCATCACTCATCTACTACCTGTGTCTTCTATTCTGATTTAGTATTTGTTGTCTTCAAGAACTTTCTCTTACTAACATCTATAAAATACAGGCTCTGTTTTTTCTTATTGTAATCATTCCGATAATGCTTTTGTTTTTCCAGTTTATTTTATTTGCAATAGTGCTCTAGCATTTTTATTTCTGGGTTTGTATAATCTACGAATGTCACATCTTGAGTGAAGGACATGTTGTATGGCCATTAGTTTCCTTGTTTTCCTATCAATATTGTCTGATTTTGGCCTGGCACCAGTTAATTATCTCCATGGTATATCTAATTACAAGAAATTGCTCAAGTATCTTATTGCTTTAATAATGTTTCCATATTGCAGCTATCATATCATGGTATCCAAACACAGGAGGAAAAGGTAAAGCACATTACTCTCCCACAGATAGCATTTCATCTATGTGCCAGAACTTGGGTCAACAGATCATCACAGAATAAATAGAGGCGATAGGTGAGAGGAGCCAAATCTATACTACAAACGGGAGCCTAAGAAGCTTTGAAAGACATTTCAAAAGGACCAAACTACAAATACAGAGCAAACACGTTTGCTTTAAAGCCCATCTGTATTCCAGCAGCTTATGTTTTAATAGCACTAATGAGATCATCAGTGCACAGTGCTTTTCTTGCCCAGCTTCCAAACTCCGTGATGTATCACCCCTGATCTCTGATAGCCTTTTCTTCCTGCAGGGTGAAATTGGGAAAGATAAAGGGGGTAGAGGCAGGCAGAGTATTTAAAGTTTTTGCATGATTAGAGATGAATATTGAGCAGCACGCACTGCTCAGAGCAAGCTCCCAGCCTAATTAAGTCACTGGAGAACATTGCTGGCAAATCTCAGTAGAGTCCAGGGTAGAGATCTGCATATGAAAGCTACTGCAGCAGTCAATATGCTGAGCTCACTGTTCAAGTATGGTTCTGAATCAAAGACTGCAATACACCCAGCACATTAGATGAGATGGAAACAGTAATGAACTTTGAAGACAGTTCTGAATAAACATTTTAAGACTTGGTGAGGTTTAAGGCTGGGATAGCCAGAGTTTGGATACTGTGAAACGATTTATTGTTTTTATAGGCGTCTCCAGCTCCACTAAACAAAACAAGTACAAATTAGTAAGGCTGGAAAGCAAGATCTGTTAAAAAGTCTTTATGCATACTTCAGTTAATAGTTAGCCTAACACAAGACTACTGTATTATTACAGTATACGGATTCAAAGCCTTTTCAAAGGATTGAAGAATGTATTCTTAACCATTTCTTGTTTAGCTTACACTGACTCTAACTTTGAAGTTGCCCTTGAAAGGGTTCAGAAGTTACTGTTAACACAAAATGTGGTAGGTACATTGTAGGTCACATTATCCTGCTCTTAGAACAAAGCTTTCTTCCATTTTGCTTCTGGGACACTTCAAGATCCAGGTTTTCTCCTATGTGATGTCAGATCTGATTGGATCTATGTGTCTATAATTTATTATCATAATTGGAATCTGTTATATGGCCTGCCAGTTAATGAAAATAGGTGGTGTGTAGGTAAAAAAAAATACCCACTTACAGTAGCACCATTTAATAAAGGGAACTGAACTTGAGAATTTTCTGGCTCCATTTTTCCATAGGCAGTGCAACTATTTTGTCATATTTTATTGGCTGATATTTTTTTCCTAATTTTAAGACTGTATTCGTATATTGTTATATCATTTTTGCTTATGGTTATCTTATAATGTATAAGAGATTTCTTTTTCAAAAATGCACTTTGACTCAGATGTCTTGAATGCAGATGGTCTGAACAAAATAACATTGAATGACAATATTTGTAATTTAGGTGTTAAAGTGTTGGATGTAGATTGAGGAGACCCAGGTTGAAATCGCCACTTGAATATAGAGTTTATCAGGCTGCCTCAGCCAGTTACTGTCAGACATCAACTATCTTATTAAACACTCTGTTGTTGAAATAAAGATAGGGAAGATTTCCATGTATGCTGATTTGTTGTCTCAAGTAAAATGTGAAATGGAAATACAATAAATGAATAAACATAATGATCCACTAATAAAGTGGTAGCTGAGCCAGACAACTGTCCTACAACTTCCAAGAGATGATGGTTAGAGAAACTGAATAGTCAATAAATTATGAAGCAATAATTTTTTTAAAAAAAAATTGATTTATATGCCGCCCTTCTCCGGAGACTCAGGGTGGCTTACAATGTGTTAAGCAATAGCCTTCATACTTTTGTATATTTATACAAAGTCAGCTTATTGCCCCCACAAACTGGGTCCTCAATTTACCCGCCTTAGAAAGGATGGAAGGCTGAGTCGACCTTGAGCCTGGCTAGGATTGAACTCACAGAAATTACAGGCAGCTGGTGTTAATTGCTGCCTTTAGTAGGAGGCATTAGCCCCCTACGCTACACAGGCTATAATATGCAGAGATCTTTGTGCTGTTCCAAACTCCTGAGTCACATCATGTTTGGTTTCTGAAATTCTGTTTACATAAGATTTTACCTGGAGACCTTTGTAAAACTGGAACTGGTCCATAATCCAGTGGGTCAAGTAGGTATAGACACTAGTCAAGCTACCCATGTAATATTTCTGTTCTGAGAACTATATACTGTACAATTTGTTTCCAAGTTGGGCTATTGGTTGTCTCCTTTAAAGCATTTTGTGGCTCGGGTCCTTGGAAAACTTAAAGAGTGCCTTCTTCCAGGGTTCTTAGCCTATTCTTTGTAATTTAAAGTAGGTATAGACACTAGTCAAGCTACCCATGTAATATTTCTGTTCTGAGAACTATATACTGTACAATTTGTTTCCAAGTTGGGCTATTGGTTGTCTCCTTTAAAGCATTTTGTGGCTCGGATCCTTGGAAAACTTAAAGAGTGCCTTCTTCCAGAGTTCTTAGCCTATTCTTTGAAATTTAGAAAAGAAGGCTTCAGGTCCTAATCTTTAGGGAATGTCATTCAAAGATGGTGTGCAATTTGGTGGTCCTCCTAAACTTATATCTGCTGTTGCAACCCATCAACATCCCTTTGATAGACATCAAATTTAGTCTAAATAAAATCTGGCTCGGTTATCATTGTTTCACATAGACATATTTTCTCTTTCTGTATTTTTTTTTTGAAATATATTCATTCATTAAAGCAGGTATTATAACACATTTTGCTACTTTGAAATGCTAGGCCTTGTTCCTAAAAGAAGATGTTAACATATAGATGGCATTAATTGTGCCGATCAGCTATATTTTCATGGACTGAAAACCAGTTTAATCAAAGGAAATTCTTTCTTAATGTGTTGCTTTCCCTTTGCTCCTTAGTCTGTGAAAAGAGTAGAACTGATATATGGAAATGCTATTTCTTACCCAGGTGATGGCCAAGCATTGACTGTAGCCATGAACTTTAATTCTGGGTTCTGTAGCACACTAAGGAAGACAAATTGCAGCAATTTGAAAACAAGGGGAAATATGCAAGATTGCCACTCCAATAGTTCTTGAATTCAGAATATGGATCCTCTCATTCTAAAGAAACCTGCAGATAACAGCCCTTTAATTTTAAAAAGTTGTAGCCAGGAAGAAGGCTGTGAGAGACAGGTTTAGAATTTAGATCTTCAGCTTATGAAAAGTTTCAGATTCCTGCTGTGGCAAAATCATTATATAGTTTCCTAGTAAGGGAGGGGTCCAAACAGGACCTCATAATAGTTGTTCAAAATCTTGAGCTTCCTGGCTTTGAAGTGATGTTGCCTAACTGGAAATGATATTATTAGGTTTGAAACTGTTAGGAAGACTTTCCAACAAAGAGCAATTTTCCTATTCTGCTGTTTTCCAGTTATGCAATCCCACTTTAATATATAATTGAGTGGTTACCATTTTCTAGAATATTCTAATTATAGGCCAGTAGAAATACTGTAAGTACTGGACATAGGGAGGTGCTGACCAATTTCAAATGGTTCTGATAGAATTTTAGACTTTGAAAGAAAAAGCTGCCTAGGGACATAGAGATAGACCTCTATAATAAATGGGATGTGCAGAACCAGCTTCAGCCATATATGAAAATATAAAGCAATTTTCATTATTATTTTATCTAATAAAAACACATTCAATGTGTTTAACACATTTTAGCTACTGAAAACCAGTTTGAACTTTGTGAACATTGTGGCACATAAAAACATTGACCGGAAAAAAAGAACATGTTTGAATGTAATTGTACATTTAAAAAGTTATTTTAAATGTATTATTTGAAGATTTAAAATGTAAAGTGTTTTATGATTCTTTGACAAGTGTTATGGATTTCATATATGTTGAGCATTGATTTTGTTCTAAACCAAAACCTCTGGACAGCAGCCAGCTGTGTGTGTTAGGTTTATTTTAGAAATTGTTCTGGCTAATAATGCATAATGGAAGTGCAAATGCAGAATCAAAATAAAGTTTATCCTGTTCATTGAATCTCAGGGAATTAATAGCATTAATTATCTGTGTGGGAAAGTGAGATGTTGAATTGGTCAAATGTATTCTTAATGCTAGAAATATTAAACCAGAGACGCACAATCTGAGACTTCAGGACTTTATATAGGTCAGAGATTTCTAAACTTGCTACTGTTATTTTTTATGCAATGGAAGAAGAATACTAATTACATGATTGAAAAATAATCATATTAACTATAATTGCAGCCAAATGAAAGAAAAATCAAAATACTTGTTGGTACAGGCCATGTCTGCTATTTTTGGGAGTATGGCCATGGCACTCCAAAGGCCAAGAATGTTTTTGGCTCATTTTGGCTAGGACCACTAGTCTTACTTTTGATTTGCTGTAGCAAAAATGCAATAAAATTAACAATGACTGTCCTGAAATGCTCAGCCCCGTGTCTCTATGCTTTTCAGTCCACATTGCTATGAAACTCTTTCAGCTTTTCTGTTCATCTGACCTGAACACTGATTCTTTCTAAAAACCAGGCATAGCTTAGCAAATAAAGCAAAACTTCTCATCAGACACCAGGGGATAAAAAAACATGAAAATGATATAAAGATTTATGATTCAGTCCATTGTCTTCAACTACCTCCAGTTTTCTTAAGAGAAAATCTGAAATGAGATTTCAAAGATGATCATGTTTGGGGATGAAATTTTCCCTGAACTGTATCTATGTTCAGATGGAACTATTATTCTCTTAGTTGCCCATTATTGTGTCATAATCAGGAGATAGAGCAGGTACATGTGAATTCTCCTTTTTAAAGTCTGAGAATTCCTCAACACAAAGTGAAGTTACATGGAATCCTTCATGTAACATAACTGGCATACAGGAGGAGAAATCTGGACAATGCTTTGACCTCTTAGGACCTTTGACCTCTTTGACCTCCTAAGAATCTAGACTGAAGCTTTTACGTTTACACCTACATAGAAACATAGACATATTGTCATCTTATGTGTCTACTATTCTTTTTTCTTTCTCTCGCCTTTTGCTGTTCCAAAAATAAATAACAACCAAAGAAAGTCAAGTTGATGTTTAGCTTTGGCTACTGAAGTTAAAGTCAGATGTAGATAGTTTCACAATTTTTAATAAGATTGTATGCAATTGTATATCAGGACAGGGAAAACAGAGACTGATGACCTAATCTTGGTTGTAAAAAAAAGGCAAGATTTGATTATTTTACTATCTCAGAATTGGGTTGCAGATCAAGAATTGTCGTAAGTATTGACATCTTAAGCTTTTTAGTACCTTCTTGCAAGCTGTATGCAAAAATAATAGAAAAACTATCAAAAACTACAAAAATATGAAATATATTATCCTTCTTGAAACTCCCTTTCATTATATAAATGAAAAGATAAGGCCAACAAATACACCATATTACTGGCTAGCTTTTTACATGTAATACGTATACTATTTTATATACATATCAATATGTAAATTACGCTCTTATTTAAATCAAATATATGAATGTAAAACAAAAACTTACAGAAAAGTAGTCACTTAGCTACATTTTACTGTAGCTGTTAAGCAATAGTAAATCTGTATTTTTAAAAAAACAGCCTATCACAAAAAATATATTTTTCTTTATGACAAGTGAACATGGTGTTTCTACTGGTCCCAGTAATGGCCCAATGTAGCAATTGTATAAAAGGCTGCATAATAAAATGATTTACAGAAAAGAAATTGTGAACTGAATGTGACTGTAGTAAAATGACTGTAGCAGAATGAAAAGTCAGTGAGTAATAATTTCTCTATGGATGAAGGAGATGATTATGGAACAGGAATAAATATTACTGGACAAGACTGAGACTGTTGTGAAAGTGGATTTAAAAATGACAGTCTACAAGAATGAAAAGATATTACACCAGACATACACTTATAAAACTGACTGATGTCTTCATAATTAAAAGGGATATATAAAAAAGAAACCAAAAGAATAGCCTGGATAACTTTTCTCTGTTGGATTTACAAAAGAGCCTTTGTTAAAGCTTTAAATAATTTTAGTAGAATTGACAAAGAAAAAAAATGAAAAGAAATACAATTCTAGGATGTTATTTGAAGGGACTGAAGATTAAGATTGATAAATGTAAAAGAAAGGAATATAAAATTGGTTTAATTGCTCAAAGTTAAAATAGATACGTTGTTTGCTCTGTAAGCTTTAATGGATGTTTGTTGATCAGGGTTGAATGAGAGGTCTTTGTTATTGCTTTCTTAAAATTAATGACATAATGCCAATTATACATTATTTCAGGATTGTCCATGAAAATTTACTTTTAGCTTTTCAGTCTTGTACAATGATGAGTACTTTCAGATACTATGTTGGTAAATTTACCTCCACAAAGAAAGTCAGTTAAAACAATTTCATAAATAAAATATAAATGACTATCTTGGGACTAAAGAAGTAAACAATGCCAAGATGCATTAGCTTTTAGGCTTAGTTCCCATCTTCAAGAAAAAATGGAAATTAATAGGCTTCATCTATCCTTTAATGGATATTTGTGTCTAATTCAAAACTACAGCATAATACTTAATGGCAGTTAAGCATCACTGGCATGTTCAGTGGTAAGGCATAAGGGAGTTAAGGTTACTTCCATTAAAACTGGGTTTATTTCATCTGTGTCTTGTTCTGGTCATAACCTTCATGATCTGATTCTTATATAGCACAGTAATTGTTTTTCAGAGGAGGAAATATATTGGGGAAATTATATGTTAGAATAGCAAAATCCAAACAAATATACTCAGTCATGAAGTTAGATTCAGTTCAAATTTGTGTGATGCCACCCACTGTGACAAAAGCCATACTGTCAATAATTGTCTTCCAAGCTTCATAAGCCCACCTTCAGATGGACAATTGAGAACTCGTGAGGGACATAAGTTGGATATCAATTATAATTAACTCAAATTAACTCAAAACCAAACTAGATGGGGTGGGGATGAAGAAAGTCATAAAGAAGATCATCCAAGGTTGAGCTGCTCAGCTATTAAATTATTGGAAAGTTTCTGAATGATGGCGGAGAGAAAGACTAAGGTTACAGTGAGGTACAGTTGGATAGTCCTCTGTGGCATTGCAGTTAATGGCATTTCCAGAAACTTGCAAACATGAAGACTCTCACATTATTGGTCTTCCCCACTCTCTCCCTTAATACTAATGGCAGCTTCAGTGGAACAACTTTATCCAGGGAGAGGAATGTAACAAACTAGATTGTTAGATAATCCCCTTCCCCAGTTAGATTGACCGCCAGGAGGCAGTATGTGACTGGTTTCATTCTTTTTAAGGCTTGTCAGATGTATGTGCTGGTTGTTAATTTAACTGAAAATACCACTGAGGATATGCAATATATAAAAACATTTAAATCCAAGGGGGAAATAATATAAAACCTTGTACATGAGGGCACAATGGAATATAATATCAGCATCTCTCTCTCTCTCTCTCTCTCTCTCTCTCTCTCTCTCTCTCTCTCTCTCTCTCTCTCCTGAAGGAATGTGTACTGTATATAACATTATGGTAGATTATTCACTAATAGTCCCTTCATTACACACATAGAGAGGCTAATTAGTAGGGAGGTATATCTAATCTTAAGGTCGCATGGAATGAAATAAAGAAAAAAGGTTACCATAAACATTTGAATGAGCATATGCTTTGGATTTTTTCTTGTGAAAATTAATAGGATCTTCCTGTGTGTGTCTTTTCTGTGTGTCTTTTCTGTGTGTGTGTGTGTGTGTGTGTGTGTGTGTGTATGTGTGTGTATATGTATATGTATATGTATATGTACATGTACATGTATATGTATTTCTCTTTAGCCAGGTTCTTCCTACGTAAACCAAGATTTTTATGCAGCACTAGTTCAGTGAAATCCAATCCACTAGTTTCTAGGCTTTTTTTCTGGCGGCCATCAGACCCTCTGGTGGCTGCCAGAAAAAAAGCCTAGAAACTATATATACACCTTTATCCAGTTGCTCAAAGTACAATAATTCCCCTGGGGGAACAGGATAAGGGTAAAACCTTCTGCCTATAGAGTGGGTTAATAAATCCTTCTAAGCTATAGGCTGGAGTCATGTATTATGCTATCTGTGATTTATTTAGTAATGGTTTAATAAATAATTGGACAGGGCCGCCAAGGCCTATGATTCCAGCCTCCTGCTAGCTGCAAAAATCCAGATAATCTATAATTGGCTAGCTTCAATTATCATGCTAATTTATAACCAAATAAATTGCAGTGCAGCATGCTTTTGCACAGAAATACCCTGTCTTTAGGATTGATTAAGCAGATTTAAAATTTTAAGAATCTATCTGGGTCTATGGGTGTTATAAAATAGCTGTTGAGGGATTTGCTTCTTCACAAAAAGGCTGCCATGCCCAAAATATCCAGCTGCAAATCATTTACCCAGAATCAGGGGTGAAATCCAGCAGATTCTGACAGGTTCTGGAAAACCGGTAGCAGAAATTTTGAGTAGTTCAGAGAACCGCCAAATACCACTTCTGGCTGGCCCCAGAGTGGGGTGGGAATGGAGATTTTGCAATATCCTTCCCCCTGGAATGGGGTGGGAATGGAAATTTTGCAGTATTTTTCCCCTGCTACGCCCACCAAGCCACACCAAGCCACACCACGTGACCAAGCCACACCCACTGAACCAGTAGTAAAAAAATTTGAATTTCACCACTGCCCCGAATGATACTTCCAAAGGATTATTCCTGCATATTTTTTCCCCTGATCAACTGGGTTCATTTTTGTTTTGAATGAAAAACTATAATGTGACAAGGGTTTACAAAATTAATAAAGTCACTTAGATGAAGAACACTCTGCCTGTTTACTGTTATCTAGTGATCTGGAAGCCAAACGTTATACAGCCCAGAGACAATTTTGGAAATAAACTTTATATTTAAAACTGGTGTTTCGCTTTGCAGCATGCCAGATTTCCATTTCTTTTAATTTAAAACCTCTCTGTGTTTCTGTGTGTGTGTAAGAGAGGAGGGGAGAGAGAGCAGGAGAGGTTGAAGGAGAGAGAGGAGGGGGTTGTGTAACCACTACCTCTACTGTATAGCAGTAGCTTTGGGCATGATACTTGTTTAAACTTATGTGTGAACCAATTTATTTTGGTTTCTTCAACAAATTATGGTTAAACAAATCTTGCCTGCAGTAAAATATGAAATCAAATACTGGGTTCATAAGTTCTAATATTTCTCTCAAAATTTAAGGTCACAGTTTTAAGCATTCCTAGTAGGAATAAGTCTAAAAGTAGAGAGAAAACCTCTAAGTACATCTACATAAAGTCATGTGGCCCTCAAAGAAGCCCCAGCTTCCTTCTCCAAAGTATTGTCCTTTTGCATGTCAAAATCTTATTTAAATAATATTTATACCACTTTTTATATCAAGACTGATTTCTCTAAAGCAATGACATTTTTGCTTCAGATCACAGTGAAGTGTCTTATATCAAGACATGCACCCTTCAATCTATAAGATACGTGTCATTTCCTTGGACTCGCAGACTCAATGTTGGCATTAAGATAATCAAATTTCAGCACAATTAATTTAAACTTGGAAGATTTGGGGGCTTATAGGGAAAGGATTTATTTGTCTTCCAAAAGCTCCAGGCTTATTCTCATCTTGCCCTGTCCCCCCGCCCGCCCCCCCCCCTTATGGGCTAAAAAATTATGAACTCATCTCTTTGGCTAATGCCATAGCATAACTGATTGTTCTTTTGTAACTGTCTAGAAGTTTGAGTCTTTATTGAAACCTCCAATCCTGGTTTACATGTTCTAAACAAGAGATTTCACTTTTTTTTTTATTTTGTTGCTTACTGGATTCATAATTCTTTCCTTTCTATCAGCAAGATTGAACACATGAAAAATGCAAATTCATAGATTCTTCTAAGGCTATGCATGGAAATGTCTTGAAGAGTATATTATTTACCCAGAATACAAGTTCATACTTCTCTTGGATAAGGTTATCCTCTGGAGATTATATTCTAATTCTTATATTCAAATACATGCTAAAGCAGGGGTATCAAACTCAAGTTCCGGGGGCCAGATCAAGCCCAGGGGGCACTTAGATCTGGCCCGTGGGGCTGCCCTGGAAACAGTGAAGGACCGGCCTGCAGT
Organism: Masticophis lateralis; assembly: GCA_030761175.1. Lineage (NCBI taxonomy): Eukaryota > Metazoa > Chordata > Lepidosauria > Squamata > Colubridae > Masticophis > Masticophis lateralis. The sequence goes on along the minus strand of JAUDYJ010000005.1, from coordinate 39,953,222 downwards.
GCCTCTGCCAGCAAAAACAGAGGTCTTTGCAGCTGAAAATGGAGCATGCGAAGGCCACAGGCAGTCATCCCGAGCTCTGTTTTTGCTGGCAGAGGGCGGCAGCAGACAGTCACAGCCGGAAATGGAGCTCAGGAGCCTGTTTTCGCTGGCAGAGCTATCAGACCAGCACAGTGGCAATATGCTGACCACAGTCACTGAATGAGTGACGATAAGCTGACCATGCCTACTCTGGCCACACCCAGCCCAGGTCCCCAAAGTCAAACACAACTTTGATGGGGCCCTCAATGAAATCGAGTTTGACACCCCTGTCCTAAAGGTTTGGATTTCATTTTGTCCATTTTCCTCTTTAATGAAGAAAAAAGTTAATATTGTAGGCAGACATATATGACCAAGGAAAAATTTATGCTTGATTGAAGTAATCCTGTGCAAAAGGAAAAGATCATTATTAGCAAAAAATTAGCAGAGCAATGATAAGTTTTGAATATATAACTATGTTTGTAGCCAGTTCATAGCAGCAAAAACACCAGTTGGTTTTTGAAAACAGCAGTTTGTTTCTGAATTCCATCTATTTGTCTGGCTTCAATACTTATGGCAAAAAGAGGCTAGGAGAATAAATCTCTTTACTGGCTGTTCCAGCTTTTTTTCTATCAGCATAAAGAGCGTGAATAAAGGAATTTTAGATTTATTTATATTTTACTTTTTAGTAGAAAACTCATTTCCAAGAATATTAGTAATTCTCTAGTGCAGTCCCGCTGCATTCCCAAAAGAGGAGAAAAATCATTTCTCCTGTGTATCTTTCTGCATTTAAATGGAAGTATGAACTAAAAAGATGTCAAAAAAGCTGAAATAAAAGCAAAACAGAAGTACTGATCAGCATTCAGAAACCTCAGATGGGCAATCTGTTAAGATACCAGCCAGGTGGCAAACTCTGGATTTGACATGGATTGTAAAAGGTACAAGAACATAAAAATCAAACCAAATCTTTTTTTTTTCCCAAAGAAAATTTAGTTGCAGATAAATATATCTACACATTGCTCCCTGTGCTTGTGGAGAAATATAACATCAATACATGAATAACCCTCAAGCATGCATTTGAAGGTCACTGTGTATCTATATTTAAATGATTTTTATCCTACAGGAGAAAAGCAAATTAAGGGAAAGGAAATTATCACTCTTAATTATTTATTCTATCTTCATAAACGTCTTTACCTCTTCCTTCCTAGATGCCAATGGATATTCTAAACTCCAAAACTGGATGATTCTCAGATTAGGACAGGCTACTATAAACATTTTTCTCTTGGGGTAAACTGACCTGGTTTAATTTCAATCCCTTTAACTCTATAAGAGCTGCGGTGGCACAGTGGTTAGAATGGAGTACTGCCTGCAATTTGGCAGTTCAAATCTCACCAGGCTCAAGATCGACTCAGCTTTCCATCCTTCCGAGGTGGGTAAAATGAGGACCCAGATTGTTGGGAGCAATATGCTGACTCTGTAAACTGCTTAGAGAGGGCTGTAAAGCATTGTGAAGTGGTATATACTATAAGTCTAAGTGCTATTGCTATTGCTATTTTCCCATTGATTTATCTGCATATTAAAACCAAAATTCTTATTCCACTTTATCATATATTTTAACCTGTTCTTCCTTTCAAATTTCAACAAAATTTTGTAAAATTTAGCAATTGCATATCCACATTAATATACACTTGTGTTTCAAAATCTATTTGTTCCAGATCTTTTTATCCATTTAAAATCTTTTGTTAACTGTAAATAGGAAAACCATTGACAGTTACATCCATCTGCTATTAATTGATCTCTTGATCTGATTTTAAATGTTCCTTTGATAGTTTTCCAATAAGACCCAATATGTTATCTTTATCTGCCAGTTCTTTTCTATAAGGTTTCCTCATTTTTTAAAAAGGTTTATAATTATTGAATTTCAAATTATTTCTGAACCCTTCTAACAGATTTTTCTATACAATCTACACTTACTTCTCCCATTTTGATTTACAAAAAATACTCACATTTTGATTTTAAAAAACCCAAATAATTAAACATCTGTTCTTTTTTGAAAAATTCCAGGATAGCTACTTTACTTTCTTGCTTTTATTTATGAATGCTAAATTTATGCTCAGTGCTGTCAACTTCCACTCAGAATTTAATAATGGGTGCCAAGAGGACAAAGTCTGCCAGAGGCTGTTTTGCTCCAATTCCTTAAGAAGCATGAAGGAGTTTAAATAAGGCTGCATGAACAATGTATGCAGATGATTTGCTATGAATATTCATTGCAGACCATTAAACACAGTGCTGCTGCCCAGACCTAGAAACTAATATAAGTCAGTTTGACTTGGTAGATGAAGTTTTAAAATGCAATCAAGAGACCCAAGAGATGCTAAGATACATTTTACCGTCCAAATGAATTTCATCACTTTGGTTTAAAGCAGAGTAGTAGAGAATTAGTACTCTTACTCCTTCCTGAAAATTAAGACTTGGCAAGTCTAGAATGATATCATAAGAAATTATCTTAATTTATAAATATTATTTATTGGCATTTCTACTTACAGGCTTCTCCCTACATGTCTATGGAGATTCTCAGGCATCCAGGTTATGGTTGTCCCAAAGGACATTTTCAAAGGGGAATTGAACTTTCTTGGGTATTTTTTTTCTTTGAAAACATTGCATTTCTCATCCAAGTGAAATGAAATGAAGAAGCTTCTTGGATGCGAAATGAAACATTTTCAAAGAAAAAAAAACAAGAAAGTCTAGTTGCCTTTTGAAAAGTACTTTTGGGACTTTTCTCTACATATTAGTTTATTTATTTGTTTGTTTGTTAACTGGGATGTTAGCCTTTTCTTGGTCTCCAAACCCTGAAGTTAATTTTGATAATTGATGGAAACAATTTTAGAAAGCTAGTTTCTGCTGGCAAGCAACTTTTCCCTAAAGATATTAAACTCCCTAAACTTCTTCCTAAAGATAGTTTAGCAGGAAATGCAAAGAACTGAACTTGGAACTTTATATAAATAAAATAGGTGCTTTAACATTCAGCTTGAGCTGTTTGATTTCAGGAACTCACTGTTTTATGTAAAGGTTAATAACTACTCAAGCTCTTGCCAACATACAATAATTGGATTGTAAATAAATGTTATCTTTCCATTTTAAGAGCACTTTTTAGAATGGAGGACCACAACTGGTCAAGCACTGTTTATGTTGCCTGATGTCTTTGCAAAGTGAATTTATTTCAAATAAAGGCAAATGCTTACTTTGAAAAGTAAAAAAGTAAGAATAGTAGTACCAAACTGTAAACCGTTTAATTTAAACTGAATAACTCTTTGAAGAAGCATCAGAACATTAGCTCCAGTTTGTGCATTGCAGTCACATGATGAAAGTCCAAGCCTTACATCTTTGCCAATTTTTGAAAGAATTAAAGGACTTCCTGCTATAACTTTTCTTCTTCAAATTGTTTTTAAACTTTTCATGAAATGCTCCAGGCATCTGCATTTTCATTTGTATTTGCCATCTTCATATCTCAGAATGCTAAACATTTCCAAGAAGTTAAGTGATTAAAAATGCTGTAGCTACTTAAGAAAGAACTACTGTATTTATTTCTTTATAAAATACAGCTTTTTGCCACTAGTATCTATAGGTTGCATGGTTTCCAGGTGATGCTGGAGACAATGGATATATGCTGACAATTTGCTTGCTTCTTCAGATGACATTATATACAGTTTGTGTTTCTTAGGCATAACAGTTCCAGGGACGTGGTCCCAGGTAAAAGACAATTGGTATCTTTCTTCCCTATTTTAATGCTTTAGCTTATTTATACATTATATTGCCTTTCTAGTAATTCTGGGGAAATATTTGTTATACTGTGTCTTGAAACTGATGTTCTGCAGAGAAAAAAGTTAGCTTTTGTGATTAATGTTCAGTCAAAGATGACTGGCCTATGTCTTCAAGCCTCATGTTCCATTCATATTCCTTATTTTGCATTCTATGGAATATTCAATTTGTCTAGTTGCCCTGTTTGTAGAAAATCAATTGCCAGTGTAGAACCTTGCCAAAAGGTAATTGCCAGTTTCTTTATGGGCAATTTAATTCTCTTCCTATCTTTAGGAAAGAACATGAGAAATAATCACTGGTCATAGGAGTAGTGATTAATGTTTAAAAGACATTTATTTATTGAAGCCCCCTTTAAACTCGATCAGATTTTAAAATATACTGTATATTTACATATCTTGTACACTTTACTTAGACTGGTTAATGCACAGAGTAACTGTTAAACATGATATTAAATCTCATATGAAATCATAGTGAAACTGCAGAGCAAACCAAATCTGTGTATTTTTTTCTGATTAAACTTATTCTAAGTCTAGTTTGCTCTGCTGCCATCCTTCTACATTTCCCAGTCTACATTTTTACCATTGCTAATTCTTTTACTTGGATGCAGAAATTACCAAATTCAAACCTTGGCACCTCCAACAAAAAGGAGCTGGAAGCAGATGAGATTCTCAGAGCCCATATGGTTACTGAGAGACAATAGAAAATATTTAGTAGATGCAAGGCATGGTGGAACCTGGTGCAGAGTCACTGGAAGGAGGGGGTCTTTCAGGAGGAACTAAGGGGCAAATCAGCCTGGAATTTTTGGTATGGAAGAAGAGGCCCAGAATGGTCCCTCTCTAACTAATCACAATTTATCAGATAATTATGCAGATCATGCTTTAGACTGGCAAGATCCTTTCTATGGGTGATCAAACTACCATGGTATTGTTCTTGGTTCATTGAACCTGACAATAGCAGTATGTTGGGTTCCTAAGTATCAACAACAGGTTAAGTTCTTTGCAGCCAAACAAATGTCCTTTGATTTTTTTCCCATCAACTAAAGACTACAGCAGGTAACTTGACACAATCATAGAGCTGGAAAAGCCATTCAGACTCTAAACTGCTTTTCAATGTAAAAAATCCAAATTAAAGGATCGCAAGAGTTAGCTGCTTATCCTCCAGAGGGTAGTTAGCTGCTCCTCCTCCCCAATGAAGGGGAGCTCATATACCTTCCTATAACTTAAATGTATTGTTCCATTCTTGAACTCTAAAACAATGGAGAATAGTTCTTGTCCAGGATTGCTTTTGTTTGTTTGTTTGTTTGTTTGTTCCAAATTCTTATCTTCCTTGCACTTTTCTCAAAAATAAATGTTTCTCATTCTAATCAGGAATACACCAGTACCTTTTCTAAATGACACATTTATTAAAAGCCATAAATTTGATCTCATTGGATAGGTTGGTTTAATACTATCAGTTGTGTATCTCTGTAAATTGATCAGAACAAATGTGGTTGTAGCCTAAATATAGATGACAGATTTGGGGATGTATTCTGGGTGGAAGCTGGAAGCATATATGCTACATGTTGTCTGAATTACACACACCCAAAAAGATAGACAGAGAAATAAATAGAACTAGATCAGTTTCTAAGGAGGATCTATTGACACACAAATAAGATAATACAGAATATCACTGATTGTCAATGAGCTATATAGCCAACCTTGAGCAATAATACTACATTTTCTAAGGCACTGGATGCCAAGTCTATATTTGCATATCAACAGCTACCAATCTGGGACAGATTCTCACAAGGGACAAACAGCATCTGGTTACCAACAAGAGAACTAGATTCTGCAAACTTAGATGTCTGTTTTGCCCCCCCACACACACAAAATGAAGACCAACAGCACCACCACAACCCCCAACACGGTCATATAAAGGATTAGAGGCGCCTTCACTTACTCTTACAGTAATTTATATCTATCAATATCTGCCAGCAATGCCCCTCTGGATTCTACAGTATGTAGTACAAACAGAACTATCCTTACAGAAAATAATTAATGGGCACAAATTTGACATCACGATTGCAAATTTGTATAAGAGTATTTGTATAAGGGCAAAGTAATATAAGAGTATTTTAGCATCCCAGGATAGCATATAAAAGTATGGGGGGGGTTTGGAAAATGTGACTTCAACTGCACCATTATGTGAGAAGTAGCTGAACATTAAAAAGTAATCTCGAAAGATTTCAATAAAAACATTGGGTTTGTTAAAATGCTGGTAATTCCATCTTTGTTGTGGGCCGCCAGCGGCCTGTGCAGATTGTTGCTGATCCTGACAATGAGGAGGCTGTTGTGGTGTCACGCCAGCAGCCGGCGCTCAAGTCAGACAGTGAGGATGCTGAAGAAGATGTGGTGCCAGAGGCAGGGATTCAGCCAGGGCCTTCAGGACCTCCAGAGGCTCCTTTAAGTGCAGAAGTTGAAGTGGAGGAGCCTCTTCTCAATGCAGGGGCATGCAGACATGCCAAAAGGCAGGAGTGATTACTCAGGAGGAGGTTTCTTCGAGAGTAAGGCTTGGGGCTAATTCGCCACTCCTTTAGCCTATTTAAGTTTGCACGCAGCTTCTAAAAAGCTGCAGGAAACAATGCATGTTTGCTTGCTGGTAATTGAATGTGGATTGTCTTTGCAAACCTTGATTCTGGGCTTTCTGACAACTCTCGTAAGACTTTACCTTATCTGTGGACTTTCTGGCAGGTTGTTAAGGACATTTTAATTAACAGCCTGCATTTGTAGAAAACTACGTTTGGAAGTAAATTGAGCTTTGTTCATAGTTTGTGTGTGCTACACTTCTTGGCATCCGTAGCTGGGGCAGAACAATCTTATGTGCATAGCCAATCATACCATGGCTATACTGATGCAGGTTTCTAAGGTGTGATAAGGGGACAGAAAAGGGAAGGAAGACCTTTCTGTCCCCTTTTCACACCTTAGAATCCTCCATCAACATAGCCATGGTATGCTTCTGATGAAGCGAGTTGCAGCTCATGAAAGTTTATGGCTTTGTTAGTCTGAAAAAGGTGCTGCCAATCTCCTTACGACTTTGCCACTATAGATTAAAATTGCTTTCCACATACAATCTCTTTCTCTGTATTATTCAGCTTCTAATCCTTGATTATATCTTTCACTTTTCTATGAACTTATTGTTTATGAATCCTTAAAATGCGATATCGAGAAACGTCAGTGGAAATTAAATCAAGAAATACTTCATCAAATGTTTGGCAGATTTTTAAAACTGCACAAGTCCCACAATAGAGTGTGTGTGTGTGTGAGTGTGTGTGTGTGTGTGTGTGTGTGTGTGTGAGAGAGAGAGAGAGAGAGAGAGAGAGAGAGAGAGAGGGGATATTTTTTAGAAAAAAATATTTACCGTATTTTCCGGCGTATAAGACGACTTTCTAACACACAAAAATCTTCTCAAAAGTTGGGGGTCGTCTTATACGCCGGGTGTCGGTCTCCTGTAACCAGGCAGACCAGCCCGAAAGGCTTTGACGAGCCTTAAATGGCTCTAAGGAGCCAAGCTAAATTGCCTGCTGAGTTGCCGCTAATCAGCTGAGTTACATGCAAGCTCCGTGTAAAAAGGGAAAAACTTTCCTTTTACACAACGCTGGCCATCCCAGCTGAGTTGCCTGATTAGCCAGAGCTTGGATGGCCTAGCCCCGTTTAAAAGGGAAAAACTTTCCTTTTACACAACGCTGGCCATCCCAGCTGAGATTAGCAGGCAACTCAGCTGGGATCGCCAGAGCTTGGATGGCCAAGCGCTGTGTAAAAGGGAAAAACTTTTCTTTTACACAACGCTGGCCATCCCGGCTGCTAATTTTTGCCTGCTAATTGCTCCGTAGCAAAAATCCCCCCCCCACCTCCAGCTTGCTTACCTTAGCTGCTAGCCGCAACGCTTGCCTTGCCTGCAATCCATTGCATCAGCAAGCAACTAAATCTCCCTGCCTGCTTGCAGGCAGGGAGATTTAGTTGCTTGCTGATGCAAGCAACTTGTGGACTTCAACTCCCAGAATTACTCAGCCAGCAAAGCAAAGCTGGCTGAGGAATTCTGGGAGTTGAAGTCTACAAGTCTTAAAGTTGCCAAGGTTGGAGACCCCTGTTCTATTGGGTAAGTTTTTTCCCCCCTTTGGGAGCTTTAAAAAAAATAGTTAATTGGGGGGTTTTTTAGTTGTTCTTTTTTAGACCTAGCCATTTAAAGGCTAGGTCTAAGTTTTAGGCTAGGAAGTTTTAAATTTAGCTTTCATATAAAAATAAAAAAAATAAAAATAAAAATAAATAAAAATAAAATGTGTGCAACTTTCTGAGATTTAATGTGTTTCTGTAGTGTTTCACTCTAACTACACAAACACACAAAATCTCACAAAGCTGTATGTGGAATTTTGTGTGTGTAAATCCACAATGTAAAAGTTGTTTTTTTGGGCTTTTTGTGGCTGTGTGAGGTTCCTGCTTATTGCAGGGGCCATTTTGGGTCTAGCATAGCTGCTTTTACATTGTGGGTGACCCAGTTGATGTTTTTTAATTTTTATTTGGTGTGCGTTGGAAGAGGAGTCGTCTTATACAGCAAGTATAGCCCAAACCCTATATTTTTACAGGAAAAGTTGGGGGTCGTCTTATACGCCCAGTCGTCTTATACGCCGGAAAATACGGTAGAAATTTTTCGAAAAGATATTTTATATATAGTTGATTTTCCTCTAAGATACATGAGCTCACATATAAGGCAATAGGGAGAGAGAAGGCTAGAAGACAGAGATCAAAGACATCACCATAGGCTGCAATTGGATCCCTATGGGTCATAGCCAGGCTACACTCTTGGTTGCCTTGACTAACATAGTCCATGTTAGAGAGTCAGTCCACATTAAATGATACCATGAAGCTATTGTGCCTTTCTTCCTTACCAAAAGCTTTTACCAGTCAAAAGGCGCAGAATATAATGGAAGGAGGGAGAGAAAAGATAGGTAGATTTTTTCCACATGGAACTTTCTCATCTGGTATTTTTGAGACAAGAAGCATATTGAGTCCTTGGTGCTCTCTGAGCCTAGTTGTTTTCTTGCAGATGTTTCATTAGCCAACCAAGTAACATCACCAGTAATATGTACCTAGTTGGTAAGTAAATATCTACAAGCAAATAGCCAAGCTCAATTATACATACATACATACATACATACATACATACATACATACATATATGTAGGTCTTTGGTTATTCGGGTCTTCTCCCGCATAGAATTGGAAGTATCTTGGCGATGTTTCGACGAAGTCTCATTCGTCATCTTCAGGCTGGTGCTCTCGGCTTCGTGCTTCCAGGAGCAAATTCTGGATCAACTCTGTAACCAAGACACTCATCTATGGAACAAAACGCTTAGCTGATGAACAACACCTAAAAACCGAACTACACACTCTCACTAACGTACTAACATCCAATGGATTCCAAAGAAATAAGATTACCAACCTAATCCAAAAAGAAACCCCCACTAAAATTCAAGACAGAGAACAAGAAAACGGCAAAGCCTTCCTCCCATACATAAAAGGCACCACAGACAGAATAAGCAAAATCCTCCACAAACATAACATCAAGACAGCATTCTGCACAAACCGAAAAATATCCACCATCCTAAGGAATCCCAAAGACAAAATTGAGTTAGAAAATCAAGGAGTATATGAAATCCCATGCACCGCCTGCCCCACCACATACATAGGACAAACCAACAGAAGAATAAGTGCACGCATTGAAGAACACAAAAACTCAGTCAAAAAAGAGGAACCAACTTCTTCCCTGGTCCAACACTTTAAAGCCACAGGACATGAAATTGACTTTAAAAAGACCAGAACTATCGCCAAAACTGAACACTTTAATAACAGAATAATCAGAGAAGCCATCGAGATAGAAAAATGCCCACACAGCATGAACAAACGAGATGATACCTCCCGCCTACCAGCCATTTGGAAACCCGCCCTTATTGACAAATGAGTCCCTAACACGATGAATGATACCAGACCCACACTATATATATATATATGTTGTATGTATATATATATATATATATATATATATATATATATATATATATATATATATATATATATATTATATATAAACAACATCTGACTTGTTTTTCTAGATAAACAAAAACACTAATATGTTGTATGATTATGATGGATAATGAAAAGATAAATGTTCTTACTCTGAGTACTTACACAGAGTACTTACTCTGTGTGAATGTGTATGTTGTTATAGCAGCCATAATTTTAATATCTTTAACAAGCTTAAAGAAAAAAACAATTGTTTTTTCCTATTCTTTAATTTTTTTTAGAGTTTTATATTTTAATATATTTTTTTGGGATAAAGTAAACCTTTGAACTAAAAAAAGAAACCATTATCTCCACCCAAGCATGGTAAGAACTGTTTTCTGACCTTGAAAAAAAAAGGTAATCATTTGGCTTTTCTTACCTTTAATATTCTTTTAGCACTGGGAGAAGAGAATGGATGCTTGGCTTTAAATTTTTGATAAGGTAATGTTGAGAACTATATTTTCAGGTCCCTATATTCCTTCAGGTCTATATTTTTAATGATATTTATGAATGACTGTCTTTCAAAATCTCAGGAACATCTTCATAAATTTCATAAGAATTCATGTTGCCTATTGATCTGTTACATACTTTTAGATTTTGTTTTAGTTTGCCTTAATACCTAAGGATCTCTGTTCTGTTGACTCAAAAGGTGGTTTCAATCCACTTTGAAATACTTCAAGCCTGTAGATTTATAACATGTTAAAGTCTAGATTTACAAAGTAGTTTGTCAAGTTAGATTTTGGCTTAAGGTATAACTTTGCTTTCATTTAGGTCAGGATTGCAGTATTCATTATCCATGAGATACCAGACTCCCTCTGCAATATGTGCTATCTTGAGGCAATGATACATCAATGGATATGATTGATCTAAAAACAGTGATAATAATAATACTATATAAGCAATATTTTTAGTTGCTTTCATAGTAACATCTAAAATTTAATCTTCTTTTCCTATGGGCAAAACTTTATTCATTATCTACTTTATGAATGTTCAAAATGATTAATTACTATGTATTTTGTTTAATGTTTCTAAGACAATTAAAATATGTTTTACATGTTTGAAAAGATTATTTTTGAGGGGAGGTGTTATTTTCCTAAATTTTGGAAGAACATGGTCAAATGTACCTCTCTAGAAAGATAATTGCACTGACTGGAAGTTGTCTGAAAAAAACACCCTGTCTTTTGTATCAAAGAGCCAAGTTACTGGCAGTTGGGACATCTTCAGAGGACTTCCCTACTGATTTAAGCAACCAGGCAAGAATTGGTCCTTCACATAGCTTGGTCCCTCACATGTGAGCAGCACTGATGTACTTAGAAAAAGAGAGCTAAGGAAGACAGATATACAGTGCATGTCAGAAAAAGGGATATAAGAAAAGATGAGTTAAAAATGACGTAGTGTTGGATGAAAGCTAAGGAACGATAATAATAAACATGTATCAGGAAAGATGTCAGTTGAACTGAGAAAGGTCAACTTAAACTACAACAGCAAATAGATTACAGCCACACAAAATAAAAGAAAGGCAGAAACATAGTTTCTGTATCAAATAGCTAGTACGGGGAAAAAAAAAAGAAAGCTAAGTTATAGAGGAATGAATTTTGCCAGGAGCAAGAAAAATAAAAACAAATTGAAATACTTAATAGGGCCACCAAGTTAGAAATGAATGGTCATGTTAGGAAAGAACATGATAACAAAAATTAAGAGGGAGAATCGTTTATAATTAACAGCAATAGAGATTAAAGTCTAAGTAATCAAGTGGACCTAAAAATGTTTGATCTCCCACTGCTAATTAAAATACATCTAGTCTAGTGGTTAAAGCACCAGGCTAGAAATCAGAAGACTTTAAATTCTAGTCCTGCCTTAGGCATGAAAGCCAGCTGGTGATTTTGGGCCAATCATTCTCTTTAGTCCAATGCACCACAGAGGGTGGTTGGTGTAGGAAAAATAGGAGGAGGAAGAAGGAATATTACCTATATTTGCCCCCTTGAGTTATTTATAAAAATAATGAAGGTGGGATATACCTACCGTATTTTCCGGCGTATAAGACGACTGGGCGTATAAGACGACCCCCAACTTTTCCTGTAAAAATATAGGGTTTGGGCTATACTTGCTGTATAAGACGACTCCTCTTCCAACGCACACCAAATAAAAATTAAAAAACATCAACTGGGTCACCCACAATGTAAAAGCAGCTGTGCTAGACCCAAAATGGCCCCTGCAATAAGCAGGAACCTCACACAGCCACAAAAAGCTCAAAAAAACAACTTTTACATTGTGGATTTACACACACAAAATTCCACATACAGCTTTGTGAGATTTTGTGTGTTTGTGTAGTTAGAGTGAAACACTACAGAAACACATTAAATCTCAGAAAGTTGCACACATTTTATTTTTATTTATTTTTATTTTTATTTTTTTTATTTTTATATGAAAGCTAAATTTAAAACTTCCTAGCCTAAAACTTAGACCTAGCCTTTAAATGGCTAGGTCTAAAAAAGAACAACTAAAAAACCCCCCAATTAACTATTTTTTTTAAAGCTCCCAAAGGGGGGAAAAAACTTACCCAATAGAACAGGGGTCTCCAACCTTGGCAACTTTAAGACTTGTAGACTTCAACTCCCAGAATTCCTCAGCCAGCTTTGCTTTGCTGGCTGAGTAATTCTGGGAGTTGAAGTCCACAAGTTGCTTGCATCAGCAAGCAACTAAATCTCCCTGCCTGCAAACAGGCAGGGAGATTTAGTTGCTTGCTGATGCAATGGATTGCAGGCAAGGCAAGCGTTGCGGCTAGCAGCTAAGGTAAGCAAGCTGGAGGTGGGGGGGGGGATTTTTGCTACGGAGCAATTAGCAGGCAAAAATTAGCAGCTGGGATGGCCAGCGTTGTGTAAAAGAAAAGTTTTTCCCTTTTACACAGCGCTTGGCCATCCAAGCTCTGGCGATCCCAGCTGAGTTGCCTGCTAATCTCAGCTGGGATGGCCAGCGTTGTGTAAAAGGAAAGTTTTTCCCTTTTAAACGGGGCTAGGCCATCCAAGCTCTGGCTAATCAGGCAACTCAGCTGGGATGGCCAGCATTGTGTAAAAGGAAAGTTTTTCCCTTTTTACATGGAGCTTGCGTGTAACTCAGCTGATTAGCGGCAACTCAGCAGGCAATTCAGCTTGGCTCCTTAGAGCCATTTAAGGCTCGTCAAAGCCTTTCGGGCTGGTCTGCCTGGTTACAGGAGACCGACACCCGGCGTATAAGACGACCCCCAACTTTTGAGAAGATTTTTGTGTGTTAGAAAGTCGTCTTATACGCCGGAAAATACGGTAATTTTCCTGCCTACAATTAAAGTGTGTATCTTGATCAGCTTTGTAGCAGCTAAAGTGGCCTATAGGCTGATAGAAATTGTACTTTCCTAACCAGATCCTAGATTTGATTCCTCGTTTCTGCTAGCATTGCTTTTCAAAGCCCCTCCCCCCACCCCTCAAACAATCAATGGACAACAGGATTCTACCATACTACAATATCCTCGGAATAATATTGTTCACAATTTATAGCTGCATTTTAACCCTGATCTTATTCATATTTTATTATTGGTGTTTTTAAATTACAGTTTTCTGTTCTGTTCTTACAGCTGCATCTATACAATAAATTTGATTTGTAGTGGTTTCTTAATGTGCGGATACTTTAAATTTAATTTAATAATTTAAATTTGTTGATAATCTGTTTTAAAAGCAAGTTCATTGTGAAATACATGGAATGTATATATTCTTTTTATTAGGAGATAGTTCCCTGATGTCATGGCTGCTTCAGTTAAAGAATTTTCACTTTGGACATCATTATCCTTAAAACATTAGAGGGTTTAACTCCAGGGTGTTTTATTCTCTGACACTACCATATGCTGTTTAGAGTTATACTTATATTCTATGAATAACTTGCATGTGTGAAATTGTCATTTATATAACTATATTGTATATTATTTACTGTCAGATTTGTGCCTTAAATATAACAGATTGAATCTAGTACACATAATAATTTGGAGTACATACATAACATCCTGTCAGACTATTTAAGTGTTGCTCAACTGTTTAAACAGTTTTATTCTAAGAAATTGCTACTGAGTCAGTGTTAGGGTAAGAGATTTTGCTACTTTCGAAAAGCAGATGTTAGAAGTAAATATAGGGAAAGGGTTGCAGCAAGATTGCAAAACTCTTGCTTTGCATGCAGAAAGTATCAAAGATCACTCTGTATATCTCTGCTTCAACTGCCTCAAATAGTAAATTAGAAAGCATCTCTTTGAATGTTTGCAAAGGTCTTCATTAAGCAAGATTAGGTAGGATCAGGGCTTGATGAAGTTCATAGGTGCCCCTCATTCTCTCCATTAACAAACTAAAAGTCTTGCCAGCCCAAATAACCTTGCTGGACTTATTTTATGCTCCTCTTGAAGCATAAAATAGTTTATCAACCTAATTACTAGTTTTAATGAGATCTCTTCCTTCAGGCCTCTGTAAATATATAGATACAGAAGATTCATGTCAGATAATATGCTGTGTTTTAGCTTTTCTGGCTGCTTTGAAATTGCTCAGCATAATAACTCTGCTTCTGACAGCATATGTCTTCATGAACTGAAAAATAAAAAAACATGTTCCCAACTTCCTTGGCAATGAATATAGTATTGCCTTATCTGCCTTTTTGTTAATCTAATTTACCTGACATGACTTCAGTTATAGGGGTTTTCCCCTTACTGTTCTTGAATGATGAAATTTATTGTCAAGCCTAATGAATTGAAGACAATATGGCTCTTGGATTGAAGTACAATGTCAGAGTTTGTTTCACTATTAATAAGTGAATTTGTGTCTGCTATAATGTGATTTTATACATAGCTATGCAAAAGGCACAAAGAATCCAGGACATATTTCTCTTCATTGCTTGTTTATAGGTTGGAGATGGTAATAATTCATCAAGCTTTTTACAGATAATTCTAGTATTAGAAACACAGCAAATGATTTTCATAAAGTTTGTGTATCCTCTTTTTCAAAATGTGATTTTTTTACGTCTCCCTTTGCTTAATACTGCCAGAGTTGTTGAAATATAATTTCCATTATTCATAGCTAATTAGAAATCCCAGAGAAGATTCTAATTTTGATTTCCACAATAAGAGCAAGAGCAATACAGAAACAAGAACATGCAGGCGCATTGAAAGCAACATGTTATTTTTCAACTGCTATTCAAAATTGATTAATTATACAACAAAGTGGAAGCAAAACCAAGAGTTACATAAATCCCATAAGTAAGCTACTATAGGGTGGTAATAATCTTCAGATTTTGACATACGAATATTATCGATACCATAATGGTAAGTGTTTTCTCAGTGTTTCAAGTTAAAGAATGGAAGAGAATACCATGGTTAGTTTGTTTCTTAGGGACTGGGTGTTGTGACTGAGGCCCACCCAGTGATTACCAAACACAATTCAGTCCTGAACAAACTTATTTTATTAAAACAGCTGAGAATTAATTCATTCTCAGCTTAGTCCAAAACAAATTCTTCATAACCAGACCTACAGCCTTATCACCAAACTTTGATGTCTTTGGCAACCTGCCAAAAACTTTTCTTGGCAAAACCCCCACAAAGTTCAAGAGACACTGACAAGAAGCACTGGAATCAACATTGCTTTTCTACAAAGAACTCAATTGCTGCTCTTTTAAGCCTTATGGGAGTGGCCAATCATCTTCTGGCCTTACTCCAAGTTGTCCTTTTTGTTTCACCTGCTCTTGCCTTCTGGCAGCTCTTCGTATGCATGCACTAGGAACAGGTTCCTCCTGTTCTTCTGCATCTCTGCTGTCTGCCTCTGAAGGCTCCAGAGTCCACACATTGCTTCCAGGTGGCCCTGGCCCCATCTCTGCTTCCAACGCAGAGCCCTCATCTGGGCCTTCCCCTGACTCTAGGACTGGCCCATTGTCCTCCCCAGCCTCCTCACTGTCTGATTCCACTGCCAGGTCTGCAGGCTGCTGACGGACCACAACACTGGGGATGATGGTGGTGGTAGTATAGGAGGACTCTTATCCTGAAGTTAATAGTCTTAAAACACAAAGTCTTGTGGGATTTTTTCCCCAGCAAGAGCACAAACAACAAAAACTATTACTTTAACTATAATTTCTAGTTTTCGCTAAACTGGAATTATGATTAATAGGGTTAGCATAAACCAGGATAAGAGTTTTTAGTTAATGAAATACAACCTACTCTTTTTTCCCTTAGGAAGGAGAGGATGAAAGTACATTTAAAATATTGTTGATGTATAAACATTAAAATGAAATATAGTCATTTCATTTTAATATTTAAATTAACCCAGCCAAAATCGTACAGTTCTGCATTGTTTTTCTTTTTGCTTATAAATGAGAAATTGAGTTGCTGTAGCAAACAACTGAATGTTCTTTGGATAAGATACTAGAAGCGTACAACGCATGCTAAAAATATTCAAAGGGTTTTACTTTTTTTTTTTACTAACAAATATTTACTTCGGATTCTGAGAAAAAAAATTTCATTCCAGGCCATTCTTGGCTTTCAGTGCTTTCTTTAATCCTGTTTGAGTATTGCATTAAGATAGGGTTGGTTTAACTTTCTTTTATTAAATAAACTATAACGTACTTTACAACATGTGAAGTTATAAAACATGGCTAGCAAATCACAGTGTCTAGATTCAGACAATATTGGAAGCCAAAACCAAACCGCACTAGCACGAGATATGCCATCTTTTCTTTTATCTTCAATTCCCAATTTGGGAGGATTGCTGGTATTTTCCACATGTGCAGGCATACACATACACAATCTGTACACAACAAATGCTGGAAACAAAAATGCAGGAACACCTGAACCTTTAATTTATAATAGGCCATTGCTTTAATGGTTTATTATCTCAGGAGCAAGTTACAGTTGTGGGTTGCATTGATCCCATAGATATCAGCTAGGGTGTTTTAACGCAACAAGCAAAATGTGAATTATAATTTTTTTCAAGTAAAATAAAAAAAACAAGACTTCCATAGGAAGCTTTGTTCAGGGAAAGAGATTTTTGTCACATAATGCTGTAATGCTAAAATGAATGTACATTCATTTATAACCAGAGACGATTTTATTTTAACCATACATACATACATATTTTGTTTTCTGTATTAGACTTGTAGCAATCATTTCTGTAGCTTTAGCCAAAGCATAAAATTTAGCACCTAATGAAAGCATCTTCCCAAGTGTGTTTCTGGAAATCTCAGCATGCTCTAGGATTTAGAAAAGGGGTGTCCAACGTTGGCAACTTTAAGACTTGAGAATATCAGCTTCCAGAATTCCCCTTGCTGGTTGGGGAATTCTGGAAGTTGATATCTCCAAGTCTTAGAATTGCCAAGATTAGATACCCCTGGTTTAGAAAATGCTGCATTCTATTTTATGCCAGCAAGAACACTAAGGAACTAAAGTGTCAGGACTGCTAGAAGACTTGCTTCAACTAATAACAGCAGTTATATGGGGCAAGATAAGATCGTTTCTGAATTTCTGATCTGGCTTATGACAGGAAAGAATCATTTCAAATGCTTCTCTTGCTTCTCTTCTGAATAATATTTCCAGATTACACTGCATCATTTCAAAGGGAATGTCAGCAGCAATTCCTGTTGAAAATGAAATGACTGTTGTTTTGTGGCAACACAAAAGTGTTTCAAAGAAAGCTGAAGTGAAGGCAGTCCCTGCTCCCAAATCTCACCAGTCACAATATTGATAATGATGTGCCATCAAATTGATGTTGACTCTTAGAGACCATGTGGATAGGTCCCTTAGATCTTCCAGATACCCTTGAGGAACAGTAGGAAGAGTCACAACCAAGATAATGATGGCATAAAAGATACCTGTGTCCAGACAGAAAATGTTGCATTGAAAATATGACTTATGACTGGTCCTCACACCATTACAGCAGGCCCACAGTCACATGGTCAAAATTAGGGTGGCATCCATTTATCATGGTTGCATCATCCCAAGGTCATGTGATTATTATTTGCGACCTTCCCAGCCAATAGGGAAAGTTGGATTCACGTTAAGAACCACATGATTCACTTGCCTGCAGTGATTATTTAACAACCATGGCAAAAAAGGTTATAAAATTCGATGTGACTCACTTAAAAACTGCCTAGCTTAGCAATGAATAAAGCTAAATTGTAGTCATAAATCAAGGACCGTCTGTATCAAACTTCTAAATATTAAAAAGTAGTATTAAACTGTGTGGCTTTAGTTTGGCCCACCTTGGAGGACTGAGGACTGAAGTTAATATTCTGTATACAGTATACTGAAGAAGTCTTCTCCAACATCAAAGTTCAAACGTATAGAATTACTCATTCTATCCTGGTTGTGCCAAATCCAACTTTTACTTCCATAGAAAGTCACAGAGAAAAAAGTCATTTTCTGTAAACATAGACACAATCCTGGATCTGGATATCTTTTCCAAGACTTTTATTGCTACTGCTCCAAATTCTAGTCTGCAGCATATTTCTCAGTATTCCTTCATTGTTGATACTTGATCCAAAAAGTCAGAAGATATTCACCACTTCAATATCTTCGTTATCATCAATTCTAAGGTTGGTTGCTATATCTGTTGTGCTCAGTTTGGTCTTCTTTATATTTAATCTTAGTTCTAATTTTTCACAAACCCACAAACCACTTGCATTTTCAACTATCAAAGTCATGTCATCAGCATAGTACAGGTTATCTATGTTTCTTCCTCCAATTTTAAAAGAATATCAAATTCTTCCAATTCAGCTTCCCTTAATATAAATTCAGATATAGGTTGAACAAATAAGGAGAACCTATACAACCTTGTTTCATTCTTTCCCTAGTAACCTGGAATCAGTCTGTTTCAACTTGTTTTGTCTGTACTATGGCTTCCTGCCCTGTTTTTGCATGAGAACAATGAGATATTCTGGCATTTCCGCAATTTGAAATTGTCAACACAGTGACAGCCTTTTATAATCATTGAAGCGCATATTATCTTCTTTTTGATATTCTTTGGCTTTCTCAATTATCTATCGTGCATCAACAATGATGTCTCTTGTTCCTTGGCCTGTTCTAAAGGCAATTTGAACATCTGGCATTTCCATTTCCATATAAAGCTCTAATATGTGTTGGATCATTCTGAACATTGTGCTGCAAGGATGTGAAATTAAAGATATTGTACAATAGTTTGGTACTGATATGTAGACTGACCTTTTCCAATCTCTTAGCCACTTGTCTTTCTCCAAATTTGCTGGCATCATTTAGCTAGAACCTTTACAAATTCTTCTGCTGCTGTTTGCTGTATTTGTGTAGATATTTCATCAATTTCTATGGTTAGTTTGATTCAATGATTGAGACATCAGGCTAAAAACTGAAACTGAGCTCTAGTCCCACCTTAGGCAGAAAGCCAGCTGGATGACCTTGGGCCAGTCACTATCTCTCAGCCCTAGGAAGCAGGCAATGGAAAACCACTTGTGAAAAACCTTGTCAAGAAAACTGCAGGGACAAGTCCAGTCAGTCTCTGAAAACTGAATGAAATAAAATTGAATGGGAAGAAAAAACCCATCTTAGTAATGACCAGATATAGACTGCTGATATAAATTAGAGGTTCGTGCAAAGATCCTGAGATCTTTGACTCTTTCTTTTTTTGATTTTGGCTTCTGATGTCTTCTTGGAATTTTGTTCTATTTGTTCTGAAATCCAATCTGCTGTCTTCTGTTTCTTGGCCTTTGACAGTTTCTCTTCACATCCATCCTTAACAACTTCTTTGATTTCAGTCTACAGTTCTTTTGTTTTCTATAAATGCAGCTCAGTACATCTACAGCTCAGTACATCTTGTGTTCTCCTTGAAAATCCTGGGCATATGCTCAAGATCATACCATGGAAACTGTTTTGCAGTCTTTTCCCGCTTTGATTGACCCACAATCAGTTTCTTGGCATGCCTTTGCTAATATAAGTGAGGTCTTCCACCTCCTTATGCTAATAACATAGTCATTTAACTCTGTGTAGTTTATTTGGTGATGTCCAGCGGTGGGTTGCTACTGGTTCACCCCGGTTCAGGTGAACTGGTAGCAGTGGTGGCAGGAGGCTCTGCCCACCCAGTCAGACATCATCAAATATGCTCTGTGCATGTGCAGAAACTTCTGCACATGTGCAGAAGTGGCATGTGTGCAAGCAAAGTGAGCACACATGCACAAGCAAACTGGTAGCAAAGGTAACTGAAACCCACTACTGGGTATGTCCGTTGTATTACAGGCAAAATTTTGATTTTGGGAGGATTGTGTTAGCCATAGAGAAATAAGTGGATTGATAGATACTGATTAAGTTATTCTCCTAACTGATTTCTGTTTTCTAGACCATACAGTCCAATTACAGTTTCCTTCATAGTATTTCCAATTTTAGCATTCCCGTTTCCAGCCATGTAGTACATCTTATAATAGTCTTCTTCAAATTGCTTCATTCCAGAGAAAATGGGAACACGATTCACAACTTTCCCAGGTTTCCTGGACAAAGTCTGGCCAGGAATTTTGGAAACCATGGTCTTAACACATATGGAGGGCAGATTAGGGAATTGTTCACCTGCAAGAACTAATCAAAACCATAGGTAAGAAAGGGAGAATATCATATTGTTTACCTTATGGGGAAAATTTTTTGAAAAACAGAGATAGCAAGACTGCCAATTGAATGAATGGAACTATATGCAATATTTAAATCTCTTCATGTTCTTGCCAATGACTTTCTCCTTTAATGGTTGTAAACCACTGATTTCCAGTCAATTAATACTTTATTTGTTGGGTCTAGCCCTAAGGTAAATCCTACCAATAGCAATACCACAATTTCTTTAAAGGCATTTAAAACAAAACTATTTTTTCCCAGAATTGGATTAGTAATGGATTCATGATGAAACGTTCAGTTCAGAAAAAAATTAAAGGAGCATTCCTTATATTTCTGCTATCTTGGTCTATTAGGACTCAGATATGTAACCTTGACGACAGTTCAGCCAAGAAGCCACAGAAAGAGGCAGTTAAATGGGCCAAAATGAAGACATAGCAGACTGCAGTTTCCATTAACCTTGCAAGTGGTAGAGAAGAAATTCTGGATTCAGGACCTTGGGGAGCAATTATAATGGTGAAGTACTAAAGGTTCTAGTATTGCCAAACTAGCCTGATTGGGTTGTTAAATTAGAATTGTAGAATCATATTACTGGAAGGGATCTTGGAGGTCTTCTAGTTTAACATCTGTCTGAGGCAGAGACTTTATTCCAATCCTGGACAAATGGTTGTCCAAACTTTTCTTGAAAACCTGCAGCAATGGACACCCACAGTTCCAGGAGGCAAGCTGTTCCTTTGATGACTTGTTTCACTGTCAGGAAATTTCTCCTTATTTCCAGGTTGGATCACGCTTTAATCAGTGTCCATCTACTGCTTCTTCTTTTGCCCTTGATGGCTTTGGAGAATGTTGGCTCTATGACAACTCCTCTAGTACTGGAAGCTACCATGTCACACACACACACACACACACACACACACACACCATCCCTTCTCTTCATTAGGCTAGAGTCTAGACATACATAGTTCTCTTAGCCATTCAGCATTCAGCTTAGCCTCTTTCTAGGGACTTAACATCTTTTTCATATCATGATTACCAGAACTGGATGCAGTATTCCAAGGGTAGCCTGACCAGCCCCGTATAGATTGGCACTCTCATTTTTCATGTTCTTGATGCCATCCCTCTGTTGATGCAACCTAAGACTGCATTGGCTTTTTTGGCATTTGCTGCACACTGCTGATTCATATTTAAGTGGTGGTCCATAGGGACACCTTGATCTTTCTCACCAGATCTTATTCCTATTCTATCCTATTCCAGATACTGCCTATTCTATCCTATTCCAGATACTGCCTATTCTATCCTATTCCAGGTACTGCCTATTCTATGCTGGTTATATAATGGTTTATTGCATAGTCAGCCAGATGTTTAGAATAAATTTGGAATTTTTACCCACCAATCAAGTCAATCCCAAGGAGCTGGGATAGACAGACATTGTTATTTAATCGTATTAAAGAAATGGTTGCAGGATGAAAGTTGTTTCAAGTAAAATTGCCTTTTGCAACTGACTGATAGTGGATTTTGTCAATGACAGTGGTGTTCAAATGATGCTCCAGATATCTTGTAATTGGACTCAAGGTGCCTATTACTATTGGTATTATCTTTATTTTATTTTGTCACTGTTGTTCTAATCTTATTTGCAAATCTTTGTATTTTGTTATTTTTCTCCATTTCTTTCTCTTCTATTCTCCTGTCTCCAGATATTGCAGTATCCACTCCAAACCTCTTATTGTTTATCTCAACAATATTGTTAAGTCTGGGATGTTCTGTGGCAGATCTGTTTTGGCAGATCTAAAGCCCCACAGCACTTTAACTTCTTCATTTTCTATTACTTTGTCTATTTTGTAGTCCCACCAGTTCTTGCTTGCAAGCAAATTTTTTGCCAATATTCCATGCACCATTGTTACCACTTTGTCATGCGATTGTTTGTAGTCAATTTGTGAAATCTTCTTCCAACAGCTAACTAGGTGATCTGTTGTTTGTTCATCTTCCTTGCATACATGGCATTTGCTGTTCATTGCTGTTTTCTCAGTTCTGGCTTTTGTGTATATTTGTTTTTAAGGCTTTGTTTTGTGTAGTCAAAATTAGCCCTTCTGTTTATTTCTTCAACCTTCTTGCACTTACCCATTGCCGGGTTTTGTTATCAGCTTTGCTGCTAGGTTTTTTTGTGCCATGGCCATGTAATATGTTACCTTGTGGTGTCTCTTTTCTACTCATCATTTGATCTTTCTTGTAAGCCAGTTTGGCCTCTTCAGTATTCAATAAGGCTTCAGGGTGTAAGATGTCTGATGGTGTAAGGTACAAGATTATTATTACTATTTGTTCTGCTGTTCATTGGCTAAAAAATACAAAGAAAGGGGGGTATATGTAGGATTGGATACAAGCATGAAACTCATTTAAATTTTCTTCAACAACAGCAGCAACTGCCATAATTTATCAAGAATAAAGCTTTGTCATTTATGATAGGTGAAACATAAAGACAAGTTCTCATACTTTTCTCCCACAGTTTTCTCCCTCTTCATTGCCAATCAAGAAAGTCATGTGACAAATATAAATGTGAGAATGAGGAAAAATTCTCCAAAGCAAGATAAATTTATAAAAAAACAGTGAGGTATGCCATGTGGTGACTATAGATACAGTACAATTCTATTGCTATTAAAATGTTGGTAAATGTTTTAAATAATTCAACATGAGGGAGCGTGGAGAATAGAATTTAACCATCATCAACTATTTACTGCAGGCTTGTAAACAATGCCACAGAGATTTTAATTTGGCTTTTGATTTGGGAGGCCATCTTCCAAATGCTAATGGGCAGTTCCCATTGTACATTGGATAAATAGCTAATGTTTTGTCCCTCTCTTAAAATAACCAGATTATTTTTTTTAAATCCTTTACCATTAGAAGAAGGTAAGCAACAAACACAGTTTATTAGAAGCTATAGAATCAAACTGCTATCAAGGGTTGATAATGGAAAGATTCTAATTCATTCGTCCTCCCCTTTGCCTTTTGCACAGGCAATAATTAAATGACAATAGCATTTCTATATGTTAGAAAAAACAATGGCAGAAGATACACACCTCAGATTTCTGTAATCAGAAAGCAGTTAAAAGACAAAAAAGAGCATTTTGGAAGAGAGAAGATCATGACTCTTGGGGTGACAGAAAGGATGCACCAAGGTCAATATCCTTTTTGATTGTGATGGGGGGTTGTGCAAAATGCTCCATTTGGAGTTCAAAACAAAGCATGTGTTTTGAGCTCTAAATAGCTTGTGCTGATCATTCTGAAAGCATTTCAGCGCAAAAGAGCTCTATTTCAAGTTTGAAAAATGATTTTTGTAGTTCAAATGAAGCTGTTTGGGGGTTTAAACACTTCCAGAATGGTCAGAGGAAACCATTTCAAATTCAAGGGGCGGAAGCTTATGACCAAATCAATAGAGTTTTGAACTCAGCTAACAATATTTCCAACATAATCTATTTCAAGCAAAAAATGTTTTGCAGAGTCCTACTTGTGATGTGAAGACCTTAACAATCTCAGTAACATATCTGCATTTTACTCATATAGTCTGATACTGATTTGCGATCTGCAGCTATCAAACTTCTTCAAATGCTGTCTTCTGATATTCAGGATTGAGTAATGGATAAATATCCATTGTTAATATCTGGGGAGGAGGGAGAACAGTTATCTTTATTCCAACTTGTTTCATGTTAACAAATACTAGCCTGCTGTTATGAAATTCTACCCTTACCTAAATTGCATCACTGGCTATTGATAATATATTTCTGGGGGGGGGGGAATTGTTTGTCTCCTTGTTAACCTACTCTTATCAGAAAACTACATTAGATCAACATTAGTGATACAGTCCTTATAATAAAGCAAAATTCATTTTACTGATTTTACTTGGCCACTAGGGGGCTGCAAGGCACCCTTTTGATCTGCATACAGTATTCTAATTTTAAGCTCTAATGGGCTCTAACCCCATTTCCCTCATCTCTTTAAGTCGAGTTAGCCTAATGAAAAACTGAAACAAGATTTGCTTCTAGCCACAGGGCTGTTTTCCATAGCTAAACTGTTTTATTCTAGGCTGAACAGGCTGATTGTGGCCTTTTGTTTTCTACTTTATATTTAATGTTCATATCTGTTGCTTTCATCAGTTTGCATTTTTATGCATTGTGTTTGGAATTAGATTCCACTAAAGACATACTGTAGGATCCCAGATATAATCTGCTGGGAGGGGTGGGGACACTATTGTTTCCTGGGTGATTCACAAGGTTGTCAGGGCACTGCCTCAAAGTTAGCTCAAGAAAGCTCAGCATGAGACTTTACTTATAAAGCTGGACCTTAGCAATGAGCTTGGATTGATGCTACTGAGAAGTACTTTTCTTGCCCATGCTGCTCAATGCCCTTTCTGGATTAGTAGAGGAATCCCCCAGACTTTTAGTCCATCATCTGTTTGTTGTTGTTGTTGTTTTAAAGTAGCAGTCCTCCTTAGTAAATAATCACTGTCTCTCTCAGATCTGCCCATTTACATCCAGACTCCAACTTTTCCCTTTGGGGAACGTGGTTGGCCTACAGCTCCAAAGCATTCTAGACAAAGTGGATTATTTGGACCCCTTCAGTCAGGTTTCAGACTGAGATTCCCTCATATCAGCCAACTTTACTCATGATCCTTTGGATTTATCCATGTTCCATTTCAGGTTTCAAACTCACACACACATAGATAGTCAAGATTTTCCTGATGAATTCCCAATCACGTGCTCAATGGTGATGTGGCCCAGATCACCGGGACTGACAGCAGAGGATGAATGTGATCATCTCAATTACTAGGAATGGTTGGATGGTGTGCTTTGGAATGCCATGGTCTGTTGTGACCTAGAGACCCATAAGTTGGTTATAGCTTCAGAATCTACCAAAGCCAGAGTAGTAGCGATCTTTTTCCTGCCACTAGAAATTCTACAGTCACCACTAGGTAATTGATGGGAGTTACATGAGGGTTGTGACTTGCTGATAAATTGCCCCAGTCTAGAAAGACTTCCCAACATGGTGGGGCACAATGCCTTAACAGCATATGTAGCCCCAGCCCTCACATTTAATCAAAGCTCCACTCTGAATTGTTAAATCTTTTCTGCTTGATGGGTCCTGTCTGCTTACATAAATTCCTCCAGGAATTTCCTGCAGGAAATGACAGCAGGGTGAGTGCAGGCAGTCTTATCTTTTAGATACTCATGTTTTGGTCCTTCATTGTGGTAGATGTCCATTTATACATAGGCAGAGGTGCACCATGCCTTGAAGATTCCTGCCCATTCAATTCAATCCAATTCAGCAAAGAGTTCATCTGATCCTCTTAAAATTGATTAGCCAAACCTGCATTGTTCCAGTCCAAGTCGTGGGCAAATAATGCATATGGTATTGATGTATTCAGCCACCAGGCCTTGCCCTTTGTTCACTTCATAAATGCCCCTACTGGAAGTCTGGGTTTTCATGGGATCTACAAACATACTCTCTAATTACTAGCTAAATCGATCAAAGTCATCTATCAGAGGTCTGTACCGTAGCAAAAAAAAGTGTAGTCCTTTTATCATCAGCTCTAGTCAATGAGTTGATCATCCATGTCACACACATATTGTCATTTTGAAAGTCTTCAATGTCAGAGCGGCAATCAGCTCCGTTACCTTGCGTGGGGGTAACTGCCCTCATTTTGAGTTGGATCGTGACGTTTATCCTTCTGTATACTTTGATCAATAAAACCGGAATACATCTTCTAACTAAACTCATATTTATTGTAAAGAAAATAAAACATCTTACTGATCTAATTAGTTACATGTTGGCAAAGAATCCCCAGCCAGACCTTAGCAGGAGAACAAAGGAAAGTTTTCAGAAGAAGAGAAAAAATGTGTACATGCGCAGTAGATACTGATAAGAAACTTGGCAAACTACGGTAAGTCTGACAGTTCAGAAATAATAGCTCTGCTGGTAAATATAAAAATGCAGTGACATTCAAGACCTAGATCTATGTAGAGTGAATTGTTCAAAGAAAGCTGGAAATTGATTATGCAAGCCATCAAATTTATCTGGACTAGACATATCCTGAATGGAAGAGGAGCTGCTCTTATATTGGCTATGTTAGTAGCTCATCGGCTCTTTAGGTAGTACCATGTTTCCCCCAAAATAAGACCCTGTCTTAGATTTTTTTTGAATCCTGAAATAAGTGCTTGGCCTTATTGCCCTGTGCTCAAAAACCCAATTAGGCTTGTTATCAGGGGATGTCTTATTTTGGGGGAAACAGGGTAGGTATTAGCAAGCCTAGTTGAGTGATGGTGATATTATGCTTTCAATTGCATCCAATTCTCAAAAATTCTATGGACCAGAAAGAAATTGTACAACATCATTGTCTGATGTTGTACAGCTTCTTTCAGTTGTTTATACTGATGTCAATTTCAATGATGTCTAGCCACCATGGTTTTTGGCAGCCTTGTTTCCTTTTACTGCTGCTGGCCATTCTGAGCACAACCACCTTTTACAGTGAGTTTGATCACATGATGTGGCCAAAAGAAGTATTGGCAGAATTTTGTGATTTTGCCTTCCAGTGATATGTCTGGTTTTATATGCTTCAGTGCTTGTTTGCCACCTTTGCTGTCCAATAAATGCTCAGGAACCTTCTCTAAACACTACAGCTTGAACAAGTCAATTTTCCTTCTGTCTAGTTTTTTTATGGTCCAGCTTTCAATAACTGTAGGTAGCTATGGGAGGCACAATAATACCAACTAATCTATAAAGCAAAGACATCATGCCAGGCTGATGTCTTTGCTTTACCATATTTGATTCATGCTAATCATTGCTGTATGTCCCAGTGCAATTTGACACTTTATTTCTGAACTGCATTCACTGCTTTGATCAATTTGTAATCCCAGGTTAGTGAGTTTTTGCACAGATTTTATCCAGGGTGAAATTCAGCCCGTTCTATCCAGCTTGGGTGAACCAGTAGCAGTGGCTACAGGAGGTCCACCCACCTGCACGGTCATCATGACGTCCCTTTTTTCTGACGATTTCAGGCTGTGCACATGCACAGAAGGCTTTGTGCATGCGTGGACGATGGCGCATGCAAGTGAAGCAAGCAAGCGCATGCAGCACACACACATTTGCAAACTGGTAGGGAAGGTAAGTGAATTTCACCTCTGATTTTATCTCTTCACTGTCAATTGTTATTATAACTCTTCTATTCCTCACAGTGATCATGAGCTTGGTCTTTTTGATATTCTAGAAGAGACCAAATGTCTCACTTTCTTCTTTAATCCTTTTGATCAGATGTTTCAGGACTTTTTTGGTTTCTGAAATGGGTGTTGTGTCATCAACATGTTCAAGATTGTTGATGTTCCTTTCCCAATCTCCAATTTTTGAGTTGGTGATGACTCTCCCAGACACATGCCCAGATACCTCTCCAGATTTCAGTTCAGAGAGGAGGAATCAGTCCCAGGCACATCAGAATGGGTATTGGTCAGTGGCTCCGAGCAGCTGGGTGAGAGTAGTTTGGCTGAAATGCAGAGACAGCAGGACACACCTGAAGCACACAGCTGCAAATAGCAATGAGGAGGAGGAATTGCTTTCTGCACCTGAAGACTTCAAAAGAAAAGTCAAAATCCAGTCCAAAGTTCAGTGAAGCAACCTGATTTGTCAACAGTCCAAATATTGGAGTTTCAAGGTTTTTTATACAAGCAGAATACACAGGAACAACAGAGCAAGAAATCAGACAATTATTTCCAAAGGAGACACATGGGTCAGGACTGCCTCTTAAATCCGGTTGTAGCTAGCTATCTTTAATTAAGACAGTTACTCCCTTACTTATCAAGAATCCTCATTAAGCTTCTTCACTCTGTTCTCTATTTTACTTCCTGAGTCTCCACTTTAATTCATCCTGGGCTCATAGCAAGGACAGGGCCCATCTCAGTTTCTGAACCCACAGAAACAAGGAAAATAGTGGATGAGTAAACCAAAAGGGACCTGGAAGGCAGTAGTGGGTTCATCCCGGTTCGGCCCAGTTTGGCCGAGCCAGTAGTGGTAACGATATGACATCATCGAACCGGTTCTCCTTGTTCGGGAACTGGGCCCTCCCACCCACTCCACCCTCCCCCTCCCCCTCCCACTTGCCCCCATGTTATTCTTACCTTTTATTTGGCCCCACCCCCAATCTATTGCTGCCTTCCGGGTCCCGGATGATCGGCTAGAAGGAAAAAAAACTGTTTAAACTCTTGCTCCCAGACTTCAAAGGGCTGCCCTACAGCTGACCAGTGTTAAAAGGCACTGGTGGTAGACCAGTGTCTCCAAAAACAAATGGGTCGACCGATGCCTCCAAAAACAAATGAGTAGAATGGTGTAGTTCTGCAAGCTGTTAAAAGCCTGGTAGACCAATACCTCTGCTAAATCCTAAAGAATTGTCACATGACCATCAAGCCATGCCCACAAAATAAGCCATGCCCACAGAACCAGTAGTAAAAAATTTTAGAACCCACCCCTGTTGGAAGGTTTCAGAGGGATCTGAAGTAGGGGTGACCCAGAGCTACATGATAAAAGTCTTTGGAAAAGGAGATATTCATGAAAGAAGAAAAAAGGAATACAAATGAGTATGAACAGTTAAGCTCCATTACAAGAGAGACATTGTTTTCGCTATGGGTATCTCAGCTGACATTGTCCTCAAGTTTGATTTAATTATGTCAGTTACACAATTGAATGTCCTGTGACCTGCTTCCCTGCTCTTATATGCAAAAGAATGTTACCTACATAATCTTCATAATCCAGACTCAAACTCCATTATTTTGGAGCAGAAAATAAAGCAAACGTATCAGTCTTTGGCATAAAAAAGGAGAGAAATTAAAAACGAATTATGAAGAAGGAAAGCAGACTCTGGATGAATATGTTTAATAGAGAAAGTGGGACAAGCAGCTGGTGATGGTGCAGTGGATAAGAGTTTGTGACAACATCTCAAAGGAAATTAGCAATGAGAGTTTGCAAAAATTGTGAACATAAATCAGGTATGGTGGTGCAAGATGGGAGGAACAGAACTTCAAGGGAAGAAAACACTTTGGATCTTGAAAGTATTTCTTTAAGATACCTGATGTCTGTTGACCAATTACTTTGGGACATCAACTCAACTCAACCCTGTAAATTTTTCTCCAAACATTCAATTCCTACGTCTGGTTTTTTTTCAAGACTCTGCCTAATTGCAACAGTGTGAAAGAGACTGGCTCATTTTGAGCCCCAAGGCATGTTGCCTGTTTTACTTGTCATGCTGTCTGTTTTTAGAAATTACCAAAAATCAATCTCTGTTTAATTTCAAATTCTGCCATAAGGATGAGAATAATAAATGGAAGAAACTGTATGATAAAGTCGAGAGCCATGAGGTCAATTCCAGTCACTGTGAGCACTGTTTGTAATGAAAAGGTTTTGCAAATGCTGTTTCTGGAATAGGAGCTAAAGGTAATTCTCTTGGGAAGAGTATACAGCCAAAAACAAGAGGTCGCTTAAGGTACAGTAATACTTAATAAACATTGCCCCGTTTCTGGCAGCATAGAATTTTTCAATTCTCCAACCAAGCTGCAATCAACAGACATATAAACCCTATCCGTGGAGCTTTCAAAATACAAAAAAATAATAATCCAACTTTAGCACATTAATTTGCCATACAACATTTGTTAGCAATGCCCTAAAATCTGTGTTCCCGCAATTATTCATTTGCTTGAGAAGGCTCATTGCTTTGCCATTATTTATTGCATAAGAGAAATGGAATTTTAGTAAGCATAAGCTTATTAAAAACTGCTTGTGGTCCATAAGAGAATACACTGAAGTACTTGATCCTTCATGCAGTGAAAAACAAACTTTTAAAGGAAATTAAATAAAGTATGATAAGTCATATAGGGTTTGATAGCTAAATATGAGAAAGTGCGAAAGTAAGACTGCATAAAAATTCAGTGGAAATTTAATGAAGAAGCTCAAATGAAAAGTGCAGGATGCTTTTAAGTACTATGGCTCTAATCTAGATACATTGAGGAAAGATCAGATTATTGTGGATATTTTAACACCTGGGTTCAAGGTGAGGATGAGACTCCGGTGGGTTCATTATGTGCATGCATAATTATTGTTGTACATGCAAGTTAATCAAAGAATAAAGAAAATTAGTTTGCTGTAGTTCTGAAGACTGTTTTGCCATCCTGGTAGTTTCAGCCCTCTGAAAAGGCAAGTAGACATGGCTAGCTACCAGGTCTTGTAGAGCATGGGTCTCCAACCTTGGCAGCTTTAAGACGTGTGGATTTTGCTGGCTGAGAAACTCTGGGAGTTGAAGTCCACAAGTCTTAAAGTTGCCAAGGTTGGAGACCCCTGTTGTAGAGAACATGGAATGGTTTCAGGTGCTGCTGGGCTGATGACTCTCTGAATTCACTGCAATTTGCTTCAAAACAGAATATTGGGTATTTGAATTAAAAATAATTACCTAAACAACAATAAGAGAAAGTATTTGCATATGGGCATTGAAAAAGCTACAGAGAAAGAAATCACACAATCAGATGTATCTACTATTTTCTGAATCTCAGTTGTTTATTTTCATGGTTCTGTGGATTTTCACAATAATTCCATCTATCTTCCCACTTGTTTTTCATTGAAAACACATTCCTTTAAGATAAAGGGAGAAAAGTAACTATCTTAAGATAGCTGACAAAAGTAAGGCAGGGTTTTTTAAAGAGCCGTTTGCACTCCAAACACATCTAACATCTACCTGCCCCATTTGGTCTGCCAAAAAGGACATGTTTGCAGGTCTTATCCGTGAAGGAATATCATTTGATAGGACTCAGGAAGAAATCTTTTTCTGATGTGGCACCCAAAGATTAATGGGTGGTTTCAGCAATTTGCAGCTTCTAACCAACTTTAGGAGACCTGGTGGCAGAGTTGTTAGAATGAAATATTGCAGGCAAACTCTGCCTTCAGCCTGAAGTTCAGTCCTGATAGGTCTCAAGCCTCAAGGTTGACTCAGCCTTCCATCCTTCTTAGGTCAGTCATTTGATCCAAGAAAATTACCTTGTTTGCTTTGTTATTGGACTGATGGCTTTGTTTTGTTTAAAAAAAACTTTGCAGGAAACCTTCCTGTTTACTTAAATAGAACCATGTAGTGATATCCCCTTACAGCTATGGCAGCTCTCCAATGTATATCTCATTCTGTTTCCAAGAGTTTCCTAAAACAGGAAATATTTTGAAGGCAGGAGAACACAGAGTATGTTAAATATCAGGATTGTATGAATGGCATCCCTTTTCAATGCAAAGTCACACATGGTATGCTTCACTGATAGAAAATCAATGGATTTGGAGAATCATATTGCATTCCCCTTATCCTGGAAGAGTGTATAGGCTGCCAGTGTCTCTGCATGCATATCCTGTCTATTTTAATGATGGCATTTCACCTATAAATAAATTCTCTTGACACTCAGCATATCTTCATTCCCGTTATGCAATTTCCTTTCAGAGTCAGCAACTCTGCAGAGCAGGGAAAAACAACAAGTAAGCAACAAAAGTTAAAGGTATAACAAGAAAAAGCAAGGAAAATATAGGTAAATCTATTTTTTCACCAGTACCATGCACAAAACGCCTTTCTCTCTTTGAAAACCATCCATGCTTCCAATATATCCACCCACTATTTCATAGGTTTTTGTGCTTTAAAGTTCTCGCCCCTCTCTTTTTAAGATTTTTATCAATTCTATCCAGTTACAACTTTCTCATTCTTCCCCTTCCTTTAAACTCTTTCATTCCATCTATAAATGAACCCTCATTCTTTCTTTATCACCAAAACAATTTTTTTGTACCTATTACTGACCATAATTCTCAAATGTGTTTTTTTTTTAATTTGATTCATATGCCACCCTTCTCTGGAGATTCAGGGTGGCTTACAATGCATTAAGCAATAGCCTTCATATTTTTGTATATTTTATACAAAGTCAGCTTACTGCCCCCACAAACTGGGCCCTCAATTTACCTAACTTAGAAAGGATGGAAGGCTGAGTCAACCTTGAGCCTGGTGAGATTCGAACTTACAGTAATTGCAGATAGCTGGAGTTAATCACAATACATTAGTCTGCTGAGCTCTCCAGGCTCAATGTTGCTCATTGCCACCTCTTATACCCTCACAAAGAAAAAGAATAGTCCTCCATTTCCTGGATGCACTGAACAAACTAATACCATGAGAGGTTGTGGGCGGCGGGGGGGGGGGTTGCATTTGTACTTACTAACTTTCCTTTTGTACAGTATGGGGGAATGTTAATGACAACTTTGTTCCTATTGATCAGGCACAGATGCAGTCCTTGCATACTTTTTAAATATATCTTTGTTTGTTAAATGTTAACATGTTAAATATGAGTTTCCTAAAAAAGCCTTTTCCCAGTCTTTCTGCAAATGTGAAACTATCCCTGCAAAACATTACTGTACATCAAGAGTTGAGTAACATTTGCAGTTGCTATAACATGGGTGACACTATCATAAATTTTAGCAATTTATAAATGATCCTCACAAAACCTATATGGACTTGTTCCCTTGTGGAATCAGTGTTGGTGGTGATCTTGCCCATTCTTCAGCTACCCTAGTTAAGGCTGCTAACTGGGTTGCTTTTTACCCTATGCTTTGATCAAGAACTGAAGTTAAAATGTACAAAACTCTGCGGTAGGAAATACAGAGTCAGCTCCATTCTCAAGGTTCCAGAGATCCTATTACTGCAAAAGAGGCCAACCATCCTGTGTGGCATGCCTTCTCTTTATAGAAGCTCTTGGCTCAGTGAAAGTGAGAGCAGATGGTCCTAATGACTTGGCTGAGAAGAACTGTCAGCACTGATCCTCCCATCTCACATGATTTTAAAAATGCCACCTGGGAAGTGCAAAATGTCTTGCCTCATGCATACTGAATTACTGTCCACGCCATGTTTCTTGGCTATGTACTCACAATGTGCACTTTCTGCATGTTATATAAAGTTATAAGTTAATCACATGTTTTGTTTGCTCGTACCTTGGAGGAGGGTTGGTGAATACAAAGCAGACAGAATTTGATGTTGTTATTTTATTTGGATGCGGATATTATTGTGTACATTTCTGAAAAGGAAAAATTTAACAAACATTCTCGGTATGAATCACACAACAGAAGCATAAATCGAAATCATGCATGCATGCATTAATATTTACACAAGGAATTTCTCCACATTTTAATTAATAAATATTTCCACTAGTTCATTTTATTTACTCATTTCATGCTACATTTGTATGCCACATGCTCTACTAATTCCAGTATATGGCACTATCCACAAAATCATAAAAATAACAAAATGAATATTGTAAATCATACACTATGTAACTCCATGCATTCTAGACAATAATCTCTGGTTAGAGATCCAGTTGGGTGATATCTTCTACCCCCAAAGATTGGTTAGAAAAGGACCATTTTTATCAAATTCCAAAATGCCTGCAGTTTTCACCACCTTCCATGATTAGGGAGCATCCTTACTTCAAGAACTGGCACAAGGGGACAACTAAGGAGAAATATTTTTTCCATGTATCATTTCTGTAATGTCTTGATGGGAGCAATCTTAGCATTCTCACTTTGTCATTGCAGTGTCATATGATGTACTGGGACTTATTTTCCCTTCACTAAACCAGGCTTGGGCATGGCCAGTGTGTGACACATCCGCTGCGGGCAGGAGTTTGACATCCCTGATCTAAATAAAGAACACCTCTCTGGTGCTAGGATTTATTCTCAACCTGTACCATCCCATCCAGTCCCATTCATAGATTCCAAGGACTGGATCAGGACTTCCACTGTATTTCCTGCTCAGTGAAGGTAGTTATACTTCACTCTGAATTTTAAAAAAATCTTTCATAGTAGGTTTATGTAGATATTGTAAAAGATGATGGAAAAACTGAGCACTGAGGCTCATAATGACACAGCCAAGGGCCTGGTCTTTCCACCCCCATTAACACTGATTGGATCACCCTTTATCTACTCAGGAAAAGCAAAATACCTCCAACTTGCAACCCTCATATGTATATAATGTTCAACAGTATTGAACGTCACTGAAATATTAAGTAGAACTAAAAGATGTATCCTTCCATATAAGTCATAGAAAATTTGAGATAGTCTAATATTGCTTATGCTGGAAAATCAGTGTCACATAGAGCACTCATAAAGAAGGACCAAACAGGAAGTAGGATTGGCAAGACAGTTCTGAAAGATGATCAGTAAGGAACAAGAAGGGATCTGACAACCTGAATTTAGTTGAAAATGGTTGAGGGCCCTCATCACCTGCTACTCGTTCAATAAGCATAATAATTTATTAAATGTGTATACTGGCCGATTCCCAATGACTCAGGCTAGTTTACAAATTGTTTGTCTGTTTTTTAAAAACTATTTAATAAAAATTATTTTTTTAAAAAACAAATTGTTAAAGCATTTACAAACAAGGAAACAGTAAATCCACAAAAAGATAAAGATGGCCAAAATGACAAAACCAGATAGGAACAAAGAACAAAGGGACAAGGGCTTACAATGGTCTGGGCAAAGAGCCAAGACTTCAGGAACCTTTTGCAGGTGGGGACACAGGCATTTGAATCTCAAGCCCAACCCCCTTCAAGTCAAGCCTTCAAGCCCTTCATTGTTCTATATGCAAGAGTCTCTTCTGGCTGGCCATCTAATTAGGTCCAGTAAGTAAGACATTACTTGAGTAAGACATTTGCTAAGTGGTATTTCAAGAAGGAATATATGGAACCTTCTATTGGAGATTGAGAATTTTACCTTGCTTACAAAACTGGTTATTGCCTTCCTTGTTTAGAGAAACCAAGTTAAATGTTTTACCAAATCTTTCATTCCATTGCTGCAGTGATTTGGATAGCCTTATACTAATGAAATGAAGTTCATAGAATAACAGAGTTGGAAGGGATCTTGGAGGTCTTCTAGTCCAACCCCCTGCTTAGGTAGGAAACCCTACCCCACATCAGACAAATGATTATCTAATCTCTTCCTTAAAACTTCCAGTGTTGGAGCTGAATTCTAATTCAGGGTTAAAATGGGAAAGTAACATGTGCATTTAGTTGATTAAAAGCATATTTTCAGCTGATATTGACTAAGTCTCATGAGGGAAATACATTTACAAATCATATTCTATGGCTAAGTAAAGTCAAAGTAAAATATATATTTTTCTGACAATGAGCAAAAAGACGCTGTAAAAACCTGTTTCAGGTACAAAATGAGATTTGAACTGATGCCTGTAAGATGATGCCTTAAAGTGTGTGTTTAAATCATACCACAGTTTAAGGTCTACTTTGTCATCCATATGCTTCTTGAAGCATAGTCAGTCAACTATTATCTAAACTCTTGGGCTGCTCATGAGTATTCATAAACATAACAATGGAAACAGACATAACCAGGACTATTAGGTTAGTTCCGTGAAACCCAGCTTGGTGGGTTTCAGCAGAAACCCAGCGGAAACCCAGCTTGGTGGGTTCAGTTGGAATTTTCCAAAGTACTACTCCAGCAATTCAAAACACAGCTGGGTAGAAGAGACTGTTTTGGAATCAAAACTTAACCAATTGAAATCTAAAGAATATTCATATGTCCATACACTTCAGACAGAGATTTGGCACTTCTTTTACTGCATATTTCTTATAGTGTCTTCTATATAGTTGTGTTCCTTTCCAATCATGTCATCTACACTCCTCAATCTACTGTAATTTATCAGGGATTTAGCTGTGCCACAAATGGAAGAAGAATGCAGCAAGAATGAAGAAATGAGTAGAAATAATCATGGCTTTTATATCTCTTGATGTGAAAGTTCTACACTATCTACTTTCTGATTTGTATAGTGTAGAGTTTGATGTGTGGTGGGTGTATTACTTGGAACCTGACAGTATTCCTTTATCCTATATAGAAGCAGAAATAGTTTTCCAATATTTTATATTGGAATTTTATACATACATACCATGTTTCCCCGAAAATAAGACCCTGTCTTATATTTTTTTGAACCCTGAAATAAGCGCTTGGCCTTATTGCCATGCACTCAAAAGCCCGATTGGGCTTATTATCAGGCGATGTCTTATTTTGGGGAAAACAGGGTACATACATGCATGCATGCATGCATGCATACGTACATACATACACAAACACACACGTACAGTATATGTGTGTGTATATATATATATATATATATATATATATACATAAATGAAATGTTATTTGAAATATTTTTATAGTTATAATTTTAAAAGTTAATAGTTAAATAACAACCAGTTAACAGATATTTGCCTTTCTCATCTAACAAGCCTAGTATCAAGCCAAGGACCAGTCATTATGTTTCAACAACTTGGAAACTGCAAGTAATTGCTTCGTCCAACATGCTACAGTGAAGGAGAACAACTTTTGAAATCAAAAGATGTAAATCCTATAATATTGCTAAAATGCTTTGATAGAAGTCCCTTGGACAATATGTCAGCTGCAAGAGAAAAGAGAAAAACCAGTAAGCTTATTAAGAATATGATGCAGCAGATACAGGATGCGATTTCTCTGGCTGGTATGTTTGGGATCCTTTAGAGAATTCCTTCTTGTCAGTTGCCATAGTGACTTTTATCATAGTTTTCTTGAATTTTCCCCATTCTCTGCCTATAATAATTCTTCTGAAATTTGAATGTGGTAAAGTAATATGGTGGAATTGTTCAATGAAATTAAAATTTGTTCCAATTAATAACTGCTACCAATCACACTGGGTTTTTTTTTCAGGTTTTATGCTCTACGATTGAAGTGTGCCTTCCAAATCCATTCAAACCTCACCACTCCCCAACCCAGGTAAATAGATGGCAAAACTGAGAATACCAGCTGTTCAGAAATCCTTTGGTTTTTGCCTGGCCCAAGCTTCGTTTTTTTTCTCTACTAAGTAACAAAATCCAAATAATGTCTTCTAAAGTTCACTGTAAATTATGTACTATAAATAGAACATCAAGTTTTTGTTTCTTAAGAGTAAGCTAAATTTGAAAATAAAGGTGAGTGTGTCAACCTATGAGTTGATATGGTGGAGAGAAAAAAAAGATCAATGGTGAGTTTGTTTTGTAATCTTTCATCTAAATGGTGCTTGATCCAAATTCTGCTTGCGTTCTGGAAAGACACGGGACCTCACTAGCCCTTGATTCTTTAGCCATATTGATTTAAATTACTATGGCATGCATTTTTATATTCCATCAAGCTTTGTGAAAATTATTACTTTAATTTTCTTTACTTTACTTTTAACTATTTTTACTATTACTTTAAAGCAAGCCACCCATAGCATTCCTACACAGCTTGTTTTAATAGAGTGCTTGCTGAATATTTTTCATTTACAGACTTTAAACATTTTATTTATTTATTTATTTATTTATTTATTTATTTATTTATTTGATTTATATACCGCCCTTCTCCTGACGGACTCAGGGCGGTGAACAGCCGACTAAAAAACCAATACAAAAAAGTTAAAATCGTACTAAAAACAAATATAAATTAGGCTGAGAATTTAAAACAGAATAAAACTCTAAAAATATTGAAAACTAGAAGGGATCAGGCAAGTCCGGCAAGTTGGAAGAGATAAGTCTTCAAAGCCCGACGAAAAGTCCGGAGGTCGGCAATTGTTCTCAGTTCTGGAGGAAGATCGTTCCAGAGGGTGGGGGCTACCACAGAGAACGCTCTCCCCCTGGGGGTCGCCAGCCGGCATTGTCTGGCTGACGGCACCCTGAGGAGGCCCTCTCTGTGGGAGCGAACCGGCCGGTGGGAGGCAATTGGTGGCAGAAGGCGGTCCCGTAAGTACCCTGGTCCTAAGCCATGGAGCGCTTTAAAGGTGATTACCAACACCTTGAAACGCACCCGGAAATCAACCGGCAACCAATGCAGCTCACACAGGAGAGGTGTCACATGGGAGCGCCCTGTCGCTCCCATAATCCCCCGCGCGGCCGCATTCTGTACCAGCTGGAGCCTCCGGGTGCATCCCAAGGGGAGCCCCATGTCGAGAGCATTGCAGTAGTCCAAGCGAGACGTGACGAGCGCCTGAGTGACTGTGCGTAGGGAGTCCCGATCTAGAAAGGGCCGCAACTGGCGTATCAGGTGAACCTGATAGAAAGCCCCCCTGGCCACAGCTGTCGTATGATCCTCTAAAGACAGCCGTGGGTCCAGGAAGACGCTCAAGTTGCGCACCCTTTCCGTGGGGGCCAATGATTCGCCCCCAATAACCAACGATGGAGTCAGTTGGCTATATCGGGACGCCGGCAGCCACAGCCACTCGGTCTTGGAGGGGTTGAGTCAAAGCCTGTTTCTCCCCATCCAGACCCGCACAGCTTCAAGGCACTGGGACATCACTTCCACGGCATCATTGGGGTGGTCTGGGGTGGAGATGTACAGCTGAGTATCATCAGCGTACTGATGGAATTCCACCCCAAAACCACGGATGATCTCACCCAGCGGCTTTACATAAATGTTGAACAGAAGGGGCGAGAGGACCGACCCTTGTGGCACCCCACACACTAGGCGCCTTACTGTACTCTCTATTGGTATATGCTCAAGTTCTGAATTTTCCTGATCATATTCAGAAAGTCAGATAGGAGACAAATACCCATGAAAGTAAAGACAGATACCAGGAAATATGTTATAATGTTCAATAAGTAAAGCAAGCTTTCTAGATATTCTCTTTGCACCTATACAGAGCAAAGTGTCAGTCAGAAAATGAAAGTTAAAGCTTCCACTAACAGACTCCTCCAAGCTCATATTACACTCTTCTATTCTCAAGAACTCTACAGTTGAAGCGTAGCAGGAGAGCTGCAGTTAATTTAGACAGTGTCTTTAAACAGAAGTGGAAAAAGCTTCCTTTCCCGGCACATTTAATTGGTGACTTGCCAATTTAACAAGACAATTTTATTTGAGATGGCTGCCTTGTAGAAATGCTTTGGGATTGGATTCGCTTGTCAATCACTGCAAAATGGCTATAATATTGTACACTTCTTGCTAGATCATGACAGTCTTTTCCTGTAATAACAGCAGCAATAATAAATCTTCAAATAATAATTTTATTTATTCATGGTTTTATTCTAACTCTGTGTGGCATACATTCTAACACTGTAAATCAGGTTAAAAACATAAATGTATATCTTTTTAAAAAATCAAACATATCAGCATAAGCAAGCATAAACATAGGGAGCTTTAGTTAATATAAAAAAATTGTATATCGAAGGAAATAGTTTTATGACAACCAAATATCTAATGCCTCCTGTAATAGCCAAGCTTGAATCAACTTTATGAAAATAAAGAGGAACCATTTGCACTTCTGGGTGAATTCTGTTCCTTGGGCGGGGTGGGGCACTGATGGAGAAGGATTATTTCCATGACACCGCACAATAATCCTAGATATTATTGGGGATAGGTGGTTTCACAGATACCTACATCATGAGGGGTAAAGCCCTTGAAGGGCTTTAAAAATGACCACCCAGAAGTTAACATTTAACCAATGAAGGTTTCAAAGTAGTTGTATTCTATGAGTAAATTATATATTTACTCATTTTATATAGCAGTATGATCCCATCCAGAATTAAGGATGGCCTCTCCCTGAAAGTGGATGGTTCCTGAACATTCCTCCTAGTTAGGTATCAATACCTCAATATCGTCTGTTCAACAAAGAATTAAAGTTTAGAGCTGAATAGCATCTGTCCTGGTCCTGTGTTGATGCATATGCCTGCCAAGCACAAGAAATCAGAAGTCAGGCAGTTCAAATGAATATATATGCTTATTAAAAGCTTAAGCTCTCTACACGAATCTGAACTACTTATAGTCAAGGCAAATCAGCAGTAGATAAGTGATAATGGAATTCGAGGTAGATTAAGATATTTTATGGGACAAAGCGACTCAAGACTAATGATGCAACTCTTTCCTTAGTAATTGTCTGATCATCTGCTACTGTGTTGCAGGGCTGTCTTAACGCATGGGCCTGATAAGCACTTGCTTGTAGGCCACACGAGCATAGGCGCCCCATACTAATGATATCCTAGTGATATCATTAGGTAATGATACCCCCATACTAATGCTATACATGATGAAAGTTATGTGACCGTCTACCAAGAATAAGGCACTGCTTCTTCAAAAACAGAATAATTGTGCCAGACCTTGCACAAGTACAATACTACTCTGATTATTAATTAAAGCTAGAGCTGCTGCTAAGCTTTGCAGTCATTCCAGTAGGATACCTGATGAATGGTATCAAGCATGTTAAGAGTTCTAGCAGGAACAAGAAGAGTGCATTTCCTCCAGTAAGATTCCAACAGCCACCAAAGCAATAAATGTAATTTATATTCTATGACTAGGTCTGAACCCTGACTATAAGGGATCAAATGCCTAAATATTAAGGCTACATTACAAATCACTGGTTGAAAAAAGAATGCTTAGCCTTAGCCAAAGGAGTATACAAATTGAGATCTCATGTATTGCAAGAAGAGATTTTTTAAAAATGTGTTTAATTCCTGATTTGTGTCCTACAAACCCGAAAAAAATGACTCTGTCTGAACCAAGAGTTATAAATATATCATAACTTAACATCTGAAGATTTCAATGAGAGGAAAAAATTGAACTCAGGTTAAGCAAATCACCACACAGTCTCTTTATTCTGTGCTTTTATCATACAATAAAACATGATTGCATCTTTAGAAATCAAGGGGACTTGTTTGAAAATGACTATTTAATAATTTCATCTTTTTATTCCTGTCAACCCAACAGAATATTGGAAAGAAAGGACTTCATTAGAATAGCCTTCTGAAAACAGACCAGAACAGGACCACAAAAGAGAAGCTTACCAAAGAAAGATTGAGTTAGAAAATGGGCCAGGTCTGGCTATGAGACCTAGCCCATATTTATAACAAAATATTCTGGAAAAAAAGTCCTCTGATTCATCCATTTGGAAAATGCAAATTGGGAGTGGCTTGAAATTTTGGGACAGTTCCATTCTAGATTCAGTTTCACTTCCATCCAGGTTGCTGAGTTATAGAAGTCAGTTTATTGAGTCACCATGAGTTCATTCAGTTCTGGTTATCAAGATACAAAAAAGTTGTTGAGATTCTAGAAAGAGCAGAGATGAGCAACAAAAAATTATTAGGATCTGGAGGTTAAAACATACGTGATGAAAATGGGTGTGTCTAGTCTAACAAAAAGAAGGACTGGGGTGACATGATAGTCTTCAAATATTTGAGACGCTATCAGAAAGAAGAGGGAGTCAACCTATTTTCCAAAGCATCTGAAAACAAGACAAGAAATAACTGATGGAAGCTTATCAAAGACAGATCCAACCTAAAATTAAGGAAAAATTTCCTTACAGTAAGAACAATTGATCAGTGAATGGCTTGCCTTCAGAAGATGTGGGTGTTCCATCATTCAGGGGTGAAATTCAGCAGGTTCTGACAGGTTCTGGAGAACCGGTAGCAGAAATTTTGAAAAGTTTGGAGAACCGGCAAATTCCACCTCTGGCTGGCCCCAGAATGGGGTGGGAATGGGGATTTTGCAATATCCTTCCCCCAGGAGTGGGGTGGGAATGGGGATTTTGCAAAATCCTTCCCCCAGGAGTGGGGAACAAATGGGGATTTTGAAGTATCCTTCCCCTTGGTGTGGGGTGGGAATAGAGTTTTTGCAGTATCCTTCCCCTGCCATGCCCACTAAGCCATGCCCACAGAACCGGTAGTAAAAAAATTTGGATTTCACCATTGCCATCAATGGAGGTTTTTAGGAAGAGATTGGATGGCCATATGTTTGGAATTTTATAGGATTTCCTGCTTGGGCAGAAAGTTGGCTAGAAAATCTCCAAGGTCCCTTCCAACTCTTACTCTAAATTTTGTATACTTATAATAGGCTGTTACTATCTTAAACCACTGTTTTATACAGAAGAAAATGCATTTCTCACAACCACTACTGAATAAGAGGCTAAAAAGATTCCAAAAGCCATGTCCCACATACTTTATCCGCCTAATTTTTATTTCTCCAAAAGTTTTTTTCATTCCTTGTGGAATCTAAGTTATTTACCCCGCCCCCCTTCCTATTTGCCCAGGATATCAAGATATAAATTGGATGCATATGTAGGATAGATTTATTCATCATGAATCTTGATAGCTTCCTCTACTCACTAATGCATCTCCCTGGGACTTATTACTATCTTACCCACAAACAACTAATATAGATATAGATATATCTATATATCTATAAAATAAAACTATATATATCAGAGCAACATCTTGTGCAATCAGATTATCATATCATGATAATGGACACAAATGTCAACAATCCTAGGCATAAATAAACAGATTCCATTGAATCTGGTAGGAATTATTTTTTTCTAAATAAATATGCTTAAGACTAGACTAAGAGCTCAAGCAACATGAAATACTTTTTCACAGATATAAAATTACAGCATGGAGTCAGAACTGAGGACAAATATGGGTGGAAATGTTTGCTTACTCCTTTTCCCTCTTCGATTTTTTTTTTTTTTTTTTTTGAGGGGAGGAGGTTGCTCAAAATCACTTCCTGCAAACTATTTCTCACAAACTACATGGTGAGAGAAAATATGGGTATAATCTTGGTTATAAATGGGACATAAATCATGTAATACAGTTTTCAGTCTATCCTCAGAATCAGTCAGATGTACAAAGTGCTTAATGGGCTAGCAAATAAATTCTGCTGAAAGGTGTTTAAGAACTAGAGTTGTGCAAAACTTCAAAGGAGTGCTTCAATTCAACCAAACATCAACTGAATCGTTCCATCCAAGCATATTTGTGAATCAAAACAGGGAACTGTATGAAAGCATTGAATCAAATCAGCAACTTCAAAGCATTTCATAGCCTTTCGAAGCACTTCACCGACTTTATGGCTTTTCTGTTGCATTGGGGGGGGAGGGTGCTACAGACAATATTTAATACTGCAACTTAATCCCATATATGAAGGCGGAATAAAAGATCAAGGCTTTGCCATTAGTAATTCATCAATGAGTTTTATCACCTTATTAAATTTGCTACCTGTCAGAAAGCTCATTTGAGGCAACAAAACTAACATTGCTTTGAGCTTTATTCCCTTTTTCAGATCTTAGTCACAGAGAGAGCCATAACTTTGCCCTCTTTTTTCCTAGTAGAATGGTAGGAGTTCATTCACTTTTTAGCATTTTGAACAATGGTGTCCACTGAGTATAGGCTCCAACAGGTAAAATGACTGACACAGCATCAGAACCCAAGCCTAACTCTTTTTGTGTCTGCTTCACTGTCATATTTATGTACAAAGCAATGGAGACTTGATTCTGAAACCGCATCCACCATTGTGTCTGTTTCGAGGATTCCTGACCTCACAGACACTTTTGAATGAATACAGAGTTAAGGCTCAGCAGTCTAATGTACACTCCTGGGACAAGACTTACTTTGATATTCTGTATGATGACGTTAGATTTAGGCTATTAATTATTAACAAATGAAACTATGCTAACAGTCTATCAATTATTAACAAATGATGTACTCTAATACTTATAGGCTCTGGGCTAAATGCATATTGCTTTTAAGATGTGGTAAGACTACAAATGTCACTTACTCTGTGCCAGCCTCTTTCTCTGTGGTCTTCCTATCTCTGTAGCATACTCTCTAAGCCAAATTTACACTTTCTGTGTGGCTCATATCTGTATGGACCTCTTAAAAAGGTAAAGGTTTCCCTCTAATATATGTGCTAGTCATTCCCAACTCTAGGGGTCAGTGCTCATCTCCGTTACAAAGCCTAAGAGCCAGCACTGTCCAAAGACATCTCCATGGTCACGTGGCCAGCATGACTAAACACCAAAGGCGCACAGAATGCTGTTACCTTCCTACCAAAGATAGAATTCTACATGCCTGACCTAATTGAAATGTCAATTAAGCATCAAATGTGCTTTAAAGGATACAATTCAAGCAGGCTTAGACTGCCTGACCCTTATTTTATCAGAAGAAAGTAAGATCATCCCTGATTCTTATTGGGATGGCAAAGTGAGGAAGGTTAATATTTGCACGCCTTTTCTTAAATGCACTTAGATGATAGCATAATACTTTCCTTTTTTATACACTGTATTATGTAAAAGGAGTCAGGGTTTGGCAGCTGTGAAACAATAAATTTCACACTATAGATTATTAGAAAAAGGAGTGGTGATAAAATTGTTGAAGCCTTAATGGTGTTATATAAATCTGTGGTATCACGTTTTTGGCATTTTATATTTGTGCTGTAGTGCTGGAAAAGGTGTCAAAAAAAGAGCAATAAAAAT
Organism: Masticophis lateralis; assembly: GCA_030761175.1. NCBI lineage: Eukaryota > Metazoa > Chordata > Lepidosauria > Squamata > Colubridae > Masticophis > Masticophis lateralis. The sequence continues at coordinate 39,908,378 of JAUDYJ010000005.1, read as the reverse complement.
TAAGGTGTTGGAACAGTTTCCTTAACAAAGAAAGGAAACCATCAATACCTGTAGATTTATCATTGAAAGTGTCCCATTTTCCCTCCTTTGCTAATTGTCATCATCATCATCGTCATCATTTTTCTTCTTAGACATTTTACAGTACTTTACAGTACTTTACAGTACTTTACAGCCCTCTCTAAGCAATTTATAGAGTCAGCATATTGCCCTCAACAATCTGGGTCCTCATTTTACCCACCTCGGAAGGATGGAAGGCTGAATCAACCTTGACCCTGGTGAGATTTGAACTGCCAAATTGCAGACAGACAGCAGTCGGCAGAAGTAACCTGCAGTACTGCACTCTAACCACTGCGCAACCGTGGCTCATCATCATCATTTTAGCCATTGTCTATCCACAGCAGGATGAAGGCCTCTTCCACATGTTTCCAACCAATACAATCCTATTGACAAATGGACCATAATACTTGCTGATGTCATCAATCCAACTTGTTTTAGGTGTCTTTCATGGATGCTTTTTTTCAAGTGGGATCCATTCTATGACTGTCTTTGTCCACCTGCCATCAGTTCTTGCTGCTATGTGATCAGTTGTTACTCAAAAGCAACAACACCCACAAAAGAGGAAATGCCAGATATCCTAGTGGAAGAAGAATCAACTGCCATAGAATCAATGAAAAATGGCAAAGCTTCAAGAAATGATTGTATTACTGTTGAAATGCTGAAAGCTGGCAGTCACAGTTTACACAAGATCCTAGCAAAACTATATTCGAGATGCCTCAGAGAAGAAAAGATACCTGTTGCATGGAAAAATGCTGAAGTGATTCTTATACACAGAAAAGGGGCTCAAGATGATTTAAAGAACTATCGCCCAATGATTCTTTCAATCATCTACAAGGTTTTCATCAAGATAATAGCAAATATTAAGAACATTAAATGATGCACAGCCAAAGGAACAGACAGGGTTCAGAAGTGGCTACAGTACAATGAATCACATCCAGGTTGTTCAGCAAGTCATTGAAGGGCACAACAAGTACATCATGCCTCTGTGCATGGCTTTCATTGACTACGAAAAGGCATTTGGCTCAGTATTCCAGCAAGCAATAATTAATGCCTTGCTCAGCCAAGGCATAGACTCTGCTTACATAAACTTACTACAATCAATATAAGAAAAAACAGTGGCGACAATTTGCCTTAATGGTATTAAAATGGAAATCAACATAGAACACGGTGTACAACAAGGTGATACAATATCACCTATCCTTTTCTCAGCCTGCCTTGAAGAAATATTTCACAAACCAGACTGGGCAAAAGATGGAACAAAAATCCCTGGCGCCTATTTAAATCACTTCAGATCTGCAGATGATGTTGTTCTCTTCTCATAAGACCCAGAAGAACTACAAAGATATATACAAGAGCTACACAAAGCAGGAGAACCATTTGGCTTAAAAATAAACCTGACAAAGAGCCATGGATCTCAATGGAAGGTGATACAAAACAGAAAATTGAACGGCGTGTTAAATGTGGTTGGCAGGCATTTGGCAAGTTAAGCGTTATTTTCAAGAACAGCCTCTTCCTTTGTCTGAAGAAAAAAGCTTTTGATCACTGCTCTAGCATATGCTGGTGAAACTTGGACACTAACCTCACAATCAATATAAAAGCTGTGAGTAGTGCAAAGAGCCATGGAAAGATTGCTCGGCATTACAAGACAAGATAGAAAGACCTGCACATGGATTAGAGAACAAACGGAAGTATATGGTATCCTCAAGAGAGTAAAAGAATTGATTGTTATAAACAGAAATAAAACTCCAAAAACTATTAGGTTGTCTTCATAGACTACATTAAGCCATAAATCTGTAATTTACATTTAAGCCTGCATGTTCTAAAACCCTAGTCTGTGAAATTAATTCTTTATTCAGTTGTGCAAACCCAGAAATTTAGGATAATAAAGTAAGCCATGTGTATGATGTCATAGAAGCGTGACATCAGCTAGAACTCTTGGGATGAAAAAGAAGCAGGGAATAATTCAGCTTTCTACCAAAAAAATAATAATACTGTGAAATTATGAATTTTATGATGTTGAATGAATTTGTTGATTAATGCAGAATTCCATTTGTAGTTAGAATCCACACAGAGATATGCTTATCTTAGAAACACTATCCATTTCCCTTGACTATCTTGCATGGAAATTAAGCCCTTATTAAGGGTAACTTTTCTAAAACATCTTGTTGCTCGGAACTGGAAATCTATATTGTACAGCATTAGTTTCTCACATTCTGTTCCATTAAATGAATCTTTTCTCTGTAGCTGAAATGCTACATTTTGAAATTAATGAGAACAAGGATGATTAAAATCCTGTTAATTGAGAAAAATAGCTAAAATACTTATTTGCATTTTTAACTGCTATTTTCTGTCTGCTTATACAAATGTTCACGTATCAGGAATATTCTTTATAGAATAATAAGCAGGCATTCAGAGTTTTGCTGTCCTAAGATGTTTACTACTGAAGTCATCTTTCTGGGATTCATCAACTTGGTAAAAACATCTGAATAATTATTATTGATTACCCAAACTTGATTTTCAAGTGTAATATATGGATTCAGGATATATTACTGCAATGTATACAAGCAAGCAGTTTCACAAAAGCCAAGTATAAAATTATCTATCATCATCGTCGTCATCATCATCATCGTCATTTTAGCCATTGTCTGTCCACTGCAGGATGAAGTCTATTTCTGATGCTTCCAACCAATGGTCCTGAGTTTTCTTTTGCCAATTTGGCCCACAATATTTGCTGATGTTGTTGATACATCTTGTTTTAAGTCTCTTTTCTGGATGTTTTGTATCAAGTGGGGTCCATTATATGACTGCCTTGGTCCATCTGCCATCAGTTCTTCCTGCTATGTGACCAGTTGTTATTCAAAAGTATCAACACCCACGAAAGAGGAAATGCCAAATATCCTAGGGAAAGAAGTATCAAGTGCCATAAAATCAATGAAAAATGGCAAAGCTCCAGGAAATGAATGTGTTACGTTTGAAATGTTGAAAACATTTGAAATGCCTCAGAGAAGAAAAAATAGAAGACAAGCTAGAAAGACCTGTACATGGATTAGAAAACAAATCAAAGTATGTGATATCATCATGAGAGTAAAGGAATTGAAAATTACTTATAGTGTACAATAAATCTGATCAAAGTTTCACAATTCATCTAAAGATGAATTCAATTAATTAGTATTATTTGGGTATTTATTTATTAGATTTTCTTTTATCCCATCTTTATATCATCTTTCTTCAAAGAATTTGCCCTCAGTCTCTCATATAAATCATTAAATTTAAAAAATATTAAGTTCAGAACGGAATATTTTGCTCTTTTCTATTTATTGAGGATTGATTGATTGATTGAAAATTTATATACCCACTACTTTATGGGTTATAAACCTAGGTGTCTTACCAAAACATATAACTCACAAAACTCCACAACAACACCAGAGTGCTACAACTTCTTTTTGGTACTCTTTGGCTTTATCAGTTGTACAGAATGCATGAACATGGATGTCTTTTGTTCCTCAGCCATTTCTAAAGCTAGCTTCAACAACTGACATCTGCCTTCCCAAGCAGAACTCAAAACTATGTTGAATAATTCTAAGCATTATTTTATTAACATGTGAAATTAAGACTATGATATGATAGCTTGCACACTCTTCGAAGTTTCTGTCTTTGGTATGGAACTACCCCTTCCAATCTGTTGGGCACTATGTTGTTTTCCAGGTTTGTTGGCATAGTTTGGTTAATCCCTCACAGAATTCTGTTTTATTGCTTGTTATAGTCCATCAATTCCTTTAGCATTCCAACTTGACCAGAATGCTGATATAACTTCATCTTCTAGTACTAGAGATTCTTGCAAGTAGAGAATATCTTCTAAGATATTATGAACATTGACATCTGTACTGTGCAGAATTTCAATAAGCTCTTTCCATCTTTGATAAAGTTTCTTTGAATCTATTACTATCTGTCCATTAGTAGATACCAGTTCAAGTTGGAACCTTCTTCTGAGTTCAGATATCTTTTGGGAAATCTTGTTTTTTTTTGTGTGCCTGCTTATATCTTTCATGTCTTTACGGATGTCATAATACTTCTTGTCTCCTCTAACAGCGCTCTGCAATTCTTTGTTCATTTCCTTCCTTTGATCTTTATTTTTCTTGGTTCAGGCTTCTGTTTTGTTCTTCACAATTTCCATCATTTCTTCCAACATTCAATTTGCTTTCTTTTGTTTCTTGGTCATTGAGCAGTCTCTTTTCACATTCATCCCGAAACATTTTCGGTTTCATTCTATAGTTCCTCTCTGTCAGTGAAGTTCAGAACTTAAAGTAATTCTGTTGTTCGACTTGAAAATGGTGACACATGCTCAAGATCACATCATACAAACTGGTTGCTTTTGTTCTTCTGTCTTAGCTTAACTTGTAACTTAAGGACAACCTATTTACGATCTGTTCCAAAATCTGCTTTTGGCTACATCTTTGCTCTTCTAACTGAGCCCTTAAATATGAGAATTGGTCATAAGCAGGGGTGAAATGCTCCCGGTTTAGACTGGTTCGGCCAAATTGGTAGCAATGGTGGCTGGTGGTTTGGAGAACCGGTAGCGATGGCGGTGCGAGGCTCCGCCCACCCACCCGGTTGTCATTACTTCCTGGTTTTAATCAGGAAGTAACCTGTTTTTTACCCTCTGTGCATGCACAGAGGGTCTGTGTGTGCACATGCACTTCCGAACTGGTTGGGAAGATAAGTAGATTTCACCCCTGGTCATAAGTAACTTGGTAACTGAACATGGACTACAGAAGCACAAAAAATTTGAACTGTCCTTCACTCACTCCCAAAAAAACCACAAGCCAAACATCATTAAAAATCCAGCTCTAGATAGAGGCCCAATATATATTTAGAAAGGATTCTTAAACTAGCACACTCTCACCACACTACACTGGCTGGCTAAACTAGGTTGCTCCTAATTGCTAATCCACATTGCCTATGTTTCTTCTCAGACTTTAGCTGGCCTGAAAGACTGCAAAAAAGAATTGGTTGAGACTTCAGTCTTTTTCATGCTTAGACTGAGTGGGCAAATTTAATCAAGTATGCAAACGTCACAAAAATGGGAGAATGCAAATATTGTGCTGTTGCTGTTACATCTGGGAAGATATGGTCAACTTCTAAAGATAGTTGAGATTTCATTGTGAATTGTTTGAGATGACTTGGACAATGTCAAAAATTTCCATTTCCAAAGAGCATCCAGATCATCTATCTCCTTTTTGCTATTTTTTTTAATTTCACTGATTTTGTACCCAAACTAGCTCACCCTAAAGCCTTGTTTTAAATCCAAGCATTGGTTTGTCAATCAAGGAGAAATCCTTTTAGGGAATGGGCAAGCTTCACAAAGTAAATTCTCCGACAGCAACAGAGGTATTAGCAGGATTTATGTATGGGCAAGGATTTCATGCTGAAAGGGCAGCCAGAAAAGGAAGAGGCTTAAAGAGGACACGATCTGAAACTTGACCCTTCTCTCTCTCTCTCTCTCTCTTTTTCTCTCTCTCTCCCTCCCTCTCCCTCTCCCTCTCCCTCTCTCTCATATCTCCTTCAGGTTTGGGAAATGGATCTGTCCTGGGATTTCCTTTCAAAACTGACTTGTAACCTGCTGTTAGGTGACATCACTATAGAACACACAACAGCAACATCCAGAAGCTTGTGTGTGTTTGCATGCATGTATGAGTGGGTGCATTTGGATATAGGGGGAAGCAAAAGGTGCACAGCGTTTGTCCTTAGAGACAGTATAATCAGTAGCTATAAGGGAGAAGAGGCAATGATCTGATGGGGACTATGGAGCTTACAAATGTTCATAGTGCAGTTGCTCTACAAATGCTTCTTGTAGTCCAATCTGAGAAGAGACACACCACTGCTGTGCAGAAGCTGCGGGAAGACAAACAGGGGGGAAGCCTTGTCCTACAGCAAAATCAAGGTAAAAAAAATTGCATTGACTGGGGAGCTTGCAAGGAGGGATAATCTGTACATCTCCCTTAGCAAGTATTATTTTAGCAGAATGAGGGGATTGGGGAATCAAAGGAAACAAAGCAGTTTGGGGTATTTGTTTGTTCGTTTGTTTGTTTTGTTTTGCATATATATCTGGATAAACAAGAGTTTAACCAAAAAGGGGGATATTTCTTAATCTTAGCTCCTTTCACTTCTTCCTTTCAGTTTTATTTTTTTCTGCCAGTCTTTGGATGGAAGCTACAGGTAGTGTGACTGCTGTTTTAATAGTGTGTAAAGTGGCACATGGCTCTCTGTATGGCAATGCAGCTGGGAGCAATACAATCATACAGCACAACATAGGGCTAAGTGCAAAGGAACACACTGTGGCTATTTTTGCAAGGATTATGAATGCTGATAGTCCTAGCTCAATGGGAGATTTTATCAGAGCTACCGGATCGGCGCTGTAATTTTTTATATATATATCTTTTTATCTACCATCTGGATTTTTGCAGCACAGGCCTGATAGTCCTAGATTTTATAGCATGAGATTCTGTACCTCTAAAGTATGATGAAGAAATCACCTTTAATTTGCAAACAAAGCCAGTGTGGGAACAGTCTGAAATGGACAATGGTTCAGTAATTCTATTTCCAGCTGCTGCTATAATAAACAAAGAGAAGAAATATTTCATGTGTCTATATAAATATGACTGTATTAGTGTGCATAGTTGTGATTAATAAAAGGGATATCAGAATAAGACATTTATAGCTTCATTCAAATCAAAAGCCTAGATTGTGTTTTGCAGAGGGTATAAATTTTAATAGTGACTTAGCAGATTTTATAGTTGCTGCTGCTGCTATTTTGATTTTGGAACGAATTAGACAAAGCTTTTATTCCTATTTGTTAGTACATGAATACTATTCACTAATTAAGTGACATTCTACTGAAATTTATATAGGTTTCCCATATTATTCTTTTTACTTCATAATAACTTTCCTGGTGAAATAGTTTAAGGTGAGAGGAAATCCAAAGACACCAGAGAAATTCATAATTGAGCAGAAACTGGAACCTGATTTTCCCTTTCCTTAACCATTAAGTCATATAGGTTCCTAAAGCTTGTCCTTCTATTCATCTTATTATGGAGGGCTGCACAGTGTCCACAGGGTACAGTAAAAAAAAAGTCTCACTTAAAAAACAGGTAGAGCTTTTATTGCATAGTTGTGGTTGCCATCTTGGCTTTTTTGACCATACCTAGTGGATACCACTGTAGGGGTGATATGTGTTTAAAAAGAATTAAAGCCATGGATGGTAATTCATTTCACCAGAGATAATGTTGCTGTTTTTTGTTTGTTGTTGAGAGAGAGAGAGAGAGAGAATATTTGAAGGGTGGAGGCTGATTACACAAACTGATTTTATTTAACCCAACAGAGCCTTAACATAGGGATTCTGTTCATAACCAGACCACCAAACTTGTAGGTGAACATGTGTTCACACAATGCTACATTTGTGAAAGTGGTGTGCACATGCAAAACTATCCTCCCTCCTGCCCCACCTCTGCCACCTCCCCCAAGCTGAAAAGGTTATCCTTAACACCTTTATTTTTAAGATTAACTTTGCAAAAAGTAAAAAATTAACATTTTAGAATCACAGAAACAAAAACACCAACAATCTGCTGCTGAATTTCAGCAACATAATGGGCAAAACTAAGATTGGGGCCTTGGGTTGGTCATCCCATAAGATGTCTTTTCATGCAGAGTTAAAACAGCTGTGTTCCTAAGACACCTTGTGTGATTGAAAGGCTTCTCCAGTTGCTTTTTTGTGTTTTGTACAAATATATTATCTACAGGGCTAGACACAGCTTCTCTTGTGAATATAAGCAGAGGCTATGCACACAAATACATATGGAAACAACTGGAAAACATAGACCTTTCTGAAGGATGTGAGTGCTTTAATTGTTCAAAGAGAATGCTCTGCTCACATCATCTCTTTCAAATACCTTGCACAGTCCTAAACATTTTTTAATCCACCAGATAATTAAATTGTGGAATTCACAGCCAAAATTATGTCAAAATGATAGCACATGCATGAATGAGATGGCAGTCTCTGAATTTGATATCTAAACAAAAATAAATAAATGATGTCAACTTGCAAATGGGACGTTATGTAGTGACACAAGTATTGATTATGGTGACACACATGTTGACATTTGTTTCCCTCTACCCCTCTGAACTGTTCATTGTACCAACAAAGACAGTTTTCAAAGCAGACCAGTTAAATTCATCAAGAATAGAGCTATCAATGACTTCTAATCTTCATATTTGAATCTTATCTCTGGAATCAAAAGTGGCATTCCTTAAGTGCCATTTGATAAGGATCAACAGTGGAAAAGAGCCATAACCTTCTTGTGAACTTCCTGAATGCTTCTCTTAGCCACTCCATGATGCCATCTTTCATAGTAGGGATCATAAGCAGGAACTATTTCCTGTTGTGGTGATAGATTTATCTGTGTAATGATGCTTTGTCCTGGCTTTCTTCTATGCTTTGCTGTTGGAAAAGGTTCTCCATAACTAATAGCATAAGGAGGATAAATTTGTGATTTTATTTATCACAAATAAAATTGTGGTTGCCTAGCCATTCCAGTGGCAGTGTAAATAACTAATGAAGAAAGGCTATAGCAGAAAGGCCTTTAGTAGACAAATCTACTAAAGTCTTCACATGAAGGGAATTAAAGCAATCAGCTAAGAATGATTCTTTATTCTGTTTTCTATTCTACTAGTAAACAGGAAGAGGAAGCAAAATGCTGGTTGCATATAATATGAACAGACCGTTGGTTTGAGGCTGTTGTTTATAAAGAAACTGTATTGCTTGCAGTGTATCAAACCATTTTGATGTTCCTTCAGCAGCTGATTCAGCCATCGCTCCCTGTGGTCTGCTTGGGTCAGCTGCAGCAGGCAGGATCAATCAAAGCACGCCAGGCTATGTGTGTTTGTTGCCAAACAAGGAAAAGCCACAGCAATGGACACAGTGGAAGATTTCCCCTTGAGCCAACACATTTCAGAAATGGTCCACAGGGAGATTCTGTTATTGTGGTTTCTTGCCAGCCTTTTGATTACGGATAATAAAATCTAATACAACAACACCAAGGTACCTTCTTTCATGCCTGGTGGCTATGCCCTGAAGAGAAAAAGTACTGGACCAAGATACAAGGTTGGCTAATAAACTGTCAAATTGAGCTAAATCTGGAAACATTTCTCCTGGGAATATTAAAAACTAAATTTGATTTTTTTAAAAAAAATAAGATATCTAATCCTACACATACTAACAATGGCTAGAATTGTGTTCACACAATATTTGAAGGAACGCAACATTCCACCAGAGGAATTGATCATCCAGTGAATATATGAATGTGTCAAAATGAGTAAAGTTACCCTTGAGTTAAAAGAAAAAGATGATTCGGAATATTATGCAGTTTGGGAAAAATAGTATAGGTGGATAGGCAACAGAAATAAAAATAGGTACTATACACAAGGAATTTGAGGAATAGACATTAAATGTATATATATCTATATGATGTATATATTACATGAATTGTTAATCCAAAGTATAGAAAAATGACACTGTCTGTTTGACTATGTATTAGAGTTATGAAAAAGAAAAACTACAATAAAAATTATTTATTATTATTAAAAAAAATCTAATACAAACTAAAGTTAAAGAAAAAAAATTAGCTTCAGGAATCAAGTCACAAGAAGTAGGTACCAACTTAACCAGGAACATTATGCAAGTTTATTTGTTAGTTTGATTGTACGGATTTACGTCAACTTCCACCACTTTGTAAATAGTTTCCAATAATTTTAGTTGCATAATTATTTATTAGAAATCTTCATGCACTTAATATGAAGGTGTCAACAAATCAATTTTGGGTATTACAGTTTGATTACAGTACTTGTGAAGTTTGACACCATGAAGCAGCCGGTGCTCTTACAGTATTTCTGAATGCTCTGAAGTAATTCAGATTGAGCCATACTGTAGTTAAACAAACACATGACTGTCACACGTTGCAATGATAATTTATCATTCATGGCCTGAGCTATGCCAGTCATAAATTATGTAGTACCCAGAATGGAAAATGCATTTTTGGAATGCTGCAGCTTCTCTTTGATGATTATCAGTATACAGTTCTTTCAAAACATATACTGCTTAATGTATTTCTTTAGGGAGGCTGAGTGTAGGGATGTTATATTATTCCATACTTTATTTTGATTTGTGCATTAAAGTATAAGATTTAGAAACAGAAAAACACATCTTAGCACTTCCCATATGTTCTTCCAATGCACAGAGGAGATTTGGGTTCAATTAACTCGCTTGATAAACTAACTCCCTTGATAGAAGGTTAAAGTGTATGATGAACAATTGAGGGACCTAGATATGTCTAGCCTAGAGGTCTTCAAACTTGGCAGTTTTAAGACTTGTGGACTTAAACTCCCAGAATTCTCTAGCCAATATAGCTGGCTAGAGAATTCTGGGAGTTGAAGTCCACAAGTCTTAAAGCTGCCAAGTTTGGGAACCCCTGGCCTAGTCTATCAAAGAGAAGGATTAGGAGGACATGATAACTGTCTTCCTGTACTTGAAGGATTGTCACAGAGAAGAGGGGGTTAAGTTATCTTCCAAAGCACCAAAGAACAAGACAACAATTAACAGATGGAAGCTCGTTAATGAGAGATCCAACCTAGAAGTAAGATGAATTTTTCTGATAGTGAGAAGAATTAATCAGTGGAATAGCTTACCTCCTGGAGTTAGTTGGTGCTCCCTCCCTGGCGATTTTCAATAATAGACTGGACAACCATTTGACCAGGGTGGTATAAGGTCTCCTGCCTTGCACAGAGGATGGGACTAGAAGTCTCCTCCAGCCCTGTGAATCTATATTTTATTCTCTTTGACTGGGTGGGATCCATTCTGCATGTACACAATTACACATAACAAACTTTCTCATGGCCATAATTAAAATGCACCTCCTTTTTCATGACCTATTTGTGTAACTTGATTGTTAACGAAACCCCACCAATCAAAGAATTTGTCTATATTTGCTCAGCCTAGCACTATCACGCTTTAAGGAGAGTGTTAGTTTTTCTGTCAGAAAATGATCGTTGGAGGGAAGAAAAGCAGGATAATCCACCAATCCTCTTTCTTAACTTGACCCCCATTAAACCCTAAGGACAGCATCATTCTTTAGCCTTGTTATTGAGGAGGAATAGAAGTCAGTAATTAAAGCACAAAATATGCACAGCCAGGATGGAACAGCCATCTGATCTAGTCACTAAACAAGGCAAATTTAAGAAGTATAATCCTGACTATTTAAAAAAATTGGCTTACCTCCAAAGCAAAGCAAATGTATTAAATTAATCAAAGATACCATTCTCCCCTGGTAAAATTAATAAAATGAAATTTGTGCAATGAGTTTTGACTACCACAGTAGTTGCACTAGTTGTTGCCATGCCACTGCGGCCGCACAAGTTTGAACCTGAAAGAAAAGGATTAGTGTATTATACTTTTGTCTTAGGATGTACTGTATTGTATCAGGAGCTGTATGTAATCCTTACACAGACAGATCCCTTAGAAACTGCAATAAAACAATACATGTTGGGTGGTTTCTATTTCCTAAGCAGAGGAAGAGCAGAGGTGTTCTGTTAGTAAGTGTTTGCTGAATCTGCCCTGTAATAAAGTCAATAGAAATATACTGTGTCTAGCTTTAAAAACACCTTTCTTAACACAGGGAAGTTTAACCTGTGCAAACAGTGTGCAGATTGCCATGTGCCTCTCACTGTCAGGGAGGGCAGTTCCAGGAAGGGGTGCTAACTTTGGTTTGGTATTCAGTATCATTCAACCTTTTAAGGACTGTTTTTTTGCCTGGTCAAACCAGATGATAGCAAATCTGTAGTGAGCACAAAGCATCTCAGTCTTTGATTTACTGTTAGTATCCATGATGAGAAGTGGTTGCCCTTTCAAATTAACAGAGCCAGGCCATTAAAGAAGAATGTCACTTCTAGCCAATTTGTAATAGCTTACTTCTATTTTGGGCACTCCTGTTCTCAGGTCTACCTACTGTGTCAATTTAGAGAGTAAAGAAGATGACCTTGACAGCGTGTGGGGGGGGAGGGGCTGGCTGACAAGAGGTGAAAAATATTTTAAATCCAGATAACATTTGGAAGTGGCTTAGGCAAACATCAAGAGGGGGAAATACAGCAAATCAGATTTGCAAGGTTATATCATTAGTATAGCCAATCTCAACAAAAGTAGTTTTAGTCTTCCTGGGGAATTGATTTCTTGATGGGTGTACCCAATGGGACTGACAACAGTCTTGCAAATCTGATTGTATTGAACTTAAAATATTTTCACACGTTGTTGTCCTTCGAAAGGATCTTTCATATCTCTATCAAGGTCATCTTCCTTACTCATTATTGTTGGGATATACAGTAACTGGTAGTATGGCTCTTAGATATTTTCTCTATGTAGACTCAAGAAAATTTTTCTACATAAAAAATCCCACCAAATTCCCATATAAAGTTTGGACAAGGATTTTAATCTTTAAACAATTTTAGGGATGCCATATAATTTCTTTGGTTGCTTAGTTATTTTAGAAGAGTACTGTATTTAAGGAATATTATTGCCTGCCCTGTTATGATCTTTGTAGATTCAGACACATCAAATCAGGGGTGTCAAACTTGATTTCATTGAGGGCTGCATCTGGATTGTGTTTGACCTTGGGCTGCCAAGGTGGGCATGGCCAGGGTGGGCATGGTCAGCTCAACATCACTCATGTCAGGGACGCCTGTGGTTTCACAGCACTCTGCCTGTGAAAACAGGTTCCCAAATTCTGTTTTCACCTGCAATTGACTCCTGCAACCCTCTGCCAGTGAAAATAGAACTTGGGAGGGCCACCCGTGGGCCATTTTGACTAGCAGTGGCATTGTGGGCTGGTTCTTCACTGTTTCCAGGGCAACCCCTCAGTCCAGATCTAAGCACCCCACAGGCCAGATCCAGCCCCCCGGCCTTCAGTTTGACACTCCTGCATTCAATCATTTGAATATATTTTCCAAGGCCTTCTTCACTACTTTACCAAGCGATACTCCATGGAATATTTTTAACTACTTATTCCTTCCTGTTGGTCCTTTCTGGACCAACAGGAAGGGCCAAAAAGCAGAAACTGTCCACCACTAAATATCTTCATTCTAAGGATATAATAATGCATAATATATATGCATTATTTTGCTAGCCTGTCAGCATATTCTTTTACCAAGAAAACCACAAAGAGAGAAACATTCACATGCAAGTATATAAAACTGGAAATAGTATTACAAATGTTATATGTCATCTGATTTGGCTCTGAGGTAGAAAAACTATATTTTAGGACTAACCATTTTGTAATGAAAAGCCAGCTTGATTCAGTATGGATGCTGAATAGACTGCATTAATATAGTCAACATTTAAACTATTCAATGTGTAATTAGCTACTGTATAGTATATGTAGCTATGTGTAACTAGGTAAGTTGTATAAACTTAAATAGTCTCCAATGGAGGAGGAAATACTCCTTTTCTTTGAGAGTTTAGAGGAATGTAGGTTCTGGTTTCAATTTAGTTCAGCTTAGTTTTTAAAATCTTAATCTATGTAGTTTTAATGTTTTAATATTTCAATTATTTTTAGGCTTTTTAAACTAATTTTAACAGGGTTTAATCATCCTTGCCTCATTTTTAATTTTTTAATTTTTATATGCTGTTTTTAGAGATTAACATGGAGCAGCAACAGCAGAAATGTTTTCCTTCTCTGGTTTTATCAATGAACCAGGACTGATAAGATTGTTTGGACCTTCTACTTTTTCAGTATAGTATTTTTTTAATAGTCCTATGATAGTCAGGCAACAATTTGTAACAGGCAAATCTCTCGGAGACAACATGACTGCAACAAGGCCAAGACAACTCCGAAAAAATTGCTTTTATCAGATAATGGACATTGCAAGTAAGACTCCTTTTCTCTTTTCTTCCCCGTCTCCTCCAAACAAGGCTAGCCTCTTACTGGATTGGGAAGAGGAAGATTGCTTCTCTGTGGAGGAGGGAGTTCCAGTTACAGTAGGATAGGGTGGGATATCCTACTGTATATCCCTGGTGGGGTAGAGTGGGACAAGAATAATATTAGGAACAATTTTAAAAGAGACTTGGATTTGATCGCCAAGAATTGCCTACTAACAGCTCAATCAGTCTCTGCCATAGTTGACCAGCTCCTGGAAGCAAATGGAGGAATTAAAGAACTAAAGTCTCTAATGGGAAAACATATGAATAAGCTAGATAAAGAATCAAACAGCAAAGCTCACATTCCAAAGGTTACCCATTATGTTTGGCCAGCCTATATGGACTGGGGGCCTCAGGGTGGAGAGGATGCAGTGGAGAGGATGGTTTTGCAGAACTAGAGAATCTTACTCCAAGTTGCTAACACCCCTCTGAACAGGGGCAGATGGCATAACAGGCAAGTGATTTTGATTCCTCTATCCCAACTCTTACGCTGCAGGGTATATTCCAACAAGCTAGCAGAGATTTCTTTGCTCCCAGCCTTTGCAGCTTTTGCAGACAAGGCTGCAAAAGAATATTGATAACCTTTGGGCAGATGGTTCTGCCATCAATGCTATTCAGGCTTGAAACCTCCCTAAAGAAACTTTGTATTTGGCCAAGACGGGTATTTCACACCACCCAAATTCAGTCCCTGTTAAAGTCTGGGCAGAAAGCCAAGACAGTGAGGGAGGTCGACATCCTTTGGGAATTGCAAAACACTACAAGCCCTCAACTAACCAGGTTAGAAAAAAATAAGGACAATAAAAAAGAATATTTAACCTACACAATGGAAAAGTTCAATTCATTGATGATGAGGAAGAGCTAGTCCATCAGTTTGCGCACCCTTTGCCCAGGAAACCAAGAGAAGATATTAACAAAGATTGAAATAATTAGTCAAATATTGAGGTTGGCAACTAGTGCAACAGAAAGCTTGAATGTTTTGCTTCCTTTTGTCAGTTCCTATGTGGAATTGCTATCAAGTCAGGCTTCTGAAAGCACTCAAGCCCCAATAAATAAAAAGAGAAGGCACACCTGTCCAAAACAAAAAGGAAAGGAAAGGGACATCTAACAGGACTTAACAGTACAAGTCCAAATTAACCATTCAGTAGAACAACTAGAGAAGAAGAAAGAAAGCTGGAGTACCTGCCCACCTGAAGAAATGTCAATCTTAGAACATAAGCAGAAGAGCACTGGCAATCAAGATAAAAAGGAGCAGCAACAAGATTTGCAACTCACAAGGAGAAATACCGAACCTCACAATAACTGTGCCTCTACAGGAAGCATGGTTAATATTGACCCAGTTCCAACGTCAGGTTGACATCTGGCATTCTTACCACCAAGTCAATCAACCAAGCCAGACCACCTTGCCTCCAGGAAACCCATACAGATGGTGACCTGGAACATGGCTGGCTAGAAAGGGATGGTTGATAGTGCTCTAATGAACTTTCTCTCTAGATTCGATGTAATAGCCATTCAGGAAAGCTGGCTAACCAAAGTGGATGAACCAGTACAACTGTCAGGATTCCAGGGAAGAACCTGCCTAGCCCCAAAAACAAAAAACAAAGGGAGACTCTCTGGTGGGTTATGCATTCTTATAAAGCAAGAATTGCAATGGCAGGGAAAGAAATTGTACAATGAAGACAAATATTCATATGTCCTAGCTGTTAAATTTGGATATGAAGAGTTTGAGTTAACACTGGTAAATGTGTATATCCCTCCAAACACATCCTGGTATTATAACTCCAAATACTGGATAAATTTAGAAGTTATCCTAGACAATATATCTGTATTGTACTGTCAGTCCATAGTGGTATTATTAGGAGATTTTAATGCTAGGTTGGGTCCTTCTTTATATGAGTTTGCTCAGAAGAAGGGAATCCCAGGGAAGTTTTTTGATCACCATCCTCAGTGGCTCTCGAGAGACCACAAAAATAATGCTGCTGGCTTGCTCCTTAATTTTCTTCTTAATTTTTAAGGGTAATCTCCAAATCCTGGTAGGTAAGGATAAGAATTATATGTATCCTTACACATACCACTCAGCCCATTCAAGCAGTGTGCTGGATCTCTTTTGTATATCTAGAGACAATGTTGACCTCTTCTCGGAGGTTAGGGTACACTATAGTGACAATAGCGATCATCAGCCTGTAAGCGTGACATTGTGAGGCCGCTCAGATTTAAGACCATATAACATGGCTGACAGATGGCTCATCAAAAAGGTATAGATGACCCAAAATAAAAGGTTAATTTGGGTTAAAGTTGATACTAAGGCAATATCAGATTGCCTTAAAGCAGAGAATGCTACCAACTGGCTAGAACAATCCAGCCATCTACTACTGACTGGCTGTCAGCCTTCGACGCATTCTCTAATCTTTGTAATATCCTGAAGACACTCCTAACAACTAAACCTGCTACTTGCCGAGTGAGTAGACCTCATTGGTTTGATCCTAAAATGACAGTGGCTGGAAAAAAAATTGAAGGCAGCCATGAGACTCACTCAGAGGAATCTTACTGCCCATATACAAGCGGAAATGTTGCCTATAAGAAGAGAATATTTAAAAAATTATAAAATTAAAGAAAAAAAGTTCCGCCATTTTAACTTGGGCAGAGCTTGATTGGCTGATAAAAGTCATAACACAGCAATATTCTGGCATTCAGTAGCAAGAGTTCTAAAGGAATAGAGAATTGCATTTGATACCAATCTCCACTGGAGAATGGGACAACTACAGAGGTGGTTTTCAGCCAGTTCTGACCAGTTCTGGAGAACTGGTAGCGGAAATTTTGAGTAGTTCAGAGAATCGGTAGTAAAAGTTCTGACTGGCCCTGCCTCCATCTCTTCTCTGCCTCCCAATTCCCAGCTGATTGAGAGGAAATGGGAATTTTGCAGTATCCTTCCCCTGGAGTCGGGTGGGAATGGAGATTTTACAGTATTCTTCTCTGCCATACCCACCAAGCCATGCCACACCCACCAAGCCACACCCACAGAACTGGTAGTAAAAAAAATTGAAACCCACCACTGGACAGCTACTATCAAAGTCTGTTTGTCTCAACAGAATATGTAGAGAAACTTCCTCTAAGCAGTGAACAAGCATCCCCTGAAACCCTTCCCTCTTGGCCACCAATCTCTGTAAAAGATATACAATCTATTATTAAATGTCTAAAGAGCAATAAAGCCCCTGATGAGGATAATCTACCAGCAGAAGTATTTAAGAATTTTGCTGAGTGGTGAAATCCATTATTGACAGGTCTATTCACACATATAAATAATACCTGCCATATTCCAGTTGGCTAACCCCATATGCGAAAAGGATCCTAGTAATTATAGACCCATCAGCCTGATCAATATCGTAGCAAAAATATATGTGAGGTTCCTTCTGAACAAAATGGAAATCTGGGCAGAAGAAAATCATATTCTTGTAGAAGAACAAGCAGGCTTTAAACAAAGCCGATATACCATTTACAACTGTTTTGTTCTGAACCATCTAATTGCCAGATATGCCTATAAGAGGAGACCTCTATATTTAGCCTTAATAGATCTTACAGCTGCATTTGTAGAGATGTACTATGACATGACAGGTTCAATCTTAAAATTAAGCCTAAACTACTAATCCTAATTAAAATCCTATATACAAACACTTGTTTGAAAGTGTGGTATGGGGCTAAAGGAGCCCTGACTAACAGGATTCACACAAGCAAAGAGGTAAGGCAAGAGTGCATATTAGCCCCATTATTATTTAATTTATACATCAATGACTTGCCAGGATTAACAAAAGACCCCATTGGCAGGAACACCTCCTACTGGCCTCCTACTGCCCAGTACGCTCACATAGGGCGGCCCTCCTCTGGGTTCCCTCAACCAGATAGTGTCAGCTGGCAGTCCCCAGGATGAGGGCATTCTCTGTGGTCGCACCGACCCTCTGGAATGGATTGCCTGTCGAGCTCCGGATGTCCCCGATGTCCGCAACTTCCGTGCCGACTTAAAGACATGGCTCTTTCATCAGCTTCCCTGATCTGTTGCTTATTTTTATTTGGGGATTTTATTTGGTTTTAATATTAGTTAAGTAATTTTCATTGTCGGGTTGTTTTTATTGTTGTGAGCCGCCATGGGAAAAGGGCGGCATACAAATCTGACAATCAATCAATCAATCAATCAATGATGCACATGCCAATGATCTTAAATAGAAATTGTAACACCTTGCTCTATGCTGATAATATGATCCTATTATCATACTCACAAGTATGATTGTATATGCTACTAGAGAGATTTAGTTACTACTGTCAGGATAACTCTCTAATTATTAGCAAATCCAAATAAAAAATTATGGTGTTTAGTAAACATAATCAGAGACATAGATGGCAACTAGACGGGGAACAATTGAACAGGTTAGCACCTTCATATACTTGGGTATAACTTTTTCCAAGGATCTTTGGCTTGTAACCACCAATGGAGCACACTTAGAGCAAAAGCTCACTTGAATCTATTGCTCAAATTAAAGAATCACAGTTACCCAGGCTTCCTAGTACCACTAATCAAAGAATATAAAGATAAAATAATCCCTACGCTCCTAATTGGAGATGAGGTTTGGGGTTTACACCCTATTACAGCTTTAGAGCAAGCACACTCAGCACCTAAGATGTATTTTGGATCTGGACCATAAGACATCTGCTGCAGCAGTCAGAGTGGAACTGGGAATCTACACAATTCACACAGTCTAAAATTAGAGCTTACAACTATTGGCTCAAAATTAATGAAATGGAGAAGGATAGACTCCCTAAACTATGCCTACTGGAGCAGATAAAATTGCAATCACAAACCCTCTGGATTACTAAATTGACAAATTATATAAAGAGCTATGGTCTCCCTGCCCTCTATGTAATAAGAGAACAAAAAAAAAAGAGTTGCCCAAAGAATCATGAATATAGAAGTACAAAACGCCACACTTAGTAAGACTGGTAGACTGAAATGGCACCTTCGAAATAGACAAGTATTTAAAATCACAATTGCCAAAACATCTCAGGGAGATGTTCAACAATATTTGAACAGTTTGATACAATGGTTAGATTTGGGAGATTCCATTACATCTCAAACAATGAAGGCACATGTATCTGTGGAACTGAAGTGGTAGAAGATCTTACTCATATTTTATTCGATTGCTGTTTATAAAAAGGGCGACAGATAAGTACATTGATTCACATATTAAATGCATGGCCCAGTGGGAGGTCCATATTAAAACAACATACCTCATGTGTGGCCAGAATCTGAAAATGACAGCACAATTTCTGAATAAAATGGTCCAACAGAAATTGGCATATTTGGGCCTGATTGAGATAGATTGCACGGGTGATAAAGAAATATAATTTTATGTCATTATATTCTATTTTACATGTTTATGTATTAAATATTGTATTTTATCTTATAACTATTGTATTTTACCCTACTCTCATTTTAAGCTGTTTGTTTAGGATTTTATTGGTTTATATGTGTTTGAACCTGTACGTTGATATGGCCTATAGGCTAATCAATTAATAAATATATATAGTAGTCTCCAAGGTCATATGTAAAACCTTGGCAAACCATCTTGTCACAGCAAAAGCTGAGAAGAATCAAATTAAAGAAAGTTTTGCCAGTTTGCTTAAGAATAAAGAAGAATCTTATTGCACTTTTACAGCATAGCATCAAAGCATAGTTCAAGAAGACACAGTTCTTATTCATTTGGAACAAATAATAGATGTTTACTACAAAATATAAATATAAGCTGAAGATTCACCTCTGCACTTTCTGTTAACAGAATTCCTTGAACTTAAACTGTGGAAGCTTGATTCATCTTGTTGTCCTCATTTCTTGATAGTTTTTTTTAACTTTCACATAAACTAGGTGTCACAAATAGGAACGCTCAAGAGATATTTAGAAGCACTTTGTATATACTTCAGTAGGCATTTTTTTCTATCTTGGGAGCCTTAGGATCTGCAAAGGCTTTCCTAACCCACTACAGATCTAAGGACTAAGTAACTGATGTAGTGCAGTTGGAATCAGAGGTGGTATTCAGCCAGTTCAGACTGAATACCACCGGTAGAGGAAATTTTGAGTAGTTCAGAGAAACGGCAAATACCACCTCTTGCTGCCCCCGCCCTGGCCACATACTCACTGGCTCGCCGCTCACCTCGCCTGCCTGCTCACCCCACCCACCCACCCTTCCCTACCCCACCCTGCCCTATATATCTTGCCTTTGCCATGCAGCCCAGCTAATCTCCATGCCTCACGTCTGTGCCTCGCCCGTTCTGCTCACCAAAGGTAAGCATACCACCTGCTCGCCGTTCACCTCGGTTTGGTGGTGGGGCCCAGAGATGCACCATTCCCCAGATCCGACCTTACCTTGGAGCCTCTGCCCGCTCACTGTTCACCTCGGTTGGGTTGGGGAATGCACCATTCCCTGGCTCCAGCCTTGCCCGAGAGCCTCCGCCTGCCTTGGGCAGGTTGGAGAATGCACCATTCCCCCACTCCAGCCTTGCCCTGAGCCGCTGCCTGCATTTCATCGCCCCCCTATGGTCTCAAACTACACCCCCTCCCAGGCCAAAGCAATTTATTCAGCCTGAGCCTGCCGCACTAAGCCAAAGGGCCACGGGAGGGAAGCATGGGCGCAGGAGGGCCAAAGTGGTTTGGGAATCAACCAGATGGTTCTTCTTACCTGTAAGAAGTCCCATCCAAAAGGGCTGCAGCAGAGATCTTGCAGCTGCTTCTTCCATTCCTTGCTGAGCCTCGGTCGATCATGAGATGCTCCAGGTGCTCTTTGGGTCGGCAGCTGCTTCTCTCCATGGCTGCTCTTGCTGGAAGAGTGTCTTGTGCAATTTAGTAGCTGTGAGCCACCACTTTTCTCTAAGTCCCTTCCAGAGGGCACAGAGAAGCAGCATGCCATGTTGAATGCTGTTTCTCTGAACCACAGTGCTTTCCGGTTGGGACTTAGAGGAAAGCGGTGGCTCACAGCTGCTAAATTGCACTGGAGGCTCTCCCAGTAGTGCGGAGAGAAGCAGCCACTGCCCAGGAGAGCAGAGATGGAGGAGAGCAGGCCCCGAAAAGCTGCTCAGTCAAGCCTTGCCTCACCGTGTGGCAGAAGCCATACATGCATGGAAGCCATGCATGCGAAGCACATGCATGCACATGCTCACATTTTCGGAGAAGCAGTGGTGGAATTATTTTAATCCCACCACTGATTGGATGCCTTGATAAAGATAAGAATTTCCAATGGCAGATTCCTGCAAGTTGAATGAGAGTCAGCCTGAAGAGAACATAAAAGTAAGGAGTTGATTAAGAAATTGGAATAGTCTCCCAAAGGAACCTCTGGGAAAGCAGTGAATTTTAAGTGTGAAATGTATGAGGTAAGATATTTTACGATTTGTAACAAGAAACTAGAGATGAGTTTGTAAAGTAATGGCCACTGCTTTTGATCATTGAATTGAACTGAAACATGAGAGCTAAGTGAGATGACATTTTTTATTGTGGTTGTTTATTAGCAATGGCCACTTTTTATTTAAAAAATCATGGCTTGTTATTGTCCCAGGAAAGCTTGCAGAATGTTGAGATTTACAAAACTAGAAATAAGATTTTACAAAAAAATATAGGAAGATAGAAAAAGAGAGAGGGGGCAAGGCAGGCGAGGAGAAGACAGATAAAAGAAACAAGCAGAAATGAGAATTAAGCATATTCAGTACTAATTAAATGTAGAATATAGTATTAGGTGACAATATACAGCAAAGTTAGGTCTAGATCCTATTTGTTTCTACTCACCCAATTTCACACTTTTGTCACTTAATATATATTTTTTCTTCCTCCAGGGAATGCTTTTCGCAAGCAACAAGTCATTACAACCTGCTCGCCTCAAGGTAGGTAACAAACTAGTCACAAATGAGCTGATAGATCTCTGTTTCTGCAATTTTCATTGTCTAGAATAACATAAAAATTATGAAGCACTTGAAAGGATTTGGAAAGCAATGGAAAAGTCTGTAAAGACATTATAATTCTGTTCATATATTCCACCTGGAGTGGAATTAAATTTGTGTCAAAAAGATGGGGCTATGCTTCCTGATTTTATTCAATTAGTTCCCAAGCTTCTCTATTCAGCAGGAAGTTAACAGAGAAGGATCGTGCAAGATTGTATTAGCATTCAAGAACAAGCAAGCAGAACTTCCCCTTGAAAGTTTGCTGGAAAGATCAGGACTGATAGATTCTAGTTCACCTTTTAACATGTATATTTTCAGTTCAACACATGGATTTGTCACCCATGTTTTTTTAAAAAAATCAAAGACTTGAAAGAAATTAAGTTAATTAAATTAAATTAATATGTTCCTAATGGGTAAAACATTAAAAGGATTCCTTTAGAGCTGAATTACTGAAGTAACGAAAGCAGGTCAACCTGGAACTGTATTTTCTGTTAGAAAAAATTTCTTATACCAGCTCATATCAGCTATGAATCTTATTCTCATTGAAATCAATGACTTAGTCAAAAGGAGGATAAGAGAATTCAAAATATTGACATTATTATTACAATAATATCTTAATTTATCAGTTCTGCTAGTTTGAAGGAAAATTACTGATCCCACTGATCAAACATTGAACCATATTTTGATGAAAGCTTTCTCCATTGATGGTCTGTGGTAATTATGTCCCTTAAAAATATCCCATTGATAAAGAACTGTAATAAATTGTAGATTGCTATATCTGCGTTAGAGTGAGCAGGATCATCTTTCACCTTTTTAGCATTTTGGAATGTGTGTGTCTCTGTGTGTATGTGTATTTGTGTGTGCACCAGCAGAATGCCTTTAAAAATTGCTCCAGACACAGTGTTAGAAGAAAATTCTCGTCTATTTTGTGGCTGAGTAAATGGGCAGATGATGCCTGGTTGAAAAGGAAATAAATTTTATTTGGTAGCAAAAACAGCAAATATATATATATATCAGCTGTCGAAGGTAGGCTACGACGTTAGGAAGCTAAGGATGGCAGTACTTATAGTAACAAAGGGCTTTATTTGAATAGTATTGGACTTTGATGTGAAGTATCTAAGATATGTAAAATGAGGTGTTTCTGCCCTGGGCACATGTGAAATCCATGTGAAGTCCAGGAGAGGAGGATCCATTCCTTATTTTGTGGCGTGTGTGTGGTAAATCTCTTCCTTGATGTGGAATTTTATTAGGGGTCTGATCTCAAAGTGAAGTATTGTGATTTCCTCTTATCTTGAAAGGATCCCATTTTATGTTTGCTTGTCAGTGCCAGCTGATTTTCTGGAGAAAGTCATTTAATCAATTGCAGCCCAAGTATCAAGTGCCAGCAGAAAAGCTTAAGCAGTTTATCTATATCTTTATTTGAGACTGCTGATAGATGACAGGTGGTTGATGTGTGACCTCATTAAGGGGTGTGTATGTGATAGGGGCTTTTATTGTTCCAACAACAGAATGCATTTTCCTCCATTTGGAGTAGATAAGAAGCATTTTTCCTTTTTGACACTAAAAAACTCCTAATCCTGTTTGCAAAGAAAAGAGGGGCAAAGATATTGCACACTGTGTAACCAAAAAGTTTGCCTATATTTGATGTAAACTTTATTGAGGCCAATGAACCAAAGATCAGTCTTGGTAGTACTGCATTCAATTTATTAAAAATTTTAAGATTTCATATGCTTCCAAATGGAATTTGCTTCCAAATGGAATAAGTTGAAGCTATTACATATCTATAATCTTGTTTCTTTTCTGGAAAGATGTACAAATGGAAAATAGTAATGTCTGTACCTTATATAAAACTCTATGTATGACGGGATGATTACACAGTAAAAGCCTACTTACTGTGGCCAGAATTGACAACTGACCTTTATTCTCCTTTCCAATTTATGAAACTTCAGGCACTCTACCCTTTGTTCCCTGCTATCCCAATCGCCTCCCACTTTTTCAGCAACCTTTTTGCCCAGGAAACAAATCTAATAAGCATAATTAAGCTATATCTCAAAGAGAAAGGATTCACCTGTAATAGAAAGAAGTGGGGGGGGGAGAGAATACTCTTTCCTTTTTCAAAAGAGAAGGAAGGACTGACAGAGCAATTACTTGGTTTCATTGTTTGCAAAGGGACTACAAGAAATCCTAAAATACATCAGTAAATGCCCAGAGGCTCTCAGCTAAATTTCCCTGTTTGATGAGGAAATATCAAAGACAAGGAAACACGGCTGTCATAACACGTCTTTACTTCTTGCCAGCATTTTATCCTTTGCATTTCTATTCTGAAAAAAAAATATTGAGCTCGACTGAGATTGATGCATCCCCATAACACTAATATAACTTTTCTTGAGAACAAGGTGGCAGAGTTATATAAGAAATCAGTTCCTGAAAAGTAATTCTATGTCTTTTAATATCAAACAAATGAACAGTAATGGAAATAATAGAAAAAAAACAGGATCTGAAGGAACTTTAAATAGTTGAACAAAAAGCTGATGATCTTGTAAAATGAACATGTGAACCAGAGGTATTCTTCTGGCTTATGCATGTATGTGTGCCTGTCTGTACAGGTTGCATCTATTGTGAAAATCTGCGGGGTCTTTGATGCTCTCTGATGATATTATCCAGTTTGGATAACAAAACATCTGCAAGTAAATAACCAAGCTCAGAAAGCATCAAGGACTTCTCACTTCAACCCTGAGCTACAAAAAATTTACTCACTACAGAAGGCTTTCATCTTCCCCCTTCCACCATTGTCTTTATTGTTCAAAGGCTAGAATATGTGATGACAAATAGAGGTGGAAAAAGGGAATTATTCAATATTGGATGGAAGTTGTCTGATTGAACAGAAATTTACTCACACAAGTGTGCTGCTGCCTAGTTTTTCCCAAGTCTGCTTTGTCACAAAAGTTGCCAGACTTGTATCCCCACCCTTTCCTGTTTTTAAATGATGTCAGGTTTGGAGGTCACCTAAAAAGTTGCATTGGGAAAACTGCCTTGGTGATGCAGGCGACTACAGTGCTGTTAAAGTAGCACTTAGCTGACAGCTGCCTGCAACTACTGCGAGTTCAAATCTCACCAGGCTCAAGGTTGACTCAGCCTTCCATCCTTCCGAGATAGGTAAAATGAGGAACCGGATTGTCGGGGCAATAAACTGACTTTATATAAAAAAAGAACACCGCATGGGGGGGCTAAAAGCCCTACTAAGCAGGTATATTCAAAAGTATAAAGGCTATTGCTTAACACATTGTAAGCCACCCTGAGTCACCAAAGAAGGGCGGCATATAAATCGAACCAATAAATAAATAAAGCTGCCTTTTCTGTATATATTTTCACTTTCTGTATCTAAGGGATAAAACATGTGTATGCTGTGCAGTCTGAACTGTCTTTTCCAAAACTCAATGACTACAAAATTATTATTTATTTAGGAACCCAGGTGACAGTAGAAGTTCATAGTAGTAATTCTACTCCACAGCTGTTCAAGAAGATCTCCTCTGAGAAAGGTATGTGGTTTTATACAAACAGGCTGCTTTAAAGAGAGAGAGAGAGATTAGATTAAATCATATTATATTAGACATTTGGCATTACACAGTGCTTGCATCAGAAAATCCCTATTTTATATCTGCATATTGCTAAAAAATCACTAGCTGGTTTTAGCCAAACTACTCCCTTTCAGCCTGAATTCCCTTTCTGTAATATGAGGACAATAATGACTTACTTTATAGACCAGTCAGAAAGCTGACAAGAAATAATGTACATGAAATGTTTTCAGTAATTGAGAGCACTATATAAATTAACAGTACAGTACAGCACAGAAAAGGAGCTAATTCTGAGCAATTCCTCCCTTTAAAAAAAATCTGGTTTTAAAGATTTATAGATAGCCTATGTTTCCCAATTAAAGAAACAAATTAGCCTCAAACTAATTTGCAAATAGATTATTAGGGCTGTCCTCCTCCTTCTCATTAAGAAATCACTTCTGTGAGATATGACCATGTTCTTCATAATAAGAAAATACTACAATGTTTCCCTTAAGTAAATTTGACTCCTGGTAACTATTCAGATGGCTCCGTGAAAGTTGAGGGTTGGTTAAAGCTATTTGTTTTATGAAATAATTTACTGTTTCCTTCTTCTGAGTTTTATATATATATATATATATATATATATATATATATATATATATATATATATATATTTCCAGACTAATATACAACCTTGAGAATTCCATAAGGTCCCTCATTGTAAACATTAGCCAAGACTGATTAAATACTGCAACCTACAGATCCCTACTTGAATAAATAAGTTGCTTCAATAAAAGGAAAATAAAAAGAAAATATTGAGTTGAATAAGAAATGCCTTTTACTTGGCAAATCTTAAATGGACACTACCAAAAGTCCTTGTTCAAGCAATACTGTTAAATACTTTTTAGGGGTAGAAGAATTAATTGCAAACATAGTCAACAGTAAATATTTTCATTAAAAACTCTCAGTTCAATGGAAGAATGATACAAAATGGATATTATGATGCCTAAGCATTACTGTAAATTCTCCATGTTGATCAAATCTGCTTTCACCTATAGTAAATGATACTTAAATTCATGATCAGTTTTTCAGAAGTTGTATCCAATGTCTAATCGTGAGAGAGATTGATGTCCTAGATTCCCCCCATCTCCACAATAATGTTATTTATTATAAGAGGAGATTTATGATTAATTGTGATTTTCTAATCACAATTGGACATTCCAATCACATCCCATTTATATCCAATCAATTCCTCGATGCTTTCCTATTGTAATACTTGATAATTTAAAAAAAGAGGTGGATAGATTGTGAAGGAGAGAAAAATAGCAAAAAAAATAACTGCAATCTAAGTAAAACAATAGCATTTCAGATGAAAATTTTGCAAAGCTATGACACAGATAGTGATTACATGATCAATTCCTTGATATGCATACTCATGAAAAACTATGTGTTTTTGTCCCAAACACTGCTCAACATCTGTTATTATCGTGGGGAGAGTGATTGTAGAGGGTCTAATAGCAAAGAACTACAACTGGTTCTCCAGCCTGGTGTTTTCCAGTTTTATGCTGCCAAATCTTCTACAACTTTCCAAGTTAGCATATTAGAGTATTCATATTTCTGTCTATCCAACTTGTTCATATTCTTTTCACAATTTCATAGGTTTTCAAGTGAATGGAAAGAGCAGTCCCCGCCCACCTGGACTGAAAGATCAGCATGGTAACTACATTATATTGCCTATCTTATTTCTACAAAGTTGTGTAATTAATTTATATACTTCAGTAATTCACTAAGTCTTATACATTTTTTAAGTTTATCGAAGTATCTAAGTAAATTATGGTTTAATTTGTTAACATGAGCTATAGAAAATATTGACTAATATTTTATTTGAATTAGGAAACCTGGTCTTTTGAACTTTTTTTAAAACCCTAATATTTATTAGAATGTTCCTCTCAATATATGAAATGAGCGGAAATAATATATGGAGAAGGGGGGAAATTCTTGGCAGAGATAAACAATCTAAAGGTATATTTTTTCCTTTGATTTTCTCTAATTCTTTTCTGCTGGTAATGAACAAAAGTATGATTTTCAGTGGACACACATGTGCTTTAAAAATTCCAGTGCTGACAAAGTCAGCATTCAAGCTTTGTTCTATTTTGGTGTGAAATGGAACTCTTGAGATCAGGAAACTGGAAATGTCCATTTTGGCCAACAACTCTAATGCCCTCCATTGCAGGGATCCAAACTAAAGCATCCCTGACAAATACTTGAACATATCCAAGGAATGGAAGATACCAATTCTCCAGATTATTGGCTCCTCTGATTCTGCTGTTAGAAATGTTTTACATTTAATCACCATATCCTTTCCTATCACTTGAAATCTTTATTCCATGTCTTATATTCTGGAATGATGAAGAACACATCTTGACCTTCCATATTATATCCCCTCAAATATTTGAGGAGTGCTATCATAGTTCTCCTCCTCTTTCTGTTATAAACATTCCCAATTTATTCAAACTCTTGTCATAGATGTTTTGTTTGGTATTCTTATTTGCTTCCTCTGAACTTGTTCCAGTTTGTCTGCCCCTTTCTTACATATGGATGAACTAGATGCAATAGTTGTGGAATCTGGTCAGTACAGAATGATTACTTCTTGTGATTTGGAAACTCTCCTTCAGTTGATAGAGCCTACAATTGCTTTTGTGACCACATCATATTACTGACTCAAATTTATTTATTAAACTACTATTTCAATCTCTTTTTTAAGTCAGCTTCCTCACATTGTATACTTGTGCATCTGATTTCTGCTTCTTAAGTTAAGTTAAGTTAAAAGTAGGAAATTATCTCTCAAATTTCATTCTGTTAATTTAAGCCCATCTCTCCAAGCTATGAAGTTTATTTCACATTTTGAGTCTTGCTTTCCAGAATATCTACCAATTTTGCATCAGCTACAAATAAGCATTCTCTCCACCACTTCATCGAACTTATTAACAAATTTGTTGAACAGCACAAGATTGAAACTTAAGGCACCCCACTCAGCACCTTATTCCAGTCTGATGAGCAACCACTGATGATTATTCATTGAGTATGATTTTAAGGCAGCTACCTATCTGCTTAATTTCACTTCATTCAGCCTACACCTAAGTAGCTTATTAATCATTATGTCATGTGATATACTGTCGAACACATTGCAAAAATCAACATGTTACATCTTCAGCAATACCAGAATTTATTTTTAAAAGATAATGTTATTTGATAACACTTGCCCTTGACAAAACTATACTGACTTTCAGAGAATTACTACATTGTTTTCAAGATGCTTACAGAGCAATCTTTGTAACATCTGCTACAGCATTTTTCCCCATATTGAAACCACTCACTCCTGTCCTACTTTTTTTCTGACCAACTTCTTCTGTATATATGTCTATCTGTGTACCAGCAAGAAAACTCTCTGAACACAAATCAGAATGGGATCAATTATGGCAGGCACAGCAGAAAATGTCAGAAAAAGAAAAAATGAGTTTGTAAGTGGGTTAGTCCAGCCAGGAACTACAGAGAAGAACAGTCCAGCAAATCCATCATCAGTTCAGCCTTATGTCAAAGGCTCTTGGGCAGTGAATTGGAATGGTGCAAATGCTTCCCTCCTCCTGGCATTTGCAGCCTGCGTGTGCTTTTATGTGCACAAATATGGGTAAGCACACAAACAACTGAGGGAAAAAGCCGAAGCATGCACACATTTATAGGCGGCCACACAATTCATAATTACACTAGAAAAACAAGAAAGAAAATGCCTCCTATGGCTATTTATTGCTGGTAAAGGAATTCCATGTATAATGATCTTCATGCTTTCCCTACTTTGTTGCAGAGAGAGAGAGAGAGAGAGAGAATATCCGTTGTCTTCCTGTTGTCTGGCATTTTACCACTTTTCTGATATTTCTTAAGCTAGTACATACAGCTTCTGCCCTACCATGTGTAAATTCCCTCTATAATATGTTGCTGTTGCTTTAAGGGCAATTCCCAAGAGCAACTCTCAAATCAAATAAGCTATGTGTAAAAATGGAAAAAAGTTCACAACTTGTTGATCATCTTTGAATGTTGCCTGTATTTAGTGACAATAAAAAGCTCCCTCATAGCCAGGGGATGTGTATTACTTACAGAAAAAATGTGAGACATTATGCCTTGAAAATTTAAACTTGTTCGGAATAAATGGATATTCCTTGGTTATGTTTTTCTCAGTTTTCCTCCTCCTCCTTCAGCCTGTTTTTCCCACATGTATGAGGGAACATATAGCAATAGCAATAGCACTTAAACTTATATACTATTCCATAGTGTTTTATAGCACTTTCGGAGTGATTTACAATGTCAGCATTTTGCCCCCAAACTGGGTCCTCATTTTACTGATTTCAGAAGAAAGGCTGAGTCAACCTTGAGCCCATCAGGATTAAACTCCAGGCTGTGTGCAGAATTAGCTTGCAATACTGCATTCTAACCACTACATACCCAGTTGTTAATGAACACTGTAAATGCTGTAAAATGACCTTAGATGGTATGTATTATTTGTTATGTTTTGTTTTTATGCATTTGTAGTTGTTTTTATGTTGTTTTTAAAGACAAAAATGTTAAATAAAAACTATTTTTTAAAAAAAACACAGAATCAAAACAGGAGTTCTTCTACACACGCACACACATGCAAGCACGCACGCACACACACACACACACACACAAAATTTGGCAATTTTTTCAGATTTGTGCTACAAAAGTCCAAGGACATGCAGAAAATGCTCTTTGCCATCACCTAAGTC
The DNA here is from genome assembly GCA_030761175.1 of Masticophis lateralis. Classification (NCBI taxonomy): domain Eukaryota; kingdom Metazoa; phylum Chordata; class Lepidosauria; order Squamata; family Colubridae; genus Masticophis; species Masticophis lateralis. Next base: position 39,877,986 of record JAUDYJ010000005.1, on the reverse strand, counting down.
AGTGTTTGTCACCACCACCACCACTATCCCCCAGGAACTTTAATATGTGCAGACTTCAGCTCCCAAAATTCCGCAGTCAGAAGCCTGGGAGTTGGAGTCCACGCATCTTAAAAATTGCTAAGGTTGAGAAACACTGACCTAGGAAAGAGCATTTGCTGCACGTCCTTGGACTTTTGCAGTACAAATCTGATGGCTGTAGCTGCCAGACCATATTAAACAAAAACAAAAACATAGTGGTTATCTGAAATTTTGTAATTTCAGGTCTGGTGTAGTTCTACAAAGAAGCAAAGCAGATTTTAAAAGGAAAACAAAAGTTGAGTCTGTCAGAGGAAAGCAGCGGATAGAGAACAACCTTTAAAAAATTATCTGGATGTTGTTGAAATTTCAAATGCTTTGCAGCCCTTCAGGGGATGGAGATCCAACGTAGAGCTTAAGAAAACTTTTTATGTTCCTAACTCGATCTTTCCCAGTGCTACTTTTGTAGAATTAAATTCCTTTAAATTTGGTGTATGTTTTAGCTGAGATAGCAAATACTGTAGTAAGATGAATTTTTAATGAAGTATCAGAAACTGGGATAGACAGTGCCTGCCAGAATTTGATGTGGCCTTTGTGGAACAAATGCATTTATTTATTTAGCATATGGCATATCATACATGGACTAGTAGTAATATATATTAACATTTCACCTAGATTAGTAAATCACAATAAAATACAAATGTTGAAAAGATCTATGTTCAAATACCAATATCTAGACCACCTAACCATTTAAGTGCAGCATCATTTATATTTTTTAAAAAATACATCAGCAATGCACTAGCAGCCTGGTACCAAATTCCAGCTATTGATGGTATTTTTATATCATGGTCTGACTTTTTGTGAATTCTGCTGCAGTTTGGAGCCTTTTCAGCTATAGTCTGACAAAGATCAAAACAGACCACCAATTTAAAGAATGACCATGCTCCCAAATGTTAAAAAGTAATTTTCAGAGATGTGCAGAGTAGGGACCTCTTAAATGCATAAATCTGCTTTAGCTCTCTTTAGATTACTGTAATAGCTCTCTTCAGTAAAAGGCCATATATACAAACAAGCTTATTAAAGAGACAGATGTCTGTTGCTGAGTGCTGGTTGAGACAGACAGATGGCTGCTAAGTACATTAGGCGGTTCACAGGTCCATCCTTTCTTGCTTGAAGTTTTGCCTTCGCTCATTGAAGCCTAGAAATGACGTTAAATCCTAAAATATTGTCCTGCAATCACTATAGCTTTCCTTGCAGCATCTGTCCTTCCCTGTAATCTCAGATACAGAAGAAAATTTGCTTCCTAACTTCAAAATATGGAATAGTGTAACTCTGGGAAGCTCCAATCTGAAATAATACATTATTGCCGTTTGCTGTACATAGGGCTGTCACCTGGAAATTTCTGACTAAATTATCTGAGTAAAGATATTTGAGAATATGGAAGTTCTCCCAAGGAATATCTTTACTTTGAAATTGCAGTGGTTGCCAGGTGATTGTCAACCACCCAAAGTGCTGAAAGCTCTATATACTTCAGGATCAAGTTTTCTGTAGGACTGTCTGTTCCCCATAGGCTCTAGCTGTCCAATGAGATCAGATATAGCAAACCTACACTCTCTCCCTTCTTTTAGAAACTGCCATTTACAGAGCCCAAGGAGGTGGACCTGGGGCTCTCTTTTTGGGAATAGATTTCTTCTAGATCTCATCCTGCTAAGTTTTAGGAGAACCATAAAATCTGGGCTTTTTAAGATAGTTCTGGGAAAAGGCTTTGTGTTAGTAGGGCACTCCCACCTTGTGGTATATTTAGATGGGGTATTTATTTATTTATTTATTTGGGTTTTTTTATTACATCCATAAGTACTTAGTGCACAGTGTATTAACTGGGTTAATATACTTTATACACAGAAAAAATAATAATAATACTATTTAGATATACATAATCATAATCTTTCAACTTCTAACATTTGTGTATACATTGTAATTATAATATATTCTATTATATATCAGTGTACATAATACTATTTTTCCAATTTCTACTCTCTGCCTCTTTTTTCTAACTCTTCATAAAATAGCCATCATATTAAGTATTCTATATCTATGGATGGGGCTTGTTGATGGACATAGTTCTCTTTGCAATATTTTTTTTTATTGAAGAAGTTTTACACATACAAATTTTTCATTTTTCTCTCCCCCCAATTTCCCCACCCCCACCCCCAACCCCATATCCCTCCCCATCCCCCCCTTGGCTTCCCTTGTAAAAAATATTATTTTTAGACAGTCTGCATATATTAAACTAGAAAAATACAGTGAAATCCGGAAGATAACATAACAAATAGACCTATAAATAATCCTAAAATTAACATCCAAATAATAATAGTGTTTGCTTCATTTATCAACCATCGATATTCATTTATCAATCAGTACAACTCTCATCTAATAAAATAATATTTAAATCCAAGTAAAAGATATCAAGCATTTCTCTAATCTAATAATAATTATTATTTACCTAAATCAATCCCCCATATTATATAATAATAATAACAAGATATAATATATAACATCATCTATATCAAGTAATATTCTATATCCATATATCAATCTATGTTCTAATTTTAATTACATACAATATATTGTAAACCCTCTTAATATCTATATCACCAAATCGTCTTCATACAACATTAAACCAATTTTTTAATCTTCTCTCCATCATGATTGAAGTTAAGTATACTGTAACCAAATTAAGTCAATCTCTTCTTCCAACCGAGTTTTTAAAGACTTCAAATTCCAGCTGCCCCCATCAGTAAAGAGTATCTCTTTATATAAAATCCCCCCGAGTGACTTTATATTTGTAATATGCCCAAGATCCACAAAGGTATTTTGTAATCCTCTAGGTAGAACATTCATCCTAATTACTGCTATTCTACCAAATAAAGATAGTTGTAGTTCTTTCCAATTATCCAAGTCTTTTTAAATTTGAAGCTGCAGCCTGTAGTCCTAGATATTTCATCTTTAAGACTATTTCAAATCCTGCCAACCTTTCCAGTTCCATCCTTTGGGTTTCCGACATATTTTTAACTGTCATCTTTGTTTTTTCATCTGGATGATTAATTCCAAAGACTATAATAGGGTAACCACCAGATCATCTGCAGATAGTCTTATTCTGTAATCCTTTTGCCAAAAACACCACCACTGCAGGGATCTGTTTACTTTTCTCAAGATATTCCAATAAACCTATGAGTTGCCTTACGTTAACCTTCATATATCTGCCCTCTATAAATCCAACTTAATCATGATGAATTTGCAGAAATTTTATGATCCATATTTATAAATAAATCAAGTGTAATCAAGATAAAGTCAGTCCTTGAGAAAGATCTATAGCAGTCTGAAAAAATTGTCTTTTAAACTATTTCAAATAATAAAATACTTGCCATCTTTTCTATGGAGAATTCAATCCATTCACATTCCAGAATAAAAATTTAAGTGTCATTTAAGTTTCACAAAGCGAATCGAGCAATTGATGAAGTTTCTGTTGCAGAGCAGTGGTCGTCAATCTAGGTCCTCCCTTGGCTTCTGATTTCTGTTGTTTGCCATTGCCCCCCTTTTTCTTCTTGTGAGGTACTGGGCCTCTGCTGTTTCTGCTTTTCTAACATTTGCTTCTCAGCTCGGTTTGGTTCTTGCTTCAACAGTTCAAGGTCCAGTACCACCTCTCTTGTACCTCTGGGGTGCTTTATTTTTGGCTCTGGGAGATCCATAAGAAAATCATCTGAAAAACCACCTAGTGCTCCTTGCATTTCTTCTATTGCTCTTTGAGTTTCTAATTCCATCTGCCTGCATTGTTCTTCAGTCTCTCTTTCAGGTTCTTTATCTTTAATGCCTTCTTCTATAATTAACGACGTGGATGAACGTGGAAATGTCGGAGCCCCTTTAAAGATGTTATTATAAAAATGTTCTGCTTTTTCAATAGTATTTAAACGGTATCTCACATCTTCATATCTCAGAATTATACCAACCCGGGCATCCCATCTGAATGGAATCTGATTTCTTTTCAATTCATTCACCAAAAATCCAAAATCCTTTCTATCTCTTAACATCTTAGATGGTAACTCTTTGTAAACACCAATTTGATTATCTTCTACCTGAACAGTAGCATGGTAAGACTTCTGCAAAATATCATTCCTCAATCTTCTGTCAGTAAAGTAGACAACAACATCTCTAGGCAAATTCCTTTGTCTGGCCACATGTGAGTTCACCCTGTAAGCTTTATCAATACAGCTAAAAATTTGGTCATCTTCCACCTTTAACAATACAGCTAATGCCTTGGCACAGACTGTTCTTAAGTCTTCTCCATTGTTCTCTCTTATACCTCTTAGTCTTATCGCAAACTCCATAGCTCTAAACTGAAGCATTATTGAATCATTTTCAATTCTTTGATTTTAAGATCAGCTTTAAAAAAAATTTCTTCTGTTACTTTCATCTTAGATTCAATAACTTCTATGCTAAGTTCACCCACTTTTTTTTCAATCTCCATCATCACATCTGAAAGGCAGAAACTACTTTAATAATATTTTGGTTCAATTTGTCATATTTTTCCTGTACCAATTCCTTAATTTGCTTCTGAGATCTTTCTATCTTTTCAAGAACACTTCCCAAAGCCTTGGTTATAAAGCCTTTCAAATCCTCATTTCCAGTTTCCTGAAACTGCATTTGAGGCTTTTCTGATTTTTCCTTTGTCTGATGGATAGGGGAGCCCCCCCCCCTTGGTTTTTTTTTCGGTGTCATACTTCCACAGAGTCTTAGCTTCTCCAGAGAAGAGGATTTCCCTCCTTTTCCAACTTTCTTCCCCAGTTTTATAGAGCAAAAAATGAATCTATCTTCTTAAGTTGTAAATGTCCCAATTAACCCCTACTAGCAAACAAACTTTCACACTTTTGCTTTCAACTCTTCCTTCTTCCGTTCATTTGGGTCAGTCGCCATTTTATATTACTTTGTTTCTCTTTTCTCCCATTTAAATCCTTTTTTTTAGAAAGATAAAATACTTGCAGTTTTGAGGCTTTAAAGTCCGGATTTCAACTTGTTTCATCTAGTGCAGGCTTTTATTGATTTGGTAGGTGTTTCTCATGCCGTCTTGCTCTGCAAGCAGAGATCCCCCGATGTCCGGAGCTCTGGCGAGTTGAAAGGGGAGCCTTTTCCCCTGATTCCTCCCCAGGAAAAGAAAACAATCCTGGGGGCTCCTCAGGGGGCTCTACCCCATCTCGCCAGCTCCATCTGATCTTCCGTAGGGAGATCAGACTTTCCGAGCCACCTCACAGCTGTTGAGGCGGCTCTATACGGATACCGAAGCCGGCGGTCATAAAAAACCGCCCGACAACGGCGGAGACACCAACCGGAAGCCTCCTCTTTGCAATGTTTGATTACTATGCTTTTTGCTGTTACTTACATTATTTTGTTATACTTACCAAATATATTAATAGTTAATATTTTATTTAAAGCAATACAAACTACTTGTTCATTATATAGGAACAGCATATAAGGCACTATTCAACTCAAATGAGTGTTTGCTAATGCACAACCTTTCTTAAAGATCAACTCCCCCTCATCCACCCCAACACATAAAAAAGTTTTACATTAAATCCAAATTTGTGGGTATAGTTAAAATTCATATGGGAGGACTGGAATCTTAAGACAATTTAAAGTTATTTCACAAGATCTAAGGAAAAAAAACATTAAAAACTCATAACATTGGATAATTCTCAGGATGGCTATTATCTAGAGGTAGCATGGATCCTAACTGCTGGATTAGATTATGTGTTTTTTTACAAATCCAACCCAGGTTGCGGCCATCTCCGCAACAGTGCCAGCCATGCAAGAGTGATTTAGCCCCAAGTGGTCAGAAGAACGCATGCTTCAAACAAAAGTCCTTGCTACTCAGAAATAAAGTAGAGTAACAATAAGACCAACAATCAAATAAGCAATACCCCAATCAAGAAACCGCCAAAGAGCCACTCCCACTCAAGACATCAGAATATAAACTGACAGAAACAGCACTCCTTACTAGCATTGATGATGTTACCTAGTTAGGGTAATGAAACATATAGAAGAAAACAAGCAAGCTCAGAAGACCCCACCAAGGACCCCTCATAAAGTAGAGTAGTTAGGTAATAAGAAAGCAGGGTCCCTCTCTTCTTTATAAAGTTGTAGAGATTATATAATTTGAGCAGTAGGTGTTCTCTATCTACAGTAGCATTTACTTGATGCAATACTGACTTTGTACTAACATTGTAAGATAACATAACTCCCATCACCTGACTCAATTCTGCTTAGCTGACATCTAACTTGAATAAATATGAACGATACAATTTGCAGACAAAATCTCACAAGTATGTCAGCTTGGGAGCAAGTTACCTCATCTACTTTGCCCTAAGCAAGGCCACTGAACTGCATACGTATTAAATAGAAAGCAGTATACATTTGCTTCACTGCTCTTATTGCCAGATTGACCCAAACATATCAAATACCCTTGCTTGGTCATATTTGTGCCTAATTCTCTGCTATTACTGTTGAATCTTTAAGATTTGTTAGTTGTGTTATTTAGGATTTTACATAACATTTTATTGTGTTAACATAATATGTACAGTGAACCAAAAAAAACCAACCCTGAAGAATAGAAGCCCTTATTATCGTTCTAAATTAGATTTACTAGGTTATTTGCTTGTTCTTTCTAGAATAATTAATCTAGGGAGATCAATTGCAGAACAAGGTAGAGCCTCTGCATCTGGTCATCCTAATTATTCCTGATTGCATGTTTATTTCCAGCTTATCCATGGGACAAGTCATGCTTAAAATCTATGCCTTTGGACCTGAAGCAATTTGAAAAATTGGATGCATATGCAAAAAAGGTAAGTAAATTCTGAAAGTAATAACAGCATGCCTCAAACAGAGTTGCCACCCTTCCTACAGTAGATATAACCCATGGCCCTAGATAAATTAGTGTTTACTGCATTGCATAGATTCTGGTGTTAATTATTTCTAGCAATATTATGGAATTCACGTGGAGTCTAGTTATTTAGTTTTTCTAGCTATTTTAAATTATACTGATGTAGTTATGCTGACTAACTGCTTTATATTACAATATATTGTTATTTCAGTAATTGTGTTGTATGTCCAAATTACTAGCATGTTTGACAGTTAGTCAAGAGTTATAGAGATGCTAATAGCTAATCCAGATACACAGTGAATTAAAAACTGCACAATAGTGTTGATTTACACACAAGTACTGTTTTGGAGAAAGATGGAAGTAAATAGAACTGCAGCACAAATTCATAATATTTGGATCCTGGAAATTATATCTGATTTGTAGAAAATAGGTGCTCCAGTCATCAGATTTACGACAAATTATAAAGTACAATTTGCTAAGTTTTGATGGCTGCAATCTATTGCTTCAGACAAGTTCCACATGAACAGAATCAGAGATGGGTTTCAGCAGGTTCTGATCAGTTCTGGAGAACCAGTAGCAGAAATTTTGAGTAGTTCGGAGAACCAGTAGTAAAAATTCTGACTGCCCCCCCCCCATGTTTTCTCTGCCTCCTAAGTCCCAGCTAATTTGGAGGAAATGCGGATTTTGCAGTAACCTTTCCCTGGATTGGGGACAGAATGGAGATTTTACAGTATCCTTCCCCTGACATGCCCACCAAGCCACACCCACCAAGCCATGCCACACCCACCAAGCCATACCCACAGAATCAGTAGTAAAACAAACCCTCCACTGGAACAGAGTATATAATATAAGTGATCCATTTGAGAGACTTACTGTATATGTATTTGTGCACCCCTGTTGTATCTTCTGTTGTATACTAACCTCATTCTTTCACAATTATGTTAAGGAAGCCATTTCCTCTTCTTGAAGAAAAATGCAAACTTATTCTAGTCCAAAATGGTAGCCCAATGAAAGTTATATTTTCATTGAGAAAAACTGTTAAAAAAATACCAGATATACATAATACCTTGAGTGTCCAGTTCAGAGGTGGGTTTCAGCAGGTTCTGACCTGTTCTAGAGAACCGGTAGTGGAAATTTTGAGTAGTAGTTTTGGAGATTTTACAGTATCCTTCCCCTGCCACGCCCACCAAGCCACACCCATCAAACCATGCCATTCCCAAGCCACACCCACAGAACCGGTAGTAAAAAAAATTGAAACCCACCACTGATCCAGTTGCTTGAGAAGTGTGAGGCAGACAGAGTAAATGTTCCATTGATGGATTCTGACAAACATTCCCATCTGATGCTGTATTAATGGGCTGATATTTTCCTATATAAATGAGCAAGAAGCGTTTTAAGAGCTGAAGTCCAGCATGTTTTACATAAATCATGTTAAGACAGAGGTTTTTGAAATATATGAGTTCCGCTCTAATTAGGTAAAACATCAACCATTTTCCAATCATATTGCTAAATTTTAGAAATACAAGAAACTGTCTTAGAACAAGCTAAAACTATTTTCCCATCTATCCTTGTGTAGACTGCGTTGACCATCAGCAAGTCTCCAATTTCTACTATCTTGAAACTGGAAAACTGAAGAACACTGTATATCAATTTTATTTCTTAGCAGTACACAATAGGAAATTTCCCTGCTCTCCAACCTCTTAACTGAAGATGCCAGGACCAAACTTAAACATTTTTGTCTTTGTGTCATATATTCTGTCATTTTGTTAAGGTATTTTCCCTAGACATTTTTCTGTTCTCCCTCCTTAACAATTTTCAAATTTGCATCCATTTTTATCATTAAAGTTGCAAGACTATAGAAGCTTTTAAAGAAACATCTCAAATCTTATCAAACACATTTTGTTTTCTTCTAAATTCCTTAGATGTCACACTTTGAGGGGGACCCTCAGGATTTATTTCCACTTTTGCAAAGAAAATCACATTGGTAACTCAATACTAGTTGATAAATATTTATTACAAATACATTCACAACCCAAGATAGTTGCCAATAAAGGAGAATATCTGTAGCTCAGATTTGAAATGAGGGGTCCTTGGTGCCCTCTGAGCTTGGTTGTTTCCTTGCAGACATTCTTGCAGACAATGAAATATCTCCAAGAAACAACCAAGCTCAGAGAGCACCAACGAGTCCTAGCAATGACATACTTTTTATGAATGAAGATGAATATACATGTCCCAGGATAATGTTGCAGGATTCAATGTGGGTTGGTCACCAGACCAGTTTCTGAGTTTTCAGGCTTGTTTTGTGCTATTCTGTGTGTAGTATTATATGGTGCCTGTTGATTGTAGCTTTTTAGATGTTGATTGGGGTGTTGATGTCTGGTTAATAATCATTGACTGTTGCTTGCTTGTGCTGCCCTCACCTTGATAAGTACTTGATAAAATGGTAAATCAGCATTCCGTTTGAGTGACGAGGGGCTGTTTCCCAGGCTTCAATCACTACCCTGGCTGTTTTCGTGCCCACTCATCCAACAATCTTAGTAGCTGCAAAATTTAATATAAGTTATTGCAGTGTGAGGCTAACAATGAGATTGAGTCTTCTTATCTGACTGCTCTCTTCTGTTCTTGCAATTTGGTGGTTAACTTCCTTCCTGTCTAATCCTATATAATCACAGGGGCAATCCATGCAGTGTATCTGTTAGTTTATATTGGAAGTATTTCCCACCTTCAAATGATCTTTACAACGCATAGTTTGTCCTCATATGGTAGCCTCTGGGCACTGTGCAATGCCCACTTTCAGATCTCAGAAGTTGTGTTCTAAAGCTTCTGAAATCTTTTTAATGTATGGCAAAAACCATATGGTTGATCTTGTACCTTGTTTCTTCCTTTCTCTTCCCACTGTGTTGCACAGACATCTTGTAATAAATAATTGTATGTACCCATTCTGCTTGTCTGACCCAGATTGGATCCATGAAATACTTCTGATTATGCAGCTTCCAAATTTTTAGAATATAGTCTTGATCAGCCAATAGAGAAAATTACAGATTAATAAAATCTCTGCTTTGGTCTGACAATTGAACAATTCTGGCTTTCAATAAGGATACATTGTGAAAGAAAATAATTGAATTGGAATCAGTTATAGCTACTCCACCTGAATAAACTGTACACACATAACAGTAACATAATCCTTCCTAACACTGTCTTTGAAACTTAAGACATGGATGGCAGTCAAGTACAGTATAGCAAGACTAAGAGAAACCCTGCTCTATATTATGCTTCAATGTTTAATTAGGATCCTGTACAAATAGATCAGCTTGTCCTCCCCCTCCAATCACACCTAAAATTATCCTAAACTTAAGCCAAACTATGAACTTCTGTGTTTACTTTGACAGAAGGAAATCAATTGTGTGATCAAATGTGCATCTGCAGCAGCAGAGGGGAAGTATTTTGCCAACTGTTTCCAAAAAAAGGTCTAGAAAATAAAGGATTGAACTCAATTGGATCTTATTGTCTTCCTTCTGGGCATGAACCTCTCAAATAGAGATGCATGGACTTTCTGAACTGAGCATTAGGGAAGAAAATCCGAGTGACTGTTGGTTTCAAATTAAGACAATACCTTACTATCTAACATCCTCAAATTACAGGTGAATGCCAAAAGCAGTGTGGAAGAATTAGTGCAGAACTTGCTCCTTGTAGCACATACTGACCTGGAGAAAGTTAGAGCCATTTGGATATGGATATGCCACCACATAGGTAAGCAGTCTCTTTCTATGAAATGTGTGGGTAAGGCTCATTGTTTGCCTTGTATTTATGCCCGCTGTTCTGTTCTAACAGCCTAGAATGGGAATATATGACTGAGGGGACCTAGTATAGTCCAGAACAAGGTTCTCAATCCTTTTTTGCTCATGCCCCTCTTTTGAGACCCATGTATCTGTGATTGTCTTGGGTTCTTTTTTAAACTACACAGAATTCAAAGGTCTACAGACTCTTTACTCCAAAGGTCTAAAGAGCCCTGGAACCAGGATTGCTGGCTATTTATATATGTCTGTAAGTTTTGGGGAGCTGTTGTATTTTGGGGGGGGAAAGCACGATATATAATTGAAACACACAAATATGAGTGTTTCCTGCCTCTCTCTTATCCTATACAGTATTCTTTGACTTACAACCATTTGTTTAGCAACTATTTGGAATTACAACAGCACTGAAAAAAGTGATTTATGACTGGTAATCACACTTACAACAACTGCAGTATCCCCATGGCTATATGATCGAAATTCAGGCACTTAACAATTGGCATGCATTTCCAATGGTTGCAGCATCCCAGGCTTACATGTATGCCCTTTGCAACCTTCCCAGCCAGCTTCCAACAAGCAAAGTCAATGGGCAAGCCAGACTTGCTTAATGGCCATGCGATTCACTTATCAACTGCAGTGATCCACTTAACAACTCTGACAAAAGATCAAAAATCAGGCACAACTCACTTAACCATCACCTTGTTTAATAACACAAATTCTGGCCTCAAATGTGATTTGCAAATGTACTACTGCAGAGGAGGTTCAAATAAAAAGGGAGGAAGGCAACACAGGTGCCTGTAATTTTTCTAAGCAGCCTACTTCCCCAGAGGCTCCCTCATAGTTACTGTTAAGTTGATATTTACTGTAAACTATATTGTAATTTTACAATTATTTATGCTGCTGAAATTAGCATACAGAACGAGATGAGAGAAATAGGATAATTTGATCACATGCCTAGTAGTTGAGTGGCCCCTTCAGAAACTTACTGTGGCCCAGTGATGGGTTTCCAATTTTTTTACTACCGGTTCTGTGGCGTGGCTTTGTGGGCATGGCATACTGTAAAATCTCCATTCCCACTCCACTCCAGGGGAAGGATACTGCAAAATCTCCATTCTCTCCGCAATCCAGGGGAAGAATACTGCAGAATCCCCATTTCCTCCCAATCAGCTGGGACTTGGGAGGCAGAGAATAGATGGGGGAGGAGACAATCAGAATTTCTGCTACCGGTTCTCCAGAATTGGTTAGAACCTGCTGAAATCCACCTCTGCTGTGGCCCCCTATAAATGTGGCATGATCCTGAAAGGGAGAAGTCATATGGCTTATGTTACAAACCGCCGATCTAGAAAATCTCCCTTCTGGGGAAAAATATAATTATTATCATTCACAGGAAATATCTAACTTCAGATACTTTTCCAAGAATTGCCTATCATCAGGAAACATATATAAAATATTGCTTTCCTTGGATATCCCAACTTCCTTTTCTCAGCTGTTATATCTGTTTTGCAAAACTGACAAACTATTTTTTTCAGGAAAATATTTGGAACAATGAGTTATGAAAAAGTATGTGTAAAAAATCTTAGGAGAAATGCATACAAAAAGCATATGTGTAGACTAAGCTGAGCTGGAAACTTAAATAAAACTTATTTTACCAGGATTAAAGGTATCACGTATTATTATAGTAAGTTTGAAAAACTGGTAATTAATCTTGTACATTTTAGCTTTTTATCTACTCGCTGTTTAAGGTAGGTCTACATGACCTACCTTGGAACAAGTACTAGTAGGTAGCTCTAGAGTACAGAAACTTTTGTAACTTCACATTGCTTGTTTTATGTATTACTTGTTCCATTGTTCCTCCAGAATATGATGTTGTAGGTTTCTTCAATAAAGAGAATCGGTTTTGCAATCCCCAAGATGTCCTGCAGAATGGAAAAGGCATTTGTGAGGGATACGCTCGCCTCTTTGAACAAATGTGCAGGTACATCAAGTTCCAAAATGTTTGGCCATATTCAGTTGCTTAATTGCCTATGTATCTATTCCAACTCCATTTTCATGTAGTAGGAATCTGAAATATCATTTTGAACCTATGTTGTTCAATGGCAAGAAGTTCTAAAAAGGTTAATTTTGCTTCTCGTTCTTCCCCAGTATAATTTATTTTGCACCATCTGCTGAAACTTACATTGTATTAACATAACAGCAGATGTGAATATGGGGATAATTTAGTTAGAAGAGGTACTGTGTTTTTCTCAATATTTGAAGGTCAAAAAAAAAAAAGTCTGAAGGCTATGGAACAGGGTTGCCTGCAAGAAAAGAATTGTGAATCCACATCCACTATCCATTTTATATGTAAGGCAGAAAGGTAGAATTAGGGTGTGCAAGTTAGTGTGTTAACAAAGCTATCAATCTGTAGAGTTTTCTAATAATTTTATTTTATAAAATCTAATTGATGGGAGCTCATCTATTTTGAAGTTAGACATAACTGGAATTTAACTTGAAGCTCTGTATTTCTGTACTGTCATCAGATTCTTAGTTTAATATTGAACAACACTTCCAACACAGTCTTTATTCATTAGAAATAAACATATAATTAATAATTGACATCCAAAGTCTGGAAATATATATACAAAAATATCTCATCAAGGCAAAATATCTGGTATTAGGAAACAAATTATGAAATCTCGTTTAAAAACCATTTTGATCAACTGAGTAAACGAACTATTGATAAAACCAAATTACCTGGAAGTTAAATAACTACTTAAAACAAAATGTGACTGAAGGCGCATGTTGAGGTTATAATTTACAGGCATGTTTGACTGTAGCAGTGTGTTAACTAAATAGATCTATATTCATATTTTACCACAAACATTCATGTGCAGTCAGATCAAGCAAAAGCTCTCTGTGTGTGGGTGGGTGTGAGTATATGTGTGTGCGGGTGTGTGTGTGGGGGTGTGTGTATGCACACACACATATTATTTTATGATTATAAGCAGCTCAGTTACCTTGTTGGTAAAATGGGCAGCCAATAAATTAAATTAAATTAAATTAAATTATTAAATTAATTAAATTAAATTAAAACATACATACTTAAAAATCTCCAAAGCAGGGACATATTGGGGAACAAATAAATTTAGAAAAACCATAAAGGACAATGCTATATTTTCAATAGGTTTCACTTGCATGTCTACTTCTTACACATCATGATATTTAGCAATGCATTAATAACCTTTTCACGAGAAATAAAATTGTGTGTCAAATAGAACTTTCCTAGTGGTGGGATTCAAAATTTTTTACTACTGGTTCTGTGGGCGTGGCTTGGTGGGTGTGGCAGGGGAAGGATACTGTAAAATCTCCATTCTCACCCCACTCCAGGGAAAAGTTACTGCAAAATCCCCATTTCCTTCCGATCAGCTGGGATTGTGAGGCAGAGAATAGATGGGGCGGGGCCAGTCAGAGGTGGTATTTGCCAGTTCTCCGAACTACCCAATATTTCTGCTACCGGTTCTCCAAGACTGGTCAGAGCCTGCTGAATACCATCTCTGAACTTTCCCCTTATGATTTTATTTTTAAAAAGGTGAAATACAGGTACTCAACCTTTTTTTCCATACCAAACTTTAACAAATGGCACTTAAAACTTTATTCCTTCTGCATGTCAAAGTAGTGCTACCCATCTCAAATAAGGAAGGCATGTGGAGAAGGAGAGCATTGCTTGCTCCCTACTTGATCTTGTATATTACAACATTTGTTAGGTCAGCAGGATTCTAACTGGGGCCATTGCACAATGTCACCTATAATGACTATAGAGTACTGACAACAGTATCATGCTTAATTGTAACCATGATCTACAATTGTAACTATAATTGATTATGGAGCAAATTCGGAGAACACAAACAAATCTCTCTTATTTTGGCCATTCGTTATATAACTGTCAATGGAAAGCATAACTTGTCCGATTTAGTAGAATTTAGGTGAAGAGTGTTTAATGTCCAGACATGAGCATAAACTTTTTTCCCTAAGATTTTGATTATCTATTACATTTCCTGATGTTTAAAACTCTCATAGATTTTAGCTTAAATGCTGAATGAAGTCCAAGAACATTGACACTGTGATGATAGGGTCTTTGCTGAAACAGCTGCTTGATTTGGCAGGCCTGCAAGACAACAGTTGGGAGACAAAGAACAGTCAGGGAGTATAATAAATGTTCTGAAGAATCTGAGCCCAAGCCCTAGAAAGCAATTTACCGCCTTGTTCCAGTAATTAGTAATGCAAAAAATAGCTGTGGAAAAATACAGGTTTTACAAGGCACCATCAACTTCTATTGTTGACATAAATATTATAAATTTCCTTCTCTAGTTCATTATAATACTGGTTTTGTTTTGTTTTTAAAAATGTTCAACTGCCTGTTTGCCATTTCAAACAGAAGATGCCCCAAATTCCAGAGCTTTGCTGACTCAGACAGCTGTCTAGATTGGCAATTCTACAATTTGCTACAGCAAAGTTAATTGACTAAGGGCAAATCTCATTGGCAAACAAACTACCAGCTTGGCAAAGGAAAGTGGAAATGGGCAAAAATGTTTGTATCTCAGCAGTTTAATCCTAAATCAGTTATGACTCTAGCAGTGACCCAAAAGGAGATATTATAGGAAAGAGCTAGCCATCCAGCCAACCAACCAAGTGACCATTTGCTTCTTTCATGCACACTTATCTTGTCTTGCTTCTGATTATGCACACTTATCTTGTCTCCAGCTACATGGTTTATCGCTGCCAATTGTCTCATTTAT
Source organism: Masticophis lateralis (assembly GCA_030761175.1). NCBI lineage: Eukaryota > Metazoa > Chordata > Lepidosauria > Squamata > Colubridae > Masticophis > Masticophis lateralis. The sequence goes on along the minus strand of JAUDYJ010000005.1, from coordinate 39,862,474 downwards.
CTCCTTGCCTGAAATCTATCCCTCCTGCATTTTCCACAGGCCTTTGTAGTTTTGTTCTCTCTTTTTGTTGTTGTTTTCAATTTCTCTTATTCAGCTGAAGTAACCAAAACTGTCTACAGTATTGAAGGGAAGGTCATGCCATTCAGGTAATATCATTGTAATTTGTAGTTTTTTCCAGGTTATTTTCTATTCCCCTTTGAAACACAGGCTAACTTCTTATTTGCTTTTAATCATCTCCATGCATTGAGCAGATGCTTTTACTGAACTGTCTGCAGTGATTGTATCTGTCCGCAATCAATTCCAATTGTTTCTTTCAATCTATGTCGCTGGAAATTTAATTTCATCTACCATCACACTGCTCAAGCTCCTGGCTTTGTTAAGGGCTGAGGGAACTATTTCCACTCCTTTGGTAGCCCCTGGTTTCTTACAGATAGAAACAGTAAAAAGACAAAAACTTAGGTTAGATCAATTCTACACATTAGATCCTTTCAGACTGTGTCATTCTTTGGCTTTCTACCTTGCTCCTCCAATAATCAGTCAGTATTTCCTCGACACAGAACATACACAATCTAGTGTAAGATTGTTGGAGATTTTTGTTCCCCCTTTGATATAGGTTTGTGTTTTTTTGTTCTTTTTTTTTTTTTTTTTTTTTGTGAGTCTATACACCTTTGGCTTTCTTCAAATCATTCTGTCTCTGCAGATTATGACAGGAACCTACTTTGAATGGATAGATCAGATACACCAGAAACCTAGCAGCCATATTCTGCTTCAGCTGTAGCATCCATAATACTTGCAAAGATAGCTTCAGGGAAAGCACATTATAATGACCTAACCAGGATGTGGCATGTCAAAATAAATATATTGTATTTATTTTAAAAAATGTGAAGTGCATCTTTGCATGCTGCACTTGAATTCTTTTACTATGTAAAAAATTGTTATAATGGAAAAGGTTTATAAGATATTAGGTGATCAATATGTAAGGTAACTAGATCATTTTCCCCCAGAGTCTTTAACATACTCTTGGACTTTTTTTACTCATACTCAAAAGAGTATACTCATACTCTTTTTTCTTAAAAACAAAACAAAAAAGAAACAAACACAACTTGATGTCAAACATTAATTTTCACATATACAAATCTTTAGGAGCAATTGAATGATGCATCACAAAATAGTGCCAAACTTTTTAATACAGTAAACGTATCTCCCTGCAGCAACATTCTACCTACCACGCTAACAACATGTATTATTGTACCAACAATAATGCAAGAAAGGAACCATCTTCTTGGAATGTTGCACGGAAATTAACAATGATTGTAAAAGAATGACATTTTTCCAAGATGCACATCTTTAGTTACCGAGGACTCTTTCTTATCTTCCCTCAGAATTGCAGGGGTACAGTGCATGAATTTATCTGGTTATTCTAAAGGCTATGGCTACAAAACAGGACAGACCTTTGAAGGAGAGTACGACCATGCCTGGAATGCAGTTTACCTTGATGGAAAGTGGCATTTGGTGGACAGCACTTGGGGGAGTGGCTCAATTGATGAATGCAGGAAGTTTACCTTCAGGTGCATGTTTCTGGTTCTGGTATGCTGCTGGGAGTGAGGATGGGGTGAGGGCAGGGAGTAATTACGTACATTACCAATAACATTATGACCCCTCTCTTTTTATTCTAGATACAGTGAATTTTATTTCCTCACGCATCCTGCACTCTTTATTAATAATCATTTCCCAGACAACAACAACTGGCAGCTACTCAAACCAACTGTGGCATTAAAACAGTTTGAAAATAACCTGCTCTACAAAAGTGACTTTTACATGATGGGATTGCTGGTGGCCCATCCAGAAACATGTATTATTCAGACAGGTACAATCATACAGCTTCTTGCCCCATGCCACTATTATTATTAGATATAACATTTCCAGCCTTTGGAAGAAAAAAAATTACAACAAAATTTAAAACTGAATGCGATTTTAATTAATTTTAAAAGATTAGCTTGGTAGAACGAACCTGTGGATCTCAAATTTCTACAGTCTACTCACTTTTGCATTTATGCCAAGTATAATTTATGCCAAGTTCAAAATGCCACTACATAATTAGTCTGAAAGGGCCCTAAATTTTTTTGTATATTTCAATTTCAAAAGAAAACACAAAAAAAGAAAGGTTAAGAATACAAATGACTTATAGGTGCTGGTTAATAAGCCTGATGTATAAACAAACATAAATAAATATTAGTTCATAGGTTTTCTGATGTTTTCAGCTATCCCTTCAGTGTCCCTTAGCAACTTGACCAGGGGTGTCAAACCTGACCATACTGCAGACCGTATCGTGATGTATCTGGATTTTTTATTATTATTATTTTTTTGCCCTTGCGGGGCCGAGGTGGGTTTGATCTGCACAGGCCAGGTCCAGCCCTCAGGGCTCATGTTTGACATGCCTGAACTAAACAAACATTTTTATTTTAGAATTCTATCTTTGGAAATCTTAACTTTCTTTGAAATCCAAAAAAAGGGTAGGCAGATTAACTATAAGTAAAAAAAGCCATATATGCTTTTATCTTGCCTCAGAATGATGAGCAGTTCTATTACGCTAGTAATAAAATAAAAACAAACAAGTCTCCAAACTGAAATCTCCCTACCTTCAATCCTGTTACTGTTTTATTCTAAATTTGGATATGACAGAAGGTTTTGAACAATTTCTAACCACAATATTCAACTATAATATACTCCTTTTCATTGCCAAAATGACTGACAGCAATGCTGAGTTCAGATCACTTTCTACAAGCTTTTTGATTGATTTGCGTTTCTCAATGATATGACATATTCTAACCAGCTTTCTTTATTTGCATGTTACAGTAAATGGAAAAGTCACAATAGTAGTGGAGAGCCGTTCTCCAATGCTATTCATGTCTGAACTGAAAAGAGCAAAAGAATACAGCCTGATGACTTTGAAGAGGAATGGGATGCATCTGGAACTGTACCCACAGAAGATGGGGACTCATAAACTCCAAATCTATGCCAAACCTAAAGGCCCTGAAGAAATTTACAGGTGCATCCTAGAATACAATATTGAGTGCAATTCTATAGACAGGAATGTTTGTTTCCCAAAGGAACTCCATCAACCAGTTGGGCCCAACTGGTTCACAAAGAAACAGGGGATCCTCAGACCTTCACAAAAAGATCCAGTTATTCATACTAATGATGGCTGCTGCAACCTCAGCTTCATCCTCAGTAAAGACTTGAACATTTTAGCCTCATTGCATTCAGACAGCATAAGCTTCAGTGAAGATGAAGGAAGACGACATATTTTACAACAACGACAAGGAAACCAAATAATCTTTAAAATCCATCTTCCACATGCTGGGAATTTTGCTTTCCAAATTTTTGCTAAGAAAAAGTCAGATCCTGGTAACTATAACTATATCTTTAATTACCTCATCTGTTGTCCAAACACTAAAGTCAAATGGCCAATGTTCCCCCAGAATTATAGTAACTGGGCAGAAAGCTACGAATTAGTAGAACCTCTGGCTGCATTTCTACCAGCCAACTGCAACATTAAGTTCAAACTTAAACTTCACAGCATTGCCAAAGCATTTGTTCAATGTGAAAAACTTTATCCCTTGTCTCTTAGTAAGGATGGCTACTGGGAGGGATCCTGCAGTACTTCTAGTTGCAAAGAAATATATGTGACGGTGTTGAAGAATGCAAACCACAAATTTTACTCACATATTTTGAAATATGAAGTAGAATCACAGTAATAGACCACTTGAACTTTTCCCATCTGCCCACATGCACAATATATGATCTAACGATAATGCATTTCACTCTGAATAATTTATTTCATGCTGTTAGATGACAATACTCATGTTATTGAGGCAGCAGCAAAATAATTTAAGTTGATCAACCCGCATCCCTTGAGACTTTTCACTGGTATTATATGATGCATGAGATTTATACAAAATGTAACTTACTCATTAAAAACCAAGCAAACGTTTTCCATAAATAATTTCAACATTACAAATTATTTAGATACCTAGCATATAAAGAAGCAATTATATGCATCTTCCCGCCCATCTTGCCTAATTTTGAGATGTGACCACTGATTCGGAAAGGATATCTTCAACATTATCAAGAATAATAAAAAAGGACTGTAGAATTCATGTTGGGCCAAAAAGAGAAAAAGATCCACATTTTTGACTGTCAATACAAAAGTGGCCACAGAATTGGAAGAAACATGAAGAAATGTGCTTTTACAAGAGTATAATGTAAGCTTTCTTGTGTGCACTTTATTGTCTTACAAATATAAAACACTGAAAAGTTTTATACTAGACCTTAAATGCAATTAAATGCTCATTTTTATTCACTGGGCTAGAGCACCTAGCGAATGTTTTTAATAAGAATCACTTATCTCTATGTAATTTACATAAAAAATTATGCTACTTCATTAACTACACGCTGAAGTACCTCAGGATAACATAAGACAAACTAGATCAGGAGTCCCCAATCTGTGGGCCATGAGGGGACTGCAACTGAACTGTGGAATGTACATTATCACATGTACGAACAGCGGCAGGCACGCATGCACACTGCTCGCTCCAATGGAGCTGTGCACGCACACATGACTTTGCCAGCCACTCACACGAACCATTCCCTCTCATCCTCCCCAGTCCACAAAGCTGGAAATATTGGGGAACTCTGAACTAGATTATTACATAATTAAATACAATATTTAATATTGCTGTCTTTATATAGAAATCCTTTTTAATCTATGGTTTTGCTGAATCCAAAAAAAAAGGATATTTCAGCAAAAGTTATAGATTATTCAATCTATTGTATTTTCAAACTGACCACATTTTTCAGATTTCTTTTTTTAAAAAAAATAGTTTCTTTAATGAAATATAGTGCAGAAGCTTATTTAAAATTATCCTGGAGATTTTGCAATTCTGTATCATTAATTAATTTTTGATTATGTGTTTTATACATACAGAGAACTGGTTAGGTTCTTTGTCTCATCCAGAAAATATTAGCAATTCATTTTACGAATGCTACTTATCTTACTACTGTTTTATTATAGTTGTGCAGAACTTCTTGTCAAATAAGCAATTTTCCTGCTCTGTTACTCAGATATTATTAACAGACATTAAAGTATTTAAACAGACATATTTCAAGTGGTGAAAGCCATTTATAGTTTACATTCTACAGATTCAGGGACAGGACAGTTGATCATTGCCATGGAAAAATACTGTAAATGTTTTCAAACCAGTTCTCACTACTAATTTAACAAGGATTTCCTGACCTGACATTCTTCCTTCAATTTGAACAATTTCAAAAGCAAAGAATTTGTGCTATGTAGAAATTTTGGGGCTTATCTTAAAACACATTTGGAAAACACGAGGTCAGGAAAAGATTTTTTTAAAAAATTACAATATTTGGTGCATAATCACAGAAAGTAGTCCAGGGAAATAGCACAGCAGCCTAATTTTGAAGAGTAATAAAACCCTATGTAGAAAACAAAAAATACAATTTGAAACTGATTAGACAAGGTTTACAGTATTCAAAATAGGCAACATTCATCTATCAAAGTCTTAGTTTAAAAGATACTTTAAAAATTCCTACAGAAAATCATTCCAGAGGGGTTCATTTTGAAGATTTTGGCTCTTTGCCATGATCTTGTAGTGTAAAGGAAGTAGGGAAAGCATATAAAGAATTCCTAGAATTCTTTCCATCCCCATTAACAATGGTGGCCACTGGAGATACTCGTTTTTTTATCCTGTGAAAGAGGAAGCACAGAAAAGTTTATAAGCTGCTGAGTCACATGACCCACTGTCCAATTCTTCTATCATTAGGGTTCACAAGGAATATTTTCTGGATTTTTGTTTCTTCTATAGTCCCTAGCCATATCTTGGCAAGTGTGTGTTTGTATGCCTTTGAGACAGTCTTGATTCTTGGCAATTGCTTAAGCATGTTCCTAGTTTTCTTTGCAAAGATTTTAGAAATGGTTTGCCATTACCTGGTTCCTAGGGCTGAGTGTGTGTGAGAGACTGGTCCAGGGTCATCCAGCTAACTTTGTGCCTAAGGTATAACTAGAACTCAGTCTCCCATTTTCTTAGCTACTGAACAAAATGGCTCTTAGCCATATCTAGCCTTCTTTATATCACTTCTTGTCAATATTCCACTGGACTGAAAAGGGAAAAAAGGGCTGGGTTGTGTGGCCCAAGGTTATCTCATCTCCTATTCTAATTGTGACAATATGCTCAAATCAGTTATGATGCATGAAACATCTTAAAACAGCAAGGATGACTATTATGTATGCTTTCCTTTATTTCTTTTATGCATGTCTTGAGAGGAAAACTGCAAATACTGTTGTTTGCCCATGTAGGATTGGAAGTTCTAATTGTTACCTAAAGGCAGGACAAGAAGCAATGGATGGAAACCTAACAAGAGTATCAACCTAGAATTAAGGAGAAATTTTCTGACAGAACAATTAATCAGCGAAACAAGAAGTTGTGAGTCCTCTAAAACTGGAGGTTTTTAAGAAGAGACTGTACAAGAATTTGTCTCAAATTGTATAGAGTTTCCTGCCTGAGCAGGAGGTTGGACTAGAAGATCTCCAAGATCCATTCCAACTCTGTTATTCTGCTAAATGTAATGCATAGATTTTTCTATTACAAAAGGAACTCATAAGTAAAGAAAACTGCTAGGTATTCCAGATTCTCCATAATTTCTTTAGGTCCCCCGCTCCTCCTCCACCTCTCATTTTTCTCAATATATTGCATTGTAATACCCAGAGAATATCTTCCATTCTCTTCTGGATATTTGAGTCCAAAGGAAAAAAAATTGTCTCAATATTATATTATGATTTTCAGCAGCAAGATCACCTAATATTTATTGGATGAGAGGGTCAGTTTGGGACTTGTTTTGAGATTTTGCTGCGGGGTCAAGTGTGGGAGTAAAAAATATTTATCTGTTTCCATTCCTATGTTGCTGAAATTGCTAAAGTGGTCCTTGGGTTACAACAGGGGTGAAATCCAGCAGGTTCTGACAGATTCTGGAGAACCTGTAGCGGAAACTTTGAGTAGTTCGGAGAACCGGCAAATACCACCTCTAGCTGGCCCCAGGAGTGGGGAGGGAATGGGTATTTTGCAATATCCTTCCCCTGCCACGCCCACCAAGCCACATCACGCCCACCAAGCCACACTCACAGAACCAGTAGTAAAAAAAATTGGATTTCACTACTGGGTTACAACCTTGTTTAGTGACCGTTCAAAGTTATGAATGGCATTGAACAAGGAAGACTTGTATTTATTTTGAAAGTGCAAGTAACTCATTCATCTACTTCTTTCAAATTTTAAAAAGCACAAAAACGCTGGTATAGGACTACCCTAAGGATTTTAATAGTGAGTCCAGCTGTTGGATGCCACATCTTATCTGATGAGTGTATATACTGCTAAACAAGTATGTTCATTACACATTCTGTGAACTCATGGCTTTGACTACCAATTACATTATTAACATACAAGTTCATTTCCAAAATATTTTAATATGTAATATGCATATCAGGCTCAAGCAAAATAGAAACTCTGTAGTTATTAAAATCCAAGTTTGAAGATGAAACTCCCCTCCAACTCTATTAATTATAAATTATTAACCTCACCTGATTATTCCAAAGAAGCATTCAACATTTTCAAGGCATAACCCAGTAGTGACAGATAAAAGTACTTCACATGTCTACATCAGTTATTCAAGAAACACCTTTTTCCACATCCAAGTGTTGTTATAGTCACCACCCATATCAAGTCCGACAGTTTGATGCTATAATGCATAAGCTACAAGCTCCTGTTTTACATATACCTAAGCAACCATAGCCACAATTTACCAAAGGAGCCTGGATAGCTCAGCAGACTAAAAGCATTGTGATTAACTCCAGCTGTCTGCAATTACTGTAAGTTCGAATCTTACCAGGCTCAAGGTTGACTCAGCCTTCCATCCTTTCTAAGGTAGGTAAATTGAGGATCCAGTTTGTGGGGGCAATAAGCTGACTTTGTATATATATATATACAAAAGTATGAAGGCTATTGCTTAACACGTTGTAAGCCGCCCTGAGTCTCCAGAGAAGGGCAGCATGTAAATCATTTTTTTAAAAAAATCAGAAAAAAGCATACCAAATGGTCATGGATCAGCTAGCAAAACAACAAGGTTGTATCATTTTACTTGACACTTCTGGGGGCACAGGGAAAACATTTTTAACTAATTTAATTCTCACCAAAATCAGGGCTCAGGGTGAAGTTGCTCCTCCGGTCTAATAGAGAATAGGGATAAATAAATACCCGGGCAATGCCAGGTTATCAGATAGTATTTAATAAAAATCTAAATGATTCAGATAGGTATACTGGGTGCTTGAACCAAACAGAAGTTGCAAAACTAGTCAACTCTCTTTTAGCAGTTCAATGACATAAAGAGTTCTTTTCATTTTGGAAAGAAAATGGTATTATTCTTCCTAAAGTTTTCATGTGAGGAAATTGCCAGGGACAGAAAAACGTGCAGGTGTGTTAAGAGGCTCTAGCTCAGGGGTGTCAAACTCGCAGTCTGGGAGTTGGATGCATCACACGCTGGCCATGCCCATGCCCAGTTTAATGAAGGGGGTGTTTGTTACGATACATCACGACAACATCACGATGACATCATGACGCAAGTTTGACACCCCTGCTCCAGCTTCTACTTATCCTTACAGGAGATCTCCAATCACAATGCTTTAAATGGAGAGTTTAAATAGAAGTAATATCTCGCAAGAGTTACCTAAATTGATGCGGGTTTCCCTATGTTGTTCTCCCAGAAGAATGCATTTTTAATGGTATATGATTGAATATTTCACACTCCAATAAATGAAAATGCTGAATGTTCAAAACCTTCTGTTTTTACAACTCTATGCTTCCTAATATACCTTTTGCCTGAAATTGGCAAATGCCACCCATACACTCTTCTTCTACTTGACATAGTTCATTGCAACAGTGAGATGGGAGCAGTGGTGGGCTGCAACCAGTTTAACAACCAATTCTGTAGTGTGCACTTCACGCTAACACGCTTGCGCACAGTGTTCAAAATACTACGATTTGAAGCTCAGCTGTTTACCTTCTAAGGCAGCCCTGGAAAGTAGAACAGCGGAGGCGTGGAAATCAGTTGTGCTGTGCGAATCAGCTGAGGCAGAAAGGAAATATAGAACAGGATAGGGAGAGGGCGGGTGGGCAGGGCCAGCTGATCATCGGAACTACTGGTTCTCCCGAACCGATCCAAATTGGCAGTAGCCCACCACTAGATGGGAGGCATTTAAACTTAATAAATAGTTATAATAATAATCCAGTCTAAACAAGTGTCTCTGTTCTCTTTGAGTTCATAAGTATCATTACCAAATATATTGGGAGCAATTTTTAAAAACCCCATTTCACAGAGTAGCGATTGCTAGAACTAACAGACAAATAACTTACCTAAAAACCACAAGCCTCAAATATCTTTAAATTTATCCTCTCTGTTCCAGGACAATTCTGTCTTATTCCTGTTTTCTTTTTTTTCCCAAGACATTCCAGCAGTTAACTTTTTTTTTTAATTAGATTTATATGCTGCCCTTCTCCAGAGACTCAGGGCACCTTACAATGTATTAAGCAATAGCCTTCATACTTTTATTTTTTTATACAAAGTCAGCTTATTGCCCCCACAAACTGGGTCCTCAATTTACCCACCTTAGAAAGGATGGAAGGCTGAGTCAACCTTGAGCCTAAAACTTGCAATAATTGCAGACAGCTGAATGTTAATAACAGGCTATTTAGCCTGTAGAGCTATCTGAGGCTCTTTTTAAAACATATGCATACAAAAAATATTCATTTAAACAGAAGACAGAATCCATGGGCTCTTTTGCTTTTTTTCTCAGGAATGGCTCACAGCTTTCCTAATGGCAATTATGCTTCCTTTTTGTTTCCCCACTGCCTCTCCCCACTATATTGAATTGCCTTCTTTGGGTTATACCAGCACTTCCTCAGTTATCTCACAGTTGTTCACAGGTCCCTTTATTTTTCTAGCAGAAAAAATAGGACCATTTTCTAGCAGAAAGAATGAGGAGCATCATCTCAGTCCCGGGGAACAAAGTAAAGGAGGCCAATCAACCTACAAATCCACTTAACATTTTAAGAAAATGTAAAATAAGTCACAGTAAATCACAATTAGTTTATAAGACAGTACTGTAAATACATCTACACCTTCGTCTATCTCTACCATTCAGGGAGTGCGTCTCCAATGATAACTGAAGCAATAGGCATTTGTTTTCTTTCTTTTGGGATCATTATAGAAAATACAATATTGTGGTCTCATATAAGAAAACATTGAGCACATTAATTCTGCTGGACTGAAAATGAGTTGTTCTTCATGTCCAAGAAAATGCTGTGTGTGCTTTGACAGCCATTATTTACCATCCCAACAGAAGAGTATAAATCAAAATTTGTGTTAGTTTTTGGGCATACCTTCATGCTGAGTATAATTTCATACTGTCCATCAGTGTCAAACTAAAGTGTTGGCAAAGAGAGGCATGAAGCCATGAAAAGCAAATTTAGCAAGCAAAACAGAAGCATTAGAAAACTGAAAAGAGAATGTAATAAACATAGAAATGGCAGTGGAAAAACTCTTTGAGTTATTAACAACACTTTAGCATTGTAGTATTTCAGTAATCTCACGTCTTGCCACCAAATATGCTACATTTTAAAGATAGAAATTCTCTTCACTTTCTACAGAAGAGCAGAAGAGATGTCAAAAATTACTATCCAACAGAGAAAAAAGGCATTCTGTCATTATGCTCATAAACATGGGAGAAATTATAGTGCAGATCATGAACTGAGATTATATATTTAATAGCTTTATAGTTCCACTTTTAAAATCATAATCGTAATCTGAAGTTATCATTTCAAACATCCAAGAGTAAAAATCTAAAAGTCTTCACTACTTGGAAATTACACTGAAAACTTGGTATCTTATTGGTAATTTAGAGAAAAAAGGTTAAAATAAGCATAAGAAGAGGTTATGCTTAGTTTCTTAGCTTTTGCCCAAGGACATGCTTTAAAATCTGCATTTCTTCCTGAAGCTAAACAATTTTTTAAAAGCTGTTTGGCATACCAACCAGCTTCCCAAATTTGTTCTTATGTTTAGGAACAGCTGTGCAGTACTTCATAAGACAGCTGTAATTTAAGTTAAATTGCTCCCAAGCATAGGTGTTTATTACTTATATTGGACTTCACTTTTTGAATCAAAAGATATAATAGAACATCTTTCCATGACACAGTTATTTGACCATATTTTTTCTACAGCTATGAAAGTGCACAAAGGACCATTACTAAACCATTAATCTGACATTTGATGGCAACTAAAATCCACACAGAATATAACAAGAAAACCCCAAAAGCAAAATAGCATTCTCTTTTCTCAAGCCACTTTATGTTTCAATGCATGTTGGAAATAGATAGAAAGTTAATATTCAAATAATAAGCAATATGATTTGTATTCATATTAAAATAAGGTAAATTTCCACAACATTTTATTTCTGAATGCATAGACATAAAATATTTACTCTCCTTGGATGGACAACACCATCCACTCCTGAAGCTTGCTCTTTACTTTAGGGGAGCAGAATGCTATAGGTTAGTTAGAAATGTTTTCTGTAGTAGTGCAATAACTGTAATCAGACAAAGTATTTTGCTACAAACAAATTTCATTTCTCTGATTTCACTGCCACTGAATATCCTAAGACAAAGAAGCAGACTACTTCCAGAGGGCAATAACTGTGTTTTTTCCTCTAAAGAAAACAGCATAAATGAAGCAGCTCTTCAATTCACAAACCCCAAAACACAAGTTACTTCTGGTATGTAAACTGTTGTACTGTCCTTTCACTCTCCTTTTTCAATTCTTCAATATGTGTATCTAAACGTTCCAAAATATGATGGGACCTTTCTTCTTCTTCTTCTAAGAACTTTGCAGCAATCACATCTACGTTTGCAGTAGGCAGAGGACTCTAAAAAGAAAATATGTTCAACAAGGCTATGAACCAAATAAAATCAATTTTAATCTAATGCTTATTTTTACTATTTAAACAATGAAAGGGAGAGAACTACACTATCAGTTTTACAATGTAATTTCAATTCTAGCTGATGTACTAGCTTCAGGACTAGCTAGGCTACAGTGATAAACTTCTTACTAACTCTGCTTCTAGATTACTGCAACATGAGGTACAACTAATTCAGGAGAGTGGACAGCCACTTGTCAGAAATAGTATAGGGTCTCCTGCTTGAGCAGGGGGTTAGACAAGATGATCTATAAGATTCCTTCCAACTTTGTTATTATTCTTTTTTTTCATCTTTTCTATTCTATTCTGTCTGTGTATGTCAATCCTTGCCAATTAGGAGGCCCTGTCTGTAGTGCCAAAAGGAAATGTTGGGAAGCATTACCACAAGGACTGGTTGTGGAACTCTTTTGGTGAAGCATGTCAAGCATACACTGTTTTGCTGAAGCATGTCAGCATCTACTTATTAGTTAATTTACATGTACCTCTTTAAACTTTATTTGAAGCATTTGCCTCTGACTTCTATATGGTTCGTACTTTATTGCATTGTATAGCTTTTAGTTTTGTTATTTTGTATTCTGCACATTGCTCTTAGCATTGGACAAAGAGAAATAATAAATTGAAAATCAGAAAATGTTTCTGCATTGACTACAAGAATTTAACTGCAAATGGAATCCCAAGTTAGAAGCTAGCTACATAAATATCTACATATTTTTAAAATACATATCTATTTTTAAAAAGCCAAATCACTTAAATGGCTACTTTATTTGCATTTATGATCTCTGAAATTTTTTTTGACCAAGATTGAATATTTGGTTGTATATTGAAAAACATTTATTGAAAATGATAACTATCATTTGGCTTTTAAGGCATCTAGGTTTAATTTGGATACATGCTCCAAGAGCTGAAAGTCTCAGTGAAATATATAAGACTGTCTTCTCAACAAGAAGATTAATCTGCAAACCTTTAACAGTCCTGTCCCCTTCCCCCTCCCCCCCAATAATTACTGGCATTCCTCAGCAACCATATGGCCTTTGAAAACTGAATACTAAATATTCAAAAATCTTATTGGTAAATTATAATTAATCCTTCAAAAAGTACATGTAAGTAATTTTTCAGTTTATATAAATATTTATATTCTATGCATTTTTTGCATATGAATTTGCTTCTCGTAGATAAACTAACTTTCAAACAATCAAACATACCAACAGTTAAAGCACTCTGTATACCTATCATGTTTTAGCACTCATTCCAGCAGTCCTTTCCCCAGTAATGTGTTCTGCCCTATATTTTCTGCTAAATTCGAAGTTAATAGCAAACTAGCACCAGATTTACAAGCATTGTTCCTCAGCATTTAGAGAACAGTTTCCAATTATTATAGTTGGCAATTGGGAATTTATGATTCTCATTTTTCTTTCATTTCTTGTTCCAGTCAATGTAGATTGAAAGGGAAATAGCATGCCATTAGTGAGTGAAAATATTTCAAAGAGGACATACTGAAATGAATGCAGAACTTCACAGATTATGGTATCAGAAAATAGTATATCCCTTACAATCTTTGTTATGCTTACCAAAGGTGAAAAGTCTTTCTCACACTCTCTTGATACCATGTAAGAAAATTCTGGGTCTTCACAGAACAAAATGTCTGATCTCCCAAGAGATTCATAAGGCAAAGATTCGATACTGTTTGTTCTATGAGGTAGTCCAGCAGCTGTACTAGAAACAGGAAGTGTTCTGGATGGAAAGTGTTTTGCTCTCTGGAGTTCCTCCTCATAATGTTTAACAGTCCTGTCATATTTAGCTTGAAGTGCTTTCATTTCTTCCTCATGTTTGCACTGCAGATCCTGTATTCTCCTGTAAATTTATTAGAAATAGAATGTTAGATTGAACAGACCAATTATTTTCAATTTAAAATCTACAAAAGTGTTTAGTGGCTGAAATCACACCCAGAATGCAATATAATCCACAGAAAATTTAAATATAATTTCCCTCTGTGCTATTCAAAAGGCATGTATTACAACTGCTTCTACCACGTGAAACTGTCTTTTCCAAAACAGGAGGGAAGAAGAGAGAACATCTTTTTTCAATGTTCTTTCTGTTTGGCAACAATGTAGAAAAAAATTAATCAAATCTCATTTACATTTAATAAAATATTGGAAATGACCAAAAATTATCAAAACAGATTTTGAAGTATTTCAGCATTCTTTTTAAAAAATCAAAATCTAGTGTATGTTAGGGTTTCAAAAAAATCTACATTTTCAAAATCATATAAATTCTTACTTGTTTTCTGCATTTGTTATCTCAGTCACCTGATGCTGCAATTGCTGCACAATATTGTCATATTTGCTCTGAGAAAAGCATGACGAAGCTTCCAAGTTAGTTCTAGTTTCTGCTAATTCTTTCTGTAGTTGCTTATTCTGAAGTTCCACTTTATTTAAAACCTTGTTATAACTTTCCTGGAATTCCGCAAAGGAAGTACTTTTTGCCTTAAAATGATAGAAACAAGTTAGAAAGCAATTTTTTGTTTAATGAAACTCAGTTGCTTGTAAAGTTATTTTTTCTGTTTTAAGGATTTAAGAAATTTACAAGTCTTTTATTAAGAAAGAACCTCTTTGGAAGTTAAGTCAATCACAAAATGTCTGAATCATCATGTGACCTAATCAAATCTACAGACCAAAATTTCCCTTATTCATCTCAAATGAATATGAACTTCAAAACTACTTTGTGGATCACTCACAAATCAATATATATAGCTTCATAATTCAGATCCAAAACAATGAGACTGCTCTCTGATTGCTGAGGATACTCAAAATCTCCTAATATGCCATTTAGTAGAAGTTGCTGCATGATTAGCATATTTTTGCTCTATATAAAAACTTAAATAAACAACAATGGCTAAAATGAATCTAAAAATCTTATTATGGACAAAGCCAAACAGAAGCATAAACACAAATTAGGATATAACTTATAAATGCTTGCCTTGAGCAAAAGAATTTCTTAATTGTCATTTCCATTTTGTTTCTTCATGGTTACATGGGTAAGTGATTAAAATTTTTGGAGTTAGTTTCTGCACCCTAACTCATTACAATTAATTTGCAAGAACTGCAATTTTTTATCGAATTCAAATAGTTCATTATGAATTTTTAAAAAAAATATCCTTGTGTAATTGTTAATTTTGTAAAAAGTATATATTTTTTTATTTGATACAAAAAAAGCTAAGCCTAGTTTCATTTTATGCCAGATATAAAACATTTGTAAGGAGTCCTTCTCATATGGAGTCTCTTTTTAAAAATATCCTCTCTTTATACAGAGATCAAGAGGGCAGCACTGAGACTATGAACTTACACTGACATCTAGTGTTCATCCTAAATAAAATAATACTTTATTTACTTTTTTTTTTAAAAAAAATCATTATCTGTGGAATATATTGAGAAACAAATTTCCTAATCAACTTTACACCTGACTATTACTGTCTACAGTAGATACACACAGTAGTTTGTTTTTGGACAGAAAGATATCTAAGCAGCTTCAACTATGTATAAATGCATAAAAATAATACTTGTCTATACAACAAACCACTTAAGCAACTCAATGCATCAAAGGAAATAACACAGCTCAATCAAAATATATTCTACCTTCTGCAGCTTCTCTGACAGATGGTGATTTTCTTGTCTGAGGGCTTCCAACTGAGACAGAACAGCCTTAAGAGATAAATTTAATTTGTTAACATTGTTAGTTTAGATTAGATGCAGGAAATAAACAGTCCCTTGGCTATATACTTCTTATCAAGCCATGTGGACTTTAGTATCATAAATTATTTCAAATATGAGAAGCCAAACATATTCTGAAGTTATTGCTAATTATATTTAAATACTTTGGTAAAATATTACCAAAAAGAATAAGAGTGTCCAAGAGAACCAAAGAAAACAAGTTTGACATTACTATTTTTAATTGAACAAGTTGTTTTACTATACTATAAAATATTGTAAAATTCAATTATTTTACCTTGTGTTCTATTGTCTTTTGTTCTGTTTTTTCAATTTCTATTTTTAGTTGTTGCTCTAAGCTTAAAGTAGAACCCAAGGAAGAAGGCATTGTGATCTCACGCTGATGCAGTTCCCTTGTTAGTTGGGCAACCTCAAGCCTCATTCCTTCCAATTCTCTGCTATGACTTTGCTCTTTGCAGGATAGCTCTTCTTTCAGCTGGACAGAATTGGATACAAATTTGCAGGTCAACATTTTTTGTGATAAATCATGGAGTATATTACTACCAATCTCTCTGTAGCATAATTTCTTCCTGTTACCTTGCAAAGGAATCATACTGCAGCAATGTTTCAGAAATCCATTGCATTAAGTTACAGTTTGTTTATTTATTTATTTATTTATTGAATTTCTATACCGCCCTTCTCCCAAAGGACTCAGGGTGGTGAACAGATTAAGATTTCATATACATATAAATATATTTTATAAACAGTAAATAATAAATTGAGTCAACTTGGTGTATCTACTAAGACCTTGGCATAGAATTTAGATGTTTATGCTAGCCCTGCTTGTTGAAACAGAAAGGTCTTCAGTTAAAACATTCCTGCTGGACGAATCATCTGAAGTCCTTGTATTCAACCAAATAGAACCTAATTGATGATTTCCTGTATTTTCATTAAAACCAGCCAACAACAATGTAGAAATATGACCAAGTAAGACTGGTTTTAGAAAACAGTTTGAATTGCTAAAGATCAGCAGGTTAGGGTACAAAAGAACAACCTCCAAAAGCCATTCATAGTAAACACCAGCAACTCTTACAATGTTGAAATAATGGGTCTAGTAGAAAGCTGTCACTCCTAAAATTCCCAGTATGGCTCAAAGAAAGGATGGTATATACAATACTTTCAACTCCTCCATATTTTATACATTATTCCTATAGGATCATCATCCATCTTGGTCTGAGATAAATATTTGATATGGACCGTAAGAGAATGTAAGACAGTATGCTTAGATTGCCACATGCAACTTAAATGAGCAACTCAAATTCAATTTAGATGAAAAAGTCATTTTAACAAGCCAATCTGCTGAAACATGAATAAGCTTAAGCATCCTTTTTCTTCACAATGCCCACAAACATTTCAATAGTCTTAAAACACAGCCTTGTGTGAGATCAGAACTAAGAAACTGATTGAACCAATTAAGATGTTGCCTCTGAAGTCATCAGTGTAAAAGAAAGAAAAAAACTAAACAGTTCTTCAGTTCACAGTTTTAAATTCCCATACATTTAAATCTCCATACATCACAATTTATGGATGCTTTCCCTTTAAGCTTGAACTACACTGGGTATTTTTATTTCTTGTGATGCTGGATTTTTATTTCTTGTGATGAGTAAATGCAGCCTCATTATACTGAGGATATAACTTTCACCTAAATATGCCAAGATGACAAATACTGTCTACACCTTAGCCCTTGACACTAATACCATTAGTGGATGGCATACAATTTTGAGGAATGGATGGTTATGCTAAATTTGAAGTCTTAATTCAGAAAACCACAAAGAATTATAGATTTAGTGACAGGTCTTTTGAATTTATTTTTTCTTTCTTTAGGTTGATTCATTTTCAAAATTTGTCTCAAGTTTTTCAGAGCTGATGAAAAAAGAAAAACAAAAGATATACCAGTAAAGATAACATAGCATTTGATAAATGGTATCAGATGGTATCTAACAGAAAACTTTCCTGAACTATATTTCTAAGCATACCCTCTCAACCAGCTGGCCCATCTTCCATTTAATTTCAACTTGCTGCTTTACACTATTGACATTTCATTGTGCAGAGTTATGCTCAGTTTTTCTTTTCAGCCAAGGCTGGGTAACTTTCTCTGTCTGCAATTCCTTGCATTCAACTATTCTTCTGGAATTTTGGAAATTATAATAATAATGATACGAGACATTAGGGAATTTCTTGCCATTGTTTTTAGGAATATTCTACAATAGGCACCTTAGACAGTCCAAAATATAAACAGATATTAGTCTGTACTTTTTATAGCTATCTAACTTTACTTACATAACATGAAATGGAGACTGGGCTTTTTTCCATAAATAATTTACTTTGAAAATGGAAAAGTCAACTTGCAGGCATGAAGATTACAATAATGGAATCAATGAGTATTTTGAGTTGCAAAAAAAATAATCTTAAATTCTGGATAATCTTCAATATAATTCATCCGTCCAGTTTTAGTACTCTTTAATGATAAACTGTTTCTATGTCTACATTTTCACAATGTAAGAAATTCCATATTGTCCCAATCTGTTTTAAAGATATATATTAGCTGGGCACTTTATGTATTTATTTGTACAAGAGATCCACACTTTTTTTATCTCTG
This sequence comes from Masticophis lateralis, assembly GCA_030761175.1. NCBI lineage: Eukaryota > Metazoa > Chordata > Lepidosauria > Squamata > Colubridae > Masticophis > Masticophis lateralis. Next base: position 39,844,014 of record JAUDYJ010000005.1, on the reverse strand, counting down.
TCTTGGCTTTGCACAGCTGTTCTTCAGTTAGTCGAAGCTCCAGAAACTTCTCCATTTGCTCTTCAGATGGCTGGATGCACTTTCCATCTGGAGAGCCCAAGCTAAAGCCAAGAAAGATACATGCAAAAATCAAAAGCAAGTATTTTGTAAGCAACATAATACCAAATTTAACAAATCCAACAGATTTTTTGTTTCATAGGGCTTTTATTAATCTTTAATTTAAGATATACATATAGTATTTCATCTAGCACTAAGGTTAACAATTCAACAGAAGAAAATCAAAATGTGTAAATGGCCACAGTACTGGAGATATATATCATGATTCCTATATTTGCTTTTTAAAGATGAAGAAATTTTTGAGGTCATGTACCTGCCCTCAAGTTGAATCATTTCAGCACCATCGAACCTCTGGCACAAATGTTCCTCTAATTCTGTTCCACCTTTGGCTCCTGTTGTCTTTTGCAGCTGCCTAGACAAAACAAGTTAATGCTTGAAGCCTTCTAACAAACAAAGTAAATTATACCAGTTGTACCGGAAGGCATTCCTGTAGACATTCATGATATAGATGAAAATGGTAATGTGTCTTTAAAATAACTTTAAATATTTATCAAAATTGTAATAAAAGAAGTTCTATCATAATACTACATCAGGAGGTTTTATCAGTCAATGACATACAATATAAACCTCTTACCAATCATCTTTTTAAATTATTGTCTCAACCTGAATGGTCTTCCTAATATTGGGACACTGATTTAAAACACTTTATTAGAACATTAAGGGAGCTAGTTTGGTTTAGAGATTAGAGTTTGGATTAGAGCAGAAAAAACTGAGTTCCAGACCTGCCTTATGAAGGCATCTGGGTGACATAGAGCCACTCAGCCTCTTGTTAATTGTCCATGTAGCTGTTGGGAGTCAAAAGTTATTTGAAGTAACACCACACACACACACACACACACACACACACACAAAGTGAAGTGGCATATTACTTTTTAAAATGAGGTGGATGGGTGAATCTCTGGGCCTAATTTTAAGGAAAGGGGAAAGGGGGAAATGGGGAGAATTACAAAGGACTGAGAGATGGAAAGAGTAATCCCCTCTGGGCTTCTGGTAAAAGAAATCTTTCCTTTTCTTAGTAGACTCATATGCAGGACAAGAGAGAAAAAGAGACCATATGGAAGGATGGCCATGCTATTATTGGCTCCAGTCTTATCTACTTTTGGCAGCAATTCACAACCAATTTAGGAAATTATGGCTTTAATGCTGGAAACTTAATTAATTCAGTTAGGTTGAAATTTCATGCATGCACTGGACAGCAACAGACATTCTTAGCACCACAAAAATTGAGTCTCAAAAATGTACTTCACAATGCCTAAACTAGCTGAACTGGCAATTTCAAATCTAGAGAAATTGCAGCAAGGGTGTTTACAATCAATAGCCAGAGACACATTTTCACATTATAATAATGCACAACTGCATTTTGATCACTTTTTATTATTTTTGCTCTACTAGAATATTAAGAAAAAGTTCAATTTGCCAAACAAAATTATGCTAATTTTCTATAAAAACTGAGTTTTCATATACAGGCAACAGTTGTATTGACAATCAACATAAAGGCAATCCATCTGTTTTCCTACTTTAAAAAATCTGAAAATATTTTAAATTATGTTATAAATCTATGTAAACATATTTTTTCTTCTTAATTGAAGAATAATGATATATTGCATAGTAATCTAAGTTCAATATTTTCCTCAATATTTGTAGACCTACCTGATAAAAGTTTCTTTCACATTCAGAGTTTCAGTCAGCTTGGATAATTCTTTCTGTAACTGTTCATGATAAATCTGTAAATTCGTGATAAAGTCCTCCTGAGACAGCAGAGTGGCCCTGAGTTCCATCTTTTCATCATGAATAACCTTCAAAGGAGAAAATGAAACTCAGTAAGAAATAAATCTAATTTATGGGATTAAATTTACCTTTCAATAGAGAACACATCCGTTTCTTACCAAACCGTGTTTCCTGCTTAGCCTCAATGGAATGCTAGAACAAAGTGGCTAAATAATAATATTCCAAGTAATTACTGTTACACACTTTGTATTATTCAGCTTCCAAGCAATTCATTCACACACCTCTAGGGAGTTCCGGGAAAGTTTCAGTTCGTGTAGAAGCTTTTGTTGTTCTGCCAGAATCTTCTGGTTAGTAGCAGTCAAATCATCTACTCTTATATTCAGCCTCTCCAGTTCCAATTCATTGGCACAAATAGTGTCATTGGCTCTTTCCAACTTGCTGGCTAAATGATGGATTTCAGATTGGCTTGCCAGTTCCACGGATTCAAACATTTGCTTCCGGCTGCACAGTTGAGTCTATAAAGTTGAAAGCATTATTCTGTTAAAATTAAGCAATATCTTTCAAGGATAAAAATTAAGTTGGATGCAGATGTTACATGTCATTCTATTTTCCAATGTGAGCAGATTATTTTTTCCAAAGCTTATTTCCATTGTAGAAATAAGGCATTGTGGCTAGAAAAATTTCTCAGAGCCACTCAGCATATATTTAACTCTATCAGATCTTTATCCAATTAAGAATACCATTCTATTAGGCCAAGGAGATAACTGACCACCTTCAGATCCCATTATCTGCAACTCAGTTTTGGTCCTTAAAAGAAAAGTTCAAAAATTGAATCTCAAAGATTAAATCTCAAAAGTGTTTTGAGCATTTCTGAAATGAAGGATGGCATCGGCCATTGTTATAGGCTTCTTCTCCATGAAATGTTCAAGTGCCTCCAAAGCAAGCAGAACAAAAGTCCAATTCAAGCTAGAAAAAGGGGTTATCTCTGTAAAGGATTCAATGCCAGGGATAATGAGACATCTGAGGAAACACTCTTATTTTTTCATATGAGCAGTATTAGAACTGATACAAATTCTGACTGATTATTGCAAGCAGCCAAAATTTCTGACTAATTCAGACAAATTGATACTAATAGACTCCTCATATATTAAAAGTAAAAAAAAATACATTGCAAATGACATAAATCTAAAGAAACTTATTTCAAAAATAAAAGTTACTGTTACAGGATTTATTTTAAGGACAGAAATATTGCATACCATTTTTTATTCTTGCTCACAGATTTACAATTTTTTCCTTACACTCTCCACCTTTCAGTTTTACTAAAAAAGAACTGAAAAGCAAGGTGCTTGGGCTGCAGAGGAAGCAATCAAACTTTAATACAGCACAGAAGGCTAACATGCCTGTGATCTGTCAAAATAGTAGAAGTTGGGAGAGCATATATGTGAGCTGTAACAAGATAAAAAAATATTCTTGCCAAGTTTTCTTTTTATTACCCAATTAATGTTGACCATGACACTATTTTTTATTGGGGGGGGGGGGGGACTTTTAAAGATTTGCAAAAGCGAATATTACAGAAGTACATTTAACATTTTTGTGTCACTGATTTAACAAATCAAGCAAAACACAGTTTGCAGAAATTCCTGAGATTTCTGTTAAAAGAATTGTTGGGGTCAAATTACAATCCCCTGACCTCAATACATCTTCTCAGAAAAAACTATTTGCTCAATCACAAAACATTTAGAAGGCCAAAGCATGCCAATATGCTGAGGAAAGATACTGGGATGATATATGCAGAGCTCTGGAAAAGCAAAATAAAGTAACTCCCTAGAACAGGGGTGTCAAACTCACATCATCATGGCAGCATTGGGACTTTTTTCCCCTTCACTAAACCAGGTGGGGTCGGAGCCAATACGTGATGCATCAGCCCACGGGTGATTTTGACACCCCTGCTCTAGTAAGAAACAGAGCTCTCTTCATGAAATACTGCCTTTTTCTTCTTTCAAAACCCAACTGTCTTTGAAGCCTTTGCCCCAACACCTCATAGCTACACCCTACAGCCTCACTGACTTTATAAGCATATGATGTGTTATATACATGAAATATGCAGTTGCTCTTCCCAATCACATATATATTGTTTTGTATAAGTCTGTAAATAGGGACAGTAACCCCACCCTTCACTTTGTTGACACTTTGTTGACACTTGTCAACAAAACAATTTTGTAATTAGGTGTAATGTGTTCCTAAAATATTCTACAATACCATTTGCTTTACCCAAATTTGCATCATAGGATCTTTGATTTCCCCAATATTACTTTTCAAAGGGCATTGAATGGATCTGTTTTGCCAGACAGCCTGAATAGTTAGCTATTCAGCTATGCAGAGTTCTACAGTGTTATTTTGTATCAAATTATTGTCACCTAGCATACATATATAATACACACACACACACACAACATCTAACAAAGTAACAAATAAATAAATAATCAATAGAATCTCTGCTGGGGAAGCAAATATTTTTATGGAAAACATTCATTATTAACTACAATCATTCCAGAAACATGAATGTGGCAAATACACAGCTAGACTTGAAAATAAAAATGCAAAATATTCTTCTTCTATTATCTTGTCACTAACAGACGTATTACCAAGCAAGATTCTCTAAAACCCAGTTTTAAAAGGCTGAATCATCAAGAATTTAAGTATAACTTCAACAAGGTATTTGTTTTAAAAAGACACCCTTGTTCCCAAGCCATTCTGTCAGCATTTGCCTTTTGCAAAGCTACCATCAGTGTCAGCTTCAATCCCATTGCAGTCAATTTCTGCCATGCCGACTTCTATTCAGAAGCAGCTCTGTAGTCCATTAAGTGGAAAGCTCCCAGCAAGAGCTTCTTAGCTGTCACAGCAAGCTTTTTTGCAGATGGAACCTCATCTGTTAAACTAAACCACAGTAGCCTTAAGCCAACATATAATTATTTCTTTTTAGAAACTGTGAAAGTCTGCTTTCAACGTCATGAGCAATAAACAATAGAACTTAGGATATTTCAGTTATATATCAGATGCATATTTTGTAATATACCTATACTATTTATGAAAAGCATCATTTACATCTATTGCATATATTGTTGCACATATCAGGCATTTAGTTGCCATAAAGCCTTTAACAAAATATTTTTTTTAAATTGAACTATTTGTTTTCCCACATAAAACATTGTTTGGGAACTTAATAGCAAAGAGGAGAAGTGCCTATTAGTTACTGAACAGATTTTAGATTATTTCCTGACTATATGCACAGTGGTGTTTTGTCAACCTTTTTGACTTTTCTATGTTGTTAGTTGCGAAGTTGTGTCCGACCCACTGCAATCCCATGGACTATGTTCCTCTAGGCCTTCCTGTCCTCTACCATCCTCTGGAGTCCATTTAAGTTCACGCCTACTGCTTCAGTGACTCCATCCAGCCATCACATTCTCTGTTGTCCCCTTCTTCTTTTGCCCTCAATCTTTCCCAGCATTAGGCTCTTCTCCAGTGAGACCTTCCTTCTCATTAGGTGGCCAAAGTAGTGAGGTGAGTTTCATCTTCAGGATCTGGCCTTCTAAAGAGCAGTCAGGGTTGATCTCCTCTAGGCCTGAGCAGTTTGATCGTCTTGCAGTCCAAAGGACTCACAGGAGTCTTCTCCAGCATCATAGTTCAAATTCTTTAGTGTTCAGCGTCAATTCTTTGGTGTTCAACCTTCCTTATGGTCCAACTTTCACAGCCATACATTGCAACTGGGAAAACCATAAATTTTCTATTATGTCTGCATAAATATGACCTAGAACATGGATCTATCTATTATCTACCCAAATCATAAACCTAAATATAGAGAAGCCAAATTAAACAAATGAGTCTAAACATTATGCTTGTTCATATATTTATTGAGGAAAATGACCCAAAGCTGTGTACTTAGAGGCACAACTTTACATACTAAACAGGACAGGATTATCCCACAAAAGACTCACTTCAATGGTTGTTTGAATACACTCAAGATTGCCTTCCCAGCAAACAGTTCAACTTAACGGTACCTGTACTAGCTCAGACTTCTCAGCTAAAGTCTTCCTCTGTGCTTCCAATGAAGCAATTTGCTGCTGGTACTGCAGGCGCTGCTTTTCCCAATCTAAAGACTTTTCATGGAACTCCTAGAAAAAATAATGACTATTTACAATAGTCACAACTAATGATTTACAATAGTTACAACTAATGATTTATTTACAATCTGGATGCTTAAGAGTATTCTGGAGTTCCTTTCAAGATTAAGCTAAATTCTGATATTAGGTTATTGGATATTATTGGCTAAATAGACTTAACAGTTGTTTTTAAGGTATTAACACTCTGCTTTCCAAAGGAACGTTACAAGTAGCATATACCTTGCAAGTATGGCATAGCAAAAATCAGAAACAATGCTGAAGATTAAAATCAGTTTAGATAAAAAAGTGAATTCTGCTGAAGAACAGAAGGCTCTTGAAGTTAGAAAGATATAACCTGATATTTGAGTGGCATGAATATTTGTGATGGCACTGACCTAAGAGCAGGTGGTTGACCTCCTAAACATAAGGACCCTGTCTATTTCTTCAGCTACGACAGAATTAAATTGTTCCCAGACAACAAGGCAGGTGCAACTGTACTTCAGTCATCTCCCCGGGACCTATACCAAAGTTAGAATCTACATTGGAACTTATATTCCAAGCATAAGAAAAAAGAACATGGTGGTGGTGGATCACCATTAAATATACTTTTTTTACTGACCAATTATATGAAACTAAGAAGCCCATTAATTTCAATTGGATTTATACTGAGGTAAGGTCTCGTACTTCCAAATTTAAAATAAAAATGTTGAGATTTTTCCAAACCTATTCACACCTACTTGAATTTATAAATTCTGACCCAGACAATTTTCCCACCTACCTTTAATTTCTTGGTCAGAATCTTTATTTCAGACTGATCCTCCTCTTGGCTCTTGGAAGATTGCTTAGTTCCTTTTAACTGTTTCTTCATCAATTTTTCATAACTTCTTTTCAACCTAGCTAGCTGGAAAAAAGAAAAATAGTTTTGAGCATAAATACTAAAACAGAGGAATACATTTTTAAAAACACCTAGTCTGTTTTCAATGATCAGAAAATTCATATTTATAAATTAAATTAAGGAGAGTATGAATATTTCTGAAATGTTTTGTTTCAGTGAAATGTCCTTATTATAACAAGTACAAATTAACCATCTTTCATTGAAAATACAGTAAAGAAAGTAAATATCTGAAAATTCCAAACTTAACTATCATCAAATCAAGAATGAACAAATCAACAAAACAAAAATATCAAGAAAATAGAAATAGAACAAGGATAGTTTAAGAGTTTTAAAAAAGTAAACAAGGAAGCAATATTGTCAATGAACTATGAATAATTTTATATTTCACTTCAAACAGTATGTATACTTCTTTAAGATGAGTATTTATTTAAATCAAATTAGCCTGCTATAAAAGTCACACTGTTGATCGAAAAGAAGTGGACATTGCACAAGGGTTTCATTTTTATCGTACAGATCAATAAGGATAAACAACCAACAGTAACTTGGGATACTACAGATAGAGGCATAATTATTCTTATAAGTGAAAAATAAGATATGAGGATTACCCCGTTATTGGATTTTACTATTACAAACTACTGGTGCTTTTTAACCTTATTAATGTTCAATTGTGTTGTGATTCCAGCTGCCAAACTTTATAAAGATCTGCCACTGAACTTCAATCTAGCTTGATGGAATCCTTCCTATTTTTAGGAGGGACCTCCTAAACAAGAATCGTTATTCATAAAATAATGTATTTAACTTACAAAAGGAACACAAAATTTAATTTCATCAACAGCCCAGAGAAGACCTGAACACTGTGTGGCCTCTGCACGTGACTATCCCACTATCTTTTTTTTTTCTTTGAAATGTCAATAAATTTGCCAGGGCTGCTCAAAATGTGCATAATTTAGAGCCTCTAATGCTTCCAGCTCTACCACTCTTTTGCTAGCCACCAAACAGCTAATCAATGCACCAGGTATTCCTTTGGGATTCCTGTGATTTTTAATTTATCGATATGACCCTTTCCCCTAGCAAGTTGTATAGGCCTGGCCTAGAATAAAACAAAACTTTAACACTCCAGGGGCAAATTTAATCCACTACTAGTCACTTCAGCAAATAAAGAGAAAACAAAACAAAAAGCACATACTGACATGAAATGACACTACAGCATCTGAAAATTTTAAACTGAAATAGTTAAAAAAATGGCAAGCCTTTTAGTTTCTTATTTTGGAAAAAAATTTCAAACTACAGAAATGCACACGCTAACGTAAATAATTCATCTCTGTCTTCTGTTATATGGAGAGTGGACATTATTTGAAATGTTTGCCTTTATTCACCTGAAATCAATCCATATTACTTGATTTCAAAATCTATCTGACAAATATGATTAGGAAAAAACCTGCTTTACATTTTGGTCAAGGCAGTTCAGCTATCTTTCAGAGAGCTCACCTCATTTTGGACTTTTGTTAATTGACATTCATATTCTATAGTCATCTCACGATTCAGTTGCTCCATCTCATCTAATCTCTGGCATAATCTCTCAGTCTGGAGGATAATAGTATAAAGTTTAATACAGAAAAGTCTATCTGAGAAACATTACTTGGCCAATGGGATGGAAAAACAGCAAACCTATGGAGCCACAGAACTAAATATATAAATGTTTGTCCAGGCAAATAACAATCCAACAAAGAGTCAGAACTCTAAATTAGTAAAACAGACTTTTTACTCTCCCTTCTCCCTCCCTATACCACTTATTTGCCTTGATAAGGAAATGAATAAACAAGGTTATTTTCAAAATAGAAAGTAAAACTGATCCAATCTTCAGAATCTTTTGATGATACAACATGAGTAAAATTAATTTTTCATATTTAAATAAAAGATGAACAAAACTGGTGGGACATCATAAAGAAGTCTTCCTACAAATTGTAGCAACTTGCAAACATACTCTCCTAGAGTCAAAATGTACAAGCAAGGGGTTGCTAAGGAGTTTCAGGTATTCATAATTACAATCTGGACCCTCTTTACTTTTTGTAGAAATAGCTCAATATCAAAATTGTCTTAAATTTATTTGTGTTGGCACGGACTAATTCTGGTGCTCCGACAGTTCAAATGTATCGGAGAAAGGCCTAAGAGAATAAAACAGTTAATTTAAAAACTAATTTTCAAAGACTAGTGGTCCTTCACATTACTTTCTTAAGGGGAAAAAAGTAACAACCACGGATATCATATTTTATGAGTCGATGCATCCATAATGTAGTGTTCTCTTTAAGAAAGGATGCGTGACACTGAACTTTTCTATGCTATCGATTTATTATACCCAAAACACCACCCAGTCACTTTTTGTGAAATGGATGGCCATACAAATATGATAATAAATAAATATCATCAGCACATCCAACCAAACCACCAAAGGCAAAATGTATATTGCTGCAGGTCTCACTATAAATCCCTCATATGAAAAAGTTCTCAGAGCCCAGTGCCATTTTTGAATTCTGGTAACAGATTGCATGTGAGATAGATAGAAAGACAGATATAGTTTTTCTTGGCTACTGGTGTTATGTTCTTAATCTTTACAATATTTTATCAATGACCAGTTAAATGGTTTTGACTATAAAGTGTGAATCAAATCATGATACAATAACACATAAACACATAACACATAAAACTTTTCAATATAGAGAACAAATGAGAAAAACAGATGTAAAAAAATGTAATGATGAATCCACCACTTTAACTGTATCAAATGAATACTATTCACATACTATTTGCAGAATTCTCAAACTATGAATAATGGATACACTTCATTGTCATAAAAATGACAGCATTTTTACTTAGGGAACAATCCCTTTAAATCATCTCCAGAAATGTTCTAATTGTCTATTTAAATAAAATGAAAATTACATGAAGCTCATAGAGATACCTCTCTGCGTTTCTCCTCTGCTGCATTTTTGAGGGAAGACAGCTCCTGGTCTCGGAGTTCTAAACAAGACTCCAAAGCCTGAGTTTGAGTATCCCATTCAGCTTTCTTGTGAGCCACCATGATATCAATTTGCTTCATCAATTCTTGCAGCTCTGCCTCACATGAAGTCTGGAAACTTCTGCTGTCAAGAAAATACCTTTACTGATGGCACAATTATCAGAAAACTGATATTGCTAAGCAAAGCTTTCTTCATCTTTTTCTCCAAGATCAGCCCCTAGCCATCTATAGCACAGCGATGTAGCAGATTTAGGCTCTCATTCAAAAAAATGCTTCAGAGTATACAAATATGCAAACATAATATTCATCCATAACTTCTTAAAACAGCTGTACTTTTTCCTGGTATTATGCAGCTGCATAAAATTATAAAATAATAACAATCACTTGTTAACAACCATTCAAAGATCCCTGGTACTATAATAGATGCACTCAACCTCCCTATACCTCTCCAAAATTATGATGCCATAGAGTGTTATTTTTTCATTATTATCAGAACTATAAGTATAATTATAAACATTTTCTGAAACTGAACATAATTGATATATGTGTTCTAAAATTAGAATAACCTAATAGCTATTTTTAGTTCTACATAGCTAATTCTTAAGGAGCATTACTTTACATTGAGTGCACTTAGGTGCGCATTAGGATGGCTTACATATCTCTCTGTAATTAGCCTGAATTAATCTGTACAGCAACTTTAAAAAGTACCCGTATTTTCCGGCGTATAAGACGACTGGGCGTATAAGACAACCCTCCTCAGAGCCATTTAAGGCTCGTCAGAGCCTTATGGGCTGGTCTGCCTGGTTACAGGAGAATGAGACCCGGCATATAAGACGACCCCTGACTTTTGAGAAGATTTTTGTGTGTTAGAAAGTAGTCTTATACGCAGGAAAATACAGTAAGTATAGTACTACTATTTTAAATACCCTTTGCAGTTGCATTTAAACAAGGTATTAAGAAAGAAGCAAAACCACAGCTGTTTCTGAATTATAAAACTTTCTTAAAAGTTTATTTAAAATAATACTTAACAACACCATTGTTAAATTGGTTTACTTTAGTAAAAAGGAATACAAATTATAAATGAATACATATTTCTTTTTCTCAATTCAGAATTTTTGTACTGTAATGGAGAAAAACACTCCAAATTGGTGCATTTAATAAATGTGGATTTTACTAACAATTTGGTAAAGGAGATAGTTAATATATTTTTGCTTTGATACTTAATGTTATTTTAATAACATTTTCAAAAAATAGCAAATACATACCTGTCATGTCTTTGGGTTTGCATTTTCTCCAACAATGCCTCCATCCTGAAATCACTTCCCTTAAAGCTGTTGAAGGGAAAATGAAAACTGTGGTACAATAAGCTATCATCATTTCTACCCCTCCTATCAAACTGCAAGTACACACACACACTTGATATTTGATATTTGCCCCACAATTAGAAAAAATGAAAATCACTGAAGAATTACACAATTTATGTTAGGGGATAGTTAACCCTTCAATAGCTTTACAAGCTAAAAGTTGGGAAGATTATAACCTATAGCCGTGATGGCGAACCTATGGCATGTGTGCTCAAAGTGGCATGCAGAGCCAAGTCACCTGGCATACATGGCGACACCCATTGCTCTTCCAGGTTTCTGGTGTGCATGTGCACGTGACATGTTCCCTTTTTGGCACTTGCTGTGCGCACTCTCTTTTTGCCACTCAGTGCCAATAAGGTTCACCATCACTGACCTGTAGTCTATAAACTAAAAATAATACAAAAATAAACCAGCAAACATTTGCTAAAACTTTAATACCTAAGCAAGCTTTATTTCATACTACATTGCCATAGTATAAAATTAAGGATTATAAAGTAACTTTAAAGCTATTCATAAAAATGTGTTTGTTGCAATTATTTTTACTTTGTGTCTCTTTCTTTTTCAAAACAAGAAAAGAAAAACATCACCCACCCCAAACCATTCACCATAGTTTATTTTCAGATTGAAGAACTACAAATGACCCCGAAGATGTTTCTTTTAAGAAATGTTGATGTATAGATACAATATCTGGACTAAAATGATTTTCGCATACAAAACAGTTTTATAGCATTTTTACAGAAAAACTCCCAACTGATACTAAGATTAGAAAGCTGAGATATCAGAGGCAAGCATACTGCCTTTATAAAACTGCAGACTGGTTCACAAATTGACCTAGCAAAATTTAGCATCTGATGTATCCCATTGAAAAATTGCATCATATGAGCCAAAACACCTATCCGTCATTATTTGTGGGGATCCATTTATATTAGGATTTTGCAGACGTTTAAGTTATTGTTACTGTGATTATAGATATGTTATTGTATATATTTATTTTATTGCTTTTGTATTATTTTAACTGATCTTAGTTTATTACTTCTTCATTTTGATTGTTGGATTGTACCTTGCTGAAAGGAATAATTAAAGAATCCACTGAAAGAATCCATTGAAAGTCTTATCTGAATACTGGAAAGATCTTGCACACCTGCTCCCTTCACCATAGAACGGCTATATAATCAGATATATGTAAACCAGCCCCGACTGCTTAAGTTTGCCAATAAATTGTTAAAAATGAATACGTATGAATAAATATGTATACTTACTCCTTAAAAAGTATCTTAAATTCAGAATTTACCTGAAAGTTGCCATCTAATATTTAACACTTAGTGTGAACAAAGACATCATTCCATTTTCTCAGATTTTTTTCCTCTAAAGTCCCAATTATTTTCATTTCTGTTAAGGCAAAAAAGAAATAACATATAACAATAAGAAGCATGCCTCTTAGATTTAATAAACAGCTTCAATTTTTGCTATTTTATTGTTCATATTTTTCGTCATTCTTTTCTCAAATCTAAGAATCAGATTAAAAACTCACCAATGGCATTCTCTAAACTATATTTAACAACAAACTACACTTTTAACTGTATCCCCAGTGTGCCTAAAAAACATATTCAGTCAGTGGTGATTGGTACATACTTATTTATGTTATTTCCTGTCAGAACATTAATGCAGCAACTAAAAAGGTCAATGAATAGAGAACATGAGGTGATGGGGTAAACTGAATTTAAGAGCTAGTAAAGGTTAATCTCCTAGCACATCATGGCAAAAAATATCCTCTAAATGGTGGTGGGATTCAAATAATTTAACAATCGGTTCTCTGCCCTAATGATTTCTTCCAACAACCAGCTCACCAAACTGCTCAGAAAGTTAACAACCGGTTCTCCCAAAGTGGTGCAAACTGGCTGAAACCCACCACTACCTCTAAAGACCCACAATAATTAATTGAATTGCAACTGGTTTAATTAAGTTTCTAATAATTCCCTAAGTATGTACCTTCCTTTTTTTTTAACTAAAATGAATGTGAAAAAGATTTATTTATATCGGTATATACCCTATCCAAAAATGAAATCTCTCATCTTTTTCCAAATACTGATTACCCAATCAACAAGAGTGCACTTTTTGTTAGAAATTATTACAGAACTTTCCTACATTATTACACTGATACTTAAATCAGTGAAGTGAGGCGTCCTCAGATATGAAAAGAAGCGCATCTTCTAATTTTAATTCAAAACATCAGGTTTTTCAACTACGGCCTTCTCAAGCATCTGTAAAATAGCATCTCAAATTATTTTTAAAGTCTGCATTGGGACTTATTTCCCTGCTTGGAAACAATTCTTGTCTCATCCGCTGTAAAGGAAAGTAGTTGGGCAAAGACCAGTAAATGAGTGATGGGGATTGAATGCCAGCATTCGTGCCACACTTGCACTGGATCACGATTTATTCATTTAATCCAACGTTCTGGGTTCACATAACATGTTGAACCCCAAGGGCTGGGTTGGCATCACTCAGTAGGACAAAATGAATAAGGGCGAACCGATAGCACCGGAGAACTAAGAGAACGGAAAGCAAAGCATCAGAAAGGGAGCCAACTCGGCGGCAAATAACTGACGCCAAGTACTCAGAGCGCTTCAGAGGCCGAAGGTTCCCCGCCAAAAGGAACCGACGTAGCGTACAAACGAACAACCCCCTCCCGCTCTCCCTCACACCACCATCACCTTCCCCGGAGTTCTTCCGTTACCTCCAAGCTGCTCCGAGGGGGAAGAATTGCGACCGCCCCGCCCACTTTTTCCCTTCGATCCTCTCTATGATTTACGCCTACTAGAACCGCTGCCTGTGACGTCACGTCCTTTCGTTCCAAAATCGCGGAACGGCGGCGGATATCGCGTGCTGCAGGTGCGGGTCGAGGCGTTGGCGCGCGAGGCGAAAGGAGAAACAGGGAGGGAGGGAGGGAGGGAGAGAAGAGCAGGGGATGGAGGAGGCGTGGGGCGCGCAAGAGGCGGGCGGTCCCGAAAGAGCCCCCTTTTGTGGGGGGATGAAGTCGAGATGCATAAATGTGAGGCTTCGTATAAGGGCAGGGAAACTGTAAGAATGTAGTCTGTAGAGATTGTCAGTCATCCAGGTCAGGGGTCTCCAACCTTGGGCACTTTAAGCCTGGCGGACTTCAACTCCCAGAATTCCCCAGCCAGCAAAGCTGCATTCCAAAAAGCAAAGCTGGCTGGGGAATTCTGGGAGTTGAAGTCCGCCAGGCTTAAAGTGCCCAAGGTTGGAGACCCCCTGATCTAGGACATGGTTGTCCCAAAGGACAATCAAAGGTGCTTTTTCAGGAGGCAAACAACATGTAAGCATGTAGGTGCTGCTAGTTTCGTATGCCGTGTTTCAGGCTGTCAGGAGAGTCTTGAAGGTCCTCATGAAAAATGAGATGTGCTTGTGTTTATTGATAAGTACTATTTATCTGTACGTTTTGCAATCAGCCTTGTAAAATAGGTTATTTCTTCATTAAATGGCATTTACAATCACCCCTGCAACAAGACACTTGAACAGTGTGCATATATCCAGATAATTAAAAGGGATGGGAGGTTAAGAAATACGAAAATAAAATCAAGCAAGCAAGTGGCCTGGACTCATTAAAACTTTCAGAAAGATGTTGGCAAATTCGGAATTCCTAAGTATATCGTAGATAGGAAAGTGCTGTGATGGGATATATAATGGTTAAAGACAGAAATGCCTTCAGATGGATATTACCTAATATTACCTATTATGTATACCTGTATTTTCCCTCCATAATAGTCTTTTTAAAAGAAAAATATTACAAGCACTGATAAAAACACAATTGTTATACATTTTCTTAATACTTCCCCCCCTTTCCTCCCCCCTCCCACTAATCGTCTTAAAAGTTGCAATTAAGACCAAAAAAAAATGCAGGGCAAAGTATATGAAGCAATAAATTATAAAAGTTACTGAAATTGAGAAAAAAAAACATTAGAAATGTCAGAAAATCTATATTGTTGCCATTTATCTTATTTAATAGGGAGCAGTTCAACACCAATTTTGAAGATTATTTTGAGAAAAGAAAAAGCACTTTGCAAAATGTTTCCAAAAAGATTCTTGCAAACTAACTGGCCTTAAAAAGTGGCCAAAACATGATATGTAATATACAATTTCTCTATATTGGATTTTTAAAATATGTAGGTATAATATGATCAGTGCTGATTAGCAGTAGAGGATCTTGGTGTTATATATATTCCAGTATTGGATGAAATATCCAACAAGTGGGTTCAGTTCCAAGTGGGAAGAAAGACACTGGAAACATGGAGGCTGATTGGAAAGATGATTTAAATGGTGAAGCAGAACCACCAAGCACATGTGATTCTGGGTAGCTGACCACATGGAGTGGAGAGTGAGGGTTATTTATACTGTCTCTTGGGCCTTGCCTTTGAGCTTTTTGTTCCTGTGGCAAGAGCATGTATTCTACTGGCTGTAGTCAGACTCCCGTAGGGCCATATGGAGTCATGTTTGTCTGAATCAAGTATGGTTGAACCTTGGGCTGATGCAATTTTCCTCAGGTGATTTTGTAATGCAGTGAGCCCTGCTGCTAATCCCATCACCCTGGAGCTGAAGGTCTTTTGTAGATAGGCTGGCCCAGTCCTTCTCAATGGACACCAAATATTTGCTGGGGGCAGGGAGCTGAGGCGCTGAGTTTCTGCCTACCTTAACATTTCTATTTCTCTTCTAGAGAAAATATAATATTCTGCCTAGAAGAATGAAATATTTCATTCTTCTAGGAGACGGGTCGGTGCTAACTTTCTACACCAGTAAAAGCAATGTATGGCTCATGATGCTCATTTATGCTTCTAAAATAATAAAATAAAATAATAAATTTTGACTTTTTAGAAAGAACTCTAGCTTTATCAGATATGGGGGGTTAGCAAAGACAATTTTTAAAGACATTGAAATAGATTCGTATTCATGATGTTGAAGATTTCATTCAACATATGTGTCCCCTAGTAATTGTTAAATGTCTTTATATTTTAAAATGAGAAGATAGACCTATATGTTTTCGTGTGGTCAAGATTTCATTGGAAGTTGGTTTAGATTATATGGTTTCTTTTACTTTAATCCTTAGTTTCTCTTTCCTCTTATATTTTTAGTTTATTTTAGTTACACTAAAGCATGAAGTTTTTAAAATTGTAAACAAACCATTATTTTTGGTTTGTTATATTTCACTAAATCACTTTTTTAAAAACAGTTTCCTTCAGTGGAATTTTTTTGGCAGTTGGGTATAAGAGAAGTACTAGTGTAGATATAGATATAGATATATGTATCCATATTTTCTTTGTATTATAGCCCCTATTAGAAACTGTGCAAAAAATGGACAGTGAGGTACAAAGAGATGGGAGAATTCTAGATTTGATTGATGATGCATGGAGAGAAGATAAGTTACCATATGAAGATGTGGCAATACCTTTGGTAAGTTCCTGGATAATTAATATATTTTCCCATTTATTTTAAAACATTTTCTCCGTTTCAAAAAGCTCTCAATGAAGCTTTTGCTAATAATTTCATTTAAGGCCAGTCAAGAATTAACATTCCAAAAGCCTGATAAAGTTTCTGCCTATGAACAGAAAAACGAGATATAAAGAGTACAAATATTTATAATAAAACAAAAGCAGCAGTGATGCAGCTGTTGTTAATACCGATACATACAATCTTACAGATTGTAAGATATTGTCACCTACCTACTTTTTAGCTGTTTGAAATGTTTTTAATACAAAAGTTGTGCCGAGATCTATGCTTGAAAGGGAAAAGCTGATTCAAAGTGTAAATTGAAAAATATGTGACACATATTAGCAGCTCCTTAAAAGAATTGTCATTCTCTGCACTACTTGAATCCAGGAAAAGAGTATTTGATTTAAGGATGTGTCAACAAGTGGGATGTACTGAAGCAGGAAGGAAGAATTATCTTTCCTGTTTCCCAATAAAAATTGCTTCAGCAAATGATAACATTGGTTTGGTTTCTGTTCATTTGCCGTCGTATACCAGTCCTAAAACTGTTTTACTTGAAACAAATCAAAGTAAAAATTACAAATCATAAAGCAAGCAAAGCAATTTGAGATTGGGTGGATGCACATTTATAAATGTTTTATAAATGCATAAAATAAAATGTGTTTAAGAAATAAAATAATTCAGTGTTGGTTTTGTAATGGTAATATGAATAAACTATTAAATAAAATCACAGCAAGCAAGCAAAACAGTATGTTTTCATAAAATAGTTTTAACTGCATTATCAAGAGCCATATCTTGTACTTTGGTATATTACAGTAGTGGCCAACATTGTGGAAACCTTTTCAGAAAAGTGTATTTTTGAGGTTTGATGGCTAATAACACCACTTTTTTTGCAGTAGTACCATAAAATTATATATCAATGGAAAGATAATTTAATCAAGAATGTCTCCTTCTACTTTCTGAGAAAGCCAGTATGGAAGATGTTCAGTTTTCTGTATTCTATGAAAAGTTATAGCCAAATAACCAGAAAAAGGAAGCACAACTAGCTTAGGTTAATATCAGGTAGCTTTCCTTCATCTGATTGTAGCCAATGAGCATGAGTGTTTATAAAGCCAATCAGGTGTCATCTTGTTTTGGCAATGAGCCAATCAGATTTTTTAAATATTTTTTAAATTTATTTATCTATATATAAATCTATATGTGATTACTTATTTTGCTGTATTGAGGTCACAGTAGGATTCAGTTATTGATGTCATGTATCGAAACTGAGAGGAGGATATTTGTCAGTGTGTTATGTGATCAAGTTGGTTTGGGTTTTTTTGTGTTCTTTCATTTAGTGAGCTTGTAAAACGTAATAAAATTAAAGTAATGGTGCAAAGAGTTGACTGGTTGCCCAGAAAGCGATATAAAATAGTATTATTAAGTGAACAAGACTACAATTATAAAGAAATTAGAAGAAAAAGTGGTGGAAACATAACCAAAGGTGGCATTTTTAAGTTTTTGAAGAGGTATAAGGAGTCTCAGTCACTACAAAACCACACTGGTAAAGGCAGAAAAAGGTGCACAACAGCAAGTGATGATAGGAGGATTAAGAGACTGTGCCTACGTGTCAAAAAAAAATCGTCTGGGTGTATACAAGATGAAGTGGTGCAATGCAATGTGAAGTTGAATACAAGGACTATTGACCGCAAAATACAGGAATTAGGCCTAAAAACTAGAATTCCATGAAAAAAGCCACTTTTCTCTCTAACAAAGGTGAAAAGCATTACATTCTTAACTAAATTATCTTTCCTTTGATATATAATTTTATGGTACTACTCCAAAAAAAAGTGATGTTATAGCCATTAAACTTCAAAATTACACTTTTCCCAAAAGGTTTCCACAATTTTGGCCACTACTGTAGGTACATCAGTTATGTTGATATTTTTATAGCATGTATATTAACCATAACATCTTTTTTAGCTTAGTGTATAATGCAGGAACCTATTTTGTTAACTCTCTAAGTTGTACAGTATTGACATATACATCAAGAAGAGTCAGTGTTATGGAACTTTTAATTTTACCTTTTTATGAATGTTTATTCAATGTACAGATAGTCCTCAATTTACAGCAATTGAGACCAGAATTTCTGTCATTAAGCAATATCATCATGAAGTACAACTGCATCACTTAGAAATGCCAATCCCTTCAATCCCCATTGAAATAGTTAATTGAATTCCATGGTCATTAGGCAAGGCAACTTTCTACCTACTTGTCACAACCAAAGACAATGGGGAAGCAGGAGGAAGTTGCAAGGCTCAGGCTCACTGGCAGAAAAGTGGCTATGCCAAGTGAAGAACAGGGGGAGGGCCAAGTAGGGGCTGTGGCCAATGCAAGCACAGATGGTGTGGGGATTTACATGGAAGAGGGAGATTTACCACAGTGACTTTTGTTGTTCCCTGCCATCTTCTCCTTCTATTTTGTGAGGAAGCCAGTACAGAAGATTGCAAATGGCAGTCGTGATTGTAGGGCACCTGACAACCAATCATAAGTACAAACAGTTACCGAGTAGGCAGATGACAATCATATGACCGCAAGGGTACTGAGATGGCTGGAATTCCAAGGACCGATTATAACCACTGTTCATTTAGTGCTGTTGTAATAGTCAACAAATAGTCGCTGAATAAATGGTTGTAAATCAAGGACTGCCTATATGCTATATCATCTGAGTGATTTATTTTTCAGTACCTATGGGGAGAGGGAATTAATCATTTAATAAAACAAGGTGATATAACATAGATCCTGAAGAATCAATAGGACACTCAATGTAATAAGCAAAACTATAATTACAAACTTAATTTCCAAATGTCTAACTTTGAGCCAGTAAGCTATTAACAATTGCATACAGTGGGGCAAAAAAGTATTTAGTCAGCCACCAATTGTGCAAGTTCTCCCACTTAAAAAGATGAGAGAGGCTTGTAATTGACATCATAGGGAGACCTCAACTATGAGAGACAAAATGAGAAAACAAATCCAGATAATCACATTGTCTGATTTGGAAATAATTTATTTGCAAATTATGGTGGAAAATAAGTATTTGGTCACCTACAAACAAGCAAGATTTCTGGTTCTTACAGACCTGTAACAACTTCTTTAAGAGGCTCCTCTGTCCTCCACTCATTGCCTGTATTAATGGTACCTGTTTGAACTTGTTATCGGTATAAAAGACACCTGTCCACAACCTCAAACAGTCACACTCCAAACTCCACTATGGTGAAGACTATCAAAGGACACCAGAAACAAAATTGTAGTCCTGCACCAGGCTGGGAAGACTGTATCTGCAATAGGCAAGCAGCTTGGTGTGAAGAAATCAATTGTGGGAGCAATAATTAGAAAATGGAAGACATACAAGACCACTAATCTCCCACGTTCTGGGGCTCCACACAAGATCTCACCCCGTGGGTCAAAATGATCACAAGAACGGTGAGCAGAAATCCCAGAACCACACAGGGGGACTTAGTGAATGACCTGCAGAGAGCTGGGTTCAACGTAACAAAGGCTACCATCAGTAACACACTACGCCGCCAGGGACTCAGATCCTGCAGTGCCAGACATGTCCCCCTGCTTAAGCCAGTACATGTCTGGGCCCATCTGAAGTTTGCTAGAGAGCATTTGGATGATCCAGAAGAGGATTGGGAGAATGTCATATGGTCAAATGAAACCAAAGTAGAACTGTTTGGTAGAAACACAACTCGTCGTGTTTGGAGGAGAGAGAATGCCGAATTGCATCCAAAGAACACCATACCTACTGTGAAGCATGGGGGTGGCAACATCATGCTTTGGGGCTGTTTCTCTGCAAAGGGACCAGGACGACTGATCCATGTACAGGAAAGAATGAATGGGGCCATGTATCATGAGATTTTGAGTGCAAACCTCCTTCCATCAGCAAGGGCATTGAAGATAAAACGTGGCTGGGTCTTTCAGCATGACAATGATCCCAAACACACCACCCGGGCAACGAAGGAGTGGCTTCGTAAGAAGCATTTCAAGGTCCTGGAGTGGCCTAGCCAGTCTCCAGACCTCAACCCCATAGAAAACCTTTGGAGGGAGTTGAAAGTCAGTGTTGCCCAGCAACAGGCCCAAAACATCACTGCTGTAGAGGAGATCTACATGGAGGAATGGGCCAACATACCAGCAACAGTGTGTACCAATCTTGTGAAGAATTATAGAAAACGTTTGACCTCTGTCATTGCCAACAAAGGATATATAACGAAGTATTGAGATGAACTTTTGATATTGACCAAATACTTATTTTCCATCATAATTAGCAAATAAATTCTTTCCAAATCAGACAATGTGATTGTCTGGATTTGTTTTCTCATTTTGTCTCTCATAGTTGAGAGACAACTCATGATGTCAATTTCAGGCCTCTCTCATCTTTTTAAGTGGGAGAACTTGCACAATTGGTGGCTGACTAAATACTTTTTTGCCCCACTCTACATATACTCTTATGCATGATGCACTTAAAGATATTTTAGATTTGTAATTAAAAACAAAATATTGTATACATTTCCATATGTAGATTTTTCTTTAAAAAAAAAACACTGATTATTATTGAAAACGGAGCTTGTTTTCCCCACTCGCATCACATGTTTTTTTAATTATTCAATGATAAATATTTTTTATTTTCAGAATGAACTTCCAGAACCAGAACAAGACAATGGAGGAGCAACAGAATCAGTAAAAGAACAAGAAATGAAATGGACTGATCTGGCTTTGCAGTATCTTCATGAGAATATTCCTACAATTGGAAATTAATCTGTATAAATTAGCATAATAACCACTTTATTCAGATGAATTTCTTGTCAGTTTTGGTTTGCAGTCTTTTGTCCTGTTAGTCTTGTTTTGCAACAGCTGATAATTAATTGTTTTAATTAAACAAGATATTTTGTAGATCCTGAGAGATTTCTTACATTTCTCCAAGTGCTTGAAGTTTCCAGCAGAGGTCGCAGAAGTACAACAGCTTCCATGAGTATGAATTGCTGTTTAATCAACTTGTAATATATTGCAAAAATTCTATATGTTTGCAGTTCTTAATTTTAATAAATTCTTATTTGTGGTAAATACATTATGTGGAAATGTAGGCAGTTCTGCTGATAAAAGCTTTTTCACTTCATATTTTTAATGCCATTTAGATGATGGATTGAAGGCACTCAAAACATTACCACACATAATAAAACTTTTAATAGCTTCACCTATAGACAGGGCTAATGCACTGAAATAGCTAAGGAGGAATATTTTAATTTTCTTCATCTACTGATTTTCTAGAGCATTTCATTCCAAATTTATCATCACATACTTCCTGAATTTGCAGATATGTTCATAACGTATATATGTAATATTGTAAATAAGAACAGTGGTGAAAAGTTAAAGTGAGCTCATTTAAGTACTTTGTTGCATGCTGCATTTCTTAAAAGACATGATACTAAAAAAGTTTATTCTATAAAATTGGACCTTAAAATGACAACATTGCATCAATCTCTAGAATACTTAAGGTTCTTGGTGAGATTCTTCACAAGTGATATGAAAAATCCAGAAACAATGCCATTTCTACACAAATTCAGTGTCATTAAGATTTTAATGCAGTAATCCTTGACATTACCAGAATTGGGATCAGAACACTTAAAATTGGATGGAGACTAAGACATAATTCTTAAAAAAAATCATATTGATTGAATTAACACTTTAACCATCTACTGGATCTCTACATTTCTTTAAGAAGTATCATTTATTACGAGAGAAAAGCTCCCTTTTACTTTTCTTTCTGTCTTTTTTTTTTTCTAAGCCCAGTAATATAATTTTATGCAGCAGTTTTATAGCTGCAGTTAGGTTGATAGACAAAAATGAAGAGGTTACTATTTTGGTAGGGAATTTTCTCTAATTTTGTTGATCAACAAAAGTTATACAAGGGACACAATGTGCAAAAGAGAAAAGGGAAAACAAAGCAAATTTATATATATAATATGTGCCAAAAAATTCTGTAGTAATCTATTTTATATAAATATGATACATGTTTGCTAATTTAGGATGTCTGGATTGTAATGATTGATACCATAATACTGAGACAGATCCTGAGCCAATCAAATCAACCAAAAATATTTCTTAGTTTGGAATGCAACAGCCAACTTTACTTGGCCCCTGACAGCCTTTAAGGCTGAACTGAGAGGGAAAATCAGGTTATGGGTCTTGACCCCATAACTCGTCCATGTACAGCTAAAACACAATTTTGTGTTACATCTCAATTAACTCAATACAAGGAAAAGAAACCCATTTTTTTAATAAAAAAAACCCAGTTACATTATACAGTATTTTAAATATAATATTATAGCATTTTAACACAAAATTGAATTGAATTTTCCCTTAAGAGTAGAAAATACATTATTTGGTTATATTATTAAAAACACAACATTCTTTCTTAACACTCAGATTTAATTTTTTAAACGAGTTCCAGGCAACAAACTGTGCACTAAACAAATATCTGTTTAGTGAAACAAATCTCTGAAATACATTTCAACATCTGTGAAATTACAATATGCATACAATCTCAACTGAAAAGTACAAATTGTTCAAATGACATTCATTTGTCATTTTGTCCAAAATATTGTACTATTTTTTTCATTGTTTGAAGACAGAAGTAAAAATACTATAAAAAAGTGATAAAAATAATATTTTTTACAATCTAGTACAATAGATACTAAACAAATGCCTCACTCATTATCTGAACTATTAAAATAGATGTCCTCCAGTCTGGTGTCTTATAAATGCAGTAGGCTTGCAACTCCATAATAGTCATTATGCCGGAGAATTCTAGAGGATCCAAGACACCAGAGGCCCTCAGACTGAGAAAATTGATTTAAAGTTTCTTTTCCTATTTCCTACTTGCACTCCATCTTTCCAGTAAACCCTTCACTTCCCAGGTAATCCTGTTTCATAGTCTCAGTGGTTTAAACCATTAATTACAACAGGAAGAAAAAAATAGTCATTTCCAGTCTCCAAAATCACAGCAATGGAAATTATTAATAGTGTCAACACTAGTTTGATCTTCTGGTTAAAGTATAGAAACACAGAGAATGCATCTGAGAATCTATGCCATCATTTCAAGAGCAAAATTTATATATATATAAAAGTGAAAATCACTCATGCCAAGAAATCTCCAAAACCGTAAAGCCTATAAACTTGAAATTTGGCACATATGTTCCTCCTGGCTTCTAGGTGGTCACTATGAAAGGATTTTTCAAAATGACCATCAGAGAATTAGTATTTTCTATATTATTATTAACATGCTCTGATGCTAAGGAGTTCTCCCCCTCCCCACCTGAAAAGAAATCTGTTCCAAATGCAAAACACAAGCAGAGGAGAAGAGTTTCCCTTTCAGTTTTACTTTCATAGCAGGAAGCAGCTTTAATACAGAACACTTGAGCTAAGCCAGCAGCTTTACCATGCCCAGCCTCCTTCCTGTCTCCTTCTAGCTCACACAGCAAATACTGTTTGAGTTTCCAAACACCCCTCAACTCTCTCACACACTGACAGGATGCTCGCCAGATGAATCCAATGAATGCTGCAGGCTGGGACATTCTACTCCCTCTCCCGTTCTGTTCCAACTGCCAGTTGCATTATATTAACATACTCTGATGCTACGGAGTTACACATTCTACATTAAGTTTCAGGCAGTAAGTGTCAATTTATCAAGCCTGAGCACATAGTTTTGTAGCAAAGCACTGACGTCCAGCTATAGATACATATTTTACATTAGGAAAACTGGATTCAGAGCTAGATGTGCATGTCACATTGAATCATAAACTAACCAGCAACACTTTAGCCTAACAAATTGGATGAATCCAGACGATATGATTAGTCTGCATTTGCAATTGCATTCATTGTGTAATTCAGGAATGTTAGTGCCTACTATGATTAAGATAATGTAAATATGTTGTGAAAACATAAGTGTCTTTCAAATGAACAATCACTTCCATAGGATATGAGAGAAACACTATAATCAACTAACTGCAAATGCCTAATTCTAATTCATTTCAATTAACTGATCCCTAAGATGTTGATGAGTAAGTCAGTTCATTTAATTTTTCATTATATTGAGTTTTCCCAGGATCAGGCTTCTTATGTTCCATGTTTCTTTTCTGCTTTTGCAGTTTCAGATTTTATTTTCCTGCATGACAACATCAGCAACTATATATTCATTAGGTTTTAATCTAATCCATGTCATAAACTTCATTAATATTCCAAAAGATCTTCAGCTCTCCTTGAGTAAAATGTTGAGTGCCATTCAACCTTAGGGGCTCATCATCTGTCACTATATCATTAATCACTTTTTTTTATTTGCATGATTTTCCTGTTAAATCAGGAGTGATTCAGCATTGCCTTCTCTTGGCCATATGAAATCATTAACTTTTTGCTGCTGCCAAAAATAGATGATGGCTTGTTTTAGCAAAACAACTGGAATGTCTTCCAGTTGGGTGAATCTTGGATGAATCTGATGGGTGTGTGTGTGTGTGTGTGTGTTTTCTGAGGTTTTTGCGGGTGTTTGTATGTAGGTCTTTGGTTATTCGGGTCTTCTCCCACATAAAATTGGAAGTGTCTTGGCGACGAATGGAACGTCGAATGGAAGCACGAAGCTTAATATATACTCTTACAGCCACTATCATCACCACAGTGAGCCACTATAACAGAATTTAGGATGCCAAACAGGATGTATTCCAATATATACCAGTTATTCACTTCACCTCATACAAAAGCAAGGGCAGTCTACACCAAATGGCATGTAATCCCTATGAAAATCTTGGCTCTAATGCTCCCTTAATTTCTTCTCATTGCAAAATGAAAAACTGAATTGCCAGGGAAAGAGTGGGAAAGGCTCCAGTTCTCTTCTTTCCCTCATCTGCACTCATTTCCATCATCTTTATGCACATATGTGCATATGCACCCCTCCACATTACTAAATGTTTAGATATGTTTTTATATTTTGGGAGACAATTTAAGGAGCAAGCTGTTGTTGGCAACTGAGACAATATTGGAATGTTAATGTAGACCATCTGGACTACTTGCTAATGTCGAAATATTAGTGTGATGTGGTAATTTTGGAGTGTATGCCAGAGAAGGGAGAATGAGCTGTTGGTACTTTTTGCCCTAAAATCCAATAACAATTAACATATTATTTAAGTCTCCATAGAAAATAAAATGTCTGATGTATATGTACATTGGGGGAAAGTGAGGATGTGCATTGATTCTCTTCTATCCCTGTGGTTTCTTTGGAAGCGAGTGGGGGAGGTAGTTTTCCAAGGAGATCTTGAAGTATGGGGTTTTGTTAGGCATGGAATCTGTATCTCCATAGAAACTGGCCATGAGGAGAGCAACAAACAGAGGCGAAGGAATTTCAGCATTGCCAGACAGGCATCAGTGAAACAAGAAAAGTTGTCTTTTAAAAATGAAGAAAAATATAAACCTATCCAAGGAATACATGGGGGACAGAACTGCTACTTATTGCTGGGAACTCAAGTATGAGGGTGGCAGATCCTTGCTCTTCAAAAAAAAAAAAAAAGTCCAAGCTCTGTCATACTTAGTAAGGTTTTTTTATTCTTTTCCTTTCCAAAGAGAGAATCACCCTAAAACATGCTTTTTAAGGGATTATTAACTAAAAACAAACTCTTAAGGAAAGAGATATTCTCCAAATCTTTACACCCTAATTTTTGTCAGAAAATATTAAAGACAAGTATGACTGTGTCAAGTAAACTAGAACAGCAAGAAAATAATCCCTTAACAGAAAATTAAAATGTTAATGCAGTATAAACTGGTGTTTTACCATAACAGTGCTGTGTTGTGATTTGGAAAAGTACCTAAATGGTGGGAAGAAGATGGTCAAAAGTTTAGTAATAAAGATATTTTGTATTTGTCCCTATTTTTAGACATTTGAGATCCATTTTCATATTATATCCTCTTTCTCCGTCAATGGATTCAAGAGCAGTTTGCCATCCCCCTCATTATATTTTCACAACAAGGATATGCTCACCAGAAAAGTAATTATTGGTTATTACTTGACTATTATCAAGTAATATCCTGAAGATTTCTGGGTGATCTGCAATTGATCTTCAAAGCTGTAAGTTCAGTTTTAAAACAATACTCTTTTAGACTACTGAAAAATTTGGGGGGGAAAGAGAAAGAAAATAGATAAAGATGTGTTGAGAAGTATTCCATTCTTTAGTCCTTAGTGTATCTCTGGGATTGCACTTGTCTCTAATTTATGAAATTTAGGGTTCTAATGAAAAATTCATGCCTATCATGCAATTCATTTTCAGTGTAAGCAATATTTAAAAAACAGAAAAGAAGTAGGAATCAGTAAGAGCAGAAATGAAAGGAAAAAGAAAATGAAACAAAGCCAAGTCTCAGTTATATCAACAGCATTCATTATTCTTTCCATATCCTTGAGTCCTTCCAAACCATGCTTGCTTTCACTATTTCCATTCCTCATACATGCCTATTTGTTGTTAAATTTATCTCTTGTCTCAGTTTGAGGATTTCATCAGCTGAATTCAGCCATAAATTTCTGAATCTTCTCTTTCCTCTGAAACAGGCTATTTATTTATTTATTTATTGCCTCAGGCCTGTACATTTATTTGCTTTGTGATATGATCATCATTTTTCTCAATTCATTTCATACTGAAGTAACCAAACCACTTAAATATTGCACAGGCCATTCATTTTTCTCTTTTAGCCATATTTATTCATCTTCCATTCATTCCTAAGCCTATCTATTTGTATTTTTACTACAAACACTCTTCAGAAATCCAGCCCCACTGCATTCTATTTTTATGTATACAGTACATATATCACACAAACAGAATGCTCACTTTCTATTCTTCTCTTTTTTTTTTGTTTTTCTGATAGTATTGATTCTTTAATACTGCATCAATTACTTTTTTTTCAATATTACCATTTTTCACTGTCACATTATTTCTTTTTCTTTCTTTTTTGGTCTTCAACATTAACATAACAATTTTTCATACATCATTGTCTTTATCTTATATATTATCAAAATATTCCCCTCAGTCCTGAATTAACCATTATGCAAAATAAGCATGTATTTTGGGCATCAAGGAAAGGGGGACACCACAAAAGTGTTATGCCTAGCAATTGTGCCTTTAACTCTTTCACAGCCATACTTGACTTCAGTTTTCAAGAAATTGTTATATTCCCATATAGCCATTTTATTTTAAATGCAATTACAATTTTTTAGAATTTGCATTTTTTTTCCTATTACCCAAGTTATAAAAAAAAATAACTTATAACTTTTATGGCTATTTAATGTTATATCATTTTTTTTTCAAAATATTTATATTTAATATAGTTTTGAAATTTTGCCTGGGGCATGGTTTGTAAAAAGATTGAATTTTTAATCTCTTATTTCACTGTCAGCACTTTATCAGTTAAGCCATGGAAGGGCCAAGGGCATCATTGTTAGGCTGTACTTTAAAAACTTTGTTATGTTTTACTGATTTTCTATACATTCATTTCTTGATGAATGAAACAATGAAATGTAGAACAATTCACTTAATTCACCTAAGAAGCCTTATAAATCCAGATTTTTTTTTCTATCTTTGCTGGTGTACTATCTATCACAATTGCTGAACACTTATCAAAACCTTCAATTTTATCAATAGATTTCTTAATGTCATAAGTTTCCCTACTTTTGTGATTGCATGAACAGAACATACTTCAATTAATTCTTGTTTGGAATAAATACCTTCCTGAGTCGCAAGTATAAATACCAAAATCTGGTTTACATCTTTTTGATCAATACTTTTGCCAGGACGTAACAAAAAATAGGAACTATTTTGAACAATGTCAGACCATTTTTTTCTTACTCATTCTCCCATGTCAATACCCTGTAAAGTATGCATCTGCTGGAATAACAATACTGATTGGAAATCTTCAGCAACTCCAGTTTCCCCCATTTTCCATTTCCCCTTTCAGCAGCATACATTTTCTTAAACAGATAGTCCTCAAGTTATAGTCATTCGTTCAGTGACCATTCAAAGTTACAGCAGCACTCAGTGAAGGGAATTTATGATGGCTCCTCAGAGTTGCAGCTGTTGCAGTATCCCAACAGTAATGTGATCTTGGGGCCAAATTCACAATTGCAATGTTGCAGCGATCTGCGGTCCTGTTATCATGATTTCTAACCTGCTACCTTCTCACAAGCAAAGTCAAGAAGTTGGAAGTTACGGTCACAGGGCTCCTCAATTAACAACCCATGTTCCTTGCATAATAAAAGCAACCCAGATTTCTGGAATTAACATTGCTAAACAACGCAGTTACCTGACATTGTGCTTTCTGATTGTGCTGCTTAGCAATGACAATTCCAGTCCCAATTGTTATAGTAAGCCAAGTGATACCTGAATTCCCATCTGAAAAGTTTATTTTTTTACCTTTACAAGGTAAAAAAGAGAAACTAACATATAAAGTATATTAAGCTTATGTTTGAGTCTATGTTATTTTGCTAAAATTCCTGTTTGCTTGTTCAAGTTTTTTCGTCAAATCTCCAGTCCACACATTTAGAGATTCCCTTCATATTTCTTATATTTCTATTCATACATGATTGAATAATGTCTTTCCACATTATATTCCTTGATCACTGATATGAGTTGCATACACACCAAACCTTTTGATTGCAATGCACAATCATTTTCCCAACCTTCCTGATAGGCTCTATTTTGACTTCCAGTCTTATGTTTCTTCGTACTCATTTTGATATCCTTCACAGAACTGAAACAATTATAAAAGACTCATAAAATAAATATTTAAAATAGGAATCCTATCTTGTGAGAATGAGCACTAATGGTGACCCTGTCTGTGGTATACAGTAGTCACAGAGTTGCAAACATGAAGGGAAATAGAGAAGTCAGACTGGCCTTACATGTATAAATGAGCCTGTAGTGTCAGAATCAGTAACACAAATTATATTTTAAAAACAGAATTCAGGGTACTTTATTGTTGACTGCATTGTCAATTAGAGCTATGATTATTTCTTTCTTCTGTAGGATAACACTAAAATTCATCATGTCTTTACTAATAATATTTCAATAAAATAATTCATATTTTCATAACAACTTCACAAAATAAAACCCCAGAGGTCACATAGGTTGCCAGTTGGACACGCCTCCTAATAGCAAGACATGAATACTATTGCAGGAGTGATTTGGATAGCATATTTGTGGTATACTCAAGTGGAGTTTCACACTCTGTTAGAAATAACAGTAAATTCAGTAGTAAGTGGCCAGCTATTTGTAAAGTTGGCATGATGTCCTGACTTTTCTTTTTCATTCTTATATCTTGGCAGTTTTATTAGTTTTTGTTTTTTCCAATTATTGCTCTTTAATAAACATTTTTATAAAAAGAATGATGTTTTAATGCTCCCAAATAAATAAAATTTTAACTAGGCTTAAGAAGAAATTTACACAATATTGCTCACCAAGTCATTAAAGAACTGAAGTAGTCTACATTCCTGTCAAATTAGTCAGAAAATTGTGGGTCCTGAATAAATGCTAACAGCAGGTCTTTGTACCTCAAAAGATGTGAGTTAACATGGTTAACTCACATCTCACATAAGTGGTTGAAAAGCTCTTTCTACACAGCATACAGGGTTGCCCATGAAGAAAACATTAAATCCCTCTGTCCTCTCCCTCACTCTTCAGGGCTTCCATATGCTGGTAATATTTTTTGGGCTGTTTAGAAAATGATAATCCCATGGATCCTTTGGTATGTCTGGAATGTTTGCATTTCCAGCTGTGTACTATGTGTTTTAGGCATGCTGCAAATGGAAGAGCTTCCTAGTCATTAAGTAAAATTATATTAATGATGCCAGTCTTTAGGTTTGTTTGTTTGTTTGTTTTTGCAATCCGCAACAACATAAATTCAGAAATCGAGAGTAAACATTTAGAAACTTTAGCAGTAATTAGACAATGGCACAACATACTAGTGGTTTGCAACAGATTCGAAATACAAAGCTATGGGCCTCCAGCACAGATACACTAATTTCAGAGGCACTGATCTAGATCAGTGGTCACCAGCTGGTAGTCAGTGGACCACTGGTGGTCCGCAAGAAAATTTTGGTGGTCTGCAGAAAAATATTGCACTAAATCAGGGGTCATCAAACTACCAGACCCGTGATTTATTTATTTAGTGAACCTATCCGGTCCCCTGAAAATAAACGTTTGTGTGGGTTGGAGGGGGGCAGAAATTCCAACCAGGGGTCTGCTTCAGCCTCCTGGTGTGGCACTTTGGATGAAAGTTGGAGGGAAGTGCCGCTGGTGACAAAGAGCTGGAGGGCCTTGTTCCAGTGGGACTGCATCATATCCTGGAACTGGCTGACCATCTCAGCCCACTGAGCCTCCAGGTGCCAGTACCTGGCCTTGCACTCCTGCAGGTCTTCCCTCTGCTTGGAAAGCCTATGCTCCTAATCCTCAGTGAGGTGCTTCTGATGAGCTCCCTTCTCAGTCAGATCCAATTTGAACTGAGCTGTTTTGCCAACTCTTTCTTGTGGTGGCTGCTTAGCTCCAACAATTGCTTCCTGTTGGGGCCCTAAGGAGCCTGGGCGGACAGGCGAGGAGTGCCTGGGAGGAGAGGGGCAAGTAGAGACCAGCAAGATGCCCCTCGATGTCACATAAAGTTGGCCACACTCACCCAGTCACATGACCACCTATCCATGCCCACCCAGCCTGTCATTAGGCAGATCATATTAGTGGTCCGTGGGATTTAAAATTATGAAGTTAGTGGTCCCTGATGTCCGAAAGGTTGGTGACTCCTGATCTAGATGATCTTTTGGCATTTTATTAATTAGGATGTCATGAGATATCTAGTTGAATACTTCACCGAAATTTAGATAATGATGTCCATGGCATTCCTCTGATCTGTAAAGCTCTCTCAAAAAGGGCGATAAATTTAATCTGATATGACTAGCTTTTGTTAATTATTGCATTAGCCCACAAGAACCGGATATCCACAAGTATACTATTTAATAATCTGAGTGGGGTCCTCAGAGCTCTCAGAGCTTGGTTGTTTTCTTGCAGATGTTTGATTATCAAACTAGGTAATATCATCAGCACTAATAGGGAGTGGGGTTTGAGAGCACAAAGATCCCACAGATGAACCCTAAACTACAAATATTCTTTTATATCAATATTCTGAGGGAGAACCTGGTCTAAAATAAATATAAGGAAGATGGAATTATAATTTCCCAGATCCCTCTCCTTCCTTTTTTGTGGAGACAAAGACAACATTTATGATCATTCAGTCTTCTGGGACTTCCCAAAATCTGTAGGAATTCTCAGAGTACAGTTAACGATTTTGGGGCCACCTCCACTAGCTCCTTTAATAATTATTCTGGCCCTGGACAATTGAATTAATTTAAATTGGTTACAAGTTCTTCTTGTCTACCCTGAGCTGAAGCTTTTTCTTTCCACCAGTAGCACAACAGATGGCAACTAGGATTTGTTTCCCTTCTAAGCAAAGACAGATGCAAAATGCAAATTATAACAGTCTGCTTCCTTAGTATCATTGTTGCCATTCATCCCATTCTCTTCACAATAGACCACAGTCCCTTTATCTTTTCCTTTGTTTCTGATGTAAGTAAAGACCCAGTGTTGCCCTTTGGGGCATTTCTTACAAGCCTTAGCTCAATCTGAGTATTAGGTTTTCTTACACAATCCCTACATTTCTGAGGATTACCTTGCATCCATTATTGGATATATAGTCCTCATTTCCCATACACATGCCTTTTTCAACATTTTAATAGAGACGAAGTTGGATATAAAAAGTAACAGTGGTCTTATTTCCACATACTTGTTACATTCTTGCATACAACTTTGAGAAAGGCAGTGTCACATGAGGATATTTAGTCATATTGGCTTTCTTAGAAATGCCTAACAGATACATAATTTTTGGGATAAAGAACAACTGCTAAC
Source organism: Masticophis lateralis (assembly GCA_030761175.1). Taxonomy (NCBI): domain Eukaryota; kingdom Metazoa; phylum Chordata; class Lepidosauria; order Squamata; family Colubridae; genus Masticophis; species Masticophis lateralis. The sequence goes on along the minus strand of JAUDYJ010000005.1, from coordinate 39,811,225 downwards.
CCAACTTAAAACTTAAAATGCTCACTTAGTTTGCTTCTTTTCCAGTCTTAGGTTGGTCCCACTCCTATGTCCTTGTTTGAACTTCTTTTAATTGCTTTTAAAGAATAAACTCTTTTCTAGGAATTGTTCCTATCTGTCTAGCAACAGTGGTAAAAAAACAGTGGAAATACTGCAAGCTTTATAGCGTACAATAACCTGTTTCTCATATTACAGAAGAGCAAAAAGCCAGGCTGAAGTGCTCTGACTTTAATTAGGGAATATGAATGATTCAGGCAATGCTATGCTGTCATACCAGTTAGAGAGAGTGAAGACATGCTTATAGATTATTGTAATTGTTGATGAACAAGCTTCATTTTTTACTTTGGGTAGCTTTGGAAGAGCATTCCTGTTTATAAAACTGGAATCAATTTTACCTACATATTAAAGAATACGTGACAAACAGATGCAAAGATTTTTGATCCATACTTTTTTAGGTTTTATTTCTGAAGCAGGAAACCTTTGTAAAGTTATTTTGAAATTGAATATGATGATTTCTTCAGAACTGGAGGAATTACTCTGCATTCAATACTATAGATATGATGAATATTTTCACTCTGGTCTATGGCAAACTGCTAAGTTGAAGCCCTTTGATCTAATGGCAAGATGTATTCCCAAAAACCTTGGCACTAGTGCTACCAGCTCTACCTGAACACTGTTCATAAATAGCTTATTGCAAAAAAACAAACAAAGAGTTTTTGTATGTTTTTCAGAAAGTTGTCTTGAATGTTATGATTTTTTTTTTGAATAGCAAAATATAATTAGAGAGTGCCAATTTCTACATTTTCTAATAAAGACATGATGATTTATGTAATATAACAAAGAAAACAGTCTGATTAAACACTAGGTTTGTTTAAGAAACTAGTGTCAGGGTTCCAAGTAACACCCCCAACCAAGTAAGACTCCAAGGCAAGTGATTCCTCAAAGATCCATTTTATAAGAGATGTCATATTGGCACAAATCAGGGAAAACTCAAATCTGAAACCTCCTGGATTTTCCCCACCCAAAAGAAAGTCCCTTCCCCTGCATTCACATGTCCACACCCAAAAAAAGTCCCTTCCCCTGCACCCACATGTCCCCACCTAAAAGAAAGTCCCTTCCCCTGCACCCACATGTCCCCACCCAAAAGAAAGTCCCTTCCCCTGCACCCACATGTCCATCACATGGCCCAATCAATCCACCATCCCAACTGGAGATGCCTCCCAGTCACACCACTTCAGGTGCAGGCTGAACGTCCTTGACTCTCAGAGAAAAGAACGTTGTTATGGTTAAATAACTCTACCAACTATTTGCAATCTCCTTCCCACTTTCCCATAGAACCAAGTGTGGCAGCCCTGAAGATCCAAAAGAAAAGATGACCTTCAGGGCTGATAACTAGGGTTTAATTGGTTGGCAGCCCTAGCAGTAACTTGGATTTTTGCCACACCAAGTTGGCATTTTCCACATAATAATAGATAAGTTACACATAAACTGGAATAATTATTATGTTCCTGATAAAGCTGTACAGCCTATTTCTATTGTATAAATGTTTGCCATACATGGACAGGCCATGTCAAGAGGGAGTAAACAATATCTCTAGGTACATTCCCTGCATCTGTAACATTCAGACTACTGTTCTGGAATGTTACACAGACAAAGTAGAGCTTATTCTTTTCAACAACAAATAAAATAAGTCATTGTTGCCAGTTATCACCCTATTTATCTCATCTGAATCTCAGTGTGCATGGCATATAATATTTCTATTCCTAACATAAGGCATGGATCTTCAGAGCTAAAAACATATCCAAGTCTAATAGGTAAATCACTCTTATACAAAACACAGAAAAAGAATTATAAATAGTATGCTAAGGCAATTTTTCTTCATATTCTTTTTACACAGTCATTATTGTCATGTCTTTGAGGGGGGAGGAAATGCTCCAATAAAAGAGAATATTTGTAGCTCAGGGTTGATAGCCTTTAACTATTACCTCAAACCAGCTCTCCTTCCCATTGAAATCTCTAAATTATTCTATCCAGTATTCTTTCACATCATTTATCTGAAATTATTTCATTACTTTTATTCTTAATTCCATGCAATCTGCTAGAAGTTTCTTGTGTTTTTTTTTAACAAGCTTTGTAAGGCCAATACTGTAACTCTGGGTGGCATACAGCATAACAAAGAACCAAACTTTCCACTAAATCATATAATATACATACACAATATAGGTAGCATTTGCTTAACTATAATCATTAGGACTTGAATTTCCATTTGAGAGAAATTCAGACATAAAGCATTATGTCATGTGACCTCATCACTTACCAATGCAATCCTGGCAGGCCCTGTTGCCATCATTAAGTGAGGATTGTGCATCATTAAGTAAAGATCTTATATGATTGTGACTTGTAACTTTCTGCCAGCTGCCAACAAGCAAAGTCAATGGGGAAGCAATTGGCAGATGGCTCAGAAACAGGCTACGAGGTCTATGGATGGGTTGAAAGGAGAGAGAGATGGAGTATTGTGGTGCTATGCCAGAGTGGATGACAGTGGCTGCAGTGCAGTTGTGGGTTGCCCCCGGTTCACACTGGTTCTATAGAACCGGTAGTAAAACTGGTCGGAGGTCCCGCCCACTGACCCCAACATCACCAAAATGCTTCTGTACATGCACAGAAGAGTATGTGCACATGGCCCCATCATGAACTGGTAGTAAAGATAAGTAGAACAGGCAGGTTAGAGGGTAGGGAGGCACCATGCAAATGGAACCATGTAAGCCTGTGCTACGGAGTATGAAATCCCTTTGATCTCTACTCCATAGCAGGCTTCTCAGGATAAAAAGCAGTGACAGGGGCTTACGAACAACAACTTATGACTTTCCCTCCAGTTTCCCTATTGGCTTTACTTGTGGAAAGCCAGCAGGGAAAGTTGCAAATGATGATCTTGTTGACCCTGGGACATTGCAATCATTGTAAGTGTAAGCAGCTGAATTGCAATCACATGACCATGGGGATGCTGTGACAGCCAGAACTTCAAAAGCTTTGAAGTACCACTCATTCAGTGCTGTCGCAACTTCAAACAGTTACTGAACAAGTGGTTGTTAACTGAGGCCTATTTATATAGGTAGAAGTTACAATAGATTTTTAAAATTCTACTTATCAACTATCCTTGAAATTATGAGTTATCAAGACAGTGAACAGATAGAAACTGATCCTATTTAAGAAAAGAGGAAGACAGTGTCTACTGGCATAAAAAGGAGGAAATCTTTAGGAGTTTTGCTGCCCTATCCTCCTTTGTAGGAGCCTCAATTGCAAGTAGAGTGCTTGCTGGCATTTTGGAGCTTCTAATAAACACTATTAATAAGAAGTCTTGGATTTTCAATCCTTGGATCTAGTTTCCAGTCCAGATTGCTAGGAAGGAAATCTGGCAAATGCAACTAAAGAACAGTTTTGCCCAACCATGAGACAGGGATAAATATTGAATTATATTAAAAGTAATTTAAATAATGTAGAACTTTGCATACTATGAAAAGGTTGCCCAAACAAATTATTGTGTTCTTGCTTTGGCCTATAAAATGCAAGCATCAGCAACTAAGGATGATATATGATGAGCCCTCAGTATTGTTGAGTTCCTGCATGCAAAAGTGGATTTTTATATAGGAGCATTTCTTTGCTGTACCTTGTGTTATATGACTAGTAGTTTCTACTTTGTGAAAAGGATGTGAAATAAAAAGATTGGAATGGCAGGTCTTGACTGCAAGCAGGAAATAATTTCAGAGTAATGTGTTTCTTGACTGGGCATGACTTCCTGGAGTATAGAATGGTGCTCTCTTTTCCAATTCATTGTCCCTGGTTCAGTTTAGGGATCGGGTTGGAGGACTAATGAGTTGGTGACAATAAAAACAGCAGCCAAATGCTCTGACCCAAATGTTCTTTCTCAAACTCAATCTTTCCTATCAGTAAATAATAGCTAGAAATAGTAGGACAGTTACAGGCCTGGAGAAAATTTTGTGTATCATCAACTATATTTAGGACTTGTCTTATAAACCATTTATTAGCTGAATGTGTAATAGGGCATGAATTAAAAAACTAAAACTTGGCCCACAACAGGACAAGCAACTGGATAGGTATCAGCCAAAGCAGCAAGGGGGAGACTGGCAGCCAAAAGAACAATCTTATCAATTTGGGTAAAATGGTAAGATTGTTCTGTAGCCAATGTTAAGTAGGATGAGATAGGAACAGCAGTAATTTCTGCTTTCTCTTATTGTTTTTTTCCTTTCTGCTGTCCCTTTTTTCCCCTCTTTTTGCTTTCCCTAAGAGTCAAGATCCAAATGAGGAATCAGATCAGTGGTGGGATTCAGCCAGTTCGCACCACTTCGGGAGAACTGGTTGTTAATTTTCTGAGCAGTTTGATGAACTGGTTGTTGGAAGAAATCATTAGGACAGAGAACCGGTTGTTAAATTATTTGAATCCCACCATTGGATCAGATGGACAAACCCATACCTCCCTTGCACCCACTGGGAAAAACAGAGTTACAAACACTCTCCAAATCCCTTTATTTTTTGTCTGCCTTTTACTTACAAATAACTCAGTTGACTGAAACATGCGTAAAAGGTTAAGCAACATTATCAAGGAGTTGAAATACCTTCCACATGCGTAAGTATATTATTATTCAGTCAGGTAGACCTACATGCAAAACTTTAAATTTGAGTCATCGAGTTGCTCAGTTGCCTCTTTCGATCTTGGTTGATCTGATATAAAAACAGTGATGCTTTGTAAACCTTAACTAGTATCTTTCGCAATATAGGGAAAGGATAATATTTGCATGTGTAGTATAGAGGAAATAAACAACCTTCACAGGCAGCATAGTCTTTTTTATGTAATAGCAGTGAGCAAGAACAATGTGCATGTGAATTTCCCCTAGGATTTTCCTCTGGGGCAAGAGTTAGTTTTGTAACCCTGTAGATATAACAATGGGCGGGGGACTGTGATGTGCTGTATCAGATAAATGAATGAAAACATGTCATTAGAAGTCTACTCCTTGAGAAAAGATTTTATATAAAGATTTGAGAAAACTAGGAGAGGCATGTTTTTCCTATATACATCTGAAAAAAGGCATATGTTGAATATTCCAATTCAGAGAGATGTATCAATTATAGGAGCAAGAAACTGACTGCTTCTCCACTCCTTTAAGAAATAAATTATTAGTAGCAAAACATTTTATTTCAAAAACATGAACTGGGATAGTAGAGTTTTTTTTCAGTCTCAGATCCATGCTTACAGGTGTCCTTCTTCCTAACAGATGACCAGCAACCAGCTGCAGAATGTAATAAGGTATGTCCTGTCTGGAATCCTGCAGAGGAAACTCCCTCCTTAGTGTTTGAATTTGAGAAATGTGCACCACATGTCCATTGTCCTGAGATGCTCTTCTCAAAACAGAATGTTGGTCCATAACTTAAGAAAATAACAAAGTTGACTGCAAAAGTTATTATCTATTGCACATTGCAGGAGATTGACCAGACTCTGTGCAAATTAGAAAGACAAGAAGCTATTGCAGATACATGTATTGAACCATAGCTATGATTTTCATCTGGTTTAGAAAGTTTATTTTAATCTTTTTTCTTTGATAGATACGATTCTATAGGTGTGATTTTCTTTTCTTTTCTTATAGATATGATTCAGAACAGTTCTAAGTAAATTTATGTTTATTCTATTGTAAAAAAGAATTAATTGTCAAAGAAGAAAGAAGCAATAGTTGGTGTGTACTAAATAAGAACTATTGTGTTGAGGAATATTTAGAATTTTCAAAGGAATTAATTAAAAGGAAAAAAAAACTTGGTGAACTTACATGCTTCCAATGATGAAACCACCTGGGAAAGAAGCCATTTGCAGAAATTACTCTCTGGATTTCAATCACTCTTCACCTTTGGCGGCAATATTATTAAGAAGGTGATTCACATCTTTTTGACTGGTGGGTTCCCTGCTTCTTTACCCCTCCTAATCATGCTTGGACAACAAGCATCTTTTTCTGGGTGAATCTTTGACAATGTATGATTTCCACTGATAGACATTTTCTATAAGCCCTCTCCATTCCTCCACTTAGACAGTTGGAGAAACTCCAAATATCACTATGTTCTCTGAGAAGTGAGGTCATGGAAGATATGTTGGGCATTGCCTTCGTAACAGGATAAAATAGGATTAAATTAAGAACATGTCTGGAATGAAATAAGACTCCTCTGCAGGGTCACAGAAAGGAGGAGTATTCTGGAGGGTACTGTTGATATACATAGGCTGGATCCCTGAGCTCCATGTATACACTTGGCCTGTATAGGTGTGTTTCTTTACCTCCTGCTTATAATCACTAAAAGTTGAGTAATGAGATGAATTACATAGAACACCTTAGAAAATAGAATTCTATGACATGAACAATAGTAATAGTAATGTATGTTCAAAATTTGTTCTGATTTCCAATTCCTTAATCTATCTGGCATATGATTTTAAGAGGTGAAAGCCACATTTGAGCCTTAAGCGACAGGTAGGACAAGACGGGGCAAAAACTAAATTTGGTTTACTATTGTTTATAGCTACACTTAACACAATTAAGTTTAAACTTAATACAATGATGTCAAATATTTATCTTTCTCTTCCCATCGCATTAAATGTTACATTTTGTTAACAACATTTGGAAGTCTTTGGGATAACATCCATTACTCAGGTTGTACATCTCTGTTTTAATTCCTTACCATTCTTTTCCTTAATCTTTAATTTTTGGAGGGAGGAACCTCATTAATGTTCTTGTGAATCCCTGTTTCGAACAGCAAAACTGGACATTGCTGCAGAACCACAAACTGTAGCATCGGAAAGAAGCAGAAGTTCAGCTAAATTTCAATTTCCAAGTTCCAGTCATACTTTTATGCCTGACTTCCATGATGATGGAGCTATATTTGGAGTCATAAATAACTACCTCATTGTGTATGTGAAACTTAAAGTATCCCACAAAGTAATCATTCTGCTGTGGCTACATTCCTGCATCTGAAAAGAAAATATATATATATTATACTGTAATATTACACCAAGAACAATTAAGAACTTGTCTCTGTTGGTCTCTGTCTCATCTTGCAGCTATGTAAGTAGTGCGGTTTTGCAGAAGTGGCATTTTTGGCGACTAGAGAATGTTACTTATATTGCCAGCTTTACAATTGGAATGTGCAGTTGGCTCTGTGAAAAAATTCAGAGAGTTCATGTCTATCATTTGGCAAAGGGATCACAAAACATATCTGATACAGCACATGAAAAGGGTAGAATAGCATTTTGAATGGAAAGTGTCTTTTAAATGAGATATAAATGTATTAATAAAACATACCCTTCTTATCTGTAGACGTAAGAAAGATCTTAATTTGGAAGATTAATTTTACAACTGCATGTGTGCTGAGGGAAAAAATGTGTAGACTTCTTCAATTATGTTATTGGCTTCCCTGTGGATGTACAAATAGACTTCTTTGGGGACTGGGGACCATATAACTCTTACACAAAATATCTCTCACAGAAGCAAGAATAAGATTTTTTTGAGATTTGGGTGAGTGGAAGTGTTATGAGGGTTTACATGATAATTTTCCATATTTCCAATCTGAAAATAGTAAAAAAGTAAGCTACAATTATAGCAATTTTAGGTTACTTTTATCAAGTTGTTGGAAAATTTAAATTACTTTTAAATTATTTAAAACTAATCTAAAAAATTAAAGATAAAATTAGCCTTATATATTTTGACTCCTGGCTTCATTCACTTCTAGGATCTCTTTTTACACAATAGCAGGTTCAATTGTTACGCTGATGGAGTTGTACATTCTTATCATAAACCGACATCTACAGAGCACAACAGCTAGATTCAAATATGGTGCTAAGCCAAACCCAAACAAACCACGGGGATTGTAAAAATGCTTAAAACACAGTGACTTGACTGTAACTAGGAGTTCTGATAAGTATGATCAAAGGTTATCAGAACTGTCTGTGGTAAACACATTCTAGGCCAGTCTAGATATTGGATTAAATGATAATGCCTCCATTGTCTCTACCCATGGTTCCCAAATATATAATTTAGTTAGCCAAGTTTTATGTCATGGATAAACACACCATTAGCTGGTGTGTAGTAGATAAATTATTTTGTTCTCTAACTTATCCAGATAAATGAAGCAGAACCTTCTATTTACATATCACAAAATAGCAGATAATTTATATCATATATTGATACACAATCACAATCATAATGTAAATAAAGTTGGCTGCATTATTTATAAAGCACAACAGATATACTAGAAAGAATCCAGTTTATTTAATGTGGAATGACTGTGGATATAAGTTTTAAAAATTCAAATTCTGATTAGACATAACTTTGGCATTCCAGTCTAATCTTCCCAAAGAACTATTTTAAAATAGGATAACTGAGTTTCCTAGAAAAAAAATATCAGCAACTGCATCTTTTGAGTATTTTCAATCATCCAAGTAAAAATGCTGGCTATATACTATTGGCCATGTGATAGTTAATCAGCCTTTAAAGAGGTCCAGATGAAGCAAGTTTTGCGGTATTAAAGCAATGAATGAAATGTATTTTTTCAGATGACAAGAAAATATATTAACCTGATTATAAAAGATTTGCCTTACTTTTGCTGGAGAGAAACTTTCAAATTTCATAAGTAGTACAATATTTAAAAACAGAAGTACAAAATTCAGAGGGGGGAAACTGTAAAGCAGATGATCAGCTTCCCTTAATTTTCCTATCCCAGACTGAATATTAGAGTTGGACACTTAAATCATACAATCCTAACATATCTTCAATTACAGCTGTAGTCATGTTGAGACACATAACTTATTTCTCTTTTCCCCTTCTTCATGCTCCATGCACACATCAAGAAATGTCAGTATTGTCTGGCTTTTCTTTACTGCATTAGAATTATCAGACTTCTGACATGCTACCATTTGATGTGGTCTCTGATAAAATATGTTGAAGGTAGACCTAAGCACAAAGAAAAAAACCTTGCTTATGTATTATATCCTACATCATAAACCTTTTGAAAAACATCTGCTTTTGTGGGTTCTGGCACAAGATCAAGATTCAGATGAAAAACTAAATTTATAATGGACTCCATAATGGACTCCATAGTTTCAACAACAATCACTTTCTTTATCCCATCTTTCTACTTTGTCTAATATCAAAGAGTTTTTGAAAGCTTCTACATGCTAAATTCATTGGTAATGCTATGTAAGGTTTTTTTTTAAGTGTAACTCAGAGGCTTCAATTTAGTGCCCATGGATATGAAATCTGCTGGGAACCCAGATGGGTGTCTGTAGTTTCCCTGCAAATATTATGACGGTAATTAATATAAATATATCCAAAATCTCCTGCAATAGCACACAAAAATACTAAAATCTCACCAGACAGTTGATATTTCTACACAATACAGGTGAAACTCGAAAAATTAGAATATCGTGCAAAAGTTCATTTATTTCAGTAATGCAACTTAAAAGGTGAAACTAATATATGAGATAGACTCTTACATGCAAAGCGAGATAGTTCAAGCCTTGATTGTCATAATTTTGATGATTATGGCTTACAGCTCATGAAAACCCCAAATTCACAATCTCAGAAAATTAGAATATTGTGAAAAGGTTCAATATTCTAGGCTCAAAGTGTCCCACTCTAATCAGCTAATTAAGCCATAACCCCTGCAAAGGGTTCCTGAGCCTTTAAATGGTCTCGCAGTCTGGTTCAGTAGGAATCACAATCAGAAAACCATCATTGACACCCTCCATAAGGAGGGAAAGCCTCAAAAGGTAATTGCAAAAGAAGTTGGATGTTCCCAAAGTGCTGTATCAAAGCACATTAATAGAAAGTTATGTGGAAGGGAAAAGTGTGGAAGAAAAAGGTGCAAAAGCAGCAGGGATGACCGCAGCCTGGAGAGGATTGTCAGGAAAAGGCCATTCAAAAGTATTGGGGACTTTCACAAGGAGTGGACTGAGCCTGGAGTCAGTGCATCAAGAGCCACCACACACAGACGGATCCTGGACATGGGCTCAAATGTCCTGGGCTTCAAATGTCGTATTCCACTTGTCAAGCCGCTCCTGAACAACAAACATCAGAAGCGGTTTACCTGGACTAAAGACAAAAAGAACTGGTCTGTTGCTCAGTGGTCCAAAGTCCTCTTTTCTGATGAGAGCAACTTTTGCATCTCATTTGGAAACCAAGGACTCAAAGTCTGGAGAGGCACACACTGCAAGATACTTGAAGTCCAGTGTGAAGTTTCCATAGTCTGTGTTGATTTGGAGAGCCATGTCATCCGCTGGTGTTGGTCCACTGTGCTTCATTAAGTCAATGCAGGGTCAACGCAGCGGTCTACCAGGAGATTTTGGAGCACTTCATGCTTCCTTCCGCAGACGAGCTTTATGGGGATACTGACTTCATTTTCCAGCAGGACTTGGCACCTGCCCACACTGCCAAAAGTACCAAAACCTGGTTCAATGACATGGGATTACTGTGCTTGATTGACCAGCAAACTCGCCTGACCTGAACCCCATTGAGAATCTACAGGGGATTGCCAAGAGAAAGATGAGAGACATGAGACCGAACAATGCAGAAGAGCTGAAGGCCGCTATTGAAGCATCCTGGTCTTCCAGAACACCTCAGCAGTGCCACAGGCTGATAGCATCCATGCTATGCCACATTGAGGCAGTAATTGTTGCAAAAGGGGCCTAAACCAAGTACTGAGTACATATGCAAGCTTATACTTTTCAGAGGTCCAATATTGTTCTATGTACAATCCTTGTTTTATAGATTTCATGTAATATTCTAATTTTCTGAGATTGTGAATTTGGGGTTTTCATGAGCTGTAAGCCATAATCATCAAAATTATGACAAATCAAAGCTTGAACTATCTCACTTTGCATGTAATGAGTCTATCTCATATATTAATTTCACCTTTTATGTTACATTACTGAAATAAATGAACTTTTGCCTGATATTCTAATTTTTCGAGTTTCACCTGTATATTATGAAATTGCTGTCCTTCATTGTATTTTTGCTTTTGATTCTGCATACATTTTTCCTAAGACTTTTTAACTGCTATGTGAAACTCATGGGGATTTAGGCTGAAATGTCACCAATATGCAAATACACCTCCTCTTTAGCTTTGCTTTCCATCTACTATACAACCGGGTTTAGAGGATGTCACTGGGCAAATGAATTAAGACCAATCAGATAAGTCTGCTTATGATGGGTTTCTCTGTTCAGCTATTGTGAGTAGTGCTCACTCAAATCTGAAGTGGTTGCATTCCCTTAAGCAGAAGTGGGAAATCTTTAGTGAGATGGAGATGCACTTAACATGTTTGGAAGACTATAGCCTTGTTCTTTAAGCCAGGAATAGACAGCTAATAATCACATATGGCTCCCAATCAACCATCGTTTTTGAACTCCAAAATTCCTACAATTACAGTAAATGTTGGTAGTATTCTGTATCAGCCTTTAGATTACACCAGGTCAAGACATATGCATGACAGGGATTACAGGAATGTTCCTTACTAAATGTTCCTTACTAAAGGTACCTAAAATAACAGAATCTTGAAAGACTATCCAGGTTTCTCTCTATCCCATTTTATATTAAACAAAATCAAAGCAGAGTTATTTTGAATGTCTTTCTTGTGCTTTCTTTTTTTATCAAGACTGTATAATCTTTTTTCAAGTCCTTAACAGTTCCTTCATTCCCTCCTCTTTTAATGGTCCCTTAATAGCTTCTCCAAGGTCTACTTTATATTCCTTTACATAGTATAATTGCCAAAAAGGAAGGACATTTTCATTGTTTTTTGGGACCAATAGAAAATCCTAGCCATTTCTATGTATGTGATGTGGTCCTTCATCACGTTAACCCTAAAACATCAGGTTCCCAGTTTGGGACTACTCTTGGATTCATCATTATCATTATAAGCACTGTACCTTTGAGTCAGTGTTGAGTGTCGGTGACTACCTGGGCAAGTCCCTGCAGTTTTCTTAGCAAGATTTAATGTGTGATTTAGCATTATCTTTTTCCTAGGGCTAAGAGAAAATGACAAGCCAAAGGTCACTCAGTTGTTTTTGCACTTAAGGTGGGATTAGAACTAAATTCTCCTGGTTTGTTGCCTGATGCCTTAGCCACCACACCAAACTGACTGTCATTATTCTCTTCTTATAACCTCTAAGCTGTGGCATTACACATATGTGCAACTGCCTTTGAAAACATGTTGGAAATTTCAATCAGTGCATAACTAAGCAGAGAAATTATTCCTTGACTAATTGATAAAATCATACAGTACTGGTTCCTTATAATCAATTCAAAATATTGATTTAAAAAGAGTTTGGAGAACTTTAGTTAGATTTTTTCATAGCAACATATTAATCTATCATATTCAAATACTATTTTATAGATATACCTTCTCAAAATCAGAACTAAATCAAGAGTGGGAGTCCTACCTAAATTTGGGGTGAATCTGACTGAGTACAATAGACCTTTGCTGGTATTAATATTTTAAATTACTTTGCACTGGTTTTATCATTGTTTTATCTTTTAGTTTAATTTTATATTGCCCAGGAAATTATAGCTAATTAACCAACCGAAAAGTTCAATAAATATATCACTATATTAAATTATTGAAATTAAATCTTACAATCAAGACAGTATGGTTAAATACCAGAAAATATGTTCCATGGCAGAATTTGGATCTTTCTAAGTGATAGTTTACATTCTGGAAGTAGAAATACAGCACATTTAAAAGCATTATTTTGGTGGAAAATAATGAATAGAAACAGGCAATACTAGCATATAATCACATACTTTGGCTTAAATGGACCAGAATATAAATTTCCACCAGATGCATTTAAGTCTTACATTTTTTGTAATACTGTAATATGCCAAAGCTTGTAGGAAAAATTAAATCATGGAATGAATCTGCTATAAAAACTCCTTCTGAAAGCCCCTTATGATTTCATCAGCTTCTGGTATCTTTTTCATAGGATAACATCACTGAATTGTTCCTAAAGCACAAAAAATGTTTATTACAGACTTAAAGTCAAACACCAATTCTACCTCTTCAACAAGCTGCAGTTTAAAAGTATGGTTTATACAAGGAGGAGGAGGAGGAGGAGGAGGACGAGGAGGAGGAAAGACAGAGAGGGGAGGGAGGAGGGAAACAGAGATGACTTGACACAAAATCAAATAAAATAAATACAATTATAGATATAGCTCCATTTTATTTTAGGTTGTGACCATGTATAAGGGAAAGTTGACATTTAAGCAGAACCTTTTGAGAAAACATTTAAGATTAAGTTCACTTGCTGATTGCTCATTTCATCTTTGTCTCAAAGTCTAGCCATCACCAAAGCTGACAAGGAAAACTGACTTGAATGGCTAAGCTGTGTGTCACAAAAATAGGTCATGAGTTCCATATTTTGCAATCTGCTTTGGTTTCTGTTCTGACAAACTAATTCCTTAAATGGTTTGACATCTGACTAGTTTAAAATCTATAAAACAACTATTATTCTCCTTTTTTTTAAAAAAAATCCCAAACTCAAGTATTATGTTAATTAAATTATACTCCAAGGAATTCTAATTCTCCCTGGATATTCTCCTGTATTTTCCAGCTAAGGAGATGATCACAAACTATCTGATTCTTCTGTTCTAGATAGGAAAATAGTAGTAACCCTTGGCATAGAAGTCACATTAAACCTCTAGTGAAATGATACTCTAAAAGCATCATAGCGGGTGACACCATTAGAAGTTCAAGTTGAAACAGAAGATGATTGGACATTAAATAGAAAAAGAGGTTTCCTAAAGTGATATGCATAGATACTAGGTCATATATTCCTACCTGTCCCATAGATATCTTGGACTTGCCTTTCGGCCCCATACAGGATGAACTTCCTCAGATTATTTAACGTGCTGAATACCAGACTGGTTTCACTTGAAAACCAAAAGGGGTTTTGAAGATTCCCTCTTCAGCTATCCATACCCATTACCAGGAAAAACAAACAAACCTTGGTTTATAGATTTCAGCTATAGTAAGATAGGAATCTTCTCTCAAGGTTTATTAGACTGTGTCAGTGATCAGAGGGAAAGCTACAATCTTGTTAAAGTAATGTCTACTTTGCTGCTTTGTTCCTTCCTTCATTTCCCAAGGATTCTACCATAAAAGCAGATGAAGACTTTTGCATTTTTTTAAAAAAAATCTTTATCTAGGAGGAAGGGAACTAGATTCTTTTCTTTTTCTCTCCTGTTTTATTTTATTCAATTCAAACTGATCTCCCTTTAGTTACATCTCCATTCCATAAATAGACCTGAATTTCCAGGACTTCACAGTCCATATTGATAACAATTTTATTTGCTTGTTTGTTTTGCCAAATATTTATTCCAATGTGGATTATCTGTAATCTTGCTACATTTTAGATAGAATAGATAGAATTCTTTATTGGCCAAGTGTGGTTGGACAAGGAATCTGTCTTCAATGCATAAGGTCTCAGTGTACATAAAAAATACATTCATCAAGAATCATAAGATACACCACTTAGTGATAGTCATAAGCAATCAAAATCATACTAGGAAACTAAATAAAACAATATAATCAAAAGGTTATAGTCATAAGTAGGAGGTAGGTAATAGGAAGGATGAGAAGAATAATAGCAATACAGTCTTAGTAAATAGTTTGAGTATTGTGGGAATTAGCAGAGTAATGGCATGCGGGGGGGAGGGAACTGTCCTTGTGTCTAGTTGTTCTTGTATGCAATGCTCTATAACATCGTTTTGAAGGTAGAAGTTGAAACAATTTATGTTGAGGATGTGAGGGGTCTGTAGATATTTTCACAGCCCTCTTTTTGACTTGTGCAGTATACAGGTCCTCAATGGAAGGCAGGTTGGTAGCCGTTGTTTTTTCTGCAAAAACTTTCAAACTTGTTTTGAAATATTCTTCTTCTAGACAATCAGGACGCTTCACAAGTCAAGTCAGCATACATTTGTTTTGGTCTATCATAAGAGACATTGACCATCAGAAATCTTATTTTTTATTTTTTTATTTTTGTAGATACAGCTGCATCTTCTCTGCTCTTCACAGATGCCTCATCCAATTTCCTGTTCCCCAGGATCTTTTTTAAGTCTCCTGAAAGCTTGGAGTTTATTTCTTGTGCAAAGGCCTAAAAGCTCTTTCCCAGTTCCAGTACTGCAAAATATCTTCTGAATTTTTGCTTCTGGTTATCTTTTGTTGGCAGGACATCTTCCTAATATCACAAAATATTACTTATATAAATATGACTGCACAGTTTTTGTATATAATTATCCATAAAATTTCATAATTTTTAGTTATATAATTATGTATAGAATTGTAACTGTTTGCTGTTGTATGATACATTGTACCCTATATATTTATTATATTTGTCCTGTTGTATTTTTTCTGTTGTATTTTTTCTCTTAGTGTTTAAGCATTTGTCATGTATTCTGTTTATAATGTATCTTTGCGTTTGTTTGTGTACATTTGATTCTTTTTCTATTGTAATTTTAAAAGCAATAGAATTACTTTAAAAATCCAAAATATTACAGGTTGAAGTTGCAGATTCCTATATATTTAATTTCCCTTCTTTCAGAAACCAATTTTTGTAATCAGTCTTCTGTCTTCCTTGCCTCTTCTTCCTGGATTCAACTGGCAAACTTATTGACTTAATTCGCTTAGTTAGGGATGGAGACAAAATTGCTTTAGACTATTGGGTTTGTTTGTTTGGTAGTTTTTATTTTTGAGGCAGGTTACTTTTCCCAAACTAGCTACAGTTGATTGGAAGAAGATCAATAGTAACTTGGCTAAGACTTCAACATTGTCCCCCAAATAAATCCAATAAAAGAAATAGACATGTGAAGTTCCTCACTCCTAAGTAGCAAATGGAAGATGGACAACAGAGGTGAAAAAACAGCAGGTAGTGTGAGAAAT
Organism: Masticophis lateralis; assembly: GCA_030761175.1. Classification (NCBI taxonomy): domain Eukaryota; kingdom Metazoa; phylum Chordata; class Lepidosauria; order Squamata; family Colubridae; genus Masticophis; species Masticophis lateralis. Next base: position 39,795,231 of record JAUDYJ010000005.1, on the reverse strand, counting down.
TCAATTTCAAACCTAGGTGGTTGTTTTCAAAACCAAAACATTTTTATTCAGAAAAAAGTAGTTTGCATTAATGGTGACACATACTTATACAGACAGACAGGCAGAAACACATACACACACAAACACCCAGCCAAGCTGTTAAATTTCTTTCCATTTGCTACCTTAGAAGCTAGTGTGGAAACTGCAGGGAGAGAAACAGAGATGAGCCACGTTATCTGCATTTGGAAAAAACAAAGCTAAAATAGTAATAGTACCCGTATAACAGAGTTGGAAGGGACCATGGAGATCTTCTAGTACAACTCTCTGCTCAAGCAAGAGACCATACACCATCCTGGACAAGTGGCTGTCCAGTCTCTTCTTAAGAACCTCTGATGATGGAGCAATCACAACATCTGGAGGCAGGCTGTTCCACTGTTTAATGGTTCCCACTGTCAAGAAATACCTTTTTAGTTCTAGGTTGGATCTCTTCTTGATAAGTTTCTTACCATTACTTCTTATTATATAATGTTTTCTTGATTATATGGATGACTAAAATATCTGTATAAATTTATATTTGTAAGAAATATCTACATTAAATATATCTACAATGTAGATGTCTAACCAATCTAGAACTATTGGACAAAATACATTTTTATTTTTTTTAAATATGAAGTGATTACATTTACAACTACTTTTTTTCCCTATAAATCTGTAATTAAATGTGTTATTTGCTCTAGCTCTTATCAAACATATGATCTGTCCACAATTTCTCATACATGGAAATGTAGAAGTACACTATTTCTAACTGATTGCACAGAAGTGATTGTCTCAAAACCTAAATCATACTAATGCACAATAGAAAGAAACTGTAAGTTTTCCTTTACTCTTCCTTCAACTCACATGAAAGTGTTGAAATCTCCCATAGTTATGTAGCCATACTTGTTAATCATTAACATGCTTTCTATAAAACAAGCCAGCTTCAAACAATATGAAGACTGATTGAAATAACACTATATTTGACCAGTATAATCTTGACCCGAATTCTAAGTTCAGATAACCCAGCAAACTGTAGTGAATTAAAAGTAGCATTGAAAGCTTCTGAACTCCATCTTGCTATGAAATGTGGAGTTGTTATCATGATTCACATTCCACCAAAAAATACAGCTTAAATATTTTAATGAAGTCAGTTTTACAAATGCTGTTTCTAAGGTCTGGAACTGAAAGTGTCTCACTTGCATCATCTGGAAACTGAGCCCTACTGGCCGTAAAGGATTTGTTATACACAACAACCTTACAAGGATTGAGTGATATTCTGGACACTTTCTCTTCAAATACTCAAACCTAATCATTGGCTTTCCCTCAGCTATTAATCAAATATACTGTTGCAACAAGAGCCCAACAAATAACTGGGAGAGATATTTTCTTTCTCATTGCTTCCCCCCCCCCAGCCCCCACTGGCCCAAACAAATGTTTCTGCCCCTTGCTTTTGGATCCTTTAGTCTTTTCAGGAGAATTTGGTTTATTGTGGAGCTGCCAGAAAATCCCAAGATTGCTGCGGGTGTTTGCTCTGTTTTTTTTTTTAAAGGTACTGAATACCAGCTTTATAGAAGGCATGTTTAATGTTCCATGCCTAATTAGCAATTTTGTCTGCACCTGCCCTGTCTCTCTCTTCCACTGCCACACATGGACATCCTTCTTGCCATCTGCTGTCTCAAAGCCATGCAGACAGCAGCAGTTCTGCATCTGGGGCAGGAGCTCTATGGATACATGTGTCTCTGGGAGAACAGTTAGAATACAAGAAGGGGTTTCTTTCAGCTTCTGCTGTCAGTGTCCTTGAAAACAGCAGGAAGGTTGAGTGCCAGCCACATTCTTCTATGCTGTGCCCAGGGGCTTTTAATGTCCTGAGAAGTAATCTGAGCTGTTTCTTGGCTGCTATTGTTAGGTGATAACTATTCACAACATACAGGAGCTTTTGTTTGTCCTGGGCCATTTTGCCAATCTCCTTCCTTCAAAAACAAGGAAGCAACTTTACAGAATTAAAAGCCTGATTCTCACATTGTTATGGAGGCAAATAAGATTGAAACTGTTTGGGTTTTACTCCAACTGATGTTTTATTGGTTTTAAAATATAGCCTTCAACCAAAAATATAAATAAAATATTTACCTTTGTTTATATTTGGACAATAGTATTAATTCCAATACTGTACATTCCATTATATTTTTGTCAGAAAATGCATTAAGAAGTATACCAAAGATTCAATTTCATCAGAGTCCCTATGAAGAGTACAGTCAAGACTGGGTTTATTGCATGTGGATTGGACTAAACTAAATTTCCCTCTTTCATTCAATTGAAAGGGAAAAAAAACAATCTCCATGCTAAGTATTATTTTAGACCTGTATCTTTAAATATACTAATCAAAACAACATACCAGATGGCCTTATATGAATCTACTGCTCCCATTTTATTGATATGACTAGGTCAATAAATCCAATAAACTGCTTTATCTGATTAATGTGAATCATTGGAATCTGTAGCAAAACATGAGAATGTGGAATGTATGACACACACGCAGTGACGTCATCAAACCAACCCTGCCCTTCCTTACTTGCATCCAAATATCTGTTACAAGTACAAGCATTGTGGAATTTGCATGATGATATAATGATAAATAAGTCCCTGTTTGCATATTATCATGGCTCATTACAGACACCATTAATTCATAACCCAGTATAGTGATTTAACTGATAATCTATTCGTGGGAATATAAAAGTATAGAAGCAGCAGATACATATATATCTGCAGGTAAACTAGACATTCATTTGCAAATATGCGTTTATATAATAAAGACAATTCTAACGTAGCAGTCAATTAAAATTATTGGCTTGTCCCCTATTACATGAAGGCTAAAACACTGTTTTACTCCCAATCTCTGTGACTTTTCATTGGAATTGATGCCTTTTCTGTGCTTAAGCATGGCAGGCACATATGAATCTGCAAACAATTTTGATTTGTGTTAACTACTTTAAACTAATTTACTTCGTAAATATATTATATAATGATAGATAATAACCATTTCCTAGAGCTATTCCCACAGGTGCTTTTTGGATCAATAAACACTGTCATGCATGATCAAATGCAGCATCAGGTCCAACTGGGCAATTCTATTCAAGGAAAGTCATGTGTAATAGCTTTCCCTTTTCTTGGAGTTTTTCCATGAGTGAGCTGTGATCACAATATTAGAACCTTTGATAAAACCGCATTGATTCGTACTGATTTTCAGTTTGTCATGTAAGCGTTAGTTGAGGATCTGCTCAAAGATTTTCATTGTGTATGATAAGAGGCAAATTCAATTTGGTTGATAGAGCTATCTGGTGAGTCACCTTTATTCTTGAAAAGGGGAGCTGTGGTGCTTTTAGCCCAGTCAGCAGGCACGTATCCTAAGTCCACAATGGTGTGGAAGAAGTACGTTAGCCGATTGGCTGCTTTGCTGCTAAATTCCTCCAGCTTCCAAATGTTTCCTGGTAGGTCATCAGGGCCTCGTACTTTTAAATTCTTCATGCCATGGGTAGTTTTGGTAACCTCTTCCAGCAAGATGTGTGGAACTGGGCCAGCATTGGGCAAGTTATCAGGCAGGCATGCAAATTTGATATTAGTCATTGAATTGCTGCTGCCGGCATTCCAGAATTTTGTCTTTGTCCTGCAGTCGCCTCTCATCTTTATATTTCACACATACATAGTGCTTGATGTCTTGTCCATCCTTGGCATGTTTTGCTTGCATTTCTTCATGTCCAGTTGTTTCTCTAAGTTGCAATAGTATTCAACTCTGACCCGAATAATTTTCTTTGCAACTCTTCTCGCACTGAGGTAATTTTGTCAGTTTGGGCAAAATTGATCTTATGTGTATACCAGTTTTTATATGTCACCTTCTTTTCCTGTACTTTTTGCTCCCCTTGTTCAGTTCAAAGCCATAGTTTCTTGTCAATTCAATGAAGGCCTAGTCTCATAGTGCCCAGGGTCATTCTCGAGGCAGTCTCCAAGAGCAGCAGTCCATGTGGCATCAATCAAGCTTTCAGTGATTGGAGAAGATGTAATATGGTTGATGAAAGCTGCCTTGTGGCTGCATAGTTCCACATAGTTTTGTGGACCCCTTGTCCTGCCATTACCATTTCTTCATATCAGCAGCTGTTATGTTGTGGGGATAGGCAATCAGATGGTATGATCTTTATAATTACAGATAATATATATATTATCCCTTGTTCACATATCAAGATCTGTTATACTGCGAAATAAACCCATTTTAAAACACTAATAAAATAACTTACGAATGAAGGCAAATATACATATTTTCGAGAATGCTACAGAATGTGCTAGACTGAAGTTCCCTAAGGATGGGCTCTAGCACAAGTCCAAAAGCTCAGAAGACTAAACTCTGGTCCCAGTGACCAACCCAGGTTTGATCCTGCACTAATAACTTATATTACCCATAAATTTGGTAAAATACTTATCCAGATTTGAAGATCATTTTTCATCAAACACAGGTAGAATGTAGGATTCCTTCCCATTTTTCTCACATGCAATCAAATTTAATTATGAAAAAGTCTGAGGCTATTTCACCAGTCATATGTCAGAAAACCCAGCATCAGCTTTTCAAGGCTCCAAGTGTTGTTCATCAATAACCGTCATCACACCAGTTTTATTCTATGAAAGACAAGACACTAAAGACCAGAAGATATGTGGATCTCCGTTAAGATTTTTCCTTTCCAGTGATGCTGATGTAGGAGCAGGCCTCCTGAAGGGAAGGCATGGGGCTCTCTAACCCCTGCTGAGATAATAGGTTAGTGAGAAGGAATATACAGCAGGGAATCCTGGTGTTCAAGGAAAGGCAAAGGAGCTAGTCTTTGACCTGAGGTGAGCAAATTGCTGGCTTTTGTCCCTTTGCATTGTATTGGGAACAGAAGAGGAAATAGCTGCATTCCAGACATTACCATGTCAATGTAAACAGAGGAGGGAAAGGAGAGAGGAGGGGGGTTGGGGTTATGTGTGACTTTATACAAAGGAATCCTTGTCTCCCTGCCCAAGAATCCCACCTCCAGCATTAAAAAGCATTAAATTCTTAATGAAGCTACAAAATTAAGCTGCATATACATAGAACCAGATTTTGCATTAATGTAAAAATTTCAATGAATTTAAATTATACTTTCTAAAGGAAATCCATCATATTTTTAACAGCAAAAGCAGCACAGTGACTGGTGGATCTTTCAGAAGCCAGCAAATCTGTCGTGGTGCAAATTTGTATCTCATTTATCAGCAATGTGGAATGTTTTATGCTCAAAGTAGTAGTGGCTCAAAATTATTGAAACCCAGGGGGAATGAAACTGAGAATCTTTTCCCCCTTCTACTTAAAAGGTAAGGGTACTCATTGCCGAGGAAGCCAGCATTACCCAAAGATATTTTCCATGGTCATGTGAACAGTATAGCTATATGCCAAAGGCACATTAAACGCTGTTACCTTCCCACCAAAGTGGTACTTATTAATCTACTCGCATTTGCATGCTTTTGAACTGCTAGGTGAGTAGGAGCTGGAATAGGAATGGAAGTCAACCCATTGCGTGGCACTTGGGTCTTGAACCCTTGCTGTTAGCTGTCAAGCTCAACACCTTTAACTTCTGAGCCATCATGCTGACTATCTTTCTACTTAACCACATCATTAATACATTCCAGCAAAATCTCCCTTCTCTCTCTCTCTCCTTGCTTTGTCATGGCATTTCCTTCTTCGTGGCCCAGCATATATAAATGAAACAAGGCTAGGCAATAACTTGTTGTATATGAGTTAAAGTAATTCTTTTTCCTTTATTTCAACATAATTCAGGACAACTACTTCAAGGTATCTAAAATCTGTTAGATTTGGTCATTCATTACTTTGGAGGGATGTCTATTTCTATTTATTTATTTATGTATATTTTATTATTTTTTATAAATAACTCTAGGTGGTGAACATGTCCATTACTCTATCCTCCTCCTGTTTTCCCCACAATAATTCTTTGAGGTGAATTGGGCTGAGAGAGAGCGACTGGCCCAAGTCACCCTTAGGGTTTCATGCCTAAGCCAGATCTAGAACTCACAATCTCCTGGTTTCTAGCCTGGTGCCTTAAAAATTATAGCAGTAACTGCCATTGTAAATAGAGATGACAGAGATGATATAGTAGTTGTAAGTGGAAGATAGTTGATTTCATGCCAAGATGGATGGATATTGGATGAATGGATGGCACTAAAACTCAGTAGCAGGCAAAAACTCTTTTAAGAAATTTGTTAGGCACGAAGTTTCATAAACTAAATTTCTCTTCATTAGATGCTTGAAGTAGGATTGTGAGAAAAGATACTCCTATGTTTGAATGAAATCAATTTTTGACAACAGCTGAGAAAATAATGTTTTAAGAAATCATGTTGGTACACTGTAGCCACGAAGCTAGCCATGGTAGTGCCCTTAATATAAAGATAGGTGTTCTCATCAAAGCTGACCAATTGTGAATTTGAAGCTAGGTCATCACGCAATGACCAACAGTGATGGTCCTTATAGTATAGCCTGAAACATAAAGGAAATAAACAGACTAAGAGCAGATAATTTCATTAGTAAATTAAAAAGAAAAAAAAATAGAACCTGGGTATCTCACCCAGAAGAGAGTGATTCCTTATCTTTTGCACTGCACTGGTGAGAACAAGAGGTACAATAATCTGAACACTGATTTCACTAGAAACAGAGCTTGCATTTAACATATGGCAGTCACTGAAATTCTTTCATAATGGCTTCAAAGCTTTTCTATAATAAAACCTACTTAAAAGAGCATTTGTGTTCTTAAAATTTTGGTTTGTCAGCCAAGGAAAGCCTGGCAGATTGTCAGCTAATTGTAGTTTCCTCAGAAAGTGCATAGCATTTCATATGCTTTGGCTGGTCCGTGAAATAAGACCATAATTGTGAGATATAAATGCCTGAAAAAAGTAGGACAATTAAGATACAGCACTCAGTTAACCATTTTGGCAAAGTAATACAAGAATGCATCCCAGGATTCTGCATGATATGTCTGCAGACTTAGTCCTACAAAACAACATGCAGTTATTACCTGAGGCAAGTGATGGCAAGATATAGAATTATTCTTCTTGATATCATTTGTGTGCATTGTTTTCAGCATTTGCAATAACACCGTTGCAGATTCCTTTTTACGGAATGCATCATTCCATTATTTCTTTTCCAATTTTTGTCCTTGGTTCTTCAATTGGTTGATATTCTGTGCTCAATGAATATACTTCTTTTTCCATTTCCTTCTGCATAACATATACAATGCCTCTTACTCCTTGGCGGCATCTCCATGCTGCGCTCTCATCTAGCCTTCCTGGAGCCAACTCCCCAACAGCAGCTCCTCCTCCTTTTCCTCCTGGCTGCTCCAGAACCCCGGCCAGAAGTGGCAGCGCAAGAACCACAACCGCCCCCTTGCCCCTCGCAGCAGTAGGAGTAGCAGACTGGATGGGCGGCCACCCAGCCAGCAAATGCTGCCACACTGCTCCATGCACCCAAGCCGGCCAGGCACTCTGGACTGCAGACGCATATCAGTGCCATGGGCTGGAGGGCTGGGCCGCGTAAGAAGCCCACTTGGATGTGGAGGAAAGCTCCAGCCTGCCATTCCTGGCTGGTAGCTCTGCTCCCCTTGTTCTTCCAGGTGTGCCAGCCAGCTGGTCTTCACATGCATGGGAGTGCCAGAAACTGAAAGAGCAGCTGCCCAGTGAGCATGCCCCTCCGGGAAAATGATCTTCCAACTTCCAGCACACGCATATGCACTGGCCAGAAACCAGAAGACCAGGTTAGCATGTTTGCATGTGCACTGGGCAACTGCTCTTTCGGTTTCTGGTGCTCCCGCACATGAAGACCAGCTGGCCAGTGCACTGGAACCTGGAAGAGCAACGGGCGACAGCTCATTTGCCTGGAGAGATGCAGCACTTCTGGCATGCGTGCCATTGGTTTGCCATCATGAACCTAGACCATACAATGGGCCTCATAGTATAATGAATGGATATAAACTGAAATTTAACACACATTTAATTGATTTACTTTGAGCATGAATCACAGGAATTTTCTTCCAAGGGACTACAGTTTCTCCATCTCAAAACACTGGTAAAAGCCAGACAATGTTGCACTGAGAAAATTCAAGTCTAATCCAATTCCACACTTTCTGTGTTTCCACTTCATATTTTAGTACTTGACCTCTTGTCAGCCTTTACAAAACAATCAGCTGGTACATATACAATTAACGTTGTCCCAAAATGTACATCCCTCCTTCCTCCCTCCTTCCCTCCCTCCCTCCTTCCTTCTTGGGTACCTGTATTATTTTTATAGCTATTGCTTATATTGTTCTTTTTTCCCCAATTCTCCAGCATGGAGAATTCTGGGAGTTAAAGCTCACACATCTTAAAGTTGCCATGGTTGTAAGTCATCCACTTTAGAAAGCCCTTCCTAGATATGACGTCATGATAGACTTTCCAAGATAAAGCTTTTTTATACAGTTCTTGTATATTATGGTTACAGCGGGGTGGGTTCTACTTACCTTTACTACTGGTTCACAGTGGGGCTGCGCGCAAGCGCAGAAGCTTCTGTGCATGCATAGAAGCATTTTGATGACATCGGGGTCGGGGGGCGGAGCTTCCCGCTGGTTTTACTACCGGTTCTATTCAGGGGCGGGTTCTAAAAATTGTTACTACTGGTTCTGTGGGCATGGCTTATTTTGTGGGTGTGGCTTGGTGGAGGATAATGTGACTAAAATGCTTTTACGATCAGGCAACTCAGCTGGTATCGCCAGAGGCTCTTAAAGGCATTTTTTTTCTACATTTTCGGCTGAAGAGGTTGTAGAAAAAAATGCTTTTAAAAGCCTCTGACGATCCCAGCTGAGCCACATGATCATCAGAGGCTTTTAAAAAAAAACATTAAAAGCATTTTTTCGGCCAAAGAAGTGTAGAAAAAATGCTTTAAAAAGTTTTTTTAAAAAGCCTCTGATGAGGTGGGTGGGGTAAGTGAGTGGCGACTGGCCGGGGACTGGTTCCGGGGCTTGGCCAGCCAATGTTACTACCGGTTCTCTGAACTACTATAAATTTTTATTACTGGTTCTTGCGAACTGGTGCAAACTGGGAGCAACCCACCACTGGGTTACAGGTAATGATTTTTAATGTCTTTGAATCAAACTACTGAATGCATAAATATTATACTATATTTGGAGTGTAACTTCTTGAAAATATCTAAACAAAATTAATCTTTGAAGTTTGATTTGATCTTCAGTTACTTCTGTGGCCTTAACAGTTACCAGTCCCTGTACTTCTCTTTTATGCTGTCACTATATTTGATTTTCATTGTATTGTATTTATATCACTTGAAACATTTTATATAGTACCCAGAGAATTTGTTTAGACATAGAATCTAATTATTTCAAAAATTTAAAAAAACCCACTTACAGATACAAATATGCTTAGGATCGCTAAACTTCCCTCCATATATCAGATTAGAAGAGTGAAAGACACATTTTGCTTTTACTCCCCAATTGTTCACTTCTATCCCTATTTAAATCTGCCAAGTATCATGCTTAGGCATTTTCCAGACGTTATGCAAGTTTAAAAACATGCAATTTTTCAATAATTAGGGGAATATACTTTTAGACTTGGATCCAGACTTTTTATGCTTAGATCAGGCCTATTAAAATCAATGAATCCACATAAGGTACAACTAATCCAGGGGTGAAATGCTTCCGGTTCGGATTGGATTGCCCGATCCGGTAGCGATGTAGGCGGGTGGTTCGGAAAACCGGTAGCAAAAATCCCTGCGCCCCCACCCACATTCCCAGCTGAGCCGCGCAATTATCAGAGGCTTTTTTTTTTACTTTTAAAAGCATTTTTTCTACAACCTCTTCAGCTGAAAAAAATGCTTTTAAATGAAAAAAAAAGCCTCTGATGATTGTGCGGGTCAGCTGGGATCCTCAAAGGCTTTTAAAAGCATTTTTTCTGCAACCTCTTCGGCTGAAGAGTCACAGTCACATTAACACCTCACACACACAAACCAAGGCACACCCACTGAACTGGTAGTAATAAATTTTACATTTCACCACTGAACTAATCCAACCCATCGTTTGTTTCTTGTATCTCTCTGTTAATTAGTCTTCTTTTTAACATTCCAAGCCTTGAATAAGCATATGGATTCATCTGCATAGTCATCTTTCTATGCCATAAATACACTTTCATTTTCCTTTGTTGCACCTAGTCCTCGTAATTTTTCTTATATTTGTTGACTGATTTTTCCATCCAACTCTTCATACCTACCATATTTTATATGCAAAAGTACAGGATTTTCTTTTCATGCAACAACGAAGCTATGATAAAAACAATATATTTTTATTCGTATCCTTCCATTTCTTCTTTGCTAATTGGAATATGGTTCTGTCAATATTCTGGCAATTTCTGAATCTACTTACGAAGCAGTTATTGAGGAGTGTCACAGACTGCCTTTGCCTGCCTATAGCAATGGTTTCCAACTTTAGCAAATTTAAGATGTGTGGACTTCAACTATCAGAATTCTCCAGCTGGCTAAAGTTGTCCAGGTTGGAAAACATTGAACTGGGATATATTATGAGTTTCATGATTTTGTTTCTTGGGATTTATTTAATATCCCAGAGCTGGGAATTCTGGAAGTGACGTTCCCAATATGTCTGGGATCTTCTGGAAGTTATCAGGTTGGGGAAAATTGCCTCAAGTACTTCCTGCTACTAAATATAAAGGTTAATTAACACAATTATCCTCAACTTTACTCAAATAAAGCCTCAACGCTATATCCTTAGAAAAGTACGTCTTCAGCCAAATCCTCAGTCACCAGTTCATTATACATTCTTTGGGTGCAGCAGGAAATAATTTGGAGACGTCATCCAAAGGCCTTGGAAAGAGAGAAGGAATTCCCAGCCTTCCTTTTGGAATGTACCTGCAAGTCAAAGGATATGATGCTTTCTTTGTGAGTTCCAAACAGGCGTCACCTGTCAATTGGGGGCCGACAGAAGGACGGGGAGAGAGAGACGCCACACTGTGAGGCATGAGGTGGGAAGAGCAGATGGCAAAGGCGGGCTCTTTCTTTTTTAATTAGGCTTGTTTGGCATTGAAGACAACAGATCCTCTCCCAGCTTTGATTAAAGGAGATTTATTTCCATAGGCAGCTGGCAGGCAGCAGGCTGATCCCCTGCCAATAACTGTCCCCTCTCAGCTACAAGCTGCTGACACTTGCTTCAGGCATCCTTGCACAAATCCATGAGCACAATTTGCAACAATGCTCCTTTCTGTCCCTAAAGCCACATAACCAACCACAACTTCTAAAAAGGTATTCTCAGCCCCTCCCCCAAATTATAACTTAATAGGCATTCCCTCTCCCCTTCATTTGATCTCCGTCACTTGAAAAACTGAGGCCTTGTTTTGAAAAAAATAATTCTCAGTGTGATTGTTTTTCAGATAAGGATAATCCTTTGCTCAGCATTAATGTTTGTAGTATTGTTCAATGTGTTGTTTTGGGAATCATGTTTTCAATGTTGCAAGATAATTGTCAATTATTTTGAGCAGCACGATATGGAACAGAATGGGAAAGTAAAAATATTTTATAAATTATAATTCATAAAATGAGATATGCTTGACTGATTGAAACTATATAGGTTGAAGGAAGGAAGAAAAAGAATTCTCAAGATTTACTGGGTTCACACATCAGGCTAAAGTATTGATCGTAGTTTATTAAATAAGCCACAATTGGGTAGGTTTTCACAATGAATTATAGATGGGTCCCTGAATCTTTTGAGTCAAGTGGAATTTTCAGAATATTAATACAGCATAATATGAACAGTCACAGAAAATAGATGCCAAATTGCAGAACATTGATTTATTATAAAGCAAATTAGAGAGGCAGCTCTCTACCACCTTGAGATGTTTTCTATAATCTAATTTTTTAAAAAATATCAGTTTTCTGGTTAAGTGGAGTCACTCTTGATCAAAATATTGGGTAGAAGACCTCCTAGCTCCTAGTATTTATTTTTAATACTAACTTGCATGATTCCACTATCTTTATTAATTTTAATATATTTAGTTCTTACTGTTCTGATTTTTTTTAATATTGTCTTATTGTAAGTTTCCTAGAGTCACAACAAATAAATTTAATAAGTAAATATGCAGGACCTAGAAACATCCTTGGGTAATAAACATTTTACATTTCCACCTTTAGTTATAAGGATATTTTCTTTTTTTTAAAAAATTTGGAATAGCATTCCAAATCAAGGGAAACATCCATCTGCACATTGGTGTCTAATGAGCAGTAAGTTTATTTATTTATTTAGAACATTTGCATAGCTGTCCATCTCACATGAAAAAGATTGGGCACTTAATTTCAAAAAATAAATACATGAAATCGCAATTAAAAAGTAAGCTCAAAAAAGGCATACAAAACAAGAGAGAATGCTATTAATTGCAGGAACAAAACTATCACAAAATTTCCATTCCCTAGGACCTCCAAGCCTAACAACATAACCAAGTGTTGAGCGACTTGCAGAATATTGAGAGGGATGGAGCTAATCGAAGGGAGAGAAGGTTACACAAGGCAGATGTGACATGGCAAAAAAGTCCCTCTCCTGGGATCTACCAAATGTAATTTCCCATCATATGGAACCTTCAACATGTCTTCTCTGCCACTCCTGACGGCACTTGCAAATATTATCAGGGAGAGATGATCCTTCTAATAAACCAGCTCCAATGTTATGGAACCAGTCACTACACTATAGTAGTGATGTGTTTAATTTTGGCTTAATATATTATTTAAATCCAGAAATTATTTTTGCCATGTTGTAGCTGTAGCAGGTACCAAGATACAGAGAAGCCTTAAGAGCTGATGGCTTTCTTTTTGGAGGATTGGGGAGGGGCATAAAGGAATTAGTATTCAGTCATGTTAACTTCCACAGGTACAAGTGTCAGCCTTCTTTGTTTGGAACTAGAGCCAAAAGCAAAATACAAATTTAATAAATTTGACAAATTTAAGAAAGCAAGTTGATAACTGCCTCCTTCTATTAACGCCTTTCATCGGATGCATCCCTAGTGCAAAACAGGTGTCTTAAAAATAATGGGATACCTGTCTCTTAAAATGAATTTGTGTGACCTTCCCCCATGAATAAAACTAATGATTTCATTGGACAAAAAATAAATCTTGTGCTTTTAATCATTCAGAAGATGTTGTCAACTCTTCCAAAAAATGTTGCATGCAGTGAATATCTACTGCATAGATATTCTATGGATTTTGATTAATTGCTGGTTATCATAGGAGATTATTATTTCTTTAAGGATATTTTATTTCCATTTACTCTGGATATGTTTTGTTTATCTTGAATAACTAAATAAACAAAACCTATTTAATCTGTAGCAGTTGAGAACCCAACCAGTTCTCAAACTCAACAGTGGCAAATGAATGGAAGTGAAGTTCCATGTGAGTTTTGACTGTCCTTCTGTTACAAATGGAAGCTCCAGATGAAGTCTGAAGTGCATTCTGCCCAAGCTCCCACTTTGACTAAAAGGCCTCATCAAGCCTGTTTAGTCAAAGCCTCATCAACCCCCTATAAAATGCTTATGACCTCACTACAGGTCATGGCCAGGGCTGGATAAAGGCCAGCTGATGCCCTAAGTACAACCCAACAGTGGTGCCTTCTGATAGAAGCAAAATAAATGTGAACTCTGATTATTAAACTTTTAAATTTTAGTCACTCAATCTGCCAAAGCAAACATTTTTAACAATGTAGAGCAAACACAGCAGAAAAAGACAATTACAAAAAAACCTAAAGTTGATTGTGGTGGTGAAAGAGTTAAGACCACAAGAACCAGGAAGAAAACTTTGTGGTGCCTCCTTCCCTTGGTGCCCTAAACCCCTGCTTATTTTGTTCACTAGTTAATACAGGGTTGCTCATGTCCCCTAGTTTGCGAAGCCCTGATGTATTCCCAAAGTTACAATTGCAGAAGGCAAAGCATTTGCAGGTACATGTCTTACTGGCATAAAAGCAATTGGATCAGACTGCTCCTTGCCAGGATCCAAGATGTTCGGCACCTGTTGCATTATTCCAAAGAATGAGTACAGTTGACAAGTACTGTTTTTTCTTGGTCCAGTTTTAAACCAACCAGGAGTAACTGGGCTTCACTGAATTGGCAGAAAAAGGAGCACTGGGGGGAAGGGAGAAGAAAGTGATTTAACCAAGAAAAGGAGAGATGCAATGTTTGAATGGAAAATCATCAGCACAACAATAGATTAAGGAAATGTATCCTTTAGATTAATGGGCTATGTGTTTTTCCTTAGAACCCTACAGCCCATTACTTGAGTCAAACACAAAAGGTGAATCAGAGCCCTTAATGGCTCAGAAAAGTGAGATGCAGTCTGAAGTTACAAAGTTCCATCAAAACAGATATTCAAGCTAGCTATTCTTAATCACGAGCATTGGGGAATTTTGTTGATTATTTCAAATCACCTGAAGCTTTATTAGTAGATCCCAGAATATTTTCTGTGTACCTCTGTTGCAAATGAGAGACATGAAGATGTTAGAAAAAAACATGGTAGATGTGAAAAATGTTAAAGGGGGAAAAGAAGAGTCATGATTGTGACTGTAAGCTCAGAGTACATAACCTGCCAGTTTTAACCTCTAACTGAAAATAGTTTTTTAAAATATATATACATATATTATAGGGCTGTGGAATGGAGGCTTCTTGCTAACTAGGCTATATCTAGCAAACCAGTAACTTATACTTAACAATGCAAAGTTTGTATGATTGGAACCATGTATATTTTCTTTCCCCATATCCTGAATTCTCCTTTTAACTATACAGAAATCATTTTAATAATGGTATCACATGTCTGTGCTGCATGTCAGTGGAATTACCAAATATTTTGCATGTCCTCACAATCAGAAGGTCTTGAATAGTCAAACCATTTGATTCCTGAACTGCCAGTGATCCTGAGGTTTTTTGGCTGAGAACTTCATTACTAAGAATATGGCATCCTTCTCCTTTGGGGTTATGACCAATGCATTCGGGATTAAGACAAGACTTGCCAAGCAATCTTCAAAATCCAACAAGCTATCTGGATTCATAGATGTGTGTCAGTCTGGGCTAAACCTCTCAAATACCAACTCTAAAACCGCACTAGCACACAGTAAGAAATTCAGGATTGTCAAACTGGCTGTGCAACTACTGTAGCGTTAGAGGTAGATCCTTTTACATTGTGGCCACACTAGCCGTTGGGTGGAGGAAGAGATTGTGTATTATTTGTCTTAATTTAATTTCTAGGAAATCACCTTTGTTTTACTGGAGAATTTTCCTGCTCATTCTGTTGAATGAGGCTTGGCCTTTTCCTGGCAAGTCCCTGCACCCATAGTTTATATGCGAAAAAGAGTGGCTGAGATTCGGGAAGCACTTGCCTGGAGCCCAATTCTGACCTGATCTTTTGCAGAAAGGTTAAGTATAAATTCCAAACAGATGCATCTCATTGCAGGACACTTCCTTCCTACGTGTCCCTTCTTCAATATAATCTCATACAGCAGCTCTTATTTATGGGAAAGCTGATGATATGCGACCCTCCTTAAGTCCACAGGATCCATTCTTGCCTCTCTCTCTCCCTCTCTCTCTCTCTCTCTCTCTCTCTCTCTTTTTTTTTTAGCCAAATTAAGTCTTTCTGCGCCCTTCAAAGCAGCAGCTTTGCACCGCCGAGCCACTGCGGGCCGGCAAAGAGCCTCTACAAATGGAAGCCGTATAGACTGAGGCAGCCTTTTAAATCGATCTGTTGAATTTAGTCCGTGCCGGTCGCGTATTGTATTGTGAGAGTTGGGGAGAAGCTGGAGCACGCCCTCTTCCGGCCTTTGGCTCAGAACACAACTGCAGAGCCGCAACGGCAAAGCTTTTTAAAAGCCAACTGCGTACTTTGATCCCAGCGGGGAACCTGAAAACTCTTGCATTCCTGACATAGCATCAGCCTCTTGCGCAGCCCAGCCTCTTTTTCTCCTCGGCTTTACTTGCAGCTGGAGGAGGCAGGCGCTGCGCGCAGTCGCCTTCCTTCCAGTAGGGGCGGACACAGGCAGGCGCTTCTGGGCAAGGAAGCTTAGGCTTCCATGCACGCACGTACACACACACACACACACACACACATACACACGCGCGCGCACAGAGACAACTTACGTTCCCTCAGTTGCCCGGGATAGCAGCCACGAGCGGAGGTGCTGGCCGGGCTCGAACGCACCTTTTCCTCTACGGCGCTCCGCAGCCAAAAAAAGAGAGATCCCCCCGAAATCGTGCGGCAGAGTCACCGGGCCACTCCGGCTGCTATGGTTGGGTAAGTTTCACGCCGCTGGAGGGTTGGTCGGGAGGGAAAAGAGATGCCCGCGACATATGTCTGGCGGCTTGAACTGAGAGCTGCTACGAGCAAGGACCCCTTTCTCCCTGCGGTGCCCCTTCCAAATCGGACACCCCTTTTAGGAATTTATGGCCGTTTTGCTCCTTCTGGTATAGGTGGCCGGAGCAGAACAGCGAGCCCAAAGCGCTGGTTATTTAATTATGTATTTTATTTATTTTTATACTTATATTACTTTTTTTTCTTCTTTATCTTTTGGCTTATATATTTATATATTTATAAATATAAATATATATATATATATATCTCCCTTGGGCATCTTTACCGGTGTAAGCCCCTTTCCCCTTTGCTTTCCCTGCAACACTTTCCTAAATGGCCCTCCGTTCCCTGTGCGCAGTTTTCCCAGCGGCTTGCAAAATGACAATACAAACGTTTCGAAATCTTCGTTGGTGGGGGAGTGTAGCAGTATATAAACTGCTGTTCTTTGCGACAGACTGTGGGGGGGGGGAAGTTGGGGGGAAAGCGGTTTGCTGGCAATGCAGGTGGCTGGGAGAGTTATACCCCGCGAGCGGTAGCCTTGGCTTTGTCTTGCCTGCTGCTGCCCGATGCTTCTCGTTCTCACTTAGCAGGAATGTTAATTGCAATCCAAACCCCTATGATGTCAGCGCAGAACTATTTGGAAAACAAAGAGCGGGCAGGGAAACTCGAAAGACGGCGCAGATGGCAATCTGCTGAGTGCGCTGCGAGCGAGCGAGCGCTCTCTCTCCTTTGGGTTTGGATTGGGAGGGAGGAGAGGAGAGGTAGAAGCCAAACCTTCGCCATTTCCTCTAGTCTCTGCTTTTAGCCATTTCTGGGGAAATTGGCAGAGGATTCAGTTATGGGTTAATATGAAGCTTTTGAGGAGGGAGCCGCGAAGCGTTGAGGAAAGCCCATTTAGGATTGCAACCCAAGACCGAAGTTAACGCGTCCGTTCCTTGGATCAGCCTATTTGCAGGGTGATGAGTCGGAACTTTCTTTTCTTTGCCCTGTTGGTTCGTAGGTTATGAAGATTCGCCGAGCATTTCGTTTTTCTCCCTGGCTTGCAGCAAATATTTCTCAGGAATGTGTTGCTTTAAGAGAGAACTGGATTCTTTTTTTTTTTCTTTTTTTTTTCTGGGAAGCTTTGCAGAAATATTTTTTGTTGTTTCAGAACAGCCTACATTGAACCTCTTTTCTGAAGAGTAATGTTAATAAATCTGTAAAAGAGATGCAGTAGTGCTGATCAGACAGTCCATTTCTCTCAAAAATCGTTTTTTTAAAAAACAAGATGATAGTTCTGTAGCATTGTGATATTTTATAAAATGAAGAGTTCCACATAGCCTCACTCCAATTCGTTGACTCCTATTTGTTTCCCCAGAATAGCACATTACTTACAAATAATTATGATTACCTATTTTGTCTTTTGTATGGTCCCTAATTGTTTAGCACCAGCACTGCAGAGTATAAAATCTGGCTAAAGACCGTGCCTTTGGGTGTATGCAGAGTTTCTTTCTCTAATTCCACCCAAAGGCAGGACTCCAAATCAGAGATTAGGGTTAATTTTCAGATGTGGATCTCTTGTAGAAATCAACTTTGGCTGCTGTGCCATATTAATATTGTCTTATTTTTGAGATCTTTTATTTAAAGGATATGAATATTTAATCAGATCGTGCACCGTTTTTGTTTTGCTTCTCATCTTGGATTAGAATGAAAACATATGGGAAGAACAGGATATTAGCTCCTTACTGGAATGAGATTAAGTAGACTTTGTGAACTGAGGAAGGTTTTTCCAAAGCTAACTAGCGACTAGCACTCACCAAGAAGTTTCCTACTTAAGTTGTACCTTGTTTCCAGATTCCCTCTGAGACAATACTTTGTACTTAAAGTAAGGCCATTGTAATACAGTTGCAGAGAATATCAGCAAGTTTCATTTTTTATAGTTAAGCATTGTTTCCGATTTAGTGCAACTGATTTATTGGGCAAAATATTGGATATGGTGAAGGTTGAGGAAGTGGGGCTTCAGTTCCTCATGGTATTTATTGGCCTAAATACCCAGAGTCTATTTCATATGATAGTTGCAAAAATGTTGCATGGAAAAACAACATTTTAAAAGAGCATTTTCACATGCCCTGTGAAATCTGATTAATTTTTGTTTCACACTTTCACAACATTAGAAAGATGTGCTTCTGAATCAAAAGCACAGGAAGCAGTCCTTATGTAGAGAATTTATGAGAATCCCTGGAAGTAGGCTCCATTTAAATGTGCACTTTATTTTCCGTCAGAGCCTTTGGACTGGTTTATAGCAAATCTAAATGAATGAATTGAATAAAAGACATGTTAACAGATACATTTTCTCATTATATTCTTGTGCCCATAAGCTAGAAAGCCTTTGGGAAACTTCTAAATTTGCTCTCCATCTCTCAAGCAATTATTCTGCAGAATGCCTCTCCCAGTCTGGCCCTTCCATATTTGTTGGGCTACAAATCCAATCAGCTATGTAGAGTGTTGGCCATGTTGGCTGGGAGTGATGGGGATTATGGTCAAGGATGTCTGGAAGGCACCACGTTGCAAAAGACTATTCAAAAAGATACAGAATTGGAATGTAGAAGTCTTGTTCAATGAGTTTATTATGTTGTGCAATCTCATGACTTTTTTTTTTCCTCTTTGCAGAGTCATTTGGATGGACAGTAGCTGTTAGATTCCAGAAACAAATTTTGCTGTTTTAGTGCACTCAGAAAGCACTAGGGAAGAACCCGTTACTGAGAATGAGGACAGCTGAGGATTCCTCTGGAACTGTCCTTCACCGCCTGATCCAAGAGCAGCTGAGGTATGGCAATCTCACTGAGAATCGTACACTCCTAGCCATACAGCAGCAGGCCTTACGAGGAGGAGGAAGCAGTGGGAGCCCCCAGTCCTCCCTTGAGAGTCTCACACAGGATGAGAGCCAAATGGTTCAGCAATCAACACGACAAGAACCCCAGGGTCAGGAGCACCATGCTGACCACCTCTACCTGGAGAATAACATGTACCGGTTCTACCAGCCTCAGCATAAAGGAGAAGAGCTTCCCACCTATGAGGAAGCCAAAGCTCAGTCTCAGTATTATGCCACACAACCAGGACAACATGTTAGGGCCACCTTGTCTGGAGCACCTATAGAAGGTGGACAGCGCAGGACCTATGCTTCTGACATTAACAGCATAACGCAGGCCGAGTCACTGAAAGAGCTGAAACATGGTCATATACGGTCACTCAGTGAGCAGCTCCTGCAGGTGTCCCTGGAAAGGAATGGCATTCAAGCACAGAACCACATGAGTTCCTCTTACAGCTACCCTCAACTTTCCAGGCACCACCAACTCTGTATCTCTAGAGGAAAGTCTTCTGAGGAATCAGAGCCCCGTGGTCCTCCTCCAGAATATCCTTATATAATCCCTTCACAGGAGGCATCAGAAAGTTACCTTTCTGACCCCAGGCAGCACTACAGAGAAGGTCCAGGATTTCAACATCCTGAAATCAGGTAACTGTTTGTGTTGGTTTTATATTACTTTGCTTATGTTGAAAGTTAGAATTTCACAGAATACTTTCAAAGGATTCTGTTCTGGTTATTCATTTGAATTTTTTCAGTGCTTAAACCTAGCCCTTTCCATCTTATCAAGAAAGCACCTTCCTTCTCTTTTTTTTTTCTAAGAAGATAAATTGGATGTGGGTGGTTATTATCCTGAGTGGAGATGTATGGAGTTAAATTCTTGAATCCTGTTTCAATTTTAGCTCCTCCTCTTTCCTCAACTTTTACCTTTCTTTGTGGAAGAAGATTTGCCTTTGATTTGTGTTTGTTTCTTTTGGCTTTGTAAAGAAATTTTGTTAATTTTAGGGCAGGTTGGACACGCAATTTCCATGAACAATGTGAGAAAGAATTGGCATTCACTGTTGTCCAAAGATAAAGAAGCAAATAGTTCAGATAGCATGGAAAAATGTAAAGGAGTTATAGCAGACATCCTTCCAAGCTTTGTAAAGAGGTACAAAGGCCATTTGATTCTGTTTTGGGAGGGGATAGGTCAAGATTCCATTTCATCATAGAATTACTCTTAATGGTAGAGAAAGAATCAGAGTTGTACCTCTTGTGTAACTTTGTATTTAGGAATGCAAGCTTATCTGAACATCCTATCTCTTTAGCATATAACTGTCTTCCTAAGTTTTATGAATTGTGCCAGCACCAATGAGGTGAGAATGCTGAGGGCCAATCTTGGACCTGGCTTGCTTTTGGCCCATAAAGAACATTCCTTTTTGCTTAGAATATCATAGTTTTACAGCGGGTTTTGAGTGGCATTTACAAGTACTTTCACAACTGCCTGCCACCATTGTGACTTACCGAGAATGAAGGGGGAACTGAACCATAGTTTCTGGCTGGAGACAACCTCTAGTGAATACTGGCAGGAAGAGATAATGCTGGAGGCAGGAAATTGGCTTTTTCCTGGGGAACAAAAGAAGGTGGGGGGCAGTTGTGTGCTAAAAGGAAGGTGTATATATTCTTGTTTGCTCTAGGATCACTTCACAAGAATGTCTGAATAACTCTGCATCAAAGGAGCCTTAGTCAGATGAGGCTAGATCTTCTCAGGAAGTACTTTCTGCTTTGTGCACAACAAGGGCATCCATGTTGAATTCTACAAATTTCAATCTGCTGCTTACCTGCATAGCAGTTTAATCGTAAGAGCGGAAGGACAGAGAACTCCAAAACTAACTAGTTTTTATTTAGGCATTTGAACATTCCAGAATTAAATGGACCTTGGAGTTAGTCAGGTGGGATCATGGTAGCCATTAATTTTGATTAAATATTTATGGAAGTTTACAATAGAGTTGTAGAAATTAATAGAAAACTGAGCAAGGAAAGGGTTCACAGAACACACCAAGGCATATGCTTGGTATGGGTTTTGGCTTAATGCAATGTAAAAAACCTCATTGTGGCTTGTAAATGTGGGTTTATAGTTTAGCATAATATGTGACTAATCAGAGGTGGTTTTTTTAAAAAATGCAGTAAATTAAAGCATGGCATAGCAGTGTTGAACTCAAACACTGAATTAAAGATCAAAGTGCAAATAATAAACTTGATAGCATCAGTTGTACCATGAAATCCATGCTTTATGAAACCAAGTTTGTATTTTTCTCAAAATTAGGAGCTTTGTGCAAATAGTAATCAAAAATGTTGCACTGCAAATCTAATTAGTGGATAACTGGATTTTAAAGCAGACTTGAATGGTTTACCCATTCTAGGCTACCATATCTGAACTGGAAGAATATGGATAGCACAAGAGGATGGCAAAGAGATTACCATCTAGTATTCGTCTGGACTTTTTCAGCAGAGATGGAAATCTTAATCCAATCTTCTATGTTCTAAAACTCTCCTAGTTTAGTTAGTGAAACAGTGTTCAGCTAATAAACATTAGAGGGGTAGAATTTTTAAAGCCCAGGATATTTAAGT
Source organism: Masticophis lateralis (assembly GCA_030761175.1). Lineage (NCBI taxonomy): Eukaryota > Metazoa > Chordata > Lepidosauria > Squamata > Colubridae > Masticophis > Masticophis lateralis. The sequence continues at coordinate 39,773,338 of JAUDYJ010000005.1, read as the reverse complement.
TGTTCATATGGCTGACCCAGATACTTGAGCTTTGCTACATACAGGGCTTGGGCCTTCCTTCTAGAAAGTATTTATCATTAATTTCTTCATCTTTTAATTTTTTTAGGATGATGCAAACTCCGATGTCCCAAGCTTTCATGCCACAACAGGCTGCTCTCTGCCATAACCATCTGGGATCACTTACTTCAGCTGGGGTGGCAGCTTTGATGGCAACTCAGGCTGCTTCTACTAGTAACCACTTGTCCCAAATAGAAGCTGTGTTGATGGAGAATAAGAAGTTGTTAAGAGAGAATGAGACATTTCAAAGAGAAAATGAGTTGTTGCGGAGGGAACTGGAGAGTTACAATGAAAAGGCCAACCGGATTCAAAAGGTAAAGACCAAGCATAGCTCCACTTTAGCCAAGCTATCTAATGAAAATATATGCAACCAATACACATTTTGTCATTGAAGATGAAACTACTGCAGTCAAGGACAAAGTCATAATTAAACTTTCTAAAAGTTAAATCCTTATTCAGTGTAAGAAAAGGATATTTGTTGACTATCTCGTCTATCTTGGCAGCAAGAGTGGAGAATCTGGTTTTATGTTCTCCAACTGTAGAAAAACTTGGTTGATGGGCCAAAGCAGGTCTTTTCAGGTTAATAGGCATGCTTGGAATTTTGAGAGCATATTGCAGAATATTTCACAATAATTGTTATGTGATGCAGCAGCATGTTCATTACCATCACTATTTAATTTTGGATTTTTGTATTCTGAGCAGATTGGCATAATTACAAAGTACTGGGTTTGGAAATAGACATCCACCATTTTTGTCTTCTAAGAATATGAGGCCTTTGTTGCAGAATGCCTATTTGGAAATAAAGAAAATGCTAGAAATGATACACTGCTTTATATTATGTCAGCTTCCATTTTTAAATTTTGATTGGTGTTACTTTTCCACACCATTTAGATAGAATTGATCATTATAAGTTTGTATTGTGCCACAATTATAATTGTTGTATGTTGCACATAAGTACAGAAAGCAGGCCTTTTGGAGTTTAGAAACCAGAAATGGCATATAGAGAACAGTATTTTATCAGGACCAGTAATTGATCTTTCTAACCCCAGTATATCATTTACTTCAATGAAGGCTTGCAAGGTCAGTGGTGAAAATTGATTCATGTGTCCCAAACCAAGTTAGGAGTGGTAGAATTATCCATTCCAGTAGTATATATTCACTGCAATATATTCCAGTATAAAATAAAAAGAAAAAATGCAGATTTTTCTGCTACTTGAAGTCATCAAATATGATAACTTCAGTAATTTTCTGTTTTTTTAAAGATGCATCTCAAGTCCATTTTGAAGTAGCAATTCCTAAGTTTACACTTAGCTATGGTTTCCATAGTTTATTGAAGAAGCCACTCTAACTTTGTTCACATGTAACACTTACCCATAAATCATGCTTTACAAACCCCAATAACTGAGTTCACTCATTCTGCTAAATAAAGCAAAATGAAGTTTTGGTGTGGTAATTCTGCTAAATACAGCAAAACGAAGATAACTGACAGCACGAAATTGTGGAACAATAAGACAGCCATTAAAACACCCTCTTCCCTTACAATTAAAATAATAGTGCTGAGATCTTCCAAATTCTTGCCTCAAACTTTCATGCAGACTCTTGTGAGATTGTTCTTTGTTGTATTTTATCGCATACAACTATCATATAAGACCCCTTTGGGAGGCCTAGGGAAACTGAAAAGATTGCTTACCTCTTCCCTGTTCTATTACTCTGTGATTGGTTTGGGCTTGGAGTTTCCTGTGAATCCAGCTATTGTGTTTGGAACAATCGTGATGTTCCCTGGAAGAACAGAGAGCTGATCAGAGTGCTTCATAGAGCTTTGCTTTCAGCAACATTTCTCCAGATGCTCCCCTTTTTGCCTCTGGTTTCCCAGAAACAGGTGTCCTGAAAACCATCTCCTCCTTTAATACTTTTCAATTGCTCTCCCTCCCTTTTAAACAGCTGTGGAGCACAAGCTAACAGGACCCAACTGATCTTAAGCTGAAGCAGTTGTTGAGTGGAGAGAGAGAGAAAAGAGTCTATTCACCTCCTTTGCTAACAGTTGTGCTCTCCTGTTATCTGGCCCTGCCTCCTGGGCTCTCTTGGTAGCAAGACACAGGAGCTTTTGTGCAGAAACACACAAGGAGAGGCTGTGGCAGCCCAGCATCAGCCAAGGGCGAGAATACTCTTCTTGAAGCCACTGAGTTATTTGGGGATGGCCTGGCATGTGCCAGGGCTGCAGAGGGAATATGCCAGGCCTACAAAGTAAAGCTGGAACAATGGCACATGAAAGTGCTTATCAGTTGGAACTAAGAACGAATAGGGCAGAAGTGTGAAACAAAAAAAGATGACGGGGAAAAAAACCCACCGCATATCCTAGAGTATTCTAATAGAACAGTGTAGTATGATTTAGGTCAGAGGTCTCCAACCTTGGCACCTTTAAGACTTATGGACTTCAACTCCTAGAATTCCTCAGCCAGCTTTGCTTTGCTTTGCTTTGCTTTGCTGGCTGAGGAACTCTGGGAGTTGAAGTCCACAAGTCTTAAAGTTGCCAAGGTTGAAGAAGCCTGATTTAGGTCACAAATTGTAAACGTCTAATGTCATGATTTTACTGATTGTGTTTACTGCCTTTACAACTTTAGTATCATTTGGACCCGGTTCATACTATCAACTTCCTTGTATAAGGGAAACGATGCAACCACCATTGCTTGTTTGTAGTTTTTGTAATGAATGTGCTTTCTGATTATCAAACAGGTGTCAAACCCAATTCAAAACAGGCTCAGGAATATATCTGATAAGTAACAAATGGTGTAAAATGGAAAAAAAAAAGCAATGATACATTGGACTTTGAGAAACCAGAATAACATATTGGCTTTTATTTAAATTATCTTGAAGGACGTGCTGACTTCACCTTTGTATAATTGTTTTAATCTGCCTTAAAGCTTTTAAATTGCTTTAAATAAGTGTTTTCTCACTAAGTTTTCTGTGACAGTTTTATACATTTCCTCATAATACCTCATAGGTATTGTACAATATACTGTATATGAATATATACACGATACATTTAATAACATGGCATTTGTAAAATACTATTTCAATAAGCATCATTATAGTAACATTTTAGCATTGGCACACAGCCTATATTTTGGTCTAGTAATAGAAAATGTTGGAAATGATGACTGACCCCCAAATAAACTGTTTAAAACTATGTGAAAACAATGGCTTGAGAGAGTGATAACATCAGGAAACTTCTATTACAGTTTCCATTTCAGTTATGTCTTGTAAGAGACTGGCTTTTTTAACTCATACATATTTGGTTCTTGAACTACATTCAGTTTCATATTTAGATTGTGACTTTTGAATATTAAGAAATGTTTGTTAATTTGTATTTCAGTGCAAACTTGAAGTTCAGTTATTAGGGATACTCATTACTATACAGGTAGTCCTCAATTTACAACCACAATTGAGCCCAAAATTTCTATTGCTAAGTGTAACACTTGTTAACTGAATTTTGTCCCATTTTACGACCTTTCTTGACACAGTTGTTAAGTGAATCACTGCACTTGTTAAGTTAGTAACCCAGTTGTTAAGTGAACCTTGCTTCCCCATTGACTTTGTCAGAAGGTCAAAAGGGGATCACGTGACCCCAGGACACTCAACCATCATAAATACAAGTCAGTTGCCAAGCATCTGAATTTTGATCATGCGATTTTGGGGATGCTGCAATGGTCAAGTGTGAGAAATGATCATAAATCACTTTTTTTTCAATGCCTGTTGTAAATCAAGGGCTACCTGTAATTTATGGATTTTATTATGCAGATATGTTTAACCCAAATGTTCTGGTTTTTGATACTTAGTTGGAAAGTGAAATTCAACAAATTTCAGAAGATTATGAAAATCTAATGAAAGCATCATTAAAGCGAGAAGCTTTGGAGAAGACCATGAGAAATAAAAAGGATGGGGAAATGAGAAGGTTGCAGGACTTCAACCGGGATCTCAAAGGTAAAGCAATTTGGAAAGGTCAAATTCTAAATTTGAGTGATGTTGTGAGTCAGAAAGATGTTTGTTATGTCTGAAATTTCTGATTCTTTACCACAACTCTATACAATTTAATGCAATCCAGCCTAGGTTGCATTCAGCTTCACACTGTTACAGTCATTGACTCAGTAGCCAATGAGACAGATTTGGGCATCTGCTGCTATAGGCGGCTTCTCTACCTCTTCATTGGTAAGATTTGATTATGAGTTGGAAACAAAGAGTTGACCATCACTTCCTACTGGCACAATGGTTAATGGTAATCAGAATAAAAAGACATGTTGTGACCAAGAGGTGAGGGGCAGTGTATCAACTCACAAAGCACCTTTTTGGTTTGTTGACAGTTTTTCAAAATCACTTTTGAACTGAATCATTTAGTTTGGAAGGTTCCAAAAAGTTATCTGGTTATTTTCCAGACTGTCAATCTTATTACCTTGTTTCCCCGAAAACAAGACCCTGTCTTATATTTTTCTGAACCCTGAAATAAACTTTGGCCCTTTTGCCATGCGCTCAAAAGCCTGATTGGGCTTATTATCAGGGGATGTCTTATTTTGGGAAGAACGGAGTATCAGGGGAGAAAAATAAGAAAACAGAATGTCACAGAATCTTAGTATGTCTTGATTCCAAGCCTCTAATAAGGCTTGAAATCCAGAGAAACATTATTTAAATTTCTAAGAAATAAAGCATTTATTCCTAAAGCAATATTTGTGCCATTATTAGCAGCTGTGCTCTCCAACAGTGTTAAACACAATAGTACCTTTGGCAAGTAACAAATAAATGTCTGCCATTCTAGAAATCCATGAATATTTGAACATTGAAATATGTTCTAATCTTGATTTTTTTTTTCTTTCAATTTGTTATAGAGCGATTAGAGTCAGCAAACAAACAATTGGCCAACCGAGCACAGGAAAATCAAGAAGGAAACCAAGGGACTATGGCAAAACTTGTTGCTCAAAGTAAGCCTCTTGAAAACCTTTTGCTATTTCAACTGTATTTTTACTCCCCATGGGCCCTTCTGATAGTATCCCTCTGCATATCTCTGGTTTTTCATTTGTTCAACAGGACCAGTGTCCTATTCATTGTACCTTTGCCTCAAACAAGCTGGAAAGAAGTTAAGTCTGTAGTCCCTTTAAGATTGAAGAGGAGGCGGATCCTCCTTTGGAAGCTTTTTGCCATTCCCCCGAGGAGGCTAAGTTATTCTTGGCACTTAAACTAGAGCCATTAATCACAGCAACCATCAGTGTGACCTGGATTCTTTGCATTCCAATGGCTGTTCTGGCTGTTCCAGCACACAGGCTATACTCCCTCTCCTTAAAGTCCTAGGTCCAAGATGTTTCTTGCTGCTGTTCTGGATTTTTGAAAAGAGGGATTGTTGTCAAAGGATGAGAATTGGCCTGGCGATGAGGGTGGAAGTTGGCAGGGAATGTACTTACATTTAACTTTTGCCCATCCAGTTCAAGAAACCACCTCTTTCCTTCTAGAAAATTAGTCCTTGTAAAAAGTACCTCTCCTTCTGGCTTTGTAAATACAACAGTGGGAAACAGTAATCCTTTGCATTCAGTAATCCTTTGCATTCATTTTTCACTCAGAAAAACCCTACTTTTCACATAGACAGCTATCCCCGTTGGGTGAGAGTTAGAACCTCCACTTTATTATTTAAAGGGTTATGACTGTTCTGTCTGCTTTATTATAATGGTTCTACCTCTTAATCAAGTTTCAGAAAGAGTGGTAGAGTATGGATTGTATCCTTATCATTTTAGCTCCCGCGTATAATTATTTGTGCCACATTTTGGTCTCTTCAAGATAAGAAAACAAATAATGCCAGAGTCTTCCTGCAAATGGGGGAAAGCAGTTTGGAGCTCTCTGCAGTCATGAATGAAACTACTAGAGATAGTCATGCTCCCCTAACCTTTGGGGTAGGGTAGGGTAAGAGGAAGGAAATGACATAGCGTATTAGATATGTAGGGCATACACTGAATCTCTCAACAATGGCAGAGAATCTCTGGCTTTCATATATTGCCATATTCCAATATCTATTATTGTTAGCCAGCATGACCAATGATTTAGGATGATGCAAATTGTAATCCAATATCATCTGGAATGGTACAGATTTCTTGTACCTCTTCTATAGCAGCATGGTTTGCAATTTCCCATAAATTCTTCATCTTACATTGTTGAACCCCAGCCATAATCACAACATGGAAAACGGTGGCATGGAAGCATGAACTAAGAAATAATAGGAACATTGTGTAAGATCAAAGTACTATGGCACAACAGTGAGTGTTTTTTCCTCTTGAGTATGGCAGTTTCCTGGGTGTGAGCCCTAACATAACCCTTTTGCGGAATTATTTCAATAGTCAGCAGATTATTGAAAGTGAAGGCAATACCCATTTCTCTTCTAAAAATTTAGGATTTGGGCTTAGTGTGTTACATTTAAAAATTATCTTTAAAGTTATACTGTCAGAAATGCGGAATACATAGCTGTGGTTTATGCCAAACCGCCTCTTTCTTTTTTTTGTCTTCAGACTATGAATACCAGCAAGAAAGGGAAAAGTTACAGCGGGAAATTGCACGTCTACATGGCACTAATGAAGACCAACGTCGGCGGGCTGAACTGTTGGAGCAGGCTCTGAGCAGTGCTCAGGCCCGCACTGCTAAAATGGAAGATGAGTTGCAGAAGAAGCGCGCATATGTGGAGAAAGTAGAACGGTTGCAACAGGCCCTGGGCCAGCTCCAGGCTGCGTGTGAAAAGCGTGAGCAACTAGAACTGCGTCTCCGGACCCGCTTAGAGCAGGAACTGAAGATTCTGAGGGCTCAGCAGGTAAGATAAGGACCAATAAATAATGGCAAAAAAAATATGAAGAATATTCTGCTTACCAAGTTTGGAAGCAGTTTTGAAAGTTTGGATCACCCACATACTGATGAATTTTTGTCTTATTTCATCTCCTTACTAAAGATCCAGCAATTTTACTTTCCATTAACATAGAAAGAATGCTCCATTTAGTGTTACCTCAAGCCCAATAATAGAAGAATGTTTGTGGAACAAATCTAAACATTATGAAGATATACTTCCTCTTCTGTCTTTTTGCACAACTAATAAGAATTTGTGGATGCAAGTATACCAGGGCTATTACAGCACTGTACAACTGGAAGTTGAATAATTCGTTTGGCAATGGTTAGCAATCTGTTTATCAGTTGATCTTTTTTAATTAGCACTTATTGAGATTGTGTTAATCATAAAATGTTAAGATTTTGTAAAAGGAAGTCACCCACACTATAAAGAATAAGTCCTATTTGAGCAGGAAATTCAAGGTAAAACAGTGACTGGGTGCAAAAATCAAATCTGCATTTTTTTAAAAAAAAACTAGACACCTTTCAGATATGCAACTTTTTACTAGATTCAGATGATTCAAATGTGAGCCAATTGGGAAAAGGTTGAGTCCCTTCAAACAGTGATGGGGAAATATAGGGTATATGTTGAATCTCCTGGAGAAAAACTCCCTGGAACAAAGAATATGCTTAATTCTTGCATATTTCTTTTAATCTGGATTTCCCAAATTACTTACATTCTAGCTGTATATCCCTATGCAAAGGTGGAGCAGAAAGCTATTTAGAATCAGGCAGATTTGTGGTTGATTCTAGTCAATTTTAGTCCTGTAAAAATAAAAAAAGCTTTGGATTAGGCAGAAGTAATTTGCTGTGTAGAAACACTATTAGATTCTTGTAGGCCAAATAAATAGCTGAATCAAGACTTCCAAATTCTATAAGCCTGATTTTTACTGTTGGCTATACTGGAGTACAAGGGAGAAGTCAGAAACATGTGCCTCGTCTTGCATTGGGCCTATTAAGTTAAATGGACTGCTTTTGCAGAAGCACCAAACACAATATTAAATGAGTCTCTCTCTCTTTTGCTTTGCTACTCCAGAGGCAGATGGGAGCCCCAGGTGGAGGATCCCCTGAGTTGAATGCCCACATACTGTCTGAACAGCTGAGAGAAAGGGAAGAGAAAATCCTGGCCTTGGAGGCTGATATGACCAAATGGGAGCAAAAGTACCTGGAGGAGTGTACTATGCGACAGTTTGCTATGGATGCTGCTGCCACAGCTGCTGCACAGCGGGACACCACCATTATAAACCAATCCCCACGTCATTCTCCCAACAGCAGCTTTGACGAAGACCTTTTGCTTGCAAACCACAAGCATCAGGAGATGGAAAACAGGTTTGTCTTGTTAGAGAAAATTCTACTTCTCTATTGGCTTAGCCCCAGCAGAAAGAAAGACAATTATCCTTTTTAACCCTGCACTGTTCTTGTTTTTTTTAAAAATGGCTTCCTTACCAGACAACATTCATAGCATGCCTAAGAGAACAGATTAACAGCAGCTTCTTTCCTGCAAAATGTAACAAGAGGGTACATGTTATGGGATGCTTAGAAGGAAGGCTTTGTTCAACTGCTAGACTTTAACAGTCTGGTAGATGCTTCCTGCAAATTTTAATCTGTGCTGGTGGTTTCCTTCCTTATTGTTCATTTTCTTTCACAGGTTAAAAGAACTTCATGCCCAAATCCTTGAAAAGGATGCTGTCATCAAGGTCCTGCAACAGCGCTCTCGGAAGGATCCCAACAAGGCTCATCAGGGCTCCCTACGACCTGCAAAATCAGTGCCATCAGTGTTCGCAGCATCTGGCATGCAGTGTTGGCCAGGAAACTCTATCAGTGAAAGTGATTACCAGAGCAATCCAGATAACAAGGGTAGGATTCTATAGTTACATGTACTTAAATTGCACATTCAATGCTTTTTGTCCTTGGATTCTATTTAGGCCTTTTAGACAACATGGTGGTTTTATATTGACAGTATTCACATTTTTTCCCATTCCCATATCCTTATGATTTTACCAAGTGAATTTGACTCACTTCAGATTTTCCAAATCTATGGTTGACAAGATCAGGGAAATGAAGCTGTGTGAGATAACAATAATGTAACATGCTGTTAGACCGACAGAGTTAGTGCAACTAGTGAAAACTATGATTTTCAGATCCACTATAAAACAGTAAAGTTTTAGGAAAGTTCCTTGTAAATGTCACATTCCTAGCCTTCCAGATTGTGATGTGGAAGATCAGAAATGCAAGTTAATTCTCTGAGACCATTGGCTACTAATTAGAATCATGAATTAGTTCTCTACGATTTTTTGCCTTCTCTTGGTCATTAAAAATTTAATCTTTTTAATAGTTTTTTAACTTTTGTATGTAAATTGTATTTTATTTTGGCTGTTCACTGCCCTGAGTCCCCCTGGGAGTAGGGTGGTATACAAAACAATAAATAAATAAGAAGCCCTACTGTGGAATTTCCATCCACGTAGCCTATAGTGAGAGACTGAATATATATGATATTAGCAGGATATCTTTTTAATTATTTCCTTGTAGGTGTTCGGGTTAGGAATAAATAGTAGAAAATATAAAAGAATGCAGTTTGCCTTTTGGTAATTAAATGCTATCTTTAAATATTACTGATTACTTGATGGCTGGTTCATACATTATACGTAACCTTAAATGGTTTGTATGATGGTTTATGTCAAGATTATCAGTTATTCTGTTCAAAAAATAGGCAAACCATAATTAGCAATATGTGAATCCTTAACAAAATTAATTTGAGGATACTGATCTAAATTATTATTTTTTGGTTCTTCAGCACTCAAGGCCTCAGCAGAAGCAACTGTTCCATCAAGTTGTATCCCCTTCCACACCAAACATGGCAGCAAAGATGGAAGTACACAAACTGAAGGTCTTCCCACGAACACACCATGTGATGAGCCCAAGTTTCGTATTGAAAAAAACAGTGGTGCAGCAAGTTCCCTAGGTAAGGACCAGTTGATGAGGAACCCACAGAGCCTGACCTTCTCTTTTAGACTTCCTAGTAGCTATATTCATAGTATATCCAGTGACCTGCCTTCTGTGCCAGAGATGCCTGTCAGGGTTCGCATAACTAAGAGGTGAACACAGTGCTGCTGCAGCAGGCCAAATACCAGAACTGAGATTCTTGCCATAGTGATTAATCATGAGTTTCATGCAATGCACTATAGGCTTATCTTGGAGGAGTAGGTGGGGTTGATGCAGGAAGAGCAAGAGACAGACATTAAACATCCATAATTTGTATGAATGTTTAAATTCTCTGTATTCACTGTCATATTTTCTTCAACAGTAAATTCCAAAAGTCTCTACCCACTGTTTTAATTAGGTAGGAAGTAATATTATTCAGGTAGATCTGGTCCCGTCCCCCCCCCCCCGCCCCCCACAAACCCAGTGTAGCCTCCATGGCCCACAAAAGGCCTGATGGGTCATTTGAAGGCATCTAGGAAAGAGGCTGAAAATCTTGAATATTTTTGGGTTTATTAGGAGAATAAGAACTATGGTGCAAGAAAGGTATATTAAGCTTTGCAGGTTTTAAACACTCATTTTGAAGTTTGTTTTTGTTAATAAAAAAAATAAATCGAGTAATATTGCCATGAATTCACAATTTTGTCACTTTACTTCAATGGTGTGGTTAATTTCAAAATGGAGCTGAGAGGCAAAATGAGAGAACTCCAGGTTGGCTCAAGGCAAGTGGTACAATCGGAGCAATTGCTGATAGTGATTGCCAGGGCCTGAAACTTAGCTTAAACCAAAACCATGGCCCTAAGGGGAGTTTCTTATATGCATAGAGTTATATTCAAAATTTATACCAAGAACTAGATTTGATCAGCCTTCTCCAATCTATGCCTGTAATAAATAACATAGTCTTGGGAATTAGTTAATGTTCTGCATATTTTATCAGTGATCAAGGGCTACAGGAGTTTTTAAGCAGGTGTTGATGTCTCTCCCATATGTCTGCTTTATACACTATGTTAGGCAGAACACTAACATTTTTTTTTTTTTGCTAGATAAAAACATTTATTTAACTGCCCATATTTCAACCAATTCATGTTTTGATTAGTGTAATGTCTGAAATCCAACATTGATTTGCAGGTCATGAATTGTGGCTTAGGATACATGAATCTTGTATTTATGGTTAAGCAACATAGTTTATGCAGTTTATAAGTTCAGCCATTGGGATTGCTCAGCTACAAAATCTACTTTTCAAATCTTGTCTGCAACGCTGATATAAGTTTAGCTTATAGCATCACAATGAAAAGTTTTGCTATGACAAACACATGGGTTACAAGTGGTTTGTCTGGCACCTAAGCCAAATGTAGCTTTGTATTTCCTCCAAACGTCTGTAGTAACATAGCCTGTTTTTCTTTGCAGAGATGTTGTCAGCTGCTAAAATTCTTGACCTGTCAGACATGGTGGAGATTCTCATCTGAGGAGCAGGAGCTCCTCTATGGACCAGACCTAGGTGACCTTTTCTGCCTTAACGGATTTCTGCCTTTTCGGGAGATAGTAGCGGACCAAGCGCACAAAGCTGAGCAGCCCTTCACCAGTTAGGATGCTCTGTGGAAATCAGCACTAAAGACTTTACAAGAAGACCTGGAAGAGATCAGCAACCAGATAGTTGATTGGAGGATGAGTATTTCCAACTGTGGGAGATACCTGAATTTGGATAGTGCCTCCTAGTAAAATTGTTCTGCAGTATACTGAACAACTGGGACAACTAGGAGTTGAGATTAATGCTTACATCAAGACAGCTGTTCCACTTTTTCCTCTGCTGCTGGTTTTTCCCAAGAGATGGGAATACAAACTGGGAAGTCAAGTGGGATTTTTATGCTGCCTGGGTAAGGCCCTAGAGGTGGTGGCATATTGAAGTTTGGCACTGGAAGAAGCGATATATGTAATACACAGGGCTTCTGGCAGATGCCCAGACCTGAAGCGTAAACTATCATAAGCAAAAGTGTCTGGTGCTGGTGTGGCTACAATCAATTTGCCATACTCTACTCCCCCACACACAACTCTGTCCACTGTTAAGTTCAGAAGCAGAGGAACTGCTGCAAATGTTGGGAAGTCCAAGTGATCATCTGGAAAGTAGCATATGACCTATCATAGATCTTGAGGGAAAAGGTGATCACAAAAACGATGCCGTTATTTTGTAAATATCTTCTATAAGCCACAGTCCCTCTTTTGGGGCTCTTTATGTTCTGTTCTAATATTTGCAGTGGATCTGCTTCATATCACAGAACTATTTCTCCCTCTGTTTTGTTGTCAGATTTCTTCAATGTTTGCTTCCCCCCCCCCTTTTTCTTCCATTTCATATCCTGTTTGTCGAGAGTTAAATATCCGCCTTCCAGCCCTTCAGATTCCCTTTCCTTTGAAGCCATTTCCCATGATGCTTTAGACTGGAATTTCCCTACTCTTTGTTTGAGTGGCAGCCAGGAACCAGTTGTTTCTGTTTCTATCTTGCCATAGCCAAATTATCCTCATCACATCTCTGTGTGGTGTAGATCAGCACAGCTGTATGGGGGATGAAGGGCTTTGATGGAGAATTCCATCTGGGCCTAAAGCAAGATTACAACTGGATCTCTTATTAATAAGAATGAATGTTATTCTATTTGTAAGAAATGGAAAAGTGAATGAAAACTGCATTGAGAGATAGGGCAAAGTATGAGTGCAGAAGTTTGGGTTATAAATTGGGTGTTTTGAAGTGGCTGACAGTGGTAATTTTATAATTCATTAAAGGGCATTTGTGGGAATGATGTGTGTTTGAACATAGGGGTGCACAACAACATTGTGTCCCAAATTTGTGTTTTTCAAAAGAATCTGGAGAAAATATCTGTTAAAGGCATATCCTATTCTTTTCTTTGGAACCACTCCAGAATCGGCTTTCAGCTTTCTTTGCTCTCTCCTGCCTACTGACAGCTGGCTTCTGACAGTAGCCAACTCTGAGATGAGTGCATTACTTACTCCAAAACTTTGGTTTGATTTCACCATCACACACTTTCATCCCCACCTCTGCTTCCTAGTTAAACGTATGCATTTGCTGGACAACTGCGTTGAAAAAAAGTAAAAAGAAAAAATCCCTCCATAAATGTGTAAAAAAAAAGTGGTGTGGTGGCTATTGTGTGTTGTTTACAAAGTGAAAAACAGCAAACAAAAAGTTATGAGAGAGAAGCACAGCTTAATATATTTCATATTAATATTTGGTATTCCTTTTAAAATACTTTTGTGCTGTGAACTTTTTTTTCTGCCAGACAGTGAGGGGTTTTTTGTTGTGTTTTTGGTGCATTTTAAGTTATCTTAAGTATTTAATTGTAAACCTGACTGTTTCTTATGCCGCCCTATACCGAGATTGCTGTAGCATTCCACTTGGTATAACAATATTTTAATAAAAATATTGTTTAATAAAACTGAAGTTGTTTTTTACTATGTGATGCATGTTTGTGACTGGAGGATGCAAGAATGCTAAAGCACCCAAAAGCAATTGGGGTGGGTCTACCTTGAAACTACCCATGCTGAGACACTTGTACATACAGGTTTAATAAATCGTTGTAATTATTGCCTCCAAAGTGCAACCCTTTCCCATCTGATATTTGCTCTTGATGCTGCTGCCTACTGGCAAGCTAATACAGGTGTCTTCACTTAACTCAGAGGCTCCAACTGGTCCAAAATGCGGCCACGCGCGTGATTATGGGGACGACTCATCGCACCCACGTAACACCTCTCCTGCGCAAGCTGCACTGGCTCCTGGTGGTCTTCCGGGTGCGATTCAAGGTGTTGGTTACCATCTTTAAAGCGCTTCATGGCTTAGGACCTGGATATTTACCGCCTGCTCCCATCGGCCGGTACGCTCCCACAGAGAGGGCCTTCTCAGGGTGCCGTCAGTCAAACTATGTCAATTGGAGACCTCCGGGGGGAGAGCCTTCTCTGGGGGCCCCTGCCCTTTGGAACAAATTGCCCCCGGAAATATGTAGGATCCCCGACCTTCGTGCCTTCCGCCAGGCCCTGAAGACCCTATTATCTCAGCAAGCTGGTCTGACAGTATGATGAATTTTAATGGGCTTTTTTAGTCTTGGGTTTTTAATATTTAGCCAAACCATTAAATCAGTTTTAAATTGTTTTAACTTTTGTGGCTATGTTTTTTATTATTGACTGTACACCGCCCTGAGTCCCTCGGGAGAAGGGCAGTATAAAAGTTTGATTATAAATAAATAAATAAATAAATAAACCATCGGACACATAACTAACATTCGAGGTTGCAATGTACTGAAAGTTTACGATCCATCATCATAAGTAGTACAAGTAAATTACAGCTGCTGCATACAAACACCTGTGGTCAAAATGATTTCATTTCAAGCACCTGACAACTGGCTCACTGATTGCAGTGTCCCCCTGGTCACATGACCACAAATTGCAACTTCGGGCACTTTTTTTTCCCAGCAGAAGCCTCCCATTGGATATCCTGGATCTGACCACATGGTTTGCTTAACCACCATGATTGTAACCAGCAACTATAACCAGCAACCATTCTAAAAACAGTCATAAAATCAGATTAGGTCACATGTGGCCCATTTAGTGATCTCAATAATTTACAAAGTTCTGGGTTCAATTGTTTTAAGTCGAGGACTACCTGTAACTATGTTCCAGTACATTTATACCCACCATGTTAGCACGGTTACTTTATAGTCTTCAAAGCCTCATCCACAGCTTCCATTAGAAACTACATGTTCTGTGGGAGAAGGGGATATTTGCCCATTTACTCAGGAAGTAAGAAAAGCTATCCCCAGTAGAGTTTCTGTTTGAGAAACAAACTCTACAGGGGATAGCTGTTCTTACTTCTTGGATAATCTTAGTTAAATGAGATTAAGATAAGAGACTATTCCTTATAGCACATTGGCAAACCTTTAAAAATGAAGATGGGTGATTTTTATGCAACCTCCAGGAGTTAGGGGTTTGGCATTCTGTACATCTCATCCTTGGCATTAATAGACAATGCAAGTTGCACATCTGCACACTTTTGTATTTAAAATTCCTACTGCATCATTGTAAAACAAACCAGAATACTAGAGAGAGTCCTATTGGTGGCATTAGCTGGAATTCTGGGTGGCCTTAAGCAGACTCAGCATAACTATTTAACACTCTAGAACTTCAGTCAGCCCAGTGTCACTATTACCATCTCAGACATCTAAAAGCTATGTGAAAAATTTAAAATGATAGTTCTGGATTACTTCTTGTTGCTGCTGCCTACACATCTTATGGAAATCTTGCCATGGTAGGGATGGGAGCCAAACATACATTTGACAAAGGTCCCTTTACTCCAAGTCTTAATGTAATTATGAGTCCTGAGCAATCTTGAGTTCATTTTAGGAAATGCAATGAGAACAATTAACTACATGCCAGAAATATAAAATACATCTGAGACAGAAAAATCACATTTTCATTTTAAAGATCAGTTAACACTACGATCATTCCAGTTAAACAATTTTAGTTTAGTGGAAGTTTTCAAAACAGCACTAGAAAAATACCTGTCATTCATTAGCACAGATTGTCCTGCCTAAAAATTGTCCCTTTTGAATGTTCAATATTTCTGCCTAAATATGACTTAACATGTGATACGTATTTTATTCATTTTCCTCAATAAGTGAACACATGTTTTTTACTCATTTATCTAATAAGATTCTATTACATGGTTTCAGACTTTGCCTGGATCATGTTTTAGATCATTTATACAGAAATATTGAAAATTCAAATTGGTTCACAAACCTTTAAGAACCACTGTAAATGAGCAGCTAGACAAGATAACCAGTATAGTACAAGTTTTAATTGAGTGACAGAAAAAAATTAAACGGGTGGGGTGGGGATAGAGAGTATTGGGGATGCAGCACCCCAAATCTTTGTTTTCCAGATGTGTTGAACGTCACTTGTCATCATTATCAGCCTACACTGGGAACAGAATGATATCCAAAAGGCATTTCCTTCATAACCCTTACTTATGCTGCCATCATCCTGTGCTATTTGAAGTATGATGATGTATATAGCCTTGCTTTGTTCCAGGAAAGGCTTTTAATAGGGCATCTCAAAGAATGTGTCTTTGGAACAACACCCATTCCTTTTTTTTTGAGGTTAAAAAGAAAAGGTAAATTATAAAGGTATTCACATTAATGGATTACTGCAAACAAAACAAAACACAGTTTTAATTTTCTCCCAACAGAGTAAAAAACAATAGAACTCCTTTATATAGTCCATTAATGAAAGGATTAATTTGATATAGTATCTTGCAATAAAGGCCACAGTCATTTGGAGAAAGTATAGAAAAGCTCACTGATGACAACTTTATTAATAGCTATAATGGATGACATCAAATCACAACTTTTTGCTTTTTCATAATAGTATGAACAAGCCATTTCTATAAAGATCTATCAATCTACTCTGTAAAACCCAAAATCAAAGTTTCATTCTTTTCCACTTCAAGTTCAGAAGCAGTCTCCATGTAGAAACAAAAGAATTTATATTCTTTTCTTTAATCAAAGTAGTCAATTTTGCTATGTCAGCCAACTCTATCAACTTCTGCAACCATTCGTCCATAGTAGGAATTGAAGTGTCCTTCCACTGTTGTGCATACAAAAATTTTCTGATGATAATGCCCTATTTTACTGCAACAGAGAGAGTCGAAAGTCAATGCTTCTTTTTTTTTCTTATCCTTCCTCACATCTTCCGCCCCCCTTCCTCCCCACTGTTTTTCTAATTACATTTGTATTTTGTATCTTAAAATATTTTCTAACTCAATAAAAATGTTAAACCATAAAAAATTGTGTTGGTTGCAAAAGAAAAACAAAAACAAACAAAAAACAGCTATGATGGATGAAATACTGCAGGGGACCATATACAGCAGAAAAATGGGTTCCGGAATCAAAATTAAGCAAAAGATTCAGCTGCTTGGATTGTCTTGAGATATTTAAGGGTAATTGGAACCTGGGGTTGAGAATGTTTTTCATCTGATCCAACAGGATGACTCTTCCTGGATGTTCTTTTTTCTTCCAAAGTCCTAAATGAGAAAATAAGGATGGCTGCTGTTATTAAATACTCCACTGCTAGGGAAAGTATTAGAGAAAGAGCTGTCACAACTTTTATTAAAGTGGATGAAAATTGTGCCAAAAGGATAAGGGATTTCTACTGGCAGAAAATATAGATTTGATTTGGGACTCATTGTAAAAAAAAGTCTGAATGAATAAAAGGATTCTGCCCTTGAACGGTATATGTGGGGAACATACAACTTTTAAATTCTTTTAATTGTTTCACTTTTATTCATTTGTACAGAAAATACGTAAAATAATATAATCATGTCCCAAAGCAGGATATATATTATGTTATTATTAGTATTTGAAAATTGGATGAAGATGGTGTAACAGTTGTTTATGATTATAATACAATTGATAAAATTAAAATTATGTTAAGATGTGATTTCAAATTTCTGGCAGAAAAACTATATATTATAGTTCCTCCACTCACTCCAAATTCTGAAAAATCTTGGAAGGAAAGAAACATTTGTTAACATACTATATGGTATTAGTCAGCATGAGAGTTTACATACTGTATGAGTGATACCTTTCTGTAATATGCTTTTACATGACTTCCTGACAATGCTATATTGTGTCTGTGCATGTTTCGGGAATGAGGTGGGGTGGGAAGATATATGAAGAAAAAAAGTATGCTGGTTATAGATACCAGGAGGAAAGGCTGATGAAATCATATCGGTTAAAAAAATATTAAAGTCCCTGTTAAATGAGGTCACTCCTTTAAAAACATATCTTTTCATGTACTGTATCTTACTGACATTCCCTGAGTTCATCACTGATAGAAATGTAAAACCTATCTGATTTATTTACACAACAGCACCATACATAGATCACTTAGAGGGTCACCTATTAGGCTCAAATGTGCATTGTGGAATCACATGAGAAAACTTTTAAAACGTTTATTCTCTTTTATATTTCAAAGTATGATTAAGACTTTCACATCTTGACAGCTTCTGGAAATTGTACTTATGAGAATTAGTCTGAAGAATAAAGAATAAATTACTGGAAGAAAAAAGAATACATAATACTATCGGTTATTGTCACACAAGCCACTCTTCCATTCTTTTAAGACAATTACATCTTGTGATTTTAATCTGGAACCAAACAAATTACGTTTAGTTTTTAAAAACCTTGAACTGGACACGTTCTATTGCTGCTTAAAAGAGTTATAATCCAAGATATAAAGGATGTCAAACTGGGGAGAAAACTATAGCTGAATTAACCACAGTTCTTATTTCAGATGTCATCATAAACTATTGCTTCACTTTTCTCCATACTATAATAGAGGAGAGAAAGGAGAGAAAGGGACAGCAGATTTGTGATTGCGAACTATGGCTTTAATCATGGAGAACAACTTTTTCAGAGCTGACATTTGATCTTTGGTGGCATGCTAATGGGGTTGCACCAAAAATAATGAGTGGACCCCAGACAAACTTAGATTCAAATTCATTTTCATTGGAACAGAATTAAAATAATCAATATACATCATCATATTATTATCCTCTAATCCTTTATTTAATCTGTTTACCCTTCTTTCCATTAAATTACAATTCAGTAACAACTTTTGGAGGTATCTAGAGCTATATTTCAGGGATGAAATGAAACAGAGCTTCTGATTTAGTGCTCTGCCAAAACCACACAAATTATTAAGATGAAACAGTTCAATTTTTTACACTGGGAGAGTTTTGGTTCCACCTTAGGGCCAATCACTTATTTATTTATTTATTTTTATTTAGCGTATGGCTAGTCACACACAATATTAAAACACTTCATTTTTACAGATTAAAAACAATAAAAACGATAAAAAAGCAGTAAGAAAACCTAAAAGAAAAACAGAAATAACATTTCAAAGTTTAATGTCGGGCCAATCACTTTCAGCTATAGGAAGCTGTCAATAGTAGTCTCCAGGAGTCAATAATGACTCAAAGCCAAAAAAAGGTCCAATTTTTAAAAATAGAAAAGAAAAATAAATAATTATATGCTTCTGATTAGAGGGCATTTAATGTATAATTTAATGCAATACAGACAATGGTAGGTTTCAAATTTTTTTACTACCGGTTCTGAGGGTGTAGCTTGGTGGGCATGGCATGGCTTGGTGGGTTTGGCTTGGTGGGTATGCAGGAGAAGGATACGGTAAAATCTTCATTCCCACCCCACTCCAGGGGAAGAATATTGCAAACTCCCCATTTCCTCTCAATCAGCTGGGACTTGGGAGGCAGAGAATAGATGAGGTCAGGGTCAGTCAGAATTTTTATTACCAGTTCTCAGAACTATTCAAAATTTCCGCTACTGGTTTTCCAGAACTGGTCAGAACCTGCTGAAACCCACCTCTGAATACAGACCAGAAGTAGAGATCATTGTAATGCAAGAATGACTAAAGAGTGCTCAAAGTTGAAATAGTCAAGAAAATGTTGAAAGGCATTAGCATCTCTGAGCTAGGTAGTCTTTGCCTGAATGTTTTTACAGCAGTGAGCCAGCCAGTGAATGCATCCTGTTTCCCTGCAGAGACTCTAATTAGATAAATTCACAATCTAATGACATTCACACATGCTCAGTGCACTTCCACTAAGTCTACAAATTTAGGATCATGCAAGAGCATCTGGACAGCTTCAGTTTGGGAAAAACTGTTAGACGTTCAAATGGTATCACAGCCTGCCTGTCCCTTACCCCAAATTCTACTTTTCCAGTATTATTTTTCAACAGTCAATTTCTATAGCTGTTGTGCTTGGTCAGACCTGTGTATTGCTTTGGGATTTTGCTTCCTTGGGTTTTTTTTTTTTTTTTTTTTTTTTTGTTACATGCATCTGGAGACTTCATGTTTCACATAAACATTTTCTCTTTATTTCTCAGTATCCATTCCCTTACCTGACTCTGGGAAGCATTGGATTGTTTCTCTTATTCCCTGTATGGATGGACCCTTTGCCTTGCTGGTTAAGGATTAAATATGAAGAGGTCTAGTGTGTACTGGGAAAACCAAATATGGCACTGTCATCAAAAGAACAAAACGTGTACAAGGCTGGAATGCTGCAAGATGTATGGGAACTGTCTATGATTGTGCTAGGAAAAAAAAAGATGGAATAAATCAGATAGCCATTGGGAAAAATCTATGTGGCTGATAAGAGTCAACATCAATTTGAGCAGCATACAATTAAAAAGACAGATTAGAGTTACACTACTGCAATGAATATTCCTCCCATCTTCTAATCATCTTATTAGGTAAGAGTCTTAATGACTCTATGGACAATCCTAGCATACCACCAGCTTATCTGTGCATTTTCTAAGTATTGAGTCCTAGGATTATGTCGTCAATGTATTGACTCACTGCAAGCTTTTATGAACTATCTTATATGATGTAGAATTAACCAGCTTTACGATTTCTGAGACAGAGTTAACAAGTGTGCAAAGAACATCGGTCTGATTGCTGTATTGGTTCTGCTGTGTCTTTTTCAGTTTTCTTCAACACAAGGCTACTCCCCCAATTTTCAAGTCATCAGATATCACTCAGCCAGATGGGAATTTTTGAACACATCTGGAGTTTAGTGGCTGTCTGGAGTTTAGTTATCACACTGTAATGGCGAACCTATGGCACATGTGTCAGAGGTGGCACACAGAGCCCTCTCTGTGAGCATGCACACCATCGTGAGCTGCTCTTCTGGTTTCCGGTGTGCACATGTGCACCGGCCAGCTGGTCTTCACAGGCACCAGAGTGCTGGGAAACAGCCAAAAAAGCAGCTAAAAACAAGCCATTTTCAGGCCTTTTTGTGCCGTTTTCAGGCTGTTTTTTAGGCCATTGTTGAGTTTTTTGGGCTGTTTCCAGTGCTCTGGTGTGTGCCAAGGCCAGCTGGCCAGTGTGCATGTGCGTGCCGGGTACCCGAAGACCCGCTGGCTGGCACGCACATGTGCACCAGCCAGCTGATCTTCAGGTTTCCAGGTGCTCCAGCACGTGAACATGAACGCACATGCACGAGCGTTCTGGTTTGGGCACTCGGTTCTCTAAAGGTTCACCATCACTGGCCTAACACATCTGTAGATACTAAGTTAAGAAGATAGACTTTACAGGTAATAGAGGAGAACCACTTTCTTTTCCACATTTGTTGGACTTCACTTCATGCTCAACTAGTCATTATTTTTGATATCATAGATAAAATAATAATGTAACAGATTCAACTAATCCTGTTTTTTAGTCTTGTCATAGGTTCTATCTTGTAGTTTTACACAATAATTTATTCATTATTAATAACAGCTGCAATGCTAAATGCTAAACAAAAACAAAAACTGCTGAGGAGCAAGTAAACGTTTGAAGCAATCAACATATCTAAATAGTAGGTTAGAAAACCATTAATGCCACATTTGCTGAAATATGATTTTATTATCTTCTTTTATTATGCCAGGTTGCCTTGGAACATGAAATACTGAACAGACAAAATTGTTTTTTTAAAAAAAATTTGCACTTCTCCATAGAATGAATAACCATGGTTGATTGACTCTATCACACATTAGTCCACAAAAAGACACAGTTTAGTTTGTAACTAAGCACAATATATGAATTAACATTACCAGAACATGAAACAAGAGCAACCAATGGAGATTTTGCAGTATCCTTCCCCCACCATGCCCACCAAGACATGCCCACAGAACCGGTAGTAAAAAAATTTGGATTTCACCACTGCTTTGACTGATTGCTACATCCACTTTGGCCAATCAGGGCGCAGGTTGCTTTTTTGAGTTGTGTCCAGAAGGCCTAGGTTCTACCTGGGTGCTTTAGAGCAAATATAGTGAATCTAACAGGGGAAGGATTTGTGTGCACATGGCAACTCTAAGGAGGGTGAGGCAGATTCCACCAAGCTGGCAGAGATGGGATCACTGGTGCCCTGAGCAAAGCATACATACTTCATAGTCACATTCCATTGCTGGGAAGGGTATGCTTCCAAAATGTCCTGTCAAGGTCCATTAACATTTTCTGCTTTGCCACAGCAGCTTGTTTCCTGCAGCCACTGACCTTGGTGGTTAATCTGTAACTATTAACAACGTGTTTTGCCCCAGTGTGTGATTAACCTGAAGAATTTGAGTAAGAGGCCAACACAACAAGGTTATTACAGAGAGGAAAGCAATGCTTAAATAACTCTTCTGTGCTTTTCTCCTCTGACATAAACAGAGATCTGAACCATAACCTTATTTGTAGTAATAAAAATAGTGGATAAACTATTTTAGGACATGAGCAAAGTAGAGTTGATATATTTTTCTTTTCCCCAAGTGAACACAGGTTGATCCTCCAAAATCCCAATAATCAGATTCCTCCAAGCAAATGAGCACCATAAATAATTACAAGCAAAACATTTACTGATGGAGGAGGTCAGATTATTCAGCCTTTTCTAACCTGGTACATTCCAGGTATGTAGATTCCAGATCCCAGATACCACCATGCACAGTCTGTAGACTTCAGTGTGATGTGATCTATAATTCAGCAGGCTGAGAAGCAACTTGTTTGATTTCCACAAGTCATAAAGTGCATAACTGAGGGTTTCTTTTAATGGAATTTTTGTTTACTCACCCTAAATTGACAAATGGATTCAATATTCACATTCAGACCAACTCCCACAAGACACTTTCAAATCAGTCCCTTGGATTTCTTCAGACTGTGCCTCCCATATTGCTTCAAACTGCAATTTCCACCCTCCCATTCTATCTTAATACTGTACCCATTCAGAAAAGAAAACAATAATGAAAACCTTATTTCCCTGACCCATCCTCTCCTATAAGTGCAATTACAAATTTATGTTCTCATAGGGTAGGTTCACACAGAGATATTAAAATCATGGTTAACAAAGC
The DNA here is from genome assembly GCA_030761175.1 of Masticophis lateralis. Classification (NCBI taxonomy): domain Eukaryota; kingdom Metazoa; phylum Chordata; class Lepidosauria; order Squamata; family Colubridae; genus Masticophis; species Masticophis lateralis. The sequence goes on along the minus strand of JAUDYJ010000005.1, from coordinate 39,750,464 downwards.
ACAGTGGCTATGTCCCTATAACATGTAAAGCCAAACTGTATCAATACCCATATCAAACATATTAAAGTTTAATGCAATGGTCTGATTTGGTCCTAGTTTAGCCATATTTGTAAAGTAAAAATTAAAGACTGCAGTCTTAATATGATTTGTTTTGATTAAATTTTATCTGATTCCTGCCACTGCAGTTTGTAAATTTCTGATGCCTATCTGGAAGCTGTGTGGATCTGGATGGGGAGAAAAAAGCTCAGACTCAACCCCTCCAAGACCGAGTGGCTGTGGTTCCCGGTGTCCCGGTATAGCCAGGTGGTTCCATTGCTGACTATTGGGGGTGACATCTTGGTCCCCTCAGAGAGGGTTCGCAACTTGGATGTCCTCCTGGATACACGGCTGTCTTTAGAAGATCACATGACAGCTTCTATCTCTCAGGGGGGCTTTTTAGCAGGTTCGCCTGATTTACCAGTTGCGTCTCTTTCTGGACCGGGGCACCTTGCACATGGTCACCCATGACCTCGTCACTTCCCATCTGGACTACTGTAATGCTCTCAACATGGGGATACCCTTGAAGAGCACTTGGAGGCTCCAACTGGTCCAGAATGTGGCCACATGGGTGATTATAGGAGTGACACAGTGCACCCATGTAACACCTCTCCTGCGTGAGCTGCACTGGCTCCCGGTGGTCTTCCAGGTGTGATTCAAGGTGTTGCTTACCATCTTTAAACCGCTCCATGGCTTAGGACCTGGATACTTACAAGATCGCCTTCTGCCACCATTGGCCTCCGACCACCAATACGTTCCCACAATACGCTCCTCAGGGTGCCATCAGTCAAAAAATGTTGACTAGTGACCCCCAGGGGAAGAGCCTTCTCTGTGGGGGCTCCTGCCCTCTGGAATGAATTGCCCCCAGAGATACGTACGATCCCCGACCTACGTACCTTTCACTGTGCCCTTAAGACTTTACTGTTTCAACAAGCTGGGCTTGTTGAATAATGAATAATGAATTTTAATGGGTGTTTTAGTTTTTGAGTTTTAAAATAATTTGGGCCAAATTATTTAATACATTTTAAACTGTTTTTCAAATTTTGTGATATATGTTGTTTTACTGTGGCTATGCACCGTCTTAAGTCCCTTGGGAGAAGGGCAGTATAAAAAAATTAAATAAACAAACAAACAAACAAACAAACAAACAAACAAATAAATAATGATTAATAGCCTAGGGTGTTATATAAACCTAAAGAACTGTGTTATACTTGATAAAGTTATGGAGTTGGAAATGGAGATTTAATCCAATTCCTATTCAGTGCAAGAATCCAAATTAAAGTATCCATATCATAACAGCAGATAGTTGCCCAGGCTCTGTTTGAACGTATCAAGATAATATAATAAAAGGAAGCCCATCACCATCTTTGATGCCTCATTTTACTGTTGAGCCACTCCTAAACTTAGAAAGTTTCTGTCAAGAGTCAATTGGAATCTGTAACCAAGACTTCATTTATTTTATTTTCATTTATTTACTTATTTTGTCAAGCATGTAATGGGTAACAGATATAAGTATAAACATAATTATGAATACATAACATGAACACATATAAAAGGGAACATTAGGACAGGGACGGTAGGCATGCTGATGCGCTTATGCACGCCCCTTAGAGACCTCTTAGGAATGGGGTGAGGTCGACAGTAGACAGTCTAAGGTTAAAGTTTTGGGGCTAAGGGGAAGAAACCACAGAGTCAGGTAGTGCGTTCCAGGCATTAATGACTATGTTACTGAAGTTATTATTTTCTGCAAACAAATTTAGCATAGTTTACCATAAGTTTGTATCTATTATTTGCTCGTGTATTGTTGTGGTTGAAGCTGAAGTAGTCATTGATATTGTAGCAGATAATTTTATGTGCTACAAATAGGTCTGACTGAAGACGTTGAAATTCTAAATTGTCTAATCCCAAAATTTGAAGTCTGGTGGCATAAGGTATTCTGTTGCGAGCAGAGGAGTGGAGGACTCTTCTTGTGAAATATCTCTGGACTTGTTCTATTGTATTAATGTCTGATATGCAGTGCGGGTTCCAGACAGATGAACTGTATTCAAGAACTGGTTTACCAAAAGTTTTGTATGCCCTGGTTTGCAGTTCAATATTACTGGAGAAGAAGCTACCCAAGATTGGGCTAACAGCTTTTAATGCTTTTTTGGCAATGTTGTTACAGTGAGCTATATAATAATAAACGTATATATAAATGATACACGTAGAGAATGTAACAACATACATTTCCATGTGGGATGGTAGCTAAGGATACCTGACTTCCTTTTGTATAACTCCTCTTTAAATACTTATAGAAAGTGTTATCATATTTGCCTTTCAGTCACCTTTTACCAAGGTTAGATATGCCCAAGACTTCCCTCCAAGACTTAGTTTCCCTTTTTTGATCTTCTATCTTTCTGTGTTCCTATTTTACTCTCTTTGAATCTTTCTTACTCTCTTTGAATCTGTGACTCCTAGAACTAGACTTATCAGTTAAACTGTTTTTTGACCAGTATAGAATATGGAGGAACTTTTCCCATGGTGAAAAACAATACTTCTGGTATAGACAGCAGTATGGCAGTATTTTTAGCAGTCACATTACATGGCTGACAAATATTCAATTTGTGACTGACTAGAATTCCAACATCTTTTTCAGGCAATATTATCAAGCCAATTTTTTTCAAGAATTGTGAAGTAAAAAGAACATATATCTGTTAAATTTTGATTAGTTAGGTCTACTTATTTATATCCTATCAATATCATTTTGAATTTTGCTTCTGAAATATTGGCTATCACATTTATTTTCTTCAAATGTAATATTTCTTCTACTCCTTCAACTAATGCATAAACTGAAAATACCATACCCCAACAGCCTGCAGCAGCACCACAGCAAATGCCTTACTCCTGCTTGATAAAGACTGTTGATAAGGACTCTTTGAATTGATGTTCAAGTCAGCTATGGATCCATTTAATGGACATTAGGAATCTGCAGCAGATGTGAAAGCAAATGAGATAGAGAAAGCATACAGACTGCATTTTTGGAATCCTTCCAACCTCTTAACAGCAGTTCCATTCTGGGGCATGAGAGTAGAAAAGAGACGAACTTAAGAATGAAACATTCAGCAGCAGTTCAAGCTCCTGGCCAACTTCCCCTCCCCAAAGCATTTAGGATTTTTTCCCTCCACAATCACATGCCAGGATACTGCTCTTTTTATACTTGATCTTTCTTTGTTAGCTTCTCCTCCCCCCATCAAATTTGGTCTTGTTCTGTTCTACCGAGCTATCCTGCTTGCAGGCAACCCAAGTCTTAACCCTGTTACAGAATTTATTTCAAACATTCCACTGAGTTGGGCATATGAAAAGTCCTTTGAAACTCATTTATGTAGCATTTGTTGGCACTAGACCTGTTAAAGCAGGTATATCATTTTCAGGTAAATATCCAACTTAATCCAGGTGTATTTAGTGGACGAAGTTGCCGACTGATGTTACACACATAACTGAAGACACTTTGAAATAGTTTCCTCACTTTAAACCAAAAATATAACTCTGAGAGATATGCCACCTAGCCCATAAATTTATAGTTTGCTAATCAGAATGCCACATATTGTTGAATATTTTATTGAAGTCCAGATTTTTAGACTTGCATGCTAGCATGACGTTGTTTTGTCATAGAAGCTTACATGATAGAAGCATACAACATAATAAAAACACAGTACCAGCAAATAAAAATAAAGTAATGTATATTAAACATGTCAAACTAATTAACAAATTAAATCCAGTCCTCAAAGACTTTCCTAAAGACTACAGTTTCTACTACCTTCCGGAAGGCTACCATCAAGCAGGACACCTTAGCTACTGAAGGGATGCTGTGTCAGACTAGAGGAGTCATGCTGGAAAAACAATGTTTTCTAGTACCTGTTCCTTCACTTCATAAGCATGGCATATATTATGCCTCAGTAGTCCCATAATTCCTTGTGGAAATTGTCCATTCAAAAATGGAATAAAATCAATCATAGAGGAATTATTCTCATCAAACCTATGGCTGATTTGTATTAATTATTCCATTATTTTCAAAGTGATCAATACTTTATCACTTTATAATCTTCTCTAGAATCTTTCCAAATGCCAATGTCCAACTGGCTTATCTATAGATTTCTGAATTATTCCCTTTTTTGTGGATTTCACTTCCTTCAATTCAGCTGTTCTGTAGGATATAAAGGCTGAGCCAGACCATGAGCAAATTCCTGGATCTGCATATCTGAATTAATTCTAGATCAGTGTTTCTCAATCTCAGCAGTTTTAAGATGTGTGGACCTCAACTCCCCAAAACATTGCAATAGATATTCCATGACAATTTTTCTGTATCCTTCCTCAGCTAGCAAATCATGCCAATTGTAAGCTTTATTGCAGAGAAACACCTATTTGAAACACAGGAGGAAAAATGAAATGATGGCTTTAAATCCACCCTGAAGAAAGTACCTTGGAGGTTAATGACTTGCTTAACTCATTAGCACCTAGGCTATACATTATGGAACCTAGTGCGAACTTAGGTCCAAGGGAAAAAGTTAATTTTGAGCATATGCAGAATATGCACAAATATGCAATATTCTGAAAGCAGAAAAAAGTGTGATTGAATAAGTCAATTGTATCTTCCTCTACTCTCCAATCCCATTTAAAATGGTGTGTGCGTGTGTGTGTGTGCGTGCATGCATGCGTGCGTGTGCACACGCATGCTTGCTTTGAGTCCATGTTGATAGTGTTGATTCCTGGTGACTGCCTTGATTAGTCCCTGCAGTTTTCTTGGCAAAATTTCAGTTTGCCACTGCTTGCTTCCTAGGGCTGACAGTAACTGATTAGCCCACGGTCACCCCATTAGCTTCATGCTGCAGGAGGGAATAGACTCACAACCTCCTGGTTTCTAGCCTCATACCTTAACCACTATGTCAAGCTGGGTTTCTCCTTCTCAATAAATAAGATTAAACTGATTGATCAAGAGTGAATCATGAACATCTTTGAGCCATGCCCCTTTCTTATATGAAACTAGTAAACCCGTATGTTAACTGTTGCTACAGAAATTTCTCCAATATAAAAGTACAACAATAAAGAAAATATGATTGTATTTCTGAAACAGTTACAGATCTCCCAGGACAAAGGAACCAGGATTGGGCAAAGACAAACATGTAAAAAGTTATTTTATTATTTATTTGCTGGCTTGTTAAATTTATTTGTCACCTATCTCATTGTAAGGCTACTCTGAGTGGTTTACAACAATAAAACACAGGAAGGGAAATGATAAATAATAATAAAAACAATAACATAGGAGTAAAACAATAAAATAAATAACAAAAACATGGGAAAGGGCACATCCTCTCGTCCAAAGTATTTTGTTTCTTACTGCACTTTTCTGGAAAGCTTATATCCTTGAAATGGCTGCTATTAATAAATGTGAGAGGTTAGGGGTTTTTTCTAGCATTCATTCATAATGAAAATATTAAACAATGCTGCTGAGTGAGTTTCAGCTGCCCAATCCACATAGAAATAGATAATAAATCTTTACCTGAAGCACTTTTTGGCCCATCCAAAAAATAGATCAATAGCCAGAAGCTAAAGTTGTTTTAGGAATGAAATACTTAATTTTCTCAGCTCGGAAACAACAGTTGAGACAATAAAACAGAATGAAGATTTGATGGCCGCTTTTTTTATAATTTCCTCCAACTCTTTCAAACAAAAGAATGTATTGGGGCAAAACCACAAGCAAACATTGGAGCATCTGCATTTTAAACATCTAAACTTGAGCTGGGAAGCAAATTTGCAGCCAAATTTGTGTATAGAAATATGACTCTACCTGTGACTAAGCCAGTTAAAAATCTGGCAGTCAGTTTCGGTAATAATTGAGATACCCTGTTTTTCATGCAAGTCAGTACAGTTCTAGATGTATTGACTCAAATATGTCTTGTTGGCTCAATTTGCATTAATGACTCTCAGAACTACAAACCATGGACACACAAACTATATGGCAAATTTTTGATTCAGTGGGCCATGCAATCCCTGAAAACTCAGTAAAAGCTATGAACCATTATTAACTATGAATAAGCACGCTATGCAAATGCAGCCACTTTACTCAATGTGAAATGCTTTCAGATATACACCTATAGGATGGCAACAATAATTAAGATTTCAGTGAGTGGCATATTTAATAAAACGTCTCCACTAAATCAAATTCAGCTTCTGAATTTGATTCATGGAAATGTCCCTGTCTTACTGTATCAGGCAGTATCAAAGTGATTTGCTATTGCCCTATCTATTAAACATTTCAACTTTTCAGTCTGTAACCTTATACTCCCCCCTCCCCCAAATACTAATTATGGTAATAATTATTTATATTAAAAGCTCTATTTTGGTTCTTCTTACTGGTATAGTTACTAAAAACCAAAGAGTACTCTTTAGTTTTAAAAGACAAGACAAGGCAAGTACCCTTTGGTTTTTAGTAACTAAAGGTATACTAGTAAGAAGAACCAAGATAGAGCTTTTAAAATAAATAAATATTTTGTATATATTTCTATAATTAACATGTATGAAAGACTAGTTTTACTTAATTTATAAAGATGAAGGGTGTTTTGAGGAATCTTTTTTTTACTCTTTTCAATACAGCTAAATGTGCATGAATGTAGAATGTATCACTTACGAGATATAATTACATTGAAATAACTCAGCTGTTGTATACACATCTCAGTGGAGATTCAAGCCGGTATAAATAAGGCTGGTTTTGCTTTAGTTAATTCCAATATGTAAACCCAGCCACTGACATTTATAAACCATTAAACCTAGCTTTTGTTGTTAGTTGTGAAGTCATGTCCAACCCATCATGACCTCATGGATAATGCTCCTCCAGGCCTTCCTATCCTCTACCTAAACCTAGCTAGTTATCTTATTCAACAAAACATTGTCAAACGGACCCTGTCTTCATGCAAGTCATTCATCTGTTCCTGTGTGTTTGTTTATATTGTCTTGAATTGAATTCTAAATTCTGTTCATGTGTGACACAGTCACATGATGGTATATTTCTATACACATATAGACTAATATAGAAATATTAATGCACAATATTCAAAATTGTAACAGCACACTTTGAAATAATTTCCTGTTCTCCCATATGTTTCCTTTGTCCTCATGTCTTGAGCTGATAACCAAGGAAAGCTTTAGTAGACTATTACAGGATATGGTGAAATCTACCTCTGCCCTCTTAACTGGCAGCACAGAACTTGAGAAGAAATAGAGCTGTTGGGGTGGTTTTTAAAAAAAAAACATTAGTTGGGTTTTTTTTAAAAAAAAATCAAGATTTCCTAGCGATGTGCAGTGAAATACATATCTGTGCTTTTCTCAGTTCCAGTTTCTAATACATCTGAAAATCTAGTCTTTGTTAAGAACATCTCAGCAGTAGCTGTTTCCAAGCTGAGTGCATAATGTTGCTGCTGTGAAACAAAGCTTTAGAAGTACAAAGCAGAGAGGTATGGCAAAAAAAAAAAAATTGCACTCACAAGGAAAGGATGATTATAGCTAAAATTGTGCTAAAGCAACTGCCTGGACAACAACTAAGATATTACTGGTTGCATAGTTATGATTCTTTGTTACGCAATGTATCTATCCAACTTGCAGGAGTATTTATTATCAGTCATATATTTAGTAAGACAATTGAAAAATCTTATTCAGTCAGGAATGATTATAACTTAAAAGAAGATAGAAGAAAAAATGTGTTTCTCTCTCTGAATTTTTTATACAGATCAGTGCAAGAACTCTAAAAGACAGGTCACAAAGTTATTTCCTCCTTTCCATCTAATGTGATTTTCACTGCCACATGACAAATAGAAATTCATGGGATAAATTCCTGTTTAGATGAATTCTATAAATTACTGCCTAGAGCAATAATAGAATGACAGTACAGCTTCATCAATCGAATTTCTGCCTATTCAACAATTGCTTTCTAGGATCCCTGCCAGTTAATGAGGAGGGCATCTTCAGGTCACTCTTTGTCCATGATTGCTAAAACAGAAAGAATTATGGTTTCTTTTCATGTCGAGTTGGAATACACATGAAAATTGTAGTGCAAGACCTGAACACGATATCATATTAAACAAATTCATTCTCAATTCTTAGATCAGCACATAATTAGGAAGTGGTTCCAACCATTTTGTGGATGTCAGCTTCGCCTCAGAAGTGTTAAGGGTAGCCCTTGGCCAACCAAAGTTGTCCATTTCAGTTCACTATTCCAGTTTATAATTCAAAGATTATTACAATAGTTTGCTGCCACTGAATTTTTATCCCTTTCCCAAAACAAATGGGAAATGACCACAGAAGAGGAAGAAAAAATGGTAAGAACACCACTTCAGAAGTCTGCTTGACTAAATCCTCCACTCTGTACTCTGTGGCTATTATCACAATTGCCTAATGATAAAACTCTCTTAGAAAAGGAGAAAGACCAAGGTCAGCAACTCTAAAAGCTTGTTCCAGCTTGACTCTTTCTTCCCATGTCTTTATTGTCAATTGCACTGTTTTGGGGTTGTTGTTTTTTTAAATAGCATTTTTTTCTGCTTGGTTTTTAATCATTATGTTGATTATAAATCACCTTAGGTAAAAGGCAGAATATAAATAACAGTGGTGATTGTTCTTTATCTCATTCTTATCAGTGCTGAGATTGCTTGATTGTTTGATTAGTTTGCCTAAGGTTGTTTGATAAATTGACATCCAAGCAGAGGTTTGATCTGAAGATGTGCTGGCTCACAATTCATATTCTTTGAGCTGGCGTAACTGAGGTATTTGTCTCTTCCAGCTCTATGATTCACTTCTTTGTGAGAATACTCAGGAGAAAAATAAAAGTGGCTCAATTTCTCTGCAAACAAATCTTCCTCCTACCCAGCTATGCCTTTTCTCCCTGGCCTTCAGCTCCCCATCAATAAGGTATGTGCAATGACATGTTCCTACTAGGAGTGGCTGTAAATATGCTCTTGAGTCAAGGAGTGTCAAAGATATTGGTCAGAAATAGAAAGCAGTCACTGTGTACATGCTTGTGGATGCACTTATAGTAACTAGACATGTATTTAAAACTATATGCTGCTGTCATCCTTCAGAAAGCTCAGAAATCTGCCCCCCCCCTTTTCCAAGAATGAGGCAGATGTGCCTGTGATCCAGGGACACAGTCTGAAAAGAGTCTGCACAAACCCATGTTAAAAATAATGACCCAGACAGTCAGAAATGTATCAGCTATGGAAGACAATCTCCCATTGCAGAAACACAACCTCAGAAAGGACAAGGAATTGCAGTTATCCCTAAGAGAAAGTGGCTAGCCTTATTCTAAGAGACAATTAGATTTAGTTCTGGCTTAGTATGTTGTATGGCCCATCTATTGTCATTTGTAAAGTATAACTAACAGTAGAAGAATGGACAATGGGGTCCCAATGCTCTATTTTCCTGGAAGCTATTCTAACCATGCTAAAAACTCACAGCAGAATTATTCGCTATTTGGAATTGAGAGTCTCATAGAAATTAACTGATTAGCAAATTCTGTAAGTTTTTTTTAAAAAAAGAACCTCATACTCTCCATAAAGAGAGTGTACAGTTGTTCCAAAAGTATTAAGCATGACCCTTGGTCACTGAAAAGTTGGTCATTACTGATTTATGGCTTAATGCTTGGCATGCGGTGCAAATGAAGTCAATCATGCTGACAGAATATTAATTGAAAGATAATATATTTACTTTTAATAAGTCTCAATATTTGTTTTAAATTCCTTACCGTTTCAGCACATAGGTTTGCTCATTAGTAATTGATATGTATTGCATTCGTTAATATGTATTCTAGTATTAAGTTGTTATATTATTACTATTATTATCCAAATACTCAATGTCTACAATTGGGAAGGAAGGAAAGAAGGAAGGAAGGAAGGAAGGAAGGAAGGAAGGAAGGAAGGAAGGAAGGAAGGAAGGAAGAAAGAAAGGAAGGAAGGAATTTCTCAGGGACTTGAATATTGGTCTGCAGCAGAGGTTATTTAGTTCTACAGCCTAAATGTAAATGTTAGTTGGACCAGTTGCTGTTGTCTTTAACACTATTAGCACTTATGCATTTCTACTCTACATTTGCCAGATCAGTGGGGGGTTGCTACTAGTTTGCCCTCCACCCACCCACCTGGATGCTTCTGCACGTGCGCAGAAGCATCGTGTGCACTCATGAGCAAACCGGTAGCAACAGGTTTTGAAATCCGCCCGTGCCAGATGCATTTGCTGAATTAAAATGACATCCAATGGGTAATAGAAATGGCAAGGGAATTCCAAAAAGACATTATTTTTGTTTTATTCATTAATCAAAGGCTTTTAACTGTATTGATTACAATAAATTGTGAAATGCCTTAAAAAAAGAATGTTCACTTCATTGGTCTGTTGAAGTGTGTATGATTATCAAAAAACAAAAATTAGATTAGAATATGGAGCAACTAAGCAGTTCAAAACTGAGAAAGGAATGCACCAAGATTGTTTATTGTCACCTTATTTCATTTATATGCAGAATATAACATGAGAAATGTTATACTAGAAGAAACAGAAATTGGAATTATATACTGTGAGAAATATCAACAATCTTATATATGCACATGACAATCATACTTTGATAACTGGAAATGAGGAAGACTTAAAGAATCACTTGTTGAAAGTGAAAAAGAAACAAAATGTAAACTGCTAGTGCAAACCATAAAATTATGTTAGCAGACATTACCAGCTCAATTAAAATAGGCAGTGAAGTTTAGGAAGAACTTTATCTTCCTAAGCTTAAAAATTGACAGGAATACTGATAGTATAGCTATGAAATAAAGAGATGTATATCATTTGGGAGAGGCAATGATCAATCTAGGCAAAAATGTTAAAGGGCAGAGACATCACACTGACAACAAAAGTATGTATTTTCAAGGTTATGGTCTTCTCAGGTGTAACAAGTAGCTGTGAAAAGTGGACTATCAAAAAGGCTACACAAAGAAATATAGAGGCCTTTGACTTGTGGTATTGAAAAAAAGTTGTTGAAAATACCTTGAACCTCTGTAAAAATACCTTGAACCTCTATAAGAAAACATTGGATACTAAAGCTAATTAAATGGTTCCAACTATTCAGTAATGAAGCTAGATAGTCTGAACACATAATGTGAGGACAAGAAACATTGATGAAGGCCCTGGTATAGTGGTAAAAATATATATATCAAAGATTAATTAAATCTTAAATTAAAGATTAAAGATCCTCAGATAGCTCAACAGGCTAAATAGCCTGTTATTAACATTCAGCTGTCTGCAATTATTGCAAGTTCAAGGCTCAAGGTTGACTCAGCCTTCCATCCTTTCTAGGATATGTAAATTGAGGACCCAGTTTGTGGGGGCAATAAGCTGACTTTGTATAAAAAAATATACAAAAGTATGAAGGCTATTGCTTAACGCATTGTAAGCCGCCCTGAGTTTCCAGAGAAGGGCGGCATATAAATCTAATTTAAAAAATAAAATAAAAAAAATTAATTGAAAAAGAGTTCAACAAAAGACAGGATGGCTTGACACTCTCCAGATAAGGCAGTCCAAATCAAATTAAACCCTACTGGGTCATGTAGAGGTGGAAGAATAACTCTATTTCAGAGTTTATAGGAAATGACAGTCCTTATTCACAGTCTAAGAGATATGATACAATAGTATTTAAAGTTCCATGATATTACTATCTTCATCCTTCACTCCCTTAGAAATATTTTCATACTGCTTCATTGCCTCATTGTTGCTGACTCAGTATTCTCCACGAGCTAACAAATGATCCCTTAAATTGACCAATTGGGGAGCATTAAAACTTGCAACTAGCCAAAACTTTCTTGTCTGTCATTGCTATATTATTGCACTTATTGGGCAGTAAGAGAAAAAAAAATATCTATCGTGGTCTGCTCTTTTGCTCAGTTTGAAAGAAACAATGAACTCATGAACTCTATATAATCATGGGCCCTGACTATAGAGGTAAGGGAAAGTTGATAGGGCAGGATAAAGTGAGTTTTTTTTCTCAATAGGATAAACCAGTCTCTTACTGTTGCAGCATTAATGTTGCATAATTATCTGCAACAAATTACTTGGCACAGGTGCACAAGAACTGCTGAGGAATTCTAATGACTTGAGAACACAAGAAATAGTACTTATTTCAGAACATCAAAAATCATGGAGGGGACTTGAAAGGAAATGGATGTCCAGTTGTTCCTTAAAAGCAGAGAGATCCAAAGGCAGGGAGGGAGAGACTAATCCTCATACTGTTGCTGTGATGTGATGGCACAAGTAAATAAATTGAATTGGACCATTGGGAATATGTTTTTTAGTATGAGTATTTATGAACCTGTTTCATTTTTTTCCGCAAAACACCCAGGGTAATTGTGAGTCGGGCTCAGTGTTGAAGCAAATAAAAAGTTCTAGACAACATATACATTCTAGGCAAACAAAAAATTTCTAGTAAGAAAGTACATATAGATGCCTATTGAATTGCTAAAAAACAATATCCAAAGAAAAGAGACTTTAACAGAGGTTAAAACTGTTGGAAAACTGTGTGATGTTTAATGTATACTATTGTAACATTTACTCACTTAGGTGTTCCAAAGAGGAGGAGAAGTTTCTATAGCACTGATCATACAATCTAAAAACAGAAAAAGAGAGACAGAGACAGAGAGACAGAGAGAGAGAGAGGGAGGGAGGGAGGGAGGAAGGGAGGGAGGGAGGGAGAGAGAGAGAGAGAGAGAGAGAGAGAGAGGGAGAGACCAGAAGGAAGGAAGGAAGGAAGGAAGGAAGGAAGGAAGGAAGGAAGGAAGGAAGGAAGGAAGGAAGGAAGGAAGGAAGGAAGGAGAGAAAGAAAGAAAGAAAGAAAGAAAGAAAGAAAGAAAGAAAGAAAGAAAGAAAGAAAGAAAGAAAGGTCAGTATGTATGACTTAGAACAGGGGCCCCCAACCTCCTGGTGGTGGCCCACTATTGGGCCATGAGCCATACAGAACCGGGCTGTGGAAATCAGCCACTCATGTGGAACCATCCCCCCCACCCCTGCCACAGCCGGACCACAAAGCAGGAAACTTTGGGGAATTCTGACTTAGAAGAAGAAGAGGATGGAGCAAGCATAGCCATGCCATTGGTCCAACTGTACACACTGTGGCTTATTTTCAGTAGATACACTGCACCAGCAGCACCAACTAAGTAAGACATACTGGCTTGTAGAGATCAAGAGATATTATAAAATAGTGGCGTCTGAAAAGGGAAGATAGAGCCATTTGATTTGAATGGAAGACATTGATCGCTAGCACCTTCTATTCACCTTTCTTCTTTCTTAAAAATAAGGTAGAATATACTGGGAAATACTTTTGCTGAGATGCCAACAGGAAAAAAACAATCTATCGCTAGTCAGAACAGCAAAACATCCTTGGTAAAAGATGCAGTAGTGTGAGAGTTGGTTTCTATAATTTAAAGAGTTATACAACATCTCCTAACAAAAGCTATGCAAAGCGATCTGCATGAATTTCTTCTGTTCTTGTGGCATATGAAAAGTATTGAGACTCTCCAGTGTTGAATATATACCATTTGCCTCTGTCTCTGTGTCCATTTTAAACTGATTTTTGAAGTCTTTGGCAGGATCAGACCAGTTATGGGTGGGTTTCAAAAAATTTTGCTACGGTTTGGTAGACATGGCTAGGTGGGGGGGGTTGCATGAGACTGACTGTGCATGGCCAACTTGACATCACTCACACCCACACCCACTCAGTCATATGATCCCTCCCACCTAGCCACGCCCACAGGAAAAAGTAGGATTTTTTTGGAATTTCCACCTATTTACCCCCACCCTCCCTTTACCAGTCGCTCTCATTTCCCTCTTTTAGCAGCCCCTGCCCTAGCCCCACTTCCTCCTCCACTACCGTCTCTTTGTTAGGCTGCTTACCTTCCGCGGCAGCTGGTTCAGAGTCCGGAAGGCAAGCTGACTGGAGTTTTCAGCAGCCCCCAGCCAGCCACTGCTGATGGAAAGCGGCTGCCAAAGAAGCTCCCAGAAAGAAGCCTTTTTGAGAGCCACTTTGTGGCTGTGCGGGTGGCCGCAGGCTGCCAAAAAGTACTGGAGGTCACGGAGAAAGCTGCTGCCATCACTGCCATGTTCTTCACACATGCGCATCCCATTGGACTTGCAAGGCAATGGGATGCGCATGCATGAAAAACATGGTGGCAACGAACATGGTGGATGGGGCAAGCAAGCGGCAATTGGGGGACCGGTTCGGGGGCGTGGCCAGCCAGCCATCGCTACCAATTCAGTGACCTTGGCCAAATTTCTGCCAATGGTTCGTGTGAACTAGTGAACTAGCTGAATACCACCTCTGGATCTAACGCATACACACAATAACCAATTACAGCCTTTCAATATCAGAGCCTTTAAAACTAGTAAACCCAAGTATAGTGAAAATACAAGACTCTATATAGTTTTTGACTAAAATTTATCTTCATGAATTTGGCAATTTTAAGACCCATTTGAGTGTGGAGGAAACTAGCAAGAAAAAACTGTTAGTGAAGGCAGCAATTAAATTACAAAAAGTTCTCATTATAGTATTTTTTTGGTACAAGGTAAAATCCATCCTGCTTTTTCAGGCTTTTAGTAAGATATTTTTGTTATCCCATGTGTTTAGGTTAGCAGTCTGTTATACTGATTTTTGCTTTGCCTCTGAAACTTTGTAAAAAAAAAAATGATATAAACTTCTCCCTCGTTTTGAATAAATCCATCTATGTATATGCTTCTGACTCATACAAAATAAAATTGCATTTGGTGCAATCCCACATGAACAAACTTGTTTTTTAGAAATCGCTCTTTTGCTGTGTCCCACGTGGTAGACATGAAGTATTATCTTTTTCGTCTTTCACTGCTCCATTTTTCTGTGAGCAAAAATAGAAGAGTCTGCAGTGCTTCCTTCAGTCTAGGCCAGAGAGTTTAATTTGGATTTATTGAACCAGTCTAGCATATGATCAAAAACAACATGATTCACAAAGTTTCCTGCTGTCTAAGAGACAAAAGACACCCCCTCCCTGTATGTATGTATGTATGTATGTATGTATGTATATATATATATATATATGTATATGTATATGTATATGTATATGTATATGTATATGTATATGTATATGTGTATGTATGTATGTATGTATGTATGTATGTATGTATATGTATGTATATATATATATATATATATATATATATATATATATATATATATATATATATATATGTAGGTCTTCCAGGAAGCACGAAGCCGAGAACACCAGCCTGAAGATGATGAATGAGCCTTCGTCGAAACGTCGCCAAGATACTTCCAATTCTACGCGGGAGAAGACCCGAATAACCAAAGACCTACATACAAACACCCACGAAAACCTCAGAAAACAAATATATATATATATGTAGGTCTTTGGTTATTCGGGTCTTCTCCCGCGTAAAATTGGAAGTGTCTTGGTGACGTTTCGACGAAGTCTCATTCGTCATCTTCAGGCTGGTGTTCTCGGCTTCGTGTTTGGAAGCACGAAGCCGAGAACACCAGCCTGAAGATGACGAATGAAACTTCGTCGAAACGTCGCCAAGACACTTCCAATTTTACGTTGGAGAAGACCCAAATAACCAAAGACCTACACACACACACACACACACACACACACACACATATATCAACTCTCTAGAGCCAGAGAGCAGTTAGTCTCTTCCCAAAGAAAAATGTCTTTGAAGCAGCATTTTTCTTTCATGGGTTAACGTTACTGTGCTCCTGCTGGAATCCTATCATAGTGTCATCTGATTGATTCCAAAATAAATTCTTTTCCAGTTATACTATACTGGCAGGGAATGGCAGAAGTGCTAATTCAACACTTCTGGGAAGCACTTGGTTTGATTAGATTAATTTGGTCATTTGT
The DNA here is from genome assembly GCA_030761175.1 of Masticophis lateralis. Taxonomy (NCBI): domain Eukaryota; kingdom Metazoa; phylum Chordata; class Lepidosauria; order Squamata; family Colubridae; genus Masticophis; species Masticophis lateralis. The sequence goes on along the minus strand of JAUDYJ010000005.1, from coordinate 39,734,490 downwards.
ATGAACTCATTAAGCCCCAAAGCTTGATTGATTGACTGAATTCTTTGCATAACTGAGGCCCCAACTAATGGCTCTAAATCCAAAGAAATAGCATAGAATAGAGTGTAGCTGCATTGCTAAATAATGAAGCTGCAAAGAATAACCACTTAATTTTATAAGAGGGGAATCATTATTTATATAAATAATACATAAAATATTATAGCTCTAGATGAGGTAGAGGCATTATCCCTCTCTTTTGCTAATAAGTCAACTCTGAGAAGGAAGAATCATTCTTTTCTCAGCAAATGTGAATTTCACTGCTACAGACAGTACAGTCTTCTCACTATGTACTTTGTAACCAGAAGAATTACCAGGGGTATAACAGACAGAATTTCCAGGGGTATAACAGACAGAGTCCATAAATTCTATATTGAAGGACATAATGTATTACAATTTAAAGAATCTAAGATCTAACTTTAAATGTACATTTACACCTGGAAGTATGGTGGCAGAATGTCCACAATGTTTTCAAAATAGAAAACTCTAGTTGAAGACTTTGGTTAATGATGAAAATCTACAAAGCAACCTCATGCAAAGTGCCATTTATGCATGCTCATTCTGTAATTCATCTTAACATTCTGTAATTCATCTTAACAATTCACATGACATAGTAAGCAGTAGTGGATTTCACTTACCTTCGCTACCGGTTCGGAACTGTGAGTGCGCACTCATGTGTTTTTCCTTCACTCACATGTGGTGCTTCTACACATGCCCAGAACCTTCTGCGCATGCACATAACGTCCATGGTAATGTCTGGGTGGGTGGGTGGAGCTTCCCACTGCCAAGGCGAACCAGTAGAAACCCACCACTGATACTAAGTCATCTGAGATACTATTTATGAGTAAACCGTCCAGAGTGTACCATATCAATGGCAAGTAGCTGCCAGCCAGTGTTTGGTCTCCAGTTTGTATGTGTCCATACACACATATATGAATGGTTATTGTCCATATTTGGATACTGACAATAGAAATGGGAATAGCGGAACAACTAGAATATTCCATTTTATGGCTGCTACAGCCTTCTATTTCTCTGTACAAAGAAAGAAGGAAGAGAGAGTTAACCAGTATCTAGGGCTGAAGTTTAAATGAGCAGATCAGATGCAAAATATGATTATAAACTACTCTTATTACAGTTTAATCCATGCTGTAGGTTAAGATGAAATGCTAGGCCTAAATATATTATAACTTAGCTCTCATGTGGCCCAGGTTATCAATAGAATTTACAGTTCAGTAGACATGAATACTCATGTAATATTAACACTTTGGTGCTACAAAAAAGGATACACCAGGGGTGAAATGCTCCCGGATCAGACTGGATCGCCTGGTCTGGTAGCGATCTTGGCCGTTGGTTCGGTGATCCAGTAGCGATGGCACAGCGAAGCTCCGCCCACCTGCCCGGTTGTCATTACTTCCTGGTTTTAACCAGGAAGTAATGTGTTTTTTACCTCCTGCGCATGCATTTCCGTTCCAGTAAGGAAGGTAAGTAGATTTCACCCCTGGGATACACCAATAATAGTTTCTAAGCAACTGAACTTTTTCTGAAATCGCTTCCAACGTGTGTGAAAACTCACCACTGGAAACCACAATTCTCAGAATTTAAGGTGACTACTCTAGGTGCTGCCACAGAGAGGGCCTCCTCAGGGTGCCGTCAGCCAGACAATGTCGGCTGGCGACCCCCAGGGGGAGAGCCTTCTCTGTGGCAGCACCTACCCTCTGGAACGATCTGCCTCCAGAGTTAAGAACAATTTCTGACCTCCCGACTTTCCGGCGGGCTTTAAAAACTTATCTTTTTCGGCTTGCCGGCTTAGCCTGACTCCTGTAAATATTTTATTACTTTTAGAGTTTTTATTATTCTTTTAATGTATTTGTTTTAATCTACGGCTATTTATATTTGTTTTTATGAAATTTTAACTTTTGTGTATTTGTTTTTTAAATTGGCTGTGCACCGCCCTGAGTCCGTAAGGAGAAGGGCGGTATATAAATCTAATAAATCAAATCAATTAAATCTAATGATAAATCAATCTTGCCAATTGCTCTGTGTCCCTTTCAATTCTCTGATTCTGTTTTCATTGCTGCAAAAGAGAGGGCTGGCAGGTAAAGCAGAAGCAGAAATGTAATGACCTTCAAATCCCTGTTGGAACAAGAGTCTTGCTGCTTTCATTATCTCTTATATAAGCTTTGGAATGTTCAGCCTGTTATACAGATTGATTATTTGAACTCCCAAAGAATGGGGAGACAGCGGTATGAACAGAATGCAGAAAAAGGTTTGCATAACAACTCATTAAATTTCTCCATACATCAGGGAGCGTGGGCTAATGGGAAAGCTACATTTACAGGGGTGGGGAATTATTTCCTCTTTTGATGTTTTTCTCTTCTCTCCCCCCACTCCCGGCCCCCTTTTGCACAAGTTTCCCATAAGGATACTGACGTATGTTTTTCACTATTCTCTGTTTAGCTATTTGTGAAATGCAAAAAACAGCTCTCAACTTCTGTGTTAATTCTGACTTCAAATGTCATAGAAAGCCATCCAGCATCCATGATACAATCATGTAGTATTCCAACAACAACAGTAAAAACTTTCATAATGATTTGACAGCTCAATCACGCAAAGGAGGGCAGGAAAAAGAAAAGATTCTCTCTGCCTGCCTGATGTTGCTCATTGAGCATCATGGTGGGTGAGGCACTGCAGATGCAGATAGCTATGCTCCATGACCAGCTGTGCATCACTTCCCACAGTTAACCAGCTGCCCCTTGGGAATGGCAAGAACTAAACCTTGTCATCATTGCTGAATTTGAGATTCAGCTGCCAATCAAGCTGACTTTACTACATAAAATGGACAAGTATCTTGTCCTTGCCAGTTAACTGGTCTGTCTGTTCTCATGACTTTTCTTCTCAGGCTTTCTCTTTCCCTAACTAAAATTGAAATTTTAGAGAGATCCGGGTAAAGGAAAGCTGACTTCTGTCCATATTCTAAAATTCAATATTAAGGGTTCTGGCTGGCTATGATATTTCAGACTTCTCAGAAACCGAATTCCATTCAATTGTGAGAACATGATGAAATAAATCCAAAAGAATATCAATATTTATGCTAGTTTTCTATGTTCTAATACAATAAAAAAAATTACAAGTATAAATAAAAATATTTTTCTTTTGGGAGACACCCAGAATATTCTAAGACATCCTGTCATTATTTTGATTTAAAGAGGTAGTTCTTATGAAATAAGAAATACAATCCGCACATATCCAGATTTTGAATCATTTCTCTTGAAAAGAAAAACACCCATTTTTAAGGCAGATTGACACATTAAGCTAAGCTATAGGTGATTAAACAAGGTGTGCTAAAAAAGGTACAATGATTATTGTACATATTGAGCTAAGCCATAACTTCTTCAACCACAGTCCTTTGAATTAACCACAATTGGTTGGGTTTATATAATAAGTAAGCTCTGAATTAAGTGGCTGAATTTGCATAGTAAGGGAATGAGATCTGGGTTGCAAAACATCACTCTGTCATGAAATGGTGGTAAAGAGATACAAATACCTCGACCATATTGCTACCATGTTGGTTTTGTATGATTCTTAAATACAGGTAGTCCTCAACTTAAAACAGTTCATTTAGTGACCATTCAAAGTTACAACGGTGCTGAAAAAAGGGACTTATGACCATTTTTCACACTTACAACATTGAAGAATCCCTGTAGTCAAAATTCAGATGCTTGGCAACTGGTTCATATTTATGACTCTTGCAGCATCCCAAGGTCATGTGGTCCCAAGGTCAAGGTCAGAAAGTCAAGAAAGTCACCTTTCTTGACTTTCTGACAAGCAAAGACAATGGTGAAGCCAGATTCACTTAACAACCATGTTACTAAATTAACAACTGCAGTTGTTCACTTAACGATTGTAGCAAGAAAGGTCGTAAAATGGGGCAAAACTCACTTAACAAAGGTTTCACTTAGCAACATAAATTTTGGGCTCAATTGTGGTAGTAAGTTAAGGACTACCTGTAGTCAAATTGTGTTCCCAACCAGGGGCCGCAAATATCTGGAAAACTTAATAGAACATTAACAGTAAAGATAAGGCAGGGTGAAGTTAAAAGTGCATTCAAGAAATTTGTTGGAAACAACATCAATTCCTTTCTCATGTTCATAAATTGACCATCTTAGACGTTAGAAGAGGGACGTGATAGCTCAGGGGCTAAGAGGCTGAGCTTGTCGATCGAAAGGTCGGCAGTTCAGCAGTTCGAATCCCTAGCGCTGCGTAATGGGGGTGAGTTCCTGTTACTTTTCCCAGCTTCTACCAGCCTAGCAGTTCAAAAGCACGTAAAAAATGCAAGTAGAAAAATAGGGACCACATTTGGTGGGAAGGTAACAGCGTTCCCTGTGCCTTTGGCATTTAGTCATGCCAGCCACATGACCACGAAGATGTCTTCGGACAGCGCTGGCTCTTTGGATTTGAAACGGAGATGAGCACCACCCCCTAGAATCGGGAACAACTAGCACATATGTGCAAGAGGAACCTTTACCTTTACCTTTAGACATTAGACTTTTTAAAAGTGCAATTTGAAATATGTGCAAGTATAAGACAAATGATTCCTAAAACACCTGGGTATGGTATCCTGATGTCTCATCAGGAGATTGTAAATGAGAAACAGCATCTGAGCCAAGGTAGGCATGAAGTAAAAGAGGCCACCAGGTCAGTGATGACAAATGAAGGCATGACAAATCCCCAAACCAGTGCTGTCATAATTATCTCATACAAGGGCTTCTTTTTTCTAGAGTTTAATAATACTTGCCCAACTTGTCATCATGCCCTTTCAGTCTTATGGGCTGAATCAGAATGAAGGTGTAAGTGACCTATACTGAAAATATGTGATGCTTTATATGTGTTTGAAGGAGAACAAAGCCAGGATACAGGCCTCTCCTTTTGCTTGAATAAGCAGAAGGTCTTGAATATCTGAAAAAGCCTGCCAAATTTCCCCTCCCTCTTGCCCGCACTGGACAGCCTGGCTTACATTCCTTGCATATAAACAGTAAACAGCCTGTTATTATCCTGACATGCTTGGAATAACTGTGGCTATTTTTTCCTCTTCCCAGAATTTTGAAAAGGCCAAAAAAAAAAAAAAGAGTTGAGCAGTTCTGAGTCAACTCCCTCAGTTTTTCTTTCCCACCACCTCCTCAGTTTTGAGAGAAATGTGGAAAAGCTAACAGCTTCTCTCTCTCTCCTCTGCTACATTCATGAGTGGTTACTTTAACTATCCTGCCATTAGGGCTGCATTACATAGCAAAGTTCCTACACAAGTTCCTGTATAAAATGTGTAGACACGTGTTTCTCCAACTTGGCAATTTTAAATTGTATGGATTTCAATTTCTAGAACTTTGAGAGTTGAAATCCACACATCTTAATGATGGAGAAACACTAATGTAGACCACCCCATGCGTGAGCCAACATTATATGTACATGCAACGTTTAGGGTCGTTGACACAATAATGTCTACCAAGCTAGAATTCTTTCCTATGCCAAACATACGGTATATAGGATTTTTGTAATTTAAACCAGCTCTGAGGAAGTTTTATGGGTATACTCTAACTCTTCTGAAGTAAAATATCAGTTGTACTTCCCTGATCTTACAAGATAGTGTGCTAGTTTTAATGGGCTAATAAAATTCATACATTATCCATGTTGCAAACTGAGGGATGTCTATAGGGTTTTACATCAGGCAAAACCCACAGTCCTTGGGCTACGTGTGACTCTTAGCCAAATTTTCAAAATCCTTTACAACCCATCAGTTCAGATCTCTGGAAAATATAATTGACTTTTCCCTGACAGCCTACTAGGTAGGGAGTGGGAAGAGGCAGCCCTATCTAACTGAGCACACAACTCCCAACTAATTACCATGAATAAATGCAACTCAGGGCAAAAAGAATATTTTCCCACCCCTCCCACAAAAGCTTAGATGAAGCAGACAAAGTTGGTGTAAGTTTACCCTGGTTTCTTTTCATATATTCTAATACTGTCCTAACTTGTAGGATAGCTGAAAATATCTTTGTACTGCAAATGGACTACAGGATCACAAGAAAAACATTCCAGCAAATTTGCTCCTGGGTCAGAAGGCATTTTTCCTCTATGCAGTCATACGACTATAAGGCTTCAGAGACCCTTTTTACATATTAAGGACTCACATTTCTCTAATTACAGCAGGAACATTTTCTAGTACAGCAACTATTGATTTATATAATGTCATCATGATGTTGCTTTTGCCTTATCCGCAGTCCATCTTTGGGGCAGTTATCTTAAGCTGTTTCAGTTTTAAAACCCAGTAATGTTTTCCCTATTATTTTTTTTTACACAAATTTTAATCAGAGTTTAAGGTTAGCACTACCATTTTATTCCAGCACTAGAGTTTACTTAGGGTTTATATTCATTCCCCATTGCTTTGTTACCAGAATATGTTAGGCAACTATTTTTGAAAAGTAGAAGAAATGCCATTTAAACACCCACCTACCCATCCTTTCAAACTGACCTCAGGATGCATTTTTCTGCTTCATTTCAAAACATGCTTCTCTATGTTATGTTTCCTTGAAGGTTCCTATCCGTTTCAGGCAGCACATTTCTGTTTAAGACAAGTGAATTCCAGTAGTTCATTGCTGCTTTATAGAAGCAGAAATGCTCGTTCAACCGATACAATAGTCAGTAACACTTTTTAGAACTATTGCTACTATAACTGCTATAAAATTGTCAGTTCAAAACAGGGGTGAAATCTAAATTTTTTTGCTACCGGTTCTGTGGGCATGGCTTGGTGTGGCATGGCTTGGTGGTCATGTGACTGGGTAGGCATGGCCAGTTTGAAGTCATTCACGTCACTCTGCTGTGCATGGGGTGCTTGGAGAGTGAGCGAGCAAGACAGCTTTCCAACGTGTGGAGGGGGAGGGAGGGATCTGAAGCCGAGGCACCCAAACTTCTGGCAGCAGCGGGGGCAACTTCTGAGAAGCCAGCTCCACCTGACCAGTCCCTGAGTCTCGCCGTTCTCGTCACCCCCACTCCTACCCCACTCAAGCAGTGGCTTCCTTGCTCAGCTATGCATCCATGGTGCCCGCACCAGCATCCCGAGAGAAAACAGAGAAGATCATCTCTTGCAAGCAGACAAGCAGAAGTAGCAAGCGTATGCCATGCTGTAGGAAAAATGAGAGATCCTGTTATCCCGCAGAGCCTGCCGCTGCTTGAGTGGGGTGGGGGGGAGCAGGAGAACGGCAAGACTCAGGGAGTAGGTCAGGTGGATCTGGCTGTCTCAGGGCTGCTAAGAAGCCGCCCATGCCACTGCCAGAAGTTCGGGTGCCTCAGCTTCAGATCGGTCCCTTCCTCCTTCCCTCCCTCCCTCTTTGTCTCTCTCTCTCTCTCTCTCTCTCTCTCTCACACACACACACACACACACACACATACACACACACACACAAAAACAGAGGCTGGAGAGCTCTCTTACTCACTCTCTCTCCAAGCGCCCCATACCCAGCCTATTTGAGGAAAGGGCATGCACGGCTGGGTGTGTTTGGCTGCAGAAGGAGGTGCAGCACAATGGGGTTGTTTTGTTCACTGAGGTGGTACTTTGGGAGGGCAGGCGAACATCTGCAGCTGACAATTATAATGAATATGTCTACCTGCCCTCCTGAAGCACCACTGCGGCAAACAAAACAACCCCATTGATATTGATGCATAACTTGTCGGGGCTGAGCAGGGAAGCTGCTGCTTGGGGGGGGGGGCAGTAAGCTGCTAGCTTCTTCCCCACAGCCCTGCCATGCTTGCCTGCCTTCCATGTGGACTTCTGCTTGCCTGCATTTGCAAACTGGCCACCGGGACACCAGGAAGGCAGCATGGAAGGCAGGAAGCATGGCAGGACTGAGGGCCGTGAACCAGTTCTGGGGCGTGGCCAGCCAGCCATTGCTCCCGGTTCAGCGAACTAGCCTCAATCTCCACTACCTACTCACCCAAGCCAGTCTGAACTGGGAGAATTTCACTCCTGGTTCAAAACCAGCTGATAATTTAAACTACAAATTTTCTTTTTCTGAGATGATAATTTAGAGCTGATAATTTAAACTACAAATTTTCTTTTTCTGAGATACCAATATTTCTCTGTACTTAAAAAAAAAAAAAGTCAAATAGTGCCCCACCTCACTGCTTTTGTAGTCATATGTGCTAGAAGTGTCTCAGTCCAGATCAAATACCTGTCAGGCTATTGCCAAAAATGCAGACAGGATTTTTAAAAGATGGAACAATAGCAACCTAGTACGTAAATGTGTCCTTATCCCAGTGCTTTTCTATGTCTGCAGCTTACATATGCTTGTTCCTTTATTCAGTTTCTCATGTTATGAAACCCCCAGTCTTCAGACTCTTTGTAAGATTGTTAATGCACTCATATTTTCCAATTGGAGAAAAAATTGTTGGCCACATTTTCTGGAGACAGTATGACTAGATTCAATTTGCTAGGAAACCTACTCTTTCTTTGGAGATTCTCTCCACCCAATTTAACCTTGGTATGCCAGCAGTAGACGCTGATGAACATTTCTAAGATGCCACGTCTGGTCTAACTGGTTGAGCAATGTACAAAACAAGTAAGTACAAACCACCTCTGAACATATGTGCTTAATAGGCCATGGTAAATGGTATTGAAACACTTTCTCTGAGCTTTACAGGGCTTTCTAATGATGAGGACATCAGCGGGGGAACTTGTTTATACCTCCTGTATCTATGTTTGCCTGCTAGCCTTTTTGTGCATCTGTTTTGTCTTAATTACATCTAAAATGCAAATTCAACATTTTGCTATTTCCATCCAAGTATTCATATTCAAAATGCTTTGAAAGGGGGGAAAACCCACATAGTCAAATTCAAACCCACATAGTCAAATGCAGCACCTTATTATAAATAGCTGGCACAGAAAATATGTACAGATGCTAGCAGCTAATAAACTACATGTAATCAAGTATGTGAACCTGAAAAAGCAGTCATTTGTGTCTTAGATAATATGAAAAAAAATCACAGGACTTTTAAAAATCTGTATGTGAAGGGCAGAATTTAAATGGTAGCAATCTCATTTTGGGCAGGTGATGAGCAATGCCTGGTTTTCTTCAGACATAAGAAAACCAGGCATTGCCTGAATTGAATTGAGGCCAAACACTTCAATCTTGGTTTCATCAGACCAGAGAACCTTGTTCCTACAATATTTTATGTGCTTTTTTGCAAACTTCAAGCGGGCTTGCATGTATTTTGCTCTAAGGAGAGGCTTCTAGCTACTCTGCTATAAAGTTCAGATCAGTGGAGGGCTGCAGTGATGGTTGTCCTTCTAAAACTCTGTCCCATCTCCACACAGAATCTCTGAAGTTCAGTAGAGTGACCATTGGGTTCTTTGTCACCTCTCTTACTAAGGCCCTTCTCCCCCAATTGCTCAGTTTGACCAGGCGACCAGCTCTTGGAAGAGTCCTGGTTGTGCCAAACTTCTTCAATTTGGGCATTATGGAAGCCACTATGCTCTTAGGAACCTTCAGTGCAGCAAAAAAAATTATTATAGCTTCCCCAGATCTGTGCCTCACAATAATTAAGTCTCTGACCTCTGCTGGCAGTTTCTTTGACCTCATGGCTTTTGCTCTGCTACAATATGCATTATCAGCTGTGAGGCCTTCGATAGAGACGTGTGTGCCTTTCCATGATGTCCAATCAATTTAATTTTCCACAGGTCGACTCCAATAATGGTGTAGAAACATGTCAGCAACAATCAAAAGAAATGGGAGAAACCAGAGCTAAATTTCACGGGTTATTGCAAAGGGTCTGAATATTTATGCCGATGTAATACTACAGTTTTTCTTTTTAATAAATTTACAGACATTCTAAAATTCTGTTTTCACTTTGTTATTATGGTGTAATTAATCTGAGTGTAGATTAATGAGATAATTAATGATTAATTAATGATTAATAGCACACACACATACATACGCATGGTAGCACACTGATTAGAATGCAGTAATGCAGGCTAACTCTGCCCACTGCCTGGAGTTTGATCCTGACCGGCTCAAGATTGACTCAGCCTTCCATCCTTCCAAGAACAGTAAAATGAGGTTCCAGAATGCTGGGGGCAAAATGCTGACGTTGTAAACCACTCAGAAAGTGCTTGCACGCTGCAGAAGTATATACATCTAAATGCTATTGCTATAAACAAACAGTTTAGTCTAGTGGTTAAGGAATCAGGCCAGAAAGCAAGTGATCGTGAATTCAAGTTCTGCCTTAGCTATGAAAGTCAGGTTGGTGACCTTAAGCTAGTCACTCCCTCTCAAGCCAACTCACTTGTTGTTTTGGGGAAAATAGGAGGATTAGATGTGTTCACTGCTTTGAGTGATTTGTAAAAATAATAAAGTTGGGTTAAAAATAAATAAACAAATAAATAAAATGCATGCCATTTAGAAGAGCATACATGTCAGAGGAGGGAAGACGTTTACCACCTTCCTGTGTGCCGTTTTGATGCTGAAAACCATACTTGCATCCTAGCAGCACCATTTTGTCTTATGTTCATCATCAAAGTGAAGGACATTTGTTCTCCTTGATGATCAAGCAACAGAAGGAATGGATGTTCCATTTAAAAATAAAAGCAAAACAGTTGAAACAAACCTTTTCCAGCATTGATGCTTTAAGTCCACATGGCTAAATTTCCATTTGAAAAAAAATGGAGAATATGAAAGAACAATCCAGGAATAATGTGCAGACAACATTAGAACATTAGTGTATGCCTTTCCCATGAATAATTCTAGATTTTCATTCCTATCCCCTCCTTTTTATTAGCTGCATGATAAGCAAACATTCAAACAATTCAGCCTTTCCAGAAGAAAGGCATGCCTTCTTGTGTTTCTGTCTGTAATGCAGCTGTGAAGCCTATAGCATTGGGGATTGCAGAAAAGAGAAGATCCCAATCCTATTTGCTACATACAGAAAATTAGCCTCTCTTTGCCTGGAGCAGCTCTGTAATGCAAGCCACCCAGAGCAGGCCTTTATTTTTTCCCTTGCAGATGGAAGTCATTAGCCCTGTCAAGGTGGAGAGACCAGTTAGAAGATGATTATGTTCTGTTACTCTAATTTCAGGAAAATGACAATGGTTCCTCCTTTAAAATATGTGCATGCAGCCTGTACTCCTTAGCTTATAAAATAATGCTATTGGACGTGTGACTTTATACCTATTTGCCAAGAAAAGAAAATGATATTAGTTATGGGATATTAGGTAACTGATTGTCAGATGCTTTTAATTTTTAAAAAATGTATGATGTACAATATGCTACAAGCCCTATTAAAGCCTCAATATGAGCTGAAAGAGATCTTGAATGTTTAAGTCATTTGTTTTTATAATAGGTGAATCAATGGCAATGTAAGATTCCACCAGGATGGAAGAGTTAATTTAAGTTATTGGAAGAGATTTACAGGAACTAACCCACTTTTCTTTGGTACCCACATATGGGAAATTAGGGATGGGGGGGAAGGTACATTAATTACATGCTTCGTGTAACGCCTTGCATTGCACATTTCATTAATGAAATGATTCACATCTTTAAAATTTATGTAGCAACACCTCTCTCATGAAAAAAATGAAGGTACCAGCCAGCTTTTGTTAATTGGAGGTTATTAGATAGCTATGTTAATATTGTAAGTGTATGGAATGGCATTTATTATGCTAAGGAAGTCGGAATGAGTAACCTCAGTAGTATAAAGAAGTACAGTTCCACTTGAATCAATTGTCTAAATCAGTTGGGGAATCAAAAGGGATAAAGCCATAGGAGCAGAGTCTTTCCACAACTTGCTTCCCTTCAGCTACATTGCATTTTCTTCATCACTAGTCAACTGTCATTCAAGACATCTGGAAGGCACTAGACTGAGACAAATAGTATTTTGTGTCAACTCGAAAAAGTGCTCTGCAAGGTTCTTTGGTTTCTTCTTCAGAAGAAGCATAAGCATAATCAACTCCAGGTACAAATGAACCCTGGGCAAAGCAGCATATCTTCTTTACATGAGATTAATTAGATTTACTCAGCTGTACTGTTAGTGATCCGAACAGCCATCAGCACGAACAGCACTGGAGTTATGTCTAATCTCCCAAATGCCTCAAAGCGATGCCAAGTTAGGGTATTCATGGCAACTTTCAAAAAGAGGGTTTTGCAATCCTAAAATATCTAGAGGAATTATAAGATGTACTAAATAAGAGGATAAGTAGTGATAGCACAGAACCAACAAGGAACCACGGTAAATGTTTTCTTTTTTAAAAATTCCTTAAACTGTTTCAAAGAATTTAAAAAAATGTTTTATTTGACAAAAAGATTTTAGAACAGTCTTTTTCAACCTGATGACTCTGTCATGAACGGGGACTTCAGCAACCATGCTTCTAGGCATTCTAGAAATTGTTGCTTCAGTAGTCTTTGCCTCTATCTGCATAATCAGTTGCTGGTTCCAAAGAATATTTTCCGGATACTCTTTATCTTGCCTCCATTTAATAATTACAAATTCAAACATAGGCTAGATTAATCCTTGTTTGTTTAACCTCTGGAAAATAGTTGGAATACTTTGGATGCTTGGGTATCCATTAAGCAACATGCAGTGCTCATTTTTGTTATCCCACCTTGTTCAGAAGGAAAGTGAACTTGCTCCTGGGTATTTTCACGGACCAAGAAATTCATTTAGAGGGGGTATTTCAAAAAGTTGCTCAGAAGCAGGTAAGCTTCTTATAGGCAACAACCCACATGTTATCAAACCCTGTTCCTGCAGGTCAGGGGTGTCATGTCTCACAGCAGTGTTACGTGACGTATCGGGATTTTTTTCCCCTTCACTAAACCGGGAGTAGGTGTGGCCAGCATCTGACACATTTGGCCCGCAGACTAAGAGTTTGACAGCCCTGCTGTAGGTAATGATTTTTAAAAATAGTGAAAATCAATTAAGGTTTTCATTCCACAAAGACAATGTATTTTTTAAAAAAACCTTTAACCATTTTATAATCTCATTTGGGGTAGAGTCAGGGCAACTAGATGGAACCGTTTGTACAAAGACCATGTATTAACCAAGCACAAAGTCCAACTGAAAAAGCTTCCAGATTTATGAAATAAGATAAACCTATAAGTTGATTGGTATTTTTGCTTAGGAGGCCTGCATTATGAACAAATCTCTTACTAATTTCTTGTTAAAACATGGGAAAAATCATATAGAATATGGATGAGAAAGTTGACATAAACTCCTTTCCTCACACATATAGTAAAAATGGGGAGAGGGTAGATAGCCAAAAAGGGACAAAGGAACAGGACCAAACTAAGGTTGATTGACAGATAATAAAATACCAACTGGTTACCTTTGGAATTTGAGAGAATGTTGCAGATATTTTTACAAAAATGAGTGTCCAAAATGAGGTGGACTTGTGTATTTAAAAAAAATGGTTCCAGCTTTTCCCAATTGGCATATTCTATATATCCCATAAGGGACGTGGTGGCTCAGTGGCTAAGACAATGAGCTTGTCAATCGAAAGGTCAGCAGTTCAGCAGTTTGAATCCCTAGTGCCGCATAAGGGGGTGAGCTCCCGTTACTTGTCTCAGCTTCTGCTAACCTAGCAGTTCGAAAGCATGTAAAAAATGCAAGTAGAAAAATAGGGACCACATTTGGTGAGAAGGTAACAGTGTTCCGTGAACCTTTGGCATTTAATCATGCTGGCCACATGACCATGGAGACGTCTGCGAACAGCGCTGGCCCTTTGGCTTTGAAATGGAGATGAGCACCATCCCCTAGAGTCAAGAACGACTAGCACATATGTGTGAGGGGAATATTTACCTTTACCTTTATATATTCCATAAATCATAGTCGGTAATACACCCAAAACCCTATAGAGTTTAAAGACACTAACAAAGAAAACATCACATTTCAGTAATGTGTCTTTGTTCAGTATGACTTTGGATAACCCCACATTTTTCCCTGTTGATGAAGAAACAATGGACCTCATATCTCTGCAAATACCTCTGCAGGTGTCTTATAAGAATATCATTCTCCAATATTACTATCTTTTTCTGTTTTTCAATTTCTGACCCTATCATTAATTTTTCATACAACCACAATGTTTCCTACACTCACATCTTAATATGCTGAATGTGAGAGATGAGCCTTAAATGCTCCAACACTGAAAATTTTAAAGAAGAGATTAGATAACCATTTGTCTGAAGTGGTTTACAATTCCCTGCCTAAGCTGGGGGTTGGACTAGAAGACCTCCAAGGTCCCTTCCAACTCTGTTATTCTATTCTATTCTATTCTATTCTATTCTATTCTATTCTATTCTATTCTATTCTATTCTATTCTATTCTATTCTATTCTCCCAGTATTACAAAGTGAATTATCTCTCTGTGAGCTTGGTTTTCTAATGTTCAGTAACGAGCTGCTGACTTTAAAATTGCAGGGCCCATAATGTGGCAATAATTTTCCTCATACAACTAACTCATCATTAGACGTATAGTGCAAGGAAATGGCATTCATAGCCTGCATGTAGAACTAAATATGGTAGGTTGCTTGGTCACAAAGGTTCAAAATGATGACAAATTTCTTCTTGCTCTATGAATGTCCAATCAAAGCTGGAGGTATTTAGCATAGTTGAAGTTGAAGAAATTCAGCATTATAAAAGTATTCCTATCATAATTCGAACTATGGTAGATTAGAAGTCTGCAGCTCTGCTATGCCTCTGAGCAAAATCTTGGGTGGTGAAACTACACAGGAGCCTTGTGTGTAGAAAATACTTAAACTGAAGCAGAGATCAGCATATTTTAAAATCCCAGGGCTCAGCTGTAATATACCTCTGAGGACATACAAGACCTTAAAACTGAATAATCATAAAAGCAGTCAAACCTCTCACATAGCCACGTACTAGATCTGATTTCCAGATCCATGCCCACTACATCTGATTTAACAAATTAAAATACTGCTGCAAGCTGAAAAATAGAATAATACTGATTACCGATTGTAGGAAGGTTTAGGAGATTTCATATGGAAGAAAGACTTTGGAACTATTTTTGAGGAATGTCTTCATTCTAAGTTAGTATACGTGAGCTATTATTGTGCAGCAGTAAAAAATTCCTTTTTAATAACTTTATTTTCAGTTATTATCATTCAGAAGAGGAATATACAAATACAACAAAAGCAGAATATAAACTTTTAAATAACAATAAAGTAAAATTTAATGTAGCTGAAACAATAAATGGAAAGAGGAAAATATCAACCAGATAAAATATGGCAGAACATCTATACATAGATTCAAAAGGGTATATTTTCTAACCTGAAAAATTGAAGTCAGGATGAAAAAGTTTTAAGATTTTACCGTAGATAGCTCAGTAGCATTCAATATATGCTAAAAGATGACAAGCTCAAATCTAAAACAAAAGCTAAAAACCAAATGTACTGATATATTTAGACATTTTTTTTAAAGTAAAACAACCCATAGAATCACATTTGTTATTTTTAAAAGATCTTAAATAGTTCATTATGCAGGTCTATGATTCATTATATTCATTATATTCATTATAATCCTATGATTATGGGAGCGACAGGACGCTCCCATGTGACACCTCTCCTGCGCGAGCTGCATTGGCTACCGGTGGACTTCCGGGTGCGTTTCAAGGTGTTGATGACCGCCTTTAAAACGCTCCATGGCTTAGGACCATGGTACTTACGGGACCGCCTTCTGCCGCCAATAGCCTCCCACCGGCCGGTGCGTTCCCACAGAGAGGGTCTCCTCAGGGTGCCGTCAGCCAGACAATGCCGGCTGGCGACCCCCAGGGGGAGGGCCTTCTCTGTGGCAGCCCCTACCCTCTGGAACGATCTTCCTCCAAAACTGAGAACAATTGCTGACCTCCGGACTTTCTGTCGGGCCCTGAAAACTCATCTCTTTCAGCTTGCTGGTCTAGCCTGACCCCGCTGAATTTTTAAGATCTGTATTATATGGTTGGGTATTTTAAATATTTAATGGTTAATGGTTTTAATTTTTAGCCAAAGTTATATGCTTTTTTAAGAAATTGTTTAACTTTTGTGTACTATTTTTATTTGGCTGTTCACCGCCCTGAGTCCGCAAGGAGAAGGGCGGTATACAAATCTAAACAAATAAATAAATAAATAAAATTATAGTACAGAGAAAAGAACGTTACACTCTACCATTTTTTATACATTAGAAAATAGGCTTTTATTGAAAGGTTGTTTTACAAATTGACATTAAAAGCATAGCTTTTGTAGACCGTACACATTCCTGTTCATTTAATCAATGTACTGCATAAGATAATCATAAAAATGTAAAAAAAAAAACCACATAGAACATTCTGGGCCTCTGCTATTTTGCTTTTAAATCAAAATAAGGTTATATTTGTAATTTATCCTGGAAATAAATGAAGGAAATGTACACTTGCCAATCAGTCAATAGATGCTCTTTCCAAATACATACCACTATTTTTATATCTCATATAAAATTAAAACATTTCTTTTAAAAAGTTAGAGATAATGGGATTAAAGCAATAAGAACCAGATGTAATAGTTCCCTAACTTTCAAGGAAATTGGCAAATGTGATCAGTGTTGACTAATTTCCTACAGTTTCCAGTGGAACAAAATCAGCAGTCTTCCTTAAAGATAGAATTCTACAAATGGAACACCACAGCAAGGAAGTCCTATTTCTAGTCATCTTAATTTGGATGATGACTGTACTCAGTTGCGTTCCATAAGTAGGTCTCAAATTATAAAGCTAAGATCTATCTTTTGCTTTTCTGTCCCAAAATACTGTGGATAAATGAATATATTAAAGTACAAAAGCAAAATACTATCGTATTAGTAAAACAGCACGAAACAGCAAGATAATTGTAAAAAAAGAAGAAAATTAAAAATATTGTGAGAACACATTAAAATTCAAAAAAGTGGGAAAACCAAGTACAATTAACAACAACAACAAAAAAAAACCGTGTCTCATATTTAGCAGATAGACAGAAAGAAAGTGAAGAGACCTGAAGATTGGAATTTTAGGAACTATGCAGTTACTCCTTAAGAGAGCTTGATCCTGGATTTTTAAGACTTTTGAAGCAGTATCGTTGTTTAGGTATTTAAAACCTATAGAAGCTATATGCCATTTGTTCCAACAATATTAATATGGGATTGACATAAATTCTATTACTATTCTTTGTGAAGGACTCAAGTCTATGTATTAAACTATACTTAAATTCTGTGAGACTGGTTAGATGCCAGAAATGTAAATACAAACTGTCTTATGTAGAACGTTGTATTTATTGAAAAATATATCCACCCATATTATAACTGCTGTAGCATGCAACCTTTTCTCTCTCCCTTTTTATATCACAAAATATGAAATTATACCACAATTTTTTGAAATTGTATGGTGTGGTTTTGAAGCCATATCAGTATCCACTATGCAAAATCTATTGCAAAAATTACTAGCATGGACACCAGAACTAATTACCAAGACTTTGAAACTGTAATAGCTTCTCAATTGATTACTTGCTGGCCCAGATACATTCCTTAGAAACCATCCAAAGCTTAGAATTGTATTGCCATGGAAATAAAAATATTATTTTTTCCAGTTCTCAGAAATATTGAATCTACAGGGAAAAAATGAAACCAAGAGAGGAAATTCTGAGAAAATGAAATAAATGGGAAAGGCATTTGATTTCAGCTCTTTGTTCCCACCCTTAAAGCAGAGAAAGGAAGGAAGGAAGGAAAGAAGGAAGGAAGGAAGAAAGGAAATCTCTAGGTTTTAAAGGGTGAAAAACTGATAAGAATTGGGGAGCATATGGGTTTAGAAAAATAATCCTTAAAAGGTTTAGAAAAGATGAACATGTTTATGAATTTTCAAATGGGGATGGGGTGAATTAAATTTTTAACATCCCACAGTCTATGGCTAGATTCAGGCAAATTTTTAAATTCAACCTTTAATCTGTCCCATGTCAAATTTTCTCCCACTGTGTTCTGGCTGTGCAGAATTGTTTTGTTGGCAAACAGATAGCAAGTAAACAGAGTCCAAGCTGCTTTACATAATACCTATCCAACATTCCATTGGGTTGGAAAGAATAAAAATAACTATGGAGCTTAATCAAGTATTAACCTTTGCCTCATAAATCAAATCAGATGAGAAGAATGAGGAACCTGTGAAAAGCATGAGGTGTGTTATCTGCATCTGGAATTGAGCCAGGGAAAGACAAAAATCTGCCTATTTTCTGGGAAAAGTTTGACTGCACTAAATGTGGAGGCTCTTTTCACTGGAATTAAAATTAGTTTCAGCCTGATATGCATGTATTAAATCTCTTTTCATTTGCCTTTAAAATAGTGATTCATAGTATTTATAAAAATCTAACAGCTGGAATTGCAAAGTGGGAAAACATATTCATGCAAAGGAAACATTTGTGTTAATATTAATCATTCTGTTAAAGACCCTAAATCTCAAACTAATGATTTGCATCTTACATACTGTGATGAGGATCAAAGGATCCCAGATTTCTTTCCCAAACAGTTAAACCAATATTTTTTCAACTCTGTCAGCTTTAAGATGTGTGGACTTCAACTCCAAGAATGCTGGCTGGGGAATTCTGAGAGTTGAAATCTACACATCTTAAAGTTGCCAAGGTTGAAAAACACTGAATTAAACCTTCTGCTTGTTACCCTGGGGAAGGCATGTACACATGGAAGATTGTTTCTGATGTAGTGCATCACAAATCAATATAACGTACAGTAACTTTCTAGTGGGCATATTATAGGCAACAATTTCACCCTTCCGCCTTTTGTTATGAACTAGAGAACAGGTTAAAGTGTATTTTTTTAGGCAGCCTTTTCAGTTAGTGAGCCACGATATAATCATGCAATTTGAGCCCCCAAAAGAAACAATGTTTTAAATGAAGTTCACAATGAAAATTTCATCTGATCACAATGAAATACAATTATATACAATTAAGATTGTACTCTTAAGCAGAATATTGCAAGAGATCTCAGATGAGAAAATGTAAATATCACAAAATTGAATGAGCTCGTAATATTTCAGCTTTTTAAAAATTACAAATCCTTTTTTGTGTTGCCTGTGGTCCCATTTATGCTACCTCTGCCACCACCAATTTATCCATACGGTCTCTGAGAAGTTAACAATGAAGCTACACAGAAAATTCAAAGCATGTAGTGTTTATATCCCCACCTGGACCATGTGTCTTGTTGCTGTCAGAAATACTTCAGGCATCTTACTGGCATTTGATCACATGTTGGGTGAGACTTCAATGAAGGGGAAGGCCTTTACTGAGTTGCATAGCAACATCTGACAGGCTGTATCTAGTTTGCAGGCTAGAAGATCAGCACTTCTGTTTTCAGTCCTCAAATATTTTGGGGGAGGATGAGGACCAAGTGATCATTTGCTGCATCAACTAGATGGCTAGCATGGCATTTCTGAGTATCAGAAGCTGGCTGTTCCTAGAAGCTAGAACACAGACTCTTAGTCTCCTTCAGCATTGTAATTCTTATGGATCGATTTCACAAACGGAAAATGTGCAGTATGTAGGATAACTCAGGAAGGAACAGGCAACAAGAATACAAGTGTGCATCAAGGAATGTCAGACAAAATTGCACCAAAAGTCAACAGGAATATCCTGTTTGAACCATGTTATGCATGACAATACTTAAAAATAAATAGCAATGTGCCTGACTTTTCAAGGGGTGTGTCTGATGGGTGGATAATTACTTGACTCTATAATTACGATTAACTACTTCTTATGAGATAAACAAGGGTTGGAGAGTTGGGATTTGCAATTGACAGGAAAAGATGGATTTAGTGCAAGGTTGAAAGTTGGCAATGCCAACTTTTCAAGACCTTCGTTCCAAATGACCTAGTTTGCATTACTGAATGAAATCCTGATTAGGATACACAATATCTAAAAATCAAATCTGCAGCCTGCTATCAATTCTTCAGAATATCTAATAGGCAGTTTGTAGAGACATGTATGTAAACTCCAACTATCCATAATTTAAATCATATTAAGAAATTCCAATGCTCTTTCTTCTCCAGCACATTGTGATTGCGGCTGTCACAATATTTCGTACAAGTGTAAATAGGAGGCAACAGTGTTTCTCAATTAATATGCAATCTTGATTAGGAAAGTATTTCACAGCTAGAGTTACAGAAGAGTGATCTGAATAATAGCAGAAAGCAGAAAACTGGAACTTATTCATAAATGAAGAAAACCAAACATCTCCACCTCATATTTTCCTGTCCCCAATTCTCTCCAGCAATCATCATCACCTCACTTTACATCTCCTATCACTGTGCATAGAAGATGAATGACCTCATGTGCCATGATTTGGGAATGAACATTCTGTCCACATTCTTGGACATGGGATTGGAATGTCAGCACTTAGCCTGATGCCAGAACAAGCCACATTCCTGCATGATATTGCTCCCAGAAATGCTATGATTCCCTTTGGAGAAAATGTAGTACTGTTTATATTGGGGTGAAGGATCCCAGTAAAATCTCGCTGGAGATCAATTACTGTGGTTGCTTTTGAACTGAAATCTCTGAAGAGTATTGGGGATTTACAACATATAATCACGAAAAGAACCATCGGAATTCTTGCCTTCAAAAATGCATTGTTCCTGCTCCCCGCACCCCCTGTTCTGCCTATGTTCCAGGCCTTGAGGCCATTTTACCTGAATGCTGGAATTTTCCCTGTATCAGAGAAAAAAATACTTCAGAGGAAAAAAAAACACGGATCAGCAAATCAAACTACTAAACAGCAAGAAGGAGTTTAAGAAAGAGAAGAATTGTTGAACGATATGCAAAAAATGAAACAAGCAAAACTGAACCAAACTGATTTCCCATATAAGATAATGTGACATAGATGGTTTATAATATCCTACAACCCCCCCTCTCCAGACTGTGATTAATTAATGTTCAAGTTTTAATTTGGAATGTAAGAACATCTCAACAGTTCCGAAGCCTGTTAAGGTGAACAAGTTTCAGAGTGGTATGCATTTTCTGAAAACTGTGGAAAGTTCCCAGAGCCTCTCGAAAAACTAATGCTAAATGCAATTTTGAATGTGACAGAAGAGGAAACTTTTAAATAAATATTAAATATGGTAACAATAATACTTCAAAACCAACTGAAGTCCTTGGACAAAACAGTTTGTACATTTAGAAGTTAGGTAGCTACTTTTCTAATTAACACAATTTATTAACAAGAGTACACTTTCATGATCTTTTTAATGAAATGTTTAAGGTGCTACCAGACTCCTTTGATATTTTGCTATCATAGACTAACATAGCTCTCCTCCCACTAGACCATCCCTAATCAAAGGTCAGCTATTCATTTACTTAGCTACATTTGGTAATTAATGAAAGTTTTATCTTTCTTTGAATTTGGCTAATGCATCTTTGACCCTAATTATCCTACTGAAATGTATGTACCTTGTCCTATACCAATGGTCTGCTATAAACTGTATGAAAAATAGCTTCCATTTACTTCTTGGTTTAGTTTTTTAACGTTACTCAAAAGATGATACTTCTCACTGCCAAGATTTTCATTCCCCAAATTCTCAGATGCTGTTTGAAGGGAAGCTATGACTGAAAATCACCATCACCACCATACCTGATGTGCAGCAATAATCCTCTCATTAACCTCTACTCTACAGTACAGAAAAGAAAACCTTTGGCTAAGCCACTGGAACTTATTTTCCTGGTCAGCACACAATGAAAAAAGAGAAATTAAGAGGAGAATTCCAGTGAAGAAATTAAAACATAACATCTCAAAAACTAAGCAAAACACTAGCTTCATAGAAGTTTCAATTATACTGCATCTGAGCCAGGAATAAATCACCTCAGCTCTCAGTTCTTCTGACATCATGGGAACAGAGAGATCTGGAGCTGTTTTCAAACTGGCATAGTATTCACATGTGGAAGTGGATATTAGCTCATTTGCAGCAACTATACAAATAGTACATTAATTAAACACCAAATGAAAAATAGTTCCAACGATAGCAATGACATTCAAGCCATAAATATCAATTGCTGCCTGATCTTGGTTATTCTTTTAAACTTGGATGCTAGAAGGCCATTGTATGTGATTCATTGATTTTACCATAGCATTCATTATTTAATATCTCCACGCATATATTTTCCCCTATAGTTTATTGATCTTTCCACATGAACACATTAAGGTGCTATTTGCACATTTTATCCATTGTGCACTTTCTCAATGCATGATGGCTTGGAATGTTCTTGTTCAGATATCTCACTCTATCACTGATCAGGAATCTACAGTTGTTTATCATCTTGATTTTACAAACACATGCCTGGGTATGTATTTCCATGCAAAAGCTGTGTACAGGAAAGGCATGAATGTAGAAAAAATAGGCTAAATGCATATGATAATCATAATCATAA
This sequence comes from Masticophis lateralis, assembly GCA_030761175.1. Lineage (NCBI taxonomy): Eukaryota > Metazoa > Chordata > Lepidosauria > Squamata > Colubridae > Masticophis > Masticophis lateralis. The sequence continues at coordinate 39,712,007 of JAUDYJ010000005.1, read as the reverse complement.
ATGGACTTCATCAAGAAAACTTGTTGGATTGCCATAGTTTTTAAAGTAGACCATTTTCATCTTAAAAAGAAATATGCCAACCACGTGAGACAATAGAGTAGCCATATGCATTCACTGGACAAAATTATGACCACATGGGAAGACTAAATGAGTATTGGCTTTTCATTCATATGGGAGAAATTAAGTCTCTTATTCCCATTTCTACTATATTCTTTTAAAATGAGCTTATCCGAATGTTAGTGAATCAATAGAGATGCCATTTAATTACACGGCATTAATTTTTTCTATTCTTTTTAAATGACTTCTCTATATTTATTTATTTATTTATTAGATTTGTATACCACCCCTCTCCCTACGGACTCAGGGCGGTGAACTTGCAGCAGTTTCTATTACTTGCAGCAGTTTCTTTCAAAGACAAGTCAAATTAGCTGTCTGTTAATTAAAGGAATGAAAGAGTAAGTTTTTAAAAATTATTTCTCAGGAAATATCTGAAGTTTTCCTCTTAAAACAAAAATCTTTCCAGTGTGAGAAATATGTAACAGTTTATGACTGCACAGATGGAGAATTTGCTTGAAAATCTCCATGCACTGATGAAGCAGGCTATGATTAAGAAAAACTTATGCAATAATAAATGTGCTTGTCATTAAAATGCCACAAAAATCTCCCCCCCCCCCCCATTTTTTTTCAGGATTCTTTCTCAAGTCATTTTTATTAAGTCAGGGCCTTTGAAAATACTGACACCTAGTGGTATAGGGACATGCCTTGAACTTGATTGTTATATTATAAATGTACTATCTATCTATATCTATATCTATATCTCTATATCTCTCTCTATATCTATCTATCTATCTATCTATCTATCTATCTATCTATCTATCTATCTATCTATTATAAGATAAATAGATAGATATATTTCTGTGCTGGTTTGGTTAATAATTCATATAGTAGAATGTGTCTCAGCACAATCACTGCAAGGATGACCCATTGGTCTGAGACTTTGTTCTTTGATGCTCAGTTGGTTGTTTTACTTTTGCCTTCCTTTAATATTTTAAACAAGCTATCTTTAGGAAGGCCAAAACTGCATAAGTTTGTGCACCCAGATTGAATTACGGCAACATATTTTTTAGTTTCATTTGTCAAAGCTCTGAAAACTAATCTGGAATAACTGTGCTTGTACAATAGCCAATCAGGTTTTAGCCTAGGATGTTGTGTGAAGCTTAGCCCTTATTTTTGATCCATGATTTAGTGAGATGTACAGTCAAAAACATTTTGTTGAGTAAACTGGGCTTTAGTTAATCTTGGGTGAACTTGTTAATAGCTGATGTGTCAACAAGGGGATTTGGTAAGTAACCTCATACTGGAAAGCATGTAAGATCTCTTACAGCTAGAATTGGCTTTCAGTACAAGGATATCCATGGCTGAGATGGGGGTGGGGAAGGGGGTGATTAAACAATCAGACAAGAGAGTCAGGAGCCTAACAGTCAAAGAAAGAACCTTAGGGAGGACTTGCCCTAATGGATCAAGCAGTTAAATCTAATGGCAGGAATTTTGTACTTTGAGACTTGCAAGAGTCCATTAATGTAGCCTTACAATAAAGTCAAAAAAGTTTTTTCTCCTTGTGTCTCCTTTCTGGTTTACTGTCAGAGAGAGCTGACAGCTGCTTGCATACATGTTGCAGTACAAATAAAAAAGAATAGATCTTCCATCCTGCTGTGTATATTTTGGCATCATTGCAGTTAGGAATGGATGTGTCAGTAAACAAAATTGCAAGTGATTACTCCTTTAAAAATTCTAAATTAAGACTAGCACTCTCCATATATTTTATTTATTATTTATCAAATTTATTTGCTATCCATTTCACAAAAATACCCTAGTGGCATATAACAATTAAGTAAAACAATAAATATATAAAAAGTCGTATTATAAATATACTCATTATTAAAACATAAAAATTACAAAAAATCTGGAAGGCACAGGAGAGAGAGAGAATATCAGCCACAATAATGGCACTAATCTACAGTGTTATTATCCTTTGGGACCCCCAGATCTGATGACACAATCTGAGATTGAAGAACTTCTGGAAGATAAACAGGGATAGAACTAGTCTCACTTAAATATTACTAAATATTTTTATATTTTATAAAATATTTTGTGTTTTCACAACTTATTTAAATATTTTTCTTATCCAGTGCAGTTAATATGGCTAGAGCTATGTTTAGCAACATTCCCTGGCATGATGGATCAGGGGTGGGTTCTACTTACTTTTACTACCGGTTCGCAATGGGCCGCGCGTGTGCTCTTCTGTGCATGCACAGAAGCATCTGCACATGCACAGACACATTTTGATGATGTCAGGGTCGGTGGGCAGAGCTTCCACTGGTTTTACTATACTTCTATAGGACTGGTGCGAACTGGGGGGAAACCCACCACTGTGATGGATATATCTAAAAGGATGATTCTTTGCTTACCTTTTCCTTATGATTTGCAGGGAAGATTACTGATTTGTGTCTTGAGATATGCTGGTGGGACTTGGATTAAGAAACTCCTCAAATGGTCATTTGCATTATAACAGGCATGCGACATACCATGCTGAGAAATTTTAAACAATTAATACCTTTTCTGAAGCATTTAAAATTGTAGCATTAAGTTTTATGAATATTTTTAATTGTTTATACTGCTCCAGAATTAAGAGCACAACAAAAGGGTTGTGTGTAACTATTTTAAAGAAATCAACACATCCTATATTAAAATCATTATCCGGGTATGGATATTACATTTGCCAACATGGCACATCCAAACCTAAAAGGGATGGAGGCAGTGGTGAAATGTAAAATTTGTTACTACCGGTTCTGTGGGCATGGCTTGGTGTGTGTGTGTGTGTGTGGGGAGATAATATGACTGAGTGGGCATGGCAACTTTTTTTTTTTTACTTTTAAAACCATTTTTCTACAACCTCTTTCTTTTTCTTTCTCTTCCTTCTCTCCCTCCTTCCTCCCTCCCTCCCTCCTGCCCCCTCTCTCTTCCTTTATTTCTTCCCTCCCTGTTTATCAACAGAATAAAATAATGAAAAAATAGTAAATAAAACAATGATTCAAACTCATTAATTAAAAACGGACTCTGTTTAGACACCAAAATCCCACTTGTTTAGTTTCACTTGGATGAAATTATCACATGGCAAAAATGTGATAGCATTTTTTCTTTTTTCCTTGAAAGAAGCTCATATCTACATCTAGGTATTACTTGGTAGAATGTCATGACCAAGTAAGTGTATTTATAATTCCAGATAACTTGCCTGAAGCAATTCAGCACATATCTAATGCATTCATAAGATTTACCCTCATGGCTATATTTATAATGGGAAGATTGCAATCTGTTATTCAATACTTATTATTATAGTAATAATCGTACTTCTTTATATCTCTCTTAAAAAGCAAAAGATACACTTAATGGTGGGTTACTTTAAAGAAATGGTGATGAGCAACTTTTAATAGTGAAAAAATGTTTTTGGAAGGCAGTGTGCCCCATAGTTTTAAAGTAGATCTTGCAGATTTTTTACTCAGATTAACCAGTCAGACTTCTTCCAAGATATTAAGTTGAATTCTTGCTTTCTCAATGACCCATCTTCATCTTTATACTAAGTAGTTGGTATTTAAAACCATGTAACTGGCTCACCTCTTTATGACTGTGCTTCTTACATAGTTTTTCAGTGAAAAACCTTGGGATTCCCTACAAACTTGCTGATACCTCCATCCAGGAATGAAATGTTCCCAGTTCGGACCGGATCACCCGATCTAATAGCGATGGAGGCGGGTGGTTCGGAGAACCGGTAGCAAAAATTCCTGCTCCCCCCCATTGCCCTTCTGAGCCATGCAATCATCAGAGGATCAGAGGCTTTTGAAAGCATTTTTTCTATAACCTCTTCAGCCGAAGAGGTTATAGAAAAAATGTTTTAAATGGAAAAAAAAAAAAACCTCTGACGATCAGGTAAGTCAGCTGGGATCGTCAGAGGCTTTAAAAGCATTTTTTTTAACAACCTCTTCAGCCGAAGAGTTTGTAGAAAAATGGTTTTAAAAGTTAAAAAAAAAAAAAGTTGCCATGCCCACTCAATCATATTACCCCCCACACACACACACACACACCAAGCCACGCCCACAGAACCGGTAGTAACAAATTTTACATTTCACCACTGCCTCCATCCCTTTTAGGTTTGGATGTGCCATGTTGGCAAATGTAATATCCATACCCGGATAATGATTTTAATATAGGATGTGTTGATTTCTTTAAAATAGTTATACACAACTCTTTTGTTGTGCTCTTAATTCTGGAGCAGTATAAACAATTAAAAATATTCATAAAACTTAATGCTACAATTTTAAATGCTTCAGAAAAGGTATTAACTGTTTAAAATTTCTCAGCATGGTATGTCGCATGCCTGTTATAATGCAAATGACCATTTGAGGAGTTTCTTAATCCAAGTCCCACCAGCATATCCCAAGACACAATCAGTAACCTTCCCTGCAAATCATAAGGAAAAGGTAAGCAAAGAATCATCCTTTTAGATATAGCCATCACAGTGGTGGGTTTCCCCCCAGTTCGCACCGGTCCTATAGAAGTATAGTAAAACCAGCCGGAAGCTCTGCCCACCGACCCTGACATCATCAAAATGTGTGTGTGCATGTGCAGATGCTTCTGTGCATGCACAGAAGAGCACACGCGCGGCCCATTGCGAACCGGTAGTAAAAGTAAGTAGAACCCACCCCTGATCCATCATGCCAGGGAATGTTGCTAAACATAGCTCTAGCCATATTAACTGCACTGGATAAGAAAAATATTTAAATAAGTTGTGAAAACACAAAATATTTTATAAAATATAAAAATATTTAGTAATACTTAAGTGAGACTAGTTCTATCCCTGTTTATCTTCCAGAAGTTCCTCATTTCATTAAAGTAACCCATCATTAAGTGTATCTTTTACTTTTTAAGGGAGATATAAAGAAGTACGATTATAGTAATAAAAAGTAAGTTATATTGAATAACACATTGCAATCTTCCCATTATAAATATAGCCATGAAGATAAATCTTATGAATGCATTAGATATGTGCTGAATTGCTTCAGGCAAGTTATCTGGAATTATAAATACACTTATTTGGCCATGACATTCTACCAAGTAATACCTAGATGTAGATATGAGTTTCTTTCAAGGAAAAAAGAAAAAATGCTATCACATTTTTGCCATGTGATAATTTCAACCAAGTGAAACTAAACAAGTGGGATTTTGGTGTCTAAACAGAGGCTGTTTTTAATTAATGAGTTTGAATCATTGTTTTATTTACTATTTTTTCATTATTTTATTCTGTTGATAAATAGGGAGGGAGGAAATAAAGGAAGAGAGAGGGGGCAGGAGGGAGGGAGGGAGGGAGAAGGGAGAGAAGGAAGAGAAAGAAAGGAAGGAGGGAGGGAGGGAGGGAGGGAAGGAAGGAAGGAAGGAAGGAAAGGAAGGAAGGAAGGAAGGAAGGAAGAAATCTAATCTATAGGTTTTAATGTGTGAAATTGGAGAGCATAAGGGTTGAAAAAAAAATCCATAAAAGATCTTTTCATCTCTATAAAATATAAGGAAAAGAAATGGAATATGTTTAAGGATACTTTCAGCATTTCAGAAATTTAAAAGTGAACAGCAGACTGATCTACCTGAAGTTTATTTCGGAGGAAAGAACAAGAAAAGAACAAGAACCCTCATTTTCTCTGCCACATAACACTCTAATCTGCTAAACAGAATCATATATGACTAGAAAGTGATATGTTCTTGCAGCTTGAACAATCCATGGCACTGTCATCCAATCACCATGTTACATCCAATCACCATGATGCTACATTTAGAAATGTAGGATAAATATTCAGATTATACTGAAATTTGTCCAGAATTTACACAGAAATAGGCATAGGAGCAATGGCCTAATTATAGAATCCTGGAGAAAAAGCATTTTCATGATAAGTCCCATTATACCACACATCACACAGCCCCTTCAATCTTATAAGCAAAGGCTCCTAACCACAGAGTATAATAATGTGCAGATGCTCTGCTTTTTTGCAGCTTCAATCCACATGTGTGTGCTTATTTTATGTAATTGTAGAAACAATTCACTTATTAATGGTTTAAGGCTGTGTTTCTCCCAAATTTTCCAAACATTGAAGGCTGTGTTTTTCCAAAATTGCCCATATGCTCATTGCTAAATTTTCTAAATATTTCAACATAGAAAGAAGCATGCCATAAACCACTCTGCATTCTTATAAAACTGTACCAGGTGCCCAGCTTCTGAAAGGCAGTTCCCTCCATAAAAGAGATTGAAGAAATCTCCATCACTTTGAGCATCAAGATCTTTAACGCATTGTAAGCCGCCGAGTCTTCAGAGAAGGGCGGCATATAAATCTAATTTTTTTAAAAAAAGATAAGAACCGTTTCTATAGCAGTTTAAACATTAAGCCTGTTTTTATGCTATCTGTTGAGCACATTATCCCCATCTACCAAATTGTAGCTTTACTGGTGCAGAAAATGGAGGGATTACCCACAGTTCTGCTTCGATATCTGTCTATTGTCCACACTATTATATTTCTAGTGTCCCTGAAAAGTTCTGTTTCAGACAGATGGATAGAGTCTTACATATTGCTCTTTTCTCTTGCTTTTGCCTGCCTTTTTACCTGTTTTGCCAGGTAATCACTTTGAGTGGATTGTTGATGCTTAATAAATAAACACAAAGCTATATTTTTACTAACTGAACTGTATACCTACATTCTTGCTTTAATCTGGCTGTGGGGATTAACTGGGATTGTGTAGGGTGCAAACTAAATTGTACATTACCAGCAGAATTTTTCCAAGTACCTAGGAAGCATGCTCTTCTGTGGTGCACCTGCATTCTGAAAAGAGCAACATCTCTACCAAATCCAGATCTGCTAGTGTTTAGAAAGATCCTAAAGACCTGGCACTTCAATCTGACCTTGGATGAGGATGTTAGGTGAGCAATCAATATGTGTCGATTCATGTACATAATATTGTATTACATAGATCTCAACTCTGTTAAAATTTTGCTTCATTGCACACTCAATGTTGAAGAACATTGTCAGATGTTCAAACTGGATTTGGCATTTTTGTCCACCTATCAAGTCCTTCCCAAGGACCTGGTATAGGCAGATGTGGAAGTTTGATAGTGACAGATATCATTGTAGGATGCAAGCTGTTTCTTATTTTAGGGAAACATCTTTTAGAACTGCCTGAAAATTGACCAGATCTGCAAATAAAATCCGCAGTTCACTGAAAAGGTATTAGCTGACACTGAAGTAAATTTCCACAATAAAATATAGCTTATAGAAGAGTGAGCTGCATGAGAGAGTTGTCTAAAACAAACTTTTTCTGCATATGAAAGTCATTATCTAAAGTATGCAAGGAAAACTTGATAAGCTTGAAACTTTTGCAACGAAGTGCTTGGGACAGATAAATCTAAACTGTTCAGCCACAACAATATAATATGCATTTAGAGGGAAAAAATTTCAAACATTGAAAAAATGAACACCTTGCCATCCTTTAAGTGATTAGGGTGCAAGCAGCCACCTCTGGATATGGCCGCCTGTGGCACAGGAAGCACAGTATTATTATTCAAGTGAAAGATGGATTCAATTAAGTATAGTATTAACATATCCTAAAAGCTAATCTCACATAGTCAGTGAAGGAACTTAAGCTGAAAAAAAATTGGATATTTTAGCAAGATAACTAAGCTCAACCTCCAAATAAATTGTAAACTATCAGAAAGAAAGAAAGGCTTTGTACAGTCTTCACAGTTTTCAAACTTAATTATTGAAAATTTGTATGGGGAATCATCCACCTACAGTTAACAGGATGAAACCTAAGAATCTTTCTAAATTAGAAGAATTGTAAAAGAAAACATTTATAAAATAATAATAGAAGATTCATAAGTGGTCACAGAAAGCCTTTGGAACCCATTATTTCTGTCAAAGGAGATTTTTATGAAGTTTTGACTGAAAGGATATCCAGACTTTTGCACCTGCCATATTTACCCAATCTCATGTGCTTTGTAGCATTAGAACTATTCTTCTATATCCTTACTGTTGCCTTTTTTAAAATAAAAATAATTCCTTATTTGTTGCACAGTCAGCCAGATATTCAGACTGGATTTTGCATTTTTATCCCCCTATTAAGCCCTTTAGCATCTGGGATAGGCAGATGTTGATGCTTTATGTTATTAGATCTATTGTTAAGTAGCCACAACCCAATATTTATTTATTTAATTTGTGAAGAACCTATTTGGTAATAAGTATAAGCATGGATTGGATACATAAAATAGGTACGAATAGAAGAAATATTAGGACAGGGACGATAGGCACACTGGTGCTCTTATGCACAGCCCTTACAGATTTTAGATGGAAGATTGTGAGAGTTAGGGCTAGAATTAAAACTATATACATTTTTTTAACACATTATTCTAAGCCGGGATGTCAAACTCTGGCCCTTGGGGTGCTTAGATCTGGCCTGTGGGGCCACCCTGGAAACAGTGAAGGACTGGCCTGCATTGCCTCTGCATGCAGCTCCCAAGCTCCATTTTTTGCTAGCAGTGGGTTGCAGGAGGCTGTCGCAGCTAAAAATGGAGCTCAGGAGCCCATTTTCGCTGGCAGAGCGCATGGGCCACCACAGATACCCCCAACACAAGTGACATCGAGTGACCACGCTGATCCCGACCCCCAATATAATAAAGTGATACAAGGAGTGCAGACAAGAGAAACAAAGATGATTAGGGGATTTGAGGATAAAACATATAAAGAATGGTTGTTGGAAATGGATATGTCTAGTTTTATGAAAAAAAGGACTGGGGTGACATGATAGCAGAGTTCCGATATCTCAGGGGTTGCCACAAAGAAGAGGGAGCCAAACTATTCTCCAAAGCACCTGAGAATAGAACAAGAAGCAATGGGTGGAATTAATCAAGGAGAGAAGCAGCTTAGAACTAAGGAGAAATTTCGTGACAGTTGGAACAATTAATCAGTGGAACAACTTGCCTCCAGAAATGGTAAATGCTCCAACCCTGGAAGTTTGTAAGAAGAGATTAGATAACCATTTGTCTGAAATGGTGTAGGGTTTCCTGCCTAAGCAAGGGGTTGGACTAGAAGACCTCTAAAGTCACTTCCAACTCTTGTTATGCTAAGGGTAAAATTATTAAATGCACGCAAGTAATCATTTTTTCAATAATTTAATTTTCATGGCAGAATAAAACCCAATTTAGTTTTTATCTTAGCCTCACATTATTTACAGTGTGACAATCAATACACTATCAGCCAGGAAAAAGTTAAGCACCTCTACTCTAAGCCAACGTTTCTTCAATCAAATGACAAAGATGCTCAGTGACATCTTGGACTCTTCCTGTTTGCTTCCAGTTGACCCAGAAGCATTCGTGGAAATAAAAAATTGTGGAGATTGGCACTTTCTTTTCATGTATATTATCTCACTTACATTACTTTCAATGAACACAGTATAAAAGAAAAACAAAACAGCAAGAGGAAATCTGATGGGTACAAGATGCTACAGCAGGGGTGTCAAACTTGCATCGTCACGCCAGCATTACATGACATACTGGGACTTTTTTCCATTCACTAAACCGGGCATGGCTGTGGACAATGGGCCATGAGTTTGACAGTCCTGAGCTAGAGACATGCCACCAAAGGTGCCAGGTGTAGCAGATATAGATGGATGTTATCCCTTCAAGTCATGTCCGATTCTTGGCAATTCTATGGGCCCGGTCTCTCCATATTTCTGAACTTGCGCTATTTCTTTGAGCTTTTCTATGCTGTCGGCTTTGATGGTTTCCAACCAGTGTTCTTTGACAGCCTGTTTCCTTTTACTGCTTACTCTTCCAAACATAATTACTTTCTCCAGTGAATTCCCCCACATGGCCAAAGTGAGGCACAATTTCATGATTTTATCTTCTAGTTACATGTCCGGTGTTATGTGCTCCAACACTAATTATGCAATGCAGTATTTCACAACCTTTAAGATGTATGGGATTTCAATTCCCAGAATTCTCCAACCATGCTCTAATATAAAAAAATATATATAGTATATATGTAACAGTATGAACTGTTACAATATAAAAACAGTTTCATTTCTTTTTACTTTCAGCAGGCATAGGCTGGAGTAAACAGATAGGTCATGCTGTGACCGGATTCACTCTGCTTTGAAATCATGGTTTAGTAAGCGGTAACTGAGTTTAGATATCAATTTTCGAGCCATTGTGGTCAGAGGACAGCCCACTACAGCAACACTAAACAATCCACAAAATAACTGATTATCAGGGGTGAAATCCAGCAGGTTCTGGCGATCCAGTAGTGGAAATTTTGAATAGAATAGAACCGGCAAATACCACCTCTGACTGGCCCCAGAGTGGGGTGGAAATGGAGATTTTGTAATATCCTTTCTCTGCCACGCCCAGCAAGCCACACCATGCTCACCAAGCCAGGCCCACAGAACCGGTAGTAAAAAAAAATTGGATTTTACCACTGCTTATTATGCTCAATAAATTGTGCGAATGATAACAAGTGAGGTCCGAGTTCCAGATTCTGGGAAGGACACTAATGCGCTTTAGAAATCTGACAAGAGGTAAAGGAATGCTACGACTGAAGAGAACTTTCCATGTTTACGTTAAGGTTCTTTCGCGCAGGCGCGAAGAAGAGGCCGCGGCAAAGAGAAGTGCGCATGCGGAGAAAGCCGGGCCTTGCCTGTCCTCGTCGGATGTGCTGGCTCCTCGGCCGGAGGGGCGGGTCAAGGGAGCGCGAGAGCGCGCGCGGGGAAAAGTGCTCATGAACGCGGCCCGGAGGGCGCGAGCGCGCGTGGCCGGAGCATGAACGGTCGTCGAGTGTGAGGCCTCGGGCCGGGACCCGGTTCCCCTTCTCCGTGGGGAACCGGGGGCAAGCGATGGTGCGGGGCAGCCGGCGGGATGGAAGCTACGACGTTGCCGCTGAGACGCGGCTCGTCTGCCACCACGGTTCCCGCCTGTTGCCGCTGCTGTTGCTGCTGCTGTTCCCTCCCGCGAGCTCCGAAAGCCAGAAGGGTCCGCTTCAGGCACCCATTGCAGCCGCTGGACCGGGCCTCAGTGTTTATATGAGTCAAGAAGAGGTCCTGCGCCTTATCGGTGAGTGAGAGGCGGTTGTGCACTCACTTCTGGCTCGCGTGCGCGCTCCCGTGTGTTTGTGTGTGAGTGAGAGAAAGGGATTCTGACCCGTAATCTGAGTCTCTTTCTTTGGTAGGGGTGGTTTTGTTTTTTGGCGAGAAGAGAAAGAAGCGGGCCCGCCGTCAAAGCGCTCAAACCGTGTGGGAGGCTGGTGGTTAAATGGCGGGTGTTCCTCCTGGATAGGCGTCGGGATTATTCCTCTTCCTCCGGCCGGGCTATCTCTCCCATCGCCTGGCCCCTCGTTCCTTGTTGGGCCTTGCTGCGTTCGTTTAACTTAACCAGCTTTGTGCCGTGAGCACGTCCGCCTGGGATGGGATTTCAGGGTGGAAACAAATGCAGCACGTAAGAGGAGGAAGAGTGCCCGTTTTAGGTTTAGCTTTGCCTTTTGATGGTCACTTAACGGTGTTTCTCCGAGCACTTTCCAAATTCTGTCTTCGTCAACAGCCGGCTGGGATTGTTTCCCCCCCCCGATTTTGCCATCCAAGCAAAGTCACGGTGAAGTTGAGAGTAGTCCTACCCCAAATCCAAGACTAATGTTACTTTGCAAATTATGATTTCATTTTGTAGAAACGAATGCCTTTGACAAGAAATGATTCCTGTTCCCTATGGACAGGATGTTGTTTTTACAGTTCCTTTAGAAGAAATGGTTTAGAGCAGAAGTTAAATTTCCATCTTGAATAGTTTAGCTGCTTCAGAAACGAAATTGTTATCTTTATAGCTATAGCACCCCTACCTAATTGTTTCATTTGTGGATTCTGTGTGGAGAATAAGTGGAAGGTAAGTCTCGATAGTTAAAGCACTTGGTTTTCACAATTTTATCTAATTAATTTGCCATTTAAATTGGCAGAGCATCATTTTTTGTAAATAGGACAATCTTCATTTTGAATAAACACTATAAGTGTTTATTGGTGGCAAAAGGTAGCTGTGCTCCCTCTGAACCTGCATAAAACATGAAAAGAATAGTTACACCATTGACATGTAATGAGAGGGAGTTGAGTTTGTGTTAATGCTGACGAAGGAAGAAATTTGTTACTTGGCAAAGCCAGTGCAGTGCAATTAAAATAGATATTGGGTAAATGAGAATAGACCCCATTTGACATCCATTATGATGGAGATAGAATCAGCGAGGAAACCATAAGTATCATGCTTTATTCTATATAAGTATTCTTCCAAAGTAGTATCACAGTAAGCAGCAATCGATAGAGGTTGCTGCTAGTTTCTTCCACAATATTTTTCTTGGGATTAATCAATTTGTGTTTTATAAATGATGAAAGCAGCATAAAGAGATCCTTATGGCAAATATGATACCTTAGTGAGATAGACAATGATGCTGTAATCAGAGGTGGATGGCCAGGTTTAAAACCTGTTTATTGTCCTTAAGGAAGGGATTTGTTATATAGGTGCCTACTATATAGTTGACTAAGTTTGCTTAGACTATACATTGGTTGGTAGTTGAATAGATTAGATTTTTCACCTTTTGAGCATTTGAGAATGAGAATCTTTTCAGCAGCTGTATTGTTGGTCTGCATTTGTAAATAAGTGTAATAAGTGTAATAAAAGAGAAGCACTTTTTTCCTGAGCAGAACTGTTGGAAAATTAACCAAAAGTTGAATTCTAAAATGTTGTGCTCTTATTTAATAATCTAGATTACAATCAAGTATAAGTTTTTATCTGAATTTTTTCATATGTAACAGAGAGGAAGAGAGAGAGAGAGAATGTGTTACGTATCACTTGAGTTGATTGGATAGCTCAAACAGCTTATAAACTGAACAAATGAATAAATTGTCTGACATTTTGCAATTCTCCCATTTTATTGCAAAATCTTTTGTCACATATTTGAGCTTTTCTTTTGGTCCCCCCATTCAATAACATTGATTAGGCATGACAAATGATAGTAACTCTTTATCTTAGACGTGAGATATGTTATAAATAAAGTAATAAATAATAATTTGAATCTGCCTTATAGAGCAAACATAATTCAAAGTTTCTAAGTTCAGGCATAAATACAACATTGGTTAATTTTTGTAAACTACTTTTAGCGATTAGTTGAATAAACTAATAAACTATGGTTTGTAGTTTGTTCAAACAACACACTAAACTAAATCAATGCCATAATATGCCTAATACAGAACTTTTTTCCTGGACCACAGAAAATTGGCTATGCTGCCTATAGAAATCTGTAAATTCTGAATTAACATCTGAAAGACACACAATTGTCTCTCCTTCACTTGGTATTAAATGTCTGAATAAAATAGGGGATGTTTATTTCCTGTTGGTTTTTATAATTCCTTTTCTCAACTAAACTTACATGAAGTTGGAAACAATGTAATATTTGACAAAAAGAACTACAAAGTCCAATTTTATCATAAACAGTCATGCTGAAATTCATTTAAACACCAGTATAGCTCCCAGATATGATAGAAACCAGAGTTTATCACACAAATGTGGAACTACATGCATGCATACATATATGCTAATGAATCATTAGTAATGATGCTGTTCTCTTTTATGGCAAGCTGTGTTACGTGTAGCACAGAAAAAGAGGAGCAAATTAAAGGAAAAAGAAAAATGAAATATTTAAAGCTAATTTACACCAACTTATAATAGTACCTGTATGTACTTTTCTTCCCTTGGCAAATCTTTTTTGCTTTCATCATATCCATATACTGATTTATGTTTTGCATGCTATTCTTTAAACTTAGCTCCTCTCTTTTTGGATGCCTCATTAATTCAGCATAAGGATTACTTTTTCAGACACCCCCCTCTCCCAAGAAATTTGCTCTTCCTTCTTATATTTATTTTGCAATTCATTCCTATTTCATTCTTTCTATATGACCCTACTCATTGTTTGTATTGGTCATTTTTTAAATACTCAGTCTGAGCATTCATTCATTCATTCATTCATTCATTCACTTTCAGTATACAGGTAGTCAGTTAACAACCACCAGTGTATCTACCGGGCAAAGTTAATGGTGGTGATGAGAGTAGTGGTTACAATCAGTCCAATGCTTCCACAGTCACATGATCACAATTTGGGTATTTTGTGGTCACCTGATAGTGATTGCCAGTTGGTTTTGGCTATTCATAAGTAAAGGGAATCTGATAGGGAAGGTTGCAAATTGCCTCAATAAGTCTTCCTCATCCACAAATTATTGCCTACCCCCTCTGTGTTCATGCCTTGCCTTATACAACTTTGGGCATCTACCCTAGACTCACTGTACTTGTGCCAGACTCTCTGGCCACTTCCACACTCTCCTGAGCCATCCACACACCTTCTCCCAGTTGGCAGCAGCCATCCCAAGCCACTTTGCCATTAGGCTGTGCTTCCCCAGCCATCTACATATCTTCTCTCTCTCTCTCTCTCTCTCTCTCTCTCTCTCTCTCTCTCTCTCTCTCTCTCTCTCTCTCTCTCTCTCTCTCCCTCTCTCTCTCTCTCTCTCTTCCATTTACTTGCCAGCCTGCTTTTAAATGATCCATAACTTAAAACTTCCCAATGGCTCCTCCACTGACTCTGGTTGTTGGAAGCCAGCAGGAAGTTGTGAGGAGGTGCTCACTTAATGACCTATTTTGTCACTTAAAAGGGGCAGTCAGGATCACAGGGATTGCCATCACTAAATGATGCAGTCATGTGACATCGCCTTTTAGGACTGCATCATCTTACAAGAGACATTCCGGTCCTGATTTCTGTCATAACTTGAGCTCCTGTAAATACACTTCTTGCAACAACTGCCCTCAAGTAAAAAATAATTTTAGTAGCTTGTCATCATCTCTAGATACAACATAATCACTCTTTCCCCTATGGTTCATTTTTATGTTAAAAAAATCCATAAGCTTTTCAATTGTTCCTTGTTAGCAAAAGTCTAGCAAGGGAAACCAAATATAACTATTTTCCTGCTTTAGCCTTGATCAAATAAACCAGCTTTTTAAAATTTTCCTAATTTTTAACATCCTCACTTTTAATCCTTTCAGAAAGAACCCCATAGCTCAGGGGTGGGCAACTGTGGCCCTTTTACAACCTGTGGACTTCAACTCCCAGAATTCCTACGCACCCCTGCCATAGCTAATTTTCTATTTATCTCATTTTGTAATTCAAAAGTTTAACTAATTTCTTTTAAATATCCATTTAACATTTGTCCTTTTATTCATCCCTTCAAAAGAAATCCTTCAAGACCATAGCAAAATTCTTTTGTATGTCCAATATGAAAAAAAATTCCACATCCAATTCCTGCTTCAATAGATGTACAGCTCCTTTAGAAAATAAATCAATTATCCATCAATTCCATTTGTGTGTCTATATTTTTCTCCATATAGGTAGTCTTCGATTTACAGCTGGTTGTTTAATTATCGTTCAAAGTTACAATGGCCTTGGAAAAGGTGCTTTACAGCACATAAAAAATTTTTGGCCATTGTAAAATATAGCACTATGCCACCCTCCTGCAGTCATTTGACTGCATTTTGGATGCTTGGTAACTGGCACGCATTTACTACCAATAGCCAAGCGACTTGCAATCATGTGGTCACAATTTTCAATCTATTCTGCCAGCTTTCCCAAAAAATCAATGGAGATTTCATCACCATTTATGCAGCTGAACAAAGGAATTCTCCTCCATGCCTAGAAGGGAGGGGTAATTCTACAGGGAGCTGCAGGAACAAAGCTGAAATACGAAAGATTTCAGCTCTCTTTCTGCATCACCATGAAGGATTTCCCCTCCATGTGTGGAAAACCTTTGGCAGGTGGCAGGAACCAAGCTGAAATTGTGAAGTTTTCTGCATCATTTCTACAGCTGAAATCCGTTGGCAGGCTGCATAAAAGTTTAGCCCAAAAGAGCCTGCTGGGAGGATTTTAGTTCCTCACAGAGTTGAAATCGTTTGGCAGGCATTTCATCTAAAAATCTAGGAGGTTGTTTAACAGCCAGAACCAGGAATGCCAGGATTGCAGTTGTTGAGCGAAACAGTCACATGAAGATCTTGTTTAATGACTGCTTCACTCAATGAAGATTTTGTTCCCAATTGTGATTGGAAGTTGGGGAGTATCTGCATCATTGCTTACCATAGTTAAATTCCTCCTCAAACTAATTTCAGATTTTTCCATTGCAGCTTATTCTTGATCTGTAATTTCATTGTAACATGGTTTGTCCATTTTATGAAGGTTTTTTATTTTTTCACAAAGATTGGCAAAAAAATGTGCAATAGCTTCTGTTACAGAATTCTGCTCTTTTTTTTCTTTATTCTTTAACTCTTTTTAGTGCTTCAGCCTTCAAGGTCCCCTTATCATAAAAAAGCCAAGACATAATTTCTCATAAGAAAATTTGCTTTAATTAAATCAAAGGCATAATTCCAAATCAATCTAAACCCTTAATCCATTGTTAACTTTCTAAAATCTATATTCTTAGCATCCCTTTTCTGTATAATTCAAAAACTTACATATTGCAAAGTTTTTTGTGGAGGTGGAGGGAACTCCCCCAATGAATACAGAAAACCTTTGCCAATCCAAAACACCTTAATCTCTCCAACAGAACAATTTTTTTAAAAATCTGAAAAGTGATTAAGTAATGAGGCTTGGCTGATGTTAAAGTTAGAAGAAGATTGCACTGTAGAGGTGAGCTTGGGGAAATCCCAATTCCCATTCATTATAAGCTGCCCGCAGAATAGCACTTTCTGCTGAATACTCACTAGGAGCATATGACTGGAATCTTATGAATGATTTCAATGGTCTCTCCTTTCTCCTGAGAGATTTTGCTGTTCTGGATTTTGTATCCAGTTGTGATTTACTCAGTCCTGCAAAACTGCAAGGTATCAACTCTCCATGGTTCTCACTGAAAGTCAAGGAACCCACTTGATCTTCTGGCAAATTATTTGGGTTGTTAGCTAATACAGTATCATACCATTGCCTGCTTGTAATAGTAAGACAGTGATGTTGCAAGTCATCACATGTCTGATGTCATTAATTGATGTCAACTCTTAGTGACCATACAGGTGGACCTTCTCTAGGATAATCTCTTCCATCTTTGCCCTTCAGGTATTCCCATGGTGCCTTCTGCAACTGTGAATGAGTCTATCTGCCTTTCTTCTGCCATCCTTTCATTTTTGTTCCACTTTTCCAAGTATTATAGACTTGTCAAGAGACCACCTGTATTTTTCCATGTATAAGACATTACTTTTTCTTTAAAATATTTACTTGAAAATAGAGGGCATCTTATACACAGTAGGCAGAGACAGAGAGGAGAAGGCCACACATGCCGGATGAGCTTCTATCTTATATGCAGCTCTATCATTCCTCTCTATAGTAGTTGTTTCCTGTATTACATTGCCACTCTAGGTTTCATCTCTATTGTTCCTGTGATGCATTTCCTGTTCTTCTTGAATTATTCACTCTAAAAGTGATGGCTTGCAATGTGCTTCCTACAAGAAACTACATGAAACATGGGGGGTGTCTTATAGACAGAAAAGTATGGTATATGTTTGTATAGCATGTTCATAATAGGCAAATTTCAGATTGGTCATTTGTGCCTCAAATTAGAATTCTGAATTAATATTTTCTGTGTTAAATTTGTTTGCCTTCTTCTCTATCCATGGTCTTTTCAGGAATCCTCTCCATTCATAATTGTAAACACTCTATTATTCTGCTTCAAAGTCCCAAGTTTTGCTTCCATAGATTGTGACAGGAAAAACTACTGCCTGCATAATTTTCATCTTTGTAGTATAAACATGGCATGGTACTTATTTTTTTCAAGGTATTAATTTTTACTCAATCAATACTACCTATGATATATTTCTTGACTGCTGGTTCTTTAGTGTTAATAATTGACTCCAAAACTGCCCACTACTATAATAACTTAACTGTCAGTTCTGTCACTTGATGCTGTAACTGCCATTAGTTTGGGCTTTATATTTACTCTTGGTCCTATTTTTTCCCAATGCTTATTGACTTAAATAATATGAGCTTCCAAATCATTTGTATTTTCAACTCCCAGAATAGTGTCATCAGCAAGGTGCAGGTTATTGATTTTTTCCGCCCTCCAGGTTTAAATTTATGTTCATCTTCTTCCAATCCAAGCTCCCCCTCTATAGTTACCATGTTGGTGGTAGAGTGGGCAGCAAGGCAGGCGGCTTAGGATCCCTCAGTTTTTCTGGGGTGATCTGGACACCCCCTCCCTTTTTTTGGAAGTTCTTGGGGGGGGGCTTATTAAACTAGTTAAGCTGAGTGGCCTATAGCAGAAGATCCAGGATTGTGGTGTGGGGGTTGAGGACTGCTAGAAGGGGGATGATGGTTTGTTCCCCATCCCCCCCGTCCCCTTAGGCCTTTGCCTAGTATGGTCACTCAGCGTAATCTAGAAGTTTTGTCAATCGGCTTTGGCTGCCTCCACTTAAACATCTTCTCCCTGTCCTACGCTGGCTGTTCAATCTTGTCTCACTCCGCCTTGTTATTACATTTTGTCTTTTTTGACCTAACCCTTGGCTTTCACTGGTATTAGGAGGGAAGGAGTCACGGACACTGAGAGTCTTGGATTATTTCTTTTCTTTTTTTTTTATTGAAAAAGTTTTACAATACAAAAAAATTTTTCATTTCCCCCCACCCCACCCCAACCCCCACCTCCCAGCCCCTCCCCCTACCTCCCTCTAGCCCAACCCCTTCCCTCCCCACCCCCCCTGACCTCCGCTACAAATTTTAAAAGAAAGAAATTTAAGACCAGAAAAAGAAAAAATTATTAAGTATTCAAATTCTAAATTGAAGAAATTTCGAAAGAAGGAAAAAAGAAAAAGAAAAAACAAACACAAGAAACCCAATACTTATAATCAAAAAGTGTAACAATAGACCTATAAATAATAATGTTTTTCTAAAGTTAACAATGTTACAATAAAAAAAAAATAATAACCATTGTAATATTCAAACCAATTAAAAAAAAATATTATACCTTTCTGTAATCCATTAATATTAACGTTACTAATCATATACCAAACTCAATCCCCCTTATATTAAAATATAGTATATCACCTACATATCCATATCTAATAATTTTATCCCAACTACACCCCTTAACTAAAAAAAGCAAAAAACATGAAACATGCAATATGATATATATAATTATGCATATATTACTATAATCATACAATTGTATCCAAAAAGAAATTTTTCTATTTCCATAATCCAAATTTCAATCTTCTCTTCGTCTTGATTGAAGTTAAATATACTTTCTCCAACATTAATCCAATTCCAATAAACTTCGTCTTCCAGCTGCCCCCATCAGCAAAATAAGGCATCTCTCCACACAGAGCCCCCCGAGTGACTTTATGTAAATAATATCCAACCACGAAGGTATTCAGCCCTCCAGGTAGAATCTTTCAAACTAGCTTATACTGTACCACCTAAAAAAAAAGAAAAAAGCAATGCAGCTCCTCCTAAGATTCAAACCTTGAAGAGAAAAAAAAAACTAGAAACCGCATTAGTCTTGGATTATTTCTTAATTATATCGTCGGGAGGACAGACCATCTTCTTTTTCGTCTTTGTGACTTTGGACTAGTCGCCGTGAGAGGGCAGCCATTGAGACTTTTATTCCCCCCCGGATTGACTTATTATAGCAACAAGATTTCCCACTGCCGTGAGAGGGCAGTGGTGTTCTGATGTTCTAGTATATTTGGTCTTTTTGTATGACATCCTCCCCCCCTTCCGTTTTTACCATCTTCAATTCCATAAAGAAGAAGAACTGTCTTTCATCACCTCCAGTCCTTTCCAGTACTTGATGTATTCAACTGCGGAACTCCTTGCACTGCTCCTTGCAACATCGATCATGGTATCTTGATCGGCAGCAACTTGGGGGGTTGGGGGTAGGAGGCACTGTCTTACAGTAGTTCTCCTCCTACCTCTAAGGTCACTTGCAGTTTGTATGGGTGGGGGGCAGAGGTCCAGTCAGAGGCCCCTAACCTGTGGGGTGCCGCAGGGATTGGTTCTCTCCCCCCTATTCTTTAACATCTATTTGAAGCCGCTGGGTGAGATCATTCATGGTTTCGGGGTGAGGTATCATCAATATGTGTATGATACTCAGTTATACATTTCCACCCTGGACCACCCTGGAGATGCCCTTTCCGTGATATCCCGATGCCTGGAGGCAGTGCGGGCCTGGAGGATAGGAACAGGCTCAGACTCAAGCCCTCCAAGACTGAGTGGCTGTGGATGCCGGCACCTCATGTTCTAGATGTCTCATCACTTGATGGGGGGGAGGTACTTGCCCCGTGGAAAGGGTCCGCAACTTGGGTGTCCTCCTGTATTCCCGGCTGTCGCTGGAAGATCATTTGACGGCCGTGACCAGGGGGGCTTTCGCGCAGGTTCGCCTGGTGCACCAGTTGCGCCCTTTCCCAGTCTGAGATGCCCTTTGCACAGTCACCAATTCCCTGGTTACTTCTCGCTTGGATTATTGCAACTCCGTCTACATGGGGCTGCCCTTGAGGTGCACCCAGGGGCTTCAGCTGGTCCAGAATGCGGCCACACCAGTTGTTATGGGAGTTCCCTGTTACTCCCGCGTAACACCTCTCCTACGTGAGCTTTACTGGTTACCAGTGGTCCTCCAGATCCGCTTCAAGGTGCTGGTACTTACCTTTAAAGCCCTACATGGCTTAGGTCGGTGGTGTTTGCAGGACCATCTCCTACCCGTCTCCCACTGTCCTGTCCGCTCACACAGGGCTGCCCTCCTTAGGGTACCGTCAACCAGACAATGTCGGCTGGCGATGTCCAGGGGTAGAGCGTTCTCTGTGGGCACTCGTGCCCTCTGGAATGAGTTACCCACCAAACTCCGGATGGCCCTGATCTACGCTCCTTCCGTCGAGGCCAAAGACTTGGCTGTTTCAACAGATGGGCTGAATCTGATTCTTGGTTTTATTATTTATTTGTCCTGTTTTAATTGGTTTTTAATTGGATTTTTCTTTATGATTGTATGTTTTTAAATTTGTGTTCGCCGCCCTGAGTCCTTTGGAAGAAGGGCGGCATATAAATTTTTGCAAATAAATAAATAACTTTATAGCACTGTAGATTAAATGAATAAATAATTTTTGTGCAGCCCTCTTCTGACCTGGAGCGAGCCTGTTTTGCCATGTTCCATATGGCTGCTGCTTCTTATAGGCTGGTCATAAGGATAGTGAGTTGTTAAAGGATTCTTGTTTTCCTAAGGATCAACACAATTGAAGTATGAAGGCTATTGCTTAATGCATTGTAAGCCACCCTGAGTCTCTGGAGAAGGGCAGCATATAAATCAATTTTTTTTTAAAAAAAAGTCTTATGATCAATAAAACTGAATTGATATATCTAAAGATATAATTTTGGTTTTCTTATTTAACCAACATATTTCAGCAATATTTCTTAGCCTTAAGTTTTTTTCTAAAACCAGCTTGAATTTTTAGCATCTCACTTTTCAATTACGACTTTAAACTCCTATACATTATTTTGATAGCATATGAAGTTAAATATATTGCAAAATAGTTTTCACACATTGTTATGTCTCCTTATTTGATATTGTTTGGCATTGTGCTTTTTCAGTTATGTGTCTCATTTCTACTATTACCCATCAAGTTCTATCACTTTCCAATGTGGTAATGACAGTAGTGCAGTTTTTAATTTTTAGTAGCTTTTGTAAATAGGAAATATCTTCTGAGGTATCTTGAATGTCGACATCTCTGCAGATAGTGCTCAATTTATGATTGGTTGTTCAGGGTCCATAAAAGTTAAAGAGGAGCTCCCCAGGGCTATTTAAGACAGATTCAAAGTTCCAATTGCCACTACCACCCCCACAGTCACATTATCACATTTTGGGTTCTCTGTTTACTTCCATTTTCTGGCAAAAAATGCAGTTACCCTCACTCCCTTGTATTCTGACAGCATATCTGCCCTATACACAGCTGACCTTCACCATTTTATTGTTCCCATTGCTGATGAAGTGTGCCCAGCCTGGGTGTTATGGGGGAGAAAAGCAAATTGCAATCCCAGGAGTTCAGTTTGCCAAAAAACATCTTTGTATGGCATGTCTGGGCTGGATTGGGGAGAGGTTTTTGTGCTGCAAAAAAAATAAAATGTAGTACTGTTGTGTGTTGTATATTTTGGAATCTGGTCTCCCAATGCTCATAGATTCAAGGTCTTATAGTGTGCTGCTTCATTATCTGTGGCATTGCATTGTAACAGAACTGTTCAGATATCGGTCCCCTGTTATTTATTCATAAATTCATTAAACAGTTTTATTCTCCATAGTGATGGAGATAACATCCAGGAATGGGTTGATCTCATCTTTTCAGTTGATTAGACTGCATCTGTCAAAGTTGTAATGCCACACCTCTGTTGCTAGGGCTTCCCAGCTTTTGACTCAGTCCTTCAGCCTGGACAGACGTATCGAAGGTTTCTCTTCCGACAATTATTTCTAAATGCTTCTTCATTACTGAAAAGGATTATTCTTGGATGTTTATTCAACTCTAACAACAGTGAGTTAACCAGCAGACTCCCATTCATAGTAGAGTGGCTGGGAGTTTCCCAACAGCAAGGGCTTCGGTTCAAGCCGTTGGAAGGGCCTCTCAGCTGTCAGGCTAGTGACAGTCTCCTGTCATTTGGCCATCCTGCCATCCATTGAGCTGCAGGTGCTCCAGATTGGCTGTGAAATCTCGCACTCCCAATTACAGCAGAAATAGCCAGACAGAAGGAGCTCCATGCTCCCATTTGTCAGCGGGGAAGCGTGCTTGAGGAGTTTCACACTCCTAAATTGGGCAAGTCGGGCAGCCATTTCAAAAAACAATGTTGAAAGATACTTCTAAAAGGGCCCTCCTGGATTCAGCCATAAAACACCTACTGGACATTCGAGCTATCCAGAGGGTCCCAGAGGACCAACTAGGGCAGGAGTTCTACTCAATTCTCTTTGTGGTTCCCAAGATCTTGGGAGGGTGGAGAGCTATTTTTGACCTCAAATGACTGAAGTGCCATCTTGTATATCAAATGTGGTCACTTCATTTGATTCTTGGGGGCATGAGAGAGGGCAACTTCCTTGCCTAAATTGATTTAATGGAGGCCTACCTGCATATTCTGATTCTGCCCTTGCATTTGAAATTCCTTAGATTTCACTATGCAGGCACTCACTATCAATATAGGGCTTTACCATTCAGTCTGTCATCAGTGCCTAGGGCATTTACTAAAATGCTAGCCGCCTTGGTGGCTCATCTCGGCCATACCCGTGTGTTTACAATGTTACCTGGATGACATTTTAATCCAGTCCTCCTCCATCAATCAAGAGAGGATCTCCAGATAACCATTCAGACACTTAACCACCATGGGTTCTCTATTAATATAGAAAAGAGCCACTTAATTCCTTCAACCCGCCTGCTCCATCTGGGAACGGTTATAGATTCTATTGAAGGCAGGGTGTATCTGTCCCAGGAGCAACAGGACAGCCTCAGAGACCTAGCTTGTAGGATCCAAAGAGAGCACAAAGTGCCCTTAGCCCTGCTCTCGAAGCTCTTGGGCAAGATCGTATCCAGAATTTCCATTGCACTATGGGCATGCCTATACACCAGAGACCTTTAATGGTTTCTTTTACCTTTCCAGAGGACAGGCAGGAGCAGCTCGTCAGCCAGGGTCCAGTTCCCAGGGAAGTTCTTTGTTCCTTCAACTGGTAGAGGTCACCAGCCATCTCAAAAGGATGCCTCTTCTGAGAACCCCCAATGCCTAGTTGTAACAATGGACACCAGCCTCTTTGGTTGGGAGGCGCACTTCCAATCGCAGATGGATCAGGGCCGGTGGAACCAAGTGGACCGGAAACAGAACATTAATTGGTTAGTGCTGTGGACTGTCCATCTGGCCATCCGTCATTTCCAGCAGTCGGTCTCAGGCAAGAACATTCTAGTGATAACCAACAATGTGGCCACAAAGGTGCAAATAAATCAACAGCAGGGCACCAGATCCAGGTCCCTCATTCTGGAGGCCAGATGGCTGGATCTTTGGGCAGGGAGACATCTGTGGTCTATAACTGGAACATATCTCCGGGGTGTCCTACATGCAGGCGGACTGGGTGAGCAGAACAGCCATCAACCATGCGGAGTGGCGCCTGCACCAGTCCTTCCTGGAACTAACGGATCGTTTCGGCATCCCAGAGGTGGACTTGTTTGCCACCCCCGAAAATTTGCAGCTCCCGAGATTCTACTCCAGGTTCCCAACTCGGGGAGGAGTGAGTCGATACTCTCTGCAGCCTGTGGCCTCCAGGACTTCTCTATGCCTTCCCTCCTCTTCCCCTTCTTCCAAGGGTGATCCAGAAGGTCTTGGAGGAGAAGGTGGAGGTCCTGCTCCTGGCCCCACATTGGCCTAGGAGATTTTGGTTTGCTGACCTCGTGAATCTCGGTTATTCCACCCTGGAGGATCCCTCAGGGCGTGATCTCAGTCAGCCAGGAGCACTGGTCCACCCGGACCCACAGTGGCCCCAGCTGACTGCCTGGTTCTTGAGTGGAGTGCTCTGAGAGGAGACAGTTTTTCCTCCAGGGTCATCAAGACTATTCAGGCCTCTCAGAGACCTTCTGCCGAGCACATATATTCTACCACTTGGAAGGCTTTTTGTAACTGGTGTATCAATTCGGGTGTCTCTACAGTAGAGGAATTCCTCCAGGATGGACTAGATAAAGGGCTATCGCCCAACACCATCCGGAGGCAGGTGGCAGCCCTGACCTCAGTATTAACTTATGGATCGTAGGAGTCACTCACCCAGGATCCCCTAATCCAAAGATTTATTAGGGACATGACAATTCTATGTCCCCCGGTAGTGCACAGGTACCCTACCTGGGACCTGTCCAAGGTATTGAAATCCCTCACTGGGACCCCATATGAATCCTTACGATCTGCTAGCCTGTGCCACCTCTCCTGTAAGGTGGCGTTTTTGGTGGCTATTACATCAGCCTGAACTAGCTGCTCTATCAGGAGAGACCTGTGCATTTTTCACTCAGATTGTGTAATTTTGTTGTTGGACCCCAAGTGTTCATACCCAGGTGAACACTTGGTTCCACAGGGCGCAGGAACTGGTATTACCCAACTTCTGTCCTAACCCAGTCTACCCTTTGGAAAAGAGGTGGCACACCTTGGAGGGCCCTCCGCATCTATGTTAAGAGAACTGCCAACCTGAGGAAAACGAAGGCACTGTTTATTTCCTTCCAACCAGTTTCCTTAGGTAACAAGGTCACATCTTCCACAGTTGGTCAGTGGCTTAAGTTAACTATCGTCAAGGCATATGAGTTATAGTCCCTTCCTAGACTCACTCGACTGACAGTGCACTGAACCTGTAGCACGGTTACGAGAGTGGCGTGGGCAATACAGGCCTCTCTAGAAGAGGTCTGCAGAAAAGCCACTTGGTCTTCGCCTTCTCCATTTGTTAAGCATTATAAATTGGACATATTCACCTCGATGGAGGTGGCATTCGGTCACCAGGTCCTTCAATGTGTCCATACGGATGGGGAGACCTCTGTCCAGACTTTAGCCCACCCATAGAGCAATGGACAGCCAGCTTTGGTATGTCTCATTCCTGGATGCTATCTCCACCATTATGGAGAAGGGGCATTGGTCTTACCTGATATGCTCCCTCTCGGATGTAGATAGCATCCAACCCCACCCTGAGGATGGTCTGGTCCTCGGTCAGCAAGGAAGATCTGCGATACAACACGTCGAGTCTGTCGCTTCATCTTTGTCAAAAACTGGGAATCCCTAAGAAACAGAGGCGTGGCATTACAACTTTGACAGACTCAGTCCAATCAACTGAACAGACAAGATCAACCCATTCCTGGATTCTATCTCCACCCAACGAGAAGGAGCATATCAGGTAAGACCAATGCCCCTTCTCTGTTTTATTCACTAGTGAATGATTCTATTGAATAAGTAGAATATGCCATGCATGTTTTACTTCACGTTACTCTTAAGAATATTCAATAATTTCAATTCTATGTCTGTACAAAACATTTCATAATTCAAACATATACATTTTATTTCTCCAAAACAACAGTGATAGAGTAAACTTTTTCATGTCAATATATTTCTTGAGGAAGAAGAAACCACAGTTTAAACTATTCTAATACATGATTTCTATATTTCTGCCAAGAAAACATTATTGGAGTGCCTATTTACTTATTTTATATCCTACTTTTCTGTCAGGAGTTCAAGATATTGGGTACATTACATTTCCAGTGTTTCTTCTCAGCAGGAACACTGGGATATGCTAAGCTGAGAGAGATAATAAATGTCTTAAAATCAGTTGGGTGAGCTTCCATGAATCCTACGCTATTCTATCAGCTCTAGGCTATTTCAACACTTAAACTCAGTTCAAAAGAAACTTTTTAATACCTGCTTTCAGTTTTACCTTATGTTTAATCTCTCGTGCCATACACCTTAAATTATATTTGTTGGGGGGGGGGGAGATGGACAGTGTATAAGGTTGGGTTAGAACAAAAAAATGTAATTTATAGTATACCTTAGTATATAGTATATCTTAGTATTTGCCACCAAGAAAGAAATATGCTGTATGTATCAGGGAACATCTGCAAAAAAAAAGTTTGATGGAGAACAGAGCTACTTTATCACTTAAAAAGACTGAAGAAGGATAACAATATAATTATTACCTTCTACAATGATACCAGTATTTCTTAGAAATGCCCAATATATGCATGTTTTGTAGTGTTTTATTAGCATTAAACATTAGCTTGTTTCTCCTGAAAAAGTACAGCAGTAAGCTTTTTCTTGAACTGATTTTGCAACTTTGTTTTCAGCCTTCTTCTATCATTTTAAAAATATTTAGGTATTGATGCAGAACTTTATTACGTGAGGAATGACCTTATCAATCACTTCGCTTTGTCATTTAATCTACAAGTACCAGTAGAGACAAACAGCCTTCATTTCACTTGGCATGCGAAGTCTAAGGTAAGCAAAAGCTATTTTTTTTCAGGTTGCAAAAGAATTGATTGTAGCTGTAATTGTTTGTAAAAAAAAATCACTATAAATTTATAGAATCTGCTATCCTGATTTGTTCAGTGTCAGAGGACATTTTTATTCGTCTTAGGTGGTTGTGTCTGAACTGAGGGTTTCAGCATGAATCATGTCTAATTATAAAAACTGGATACACTTGGAATACTGCATCCGGTTTTGGTCGCCATGATGTAAAAAAGATATTGAGACTCTAGAAAGAGTGCAGAGAAGAGCAACAAAGATGATTAGGGGTGTGGAGGGTAAAACATATAAAGAACAGTTGCTGGAATTGGATATGTCTGGTTTAATGAAAAAAGACATGATAGCAGTGTTCCAATATCTCAGGGGTTGCCACAGGGAGTCGAGCTATTCGGCAAAGCACCTGAGGCAGGACAAGAGGCAATGGATGGAAACTAATCAAGGAGAGAAGAAACCTAGAACTAAAAAGAAATTTCCTATAGTTAGAACAATTAATCAGTGGAACAACTTGTCTCCAGAAGTTTTTAAGAAGAGATTGGACAACCATTTGTCTGAAATGATATAGGGTTTCCTGCCTGAACAGTGGATTGTACTAGAAGACTTCCAATGTCCCTCCCAACTCTGTTATTCTATTCTACAATCCCATATAGGAATAATAGAGTTCTTTTGTGAATTTACGAGCTTTAAATTATTCCAGATGGAAATCTGTGCTGGTACATACCTAGTATGTATAAATGCATTTAATTCAATTTTGGTGAACTATGTAGATGACAATTCAAATAACATCCATTCCATTATGAGTGAAATAATGAGTGCAATAAGTCATATTTCTTGGTTTTTTGCTTTTGATATTTCAGTTTAATTCAAAGATTAAATATTTCACTACTACTCCAGCATTTATATTTTACCATCTAGTTTAATAAAGCAAAAAGCATTAAATATGTAAACATTGGACACATTTATGGAGAAATGTATATGTATATTTTTATATAAAATAATTTTCTATTCATTCTCTTTGATTATTCCTGCTTCTTAGTATAAAAGTGACTTACAAAGCATTATTTCATTTTTCATTTAAATCTCTCCCTCAGATGTGGCACCTAGTAAACATGTTTTTTTAACAGTGTAACTGTACCTTGAAACAGATAATTTTTTGCTGAACATATTTTTAGTTTGATATCTTTCTGCATATTATTACAGATTGAATATAAACTGGGATTTCAAGTAGATAATCTGTTAGCTATGGATATGCCGCAGGTAAATATTTCTGAACAAGGAGAAGTTCCTCGAACTTTATCAGGTGAGTGCATTTTAATTAGATTTGGCACACAACAGAATATTCAAATACAGTTAACTGTTTATTTTGATGGATGGACTATTATTTGGAGTATACTATCCTTGGAGAGCAGAAATAAGAGTAAAACCTACTCTGGTTGATCAGAGTAGTGTGAGAGTGTTCATAAACTTAATAGCAAACCAAAGAGATAGACTTTGTGACCTACACAACTAATATATACATGTGTGTGTGAATATATGATTTATATATTTATATATGAGGTGAATTCTATAGAATTTGTTAGTTTTCGGTGGAGTTGAAAAGCAATAATCCAGACACAGTCATTGTATTAGAGCATTTCTTACCTCTTATCTTGTTTTAGGAAATTGATTTTACTTCCAATTTTTCACCCTTTATCCATCTTCATATGCAAAATATAATTTAAAACATGTTCTATTTATAAATGCACTGATATTTCATGCCAATTTACCCACATTTTGTTCTTGAGTTATTATTTCTAATTGGATTCTTTTTACTACGTCTTGCATTTAATTTGTTGTATCTTCAACTACTTAATTTTGATTTTTTTCTGAATAATAATAAAATAATAATGAATATAATATTTCATTCTGAATGGTAGAAAACTATTATTTACTTCTTATTAGAGTCACCTTTGAGTCACCAAACATTGTTACTCCTGCATCTCGGATGAATAATAATCAAGGAAATCGGTTGTCTCTCTTTTCCATTGTGCTTTGATTTTATTGATTGATCAATGAAGAAAATTACACTGCTATCCAGCTCGCACAGTGTGACTCTGAATGGCTTAAAAATTAAAAATATATTATAAAGCCCCTAAACACACACCCATCCCCCACCCCCACAGTGGCAACAGAAATATCAAACTAGCCATTCAATTAGTTCCATATCAACCTGGGTGCCCAGGTCTACTGACAGAACCATGCTTTCAGGATGTTCCAGAAAAGTATCAAGAAGAGGATAGATTCCATTTCCACAATAATTATATTCCATAGGGAAGGAGCCACCACAAATAAGACCTTTTTTCTTGATCCCAGTTCTTCCACAGAAAGTAGATGTACTTCGTATTAGGATCGTAATAGAATGCGCCAGGAATTCCTCAGTTTCTTTCTCCAGTAGGAAAGAGGATCAAATAGGTTATCTGAGTAAAACCAAAATCTCTGGGTCCTTCTGCTCGATATTGACCAAGGGAGTGCCATCTTTTTTCGTACTTGTAGAGTATGATGGGTTAAAGAAAGATGCTGCCAGATTTTGCTGCTGTGTAATCAAGCTATTTGAGTTTATCATGTTAATTAGACTATGGTGGCTCACTCACTGGAATA
This sequence comes from Masticophis lateralis, assembly GCA_030761175.1. Classification (NCBI taxonomy): domain Eukaryota; kingdom Metazoa; phylum Chordata; class Lepidosauria; order Squamata; family Colubridae; genus Masticophis; species Masticophis lateralis. The sequence goes on along the minus strand of JAUDYJ010000005.1, from coordinate 39,682,203 downwards.
AGTAAATAATAGATTGAAGATGCATATAATATATGTGATTTGGAATTAAATTAAGGACAATGAAAGAATTGTGCTTGCTTTCTAAATTATACTTATATTAGATTTTTAAATTATAGCAGAGTGCTGAAGATATTTAAAACAATAAGAATAACCATTTTGTTTTATCTTTGTATTTACAGTGTTTCGGATGGAACTGTCTTGTACTGGCAAGTTAGACTTTGATGTTACAGTACTAATGCAACTCAACATGACAGTTAATACTTCTAAAAATATCACAGTATTAAATTTCAAACGGAGGAAAATGTGTCATAAAAGTAAGTTATGGCTTTTTTGGTTTTTTATTTTGCAAGAAATCAATTGCAAATTTTTCATAGAATCTTGGAAAGCTCTTTGTCACTGCACCTCCTCTTTTATATTCATCACTTTAAAGTGCAGAAAAAAATGAGTTTGTAAATTTTGCCATTAAAGTAGATAGCTACTAAGGTAAAAATAGGGTATTGAGGACAACAGAATTATATGTTTGTGAGAGAGAAATAATTTAGATTTTCAATAACAATAATTATGTCAATATTAATAAACTAACAGAAATAAAAATGCAATGCAATGCAATAGTAACCGATAACTACAGTGAAATTGTAAATTGTCTTATTGTTTTCAATTTTCTGCTATATAATACCTACTAATATGTTTTAATATTATGTAAAGAATGTGTTTGTTTGTTTGTTTGTTTATTGGTTCGATTTATATGCCGCCCTTCTCCGGAGACTCAGGGCGGCTTACAATGCATTAAGCAATAGGCTTCATACTTTTGTATATACCCCCTTAGTAGAGCTTTCGACCTCCCCCCCCCCCCCAGCGGTGTTCTTTTTTATACAAAGTCAGCTTGCCCCCACAATCTGGGTCCTCATTTTACCTACCTCGGAAGGATGGAAGGCTGAGTCAACCTTGAGCCTGGTGAGATTTGAACTTGTAGTAATTGCAAGCAGCTGGCAGCTAAGTGCTATTTAACAGCACTTTAGTCCCTGCACCACCAAGGCTCCTGTTTTATTGATTACAGCAGTTTCACAAGACTTTTTTCCCAATAATTTACATTTTTAGGTATATGAAAAAAATCAGGATTTGAATGCAGAATATGAATTGAATTTGGAAAGTTAAATATTATATTCCCTTAAAATACGTTGGACAAATTCATTCAACTATTTCTCTCTTTCCTGGGATCATAATACACTCCGCAATTTAATTTTACTTTTTGTTTCTCCCTGTTCCTTATGAAATAGTTATATTTATATGAGGGTATTTTGTTAATAATATATATCAAATCAGCTGCATAAATTGTAATTCCCTGGTTACTGGAGGTTTGGAGGCAATGGTACTTCCTCTGTAGGCCATGTATTGGGTAGAATTTTTTAAATAACCAAACTTTCAAAGCTTTGTTTTTCTGTTGGCGCTTGGGTAACCTCTTTTTTTAATTCTCTTCTAATAAAAGAATTTATAAGAAAACTTATCTAAAATGCCCTTTTTCTCCTCTTATCTTTAGAACTTGATTTAGAAATAAAGCTGCCAATATCAGACAAAAATAACACTAAAGCCATTTGTAAGTAAATGTTTATATACAGTAATGTGGATGTTTGCTCCTTATTTAATTCATGTTATGATTTGCATGAGGAGGATTATATGTATGTATGTAGGTAGGTCTTTGGTTATTCAGGTTTTCTTCCGCGTAAAATTGGAAGTGTCTTGGCGATGTTTCGACGAAGTCTCATTCGTCGTCTTCAGGCTGGTGTTTTCGGCTTCGTGCTGAAGCACGAAGCCGAAAACACCAGCCTGAAGACGACGAATGAGACTTTGTCGAAACATCGCCAAGACACTTCCAATTTTACGCGGGAAAAAACCCAAATAACCAAAGACCTACATACAAACACCTGCGAAAACCTCAGAATACACACACACACACACATATATATATATACATACATACACATATATATTTATCTGCTCATATAGGAATACAAAACTACTTCTTCCCAAAGTTCTGTTGAATTAAGAAAATTTGCTCAAACCTTTTTTTCATTCCTGTTCTTCATTTAAAAATCCTAAATTACGTAGTATTTGGACACTATTTTGGGTGCTAAGTGTCAGCGGCAAGAAATCAGGTGCCCGGATAGAGTTCAAAAGTACTACGTGTTTATTTCATGCTACCTATATTCAAGAATCTGATCTACTAATGGTCGAGGCAAAATTGGTGCCAGATAAGAGTCAACAGATTACAAGTGAAGGCTGATTTTACATCTCATACTTACATATGGGTGCCTAGGGACTCCAAATTGATGATATATTTGACCCCCTCAGCCTAGTCATCTCCTACACTAAGAATATTAACTAAATTAGCAGTTTATGCTTGAGTATTATCAATATAATGAAGTAAAATACTAAGACAGTAAAATCCTGGGCCAGTGCTTACTTGAGTGTGCCTATTGGTAAATCTGGTTATTCCACCCAATTCAGCAATGGATTGTTTTGAATGAAGATCAGAATCTGGCAGACACAGACTTTTGTATGCCACAAGAACTACATCGTCACAGCTGAGCAGCCATATAAATAAAATATATCTTCTCAATTTACTTTTACATTATGAATGCCTTTACTATTTTATAGATATTTGGAAAGGGGGTCTTTATTTCATGCTGTTTTTTATTGTTAGCCACTGAGTCTTCATGAATGGATGATATAGCTCAGGGGTGACAAACTCAAGGCCCAGGGGCCGGATGCGGCCCACCCTCAAAACAGCGAAGCATCGGCCCGCAGTGTTTCTGTCAGTGAAAACAGAGTTCAGGACGGCATGTGTTCCCCTGAGCTCCGTTTTCACCAGCAGAGGATTTAGAAGGGCCTCGCAGCCGAAAATGAAGCTTGGAAGTTTATTTTCCCTGGCAGAGTACTTAGACCATCATGGGCGCCCTCAACACGAGTAATGTCAAGATGGCCATGCCCATCCTGGCCATGCCCACCCTGGCCCAGAGGTCAAACACAACCCTGATGTGGCCCTCAAGGAAATCGAGTTTAACAGCCCTGGTATAGATCCATACAAGAATAAACAAATAAGCTGTTTCAATGTTATATTATTAAGTTCTTGCCGTGTTGTTTTTATAGTAACTAATTCAGTAGTCTGTATATTAAATTTTGCTATCAGTTGCTTTTATACATAAATAATTTTATATTTGTTATGTACTGGATACAACCAAATTTAAATCTGGCATAAGTGCACTTTTAAAATATAAAGTTCTACAAATAAAAATTTGAACCCTAAATAACATAATAATGCTGCATAACATAATATTTTTTTCTTGAGCTAAGAACTATCAAATATTATGTGCATTTAATTTTCACTAATTCTTTGCTGAATTCTATGTTCAATTTCAGTTGATCCTGTAAATGCAGCTCCCACCACTTCTACACGTGTGTTTTATATCAGTGTAGGAGTTTGCTGTGCGGTTATATTCCTGGTAGCAATAATACTAGCTGTTTTACATCTTCACAGTATGAAAAGAATAGAATTAGAAGACAGGTAAAAGAATCTTACATTTTCTTTCAGTTTTCATATGAGAAGATTATAATAGAGGGAATTATTTGTTATGAAAAAATAGCCAATATGTTTGGATAGAGCTGACATGACAATATTGAATTGTTTAATTTTCCTAATATTTTTACATGAAGCATGGAAATTTCAGTTATATTAAGTAGTGATTGCACATTAAGCAAAACGTTTTCTGATGCAACCCAATAGCACCTATTTTACATGAAACCATTGCTTTCATGTAATCAACTGATAAAAAATATTACATAATTAATTATTTTAATGTACTATTAATTTCATGCTAAAATATAAACACTTAATTATAACATTTTATGCCTTATGCAATCTATTTTCCTTTTTTTCTTTTTTCTTTTGCTGTGTTGGAATCATTTATAAAACAGATTTTGATATGATTTTGGGACACCTTCTGCAAACAAATGTGTCGTAGAGGCAAGATGTTAACTGAGTACTAAATTGGTATACTAAACAACATCATACATTCAGTTCCATCTGAAATGCCTGACATTGAAATGGAGGTTATTTTTCTTTCCCAATTTTAAAAAGTCTATTCACAGATGTTAAATTTGAATTTAAAAAACTCCAAGAGTCTTAAAAATGATATATCAATGTGTCAGACAACCTGTGAATATAACTAAAGATTAACTAGAGATGATGTTGGGAAAGAAAGAAATATATCACAAATGCTTTACAATTCAATACCCTGTTTCCCCGAGAATAGGACATCCCCTGATAATAAGCCCAACCGGGCTTTTGAGTACATGCACTAAAATAAGCCCCGCCCCCCGAAAATAAGCCCTCCCTGAAAATATTTAAACACATTCACAGCCTGTCCCCACTATTTCTTCTGGTTAAGGTTAGGGAGACAAAGCTAAGGTAAGGCGGCAAGAGGAGTCCCGTCTTGCTCCACGCACCCCAAAATAATAATACCTCCCCGAAAACAAGGCCAAGCGCTTATTTTGGGGTTCAAAACAATATAAGACAGGGTTGAATTTTTGGGGAAACACGGTAATTCCCACGTTTAACTTTATTTATTGGATACTCTGTTTTAATTTGTATTTTAACTTTTCTGTTTCTTATTGTTGTGAGAAGCCCTGAAGGGGAAAAGGGTGGCATATAAATCCAATAAATAAATAAATAATTCTTATCACAGTGAGATTTTCAAATTTGACTCAGCTTTGCACAAAGTTAGGAGAGAAGCCTAGAGCATGTTTGTCTGTGCAAGGCTGATTCAATTTTAAAAAGCAAATATGATTACCTGTGGCAGCCATTTTCAAAATATCCAGCTTTGTGCCTCTGATTTTCTTTCAAAAAGATGAGAAATATGCCAAAAATGAGAGAGATGCCAAAGTTTTTAAAAATGTTTTTAATTGTATTTTAGCGGTTGAGTTTAGTTGGTTGAGTTAGGTTAATCGTTTAACATTGTATTTTAATTATGTGTGCTGCCAAGAGTCACATGCATGAGATAGATAGCTATAAAAATTAAATAAAGTAATAGGGTAGGCTTATAATTGCAACATATAACTTATTTATTATATGCATATACTGCCAAAATCATATGCTTGCTGTTAGTTCACAAAGTGGATAAAACATCTACAATGTAAGATATGAAAACAGTAATAAAAATATATACAGGTATACACAACACTTTCCTATAGTGTTCATATTGGATGTGTTTCTTCTAATTATCAAGGCTCATACTCTGTGATGATGTCTGTTATTTTGCCTTTGCTATAATTAGTGCATAACAGATTAAATTATTAGCATAATAATAATTGAACAAAGTAATCTTGAAGGTACTGCAGCAACAAACCATTTATGGTTTTATAAGTTATAATTAGGAAATTATATTCATAAATCTATTGATAAACAACTAAGGAGAAATATAATATGTCAGTGACATCTTCTGCAAGTTAGCAAATGGACCATGTATTAGAAGGTAGCTCCTAATAGAGCATATCTGAATGGTCTCCTTTCAGCTTTTTTCATTTCAGTAATGACTGCATTGAAGGAAATAGACCAATATGGATATGTGCATAATAGTAAAATAGATATGAAATATGCTCTTGTGTCTACCCTTCGATAGCCTTTGTAGTTTTGTAGAAAACTACAAAGTAGTACTCATTAGGAATATTTCCTAATTAGGAATTAGGAATATTTCAAAAACCTTATATGTTTCATATGCATGGTACAGAAACTTTGTTTCTGTATTTGGAGCATCAGCAATTCCTTTGTAGTCTTTTGTTATGGATATCATAGGCTAAGTTCCTAAATTTTGTTTTTCTTTAGCTTATCTGGTTTGAAAAGGAAAGCATAGCTAATATTGAATATAAATATGCAAATGTGGACACTATCACTGCCATTATACTACAGATTGTATCTGTTCTTTTAGAAAAAGGTACACAGGGCTTAAAGTTTGATTTATTTTAAATTATATTCCTTAGAAATGTTGTTGAATGGCTTTTTTCTATTTCTAGCTTGATTAAGATTGCTTAAATCTTTTAATATTGTTGATGGAATGCAAACTACATTTTGTAGTCTTTAGACTGGAAGTGCAAAAGTAATTTAGAAAAGTTGAAATTATGCTATATCCTCAGAAAACTGAAAAAGATAATGGTTGAAACTTGATGTGAAAGTTTTAGAAACAATAATGTATTTTGTGTTTGTTTTCCAAAGCAGCATTAGTAACAGCAGTAGTTCTCAAGGTTTATCCCAGCCTTCAACTCAAACAACCCAGTATCTGAGAGCTGACACACCTAATAATGCTACACCAATTACCAGTAAGTGTTTATCTAATTACAGGTTTTGCATTGTGCATCAGTCTTTTATGTAGTCTTCTATTCCAGAATTTCCCAACTATCATATCCATTGTTCAGAATTTAGGGAATTGAAATTCATGTAACTGGAAATCAGCTGAAGTTGAAGAAAACTGTAGGGTTACTGATTGTTTCAAAAAATTAAATTTCTGTTGGCAAAGAGTTAAAGTAAGAGGTGAGATAAAAACAGTTAATTTTGCCCTTAAATTTTCAGGGCTACAAGAAAACAAAGATGCACATATAATAAAAAAAAACTTCCTTAAATTAAGGATTCAATCCATCATTTTGAGAAACCAATTTTATTGCATTTTCAACAATAAAACTTCAGAAGGTATAGCTGTTTTATTACTAGTAATGTTAACCCTATTTTTTTAACTTTGAATGTAGGCAGGCAAAGTAATGCAGTAAAGATTTGTCCTGAACACAAATTTATCATACCATTATAGACAGACATCAGAAGAGCTAAATGTTTGGATTATTCATTGTCCTTGTGCCACTAAATTCAAACAGTTCTTTTTATTGGAATAATTAATCATAATTAGTCAGTAATATGCTTATATTCACAAAAAAGCAAACATGACTATTCTCAAGAAAACTTAAGTGGACCAGCATTTCAATAAATACTTTAAAATTTGCTTAAGTGATATATAAACCATGGTTTGCATATTGTTAGGCATATTGTTTTATATATCAAATAAGGTCAAAAAACTCCATTAAAGTTATGTCCTGAGATTTTTATTATAGTTTCTGACTATTTAGGTCAGATTGTTTTGCCTCAAAGTTAAAGGCTAATATAAAGGAGTTTACAGAAAAAGAATACATCGCATACTAGTTTTATAGTTTCTATGGTACAGAAGCTAAATAATATGACAGAAGTCATATTATACTGTATGTCTTGTGCTAATATCTGAATTCTAGTACTAACTCTCTGTGATACATTAGTTGTTTTATGTCTTTTCAAAGTCGAGAGAAAAATAAATAGCTTTCATATAACAGTACCATTTAAAGCCCAGAAGATGGCAGTATGCCTGCTTTCTTGACTATTAAAATATTATAAGCTTGTGTAGTATTTAGTAATTAAATAAAAGGAAATTGTTTTATTATCCTGTAGAAAACATTGAATTGGGTTGGATTTGGCTTGCTATTGGTGTTTTTATCTTCTAGCGTTTTATATGTTGGGTTTTTAGTTTTACTCTACGCAGAGTAATTTTTAAATCAAACAGTATATAGCAGGGCTGTCAAACTCCCGGCCCATAGGCTGATGTCGTGCTGGCCATGCCCACACCCAATTTAGCAAAGGGGAAAAAAGTCCCGATACGTCACTTGACGCTGCCATGACGACATGAGTTTGATACCTCTGGTCTATAGGTTAAGTAAAATAAATGCATACTGTATTGTCCAGGAGCAGGTATTTTTCTTGCAGTGTTAAAAATGACATTTCTTTAAGTTGCAACATATTTTTGTCTCTAATTGTTTAATTAAACTTGCACTTTAAGTATTTACATTTGATATTTATATTGCTATTGTTTGGGTTTGCTGGTTCCTCAGGTTATCCTACTTTACGGATAGAGAAGAATGACCTTAAAAGTGTAACTTTGATGGAGGCAAAAACTAAAGTGAAGGATATAGCAATCTCCAGAGAAAGAATAACACTAAAAGATGTTCTTCAGGAAGGTATTATTTAAGTGTTGCTCTTTGTTCACTCTCTCTTTTTTCACAGTTTCTGTAAATTATTCAGCTAGATGTTGGTATTTTAAGCAAAGAGTTAACCAAAATAAGAAACTGATTTTTATCTGAGTTTTTTGTTACAACTTGGTTAAACTTAGGTGCCTGGCAATATGAAAAAAACTGGTCTTTTTTGATATAGAAAATAATCAAAATAAACTGCCATAGAGGAGCATAAAAATGCCTTTCATTGCAGCATTTTCTTTAGTAACTTTCCAATCTAACTGGCAATCCTAGAATTATACATGGCTTCCATATGCAGTTTATTAACTAGAATTGATGCTGCTTAAGTTTCAAAATAAGTCAAGCGTTAGCAACATACTGCACCCGAGTCTGATTCCTTCTTGCTTAATGCATAAGGAAGACAATTTCTTTGAATCAGGATCTGTACAGTATAAATTATGTAATAATAAAATAATATCCATATTTTATCATTTTTTAATTTAATTTTTATTCTCAATCGTTTTTCAGTGTTACATAATACAGAGCATTGTTATAGTTTCTGCATTCAAATGTCACGTCCAAGCCCTTGTAATTGATATTGTTTCTTAAGCTTTAAACTTCTGGTTAAATTACTCATTTCCCAGCTTTTCTAATCAAATTAATTCAGACCTAACATTCTAGTGCTTGAGGCAACCAAAGTGCAAGTTTGTCAAATTTAACTAAGGAAAGATTATGATTTTCAGTTTATCTGTGATCTGACTGTCTTAAAATGGCATTTAAAAGGTTTCAGCACAGTCTATATTAAATTGTATTTCAATAATAATAATTTATTAAATGTGTATGCCATGACTCTCAGTAACATTGGGTGGTGTTTTGAATTGTAGTTGAATGGATGGATTTGATGAGTTCTACATTTTTTAAAATGAGGGTTTCACTATAACTGAGTTAGCTTCTAAAGTTTATATTAAAGTTTATATTTACAAGTCTTTTTTTGATCCTCCAAATTACAGAATAGCAAATCAAAGTTCAGGTGTCAAATACTGTGTGATTCAAAGCAAAGTAGTGTTAGCTGTGAATGTTCTGAGGAGAAGGATCAATTGCTAGGCTTAATTGCTCTTCACAGTTCAGTTTTTGAAGTATGTACAAATACTTTTATATTAGTTTTTTTCTTTAATTTTTCTTATTCTCAGGCACATTTGGTCGAATTTTCCATGGTATTCTAATAGAAGAGAAAGATCCTAATAAAGAAAAACAAGTCTTTGTCAAATCAGTAAAAGGTAAGTTTTTAACATTGAATTTCATTCTTGGGGAGCCATGTTTCTTCATCAACATTCGTTTCTAGGTGTATCAAAAGAAATGACCTTTAGCACACTTTTTTTCCATTCACAGAAGAATAGATGGCCCCATTTTATTATACATATGTGTACATTTCAAGCATATTTTTAAAAGCCAACAAAACAGTAAAGAGATTCGATTAGTGAATCTGGAAGTTGGTGCCTACCACTGAACCTTAGAAAAATGTGTTCTAGGGGAAAATCATTCCAAATTCTATTGGGAAATCAGTTTGTAATATAAGTGATAACAGGAAGAAAGAAAAATGGAAACACATAAACATATTAGCTTTGAATAATAAATTTAAAGGGCCTCTAGCTTGTACTTTTCTAATTAAAAGAACCAAGTGCACGGTCTTGTGAAGAAGTCTAGAATTAAAAAAACTAGAAGGGATCTTGTCCACCTATTTTGCTAATGAATTGATAATCAGAATTTACTGCTGCCTTTTATTATGAGTTTTTTAAAAAAATATATTGCAGGTGTTTCTATGCCATTTCAGTTATATAGTTCCTAAGAGGTTTATAGCATAACATTAAATACAATATATATAATCAAAGTTATTAGACATAGCAATAACAGACATAAGTACTATCAATATGTATCATTTGATAAATGATAACTGATTGCTATAAGTACTATCAAGAATCAACATAGATGAAAAATATAATATATGAAAACAGCATTAATGAGCCAAATTTATTTCAGCTTAAGTATTTTCTCTTATCCTCACCTTAATCTCATATTCACATTTAAAAGTCATTTTGAAAAAGCTGGAAAATAAGAGTGAGGATGCAGTTTGATGGGAGACCATTCTGTGGGAGGGAAACTCTTCCAAACAATGTTCACTTCCATGTCCCCTTTGGTTGCATCTTAGGTAGAGTGGGTATGCTTTTTAAATTACTCACTATGGGTTAGATTTGTTTTCTTAGAAAAATGAATGATTTATAAGAAACAACAAGGAAATTGTCTTGATAAGAAAACACAATAGGTTTGATCTAGAGTTTATTATACTACATGAATAGAATAGTTCTGCTTTGGAAATGATCCTATCAGGCATGGTTCAAATACTTGGGATCAAATCCAAATTTCTGGAACTGTTTTAAAAGATAAAACATATTGAATAGAATAGTACTTAATATCCTAGTTTTAATTTAAATGTAAGTCAGCTTTTTTACTCTACTATTCATACTTGAAAAGTATCTAATTATTAAAACAGATTCTTTAAAGAAACTTAGGTAATAAGTAATTTCCATGCAAATAACCTTTATTAACATTTTGTTGACACCTTGTATAGAAAAAGCTTTCAAAATATTGTTGATGTGCTTATGGTGTCCATCTTTTGCTTTTGTTTGTCTGTTTTTATTTCCCAATCAGAACAGTTTGTTCAACAAGAGAAATGGATAGTATTGTACGACAACCAGTAATTCAGATACCCTGAAAAAATTTAATATGAATCAATCTATATCTGCCAGAGAGAGTAGTTACAGTTACTAAGTTTTTAAAACTTGCATAGTTATTAACTTAAACTGTTGTAGTTTAAAATAAAATTACAAGTTTATTTTAAATCCTTGTAACTTGTTTTTGTATCACATGCATGCATTCTATATTTTCTGAATGAAAAGTTTGATAATTTAATCTAATGAATACGCTTTGGTGTCTTACTTCTTCCAGTTGTGGAGTCATATGCAATATCTAAAATGCTTAATATTTCATGAGCACATTTATTTAGGCACGTTTTCCTTTTTTATGTTATCTATGCACACTCAGATTTATAATTTGGATTTATTCTATTACTTTATCCTTTTTTACTGTTTTTATTTTTACTGTAATTATTATAATGTCATTACAATTAGATTTCTTTCCATGCAATCTATATACTACGAAATCTCTCATGTCTTTTTATTTGTGATCTTCAATTGGATTAAACAGGGCAATGATTTTTGAACCAAGTTACCTGAAATGAGCTAATTTACAGAATGCATCCAAAATGTGGGACCCATCAATTCTGTGGGATTGAAATTAGCCAAAAGTGTGGCTGTTTTAGTGCCACTAGAACTTCTAATTATACTTCCCAGAAATTTGTACCTTCCATAGCTTAAAGAAAGATGAGAAGGGTATATCCCTACCCTCTTTCCCACTTTTTTCTTGATCCTGCACCTACAGCTGGCAAAAAGGCCCAACCAAGGCTGCAATTTTGAAATTTCTGAATAGGCAGTGAGGATAGGACAAGAGAGTGACCTGGATACTTACTGGCAAAGTAGACCTGGGTGGGGGACATGGTGATTTTCTTCCTGAAATGGTGGGCTCTTGGAATGGGAAACAAAGATGCAGTTTTCCTTTTAGTCTATGGCTCCCTTTGTTCCCCCTTCTTTCAATGAAATGGTAGACAGCTCTGCAGGTCAACCAAGGAATAGGAAGAGTGATTTCCAACACTATCACTTCCCACAAGCAGCGTCCATTTGAAAGCAGGCAGGAAGATAGAAGTCATTTCTGCTTCCACTGCCTTTTTGCCTGCCTGTGGCTATTCTGTTTCTCTGTTTAGGTAAAGAAATATTTCTGAGAGAATGACCCAATGGGTCACAGTTGTTAAGCAGTAGCTAAACATTGTATTAGAGCTTTAATACAGCAGCATACCCTTATTGCTTTATTTTCCTTGTAGCTATTTTCACGTAAGTTAAAAAAAATCAGTATTCCTTATCTTCCCAGCTAATACTTTTCCATAATGCTTCCATACACTTTCATGTGTATGTGAAGAAAAAAGTGCAATGTGGTATATTTATTACATAAACAAGTTTTCATTGAACGTAGAGCATTATACATAATCTGAATCTTGTTTTATTAGTTATTTACATGGAAAAATTGGCATGAGGTATATAACAATGAATTCAAGTATGAGATTGTTTAATATAAATGTTAAAATTATGCCATATATAAATACTTGTTTTTGAGCATGCATATTTCATTTATTACTTGGAGATCCCAACTTATATGAAAAAAGAAGGAATTGAAGGAACTCGACCAATCAAGAGTTTTAAAAAATGCTATCAAATTATTCTGCATCAAATTTAAGAAGTTAGAAGATACACTCCAATATCCAGTTTCTTTATTCTTTAGGCATTTTGAGTTTTTATATCTAAGTCTGCAGACTTATTTTAAGAAAGCTTTTTTCCATCTATACAAATTGTGTTAACAAAAATTTGACTTTCTAGATCAAGCTTCCGAAATTCAAATAACAATGATGCTGACAGAAAGCAGTAAACTTAGAGGTCTTCATCACAGGTTAGTGTTCTTTTAAAATCACACTAAAATTGTTTTATGGGATTTATTTAAGATTTATTTCAGCAAATAGCTTTTTTAAAAAAATATGAAAGATTCAAAATTGTCAATTTTTGCCTTCAGGAATATCTTGTTCATTATTTGCTAAAGAGCACATAAAGGAAACATGAACAGAAACATTTGAGGGTGATGAAAGCATGTTTCACCAAGAAACTTACAATATCTGAAAATGTCCAGAAATGTAACTAAAAAAATATTTAGAAAGTATTATTTTTAAAATGAAATCAATCTTTTCTGTAATCCTAAACATGGTTTAAAAATTTTAGAAATTTCTTATTTTTGCCTCTTGATAAATAGAAAATTAGTATTCATTTCATATCTTTAGCCATTTCTTAATATTTAATTCATAATACAGATAAATATTTTCTAATTTTTATGTGACAGACTGAAGCTGCATAGTTTTTTTTTATTTTCTCAGTATAATTATTCAAAAAAACATAAAGAGATCATGGATTGACCAATACACAGTATACATAGCTGTGGGTGTTCGTTATCTCTTGATTAGAAGATAAAGTTCTTGTTGAATGTGATTTCTTTTTATTAGCTAAGTTTATTAAACAACTTGTAAAATCATTCCCCATATGTTTCATTTTATTCAGCTGTTCCATTTGATGTACCATATTTTCCGCTCCATAAGACACATCTAGGTTTAGAGGAGAAAAACAAGAAAAAAAAAAAATACCAGGCAGAGCCTGAGAGGAACACTGATAGGTGTCCTCTCATGTTCCAGCTCTGCCTATTGACTCCTGCACTGCAGAAAAGAAACAGAAGAGGCAGGCAATGACAAAGACACAAGAGGTGGGGTCTCTAAAAGGACCCCGCTGCTGCAGCCCAGCTTGTGACACAATATTCGCTCCATAATACACACAGACATTTCCACCCACTTTTGGGGGAGGGAAGTGTATTTTATGGAGCGAAAAATATGGTAATTATGAAATTTCTTGATTTACCTCTCATAGATATATTTTTGTATACTATTTATACAGAAATGTATTGTGGAAAAATAGAAACAAATAGGATAAGGATGATAATTCTATGGTTTATGCAGCAGTACTGATTGGTCATGGAACATTAATTAACAATGAAATGGCATAACATCATAATAAGCCAACACTAATATTTCTTTCAGAAATCTACTCCCAATCACTCATGTTTGTATTGAGGAAGGAGAAAAACCAATGGTGCTGTTGCCTTACATGAACTGGGGGAATCTCAAGCTTTTCTTGCGACAATGCAAACTTGTAGAAGCTAATAACCCTCAGGTAAAATATGCTTAATCCTAGGATTCAAAATTGTCTCCACTCTGGATGTTTTAAACATTCAGACCATACCATATGATTTCCTGACATGATCTGAAAGAGATGATCTAGAAAGACATGATCTAAAATGTCTTTTTATCAAGTTTTGTGACAAATCTTGAATAAGTAGTATGTTTTTTTAATTTGATTTATATGCTTTTATATGTTTTTAATTTTTTTTTTTGCAGTAAACTGAATAATCTTTCACAGAATACGTTTGTAGTAACTAAGAGTCTCCTCTTTCTCTCCCCCCCCCCCCCAAAATTAAAATTGTGTGCTAAGGCTGCTTACTATAGCTGTTATCATTAGTTTGGTCTTCTTTATCTTTAATCTGTAGTACCATTTTCTCACTATGCCCCTTGCCTTTCATGACTAGACCTTGCAGATTATTTGCATTTAAAGTTATCAGTGGAGTGTCACCAACATAGTGCAGGTTATTGATGTTTCTTCCTTCAGTTTTAAAAACCTGCTCATCTTCCAATCCAGCTTCTCTCAACATATATTCAGCATACAAGTTAACAAATAATTCCTTTGCCAATATGGAGCAAGTTTTACCATTCCATTCAGACTAGCTTGTTGACCTGTTTATACTGTTTATAATCTTCTAATTATTTTTTAGACATTCCATCAATTCTTGTGACCTTTCCACTTGCTAATGACCAGAGTGCTAATCTAACTTCATAGATCTAACTTGATATCCCTTTGGTCTCCCATAACCCTTCAGGATAATTTTACATCATTAGAATCTATATTTGAATTTAAAATCATGTGGCATATCTGTTTAATATCTGAGTTTAGTTGGGTTGGAGAAAACTTTGATGGCACTGAAACAGCAAGTTTTTGGTCTAGACCAGGGGTGTCCAACTCGATTTCATTGAGGGCCGCATCAGGGTTGTGTTAGACCTCGGAGCCAGGCTGGGCGTGGCCAGGTTGCATGTGGCCAGCTCAATGTCACTCGTGTTGGTGCTTCTGGTTGCCCATGCGCTCTCCCAGGAAAAATGGGCACCCAAGCTGTGAAGCCTCCTGCAACCCTCTGCCAGTGAAAACCATTGTCACTGGCAGAGGCACCTCGGACCTGTCCTTCACAGTTTCCAGGTCAGCCCTATGGGCCAGATCTAAGCATCCAGTGGGCCAAATCCAGCCGACGGGCCTCGAGTTTCACAACCCTGATCTAGACTTACAGAAAGATCTAAACTATAGATCAAAACTATAGTTCAGATTTTTATTTTGGTAATCTTTCTCAGTGACCATTTACTTTTTAGGATGAACTACGTTTTGGTCATTTTGGTCCAAATAAATAAATAGTAACTAAATTTCATTTGAACAAGTTAATTAAATGTCACCTTTTATTTCAGGCAATTTCTCAACAAGACCTTGTACATATGGCAATTCAAATTGCCTGTGGAATGAGCTATTTGGCCCGAAGAGAAGTTATTCACAAAGACTTGGCTGCTAGAAACTGTGTGTAAGTCTTGAAGTATAAAGAGATAAATACATAAAGCAGTGATGTTGGAAGAACATTATTTTAAATGCTCTACTGTTCAGTCAGGTCAGGTCACTTTTTCTCAGTAGAGATAGTACAGGAATACGTGGATTCTAAAATCTCGGAAGTTCTATTTCCTGGCTACTGAAAAATGGAGGTTATTCCTTGCCCATATCCCATTACTTTCAGCTCCGATATTTAAAATTAATGAAAAGTTTTCAATGTATAGAATTTTTACATATTTGAATGAACTATGGTGGCAGCAAAATGGGATGGAACATTTTAAGAAGTGTCAAAGCCTAAGCAATAATAAAACAAATTATGTTTGCACTGTTAATATTAGACTATATTATACAGTGTGATTATCTGAGCTGTGTATGGGAAGGATGATTTAAGATGATTAAGACTTGCATATAAAAGTTTTACTGCCTTGCCTAACTCATTGTCCATATATATTTCAATATGCAGCATTGATGATACACTTCAGGTAAAGATTACAGATAATGCTCTATCCAGAGACTTATTTCCAATGGATTATCATTGCCTTGGAGATAATGAAAACAGACCAGTGCGTTGGATGGCTCTTGAAAGCTTGGTTAACAATGAATTTTCTGGTGCTAGTGATGTGGTAAGTTAACATAAATCATTCAATATCACATTACAATTTTTTAAACCATGTAAAAAAAATTTAAATCTAAAATTTAAATTTCTATTGCAGATAGCTTTCATAAGATGATCAATATGGTTGTTTCTGCCGATGATCTTAAGAAAGCAAAATTCGTTTGAGAAATACCGTTGTGTACATCATTTATAATTGGAAGCGGTTTGAGGAAGTTACCCTTATTCATTACCAGCATTGTAGCCACAGTACTACTTTGCCTCTGTTAGTTATATTAGAATATGTGTAAAAGCTGTATAAACACATTACAGTATAACAGTGAAGACAAAATGTATTAGCTTAAATTTTATTATCTACAATGTTCAAAACATATGACAGTATCTTTTCTTAATCTTTAAAGTGAGGTGATATATTATAAATTAGCCTTATATTGTATTTTATCTAGTGAGATCCAGAACAATTCCCTTTTGTTTGGACTCCTCATTTTTGTTAAAGTAACATTTTTGTTGCTTTTAATGTTGCTCACTCCTTTACCAGTTCTAGCCAGCCCTTAAAATTACATGTAAAAGCCCGTTAACCAGGAAATACATTCCAGATGAACCAAAGTGTATTATTTGGCTTGTTTTAATCATTTTTAATTATTATATGAGATATTTAATTTTGCATCTTTCTTGGATACAATAATTTAATGGCTGAAATATTCCTTAATTCTTTTTTCTAAGTCTACTACATGCAGGTTACTTGATTATGATATAATGAGCTGTTTATATGTGGGGGAGGGAGGTAAATTTTAGATCAGGAATCTTCAAACTTGGCAACTTTAACTTCTGGTTGGGGAATTCTGGGAGTTGAAATCCACAAGTCTTACAATTGCCAAGTTTGGAGACACATGTTTTTGGTCCTAGGTTTTGTATTTAGAAATCCTTATAGCCAAACATTTTGGTGAAGTGCTGTGAATTCATGGGTGTTATTTGACAGCAAAAAGCATTGAACCAGCAGACACTGTAATATTAAAAATTCCCCAGAATAATTCATGAATAAAGACTACAGCTTTAAAAATTTATCTATTCCTCTTTTATCTAACCAGACGATTCTGCCATATTATTGCATTTAGAAATCCTAGCAATCTTGAGTTTAAGCCATTTTAGCTGATTTACTGATATCATAAGGGCTAATATAAATCCAAGTAAAGCTACATGCCACTTACTTGGAAGTCTAACATATTAAGTTTTGTGGCATGCATTCTGTGAAGGCATTTACAGTATTATTCTTCTGTTCCCTCTTCCCAATCCATAAAAATACACTTGCAAGTTCATACTACTTATAAGTGCTGTCCTATCACAAAGCCTCTTAGCTTATTTGCTAGCTTGCATATTCTTAATAGCTGATCATTGAATAATTTCCATAGAAAATGAAGCTATTGTATTTTTGTTGAATATGATTTGTAATATCTGGACCATATTTTTCACTTTTCATTTAAAAAAGTTCACTGAATTTTGTTAGTTTTGAGATAAGTTTGTTTTCTTTGCAAGAAGTATACATACGTTAACTACATTTGTCAAACGAGTTCCAAAGTTGAATAGAAATGGCCATGACAGTGGAACCCCTGCTTCTTAAAGCTGGGCCAGCTCAAAGAGTGAGTTTATTTGCTTTCAGTTTTTCCACCTATTTTGTCTTCCATCGATACAATCTGGAAAAGAAGACACTTAGAAATAAGCATAATTTATCAATCTAATCTATTAACATGTCAGTGGAATGACAAGGCTTTGATTACTACCATATTCAAAGGCTTCTGTTTTAGAAATATTTTCATTTCTAGTACTCTACAATGACAATTGTTTTACCTGGTCTTTGGGGGAATTTTAGGACTGCTTTAATTAGCAAATTTATCTCAATACTATAACTGTTTTTTACATTTTTATATTAATATTACAGAAAATATTCAAATTACTTTGAACTGTAAATTCTTTTACAGCATAATGATGATAAAAATGATTGTTTAGTCATATGATCCTAAGTATAAAATAACTTTTTTTAATTGACTATATCTTAAATATATGTTTGCGCATTCAAGTTGTGTTATCCTGCATGTCTGTTTCTATTATGCTTGAATACAAAGGGATAACTTTTTGAAGTACTTAAAAAAGTAACTAAACAATTTTGTGACCATATCTGTTACACTGCAACTCACCTATATTTAAATGTTATATTACATATTTAGAAACATTTGCTTTGAATTCCTAAATATGAAAAATATTGAGACAATATTTTTAAATTCTAATCAGGTGTTCTGTCTAATGTTTTCTAGTGGTCTTTTGGGGTGACCTTATGGGAATTAATGACTTTAGGACAAACTCCATATGTAGATATTGATCCCTTTGAGATGGCTGCCTATCTAAAGGATGGATACAGAATAGCTCAACCAATCAACTGCCCTGATGAATTGTAAGTAGAAATGGTGACTTGCACCTGATCAGTCAGTGAGAACTAATTTAAAACTGTTCAACTATACATTCAGCATTTCTTTTTCTGTAGGAGTGGGAAAACAAGGGAATGTGAGGGCTTATTTTACACTTTTTATTTTAATTAGATTTATATGCCGCCCTTCTCCGGAGACTCAGGGCAGCTTACAATATGTTAAGCAATAGCCTTCATACTTTTGTATATTTTATACAAAGTCAGCTTATTGCCCCCACAAACTGGCTCCTCAATTTACCTACCTTAGAAAGGATGGAAGGCTGAGTCAACCTTGAGCCTGGTAAGATTCGAACTTGCAATAATTGCAGACGGCTGAATGTTAATAACAGGCTTTTAGTCTGTTGAGCTATCCAGGGACTTTTTCATAGTCAAGGCCATAATAGCCAAGACCATAATTTCAATCCCAGCAAAAATCCCAAAGTTTTATATTAAAATGTATACAAGAGTAACTTTTGGATCTTAAATTATGTATATTGTACAAATGTACAAAATGTGCTGCAGTAAGTATGACAAGTTTGAATGACTTCTGCTTACTTTTATTTTTTTTAGATTTGCTGTGATGGCTTGTTGCTGGGCACTAGATCCTGAGGAGAGACCTAAATTCCAGCAGCTGGTACAGTGTCTCACTGAATTTCATGCAGCATTGGGAGCTTATGTCTGACAATCAACACTCAACTTATAAACATTGTTGCATTCACAGAGAAAACATTGCCATCTATTTATGCAACTGTAACTTCTATCTTAAAATACCTGGAAGAAAATTCTATTAATTTTTGTGGAGTCGCGTAATAGGAAGTCATCAGGAACTCAACATGCTACGCAGCAGCTTCAGTAGAGGATCTTTTTCCAAAATCACTGTGCCTTAAAAGAGATAATTCATCCTGGAGAAGATTTGAGGATTATTCAAAATGACAGTTGTTTGAAAAATAAAACTCTTCTAATTTCCAAAAGAATTCATGTAAACAAGTTGACAAAAATGTAAGGTTAATTTTGGCACTGTTAAAGTAGATGCAAAACTCAAGGAAATAACTGAGAAATGGGAGATGTCTGTTTTTAAAAAAACAAGATTCAAGAGGCAAAAGTCAACCATCCCTTTTTTTTTTCTCCCCCTCTTTTCCTTATCCCCAAAAATCTTATATGTATTGCAGCATCAACATTTTTAAAATTACTTGACTGGTTTGGGTGTTCGGGTTTGTAGTTGGAATTCTTTGTATCAATTGCTTTTATTTTAAGATGATAGCACAGTATTGTTGAAACCACAAGTGGCCTTTTCTTATTTTTAATCCCATTTTTCAGTAGCAGTTTTTATTAGGGAAAATACTTTTAAGGTCATTGTGCCCCTTTTTAGACAGCAAAAAATTATTTAAAGATTATGTATTATTCACTGAAAGTGTATGTGGAGATTCTCAGTCATCCAGGTCATGGCTGTCCTAAAGGTGCTTTTTCAAAAGGCAACTGTACTTTGTTTTTCCTTGAAGATGTTTTGCTTTTCATTCAAGAACTGAAGAAATGAAACATCTTCAAGGAAAAACAAAGTGCAGTTGCCTTTTGAAAAAACACCTTTGGGACATTCGTTGAAAGTAAAACTAAGCGTCACGCTAAGTGGTAAAAATCTGGTAACATATTATGAATGTTAAAAATATTGAAGCTGTCTTTTTATTAGAAGTCTTTCATCCTGGTTTATAGAATGCAATTTTTCTTGTTAAAACGGTACTGGTTTTTTATGACCTGAAAAGGAATAAAATATATATATATGTATATTTTAAGGACACAGTTGATGAATAGAAGAAATTGTTGTTACAATTAAATGAGAAATTCTAAATTTGATACTATAATATTGCATTAAATGCATTAATCAACATTTAATTCAAAATTTGGGAAAATGAAGCCATTTTATAACTTCTCACATACTGAAATCCACTACCAATTTCTCAGATCTCATCATGATAGTAAAAATTGGCTTTTAAAATGCTGAAATTATTTTTATATTCAGGTAATTCCTGTTCTCAGACAATTCAGATGTAATTGACAGATTATAGAAAATCCCTGCTACAATAGAAATTGAATATAATTTAAATCAAACTTTTTAAAACATACAGTATGTCCAAAGATTTTCTCATACATATGTTTCTGTCCAGTGAGAGTTGCTGTTCTGCCATTCCACATCCTAAAACATGCATAGTGTTTTATTTTTGTCAACTTCTTCTGCATTTCTTATTAGTGTCACATGGGATCACTCACAAAACTACAACTGAGTATTCTGGAGAATTCAGCAGCAAAATGGTGGAACAAGTGAAAATAAATGTCTTAATTTTGACACATTTTCTTTTGATCCAGGATAAATCTTTTGTTGGTTCTAGTTTGTGCAGTTACAGATAAGATATGTTAGGAATTCGGTCTTTGATGGATAGAATGGATGTAGTGTTCAAATGTCTATGGAGTATTAGCTTTTACCAATATGTGCTCTAGATATATTAGAACTTCCATTGGCCTCAAACAGAATGGAGATGTGTCTGTTTGTGTATGTATGCATATGTATGATAAAGATAAAAGTCCAAAACTGATGCTGTAGGAAAGAAAATTCAGCATAAAAACTTACTTGGTTATTTCATGTAGTTTACCATTGGGATTTCAAAAATGGATAGAAGATTTAAATTATTCCTAGAATGTTTTACTACAATTATTGTAGAATAATATTAAACAAAACAAAATTATGTGAACAAAAAAGAGGATATGAAGCAAGTCAATATGGTGTACAACTTATAAGTTACATGAGGACCTTTGTCCTCCCCAAAATTACTTGGCACCATTGAGGCAAGAGCAGCAGTGAGTGCTTCATTTTTTAGAACCTGATGTCAGGGTTCTGACCAATGCCCTAATTAAATCATGAGCCTCAAGCTAAGCTTCAAAAGAAATCCAGTTATTTTTAGGAGCTTCATGTCAGCACGATCCAAGTGAAGCCAACTCTGACCTCACTTAATTTGCATCTTGGCTCTGACCCTGTTTCCCCCTCCCCCCAAGGTCATATTCCCCAATGAAGCAATTTTGCGGGTTGTAGAAGTCACTTCCTCCTGCCACTCTCCCCCTGGAGATGACCTTGACGTTGCCGCTGGAATGTGTTTTATTTTGACTGAAATGCAAGTTTGTTGAAGCAGCCGTGAGGCTCGGTTTTCCCATTCCCCTGACTGGCAACTCAAGAGCAGCTCAGGAATGCTTTGCAAGTTGACACCTGATACTAATCTGAAAGTGAGTATTCATTTTTTTAAAAAAATTGATTTATATGCCGCCCTTCTCCGGAGATTCTGGGCAGCTTACAATGCGTTAAGCAATAGCCTTCATACTTTTGTATATTTATACAAAGTCAGCTTATTGCCCCCACAAACTGGGTCCTCCATTTACCTACCTTAGAAAGGATGGAAGGCTGAGTCAACCTTGAGCCTGGTGAGATTTGAACTTAACAATAATTGCAGACAGCTGGAGTTAATCACAATGCATTAGTCTGCTGAGCCACCAGGCCCTTTAAAACAACATATTTTTCTAATAATTTGAATAGCAATGAAGTTAAACCAAAATAAAGCACTCCAGCCCATATGCTTAGCTCTAGCTTCAGGAAAGAATACTTTTTTCAAGTTACATACACAAAATTTGCAAAATCAGTGTTTTTGCAACACAGTATTTAAAGTAAGTAAGCTTTAAAGGGAAATCTAATCTATAGTAAATTTCAGTTGATTTTTGCTTTTGCTTTAATTTGTTTTCTTCTTAACTTTCTCTTTTACCACTTTGAGTGTCCAGTGAGATACAAAATACCATACTTTTCAGAGTATAAAACGCACCCCCCCCCAAAAGAAGGTGCAATTTGGGTGCGCCATATACACCAAATGTAGCCCCGCTCACCTGCTGGCCCCCACCTTTCAGCCATTTTTGGCTTCTATGCATCGTGCTTTTGGCCTCCATAAACTGTTTTAGATCTGTTCCAGGCTGCGGGGATCACCAGAGCACATTGCTGCCTGGAACCACCCAAGAACGCGACGGGCGGAGGCCAAAAACGGGGCGTGTGGAGGCTGAATATGTGACAGGTGGAGGCCAAAAATGTGATGCACCTCAGCGATGTGCTGTGGCGTTCCCCCCGCAGCCTGAAATGGGTCTAAAATGGAACATTCGGAGGCCAAAAACATGAGGCATGGAGGCGGCAAAGGTCTGTGGCAATCCTTGCAGCCTGGAACAGCTGATTGGGGGTATTCTGGGAAGCCAATCGGCTCGTGCTGAATCAGGCTGCAATAATGTGCTGAAGCTGACCAGGTTGTTTGCTATCTGCTGCAAGGATGCTAGCCAAATGAATATCGATAGATGCTGGTAGGCAGAGGCAGAAATTTTTTTTTCTTGCTTTCCTCCCCAAAAACTAATGTGCATTGTACACTCCGGAGTGTCTTATACTCCAAAAAAAATGGTATTTGCTTTAATACCGGGAGCAAATTGGTTGGTATGGCCGACATGACAAAAATACATATATAACTTTTAATAAAACATGCATCTACAGCTGATTTATTACCTTATGTGCTTATCTGTATAATGAAAAATGTGCCTATAACTGCCTAAACTCTTAAAAAGTGTTGTTTGAAAGTTAATTCTTTCTAGCATACTGCAAATTCGTTAAATATCAAAGATGACAGAAGCCTTCTGGGATACCTTCATGGTGCAGTCCAGGAATCCTACTAGATGGGTTCATTTGTAAATGTTCTAAATTATGTGGAGAGATTTGATGGGAATTATGGCTCTCCAGATACTCACCCAACCACGCCAACAAGTATGAATACTGGCAGTAGCTCTAACTAACTACAGGGCAGTAGACCAGGCAATGTAATGTCCATGGTTGCTAATTACAAGAAAAACTAATGGAAACTTTGGTAGGTTAATGTCTGTATGGTAGGAATGCCTTGAAGGGAAATTTTTTTTCTTAAACAAACCCATATTCAGAATGCTTCAATTAAACACTCAATTTGCATTGATAATGTCTTTAAACATTAAGTACAGTTCAATACATTTAAAGTTTCCTGTATTAACATTATAATGATATCAATATTTTCCATAATTTTGGGGTCCAAAAATGTAGAAAGCTTTCATATTCACAAAGAATTGAAAAGTTTTTTTGTTTTTGTTTTTTTACAAATCTTAATCCAGCATGCATTATGATTGTGCATTTTATCATTCAGAAATGGGAATCATTCACATGACTAGTACCTCATTGAAAATACAGTCCAGGAATAATTAATTACAATATTTTTTCCCCTATTAATGTAAAAGCAGTACAAGAGAAGTAGCATGCAGGTCAATTTTCCACAATGCTACAGTTCTTTTGTAAATGTATCCATGTATAAATTATATGTTTCATTTTTAACGTACTGACTGATGGCAAAAGGTGATGTACTCATTGTAACAGGAGATCTTGAATGGGTTATTATTAAGGTAGCAATAGCACTTAGACTTATATGCCTTTCTGCCTTTCTAAATGGTTTAACAAATGCACCATATTGCTCCGAACAATCTGGGTCCATATTTTACCAACCTCAGAAGGATGGAAGGTTGAGCCAGTGAGAATCAAACTGTTGGCAGTCGGCAGAATTAGCCTACAATACTGCATTTTAACCACTTTGCCACCACGACTCTTATAAGATGTTCAGAGGATAGTGGGGATGGATATGGAAATATTATAATGGCAGGCTACTGTAGAGTGGGCAGATAAATTGCATTCTCTGTTCTCTCTGTGTACAATATATTTAATTTCCATTGTTTTTTTCCCTAAGGCCCCTTCTATGTTTCAATTGTCTTTTACTGCTATTTCTTGCTGCTTTTTCATATCTGCTAGCTGGCTTGCTCAAATGTCATTATATTATTCCTGATGTTTATATATCTAAGAAAATTATCTTAGGCACATTGAGCACCATGTAGCAACTATAAGAAGCCATCATGAATTTATCAAGAATATTTTTTCTTTGTTTAATAGATTTATATGGCCACCCAATTCAGAAGAGCAGCTATAAATGACTTACAATTTAAAGAAACACTGAAGGCAAGGAAGTTTAAAATTTAAAATGAAATAATAAATACACACACTAAGGATAGGAACAACAGGAAAAATAAAACTCGTAGTTAATGTGTAATAAGTTTTCCTTACTGAAAGAGACCAGCACTTTCATGCCTGTTTTAAGCCCTACTGGGGTTTGCAACAATACAATAGCATCATATTCATAGATATACCGTATTTTTCAGAGTATAAGACACATCTTTTTCCCTCCTAAAAGAGGCTGAAAATTTGGGTGTGTCTTATACTCTGAATGTAACCCCACGCAAGGTGCCCAAAATGGCTACCAGGAACAGCTGCTGCCTTCTCTTACCCCTTCCGCACTTTGCCTGCTTTAGTCACTGGAGCTCCCTCCGATGATCAGCTGTGCTTTTGAAGCTGTTTTTCAGCCCCAACCTCAAAACTAGCAAGCGAACTAATCTGCTGAAGCTGACCAGACTAACGACTAGCCAGATGAATACCTGGTAGGCAGATTTTTTTTTTCCTATTTTCCTCCCCAAAAACTAAGGTGCGTCTTATACTCCAATGTGACTTATACTCCAAAAAATACAGAAGATTTGCTAGCCAAATAGAGGGATGACCTTCCTTGCTTAAAGCAACTACTATTGTATTAATATAATAGTTTAAAAGTAAAGAGGTATCCTATGAAGAGATATTGTTGCTGCTGTTATTATTAGTAGTAGTAGCAGTAGTAGTAGTAGTCGTCGTCATGTCAGAGTCAACCAGATAAATTCAGCATCAAGCACTCTTTTTACGCTTCTTTAGAGAAGAATTGACATAATGATCACACTCATATTGGCCATCGTTGACATATATGGGCTTTGCCAACCAGATATGCAGTGACCCTATTGAGGAGTGGTGTTTGTTTATGCACATTGATAAGTACCTAGATTCTGATTTTATATTCATGTATTTATGAGCAGAACATAGATGAGTGCTTAAGATTTTTTTTATCTGAGGATGAAAGTTTCCAGCCTTAAGTGCTCTTGAGTTTGAATGACATGAGGTTGAGATATCCAAATTGTTCTGCATACTAATCAGAGACTTGAGTAAATGTCAATATGCAATGGTTCATCACATATTGTTCAGTGGTTAAAAACACTGAGCTTATCAGCTGGAAAGCTGACAGCCCAGGTTTGAGACCTGAATGTCACATGACAGGGTGAGCTACCATTACTTGATCTAGCTCCCGCCCACCTCACAGTTCAAAAGCATGCAAATGCGAGTAGATAAATAGGTACCACTTTGGTAGGAAGGTACCAGTATTCTATGTGACTCGGCATATAGCATATGACTATGGAAATGTCTTCGGACAACATTGGCTCCCCCAATTAAGAAACAGATGAACACTATTCCCTAGACTCAGATACAACTGGAAAGGGGATACCTTTACGTTTACCTTCAGATTATTAAGATCTGATGAAATATTATGGCCAGGTCATTGATTCATCTAGTTTCCATATGGTTTCCCATGAAAATTGAAATT
Source organism: Masticophis lateralis (assembly GCA_030761175.1). NCBI lineage: Eukaryota > Metazoa > Chordata > Lepidosauria > Squamata > Colubridae > Masticophis > Masticophis lateralis. The sequence goes on along the minus strand of JAUDYJ010000005.1, from coordinate 39,656,019 downwards.
GGCCATTCACTTGCATATACTTTTAAATATATATCATTCAAATGCCAACAAATCCGATAGTTTAATATACCATATTTCTAGACACTGCTTCTAAAATAATGCAGCACATATTTATGTATATAAACGTTCTATAATCATGTCTTGAAATAAAATCAAAAGAGAAAAGGAAATAGGAAACAGGAAACATTTAGGAAGTAAAAAAAACTCTTCATAAGCAGAGAACTGCAGCAAAAATCTAACCAAGATATAACTAATAATAACAAATCATGCATGCACTATAATTCAAACTACATATAATATAAACATCTTTGGGCTTTTATATTAGTGAATCTCAATAGAATGGAAATAACGCTGACTAACAAGTAGAATTATTATCAGAATTAGACAAGTTACAATATTTACTTTTTTATTCCCACAATACTCATTGCACTCTAACAATATTCCATATTTGATAAGGCCTATTTGCAGGCCTGAAAGCCATCTATCACATCATCTAATCTAATATACTGCTACAAAGATGGTTTTAAGATAGCAACATTTTTATCTGTCTGTTTTTTTTTCTCTTCCCCGCTCTCCAATTAGCTTCCCCAATGAGGACTTCTTGGTACTTGATTTGATTGATTATGGGCCATCAAGTCGGTTTCAACTCTTAACAACCACATTGTTAGATTTTTATCCATGATTATTTGTCCCTAATTGGTTTCCAATAGTCTTGACGGTTGACAACTGGCGTAATAAAGGTATTGCTTCTCTGGATACTAGATTTTTAAGTAAAGAAGCACACAAGTTTTCCTATAAAGATGTAACTACTGGGTTTTCTATTAAAGAATGAAAAGAGAAAGAAATATTTGCTTCTCCAATTAAAGTCTAGTCTAGGAAGTTCTGAAAGATATCAAAAAGTTGGAAGGGATCATTTAGGCCATTTCTCTGCTTAGTGGAAGAATTCAAATTAAAAGTCTCAAAATTCACTTCTCTGAATTATTGGTCAAATTGTGCTTACCATTTGAATCTTTTTAATATTTAACCCCCTATAATTTAAACTCATTATTCTTTGTCCTATAGATCCTGTAATAGGAAACAGAGCTTGTTCTCTACTCTATACCTCTTCAGATATTTGAAGAATATTTATATTTCGTTTCCACTTTCTCAAGGCTAAACACATTCAGTTTCTTCAAGTTTTCTCTGTACCTTTATTTTCTAGTTCCTTGCTCATTCCTGTTGACCTAGTTTGCAGCTATTTCAATTTGTCTAATATTTTGTGGCACTAGAATTCCAGAACGAAGTTGTGACCCCATCAATGTAGAATGGCAGAAATGCAAAATCATATCCTGTGAACAAACTGACAAAAGTATTTATGATTTTAGGAAATAATGTGCCATTTTCTGTACCTGTTAACTCTGATTTTCTTTTTACTATTAATATGGATTTTCTTTAGGAGAAAAATCTAGAAAAGGGGAAAAAATCTATACCCATACATACGCATTCACATGCCACGTACACCCACACCCACCCACCCACCCACACACACACACACACACACACACAGAGTTTTCTCCTAATGTGTGGGACTGCAACTCCTAGAATTCCCATAAATGATGGGCCAATTGGTCAGGGATCATAGAAATGGTAGCTTCACATAACTATAGGCCATTAGGTTGGAGAAGTCCATATATAATTTTTTATTGTAAACAATGTAATTCATTGCGTGCCTCTCAGTACTCCATTGAAGTTGCTTGAAATAACATTTCTTGGCTATATACAAGTCTATTGAAGGCTATTTTGGAAAAGTTCTGGTACCACTTGTTCCCTGAACAGTGAGTGAGGTCATTCAATTAGCAGACATCCCACCCTGCCCTCCACCCTTTATATTAGATTTACCTCCATTGTGCAATTTATTTACATGTGCGTACACATATAAGCAGTCACAAAAGTATAAACCAGAGCTGAAAGATTTATGAGGGGGCTTGAACTGGTCAATTGTAACAAACTGAGGAAATATACTAATCAGAGGCCGAACAATAAATCATCAGGGTCTTGGATTAGAAAATAGAGTTTAGCAGGGAAACTGAACATAAAGAGGGCATTCTGTGTAAAGAATAATTGCCAAGGGAGCTTCTAAGTACTTGAACTTCAGAATAGTTTGGGTGAAGTTATCTCTGGAAAAGGTCTATGGAGACATTTTCCATCCATTATCTCTGGAAATTTCACAGAACCTAGGGATCCATTCTGTATGTTTTTAACCCGTATTTGACCCCTTTGTCTGAAGGAACAGCAATGCCAATGGATGTAGTTGTTGATCAGTTAGGGAGATCCCAAAAGCTGAAGCTTTGGTTCCTTCCTTCCACTATAATTTGCAATCTAAATTTGGAGTCAGTTGGAATCTAATCTAGACATACAAGGTTTCTCATTTCCAAGCTGAGCGTGTGAACATTCTCTGAGTCTAGACAAACCCAGGAAGATTTTACAAAAGCATTCCTATATGGCAGTCTGAATACTTTGCAAGATGTATTTAAAAAGTGTCCTCATAAAGACATGTTTGTGCAAGTACTATTTTCTGCTGTCATAAAAATATCTGGGGGTGGCAGGAGTTCGAAAATCAAGATGGAACCATGACCATGTGATTGATTTCATGTGCAATGCATGCAAAAGAGGGGCAAGGTTTTGATCACACAGTTACAACAACTATCTTGACATTTTCGACCCATTTGCAGATGTTCCTGTCATTGGAGAGCAGATGAATTATAGATTTTATTCAAGGTGTTAGGCTACAAAGACTAATAGACACAACAGCATTTGACTCAACTCTGCACATAGCTTTTTAACCAAACTCTGTTACTCTGTGTTAAAATTTCAAATTGGCCATCCTTTGTTGGAATCAGAGACTTGTAATCACTTGATCACATGCTCATTTAAACTTAGTTATGGACTTGATTCACGGATCACACAATTGCCTTAATGCAATTTTCTTTGATTTTGACTTAATGTATTTGTGTGAAGAGCCACTGTGATCTCTAAACTACAGTTTAGAGTTTAGTATATTGCATCAATTAGCTGTGATGTCCTAAACTATGATTATACAAATTTAAACGATGTGTGATCCCAGACAGAGAATAAAAAAGGTTGAGAAAGAGCTTTTCCCAGAAACAGAAAATTTAGTGGAAAGCTCTGTCATAATCCTGCTCCATTTTCTATGCGTGCATGTAATTATGAAAACATTTGGAACCAATATGTTTGTTTCTCTGCAGATTACCCAATTTAAGCTTTAAAAAGAATTTTACACCCCAATATAAAGGCAGAACAGCCTTTAGACATTGTCAATATGTATTTAGCATATGTTTAGAAATAATGGTAATAATTTACAATAGTGCCAGAAAGACATTTTCTGTTTTTCCATAACCATTCTAATTTGGTTATGTTAAAAGTGATTTCTTTTAAAAAGTATTTCAGCCAAATTCCAATGTTACACAGTGAAGATGTGATCAAGGTGTGTGCATGAATGTCTTGTCTTTCACTGTGTAGTCATTGTTGAATAACTCCTTTTCCTGGAGAAATTTAGAGGAATTATTACTACCTCTATTGTGGCTGGAGCATTTCAAAAGCCATTTATGCTGTTGAAGTGGGCTTTAATTAAAACCTGAAAGTTCAGGTGGATTTCGGAGAAAACTTTTTTTTTTTTTAAGAAAAGTGCAAATGTCCTTGAAGAGTTTATTGTGTTCTGGATTAGCCCTTTACACAACAACCCTCGGAAGAAAATTGTTCTTCTGCCAGACTTGTGCCCATGATCAAGAATTCAATCATCTCTTTCTACATTCAATGTTTCCCATGAAAGATCTCTGCTACTGTTCTTAACATGCCCCCGTCTTGAATACTTGAAACCAAAGTTTTTTGAATTTGAAATTCTTGGTAGGAACCCTCCCACTCTGTATATCACAGTATATCTGCATTTTGTCTTTTCTCTACCATATTTGCCTATTTATTTGCCCACAGCAGCATTGTTTATGTGCCCAATTGTGTGAGAAGCAAGAGAACTACCTTTCATCAATTCATTCCCCCTGCCAAATTTTAATCATCTTGTTTGACAACTACCTGTTGACGTCAGTTTAATAGCTCAGGGGGGTTTCCAGAGAAGTAAAGGCAAGCCTCTACTCAAGCTTACTTGTAGAAATGCCTGAATATCATAAAGATCTCAGAATTTAGTAGGTGAGTTATTGCTTAGACAGCAGAAGCAGCTGTGATATCATTATCACTGGCTTGCAAACCCTTGAGGACCTTCATTATGAATCCATAACTTGGCAAAATCAGACTATCGTCATGTTAAAACAACCCATAATAACACTTAAGAAAGGTTATAACTCTTTCTAGCTATCTTTTGAATTCCTCCATTTCTTGCTCTGTATCGCTGTGAGCTTCCTTCAGGCAGTAGAATGGCTTATATACTTTACTGCACAATCCATTAGTGCTTAGAAATATAAACTTTTGTATGCAATATTGGGAATGATTACTTGAGGGTATATGTAGATTAATTAGCATAGCAACCAGCTAATTCAGCTCCAAGTTGCATCCGGTTCATTCAGTACGTCAATCTTCTCCTGTGTACGTAGAAGATAGTCTTGGCCAAATTTTCTGATGAGTGTATTGAGAAATGCTGATATAGCAGCCCACTTCACCATCTGCTAGTCACAAATGTGCCTCTGTTAAAGGATTTTCCCAAGTTTCTAATAGGAAACAACAATTTAACAGATGTTGCATTGGTTTGAAGAGAAACTGTGTTTTAAAAACATTTCAATCCAGGTGTACAGAATGGTCTGACTGGCTTTACAGTCAGACCATTTCTTATCCCTTCTGAAGATGTAGCATGGCAAAACCCACTAAACTTAAAGCTATGTTTTCTTTGAATTATTAGAATAGCAGTTGTAATTACAGGATTGCCTGCCTTAGATTGCCCCCTCCCCAGCTTCACTGAACCGTCTTACATCATAAAAGGTTCAGGTATGTATTGTATTAGCTGAAGCTGATCCAAAGCAAAACTCACTGTGAATGATAACTCCCAACTGTCTTGTTCCAAGTTACATACATTCTGGGCTGACCTTTGCAAGGCCTTACTTCCTATGAAAATTGCTGGTCAGTAATTTTTCTGTTATAAGTTTGATGGCTAAAACTTTAGAATTTGCAAAAATTGGCAAGTCTTGCTATTAAATAAAAATAGCTTTCCCAACCTTTTGCCTTCCAGATGACTCTTCTAATATACTGAAGAATTAAGAGTTATACACTCAAGATAGCTGTAAGAATTACTGTAGGATGGTTAAAAACTGAAATGGATTTACAATTTGATATGATCGGAACATTAAAGAAGGAGACCAGGACTAGAAAAAACTTTCTATTGGTGTCAAGATCCAGAAGAGCTTTCTTGGATCTGGTATTATATTAATTTGCTCTTCGGTTCTGATTTCCACTTTCAATTTTTGATTCCTATCCAGTGATTGTCTCTGGCTTGATAGGGGTTTGCCAAAATACAGACAAAGCTCCTGTATTTTTACTAATTGTATTTTATTGACACTGTTTTATACAAAAAATATTTAAAGCCTTGAATGCTCCAATTAGTATTGTAATCTGTCTAAAATGCTATTTATTAGAAGTATAATAATCAAAGAAAGAAACATATCACATAGAAAGGAAACATGGGAGGGAGAATTTAGTACAGAATTTAGTAAAAATCCCAATGGAAGGACTAATAACAGTGGGTGAAATCTAAAATTTGTTACTACCAGTTCTGTGGACGTGGCTTGATGGGGGGGGGGTAATGTGACTGGGTGGGCGTGGCCAATTTTTTTTCTTTTAAAACCATTTTTCTACAACCTCTTCGGTGAGGAGGTTGTAAAAAAAATGCTTTCAAAAGGCTCTGACGATCCTAGCGATTTGCCTGAACGGCAGAAGCTTTTTTTCTTTTAAAAGCCTCTGCCGATCAGGCAACTCAACTTGGATCGTGAGAGGCTTTTAAAAGAAAAAAAGCCTCTGCCGATCAGGCAACTCAGCTGGGATCATCAGATGATGATCCCGTTGATGATCCCAGCTGAGCGGCGCAATCGTCAGAGACTTTTTTTTTTTACTTTTAAAAGCATTTTTTCGTCCGAAGAGGTTGTAGAAAAAATGCTTTTAAAAATTAAAAGAAAAAGCCTCTGATGATTGTGCAGCTCAGCTAGGCATGGGGGGGGGGCAGGGATTTTTGCTACTGGTTCTCTGAACCACCCACCTCGATCGCTACCGGATTGGGCAATCCCGTTTGAACCGGGAGCATTTCACCCTGACTAATAACAACAACTGAAATAGTTTTAAAAACTTAAAATGAATAAAAATAAAAATCTGGAGCACCAGTTGAACAGGACTGGCATTGACAGAGTCACTATCAGTCAATTGCAAAAGGCAGGTTTACTTGGTTTACATCCTGCAGTGATTCTTTTAACATCAAACGCCATCTGCCTATCCCATGTCCTTGGAAAGGACTCAATAGTTGGATACAATGCCAAATCTAGTCTAACCAGTTAGCTGACTATGTGACCAACCATAATAATGATTGTGTTTCACTAGTTAATCAGTGAAACAAAGGAAGTTTTTTTCAGGGCAAAATGGCAAGGGCAGTGATCAAGATGACTACAGAGAGAGTATGTTCCTACCACTGTGCACAGTAGTCAGTTGTACCAGCACAGGTTGAAAAGCACTACTTTCCATGGATACTCCCTAAAAGAAAAAAGAAAAAGACAGATGGAGATTGCGTTGCCATTGGCTGGAGTCATGTTCCTGTCTCAAGAAATAGTCAGAAGCTTTTCCTATTGCTGACATTGCAGCAAGTTGGTGATTCAGATAAACCCTGACTGCTGTTTTCTTCAGGCAGGGGTAGTGCCCAGTCTATGATGTCTTGGGTCTGCTCACAAATCAGAATTCATCTAACCTTCTATGTAACCTTTGGAATTTGAAATGTTCAGTGTGATCAGTTGTAATTTTGCTATACAGAGAGGGTTGTAAACATTACATCCCATCTCTTCAGACTTTTTAGTGTGGGGTCAGCTTATCAGAAGCTTTAGGGGGCACTATTGTGCCATACTGAAACTAGCATAAATATCTATTTCTTATGTTTAGACTCTCCCTATTCTCCTGCCTCTCATTTCTCCAACTGAGGCTTCATTCTTTTGCTTTCCCATAAGTTCCCATCAACTAATCATTTTGGGACATTATTATACTGTAATTTGTCTAACTGTGTGGGTTTGAATCATGGAGAAAATGTATCTATGTGGTTGCTAGGAGTCAGAAATGGCTTGACAGACCCTAATCAATCAATTAGTTCTAGATTTGGAATAAAGATTAGGCTTGTTCAGGGCTTTTGAAAATTCTGAATTGGTTTGCACAATATAACTAACTAGATTAACTGAACATCCAAAAAGTTATTTTAAACTTTATTTTGTGGCTTAGAATATTATGTGAGCCCACTATTTTATTAGTTTACAATTCAGGACATTCAGTGAATTTAGAAAATGTTTGAATATAGTCACCACTATATTCAGTATGCTGTATGAGCTCAATAATCATAAAAATGGAAGGTGCCTTTGAACCCTTCCTATTGTATTTTTATTCTGCATTACTTTCTCCCCCACATCGGTCCATGAGGAAAAATCTAAAATACCAAAAGAGCTGCTAGAACTGTCTTTTAAATACTTGATTTTGACTGTCCTGAATAAATATATTCAAATGATGTGCCAGATCCTGAGGCATCCTTTGGAGGATGGATGCCTCCATCTACATATAAGGCTCAGGGAAGTTGCTTTACACTCCACCCAAAATCTTGGATTTGCTGAATTGCATATATTGTAAAGGAGAAAATTTGTAGCTCATGGTTGAAATGAGGGATCCTTGGTGCTCTCTGAGCTTGAGTGTTTTCTTGGAGATGTTTCATTACCCAAAGTAAGTAACATCATCTTGAGTTATCCAGCTCAGAGAGCACCAAGGACCCTACACATACTGTATATATATTCTCTTATTGGGATGAGGGGAGATTGAATTAATGTGCCATTAATAATTAGATTCACATTTTCTTTTCTCCTTCCCAAGAATAAATATTTTAGGGTTTAGTGATCAGGAATCTTACGGCAGTGAGGAGATTCTGTCACTCAATGAGGCTATATTAACCTTGTCCACCATGAAGCCACACATAACCAATTTTACCCCTTCTCTGACTATAAAAGTGACTTCCGACAAATCTGTTCTGTTGTATAATTGACAATGGTCTACCTGAATCAAGGTTTCCATTTGCTCATCCAGAGAAACAAGGCATTCTTTGGTCCTTCATGCAGAATTGATTCATTGCTTAACCTTATGCCAGAAAAATTCTTACTTGAGGTAGCAGCCAAACTAAAATGATAATAACCAAAATGGAATGCTTTGCTGCTTAGTGTCAGTGAAATTTATTGGTTCAAGAAGGTTCACTTGGGGCATCTGAAAGATGTCACTTTATGCCTAGCCTGACTGTTATGATTAGTCCTGCCCCAGCCAATATGATGCTTGCAGAGATCTGTCCTTTGCCATATCATTGTTCCATGCCTGGAATATGTACTTAACTTTGTGTGACAACAGGATGTACCCTGTGAATGGGACTGTTGCATCTCAGCAGGCCTTATCCTGTCTAAATACCAAATAAATAAAAAGAAGCCAAGCAGGCATCTTGAGAAAACACAACAAATAGCTCACAACTGGTCATCTGTGAAAAAGGAAGAAGGTAAAGGTCCTGTAGGTTCAGAGTAACAGACAATGTTTTCTCAAAGATTTTTGTTTTAATCAGGCATGTTTAATAAGACTGGAAATACATATTTATGATTACTATGAAGCATTTATACCAGAGATAATATGTGATACATCTACAAAGTAAATGGCACCCTACACGTAGAAATCCTACTATTGGAAAAATACTTTAGTTTTAGATCAAATCCTTGCAGCCAAATGTGGTATTTGTGCAATAACCAGGAAGAATGCTGCACCTTTGTACTTGAGAGCCAAGGAAGAAATCCATTCTGCACCTTCAGGACTCCAAAAGCTGCAAGACGTCAAGGACCTTGATCTTTCTGTGGCCTTTTGTGCTACTGGGGAAACCTTTCCATGTTAAGGACCAGTTCTTCTAAGCCCTTCCCCAAAGGGACAACCAAAAGGAGCAACTTGAATTTACATGTATGGACTTGCCTCAAGCAACTGCCCATCACTCTTAGCCACTCTAATATATGGGCTTATGCTTCTTGGCATAAAGTCAAGTCGTGACTTTGTACCAAAAGAGACTATGGGTAGAAATTTATAAGTGAATCACAGGCAGAAATTGAATTGGTTGTCAGACTATGTGAAATACTTTCCATTTGCAATTTTGGTGTGCAGAGGGCTGGGGACCAGATTTCTGCACAAGAATCTGCTCTGGCACTCTTGCTACATTTTGGGCTCTCTTGCATTTGTGAATATTGGGACAACTGTGAATTCCTCTGTCCCCAAACAAAGATCAGTCTCTCTTTCCCTCAAGTAAATATCTTTAATGATGATGCAAATTGATAAATAGTAAAACAAAATTGGTTTGCATAATGATTTACAACCATAAATTCACTATCTAGGTGTACATAAAATATTCTAGTGTCTGTACAAAGGGGGAGAGTGAAGGAAGAAAATCATGTCCTCCTGGTGTATCACACCAGGATAAAAGTGACATGAAATAGGCTCAGCGCAAAAATTATAATGTGGCAGAAGTGTCAATCTAATTAGGTGAATATTCTTTCCAGGCTGAGATTAGCTGAATTCCTAAAGAGTGAGTATATTTCTGCACACTTTCAAGGAAGAAAAGTAAGATTTCTCTATATAAAGATATTTCAGGGAAGGCTTAGAATGTATGCCTCCAACAGCAGACTCTGTATTTTGCACTCTTGGAAATAAACTTGACCTCTGGTTCTGCTAATTGCCTGAGTATTTTATGCCCAACTCAGAAACAATTGTGGTAAGATTTCTTTCTAACAATACTAATTTACTCTAGACTGGAAATGAGTAGGAAATTTCTTGGGATGATGATGATGATGATTTTATACTCCATGTCCAACACCACAAACTCTGAGTGCTGAGGCATGTGACAGGAACTCCTTCCTGCAGCAACTGGTCTCAAACACGAGCCTGCCAACCATCAATCCAGCATTCTAACCTTGTGAACCATCGTGTTCCTTACTACCTTAAGGAGGGGGTTTACACACACAATGAGAAGATTGTCTCATCCAATCACTGGCTTAAGTCAAACACATATTTTTCTGGGGATGCATAGTTATTGTTGACCTCAGGAAAAGCCATAGCTTTATTAAGAGAAATTCAGTGAAAATGACAACACCCAACTTTGCAGCAATATTTTTACTTTGAATGCATAAAGCTGTATGTATCTACTGATACATTATGAAGACTTAATACAATGTCTCCAGATATTATTACAGACTAATGGAAAAATAAGAAACAAGTGGCATGCGCGCCCAAAATCCAACCTAACTCAAATAATAGTTAGATGATGAATATATAAGGCCAAGAAAGATATGGGAATAATTTATCATGAATATAAGGTAAACTAATGTTCCTATACAGTTGAATTTACAGCATAAAAAGCATTACAGCTGATTTCAAAGAGGAAACTTATATTAGAGGAGTGGAATCAACTGCTAGCAGTTGGCAAATGATACTGCTACCTTGTTGTCTGCTTATCTGTATATAATGCCCGATATTCCTGTAATTAGGGGGAATATGTATATTTTTTTTCTGAGCTATACATAGAGTTGATTAATTCAATAGACTTGCATTAGGTTTTAGAGTACTCCTACATTGGCCACAAGCTAAACGTCAGAAATCTCTAGACCAGTGAAGGCTAACCTTTTCCAGACTGAGTGCCCAAAGTGTGCATGCATGTCTGAATCCCAAAATGCAATGTTTGTGTGCATGCCCCCCACACGCGCCTTGCCCCCGCACATGTGTGGCAGAGACCCAAAGACCAGCTGGCTGGCGGGAAGTGTGCGAATGCGCAGCAAGCTGACTGGGGCGACGGCTCGCGTGCCATCAGAGAGGTCGCTGCGTGCCACGTCTGGCACATGTGCCATAGGTTTGTCACAGCTCTAGAGTGAATAGTCAGCTGAAATGTGGAAAGATATGATGTACCCTAAAGGTTATTAAAAGGGATTTGTCCTCAGTATTCACATATTGCACATGGGCAAAATGACCAGATTCACTCAGTATTGAGGTTTGACTATAATTATGCCAGTCTTTAAAGAGGGGAGAAAGATGTTTTTGATAACTAGCAGCAAGCACTATTATTAAAATATGTGCAAGTCACTTAAATTGAAAATTTTGGATGAAGTTATAAAATATTACAGATGAATAAGTGGGTTTCATAGCTGTCAAAAGTACAAAAGAGCACGAATTTTCATTGCACTATTTGGTGGAGAAATAGATTATAATTATTGTCTGGCTCCTCTATTGCATTTATTGATTTTAAATAGACATATGATCATATCTCCAAAACAAAGTAATGGAAAAAGCTTAAAAGATATAATAATTATGCCAACTCCTTTCTCCAAAGTGTATGAAAATATAATCTTTAAGATATAATAGGATAGGTCAACTATATAATTTGATCCCTATTTATCTCAGTCTTTAACTCACAACTGGTAAGTATAACATTGTTACAGCTAATATGTGGCTCTAAGTACTATGAGTCCACTCACAGTATAATCTTCCATTTTTGTTTGTTATGATTTTTAACTTCTATCCTCTTAAATCTAAGTTCATTAGAATTTCTCCCACATACTTCAGCCAAGTTTTCTTTGGAACCAACTGCTGTACTTTCCAACCTACAGGGTGTGATTTTTCAAAACAGTTGATAAGGAAATCATCATAGGGCAAATGTCTCCAAACTTTTATTTTCAATGTATCTGAATTTAACAGGCTATAATAAGATGTTTGCAGCACCATTCTTTCATGTTTTGATTTTGTGTTTTTTATACATTAACATCCCTAATATTAGATCAGACAATATATTTGGAATATTTTGAGCTTTCTCAAATAATTTTGAAGCAAAGTTCAAGATTTTGCATCATATAATAGTATTGGTAGATAGTATTATTGACTGATAGATGCACATGTCAGTAGCAATGTTTTATGCTGCTTTTTTCCAGAGCTACCATGCAAGGGCTCTGAAGTCTGAGGCAATCTAGCCAGTTCATTTGTTGATATTGGCTTTTACAGTTATTTTGTTCATCAAATTGTTCAAGTTGAACCCAATAAACTTAAAAGGTTTCTTGAGAGCCAATATTTGTAGATACCTTAGTACTGTCAATATTGATAATAAAGCTACTGTATGGATTTTATAGCAGTAGCAGTTTTTATAGTGAGTAAGATTTCAAAATCTTCTTTTTCACTTTCTGTAAAAATCATACTCTTAACAGCTAACATTAAATCTATGATGAATTCATCTTGCCCAAATTTGACACCATACCAATTAAGTTTTTCAACATGACTGCACTGATCACAGTATTGAACAGGAAGAAAGATTCTTTGCAGACATATTAGCACATAGAGGGAAGTCTTTGGATATGTTGACATTAAAGGATGGCTATGACTTTATGATTTCTTATGTACCTGCAGAAGGCTATTATTTTACCAGGTATTCATTCTGCAATGTTGGCAGATGGATACTATTACATGCCATTTCAATGTCAACAAATGCAATGATGATGCGCTTTCCATACCTACTGTGAACAATTCTGTGAACAATTATTTAGTACAAATATTTGATCACAGAGTTCGCTTTCAGGAAACCAGCTTATTCGTAGGATACAGTAGTTGGTTTTGAAGACTTTATTGATCAGTTTCACAAATATCTTGCCTGCAATTGAAAATAAAATAATCCCATGGTAATTCTAGCATTCTTGATTGCCTCATTTTTGAAAACTGAAACTTATTGTCTATTTCAAATGGATTTGGTGTTTTTGTTTTTGGAATACTAGATGGCGGAAGAGAAAGTGAAGGAAACCATGGTTAGTGTGGGCCAAAAATTTTGGTTATAATATTGATTTAGATAAATGGCAGGCCTATGGGAGAAAAATAGAAAATTAACATTAGCCACCGTGTACAAAGAAAATTTATATAAAATGTAGGTCCTTTAAAGAAGAGATTGGACAACTATTTATCTGAAATGGTATAGGGTTTTCCTGATTGATCAGGGGGTTGGACTAGAAGTCCTCCAAAGTACCTTCCAACCTGGAAGAAATGACTAAGAAGAAGAAAAGAAAGTTGTTTACCCTAATAAAAAGCTTGAGGTCATAAAAAAGAGTCAGTTTGAAATTGAAACAGAAAGATTAGGGGATAGTAAGAAGGAAAAGGGTTTTAAAGTGAGGGGCAGAAAACTGAAGAATGTAATAGGAGGATAAATGGTAAATGCTATATTTAGGAGAGTCAGAACTATTTCTAAGTCAGAGGTAGAAAGAAAATGAAGGGGTTTTTTTTCTCCCTGCTGTGTATGTTTTGCAGGTATGCATGTGTGCAATTTCAAGGAATGTGAATTGCCTCCATCTATGTTCCATCTATGAAGGAAAATACTCATATGGTATGTTCACTGCAGAAAGTTTTGAAACCAAGAGAGTGGGGAATAGCCAGTATTCTTCTTTAAATCCTCCAGTGTTAGAGCACTCTAACTGATTAATTGTTCTGTCAGGAAATTTCTCCTTAGTTCTGAGCTGGTTCTATTCTTAATTAGTTTGCATCCATTGCTTCTTGTTCTGCCTTCAGGTGGTTTGGAGAATAGGCTGACCCTTTGATATTGAACACTGCTATCATCTCTCTCTCTCTCTCTCTCTCTCTCACACACACACACACACACACACACACACACACACACACACAGTCCTTCTTTCCATCAAACTAGACATAGTTTTCATTAAACTAGATATTAAACTAGTCTGGGTCAAGCCTGTCTGCGTCAAGCAAAGTCACCAGGTTCGCTCCTTGACCATCAATAGATTTCTTGCCATTTGCTGTATCTCATCACAGCCACATTTTCACACTTTTTATACCTTTTCCAAAATTGATTCCTCCCCTCAGCTCCATTGGACCGAATTTCCCATTCTTCCAAAAGTCCCAATTCTGTTTTCTTTGCATGCTATACTCAGTTGATTGTTTCTCCTTTTAATTTATCTCATTATCTTCTCTCTGAATTCCATCATTTTATTACTGTTCTGTGTTTTATATTTTATATTCTGATATGGCCTAATGGCTGATCAATAAAATGTTACAAAGGTTAGCTTTACGTTTTTCTTTCCTCTTCTGACTCCTGCTAATTATAAATTCTGGGCATCCGGATTCTTAAAACACAAGTTAATTCCACGCTTCCTATGGTAACTCTCTACCACTATAAAGTATTTTTAATCATTTCCCCAACTTTATTGCCATTCTCTGAGTTACAATACACAAGTCAGAATAGAATCTCTGAAATACCAGCACTGGATCTGGTTAGTTTCAGGTACTGTAGTAGTATAAGCAACTTATTTTTCATAATATCTCAGAGTATCCATCTTTGCACATTTTAACATCTTCCTTTCAGGAATTCTTAAGAGCAGATATAAGAAAATATTACTTAGCCATGTGGGGAAGGTGCCCTAGAAACATTGGGCCATGTTTATTTGTACTGCCGTTATTTAAAGTACATCCATAGTTCCATCATAACCTTCCTATTATAAATAAATCTTGGGGACCGGTTTTACATAAATGTTCTGCTTTCAGATAAAATTGTTTGGCAAATAGCAAAATTTTGTTTGGCAGCTTGTTGGGTACAGCCCTGTCGTAATGAAGAGCATAATCTGTAGAAAGATAAAAATTTGTGGTCTTCCCCTTTACTTCATTCTGAACTGCTTTTGAAATGTTATGTGGTTGGTCTGTTGTGTGGATGTTTGGGTGGTTTGGGGGTGGGGAATTGTGGTGGGTGGGAGTGTGTTTGGGGATTGTTATGTGTGTTGGAGCTGGTGTTTGGATGTTAAGTGAATTTTGTTGTATGGGTATCAGGGGTGGGTTCTAAAATTTTTTACTACTGGTTCTGTGGGCGTGGCTTATTTTGTGGGCGTGGCTTGATGGTCATGTGACAATTATTTAGGATTTAGCAAAGGTACCGGTCTACCAGGCTTTTAACTGCTTGCACAGCTGTACCCATTTATTTTTTGCAGGCACTGGTCTACCCATTTATTTTTGCAGGCACTGATCTACTCATGTATTTTTGCAGGAACTGTTCTATCCATTTATTTTTGCAGGCACTGATCTATTCATGTATTTTTGCAGGCACCAGTCTACTCATTTGTTTTCTTTTAACACTGATCAGTAGGGCTGCCCTTTGAAGCCCTGCGGCAAGAGTTTAAACAGTTTTCTTTCCCTGTAGTCATCAGCTGGGACTCAGGAGGCAGCAATAGATTGGGGGTGGGGCCAAATAAAAGGTAAGAATAATGCGGGGGGGCATGGGGGATGGGGGGCAGGGAGGAGGAACCAGTTCGGTGACATCATATTGTTACCTCTACTGGCTCGGGAGAACTGGGCCGAACCGGGAGGAACCCACCACTGATGGGTATACTGTGTATATACGTACAATGGCAATAAAGTTGTTGTTGTTGTTGTTGTTGTTGCATTATTATATGAAGTAATATAATGAATCTTAACATTAGCTTGACATGGGTAGTATTTTGCTAGTGATTTGATTGGTAGGTTATTAATTTAATATTTTTACACACTAGTATTTTTGCATTTTACTGTTTCAGCTACCCAGTAATTCAGTAATTATTTTTAGACATACTTTTATTAACATTTTAATGTTCACAATTATATTGTGGTTTAGCTCATTTTACTCTTACATATTTCTTTTTTCCAATATTCTTAATTGTATTTTTTTCTAATTACATAAAATTCAAGTCAGTAACTGCAGTTAAGGTTACCAGTTAATCCCTGTAGAGGATTAATCAAGTTGTTGATTGTAAAAGTTATGATGAGTGCATTGGAATATGACATAGGATACCTGCTTAATAAAAGAGAATATTTGTAGCCCAGGGTTGAAATGAGAGGTTTCTGGTGCTGTCTGAGCTTAGTTGTTTTGTTGCAGACATTTCATTATCCAAACTAGGTAACATCATCAGTGCTAGTAAGGAGTGGGATTTGCTCTCAGTTTATATTCCAGTGGCTTGCCCTCTCAGTGTTGGTGGGGGTGCTCTTAGAGGTTCTTTGGTTGGACTGCTTACTGTTGGTTTATTTGGCAATTTTCTTGACTGGAATATTGTTTATATGATTGTTGGTCTAATGTTAATCTTGGAGTTCATCTATGCTCCTCTGGGTGCTGATTGCTGATTGACCTGCTTAAGTTTATTCTGAACTCATTGGCTAACTTCAGAGTAATCTCTATCTCTCAAACCAGCTTCACAGGATGGTTGTTCTGGAGAGATATCATAGCCAGAAGTGCTGTGCACATTGTCTTGAGTTCCTGGAATAAAACTGGATACAAATAAAATAAATCATTAAAAAGCTATACGGATTTTGGACTGTTTTCAGCATAACAAGACTCTGTTTTAGATTTCACACCTACTGAAATTGAGCAGGACTTGTTAGAATCATAGCATCCTAACCTTGAGGTTAGCTCAAGTAGAGATAAGCTATGTTGCAACACTGAACATTTTTAGACGATTAATTGATTAATTAAATATTTATTGGCTATCCAATTCCCAGTTTAAGCACTAGCTGTTTTTTAGGAATGTTTAGTATGAGCTGAGTTTGACACAATTTGTATTTTGTTTTTAATTCTCTTCTTCTGGTTCTGGATCAAGAATCTGGACCGGATCCGAATCTGTTGCTGCATTGCCTTTAATGTAAGGCTAGTTACTAAGTGCTATATAATGCTGTTCCTTTATTATTATTTGGTCGTTATATTTTTCTATTTTGTTGTAATATGGTTTTATTTGCAAATGTAAACACTTGAGGCTTTGATCTGAATGATAAAATATACCTTTCAATATACCTTTCTTTTATATCAATATATCTTTTATTGAAAATATATCTTTCAATAAAAACATGAAAGTATTAAATATTGCAACTGCTAATAGTATTAATACTAATAAAACAAATAAGAAGGAGCCTATCATTAAAATCATTTTATAAGGTAACAATATTACCTGTTTGGTGGGGACAATATGCAGTGAGTCTCATGCATATTCACTCATCTACTCAAGATTGTGGCTTATAACACTTTGAAATCATGAGTTGAATCTATAGATCCATGAGTTGCTCTTTTATCTCATACTATGAAATTCAGTTTGCCATAACAAAAGAACAATTCTATCTTACAGAAACTCCTTCACAGTGCCAGCATACCACATCTATCTGATAGACCTCCTTTACGAGTTCATTTCTCAGGTGGGTAAGAGCATAAAGGAGGCCTGCTGAATCGAGCTGAATATCCGTTTACAGCTTTGATTGATTTTCCATATCAGTCATCATAATACTTCCAAGTAGCCAATAAACGTTTCTGCCCCCAATCTCCTGCAGCTACTGTTCAGTGAGATTCTGCTCTTCAGTCATGGTCAGAAATTGATTTACTCATTCTCTGTTCATATTAGTCTCCTAGTAGGGTGGGATCTACTTACCTTTACTACTGGTTCACAACAGGAGCGCACATGTGCATGCGCAGAAGCTTCTGTTCATGCACAGATCACCTGTGATGACATCATGGCAGGTGGGCAGAGCCTCCTGCCGGTTTTATTACCAATTCTATAGAACCGGACCGAATTGAGGGCAACCCACATCTGTCTCCTAGACTCCTAGGAGGATGTGAATATATGTAGATTCTTATTCATCAGACGATAAACCGATGAGGATGCCACATCCTTTAGACCCCGAGGATGATGCTAATTTTCCTCAGCATATTTTGATTCTAAATGAAACACTGGCCTGTAGCCATAAACCATTTTAATTTTTAATAATGCGTCTGAGACATGAAAATATCCTTGGAAAGAAGTGTGCTAATGCACACAATGCTTTTTAGTAAGACAATGGTTTTTTCCTTCCTAAAATAAGTTGAGTGGAACAGGAAATTTGAAGAGACCCACATGCAGTGGAAAAGATCCCAGCTGTTCATAATTTCTGAAAGCTATAGTATAATTATTTCAGGCTATTAAATTAATTAAAAACACACACAAAAAAGACATCATACTTTTGTAGAGCCACCCCTCAATCCCCTCTAAATCCATATTTGAGTATCACCATTATTGAAATTAATTTAAAACAGTCAAAAGAATGAGCAACTCTTCAAGGTCTCCAGAACCCTTCCTCAGGCCTCATATTACAAAACCAGTTGGTTAAGAGAGGAGAAAAAGTTATTTCTGCTGGCAGGTTCATGTCTAGACTACTGGAACGAGTGCTGAACTGAAATGTTCATTACGCTTCATGGCTTAAGACCCAGATACTTATGGGACCGCCTTCTGCCACCGATGGCCTCCCACCAACCAATACACCCTCAGAAAGAGGGACTCCTCAGGGTGCCGTCAGTTAAACAATGTAGACTGGTGACCCCCAGGGGGAGAGCCTTCTCTGTGGGGACACCCGCCCTCTGGAATGAACTGCCCCCAGGGATACGTATGATTCCTGGCCTGCGTATCTTTCGCCGTGCCCTTAAGACTCTGCTCTTCCAACAGGCTGGACTGGCTTAATAAGAATTTGGTTTGGGTGTTTTAAATTTTGGGGTTTTTAACTGGGGGGCCAAAATATTTAATTTGTTTTTAAATTGCTTTTAAATTTTGTATTTCATGTTATTTTATTGTGACTGTACACCGCTCTGAGTCCTTCACGAGAAGCGCGGTATAAAAATTTAATAAATAAATAAATAAATAAATAAATAAATAAATAAATAAATAAATAAATAAATAAATAAATAAATAATTGTTTCTTTTTCTAATAGCCTGGCTGTGAAAGAAAGTTTGTTTTGTTCTGTATAACTGAAGTTCCATTAGGGAGCAATGGTAACGGATTGTAGGGGGCTCCCTCTTCCTTTGATAAATATTTGCTGTCTCAATTTACCATTTTCTAAAAGAATTGAGAAACAGTTTCCAGAGTGCCGCCTTGCTGTAATTAGCTATTATTAGGGCTTAAAATAAATAGTCAATCAAGCATGGAAACTCCACCATAGGAAATATTGCTTTCAGAATTCTTCTGTTCAAGAACGATTATTGAGAGGAGGTGTCAGGAAGAGTTCACCTCCAGGAAGGTGAGGGCTGCTGTCTGTTTCCATTGAATTGAGCAGCTGAGTGACTATTAATGCTTTCAATTAAGAAATAATACTGAAGTGAAGGTGGGGGATAAGCAGGGAAAAGCTTTTAGGAGCGGGATTCCCATCAGTGCCTGCCTTTGGAAACAAATTAAAAGGGTGTAGAATTAAGGGGTCAAGTAACAGGAAAAGCTACTGTGGAAAATGCCATTTTAGATTGCTCAAAGTACTTTGGATTGAGTCATGTGTTTTTTCCCCCCTTAGCCATTTAATAGGGAAGCACAAAATAGTCTGTTTTATTGTCTTTTGGGCGCCACTTATGAGTGGACCAGGTCTGCCTGTGTTGATTAGAGTGAGACTTTAAGGAGTAAGACTTTAAGGCTTTGTTTAAGGAATTCAAGGCAGATTCCAATTCCTATTATTTCAATTCCTATTATAACCTGATCAATCTGAGCATACATCTCCCAAGATTAGGAGCCTGTAAAACAGAGTGGGGGTGGGGGGGAAGAAAGTCAGAAAGTCAATACTGGAGTGATAGATCATTAGTAAAATATCTTACAGTATACCAGGTTTTTTTTTCTGACAGTTATGTTAATGGTAAACATAATATATTTTTCCATTGAAAATCCCATTGTTGCTTATCAATTATTCTGCCTAAAATTCTGGATGCATTTCATGATACAATCTTTACACTTTTAGATTATGAGTCATATTTCCCCAGCTATTTGTAAATAAGGCTAACAAGTGCTTTGATTTTTTGTTTAAGGTTTGCAAATTGAATCAGATTTCTAAGTATTGCCTTGTTTTTAAAATTCCTTTAAAAGAAGAATATACTATGAGAATATCTTATTTTAAAATATTGGAACTGGTCATGTGCTGCTCATTCTTCTAAACATAGTCTCAAAGATTTTCATCTTTCCCTTATCAACAGTTAAACCTTGCAAATTATTATTTTTCCATGGACCAAATTATTTTCATATTCTTGAAACAGAATGTTTAACAGAGATTATAAATCCAGGCTAATTCATTTCTAGTTTATTGTTTTAGTTTATTTCATACAATTATATGCTGCTAACTATTGAATGATCTCAAATTTTTATTTATTAGTATTTATTAATAGTATTAAATAAATTTTTATTTAATTAGTTTATTAGTATTTCTTTGCTATTTTACTTTTTAGCATCCTGAAAATATGCCATGCTTCTTAATATGAATTTATCCAGTCCTTATTCATTTATGACTCACATACCCACACTACTACTCCATATAGTGAATTTTGTAACAGTCCATGCATATAATATAATATAATATAATATAATATCACAACCTTTCCAAAATTGCACCACACAGAGAGGTTGCACTATAATCTTACTATTCCCAAGCAACAAACCAAAACATGGCTGGAACAATGAAAACTAATGGAATGTTGGTTGTCTAAAACCATGAGCCCTACTTTAGTTATGTAGGCTTTTTTAGTGTTTTAGACAAACCATTTTTATAGTAACTGATTTGCTGTTACTGGTTTTTAATGATTTTAAATAACACTATGAGCATAAAATTTGATAGATTATATTTTCCCTACAATTGCATTAAGTCTTACGTTTTTTCATCCAAAAAGCATTGTTTATAATCCTAGGCAAATTCATATTTATCATGCTTCCAGACAAAGACAAACCTTCATTGCACTAGGTACAAATGAACTTAACTGATAAGTCAGACTTTAGTCTTCTTTCCCAGCATTTGCACTACCTTGGATGGATTTATCTGTGGTTTGTGGGTTTGCTCAAAGAAAGCACATGATCTGAACTCTTTTTAGCCCCTTCCTAGCAGCAGACATAATAACAGAAACAAAATTAACTGGATGAATATACTTTTCTCGAACCTTTTGTCATTTGTGGGTTGCTATGTTCTGCTCAAGCAAGGGGGTGGATTACACCTCCAAGATCTGGTCCAACCCTATGATTCTATGTTCTAAGAATGCTGCCTTTAGAAACCAAGTCCTCACCCTTAAACTTCGAGATAGCCCATACTTTATTGTTCTTTCGCATAGTTCCATTACATTAAAAAGGCATTTTTAGCTATTTTTAATTTCTAGTTTCATTATATCATAAGAAAAATAGATCTGTGGAAAGCAAAAATACAAATTTTTGTCTCAATGCAAGCTGTCTCTCAGAGACTCAGGGAGATTGCATATATTTGTGAAAGTAGATAAAAGATGAACAAATATAAATTGGAAAAAATAGCTAGAAAAGGAATAATAGAAGAACATATCCATCCACAGACTGTAATTCACAATAACTGAGTTATATGAACCAAAATAGAAGCAATTGTGTTTAGGCGAAGGGCCATCAATTACATACTCCATGTTCTAACAAAATACCCAGTACATCTGAAAAAAATCTACCAAAAACAAAAACACACAAAAAAATGCTTGCTTTCAGCTTCCTTTTTTTCCATAGCAATGGGTTTTCCCTCAAAGGGAAATATGTGACAATATTTCCTGAAATCATTCATATCTTACAATAACTTTGATAACGACACTGATTATTTTTTTCTGAGCAAATCAGGAACAGCATTTTTTCCACCAAAGGTTTCTTATGTAACGGGTGTATTAAGAAATATATATTATTCTTTATAAAGGAAATAAAAATTGATCATAAATCTTTGCTCCGCAGTAAAAGAATGTGCTTTAAAAACTACAAGGATGGTTACTTTTAAAATCTCATTCAGTCCTATTTTAATATTGTTGTGTTCTCATGTACCCTGTTAATAAAATTGTTTCAGATTTTTTTGCTTAAAATAAATCAAGCAACTTGCACATATTGTCATCAGCTATCATTATTTTAAAAAGTGGAACTTTGAAGAAAGATAGGGGATCAAAAGAAGAAAGAAGTCTTTAGTGTTTTAATATATAATTTTAGAGATAGTGAACTTTGTTTTAGCTAACAGACAGCAGAATCATAAGAGTTCTTCAATCATTGACTTAACAGAGGTAAATTAGTCTTAGCAACTTCCACATGCACAAATTTTTGCTCCCAGAACTCTCGGCTAGCAAGGTCATTAGACTAATGAACATTTTAGATGTTGAGGTTTACACATTTAGGAGTTATAGAAGTTGTACATGTCGAGTCAATTTATTATTTAAATCCCTGTCTTCGTAAGATTTTTAGCAAATTATTAAAATTAACCAAGCTTTAAACAGGTTTAAATCTGATACAAATTCCATCTCTCAACAGATAGAAGTCACTAAATTGAAACTGATATCAAACATATGGACCCTTTTGTATCTCACAGATGTACCTCTATCTATTGTGGAGTCATAGTACGTATTCTAAAAACTGAAATTGTAAGGAAAAGTCTTTGGTTCTTTTTCCTGCGGCTACCAACCATATAATTCAATTTCAGCAGTGCAACATCAAAAAATCAGCAGTGCTGTAAACTCATATATTGTAGCATTTATGCTAGAGGAAAACTATAATGTAAGCCCTAGAGGTATTTAAAGAATTTTTTAAAAAATCCTAATCTAAAAATCTGGTTTAAAACCAGGGGTGAAATCCAGCAAGTTCTGACACGTTCTGAAGAACCGGTAGTGGAACTTTTGAGCAGTTAGGAGAATCGGTAGCGGAAATTTTGAGTAGTTCAGAGAACCGGCAAATGCCACCACTGGCTGGCCCCAGAGTGGGGTGGGAATGGAGACTTCGCAGTATCCTTCCCCCAGGAGTGGGGAGGGAATGGAGATTTTGCAGTATCCTTCCCCTGTCACACCCACCAAGCCACACCACACCCACCAAGCCACACCCACAGAACTGGTGGTAAAAAAAAATTGGATTTCACCACTGGTTAAAACTAGAATATTCTAGACCAGACCTGACCAGCCTCTCTACTTGCACTGTTCCATTAATCTTATCACACTGTTCACCGATCATGGTATTAAAAAAAAATTATTTGAAAAAAAGGAGCAGGAGCAGGAGCAGGAGCAGGAGCAGGAGCAGGAGAAGGAGAAGGAGAAGGAGAAGGAGAAGGAGAAGGAGAAGGAGAAGGAGAAGGAGAAGGAGAAGGAGAAGGAGAAGGAGAAGGAGAAATCATAGATCTTTCCATTGAAACAAGCTGATTATCCCTTTGGTATGCTGCCTGCCTTAATTCCCAGTTAGGTCCCTTGCTGGCCTGTTTCATTTTGACTCCAAGTTGGAATCCCCTTGCCTTTTGATGTTGGATTTCAACCTCTACCCTCTTGAATATGGTAGAAATTAATAGTGTCCATGGTAACAATGGGCTTGTCCTAGGTAATCCTGATTCTCGTGATTTAATTATAATTTTCTTTTACATTTTTAAAAATGTAAATAGGCATAGTACACTTTCTCAGATAGCATAAAATGTTTCAGTAAGGGCAACACCCAACGACTTGGACTTCAATAGTAGCCAAAATTATTTAGAGAGAGAATCACAAAATGTCTCTACACTAAAGAACTAAACATCCAATTAAACAACATTACATAGATGCAAAAATCATTAGCAGGATTAGAAAAAAAATAAATTCAAGTATTATCAAATTCAAACCTCATTCTCATAAAATATAATAGTTTGTTCTGTTCTAATTCTTGAGGCTAAATTAAAATGCAATATTATGCATAATAATGATTGGTCATCAGGAAACAGTAATGTAACTAGTTTCATTTTGAAAATATAGGCTCTATATTATAGGAGTTAAGAAGAATGTTGCAATGTTAACTGGTGGTCATTTCACCATCTTACACTTGGTCTTTTAAGCATTAACCCAAATATTTGAGAACTTGTGGAATGAAACATGAAACTACATGGTAGAAGAGAAAAAAAGAATCAGAGAGCCTGGAAAAGATTATTAAAATAACCTGGCAAATAATAAAACCATCAAAAATAACGGGAAAAATCACATTTTAGTGAGCCTGAAGTGTCAAGTTGTGGTAAACGTGTCAAATAAAATTTTCATTTATGTTAATAAATATTAAAGCTAGGCTAGAACCAAGGGGGGAAACTATCTTAATCTAGAATGGAGTGAGATGTTCTCCAGTTCTTGGTCCCTGACATCATGTATATGATTTCACAGAAGCTCAGGTCTGAAGGCACAGCTACAGGTAGTTCAGTCACCTGCTAATTGCATGGTCTAACCAAGCCAAATGCTTCATACTGAATGTTTTTGATTCCTTTCTGCAGAACACTCTGACACGACAAACATTATCTGGTACCTCTCTGAGATAACTCTAGAACGAGGCTCAGATCCTGACTGTGAGCATTAAAAACATCATAACAGTAAGAAATAGTATGAGAAAGACATAAAAAAAGGTTATTGCATTCTGTTCTGAGCAAACTTTCTCCAAAATAGTTCCCCTACTCTTTGATGCTGTACACTTCACAAAAGGTATTGACAAATGAATAAAAGTTCAAAGACCAAAGATAAGGTGTGTTTGGAATGCAAGAACTATGAAAAAATGCTGAAGCAACTGGGCATATTTATTCAAGGAAAGAATGAAGGGAGAAAGCGATCAAATGTTCTTTTGAATTTTTAACGAAACCCAACTCCCCGAAATCCCACCCAAAAAATCAGACTGAAGTAGATCATCTACTATACAGGTAGAAGATAAACTTTCTAGTGATTTTTAACTCATTTTAATCACAGGATGCCATGCTTGTTTGGCAAAACATTCGTCTCTGATAGCCAAATCAGTGGTCAAATGTAAAATTTGTTACTACCGGTTCTGTGGGCATGGCTTGGTGGGCGGTAATGTGACTGGGTGGGCATGGCCAACTTTTTTTTTTACTTTTAAAACCATCTTTTCTACAACCTGTTCTGCTAAAGAGGTTGTAGAAAAAATGCTTTTAAAATCCTCTGATGATCCCAACTGAGCCGCACAATCATCAGAGGCTTTTTTTTAATTTTTAAAAGCATTTTTCGGCCGAAGAGGTTGTAGAAAAAACGCTTTTAATTTTTTTTTTTTTAAAAGCCTCTGATGATTGCGCGGCTCAGCTGGGCATGGGGGGGCAGGGATTTTTGCTACTGGTTCTCCGAACCACCCGCCGCCATCACTACCAGATCGGGCAATCCAGTCCAAACCGGGAGCATTTCACCCCTGAGCCAAATATATTCTGAAAGAATATATTCTTCCTTCTGCTATGCCATATCGTAGTGCATCCAGTGGTGGGATTCAAATAATTTAACAACCAGTTCTCTGCCCTAATGATTTCTTCCAACAACCAGTTCACCAAACTGCTCAGAAAATTAACAACGGTTCTCCTGAAGTGGTGCAAACTGATTGAATCCCACTACTGTGTGCATCCCTTCCTTTGCAAACATTTGTATTTTCAAATTCAACATTTCCTGTCAGCAAACCACTTGAAAGAAATGCTGAAACTGTCAGCTGTTGTAAGACATATCCAGTTTAATGAGCTGAATGGGTAACATTTTAAGCTCTGAAGCTGAAGCAAGATGCTTAAATGGGAATCCAAGATTGCATTTGTATATCCCATATTATCTTGTGCATTTGCGCGCGCGTGCACACACACCCCTCTTATTTGTTTCTTTCTCACACATACATCAATTTTCTAGTGCTGTAGTATATAATCAGTGATGTGCTCTTTCAACCCATTAGTTAGGTAGTGATAGTAGCTTGATGGGTTGATTTCCTGCCATTATTCACATAAGGAAACCTCCTGGTCACTGGGTGTCACTCTTATGCTCTGCAGGCCACTCTTTTTTGTAGCTAAGGGGCACTTAAAACTACCAAACCATTATGGCAAATGTGAGCGATCCTCTTGCAATTGAGGGATACCCTTTCACTTTTAAATGTTGGGCTCTTCAAGACTGTAGTAGAGCAGGGGATGGCAAATGTTAGATGTTTTCTGGTTAGGATTATTAAACGGCCTCGTAAAAGCCCCCAATGATAACAGGTTTGTCCTATATTTTTTCCAAACTTTATAAAAAATAAAGAAAGTGCCTAATATTGGTGCTTTTCTTGTCAAATTTCAGCAGTGTGATTCTAGAATGTTCAGAAACTGTGCTTTGTAGTTTGACCCTCTCAGGCTTACACTCTGCACTGCTGAGATGAGGCTTGTTGTACAGGTAGTCCTAGATTTTTGACCACAATTGAAACCAAGATTTCTATTCTCAGTGAGATATTTGTAAAGTAAGTTTTGCTCCATTCACCACGACCTTTCTTGCCATGGTTGTTAAGTGAATAACTGCAGTTGTTAAGTTAGTAAGACGGTTGTTAAATGAATCTGGCTTCCCCATTGACTTTGCTTGTCAGAAGTTTGGTAAAGAGGATCACATGACTCCTGGACACTGCAACCGTCATAAATATGAATCAGTTGCCAAGCATCTGAATTTTGATCACATGACTTTGGGATTGCTGCCAAGTCAGAAGTGTGAGAAACGGTCATAAATCACTTTTTTCAGTGCTGTTGTAATGTTGAACAGTCACTAAATGAACTGTTGTAAATTGAGGACTTCTTGAGATCATCTGAAATCATCTGAAAGGCTACAGGCTTAGAGAAATGTAATCCAGAAACAAGGAACACAATGAAGATTCAGGTTCATCCACAAATCTTTGAATGTGGGGCTTCAGGAACTGAAATCTTGTCTTTCATACCACCCCAATTTTTCTTAACAACTATAAAGTTCTTCTAATCAGCCTTTCTATAATACTAAACTAAATGCTCTTTTGACATCCATAAGCACTTCTTTACAATGCATTTTATTTAAAATATTAATATGGTAATATGGTTGTGTTGAAAAACACAAACAATATGCAACAAAAAAATAACAACTAAAACATTAACATATCACAATTGGTAAAAACGTACATTAAAATGGTGTATTAAATGATGCACTACTGCCCTTGTCGTCTTTCTATGCAGAGGAATTAGATAAAAAGTATTTATTTTGAAAACTCAAACATTGCAGTTATTTGCTTTAGAAAATATCCTGTCACACATCACTTGAAAATTCTTCAGAACATTATCTTTCACATGATTGTTTTAGCTTGCTTCCTGTGGCAAGGGATAAATAAGAGTTCAGAACACCATCTATTGAGAAAGACTGCTAAGCAAAAATCCCCTCCCCCACCACCGCGACCACCCTCACCACTACGAGAACTGCAGGAGACGACTGTCTAGCTTCCAATCTGTCAGCTATTTGATACTTAGCTGATGCTTTAGAAGCTTGTCATGACGCAGAAAGAAGCATTTTGGAATTCACTTCTGCTTTTTCTTGTTCCTCAGAAAAACATATTATGTAACAAGAGCTCTGGAAACTCAGAGTAATTCTAAGAAGATAAGGGAGGATCAAACACTGTATTATTCAGCATCCCATTTCTGACAACAGAATCCATCAGGAGCATAAATAGGATATCAGAGCATAACTACTCCCCCTTCCCATGATCCTCAACTACTGCTGTTTCAATTTATACTGCTTCTGAGAATTTCCAGAAATACACAGTTGAATTTTTAATGTGACTGCAAGGGAAAATTATTAAAAACATAGGGAACAATAACAATAAATGCATTAAATAAGCAAGCAAAGAATCTAAACTGAATTGAAATTTTCTTCTTAGTCCTGACTCCACCATTCTCTGGAATGGATGTCTTGACATGCCATTAAAATGTTAGGTACAGGCCTTCACAACGAGCACTCCAATAAATGCATAAGTGAAATAATATAAACTATTCATTTAGTTTCTTTTATTTCTTTAAATAAAGCCAGTAGGCATACTTTATTTCTGTTTATTCAGTCCTAAGATATCCTTTCCATTGCAATGGCCTTTATCTTTTCTACAATCTATGTTGTCTGATCATTCCTTACCCGAAGAATGATACTGAGGATCTTCTGGTTGTCTTCCTACATAATGAGGTATTTTAGTTTTATTATTATTATGCTGTTCCTCCAAAAGAATCCAGAGTGATCTGGCTCATGATAAAAACTAGTTGAACATACCAAAAACAAGCAAGTTTTGCCAATGGACAAAGTAATCATGATGTTTATGGCCAAGCCCCATTCTTTTAAAGCAGTTTTTAGCTTTTAGTTCTGTGGCTTTCTTATAATCTTGGACAAGCCACAAAAATGTATCAGAACTAATACAAAATCAACCATGAATCTCATAGTCTGCCACAGAGAAACAGGACTAAAGTATTCCACAGAAATGAGACACTGATCATCAATTACAGGAAGCAATTGGTTGCAGTTACTAAAGCTAAATAGAAGGGGAGGGGAAGTGATAAAAGGGGAGGGGAGAGGAGGAATTTGGGGCTGAGCAACCCTTTGTAAAAGTATAGAAAGAGAAAACATATTATCGGTTTTCTTTTTTTAAAAAAAATACCCCAGATATGCCCACCAGTTCTGAGGTGTCCCATATTATCCTTTGTTTTATTTTGCTTACATTGTAAACTCATATATTCATTTTTTCCTCATCCCTTGGTTTATTTTTTGTATGGATGTGTTTTTATTGATTGTATAGTTTTGCTCATTCTCAGTTTTGAATTTTGTGAAAAGAAAGGCAGGTCATAGCCATTTTAATGTAGGAGATACCCATCTCCTACATGAGCAATAAGGAGGGGGTCAAACATGTCCTCAGTGTCAAGCCAGGGGTGAAATGCTTCCGGTTCGGACCAGATCGCCTGATCCGGTAGCAATTGTGGTGGCTGGTTCAGAGAACTGGTAACAATTGCGGCGCGAGACTCTGCCCACCCGCCCGGTTGTTTTGTTCCTTCTGCGCATGTGCAGAAGGTTTTGCTTTTTTGCTTTTAAAAGTAAAAAAAAGGCTCTGACAATCACAGCTGTGCCTCGCAATTGTTAGAGACTTTTTTTACTTTTTAAAAGCATTTTTTCATAACCTATTCAGCCAAACAGGTTGTTAAAAAAATGCTTTTAAAAGTAAAAAAAAAAAGATCGCGTGCCACAACTGATCACACTCCCCTTATGCACACTATTCTACTTACCCCATACCTCCTTTTAGCGTGCCCTGCGTGCGCACATTTGGCGTGCTAACCAATAGTAAACTGGTTCAAGATTTCACCACTGTCTCAAGCCCTTTGCATCCATAAAAGATATAAGTCCTGACCACCTTGAATCCCATTGACTCTTATCTGCTGCCAATTTGCTTTGACAGTTAGTAATTCAGATTCTTGCAGTGAGGTTCTGCCTGCAATTAACCCTTATATTCATCTGAGCTGTCTGAATCTCCTGATTTCCTGTGCTTGACATTTAAATTAAATAAAACAAAATACAAAATACAAAAAATACAAAATACAAAATTCCACAAGGCTGTTACCTATTACATCTTTCCAGCTCTCTGAATGGTCAACATCAGTGTTTCTCAAACTTGGCAACTTTAATATGGATGGAGTTTAGCTCTTAAAATTCCCCAGCCAACATGGTGTACATGACTTCATCCTAAATCTGGGGGAGAGGGTGGGGAAATAAACCTGGCTTTATTCAAAGTTGGAAGAACTCTTGTTAGTACTAAGTATTTGGATGGTTTAACTCAGGGGTCTGCAACCTTAAATACTCAAAGAGCCATTTGGACCCATTTCCCACAGAAAAGAAAACACTGGGAGCCACAAAAACTGGGTGGGCATGGCCAACTCGATGTCACTCACTTCCACCAGTCACATGACCCCCTAGTCATGTCTATCCTAGTCATTAGGGCAGAGAACCCATTTTTAAAAAACACTGGGAAGCAAAAAATCCTTTTGACATCTCTCTCTCTCCCTGCCCTTCCTCCCTTCCCCTCTCTCTGTACTTCCCTGTCTCTGCCCTGGCTGCTTTCCATCCCCCACGGTTGCCCTTACCTTCTCAGGCCAGGCAAGGAGTGACTGGAAGGGGAGGGCAAGGGGTGGGGTCAGCCAGTGTTGGGATCACCTGACAGGGAGCCACAGCAGAGGGCCCAAAGAGCCGCATGTGGCTCCAGAGCCACAGGTTGCTGACTTCTGGTTTAATTGAATAAAACAGCAATATGCTTAAAAACAAAACAAAGAACAGCAAGAAGGAGCATTTGTAATATTTGTTACCAAAAATGTACTAATAGCTTCATAAAACAACTTGACCATAAAATTGCTACTGCCGGTATGCAATGACAGCATGAGCTCCCATGCAGGAGGGGGAAAAAGCCCACGAACTTTTCTGCTTCAGAAGCAGGAAATATTTTATTTCCAGGGAGTCAGCTTGTGCATTTAACAGTTTATTAGTTCTTGTTGCTTAACACATGTCATATCCAGAAATGACCCTTAAAGGTCATGAGTCATTCAGAAAGAGAAGGGAGTAGAATCAGAACATAAAATCCATTGGATGATTGAAAGCAGATGAACAGCCTTAAAACCAGTTTTTCAGTATATACCAGTATTTCCTCGAAAATATAATTGGGTCTTATATTAATTTTTACTCCCCAAAACACATTAGGGCTTATTTTCCAGTTAGATCTTATTTTGGGGGAAAATATGTTACTAGATGGATCCATCTGACTGACAATCTTAACTGGGGCTTATTTTGGGGTAGGGCTTATATCACGAGCATCCTGAAAAATCATGCTAGGCCTTATTTTCTAGTTGGATCAGTGGTTGGTTCCTCCGGTTCAGCCCGGTTCGGGCGAGCTGGTAGCAGTGATGATATGATGTCACTCTTTGTCCGGGAGCTGGGCCCTCTGGTGTGCCTCTGCGTTATTCCTACCTATATTTCTTCTTTTTTAGCTCAGCTGATAGGTGCGGCAGTGTGAATTGCCACACCTCAGCTGGGCAAATATCTAATGCACTTGTGTGAAGCGCATGCACAAAGAGAACCAGTAGTAAAGCCGGTTGGAACCCACCACTGGGTTGTATCTTATTTTTGTGGAAACATGATACTAATAGGGATTGAATTTTTAAAAAGCTTCAGCTTTGGAGGGCGAAGAACAAGATCTGGTGTTGTTAAAGCTTGTCAGAGAAAACTGTTAAACCTGGGAGATACCCAACATAATAAAAATAGCAATACAAACATGTCTCTCTTTAATCTACTGCAGAAAATAAGATAAGTCCTTAACTTATAATCATTGATTTAGTGAACATTCAGAGTTACAATGGCACTGAAAAAAGTGACTTATCACCATTTTTCACACACTGCAGCATGATCACGTGATCAAAATTCAGATGCTTGGCAACTGGCATGTATTTATGATGGTTGCAGTGTCCCAGGGTTATGTGATCATCTTTTGGGACTTTCTGATAAGCAAACTCAATGGGGAAGTCAGATTCACTTAGCAACCATGTTACTAACTTAACAACTTAAAAGATTAAAACAATAATCACTTAACAACTATCTTGCTTAGCAACAGATATTTTTGTCTCAATTATTGACATAAATCAAGGACTACTTTATAGTGATGCAAGTTCCTAGATTCTTCATTTGTCCTTTCATCTCAAAACTGTTTCTTAACATCTAGTTCAATACATTCTCATTCTCCCAGCTGCTTCCTCTTCCAGTTTCCTCTCATTTCTTACAAATCTGTCCTTAAAGCCAGTTTTTACATGAAATTTTTGAAACAATCACTAGTCCCAACTCTTGTTACAATTTAGCAAATAATAAAGTTTAGCTAATTGTGTTAAATACCCCATGGTATTCTTTAACGTTTTGTAGGGATAGATATCAATAAGAATCTTCTCTAACTAATAATTGAGCTAAAAATGGTATCATGGTCACCATAGAAATGAAAGTGGTAATCCTTGCACTTAAAATTTTCCAAAGCAAGGTGATGGCTAAGATGCTGTATGGAGCTGAGATCTGGAGTAGAATGAAAAGGTTATCACCCAATAAGGAAGAAGCATTTGATAATAATTAATAAAAATTCAAAAGATTTACAAGTATGGAAGCCCAAATAACAGAGTGTAATAATTTGTTTTTTATGCCTAGTTCATTGATCTGGTTTTTATTCCTTCCACATTGATGATAGAATGATTATGAACAACATAGAAGTGCTACCGGTATATTAATGATTTATCAGATTAAAAACAGATCATTTAGCTGGGAAGCCACAGAGTGTATTCTAAATTGCTTCTTTTCAGACTTGATGTATGCTCTAGGCTCATAAGTAATGAGAAATCTATATTACCTGGAGGATATCTAGACTTTTGTTCAACGTTTCACTGTGGGTGCTTGAAGCTGTTGGTTTTCTTGTTAACAGACCACTGTTAACAAGAATACAGGCCACTGCATTCTCAAAAGGGGACTTTTTAGTAAATCCTAAACTAAACGAATGGTTTGAGTTCTTACAACATACTAAGCCCACCACTCTTGCAGCCAACAATCCGTAACCAAAGCTAAAACTACCAATTAGGTGCATAATTGATCTTGTTAAGCCTATTGTTTGAACTGAGGCACACATGAGCAAATTGTTCCCCGATGATTTTCTAAAAGTCTAGCTCTCTAAATGTGCTTCAGATTAACTAGGTTTGAAGTGATGACACATCCCAGACTTAGAGGTCAGTCTCTGTAAAATGGGTCCCTGAAAATCTTCTTTTTTGTTCTCCCATCACGTGCTGCTTGCGCAAGTGAGGTTACACTCTCGCCAGCTGTTTCCACAGTCCGGTTACAAACCCCTCACAGCCCACTTGTAGGTCACGGCCCACAGGTGGGGGACCCCTGTTTTATTTCATTATTTGAGTTATAATGCTATTGCACTTTTTACTGTTGTAATTTTGATATTTTTATTCTCTGTGCCATTCAGAATAAGATAACCTATAAACTGCAAATAGTTTAATATATTATAAATTTCCAGATACTCTTTCTGTTCTTTGCATTTTTTACCAGAGGGCTTTTTACCAAAGTCCAATAAATCTGGTATGTTTTGCAGGGAGCTTCCTTTTCTTTCCTTTCTTATCTTATATTTTCTCATCTTTATCTTAGGATTGTAAGATGCTGCTTTTCTAGTCAGAGTGCCATCAGCATACATAGACATAAAGATGCTTTTGCTCCTGTGTAAAGATGGAATCTTTAACATCACAAAAAAAACAGCGCTCCCTACAGCATTGTAAAAGGTGGGAGAGTTATATGGTTAAACTCATCTATTTTTGCTGCTAGGTACCCTGTCAGCACAACTTAACAAACAGTAATAAAAAGAATCTGAAAATTCTCTCTACTCCTCCTATAGCTACAATAAATCAGTTTGATGTTTTCTGTGGCCTAATACTACAGACAGATTTCTGTGGTCACTAGGAGTCAAAAATAATTTAATGGCACATCATCATAATAAAAAGAAACCCACAGCTTTAAAAAGATTTAATAATGACTATAGAGAAACAAGGATCTTAAAAAGGAAGAAATTTTTGAAAAATATAATGAAAACCTTTCTCTCTCACAAACACATACACTCACTCACATACACACAATGCAAGCTCAGTTTTTAACTGCTGAATATTGTAGTTGCTATTCAGCAACACTTGGAGATTGCTTGCACCTCCAGGGATATTTTCTTGCTATTTTGCTGATATGGTTCCTAACTGGTGACAGTTTCAGATTTACATTTGGTCTATAGAAATTTTAATGTAATGAAATGTAAAAAAAAATGGAAGAGTGATATGGTTGGGCTCATCTATGTGTAATAATATATGAATTATTATACATAACAACTGCCTTGCTTAGCAATGGAAATTCTGGTCCCAGTTGTGGTTGTAATTTGAGGATCACCTTTACATGCTTTATCTAACAATCAGCATAGGGAAATATCCACAGAGGATATTGCTAACTGAGAAACTGCAGTGAAAATATCTGAAGCTCTTCCTTTTTGTAGTTTGCAATGGATCTCTGTGGACCTATTAGCCAGCGATGCTTTCTTGGGTTAGAGAGAGGTTAATCTGTTTGAAAAACCAGAAGACGGGGTTAACTTACTTTTTCAGAGAGTGGGGAAATTTAGGCTTAGCCCCAAACAGCCCTACTCTTATGATTGATTGATTAAGTTTAAATTTATGTGCCACCCACATCTCTGTGGTAATGAGTCTGAGCAGGCTACAAAGTGATAAAAGGGTAAAAAAGATAATATAAAATGATTAAAATTAAGAAGATTAAATAAGAAACTAAAACCAAGAGGGCTGATATTGATTAATGTCATACCCTTCAAAAATGAATTGTGTGTGACTGTATGTGCATGCGATAAGGCAGGACTAGAACTCAGTCTGGGATTTGTAGCCTGATGCCTTAACTGCTTCAACAAACTGGTTCAAAAAAAAATAAGTAAATAAAATAAGTAAGCAGTAGAAAATGACAAACAGGAACTTACAAACTCGTAACCTTCCATCGCATTAGCTGGAAGTTAAGGTAGCTGGCAACTAACAGACTTGTCTATCTAAGATTGTGTGCTATATGAGAGTCAAGCAATCATCCTTGACTATGAATTCTATACATGATAGGCCTATCTAACAGAAGTGGAAGGCTAGATGTGTATACTGGCATCCAGAAGGCCCAGCCCTTGAGGAAATGGAGCTTGTCATCTGATATTCAAAAGACTTTAAAATGCCATGGCTACTATTGTGCACAAGCACATAGAAGGCTGTGCTCAGACCATTTTTCTCATGAGAAAACACCATGTCTACCATTTTGTGCATACATTCAAAGTGACTTCGAGTGATTTACAAGATTAAAATAGACAAACTCATCAAATATGAGTCCTAACACCCAAGGCTAAGCAGTTAACCCCACTCACCATTCATAGTAGGAGAGCTCATCCACCTTTTGATCCAAATGCCTGGGGAAACAGCCATGACTTCAATGTCTTGCAAAAGGTTAACAGGATGACCCATTGAGCAGACATGACTCCATAGTCCAACAAGATGACATTAATTAATAGAAGGAACCTGGAACATACCCTATTGAGTATATTTGGGTGTATATGTTTGTGCATAGACAAGAAAGGCAGTTCTAAAAGTTATACTGTAGCTTTTCCATATATTTTTCTTCTCATGTTCCACAGTGTTATTTTTTCCAGTTACAGCATGGGCAACAAGTACATGGAAATACTGACTATTTTTATTGCCATCACTAATTTATATTGAACCAATTGAAAAAATTGTGCTTTACATAGAACAGGTTTGACAATTTTCTACTCAAAAGGCCTTACAATCTATTGGCAATAATGTTGTTTACTGACATTTCAAATGGCATTCCATACATACCACTACATATTCAAAACCATGAGGGCTAGGAGCTTCTTAATGAAAGTTGTATGTTGAGTTTAAGAAGCAGAAATATCTTATTAACAGCACCCCATCTTGAGATTGTGTTGAATTGCATATTTTAGATGATATGAAAAAGTCTTATTGCTAAATATATTATTTATATTAAATTATTTTTAAAAGACCTCATTCCAGGTAGGCCATTTTTATGCTGTATCGGGGCAATCAGTGTGTACCTTACTCCTACTTTCAAATCTGAAATTCAAAGCACTGCTGAATCTAACAGGATTTCTGGGTCACCATGTGTACCTTCATGTTATATCTTCTTTAAAAAAAATGTGGTTTTGATAACTTTGATTAAAGAAGACTGACTAATGTTAATGCTGAGTGGAAACCCCTTTTGCGTTTTTGGGATGAAATAAAAAAAAATAAAATTATGATTTGATTTGATTTGATTTGATTTATATACCACTCTACTCCCAAAGGAATCAGGACGGTGAACAGCCAACAGTAAGTAAATAAAT
Source organism: Masticophis lateralis (assembly GCA_030761175.1). Lineage (NCBI taxonomy): Eukaryota > Metazoa > Chordata > Lepidosauria > Squamata > Colubridae > Masticophis > Masticophis lateralis. Next base: position 39,620,013 of record JAUDYJ010000005.1, on the reverse strand, counting down.
AAATAAATATATATATATATATATATATATATATATATATATATATATATATACACAAAATTTAAAAACCCAAGTAAAATCAAATTAAATAGATTTGGCCCAGACAGATTAAAACTCCCCGATCAATTTAAAACAGATTAAAATTTAAACATTTAAAAGAAGAAGAAAAGTTAGGCCAGGCCCGCCTGGTGAAATAAAAGGTCTTAAGAGCGCAGCGGAAGGTGTGCATATCCGGAATCCTCCGTATCTCCGGGGAGAGCTTATTCCAGATAGTAGGTGCCCCCACAGAGAAAGCTCTCCCCCTGGGGGCCACCAGTTGACATTGTTTGGCCGACGGCACCCAGAGGAGCCCCTCTCTATGAGAGCGTACCGGCCAGTGGGAGGCTATTGGTGGTAATAGGCGGTCCTACAGATAGCCGGGTCCTAAGCCATGGAGCGCTTTAAAGGTAGTAACCAAGTCCTTGAAGTGCACCCGGAAGACCACCGGGAGCCAGTTGGTCCTGGTGCCTGTTGCAGCTTGCGCAGGAGAGGTGTTACATGGGAACTCTGCACCAGCTGGAGCCTCCAGGTGCTCCTCAAGGGGAGCCCCATGTAGAGAGCATTACAATAATCCAGGTGGGAAGTGATGAGGGCATGAGTGACCGTGTGTAAAGAGTCCCGATCCAGAAAGGGATGCAACTGGCGAATCAGGCGAACCTGATGAAAAATCCTCCCAGTCACCGCCGTCAAGTGCTCTTCTAAAGACAGCCGTGAATCCAGGAGGATGCCCAAGTTGTGTACCCTCTCCATTGGGGCCAATGATTCGCCCCCACTAGTCAGTGATGACGCCAAGTGACTATATCGGGATGTCGGAAACCACAGCCACTTGGTCTTGGATGGGTTGAGCCTGAGCCTATTCCTCCCCATCCAGATCTGCACGGCCTCCAGGCACAGGGACATCATTTCAAGGGCATCGTTGGGGTGATCTGGGGTGGAGATGTACAGCTGGGTGTCATCAGTGTACTGGTGGTACTTCACCCCGAAACCATGAATGATCTCGCCCAGCGGCTTCACATAAATGTTGAACAGGAGGGGTGAGAGGACCGATCCTTGCGGCACCCCACATATAAGGGGCCTCGGGGTCGACCTCTGCCCCATCAACACAGACTGCGACCGGTCGGAGAGAAAAGAGGAAAACCACCGCAACACAGTGCCTCCCACCCCTAACTCTTCCAACCAGTGCAGCATGATACCATGGTTGATGGTATCAAAAGCCACTGAGAGATCTAACAGGACCCGGACAGAGGAGCACCCCCTGTCCCGAGCCCTCCAGAGATCATCAACCAATGTGACCAATGACATGGATTTGATGATTAGATAACAGAAAAATGGAAATTATGTTGTAAAGTAAGAATTTAATGTGATACTTACATTACTTACGTCTACTATAAAGAAAGTCAGAAGTCACTTTTTTGCATTTCTTTTTCTTTGCTTTGCTTTCTTTTTGATTCTTTATTTCTTTCTTTTTCTACTTTAGACATTTGTTTTTGTTAGTTTTTTTCATTGAAAAATCAAATAAAGTTATTTTTTAAAAAATAAAATAGGTGTTTACCATAATTTGAATCTATTGGGTTTCTCCATGAACATCCCAAGGAAAAGAAGAGGAATAAGTGATTTTACTGTTGCACAAGTGATACAAATTATGAATATTATGCCATTTGCATCATATAACTGATGCAAATTATATAATGATAGTATAAAGCATGTGAAACCTTCATGGTTTCTATGGGACACTCTGTGACTTCCCTATAAAATTCTTGCTTTGCATGCACGGGCCTGCAAAACTGAAAGGTTAACTCGGTTCATTGCAGCTTAGCGTCCCTACAAATCATTATTTCTCTTGAAAGAGTTGAATGGCAAGTGTTTGAAATCTATTTTTAAAGCAATTTGCTATATTCTGCAAGTGGTGCAACTGAGACAGGATATGCTACCCTTTAAATTTCTGAAAAGACGTTACACAGATATCATGAAATAAAGAATTTAGTAAGGCAGATTTTGACTCTCCTTTAAGAGTCTGGGCAGCCAGGACTGTTTTAACAGCATTATGGGCCCCAGGCAAAGCAGTGTACTGGAGCCCCTATGATAACTACTCACAGGAATAAAAATGTAAATGGTTGCTAAAATTAAACATATATTTGCATGTTAGTATTAATAAAAAATGCAGTAAAATGTAATAAATATGTTGCTGTATTTATATGATACAAGGTAGATTGAAGGGTTAACATACAGAGATTAGTATGGGGCCCCTATGCTCGTGGGGCCCATGGGCAAGTGCCCATCAGGCCCATGCATTAAGATAGCCCTGTGGGCAGCCTTTTGTTAAGGATGCTTTAATTTGGATTCCAGTATGGAGCAGGGGAATAGAGTTTTCCATACCTCTTTAGGTGACCACCACATCCAGATTATTACAGATTATTACCAATAATCATCCAGATTATTACAGCCCACATACCTAGATCTAGTTTTTGAAAAATATTTGGTATGGTTTACAAGAATAGCTTCCCAGTTAAAATACTAATGGCAGAGGAAAAGGGTATAGGAAAATAATCAGATGCAAGCAAGTTCTTGCTTGACAATCTGCAAGACTCACGACTTGTTCAATTGGACAGTAAGCCATCACAAGTCTTACAATATGTGAGCTCAGCTATTGTGCCTCTTAGCCCAGGCATTTGGTGAGGGTAATCAAAGCCCCTTCCTGGATGTGGGTTGCTCTAGTTGTTGGCCCCTTTGTGCCATCTTTTGTTACATTGTTTGTTTTTATTATATCAATGTTATTTCTTCTGATTTTATAAGTGAACCACCTAAAGTTGCTGGGGTTGTGCAAAGTAAAATCTAATTAATAAATAAATAAACCATTAGTTGAAGGTGTTACATGAACATATTATTTAATAAACCACGGTGAGGCATATCATAAATGTAATGCCAAATGCATTGGTGTGCTTCTTTTCATATAGGGGTGTGTGTATGTTTTCATTCAACTACCCCAGGGGGTGTCAAACTCATGGCGTCATGGTGGCATCACGTTATGCCACCATGACGTTATATATCAGGACTTTTTTCCCCTTCGCTAAACCAGGTGTGGCCAGTATATGACGCATCTGGCCCAAAGACCGGGAGTTTGACAGCCCTGAACTACCCTGTCACAACCAGCTTGAAAACACTATAGAAACTCGCCTTAGCATTAGTGTTCCCATAATGTTGTTGAGGTTCAACAGCTGAAATCTTAACCTCCAGTTCAGCAGCAGCACAAGTGGATGGGCGCAGGCTTAATTGAAACCTTGAGTGTGGTGGCCTTGTCACTGCTGAAAATTCTTGCTTGCTTGTATCTTCCTGATGAAGACAATGTGACTTGCATCATTTCATCATCTTCCTTGAGAGTAAGGTTTCAGCCTTTTGAAAGATTGAAAGGATGGAGTTTTTTTAAAAAAATTGAAGAAGCACACAGAGCACTGTGTATGACGTAACTATTTCTCAATCCTATCCAGGATAAGGAATGGATTTGAATGGGAGACAGTTTCAACTGTGTTTTATTACCAGGATGGGAGAATCAAGAGAGGAGGAAATTGGAGAAAAAGAAGCAGAGAAGCAATTATAGAGTATCTAAAAGTAGTTAGTTCTCATTAATTTCTGCTGAGTTTGAACTAATTTGTTCCTTGGTTTCATTAGGGAAAATTTATTACTTTGGATCCTACTCTGAATTTCCATGGGTGGTGCTCTATTTCAACGAAGAAATAATAATAGGTGCTCTTGTTGTTGTTATTTATTAAACTTGCATGCTGACTGATTCTTGGTGACCGAGTTAAAGAAATTACAACAGAATCACTAAAACATAAAACGGGGACATCATGTCTGCAATGTACATTTCAGAAATGATGTTCACCGTGAAACTTTTTAAGATGGTGATGTTTTCTATTAAATAATAGAAGTTAAAAAAGAATAGAAGTTAAGAATAGAAGTTAAAAGGCTAGAATCAAATGGGTGTATCCCTGTAGTACCGGGGGGGGGGGGGGAGGGGGGAGGAAGATTTAACTCCATTCTTTTTTTTTTCATTTGCAAATCCCATCTTGACATTCCATACAGAACCCCTTAGACCAAACAAACAACATGCCTGACTTCATTTGGCCCAGCCAATTTGATAATCTGTAAGCCTGTTTACATTAGTATTTAAGGTTGTCAACAATTGTAAAATATTTGATGATTTATCACTTGTTACTTGCATGTACACTGAGGGTTTATGCACTGGAGTCAAATTCCTTGGGTCTCCAATCACATCTGGCCAATAAAGAATTCTGTTCTTTCTATTCTATGTCTCATGTAGACTTCTTTTTGGTAAAGGATGACCTGGAGAACGGAACGTGCTTGCTAAGACTACAGAAAGTGGATGTGATTACAGTGAATAGAAAGAAGCATAATGGAAATTATGATAAAATGCTAGGAGGTGCATGTGGGTGTACTTAGCTTAAAGTACTTTTGTTTTAACGTAGTCCAACTTCCTAAAAGTTTAAAATAGTATAAAAAGAAAGTTATTTTTGGTTGTTGATTCATAGATTTTGCGTCTGAAATAAATCAATCCTTCCCATTATCTCATTCAGCTGAAATAAGGCCTGGGTCTACAGTGTAAGCCTAGGTCCCAGGTACACTGAGGTAAAGGTAGATAATATTTAATTGATCTGCCTTATTTATATAGGTACTTATCAGCTGCTGTGTTTGTCAACCTCTGCAGCTTTAAAATATGTGAACTGCAACTCCCAGAATTCCCCTGCCTGCATGACAAACACTGGTCTAGACCCTAGAGTCAGATAAATTAATCTGCCCTGTAAATTCAGCAAATTAGATGCAAATTACATTAGCTTAGGACAGGGGTTGGCAACCTTAAACACTCAAAGAGCCACAAAGGTCATAACCAGAAGCCTCCGTTCAATTCTGGAGCCGGTTCAGTCCAGTTCCCCCACCATAGTCTCCTCCTAGCGCAGCATCCTTTTTCCTCTACCTGTCCTAATCAAAAGCCCTATCAATTGTGGAGCCGACCAGCAACAGGGAGCCGCAGCAGAGGGATGAAAGAGCCACATGTGGCTCCAGAGCTGCAGGTTGCTGACCCCTGGCTTAGAAAATTGGTTCTATATTTTAATAAAGCACAAAAGGCTTTCTATTTTTATTAGCTGGTGGATTGTTAAGTTTTATTTATTTATTTATTTTATTTATTTGTTTAGATTTGTATACCGCCCTTCTCCTTGCGGACTCAGGGCGGTGAACAGCCAAATAAACATAGTACACAAAAGTTAAACAATATCTTTAAAAAAAGCATATAACTTTGGCTAAAAATTAAAACCATTAACCATTAAATATTTAAAATACCCAACCCTATAATACAGATCTTAAAAATTCAGCGGGGTCAGGCTAGACCAGCAAGCTGAAAGAGATGAGTTTTCAGGGCCCGACGAAAAGTCCGGAGGTCAGCAATTGTTCTCAGTTTTGGAGGAAGATCGTTCCAGAGGGTAGGGGCTGCCACAGAGAAGGCCCTCCCCCTGGGGGTCGCCAGCCGGCATTGTCTGGCTGACGACACCTGAGGAGACCCTCTCTGTGGGAACGCACCGGCCGGTGGGAGGCTATTGGCGGCAGAAGGCGGTCCCGTAAGTACCCTGGTCCTAAGCCATGGAGCGCTTTAAAGGTGGTCACCAACACCTTGAAATGCACCCGGAAGTCCACAGGTAGCCAATGCAGCTCGCGCAGGAGAGATGTCACATGGGAGCGTGTGACACATTTAAAAACGTGTACAAATTTTATAAAAAAACTCCACAAAATAAAAAACAAGAGACACAAAAAAGAAAAAGCAAGGATAATTTAAACAAAAAAGCAATGAAAAAACGGAGTTTCAGACTATCTATAGGTATCATGTGTCCATTAAATATTAAACAGCATTTAAAAATTCCTAAGGCTAAATGAAAGAATAAATAACACTCTGTTGTTGCAAAAGCCGTGAAATCCGTGCCAAAGGGAAATATTGCAAGACATTTTGTACGATTTGTAAGAATAGGCAGGTCGCCTTCCTCGACAGGGACTAGGAACCTCCGAAAGCCACGCGGCTCACGTGATTTTGACACTTCTCTTTTTTGTGTCTCTTACCGTTGGAAGCGTTGCGTAAAAGCGGGTTCAATCAATACTTTTGGGTAAATCTCCCAGCAGCGAGAGTGCCCCTGCTGGGTCGTTTGCAATCAAAGCCCAACGGGTCACAGGTCGCAGACTCAACTCTTACCAACCGAGGCATTGAGGGGAAAGAAATGCGGAATGTGCGCGTGCTACTTGGACGGTAACGCGCGCTTTCAGTCGTCCCCCACCCCACCCTCGGCCGCGCGCTGCCTTATCTATGACTCTGTTCATAAAGAAACCTCACTGAACTAAGCAGGGCTGAACTAAATATGAACAGCATATTGAGATGCGTGTGTTGGCGACACAGCCGGAAACAGCAGGAAAGGTGCGCGCAGAGTGAGCGCGCTTCCAGGACACCGAAAGGGGCGCCCCCCTCCCGCCCCCCGAGACAGTATCTCCTTTCGGGGGATTTGAAGTTGAGGCGAAGAATTTGCTGACGTTCCGAATAGGATCCGTCCAACTTCCTACACTCTGCAAGTAAAGCCAAACAAAGCGGGAGGTCGGGCGGGGCTACGAAAAGTCCCCAGATAGAGCCGACCTGGAACCCCACACCTGCTTCTCTGGAGTAGCCGCCGGGAACCGGACCTCTTTTACGTAGACGAGGAAAGAGGGAGGGGAAAGCCACGTATCCTCGACACTTGGGAGCGTAGGGCAGGCTTATAAGAACTGCAGCGCCCGCTCTTTCCATAGGGGCTCATGGAAAGGGAGAATCGGAGCGAGCGCGGGATTCGATTGTTACTGCAACGGGCGCCCAGCGCGGACTCAAGGCGAGGTGGTGCGGACGCTTCGGCAGTCTCGAAAGATAATGGGGCTTCAGTCCGAAAACAGCAAAGCTTCGGCAACCGAGGATAAGCCTCCGAGGCTCAACACCTGCCCGGGCAAGGTCTTCTGTAACATTAAGGTAAGAAGAACCTTCGCTCCGAGAGGAAGAGCCTGGAGGTGGTTGGGAAGGAGCCAGCCTCGCCACTGGCTTTGTTTGCAGAGGATTGACTCCGTTCCCTTACCCACCCACCTCTCCACTTTCTAGGGATAGAGCGGGGTCGAGATGCGCTGGCTGCTATTCGCCCCTGTCAGCACAGCCCTTCTTGCCTGGCTCTTTTGGTCTCATCCGAGCCACCTTCTACTGGGCAGGTTTTCAATTGGGAAAAGTTTAATAGGCAAAATCCACCTGTATTTAATTCAGATTTCCAAACCTAATGGGTTTCTTGGAAGCTGTATCCAACCCTTGAACTGAGTACAGTGCATCAAGACTGTGCACTTATTAACTCATTGAGTCGCCACATTTATAAGGTCCCCTGACTCTATAAAAACTCTGAGTGACAGGGAGCATTAAAAACAACAAATAATAATATAAACAGAGAGAGGACCAATGCACGCCTAGAAGAAGAAACAAAATCAAACACTCAAAATCTTATACTGTAGTAGGAAGGGTTTTTTTACACATTTGGGCTCAAGCCCTGGAGAAGAAAAACTTTAAACCCTGTCAGGAGAGAGGCTTTGTGGGAGATGCTGTTCCAGAACACATATTCTGTGAAAGAGGAATAGGATTCCTGATTTACTGGGAAGTAAATTAATAGGAAATGCCTAAGATATTATAAAGCTTTTGTGGGAAGTAAGATTTAGACCATCCTGGGCAACTTAGATAGGAAGTTTATGAAATCAACTGGTATTCATTTCTGAATAAACAATGTATTTACTCTGTATGTATGTGGTATAATTATCATTTTTGCAGTGTACTAAAGCATATGCTATATTGTAAAAAAACAAAATTCTTTAAAACCAAAATTCTTTACTTGTCCATACCTGTGTGCTTTTACTGTGATTCACACTTTAATTAAGCTGGAGCATTAGGTGACACATCAAATTGGGTTTGCTTCTTGGAGAATACAGACAAATGCTCACTTCTTTGACCTGTCTTCAGATCCAAGTACTACTACAAATGTGTCCTGTAGGTTGTTTTTACACCATCCATCCACCTTATTGGCTCTCTTCTGCCACTCCCTTTCCCTTTTTCGAAGCATGGTTTTATTTTATGTTCATCATCTGTTTGCATCTCATATTCAAATGGTTTGAATTTCTACCTACTAGTCACTGCCTGAGGGGAACAATCAGCCTTCATTTGTCCCAGGATTTATTACTTAATTCTTCTTGCAGTCTGTTTTTCTTATATGGACCATCTCTAGAAGGCATTTAACTTTTTTCTATGAGTTTTACTTAATGCCTGGCTTTCATGATAGTATATGATCATGAATTTTTTCTTCAATCTTTGGGGACATCCTTCATGATCTTGCTTAAATATATCATTGACATTCCTTCCAGAATATCCCTTCTCTGGCAGGTTGTCTACCTTTATCTTGTTCTGAGCTCAAAAAAATAAAATTATCCACCAACTTCACTTTTTGTCATCCACTGTACATCCACTAAGCATTAGTGCTTTCTAATATTTTAACACAAAGTCAGGTATTGCTTTCCCCACTTTTGCTTTCACAATGAGCTCTTTAAAGTGACGTCTTCTTTTGGCAAATAAAGTAGGGTTATCAACACAATTTAAATTGATGTTTCAGACTCTTACTAAATAAATTATTGGAAGTGATTCTTGCTTGCTTTGCAATTCTGAACCCTTTCAAATTCTGTTCCTGCAGTACTTTCTTATACATTATAAAGTCTTTCCAAAAATTATATTTTTTTCTGACATCCATTATTCTGATATTAACTACAAGCTTTGCTGTAGTTAACAAATCAAAGATAACTCATCTTTTTATATTACTTTATAAACAAGAATAGACCATCTTAGCTATCTGTTCTTGGGTCCCTCTGCTTTTTCTGAAACCTGCTTATTCATTTGGGATTTCTCTGTCCCTATATGGCTCCTTTCTAAGATGCTTGTTTGCATAAGAATTTGTAGTTCAGCAACTTGCACATTCTCTGCCATATGTATAAACTGTAATCCTTTTCTTTCTCTAGGCCATATAGTGTCTGTGTTGAAAGAAACAGTAATAATTTAGCATCTTACCCTATTGTTTTCAACCATTTTAAAGTATACTTTAAATCTTACTTTCCTACCTGACCACTGTTGTTCTTCACTTTTTGGTGAATAGCTTTCTGAACATATTATCTTTTTGTCATCCTATAATACTGTCCATAAACAGCTTGAGTACAGCTATTTCATTATTCTTTGATCACATTTTTCTCTATAGAATTTTTCCACAACTGAGTATTCCTAACTAAAATGCATGTTTTCCTGTAGTTTCTCCAATATTCTTACCTTAAAAGTATTGGTCATTTTATTTTTCTCTATTAGCTGACATTTTTATTTAATAGGGTTTTTTTTGTCTTTTATTGCTTGATACCAGAAGGTAATATTCAGAAGTATATTCAGTTAATATATACACTTTTTCTTGCCCAAGGCAATTAAGATAACTAATTCTGAATCTTTTCATTTTGAGAATATTGTTTTTCCACTTTAAGTTTCTCATGTGTCTCACTCTTGTTATAGATCCTCAGTTTTAGTTTCATATAAATGAAGTGTGCTAAATATTTCACTTTCTGGATGAGGCTGGATTGAGATGTCAGGTGATCACACAAAAAAGGGGATCAACCTATTCTTCAAAGTACCTGAGGGCAGGACTGGAATTACGGAAAATTATCAAGGAGAGATCCTAAACTAAGAAGAAATTTTCTGACAGCAAGAACAATTAACCAGTGGGAAAGCTTGCCTCCAAAAGTTGTGGATGGTCCTTCAGTGGAGGTTTTCAAGAAAGGATTGTCCATGAATAGTATAAGGTATCATGCTTGAGCAGGGGTCCAGACTAGTAGACATCCAAGGGCCCTTTGAACTCTGTTATTCTGTACTCTGTATTTATATTTTGATTGCATGTCACCTAGATTTCATTTTATTGGCATACTTACTCTTTTAGCTTTCTAAACTTAATCCATATATTCACTATAGTCTATTCCACAATCTGCCCCGGTAGTGTACTAGATGACTGGAGTGCATTTGTGTATCTTTTGCTTTCTACTACATAATTTACTAGATTCTGATATTGTATATATTTAGTAATACCCCGAATTTATTGACACTCTTGAAGATGTTGCCAATTGGATTGTCTTCTGTTTATGTATTTGTACATTACTGGATTTACTCAGTCCAATTATTTAAGTTATTTCAGGTTCTCCCACATCACTTATTTGCCTTAAAATCACAAGTAATATCAGTGCCTTTTCTTTATAGTGTGTCTAAGAACTCTTGCAATTAGCCACATAATTCCTCAAAGTTTTCTTATATCAGGTGTATCAAGCTGGTTGGTTGATCAGTCAATCAGTTATTCATTCATTCATTTCCCACCTTTATTATTTTTTTACAAATAACTCATGGTGGTCATTAGGTTATGACCTAGTATCTTGTTTGATTGTTACCACTTTGTTCCTTCATATGGTTTTATGCCTGAATCATTTAATTATGTGAGTTAGAGTGCCAAATTCTGGTCTACTTATGTTTACCTATCCCTGCTTTGACAACATAACTTTTTCTAATATCTGATAGTAATATCAGTGTCTTTTCTTCCCCTTGCTTTGTTTTTAAGTTTCCTTGTAAAATTGAAAAACTTTTCGCTACTAGTATAATTAGTGACCAGATTTTCTTATAGTTGGGTACATGATCATTTCTAGATCAATTTTTGGAAGTTCAGAGCTTTTTTCTTGTAATAGAGGAGCTCTTCTGTGTCTCATCACCTGAGATCTCAAGCAAGCCACATCAAAAAAGTTTTATTGGCAGAAACACAGAAGTGGTTTTCCACTGTTTTCTTCCAGTTTGGAAGAAATTTTGGAATGCCTTAATAGGTTTGTTGCAATGATTAATCCAGAATCCTATTTATTCTCATCCCCGTTGTGGATTACTTTTAGTTTTTCCCCTCCTGGTTTAGCTTTAACAGCAAGGGTTTCCCTACAGAGAGCTCCTGCCTGTTTTTTCTCACTGATATGATTGATGTATCATTAAGTCAGTATCAATTCTTAGCAACCAATACTTCTAAAGAAATATCTATCTCCAACTTGGGCATTCAAGTCCTCTATGGATCTGCTTATTGCTGTAACCCAGTCCATTAGTCTTATTATTGATCATCCTTCTTCTTTCCTTCTATCTTTTCCAGCATTACATATTTTTCAAGATATTTACATAATATATCCAAAATATGGTAACTTTAAACTGGTCCTTTGTGCAATTTTGACCTTTGCAGGTATAGACAAATCCCAGCATCTGAATATACTTCCCAATATCTTAATTGCTGCTCTACTAAGTACTATTCTGCAATGTATTTTTGACTGCTAATTTCTTTTTGTTGATTGCTGCTATGCAATCAGACTCTGTGTATAACTTCAGTATCTTCACTGTCAATTAAGGCTGTCTGTTGTACCTGTTTTCATTAATTTGTTCTTTATATGTAATCATAGTCCCATTTTTAATTGTGCTCATGACTTTCTTGACTAGGGCTTGGACAACATTTGCATTTTCATCTGTCAAAGTAGCATCATTAGTATGTGCAGATTATTAATCTTTCTTCCTCCAATTTACCTGCTTCCCCCAGTCCTCATTTCCTACCTCATCGTGGCAGAGAAGTATGCCTGGGAGGTTTGAGCAAGAATTTTGGGAGTGTATATTAGGTGTATGAAATCCCAGTAGAGTCAGTACGGCATAAAGATAATCCCAGTTATCCAGTTAAAGCAAACAGGTGCTTATATTGGATAATAGTAACATAGGAAGAAGCTGGAGTTGTACGGTAACTTCTGTGACAATGGCAAAGTCATTTCATACTGCACAGAAAAAGGCAATAAGTAAACCCCTCTTGTATTCTACCAAGAAAACTCACGAAGAGACACTGTTGTGGTAGGAAGGTTCAATAGCTTTAGTGAGACAAAAAGACTCCTAACATCTCCCTTGTTGTGATATTAATAGTAATCCCCTGGGATTAATGTTACAAATTAATTAGTAACAAGAAGAAAACATTTTTAGAGATGGCAAATACTCATACATTAAATTGTTCTTTTTTATTTTTACCCACTAACTAGAGTTTTATTGAATAACAAATTGACAGAATGAATTATGGTTTTGTCTGGGGAACTGAAGATTTCAGCACATTTGCCATCTGGATAACTTGTCCTCTGTTTTATTTGTGTTAGTATTAATCAAATCAGAACATTTGAATTAATCACATATGCTCTTCAGACAGTTATGCCTCTCCTCTATAAATAGTTAAAAGAACTGCCTGAAGAATTTAGCACCATTTCCAAATTCATGCATCCTGTCTCTTATGTACAAATAACAGTGCCATTCAAAGGAAGCCGTACATGCTGGTGCTCTTGCTGACTGAAGAATGTATAAGTGATGAAATGTAGTCTCTGTCACGTATAGCTCTATTTTTATATATATTGTTTCAGCTGGGAAAGACAGGGCAGCTGGGAGAAGCAAAAATGAGACTCCTGGTAATGAATATCTGGTAAATATAGCAGTGCAACAGGGTGAAAAAAGGATTTCCACGGGAGGAAAAATGATGTGCTGGACTACAGGCAGATAAAAGTTTGCAATTTATATGAATATAACTGTCTGTTAGTTTTTACCCATAGTCTACCTCCCCACCCCCTCCTAGCCCATACACTTTTTCTTCTTTAAAAGCATCTGAGCAAATATCCCATTTCTGAATTCTGGCAGGTAGTACAACGTGAGGTCAGACCATATATAACAATATTTGCAGTTGAAATATTTTGTGCTAAGTTTAATTTTCTGTACTTTTTAAAAATCATTGAAAGAGAAAAGAAAATAAAAGTTGAAATTTTCTACATAAATTGCTTCCAGAACTTTATAGCATGGATCATTGCGTAGACATCAACCAGATTCGCTACAAGCGAGCACCATAGTACTAGAAACAAACTCGTGTGCATAATTTTTGGGAGCCTACTGGTCAAATCTTAGGGACAGATTCTAGATCAAAGTCTGTGTAATTGATCAAGAGGAAATTAAGTTTTGTTCTTTGCATGTTTGAATCAGTCAACACTGGGAAAGTCCTGAAGTGGGACTTTTCCCTACTACCAAATTGGTACAGTCAGACACCACCCAAGTTCTGTCCTTGAGGGAACATAACAAAATTCCAGCAAATCGTTTGGTGTTCTGTCTCTGTTGCATAATTTCAAGTCATTATAGACTGGTATTGCTTGTGTGACAGTTGTTATAGGCAGTGTGAGTGGTTTTATCCTCTGATTTTGTTGCTGTTTTTTCTTCAACAAGCCACCATCCATTGATGAAAATTGCAATCCATCAAGGCATGTAAGCAGGAATGGGGCAAAGCTAACAGACTTTGCATGGAGTGGTTTCTCTAAACTAGCAAATAAACAGAACAAAATGTCTCTTGTCTTGAATCATTTTGGATCAAAATCAAACATCTGTTTTGTCCCCAGCATTTTCAAGATTGGAATTGAACCAATAACTGAAGTGTACAAAAATTGGATTTCTATAAGGGTCAGTAAAGCCCGACAAACCTTTCTTTGTCGGGAAAATATACCATTGCTCTAACTCAGTGTTCCTCTACTTCAGCAACTTTCAGATGCATGGACTGTTGGCTAAGGAATTCTGGGAACTGAAGTCCTTGCATCTTAAGGTTAGCAAGATTGAGAAATGCTGCTCCACATTACTTTGCATTCTTCTTTTACCAAGCACACTGGTGCAGTGTTCTGTGTGGGCTTACATGTTTCAATGACATACATAAAGAAAATTAGAGTCTTTGGACAATATTTTAAAGTATAAAAAACTATTGTAGTCTTACAACATCTTTTCTACAAAATTCAAACAAGGGGCTTTTCAAGAAAGTAGATTCTTATGGACATTTATGTTTTTGTAGCGATGAGAACTTCCATTCAATCTCAAACACAGTGCTTTGTCTGTTACATTTATTCCGCATTTATCAGATCAATGGGATTTTAACATTATTTTTTCATTAAAAAAAAACCCTGAGCAACATGTGTTTCTCAGCAAATGAGATTCTTTGCAAACGTTTATTGTACCTGTGTACAATAGTTTGGATATAGCACTATCAAGAGAAACTATGGAGTGTTTTCATGCAGCATATACCCACTTTTTTTTAGACATTCCCTCATTATTTGCTTAGCATTTCTGATGTTTCTTGTGGTTTTCCTTTCTGAGGTGAAGCTCTGATGATAGAATTATTTTATTGTTTCTCATGTTTATCTTTTAGAATGGCATAATTGCTCTCATTAGCTTGGACTGATTCCAAGGCTTCCTTCCCACGTCATTTATTTGCTCGTACACCTGGTATAATAATCTTAATCCCAGGAAGTGCATTGTACAAGGGAGCGGTATTTGGACTTGCATGTCAGTATGCCATGCAGATACTAACAGCTCTGCCCTGTTAACTTAATGTAAAAGAAAGACCAGCATCAAGAATTTACCTGTACTAAACACATGGGCTCTATCGAAAGCTAAGAAAATGGCATTGCTATCCTAAATCCATTTTTGTCATTACAATGCACAATATTACTGCTTTTAAATCTGAGATCTATTAGCTCAAGATAATGGAGTTCCTGTTTGTTTTGTAGCGGTGTTTATAAAATGCCTTTCTTAAACTATTCCAGCAATAACATACATCGATTTAGCATAGAACTTTGCATGCAGAGATTGTTTTCCCCACCCCTGCCTGTTTAAACTTATGGATGAGCCTCACCATACAGTTGAATCATTTCCTGATGACTTATACAGTGTAACTGAGCTGTTTATAAAGAAATTAAAAGTAAGCCTTCTTATATCATTCTGCTTTTCTATCTGCTATGTGAATTGTTGAATCATGGGTGTCACCAAGAGATGTGGGCTGTGGTATTGGCAATTGAGACTGCTGAATGATTAAGCAACAAGTCCTGATCATTAAAAGTTCATATCAGGTTTGCCTTTCGGCACTTAGAAGTGGAAAGGCAGGCTAAGTCAAATAATATGGAGTACCCATAGCCTGCTGATTACAGGAGATGAGTGAACAGTAGGTTAAGCACCTTTAAAAGGTTAAATAAATTATCTTATTGGCTTTCACATAACAGCCTTTCAGGTGTATTAACTGCCAGAATTCTACACAGCATGAACAAAATCTTTACTATTGTGGAATCTGGGATTTCTTGTTCCACTTTGGGAGTATCCAGTTAATTAGAGGATTGGTGGTTCTTCCATGCTTCATATATATGACGTTAGAAAGGGAGAAAATGTTAAATATAGTAATGTCACAATAACAGTGCTATCTGGCACGATTTACTGAAATATATTCAGATATAACCAATCACAGCAGCAGTGAAAATGGAAACACTACTTCCTTGTTTAATAGGAATCGGCATAAGCAGGCTCATTGAAAATGTAACAATTCTGAGCCAAAGAAAGGTGACTGGTAATTTATATAAATTGAAATCTGCTTTGTATTGATATATTCTGCTTCCAGTAGGCTTAGAAATAGTTAAGGAGCTCTTCTTAGCTTCTTGAATGTTACCAGATGTTTCCCATAAAACTTGCTTTTACTATAACTTGGACCCTGGTAATGTTTTTTCCTAATGTGAACTGTAGCACCTTTTTATTTGCTATCTTGCATTTCCATTTAAGCATCGTGTTTCTGCCCTCTTGTCCTCAAGTCCTACCCAGTGCACAAAAGCAGTCCTTGTCCAAAGAAAGAGATGGCAACCCTTGAGCAGTAAATTGTGGCTCATTTTTGATTTTGAGAAAACAAAATCACAAAGGCTAATTCTTTCCATGTTATCTTTGAGAAGTCCCATAGGACCAGTGAGGAGGGCACTTTGTTCTCCTTCAAACTGAAGGAAAAGTATCTAAGAAGCTACCGATCTGTCAGTTTGACAGCAATGCATGAGAAGGTTTTGGAGCAGATATAAAGACACTGAGCTGTGATCACATTGATCAGTATAGACTTCATAAATTTTGCCAGATTAATTTTATCAACTGTGTGACTAAGTGGATGTTGTAGAATTTTTTTGTGCTTCTGTATGCTTAGTAGGTAAGATGCCGAGCTTGTCGATCAAAAGGTCAGCAGTTCAGCAGTTCGAATCCCTAGTGCTGCCTAATGGGGTGAGCTCCCATTACTTGTCCCAGCTTCTGCCAACCTAGCAGTTTGAAAGCACGTAAAAAATGCTAGTAGAAAAATAGGGACCACCTTTGGTGGGAAGGTAACAGCATTCTATGCACCTTTGGCATTTAGTTATGCCGGACACATGACCACGGAGACGTCTCCGGACAGCGCTGGCTCTTTGGCTTTGAAATGGAGATGAGCACCGCCCCCTAGAGTCAGAAATGACTAGTACACATATATGTGAGGGGAACCTTTACCTTTACCTTTACCTTTATGCATTTGGTTTAGTATTGACTCCTAACAGCTGCCCAGACAAGTCCCTGCAATTTTCTTGGTGAGGCTTTTTGGAAGCATTTGCCATTGCCTGCTTCTTAGTACTGAGAGAGAATAACTGGCCCAAGGTTACCCAGATGGCTTTATGCCTAAAGCAGAGAATAGAACTCATGTCTCCCAGTTTCTAGCCCAGGGCCTTAACCAC
Organism: Masticophis lateralis; assembly: GCA_030761175.1. Classification (NCBI taxonomy): domain Eukaryota; kingdom Metazoa; phylum Chordata; class Lepidosauria; order Squamata; family Colubridae; genus Masticophis; species Masticophis lateralis. The sequence continues at coordinate 39,603,234 of JAUDYJ010000005.1, read as the reverse complement.
TACACCAAACTCACCCTTATATAGATCTAATAAACTTGATTTATGCAAAGCATGTGAGAGTGTATCCGCACAATTCTTTTATTAACAAACTAGTTAAGCATGAGCACAATGGCATGGCCTTGTCTGTAACTTATTAAGGTATGAAGTAAGATCCCTCCTGGATTCTCTAGCCTTCAGTCCTTTTCTTAATAGCTTGGTTGAAGATGCAGAGGGAATGCTTGCCCTATTTATATAAGATGTAAATTTGAGTTAGATGGTGAATCTCCTCAAAAAATCCCATAAAAAATAAAATAATCTTTATTGATTAAATGAGCTACTGAAAATAACAGAATGAAACATGCACAAAGTTTTTCATCGGGGAAACAAAAATTAACTGCACAAGTCGGTTGTGGGAAATGCCTTATGAAAACAATTTTGGAATAGCAATAGATTTCAAACTCAATGAGAAGTGTATTATGGTTGCAAAAGTGGCAAATGCAGTTCTAGGTTATAACAACAGAAATATTGTACCCTGTCATCAAAAATAATAAGTTAACTATATCATAAGAACTATGATGAGAAAATAAATTGGAAATGGAATTGGGGTTGGGAACCGGATATGCATTTCAAAAAAAAACCTGAAAGGATTTCAAACAGGAAAAAAAAATCAAGGCTTTTTCTCTATGTATTCTGAATGCTAGATTTATTATAATAAATTTAAGTTCTATGAACACAGATTGTATTGCATATTAGGAATTTGTTTCTCTAACAGAGCAATTTGCCAGTGGAATTAATTCCTGAGGGAGTGGAGGGGTTCAAATAAAGGCAAAAGAGTCATTGGGAATGTTTTAATTGGGATTTCTATGTTGAGCAGTGTTCTCAATGCCTAAAGGCATATTCCAAGTTCTGAAGTCTTAAATCTCAGGGAGGAATGCCCCTCCAAAATAAGGTTAGTTTAAGAAGGAAGGATAGGTTAATACTGGAGCAGTTGGGAGCAAAGTCTAGGTAGGATATTAGTAGAAGGAAAGTTAATCAGTTTAGATCAAGAGAAGTGAAAGTGAACTGAAGAATTATCGACTAAGAGGAGATAATAATTAGTTATTTTCTAAATGAGGAAAAAACACATAGAAATTGGGAAAACATGGGGTAAAACATACACAGGGAGGAACTGTGAGTTTGCAAATAAACCAAATTGAAACTGAAGGACTGTTTTTAACAACAGCAGTAAGAACTGTTTTAATCAATTGATAACAAAGCTGACAGGTTTATACTACAGGTTTTGGGAAGAAACTTTGGACTCTAATCAGCATGTGGCAGAATATTTATACATTTTAATTTTATCCTTTACTCACAGAATTCAAGACAGTTTGCATGGGTTTCTCCTGTCCTTTCTCAATTGGGTTAATAATGACTGAATTCATGCATGATTGATTTTTTGGATAAACTTCTGTTTACAAATCACGTAAATTGGCTTTTCAGATCACACTATAAGCCAAAACCAAATAACATTTTGCTATAGTGCAATGTGCAGACTAAAGTAGTAACTTGTCCCAGTGAGTCCCATGGCTGAAAGAAGATTTCATCCTAGCCAATACCTCTTCCCACTTCTAAGAAAGCAAGTGCTAATCAGAAACATATCAAGCCTCAGAGTAGTATCTCTCAATCTCAGCAAATTTAAGATGTGAATTCCCTTAGCCAGTCCACATATCATAAAGGTTCAGAAATACTGCCTTAGGGAACAAACAAGCTTGGGCTTCAGAATCTGAATAGGGAAAAAGATTATTGTAGATAAAGAACAGATTCCAGTACTCCTATATGATTTGGAATTTTAAAGTTAAATTTAGTATAACCAATTGGGGGTTTGATCCAAGGAGCTGGATTCATACTCCAGCAATCTTATTTCCTTAATTATAGTTACATTGATTACCAGAAGACACCATTTCATCCTATTAAATCTCATCAGACATGGGTAGCTAGTTATTATGAGATTCAAAAAGCATCAGGAATTGAATTCACAGATCTTTTAACAACTATATGCATTATTTTAACTTTAGGAGCTATCTAAATTCTGGGGCTTAGTAGTTGCAGGAAAAGAAATGTCTGATGAGTTCCAATAGGATGAAACTGGTCACATGGCACCTCCTGGTGGCCAGTGCTGAAAATACAGTAGCAGGTTAGACTATAGATTATAAAATAGAGAAGTCATGTAAAATTCCACACATGAAGGCCTGACAGATATGTGTATCTCTCTGATCTGAGATTTTAAAGGAAGGAGGTCTGTATATATATTTTTGATAGCTGTTTGAATGACAGGTTGTCAGTCTGTCTCAGTTTTACCTCCCTTTGATGTGATAAAACTACATGTGATTCAATAGCCAATTTAAGCCTTACTTCAACATGATAAGTACAACCTCTTATTAGGTCCTGATCCTATGCCAGTGTTGCTTCAATTATATTAGCATCCTGAAGTCATTCTAGCATTCTGCAATCATTCATACATTCAGTATAAAGGTCTCCCTGGGAAAGAACAAGATTAATGACATTATGCAGGCCTTCAGTTGTATGTGCAGTGGGATAATGATAATACAGACAACTATTTGTTTGAAATATTAATTTTATTTCTAGTCTACTTAAAAATATCAATATCAAGATCTTTATAAGCCATGGGTGGGGAAAACAGGGAAGAGTTTTGTGCTTTTCAGGGCACTGCTGAAATTGAGACAAATGACAATGTTGAGAATTACTTAAGCAGAATTTCCTAAAAAGGCCAGTACTTTTTCAAACATTAACTTCATCCAGATACTTCACTGTTTGCTAGCAGATTTCTTGAATAATAGCAATCCCCAGCCAAGACATAAATTGTCCCTTAAATTAGGAGAAAAGAGTTTCAATTAGAGCACTCAGATTGTCTTAAGTCATTTCTCATTAATCCAAAGACAATGGCCTTGTATATTAGGGATGTGCAACTTTTTCTGAAGCCAAGATTTGTAATTGGTCTTTAGATGATATGCCTGGAACACACTCCAAAAAGTAAGGAGACTAATTTGATTTTATATAATTAAGTTAGTTAAATGAGGTAATAGGCTTACTCCCCATGCATTCAATAATCTCCCTTTCTGTGAATAATTACTTTGAAGTGGCAACTTTCAAAGCATTTTTTTGGAAAAGCATGCAAATCAGGGGTCATAGACAATGTGCTTTTGTAATGTAGCATCCCAGGAAGGATCTGTTACTGGAACTCTAGAGCTGGTCCTGTCATTTGACAAAGTGTGGCAGCTACTTTGCACAACTGATTTGGGGTATAGTAAAGGGATAGAAGAGTATTAAGGGGCTATTTAAAAGACTGTTGCTGCAGTTTCCCTAAAGGAACAGTAGTGTTTTCTCTTTCAAGCGATATGTAATTTCAGTCTTGGGCCAAGTAGCAAACAGGTGTTGTACAGATGAAAATTAACTAGTCTGACATGACTGCAGGCACAGACAACCTGATGCTTTCCAAATGTTGGAGTTGTCATTCCCCCTATTCTTTCCAATAGCATTGCTTCATGAGTTGCTCCAAAACATCTTTTTCGGTACTAAACTTACCTACTTGCCTACTTCTGCTTTACTGAAACTTGATCTTAGATGCAGTGATCTTCATTTTGAGAACGTGGTTATCCTTTAAACTGACTTTTCAGTCTTTCTCTTCCCTGCCGTCTTCTTGTTCAATCTTTTCTTGTGACGCTTTGAAACCTGGTTAGTAACAGTTGGAAGTAGTTAATTGGTGGCAAAATCTACCATTGATATAGATTCTGAGTTTTAATACCCTCATCATCATGGCTTTAAAACTTTAATTCAAAAGTGCTTGCAGAACACCATGATTGTTGTAAAATAACTTGTACCAATTTTATATTTTCTAAACTTTCTATGGCCACAGTATCTGTAATAAACACTTGCACTCAGCACATCTGACTCATGTTCCCTTTTATTTTGTTTTTTGTTTTTTTCTGATCCCTTTACTTCGGTGGTCATGTCTGATTATTTAAAACAGATTTTAAAGTGTTCCCCAAATTGTGTTAAAGAATATAATTAAATTTTACTGGGCCAGAGCTTATAAATATGGGTCTGATGGATTTGGGATCCTTGTATAACCTCTGTTCTATTCCTAGACTCAATTTTTTTAAAAAAATTGATTTATATGCTGCCCTTCTCTGGAGATCAGGGTGGCTTACAATGAGTTAAGCAATAGCCTTCATACTTTTGTATATTTTATACAAAGTCAGCTTATTGCCCTCACAAACTGGGTCCTCATTTTACCTACCTTAGAAAGAATGGAAGGCTGAGTCAACCTTGAGCCTGATGAGATTCGAACTTACAGTAATTGCAGACAGCTGGTGTTAATCACAATGCTTTAGTCTGTTGAGCCACTAGATTCTATTGTTATAATTGTTATAATTAATTATTAAGTCTGGGTTTGCCCCAACCTTTTTCTTAGTACTGCAATACCTGGAAAGGCAACTCAGTGAAATGGCTACCTTGGTTCTCCAGTGGAAAGAGAAATTCCTTGCTATTTTTAATTTTTGATTTTCATGTAATATTACTTCTATATATGAAAAGAATGATCAAACTTAAGTATAGTATTTCACCCATACCTTGTTAGTAACCCATATATAGAATGAGTAATGCAATACTTTCTAAGCTATTAAAGTTTTGAAAAGGTGACAAATGTTCAGATTCCAAGATTTTTCCTAAATACAAGTTCCCAGCTAGCAAACCATTGATGACTTTACCTAGTTTGGTAATGAAATGTCTACAAGAAAACTACCAAGCTCAGAAAGCATTGAGGACCCCATAGCAAACTTAAACCAAGAAAAATATATATTTTATGGCATAAACTTAATTCTTAGGGATTTTACTGACAATTACAGCTCTTGAGTAGACAATGAGATGGAAACTTTCCACAAGTAAAGTTCCAAAACACTTTATGCAACAACCTTTTAGTAAGAAAAGAGAGAGCCAGTTTGGTGTAGTGATTAACATGCTGGCTAGAAACCAGGAGAGTGTGAGTTCTACTTCCGCTAGCTGGGTGACTTTGGATCAGTCATTCTCTCTCAGCTCAACTTACCTTATGGGGATGTAGTTGTGAGAAAATAAGAGGTGGAAAGAAAATTATGTTTGTATGCTGTCAGGAAGGAAGGAAAGGAAGGAAGGAAGGAAGGAAGGGAGGGAGGGAGGGAGGGAGGAGACATATGGTATAAATTACTAGTGATAACATTATTTTTAAATCCCAAATATTCAATTTAAGTGAGGATTATCTGTTACAATCTTTTGAGAACAGTTTTAGATGTTTGAATGTTTTAACTTTGAGTATTTATGCCTTGTTCTGCTACAACTCCTCCTTCCCACAACTTGGTAACATTTATACCTCAACAATTCCCTTTGCATCACTTAGACATATTTAAACTGGAAAACTATGGTACAAATAAGGATGATAGTCTTTGGTTCTTTGTTTCTCAAGATGATGAGAAGGCTACCTCCTCAGATATCTCCTCCGTCTATTTTTCCTCTGGCAAAAATTCTTCAAATGAAGGCTTTGTGCCAAATTTAGATTTGCTCTGAACTGTTCTACCTCATAACATTATCTTGCATGATAGGTTGAATCCATGCTTTACTCCTAATCTCTGATTTTATATAAAGGTACAAAGGCAAAGTTGCTTTTCTTGAAACACAGAGAGTAAAGCCTTTAACTTAAACTGTAGTAGGATTTTCTTGATAATTAATTCCAGGGGAATTACTATATACATGAACTTTGATTTTTTGTTAGCTAATGCTGCAACAATGGCACAAACTTTTTTCTGCCAAATCTCTGGAAATGTACAACAGTGCTTATATTTTTATAGCAGATGTTTAAATGTTGTCTTTAGAAGGGTAAGCAAAGTTGTTGATTGTGTTATTTTATGTAAGCTATTCTGGTTGCCTAATGTGGACTGGATACATATACATTAATTACTCTGATACCCAACACCAGAGAAGAAACAGATTTCATTGCTTTATGCTTTAATGCTAAAGGTTTTCCAGATACCAAGATGTGCTATAACACAAAAGCTCATAATAATAATTTACCCTTTTTTAAAAAAAAAAACTCCTCCAGCAGTGACCTATATCCTTTTCTATATATGTTTCATTTTAATAAAAAGAATTGCATTCTCCAATTCTTTTTTCCAATTGCTGTGCAACTAAGTCTTAGAAGGTAGACCATTCTGTCAATTCTACATTTTGAAAGTTTTCATTTATTTTCTTATTCAATTATTCCTAATGTGTGTTTATATACATACATACATACATTCATACATTCATACATACATACATACATACATACATACATACATACATACATACATATGCAAGTTTTGGTGTATTCAGGTCTTTTCCTGTGTAAGATTGAGAGTATCTTGGCGTTGTTTCGACGAAGTCCCACTTGTCATCTTCAGGCTGGTGTCTTCGGCTTCGTGCGTGTGCAAGGAAAGCATGATCAGAGCTGCCGTCTCTCTATAAATACTGGTGGGGAGGTGTGGGGTGCTGGCTTTGTTGCTGTGAGCGGGTTGGTTGCCTGTGTTGTTACATCTTGATTACTTGATGGAGTTGATGTTTGCAGATTAGTCGGTTGTTTCGTAACATCCTAATATGCAAACATCAACTCCATCAAGTAATCAAGATGTAACAACACAGGCAACTAACCCGCTCACTGCAACAAAGCCAGCACCCCACACCTCCCCACCAGTATTTATAGAGAGATGGCAGCTCCGATCACGCTTTCTACATGTAATTGTTGCCTATTTTGTCATTCTGGCATGTAAGTTTCTATGCATGCATCTTTTCCAAAGAGATGCTTTTTTCTATAACTGCATGCTCCTTTTTCTATAATTGAACATGGATATGTATTATGATGAATTACATACCCATGAATACTATGCCACGGTCTATTCTAGCAAATCATAACATTTATTTGAAAATAAAGTCTGTGATGAATTTTTAAAGCCTCTCTGTTTTATAGGAGTTGGGCAGGGGAAAATAGACATTTTAAAAATAAATATGGTTAGAATTAAGCTATTTCTATAAACACTTTGCCGTTATGGTAATTCGTCCAACTTTCAAATAAATGTCCAGGCAATGAATAGGCAACTTAAGAAAACACAGATGTAGAATGTTGGGTGACAGTGTTTGAGACTCTTTTTAAATGTTCCTGAATATGTCAACGGGAAAACCCTGTTTTGGCCTGAGGGACTGGCTCTGTGCTATACAAGGGTTATCTCAGAATTACCTAGAGCTACCATACTTTTTGACACCTCTAGTTTCTCTAGTTTTCTTAGGTCAATTCATACAGAAAACCATTAGCCTGTAGGATTTATCCTCACTCACAAAGCTGAATGGCAGATTGAATTTCCCACTTGGAGCACCTTTTATGATGTACTAAGATTACTCTTTCCCAATAACTGCCTTTCTAATGCGTTAGAACCACACTGACTTATTTTTACCATTCAATTCAAGAGAGCCCAAAATTATTTTCTACAGATCATTGTACTAATGAAAAGAAACACGCTTCCTGGAAAAATACTAATATATCTCAGAAGGAGCTAGTGTCTCACTTCCATTGAGAAACCTGGGTAGCTCAACTGATTTTAGCCAGATGCCTTTTAATGGACAATCCCAATGACTTTTTCTGTCAAATGGAGGATTTGGCTGTCCTTTCTCTCAACTTTTAACATGCATCTGCCTAAAATCAGGACACTTTTGATATCAGTTGTAAGTTTTTTTTTAAAAAAAAAAATTCCTCTGACTTACTTTCAGGGAAGGGTTTACTGCTATGCCCATCTGGATTTTATTTCTCATTATTGCTTGTTCTCTCTTCTTTTTTCTCCTGTAGGAGGAAATATCTTTAATTATCTTTATCTATCTTTAATTATCTATCTTTATCTATATTTAATTATCTTTAAATATCTTTAATGTAAGGTTAAAATAATTTTTTATTAGTTTTATGTTTACCTGCTTACATGAAAATACTGTGGGTTTGACTATGGGCAAGTTTAGAATGCCACAGAAAACTAACATTAAAATTGCACCAGCAAATATCATCTTAAAGGTATATCTGTGAAAATAAAATCAAAATCCATATATAGAACATGGCTCCCTCCAGTCACAAATACATACAGGCTAGTGATGGGTTTCAAAAAACTTTTACTACCGGTTCTGGGGTGTGGCTTGGTGGGCGTGCCATGGCTTGGTGGGCATGGCTTGGTGGGCGTGGTAGGGGAAGGATACGGTAAAATCTCCATTCCCTCCCCACTCCAGGGGAAGAATACCATAAAATGTCCATTTTCCTGCTCGCTGCTCCAACAATCCTATGAATGGGATTTCCTCAGTTGTGATTCGTTCCACTGAGTGCCTGTAATTTTTCTTGTTGTCCTTGTGCCGCCCACTGCTTGCTTCTGTCAGTCTTTTTCACTCAGTGGATTGAATCATACCTGAGTGCTTGTTCTCTTACTAAAATTCACTCTTTATTTTAATTTGGCTAAAGTTGGATTTCTTAATCAGTCGGAGCGTTACTTACTTTATTGTTTAAGTGGCTCTGTGTTCGGCTTGCTTCGGCGAGCCGCCTTTTTGTGCTCCGACTCTCAGCTGAGGGGTGCGCATGTTTATTTCACCCTGCTGAGCCTTTAAACTGCCTTTTTATGCCTTCGTTTGACTTTTGACTTAAAGTGGAGAGCTGTGCTACGAGGGAGAGCCTTATCTTTGTGAGTGGCGGCTACGGGAGTCTCTTGTGAGCCGCAGAGCCGTCACTCGCTCCGAAAGTCAGCTGTGAGGCGCAGTTTTCACTTTCGCCTGGCTGAGAGGCATGTATTTGGGTTTTCGCCTAATTCTGGTGCCGCAGGTGGAGGAGCTGGTTTCTGGCATGCCGGTATAACCACCCCCACCCTCGCAGCTTCTTCTGATGGTTTTGGCGGCTCCAGGGTCCCTGCACGTTAGTGGCATACCCTGATGCTGGGAGATTGCTTCGCGGCGGTTGAGGTTCCGCCATTTTGTTTAATGGCTGATTGCATTGCCTCAGCTCTAACGGCTTTACTCTTTGATGCTCATGACTCCGCTGCAGCGGTTGTCCTTGCGACACCATTTTAGGGCATTTACTTCATGGTGACAAATTTGATGCAAAATTTTGCCTTACAGATTGAGGAGAATGCGAAGCTTTCATTACTGCCTGATTACTGCAGCTTCCTATCTCCCTGATTTCTCCAGCGGACGAAGGTGAATTTTCTAAAGGGAAGTGTATTTATTTATTTATTTATTTATTTTTATATATATATATATATATATATATATATATATATATATATATATATATATATATATATATATATATGTTTCCTCTTACATTTTTATAAAAGTTTTTAAAAAATCAAAAATCAAAAATCAAAGAATTAAAAATCAATTTATCTCATAATACTAATAAGATTAATCAATACAATCTATGATGGCAGACTCTCCCCTGTCATCTGATATTGAGCTGGAGGCTTCCCAAGACAGGGCTTCTTCCCCTAAACCAGTGGGGAAAAGGAAGGCCAAAACCAGGGGTGTACCCAAGTCAGGTCCCAAGCCCACTACCAAGCAGGTTGGGACTATAGACAAAGATGCCATGAGATGCCATAACGCCCTGGAAAGACAATTTAATAAGGCAAAGACAGCTAACCAATTTGCTGGTCTTTCTGTACCGCCTGTGGAGAATAACGCGCTCCAGGTGCCTGTTCCTCCTGTTTCTCTCCCTCAAGATTCTAATTTAGTGACTTGGCCACAGGGTGATATTATTATTGTTCCTCATGTCCAGGATCTGACTTGCATGCAAGTAGAACATACATCTCGGCATCCCTCTGACACAGCACCACAAAACATGCTGACTTCTGCTGTGGCAGAATTAAAAGATGTAGTGGTCTCCACTTCTGCTCCACCACTGGATCTCCAATCTATTTTGTCACAGGCTTTTGCCAATATTTTTCAAGCTGGTCAACAACAACAGGCTCGCATGGTTTCATCTTTTGGGCCTCCTAGTTCTATCCCTGCTGCACCCAGGGTTCAGCCCTCCACAAGTCATTCATATGACCTGGCTGAGTTTTCTACTCAAGACGAGGAATTCCTCGATGACTTTGAACTGTCTGAAGACAAGGAGGAGTTACAGGGAAAACCTGCATTTTATGGGCTTTTCAGGCCTGCTCTTTTTAAATCGCTCTTGCATAAGGCAAAGGCGGCAACCAATATGGGCAAAGTCCTTGATCCGGCGTCTTCCTCGCAGGATCAGCACAATCCTAATGAGTCCTTATTCAAGTTACCTCAATCCGATGTTGACTTTGTGCCATGTCCTGATTTATTTTCTCAAGTGATTCAACGACCATGGGAACGACCTGGGTCTCTTTCTGAACTGTCCGGTCATGACAAAAAAAATGTACTGCGCTGCCCCAGAGCTTGATACCTTATTGCAATTGCCAGCGGTGGATGAACCTGTTTCCAGTCTCATATTTCCTCCAGTACTAGCAGGGGATGTAGGTGATGGACTTAAGATGGAAGATAAAAGGGCAGAATTGTCTTTTAGAAAGACTCACCAAGCTGCTGCTTGGGCAATAGGGGCTGCTACATCTGCCTCTTTTTTTAATAGGGCGTCCTTGATATGGCTTCGTCAGCTTAGAAAAAGGTTACCACCAGAAGAGGCACGTATTCACCAGGATGTGACTAAGTTAATAGCAGCAGCTGAGTATTCTGCCGATGCATCTTTAGATGCAGCTAAATTTGCATCTAGGGCACTGGCTTCCACAGTAGTGTCTCAACGTCTTTTATGGCTACGCAATTGGAAGGCTGACTTGAAGTCCAAATGGCGGCTTACGACAGCCCCTTATAAGGGGTCAGCTCTTTTTGGTCCAGCCTTGGAGCCTGTTTTGGTTGAAGGCCATGATAAAAGGAAAGTCCTTTCTACATCATACAGACGCCCGGACCATGGTTACAACCCTTATGCACAGCTGCCTTTTTGTGCTGACTCAGGACCCAGCGGGTCCTATTTCCAAAGATCCTCTGCACAAGGCCAGTATTCGTCGTCCGATCGTTCCTCCTTTCGAGACAGGGGCAGATGCCAGTCTGGTTTCAAGTGCCCATTCCAAGGTTCTGAATTCCGCTCCTTTAGAAGAGGCAAGTGACTCATCATCCCTTCCCTCCATAGGTGGACGGCTTCAACTGTTTTATCACCAATGGGATGCCACCACTATGGATGCCTGGATTCTAAGGACTATCACCACAGGTTTTACTATCAAATTCACCTCCAACCCCCCAAATCGCTTCATTCAGTGCCCCTTGTCGGCCTACCTTTAGAAGAGGCATCTCATGGCTCTAGAGATTCAACACCTGTTGAATATAGAGGGCATCAAGGCGGTTCCAGAGGATCAGGTATGGACCAGATTTTATCCAATATTGTTTCTAGTCCTCAAGGGTTCCGGGGGTTGGAGGGGAATTCTCAATCTCAAACAACTCAACCTGTATGTGTTGTATCAGCGTTTCAAAATGAACTCGCTCCAAACCATTCTCGGATGCATCAGGCATGGGGATCTAATACAGTCAATCGACATCAAAGAAGCCTATCTCCACGTGCCAATACACCAATGTCACAGACGTTTCCTCTGCTTTGCTTACGACGGACGGCATTTTCAATACAGGACCATGCCGTTTGGACTATCGTCGGCACCAAGGATGTTCACAAAGATTCTGGCGGCCTTGGCCTCGTTGAGGGACCGCATAGTTTGTTATCTGGACGATATTCTTCTTCTGTCGACTTCGACATCCCAAACTCATTGGGACAGACAGATTGTAATTCAGACCTTGCAGGACCATGGCTTTGTTCTCAATCTGAACAAGAGCCATCTTTCTCCAACAACTTCTATTCTGCACCTGGAGGCAACAATAGATTCAGCACAGGGCTGTGTATTTCTCTCTCCGGACCTCCAATCCAGTATCAAGGACATTGTGAACTAAGTACTGCAAATGTCATCGGGGCCACTCCTTTTGTTGTCCCAACTTTTGGGAAAGTTCATTTCATGTATTCACATTGTTCCATGGGCCTATCGCCACTCCCGACAACTGCAGTGGTTCCTGCTGCCTTTCCAACGAACAGCTCGGGCGGAATTGTTAACCAGGGTTCTGCTTCCTTGTCGGGTGCAGGAGTTTCTCCGCTGGTGGATCTTTCCAGCTCTTCTATCCAGAACCCTTTTTCTAGAGCCCCAAAAATTACAATTACCACGGATGCCAGTCTATATGGCTGGGGTGCACACCTAGACTTGACTCTTGCGCAGGGGACCTGGTCCCCTCTGGAACAACAACACAGTCCAACTGGTTGGAGCTCCACGCTGTGCGATTAGCACTGATTCACTTTCTGTCTCAGATAAGGAACGCACATGTTCTTATTCTCACAGACAATATGGCAACAAAGGCTCATCTCAATCGACAGGGGGGCATGAGGTCCAAGGAAATGATGGCGGAGACAGAGAGGCTGATGTCTTGGGCAGAACTACATCTCTTATCACTAAAAGTGGAACATATTTCAGGCAAGTCCAACCTCCAGGCAGACTATCTCAGCAGGGGTCACCTGGATCCATCAGAGTGGCGCCTAAGTCCACAATTGTTTCAAGAGAATGTAACCAGATACGGCACTCCAACAGTAGATCTCTTTGCGACAAGTCACAACGCGCATCTTCCTCAGTACTTCACCCGCTTTCCTTCGCCAGGCGCAGAGGGTCACGATGCTCTCAGATCCAAGTGGCCAACAGGTCTCCTATACGCGTTTCCCCCTATACCAGTTATCCCAGGGGTGATCCGGAAATTGCTCCTGGAATATGGGGACCTTCTTCTGGTGGCACCGCATTGGCCAAGAAGAGCGTGGTTCGCCGATCTGAAGGAACCTTCTGTGGAGACACCATGGCACATTCCTCTCAATCTATTATCTCTGAGCCAAGGCATAGGTCAGCATCCGGATCCAGGTTGGCTCCAGTTGACCGTCTGGCACTTGAAAGGATAATCTTAAGTAAGGACAATATCCCTTCTGAAGTCATATCTACTCTTCAAGCTGCCAGGCGGTCATCCACGCATTTACAACACGTCGTGGAGAATATTTCAGCAGTGATGTGCTTCTAACCTTGTGGACCCTACGTCAGCTTCAGTTTCAGACGTTCTCCGATTTCTACAGTCTGGTTTTGAAAAAGGATTGGCGCCGTGTACACTTAGACGCCAATTGGTAGCATTAGCTACAGTTTTGCCGGGCGAGGGTCATCAGATGTTGTCTCATGATCGAAGATAATTTCTTCAGGGGGCTAAGAACCTACGTCCAACAGTGATACACAGGTATCCTACCTGGGACCTTCATTTGGTTTTACAAGCTCTTATATCGACACCTTTTGAGCCCCTAGGATCAGCATCCTTGCGTTTCCTGTCGCTGAAGATGGCGTTTCTGTTGGCGGTGACATCAGCTCGTAGAGTGTCTGAGATAGCAGCGCTCTCCATTCGCCAGGACCTTTGCATTTTCTTTCTGGATTGTGTTGTACTTCGACTAGATCCTGCTTTTATTCCGAAAATCAATTCTACATTTCATTGGGCTCAAGAAATTGTCCTACCAAATTTTTGCCGGGACCCTCGTCATCCACTTGAAAAGACATGGCACACTTTAGACATACGCAGGGCCTTACGGCATTACATTCGTCATACGTCTTCCTTTAGGAAAACAGAAGCATTACTTGTGTCATTTTTACCTTCCTCGCTGGGACAGAAGGTCTCTTCTGCCACTCTAGGTTGATGGCTCAAGGCCTGTATATCCAAGGCTTATGAGTTACAAGGGGGTCCTATCCCGGGGGGCATTCTACCCCACTCAACTAGAAGCGCTGCTGCTTCAGTGGCCTGGGCTAGACAGGCTTCTGTAGATGAAATTTGTCGGGCTGCAACTTGGTCATCCCTGTCCTCTTTTGTAAAGCATTATCGCCTAGACGCATTTGCCTAGACATTACAAATTGAAATTACAATCAGTAATTTCTACCCCTAAACAGGGGATGGCTGCCATTCCCTCCTAGAATTCATGAGCTTGGGCATGTCCCATTCGTAGGATTGTCAGAGCAGCAAGCAAGAAAACAAATGTTGTCTTACCTGAACATTCCTTTTATGCTCGCTGCAATGACAATCCGGCCCGCCCAATAGCTAGCCATCACCTGCCATAGGGGATCTTTCCTTTTGTTTTGACTCTGCAGATGGTCGTGCTTAAGAGGTGTGAAATTCGCTACCAGTTGGATAAGGATTCAGAGGAATTTGTGAAAAAGACTGACAGAAGCAAGCAGTGGGCGGGACAAGGACAAGAAAAATTACAGGCACTCAGTGGAATGAATCACAACTGAGGAAATCCCATTCGTAGGATTGTCATTGCAGCGAGCATAAAAGGAACATTCAGGTAAGACAACGTTTGTTCCCTTCCCAATCAGGGAGGTCTGGTTGTATGGCTGGGGAGCTGCTTGGGTGATGGTCTGCCCATGTGAGGAGAATGTGACGTGTATGGAGGACTGTCGGCGACGGTGCGACCCTGTCCCAGATGCGGCTTGGTGGAGGAGAGGCCAAGCCAAGGGAGACGAGGGGAGCTATGCACTAAGGCCAGGCTCCACTTACCTGCAGCTAGGGGAGTCTCCTCCCCACTCACCATGGGACCATAGCGCCTTGGGGCCCGTGGAGTTTGCTGACCGGAATTTGCCGGCCCACCTGTGGAGGGAAGGTATTCCGGAGGCCTGTTTATACCATCTGAGCTGGTTGGGCTGGGCTGGGCTGGAGGACGCAGGCAGTTGAAGGCTTTGCCTGGATGGTCCATCTCTGCTGCCTTAGCCCCCTGACTGTCTCTGCTGCAACCGCCTGGACTGATTATGGCATCAAGAGCCCTTGCTCTCTTTTTCTCCAGCCCTATAATGGTCAGTCACTTGGGTGTGGTTGCCCGCCACTGTGAGAGGGTGGCTGTGGACTTGCTGTGTGACCAAATCATGTTGTGGTAGGAGAGCATCAATGACCAGTGGATCCCACCAGATGATTTCCATCTGGCGGTTGTTGTTAGGGAGACCCTAAGGCCACGGGAGGTCACTGTTCCTCAGATAGATGGATGCGAAATCCTCCTCATGAGATGGGGCCCTCAGGGACAGTTGGGCCTGTTGATTATGTACTTATCTCCCAGCTGCGTAGCGATGGCCCTGCCTGGCCTGCTCGAAGCTCTGTCGGGGCTGATGGTGGAATTCCCCAGACTTATTGTGCTGGGGGACTTTAATCTGCCATCCCTGGGCGGATGGTCGGGGGTGCCTCAGGAGTTCATGGCTTCCATGGCAGCCATGGACCTGACTCAGATTATTCAGGGCCCTACTCATGAAGGAGGGCATGCACCCGATCTTATTTTCATCTGTGAACAGTGTCATGGTGAATTCGGGGGGGATTACCTGCTGTTTGTCCCCTGTCATGGTCCGATCACTATCTCCTGCAGCTGGGCTTCCAGTATGCCGCCTCTCTCTGCTGGGATGTGGAACCTACTACCTAGTTCCGCCCCAGGCGCCTGATGGACCTGGATAGGTTCCAGACGGAGCTTGGGATGATGCCTCTCTCTCTCTCCCACACCTCGACTGAGACACTGGTGGAAGCCTGGGATGAGGCAGCTGCCGGGGCTCTCGATCGTGTTGTTCCTCTCACTCAATGCAGATCTCTTGATTTACTGAGGAACTCCGGGGGATGAAGTGTCGGAGAAGAGGCCTAGAGAGCTGTTGGAGGGCCAGTCGTTCCAAATCTGACCGTGCACAGTTAAGAACGTTTTTGCCTTCTTACCTGGTGGAGATGGTGGCGGCGAAGCATCGTTATTTCTCCGCCCTCATCGTGTCTGCAGATAATCACCCGGCTGCTCTGTCTAGGGTCTCCCACTCCTTCCTGAACCAGAGGATGGGGGAAGACCCTTTGCGAAGGTGGGCCGAGGAGTTTAGTCAACAACTGTCGGGCATGATCGCTCAGATTCGGGACAGCTTGAAGTCCGACTGGGCAGGGTCAGACAGTGGGGAGGCATCTGGTCTTGTGGTCTGGGAAGAGTTCAACCCTGTTACCCCTGAGGAAGTGGACAGGATCGTGAGGAAACTGAATGCGACCACTTGCTTGCTGGACCCGTGTACCTCCTGGCTGGTCTATTCAGTTCAGGAGATGACACGTGGCTGGATCCAGCAGTGATAACTGCATCTTTGGATGAGGGGAGCTTTCCCTCCGCCTTGGAGGAGGTGGTGGTTAGGCCCCTCTTCAAGAAACCTGCTTGGATCCGACCATTTTAGGCAATTTTCATTTGGTCTCCAACCTCCACTTTGTGGCAAAGGTTGTTGAGAGTGTGGTGGCACGTCAGTTCACAGTGGCCCTGGATGAAGCGGATTATCTAGATCTGTATCAATCGGGTTTCAGGCCCGGATACAGCCTGGAGACAGCATTGGTCACGCTGGTGGATGATCTCTGGAGGGCTCGAGACAGCTTCTGTTCTGGTCCTATTAGATCTTTCAGTGGCCTTTGATACCATCAACCATGGTACCTTGCTGCGATGTCTCGAGGGGTTAGGAGTGGGAGGTACTATTTTACAGTGGTTCCCTCCTACTTCTTGGGTCATATGCAAGCGGTGTTGGTGGGAGGGCAGAGGTTGGTCTTGAGGCCTCTCACTTGTGGAGTGCCTCAGGGGTCGGTCCTCTCACCTCTTCTGTTCAACATTTACATGAAGCCGCTAGGAGAGATCATCCGTGGTTGTGGGGTGGGGTATCACCAGTACGGCTGATGATACCCAACTTTTTATATCCACCCCAAACCAGCCCAGTGATGCCCTCGACGTGATGGCCCAGTGCCTGGAAGTGGTACGGGTCTGGATGTGGAGTTGACAACCCAACCAAGACCAAGGCAGTGGATACCGGCATCGCGGACTGAATGAGAGGTTCCATCTCTGACTATAGGGGGTGAGGTGTTGCCCCTGTAGACAGGGCACATAACTTGGGTGTCCTTCTGGATTCACGGCTGGGTTTGGAGGAGCATATAAGAGCCGTGACCAGGGGGGCATTTGCCCAGGTTTGCCTGGTGCGCTAGTTGCACCCATATTTGGACCATGATGCCCTATGCTCAGTCACTCATGTGTTAGTCATCTCCCAGATTGACTACTGCAATGCTCTCTACCTGGGGCTGTCCTTGAAGACCACTCGGAGGCTTCAGCTGGTGCAGAATGCGGCCGCGTAGGTTGTAATGGGAGGATCCCGATACTTCCATGTTACACCTCTCCTGCGCGACTTGCATTGGTTGCTGGTTGCCTTCTGGGTGAGATTCAAGGTCCTGGTGTTAACCTATAAAGCCCTTCATGGCTTAGGTCCAGGATATCTGTTGGACCACCTGCAACCAGCATTGACTTCCCATCGCCCGGTGAGTTCCCACAGAGAGGGCCTATTCAGGGTGCCATCGGCTAGACAATGTCATCTGGTGACCCCCAGGGGTAGAGCCTTCTCTGTGGCTGCGCCCACCCTTTGGAATCGACTTCCCATGGGTCTTCGGCTGGCCCCTGACCTTCGTACCTTCTGCCGTGAGCTTAAGACTTGGCTGTTTAAACGCCCTAGCCAGGACTGATGGAGTCTACTGTTTTAAATTGGTTTTAGTCTGTTTTAGTCTGTTTTAATTTGTGTTTATTGGGATGGTTTCATTTGATGTGAGCCGCCCTGACTCCTTTGGAGAGAGGGCGGCATATAAATCCAATAAATAATAATAATAAAATAATAATCCAGGGGAAGGTTACTGCAAAATCCCCATTTCCTCCTAATCAGCTGGGACTTGGGAGGCAAACAATAGATAGGAGCGGGGGCAGTCAGAATTTTTACTATCGGTTCTCTGAACTACTCAAAATTTCCACTACTAGTTCTCCAGAACTGGTCAGAACCTGCTGAAACCCACCTCTGATACAGTCCCCTTTGAATTATCTATATGTATTAGAGCAAATCACAGTCCAATTAGTCAACAATAAGCAACAAGAAATGGGCCCTTCAAATAAATACATTGGGGCATTTTCCTGTTAAGGAGCTTGAATTTCCTTCTTATTGGCTTCATTGGCTTGGCTTGGCTTCATTGCTTTCCTGGCTTCATTGCTTTATATGGTTGTATAGAACTGAACTAGTATTATTGCCAGAAGGCATAGCTGAATGGAGGTTGGCTGGGAAACTGAAAGCTCAATGCATGTTGGGAAATGCTGTTTTTTTTTTACTGTAGGCTACCTGGGACTCAGCATTTGTAATACTTTATTGCCATACTACCACTAGACCCTATCATGACTAAGCATATAGATGGAAACATATTGAGCATCATATGTATGCTCTTCTGGCTCAAACATGTTTGAGCCAGAAAGAAGTTCTATAGAGCTTCTTTCTGGCTCAAATAATAGAGGTAAATCCATTAGATTAAGGTGTAGTTGCCCTAGTAAGTATAAAGCACATATGAACGCCCAGGATGAGGGCGTTCTCTGTGGCCGCACCCACCCTCTGGAATGGGTTACCCACCGAGCTCCGGACGGCTCCCAATCTCCACGCTTTCTGTGCTTGCCTGAAGACATGGCTTTTTTACCAAATTCCCTGATTATAGGGTTTTAACCTGGGGATTTTAATTTGCATTGTTTTAGAATTTTACTATTGTTGTTGTTTTTATTATGTGAGCCGCCCCGAGTCCCTCGGGAGAAGATCGGCATATAAATTTCAATAATAAAATAAATAAATAAAATATAGAAAACAATCAGTTTTTAATTAAAAAAACACACAAGAAGTGGATTTGTTTGATGCTCACTTTATAAATGTTCTTGTTCCTATAGCACTTCTCTCTAACTGAACTTACTAGCATAATTATAAGTTGGCTAAAAAAATTAAGACTTAACCAGTTAAGTCTTTGTCAGATAATTTTAATGTGTTTGTAACTCAACAAAGCCAGTGAAAACATGGCAGCTTCAGTCACAATTGTTAAAAGCGTTACAGAAAACATAGTGTACTGAACAGTAGGCTGTGCTTCTGTAGTGTCAGTCTGAATTGCAAGGAAAAGAACCAAGAATCTGACCTGGATACTATTAAGAAATTCTAGTGTCTGCTTTTTTGATCATAGTCCAGATCTTGGAAATGCTTTTGATTTTCCTTTCTATACACATAAATCAGCTTCCCGATATATCTCATTCCTGTACGCAATGCTGTTTTATCTCAAGAGGCACTGTTTCATGGGCCAGGATAATGTTTTTTACCATTATTTTTTCATGCATATCTTGCCTATGGATATTGGGGGACGTTCACAATCACAGCCTTTGTTCTTAAACTGTACACTTCCCTGTTTGTCATTCATAAGTAATGTGTGAATAATGCTGAACATAAAAACATTGGAACATTTTCACCAAATTATAAGAGCTGAGTAAATAAAGATTAGTCCACTCTTTTTCATGAGTTAAAAAAAAAGGCAGTAACCTGTTTTGCAGTTAATGATGCAAAGTAATAAGATGTGTCAGGAAAATGACTAGCAGTAACAGCCACTTTTGTTATGTAGAAAAGAGTTTTGAGAGGACTAGTAATAAGAAACAGTAGAGAATTTTTAAAAGTAATAATATAGAGGACGATTTGGCATGAATTTCTCTTTTTCCCTTCGAACTGTGAAACTCCACTTCATCCCTTCCTTTTCTAACCTCACTTTTCCTTTGTCTTTCTGTGTTTTTGTCATATTTGTTAAATATTATTTGAGTTAAGAGCTACACGAGAGAAAGGAATGTTCCACTGGTGGCCTTGATTGGGAAACTTTATTGTTCTTTATTGTCATTGGTTAAACAAAAATGTCATGCAAAAATTAGATTTGCATATATGCACACACACACAAACACACACATACAAAATGTTTTTACTATTGCCAGCCTTAGCATTGGAACAGAGGCCAAGGGATCTCATGGATGCCTGTCCTATATCAAGCATAAACAAATACTGGAAACAATTATGTCTATGATAACCCTCCTAAAAAAGACCAATCGGCAATAATGGGGAATTGAGAATTAGAAAAGCCAAGAGTTGGGAAAAGTATTATATAACTTAATTTGTATTTGCCATGTTAATATTTATTTAAAATGTGCATCTATTATCAGCTGGGCTCATAATTTATGATCTTCAAACTCCTTTGCATTTCAAATTTCAGGTTGTGGTTATTTAGTGATTTATTCGATTTGTATCCTGCTATTTTGTTTTATATCATTTTTGGCTTTTCTTTCATTAAAAAATACATATTTTGATGCCTCTCCCTACCATAATTGACCAAGCAAGAACATAATATCGAACAAGCAAACTGTCACCATCAGCATGTAAGCAAGTTTTTGGTTAAAGATTTTACTACTGCATTCTCTTTATCAAATATTCTCATAGTTGATCTCTTTATAAAAGTTCCAGAAAGAAATTAAAGAAAACTAGTGTACTTGGCTATTAAACTTGCATAGTATCATGCCAAGCAGTACTAAAAGCCAGTATCTGCTCAACACGGCCAGATTCATTTGATTCAGGGAGGAGAGAATGCAGTTGCAAGTAGAACAGTAGATCTCCCTAATGTATTTTACTTTGAATGGCATGAAGGAACTGGAATATTTAGACCTAAAAAAAAAGAGACTGAGAAGAAATGGGATAGCACCAGTTAAATATCTGGAAGAATGTCACAGAGAAAAAGATTAAGGCCTGTTGTCTGTCTTTTTCAGGGCAAGGAAGACAAGAGTTATGTTACAGGAAGACAGATTCTATAAATCTGCTTTCTATTAAACATGTAATAGTAAGAGCAATGCAACATTGAAAGGAATAAGCAGTTAAGAATGGAATCACAATCATTGGTTATGTTAAAGTGGGACTCAACAGCCAGATGCTTTACTTTTCATTCATGCATTGAACAGAGGTTGGACTTAATGCCAAAATGGTTCCTTCAGATTCTGTGATTCTATTTTACATGTTATCTTATTTCTTCTTAAAACTTACATCATTTTTATTGCTGATTTTATTGCTGTTCTAATCTCACAATCTCTATTACCCCGTATTTTTTGGAGTATAAGATGCACCTTTCCCCCCCAAAAAAGAGGGTGAAAATCTGGGGGCATCTTATACTCTGAATGTAACCCCACCCAGCTTCTCAAACGGAGGTTTCAGAGGCTGAAAAAAGCATCAGAAACGAAGCTTCAGAAAAGAAGCCCCCAAACAGAGCTTCAGAAGCTTCTTTTCTGAAGCTCCATTTCGGAGGCTTTCAGAGACAGGAAAAAGTTTTTTCTGAAATGGAGTTTCAGAAGTTTCAGAGGCAGAAAAAAGAGCAAAAAAAAGCAAGGCACAGAGCTCACAACCAGGGAACCTGTTGCTAAAATTCACCTCTGGGAACAGCTGATTGGGAGTATTCCGGGAAGCTGATCCACCTGCCAATCAGCTTTTTTCTTATTTTCCTCCCAAAAAATTAAGGTATGTCTTATACTCCGGTGCATATTATACTCCAAAAAATATGGTATTTCGCTACAATGTTTCTCTAAGTTTTTTTTAATGACACATTCAAATTGGGTAGGGGTCTTTCATATTTCATTTTTTAAAATGATAGCAAGGAGCTATGCTTTATTTTTATCTTTATTTTATTAATATAACACATTTCAAACAAGCAGGTATTTTTTTATTGTGATTGTAGCTGTCAAATCCTAGAAAAGTCTTTTAAACGCAAGGAAATACGGACAAAATGAGCCCACTAAGAAAGAAAAGAAAATTTAGCCCAAAGTTACAAAAATGCAAAAAATAAAATAAAATAAAATAAAATGTTAAAAACTCAAAAGGGAACAAAAAACAAACAAACCCAGAGCAATCCAGTAGGAAAGGAAAGGAGAGGAAAAATATGGCTGGCTGGATCACAGAGTTGGAGTGAAAGAATAACATAAATCCAGGTTTTTTTTAGCCTAATGCCAGATTGATTTCCTTGTTTGTTTTAACAAGCATTTATTTCATGTTAAAAGCAGAACATGAAGACATGATCCCTATGTCAAACAAGAGCTAAATTAATGATTGTAGCATAAAGTTTTGAACATCAGAAGGCAATGCCTTCACCAATCACAGTCTATACACTGTGTAACCCACTGTCAGTCTGTCATGCTACAAAAATTATACAAATCACAAAAGCAAAAAGATTTTTTCCATCTTCCTTACAACTCCTGTCACAATATTTAAACTTTTCTTTCAATATCATAATTCTTGGTATATATATGGTATATATATAGTTGAGCAAGAATCCCAACATTAACAATTAGGTATCTGGATTTGTAGAAATCTCACATTTCATTTTGAGTGAACAACCCCCCTCCAGTATTGAAAATGTGAACTCACTGACCTTGAAACCAGCATGTATGGCAATAGATCTCCATTTTTAAAAAAGCTTGTTTTTCAGATAAGTAAACACTTCAGATGTTTGTGACTTTGATTTTAAGTTTATATAAACATTATATAAAGGATCATCCAACAATATTATCCAGATACATATTAGTACTTCCTAGCCTTCCATCATGGTAATAATCTAACTATGCATCTTCTTGCTAACAGGTGTTTGTGTTCTGCCATGGCCTGATGCAGTTGTCTCAACTCCTCTACAGTGCTTACTTTAAGAGTAGCTTGACTACCATCGAGAAGCGCTTTGGCCTTTCCAGTTTGTCCTCTGGTTTTATCTCCAGTTTACATGAGGTAATTGTATCAGCTGAACTGCTTCTGGGTGAAGCTGTGGTAGAGTTACTCTAGATGAACATCCAAAAAGTGATGGAAATGTGGTTGTACCAGTATCTACTGAATTACATTGGATTAATAGGCTACATATAGGCTATACATTTTATCACAGAGGATAATCTGAGAATATAAAAATGAGGCATAGTGAGTATGGTATATGTCACATGTTATCTATCTTTACACAGTGTGGATCGTCTAAGATACCATGTTTTCTATGGCATCTAAATTACAAATAAGAAGTAATAAGTAGTATTACAAGCATTGTCTATCTGCATCTACATGTGCACTGGGAAGCATAGGGAGTGGAGTACAGGCACTCCACTCTGGGTAATGCATCCAGGACAGGGCCTTAGGTAATTTCTATGTCAATGAATTATTGTATATTGTAGCATCATCGAGCCACCTATAGCACAAGATTGGTATAGCAATGGCTGGATGACTGTCGCAACTTTAAGATGTGTGGACTTCAATTCCCAGAATTCCACAGCCAGCCTGAAGTAAAGTCCACATATCTTAAAGATGCCGAGTTTAAAAAATAAAGCTCTGGAATATGCTATTATAAGTTACTAATACGGAAATGATCTTAGCATGGAGGCATCAGCAGCATTGAGGAATTGCCTCTAAATGGATGTATTCGGAGATGTGTTTTTTCTGAAATACCTTTTTACTGCAACCTCAAATCAGACCTGGTCCATTAAAAAAAATAGATTACTGAACTTTTGCTGATTTTTCTTATACTGTTTATTCCATTCGGTTTGATTTTCAGAAAAATAATTTGCTAATGGAAGTCATCCTGAGCCCTTTACAGAATTTCTTTCACATTTGGGTAGGTTGGAAAGAATAAAAAGAAGAGCAGAATCACTGGGTAGAAATTAAGATAAGAGTGTTATATTTTTCCATAAGGAAAAAAGAATTGTCAAATCTCATATTAACTGTGAACATAAAAGCAGCTACATTTTTATCAGCACTTCTCATTAGATATTGTAATAGGAAAAATACCTATTTTTTCTTTGAAAAAAATGGATAGCCTATATGTAGCCTATTAATCCAATGTAATTCAGTAGATACTGGTACAACCACATTTCCAGATGCTTCAGATTAGTTTCCATAATTCATTCAGTTGACCATGATGGTTGGAGCTATTGGAATTAAAGTTTAAGAGGGCTGTAGGTTATTGGCTTTTGTTTCTGATAATTACAATAATAACCATGCATTTCTTTCAGATTGCTCAGTTATACATGATGGGTAAAATGCCAGAGTTAGAATCCTTGAACTCCTTCTCAACTAATTTCTTTTTAACCTATTTTATTCAAGATTCCAAATTGTTGCCGTCTAGAGATTTCTGTTTCCCACATTTGGGTAGGTTGGAAAGAATAATCCTCTTTTGAGGAATAGATTTAAGGACTTTTCTCCTGGACTTAAAGGTGGCAAGAAATCTCTCCTAAAATGGAAAGTGAAGACAAACATTGTGTTTACCTTTCATTGTGGTGAATGTTAAAATATTTCTATCAACTCACCATAGTATTAGGTTTGTTGTTCAGGATTGTTTTAGGGAACCCTCCCCTAACTATGACTCTCCAGATGCATTGAAATGAAAAAAATTCCAATCAGGGTTTATATTGGCAATTCTGATCAAACATTCTGGAAAGTCAATTGCAATGTCTGGTAGCCCATTGACCAGTTGAGACTGGTTTTTTTTTTTTTTACATAATTACCAGACCTATTTTATAAAGGTTATTTCTGTATAGAGGTTTATAGCTGAAAGTTTTATTTTGGGAAGAGCAGAGTATGTAGCTCAGTGTCAGAGGACATGAATTTCATTCCTGAAGAAGGCCTAAAGTTCAATTTTTAGCATCCTAAGATAGGCATTAGAGAGCCACTACCGATCAGTATGATGTGATGTTGTTGGTATGTTAGGTGTGTCTGAGTACACATTGATTTTTATACATCTCTGCAAATTTTTGGTTCCATGCCATTTGCTTTTCTAAGGGAATAGGTATTTTCTATGAGAATCCTTGGAAAGTCCTGAAACTGAGCAATCAAAAGACTGTATATGTAGAAGTGTATCTCATTAAGACGAGCTGATACATGTAAAGACTGGATTCACACATATTGTGTGTTGTTTGGATTTGTCATATGACCCCCCACTGTCATTTATTCTGTAAACTATGAAATATGTAGAAATTCAACAAAATGCCTGCAGTTGCAGTTCTAAAAATCAGTAGAAATGTTTTGCAACTAATATGTTACAAACATCAAAACTCTTTGTCTCAAACTGAACAGCCTCCAGATGTGTGGACTACAATTCCTAGAATTTTCAGCAAAGGCCATTCTGGCAAGAAATTTTAGGAGCTGGTCCACATACCTGGAGGACACCCAGCGGAAAGCTGTTCCAACAGAACTCCAAGCACATTGCCTCATTTATGGTTCAAAACACAGGAACTTCTTAAATATTTTTTATATTAAAAAGATGTGGTCTTACTCTTGAGGGTCACCATAATGTCTGCTTTGTGATGTTCTTCCCCGAAAATGCCTTCATGGCCACATTTATTCTAGCCCACAAACAGCTATCATTACTGTCCTGCCAAGTACATATGTTTTTGCTTGGAACTATTTTTCATGCTTTTTCTACAAGCTCTCCTGCCTGATCACTGGCATTATAGGTTTTCTTGGTTATGTGTTAGAATGATTCCAATAGCTGGGCCAAAAAAAATGATTCTAATGTAGAGATGGAATAATAGAAAAATATTTGGATGAAAGGGTTGAAATTTACATTACTATAATCTTAAATATTTTGTAAATAAAAAACTATTAGTATATGTCAACAGACATTGTCCATAAAATACACTTCAAGTTTATGTTGGAAATGTGAACAACAAGAAGGGACATTTTATCATCTCTGATGGATGTGTCAAAAGCTAGAAAATTCTGAATTCAAATACGTTCATTAACTAAGAGAATTTAAAGGTTAATATTAAATTAAAGTCAGATGTTTTTCTTTTAGGACTGATGGACAAACAATTGGAAAAAAGTCATGGAACTTATTTTTATATGTAATAACTGTTGCAAGATTATTATTATATGCACAAATATGGAATGATTTGGCACTACCCACAAATGGAAGAATGATTGTGGCAGGTAGATGATAGAACTTGCTGAGGTGGCTAAATTGACTTCTTTGATCAGAGAAATGATAACATCTACATTAATTGCTGACTGAAGCCCCTTATAGACTTTTTGCTTGGAACAGAAAATAATGAATTTATGATTTATGCTTTGAGGATTAAATAGATTATATAAAGAAGAGAGTTATGCTGTAGTAATAGAAGAAGATGTAAACCTGTAATAGAATTTATATCTGCTGTAAAGATCAGAAGCTAATTTTTTGCATCCTTTTACTTTTGTTTCTTTTTTAAAAACTTGTCTTTCCTTTTGTGCATTTTTAGCTTTCTCTTTGATTTCTATCTTCTTTTCTCTTTTCCACTTTATATTAATTTGTATTAGTATTACATTAAAAAAATCTTATAAAATTGTATATCAGCTGTAAAACCAAGAAAGTATGACAGTGTGTATGTGCATTAATGGTGTGTGGGTGTGTGTGGGTGTGTGTATGAATCCACAATGAGAGAATTTGTTCTCATTCTATCTAAGACAGAAAACAAGCAAATGAAGGAGGAAAAGAAGAGATTCAAATCATCCTCCTCCTCCTCCTCTTCTCATGTGGAGTCACTAACATGTGTCCTCCTTTGGGACTCTCTTAACACATCTGTATATTTTTGTCTCTCCACAGATTGGTAATGTCATCCTCATCATCTTTGTGAGCTACTTTGGTAGTCGAGTTCATCGACCTCGGATCATTGGCCTTGGAGGTCTGCTGTTGGCACTAGGGGCCTTCCTTTTGACTCTTCCGCATTTCCTTTCTGGTCGATATGAATATTCTTCAGCACAAATCAGTATGTAACTTTCTTGAACTCTTTTCTTCTCCAAGCCCTTTGTTGATATTTAAAAGTGTAGTGAAGCTCCCTACCTTTTTTTGTTTGTTTGTTTGTTTTCTTTCCTTCAATTTGGAAGGATACCCAAATTCTTGATTTGTTCTTGTTAAATCCTGTAGGGTAATACATGATTCTGCCTAGCAGGTAAGTCTGGAATGTTAGTTGCATGTTAAAGTAACTTGGCCTTTGGCCATCTTAATTTCCAACATTCCCTGCAGTCTCTGTGTAATGACTTGTCTACTTTGAGCATGCCAAGCTCGATCAGGACCAGTTGAATCCGAGGCAGTGCAAGTTTTGAGTTTCATTAATTATTGTTCTATATATTGAATTGCTGCTCTGAAAGTATCGGGATTCTTTGATGCTACCAAAATGAGTTGTAACTGTCTGCAGATAGAGAAGTAATGGTAATCAGGATATTGCTGCATAGTATAAGCTTTTTTTGTGGAAAAGTGTCATAAAAAGAGAATGTTCAATATATATATGATACAGTATTTTATCTGTATTAAGGAAAAACATCAACAGGAAAAACAAAACAAAGAAAAAAAGGGAAAGGAACAGAATACATATACATACATACATAGCAATATACCGTAATCATCCATCTATGTTATTTATCTTTTTTAAACTTAATGCCATAATTGATGATATATAAGCTTTACATTGAAATGAAAATTGAAGTGAAAATTCAAAAGTTGAGATTTGATATGATTTTTTTAAAAAACCAAAAACCAAAAAATGTATCTAAGAAAAAAAATATTATTGCCTTCTCTCTTTGGTTCATTTTTTCCTCTACTTTAATATTGCTATAGTGCAGTATGTTTTAAACTTCCATATTATTGCTCATTTCTATTTAGATTTAAAAGGAAACTATTGATTTATACATTGATTTGTTATATAGTCAGCTTGGCTTCCGGCATTTCCCACATTTCCTTTTAATATCAGGTAGAAACAAGGAGCCTGATGTACTCTACTCGAAAAGAGTTCAACATCTGGTTGGCAGGAGCAATTGTTTCTAGTAAAATCAGCTGGATTTGATTGCTCGATTGCCAAGGATTTGGATTCAAATTCTGAATTTGTAAACAGTATGCTATTCATCAAAAAGCAACACAGGATGATGGGTAAGATAATTCATTTAGGAAGCATTGACAGGTACATTTGGCTTCTCCTAAACCTTCTAATCATACATATAATCATGTAATAGTATCATTTATGCGGTCATGATATTTATCTATAAAGTATCCAGCAAGTATGCAGGAAAACAGTATCCTCATTTGTTCCTGGAAGAAGAAATCTGGATATTCACAGTCACTGACAAGCACAAGTATAACATCTTACAGCATTTTCCCTTGTACTGGGTGAGATTTTTGTTATAACTCTCATTTTACAGAGCCAATTTTTATGCACAAGCCATGATGGAATAAAATTACTGGAAAGTGCCTTTATAGAAAATGCTATGCTCTTGAAAATGCTTATGAATTTGGTAAGAAAGATCTTGGCAGAAGATTCAGCAAAAATGTTATTACCTAGATTGTGGATTTTTATTTACTATGGTTCTGCAAATCTTTCAAAAGATTGCCTTAGAAGACATGAAAGTATGTATGAATTATCTCTTCAAATAATTAAAGAAGCTTAGTCTCTTTCTAAACTTGTACAATTGCTTTGAAAGTGGTTCCAAGCTTCTCTCTCTCTCTCTCTCTCTCTCTCTCTCTCTCTCTCTCTCTCTCTCTCTCTCCCTCCCTCCCTCCCTCCCTCCCTCCCTCCCTCCCTAACTCATGCATATGACCTTCACATTATTCTCAGTAAAATGAAGTGGCCATTTCATATTAAGCTAAGAAAAACAAAGAAAATTGTGTATTTTATTATTTCAGTAGAATCTGCATGACACTTAAAGGGAGTACAGTAATAAAAAATTCGCAAGTTGTAAGAACTTCTGTGGGCTCTACTCCACTGCAGGCAATAGTTCCAAAATGCTACTGTATTATGGACATTATGGACTATCATTAGTTAAAATCAGAAAAAAAAACATTTCATCCAAGTCATCATGCCAAACAATCTTTAGAAACACAAATTAAGGCTAATGAAGAGGTTCTGAAGATCTTGGGAAAGATGTAATCAGTTCTCCGGAGACAAAGTCATTATATAAGGTTCACTTTTAATGGTAAAGGCAATAAAGACCTCTCTCATCTTTCAGGAAGTTTCTGGGAAATGAGACTGGGCATTTTTTAGTTATGTTTATTAGAGATATTCAGGCTAAGTGACCTTGTGGACCATATACCCTTAATAAAGAATATATAAGAATATATTCTTAGATGTATTGAGGCATTTTAAAACATAGTTCTCTTCATCATGGAACGTATTCATTTTTATACGTTTGCCTCCAGTATGCTTTTCTAAGTAGGGTTGTCTGTAGTTTCTAATGAACAATTCTTAGTTACCACTTAAATGCCATCTGTAGATTCATTTCAGTGTGTGTGTGTGTGTGTGTGTGTGTGTGTGTGTGTGTTTTTCTTTAAGCCAGGTTTTTCCTACGTAGTCAAGATTTTTCTGGAACCACAATAGAGCAAAATCACATTCACTACATACTGGGTTCTATCTCCATCTTTTTCACTCTGGCAGCAAACAATCTTGTGCTGCATTCTGGGAGACCTAAATAGCTATTTCTGGCTCATTAGCCGTCATCAGTAGGCCACACCCACATCTCATGTTCCTCCCTGTAAAGGCCCAATGTCTATTTTTCTTACTTTTCGTAGGTTTAATGTGTGTTTTTCTTCAAGCCAGGTTTAAAATATAACATATTTACCTCAATTGTATGTGTGTGAGAGCAGTAAACCGTTTTCTTTTCCAGAAAGTTCCTTTCTGATCTCCTCAGAATCTCTTCAGTAAGAGTGGAAAGTGAAAATTAAGAGCATTTATATAAACAAACAAACAAAAAAAAGAAATTGTTGAATTGTATTATTTTTCTCATTTACCTCTAAACTGTTTCAGTTTTAAAAATTGTACTTTGTCATGAAATGTGTCAAATATGGTAGTGTGGGAATTGAATTATACAAAAAAAAAAAAATACCCCATGAATTTTTTATGAAGGCTCCTGCATTCTGGAATTACATCCTGGCCTCCTGTTCTGTAATATTTTTGCTATAATGAATTTATATGGAAATGTCAGTATAGTGTATTAATTGAATTTCCTTTATTAACTGCTCAGCATGTTTTGTTTTGCTCACTTTCAAATTCATAGAAGTACACAAACTTGCATGGTAATTCATTAAGTGTTGAAAATTTCTGGTAATATCTGAACTAACAGTGACAATACAAATAAGAAGACCTAGGATGTAGGATAACTGAATGAAGGGCAAGGACATTGTGTGTGTTTTAAGTTTGCTTAGGTCCTATAATAACTATCCTCTTATCTTTTGATGTATCTCTGTTTTTCCTCCCTTCGCCATTCGAAGCCCGGTTCCAAAAATATTTCTGAACATACCCCTGTAACAATGCTGTCATATCTTGACAGAAAAATTGATGACAGGAACTAATTAAACTAAGGAAGTTTATAGGTCTGGCAATTCTCCAGCAATCCAGGAATGAGAAATCATTAAGCAAATTTAAAGATATAATTCCCTTTCATGTCTAGCTTGATCTTGCTAGTAGATCCCTGAGATTACAAGAGTTGCAGTTGTTACCACCCATGATGTTGCTGTTACAAAGGATTATTCTGAATGAGTGTTCGCCAGCATAAGGTGCTTCAGGTGCTTGTGGGAATTTTCAGCTTTCTCCCCCTCCTTCTCCAAAATGTTCAATTTCTACTTGTGGGGCCTTTAGATCCCAAATAGAGTTATTGTGCCCCCAGAGCCCCTGTTGTTAAATGATTCTTTGTTCATTTGGACCCTAAATATGCATACCAATAATCATCAGAAATGTGGCTTGTGCTATCTCCTCAATCCTCTTTTTTTTTTCCCCCTGGAACATTGCAAGTGATTGTGTATGAATAATCTACTGCAGTTTGATTCTCAAGTTTGTTGTTTGCCCGTTTTTATATTTACAGTACAGGTAGTCCTCAATTTACAACCACAACTGAGCCCCAAAATTAGGTTGCTAAGTGAGAAATTTGTTAAGTGAGTTTTGCCCCATATTTATGAGTTCTCTTGGCACATTTGTTAAGGGAATCACTGCAATTCTTAAATTAGTAACACTGTTGTTAATTGAATCTGGTTTCCCCATTGACTTTGCTTGTCAGGAGGTTGCAAAAGGGAATTACATGATCCTGGGACACTGCAACCGTCAAAAATGTGTCATTTGTCAACCATCCGAATGTAAATCACATGACCATGGGGATGCTGCAACAATCATACAGTAAATTTGAAAAATGGTCATAAGTCACTTTTTCCAGGGCCGTTGTAACTTTGAACAGTCACTAAAAGAATTGTTGTAAATCCTGTAGTAATTTTCTTTAAAAAAATGTTAACACAGGATTTAATATAAGAACTTAGCATCATAAAGAGTTAATTCCCAGTGTGTTCCTCTGAAATTATTGTTGATTTTGTTCTAGATAACCAAAGCAGCCAGTCCAGATTAGAGCTCTGCCAAGGAGGATTTAAGTGTTTGAATGCCACTGTGAATGTCCAAGCAGAGGCCAGTATCATGTGGGGATTAATGATACTTGCCCAACTCTTGGCTGGAATAGGAACAGTCCCTATCCAGCCTTTTGGAATTTCCTACGTAGATGACTTCGCTGAGCCAAACAATTCTCCTTTGTACATAGGTAAATATTTGCTTGAAAGTTGTACTGTTAACATCCTTATTGTCTGGTTTGTATTGCTTTAATATCAATGTGGTGCTGGCTGAAAAGGTATCTGCTAAGCAAACTGTCATGGATATGTCACTGATGTAGAAGAACTGTTTTTGATGTAACATAAGTCAGGAACATAATCTTGCAATAAAAATCTCTGTCCAGGAAAGAAGTGAGACCCATATTCAATTGTGGTAACTACTGACAACATGATGACAGGCTTAAGGTCTGTTCTGGTAGATAATGGCAGCTTTTGCCTCATGAACTTCTCTTATGAAAAGAATCTTAAGAAATAAATTTAGAGGTTTTCTGCCATAATACCTGTGGCCGTTGGCATTTCGTATGGTAAAGTTTTTGCAGTTTCATTGCACACTTGATCCTCCAGAACTGATGTTTTGCGGTCTTTACCGGTAACAGTCTTCTGGCAATTGCCAGATACCAAATCAATGCAGCATATCCCGCAATTGCAGCATTATATGCTGTATGGTAGCACCAGTGTTGCTACCTCTTTAAAAAACCCACTGCCCTATGGGATGAAGCAGGTTGTCGATCTGTCTGATGCTCCTCTGTTTTCTTACTAGATGCAATTTCTGGTAAGCTAAAGCAGGAAAAGAGAGGAAGGGGAGAAACTGGCAGCCTCAAGGCTGACCTATATGCATAAAGACATGTTGTATAAATGCTTAGATACCAGTCAAACTCTAAATGCTCTTAAGCAATTTTACCACAGGTTTTAATTTGGTATCTGTTAATTAAAACAAGGCATTTGTTTGTTGCTTGGATTCAGTTCAAGGAGGCTTGTTATTTTTTAACAAGAGACTGAGACAAAAGGCTTTTCCTCCTCTTAACCCTCCCCCCTCCTATTTTCAGCCTTTTAAAAAAAAATGATTTAAAAAATGGAATAGATACAGTAGGTATGGATCAAAACGGACAAAACCCGTTACATCCTGATTTTGTTTCTATGATTCTTTGGTCATCTATCAATCATCTCATCTTTGTTTAGTATTGGTATGCCAGTGTTAGTTACCAGTCCTTATGCTAAGAGAAAACAATACCAGTATAACATTTGCTATTCCCATTTGGTGATCCCTATCCTGCCAGAAGCACATTACTAGCATATCTTGTGGTCCTAATTCATGGTGTTCCACAATTATTAAGGGTAATGCCAAATGATCATTTCCTTCATCTCCCATTAAATATCCAGTTGCATTGAGAAGTCATCACCAATCCCTTTCTTTTACATGGAGAAAGCAAGATTTTAACAGATGCTAGACCCATGTTTAACACTGGGTTATTTTTACAAGTAGTTGGTCTATGTATGTTCAAAGAAAAACCAACTGATAGTCAAGTTACTTTTAGATACAGGCTTAACCTTATTCCAAAAAAGCACTAAACCAATATTCAGAAGCAGCCAAAACGGGTGAAATCTAAAATTTCTTACTACCGGTTCTGTGGGCGTAGCTTGGGGGGGTAATGTGATGTATGGGCATGGCCAATTTTTTTTTTTTTACTTTTAAAACATTTTTTCTACAACCTCTTCAGCTAAGAGGTTGTAAATATTTTTTTCAAAAAATATTTGATTTTTTGCTCTGATGATCCCAGCTGAGTTCCCTGATCGGCAAGGGCTTTTTTAAAACTCAACTGGGATCATCATAGCATTTAAAATAAAAAAATCCTTTTTTTCTTTTAAATACCTTTGATGAGCCACGTGATCAGAGGCTTTTTTTTTTTACTGTTAAAATCATTTTTTCGGCCATAGTTGAAGGAAAAATGCTTTTAAAAGTTAAAAAACAAAGCTTCTGATGATTGTGCGGCTCAGCTGGGCGGGGGGCGGGCATGGGGGCACCTGCCTCCATTGCTACCGGATTGGGCGATCCGGTCCGAACCGGGAGCATTTCACCCCTGAGCTAAAACAACATTTGACAGGTGTTTGAGTGTTGTGCTATGAAGGGGGAGAAAGGTCCATCTCTTCCCTGCTTCACTTGCTGTTCTTCCCACCCCATCTTGCTCTTCAGCTGCTGCTCAGGCTTATAAATATAAGCATGGTGTGACAATCTGGTTTATAAAGTCCATAACAGCTGCTGGGCTGCATACATCTCCTTCACCACCATCAAATACTTAGTGAAGGGCATCAGATTGTATCCACAACTTATATATAAACCCTGGATACAAATGCTATTTTAACAATGGCACAACTAAAAATGATTTAAGGTTGGCCCAATTGGTTAGGCATTAGATGTATACAATATTATGATGATTCTGGGGGGTGGGAAAGATTGCTTAGCAATTAGATATAAGTAGGAAAGATTCTTTGGCATAGTAAAAGGGTGTTTCTTTCCTCAATACAAAAAAGTCCTTGAATTATTGTTGCTCTTAACGCCATTTCATATTTTTAGGACAATGGGAACTTTCAACTCTTTATTCAGGGATTCGGTTGTCCTTATGCATGCAAAAGATTAGTTTCAAGGACTTCATGAGCAAAAAATTATATTTAGCAGCTGAAAATGAATGAAAACATTAGAAAAACATTAGAATAACATAATTGGAAGGGACCTTGGAGGTCTTCTACTCCAACCTCCTGCTTATGCAGAAAACCTTATACCACTTCAGACAAATGGTTATCCAACATCTTCTTTAAAACTTCCAGTGTTGGAGCATTCACAACTTCTGGAGGCAAGTTGTTCCACTGATTAATTGTTCTAACTGTCAGAAAATTTCTCCTTGGTTCTAAGTTGCTTCTCTCCTTGATTAGTATCCACCAGTAGCTTCTTGTCCTACCCTTAGGTGCTTTGCAGAATAACTTGCTTCCCTCTTCTTTGTGGCAGCCCCTGAGATATTGGAACACTGCTATCATATTTCCCCTAGTCCTTCTTTTCATTAAAGTAGACATACCCAGTTCCTGCAACCATTCTTCATATGTTTAGCCTCCACTCCCCTAATCATCTTTGTTGCTCTTCTCTGCACTCTTTCTAGGGTCTCAACATCTTTTTTACATCGTGGCGACCAAAACTGGATGCAATATTCCAAGTGTGGCCTTACCAAGGCATTATAAAATGGTATTAATACTTCACGTGATTTTGATTCATCCCTCTGTTTATGCAGCCTAGAACTGTGTTGGCTTTTTTGGCAGCTGATGCACACTACTGGCTCATATTTACAGGGTTGTCCACTAGGACTCCAAAATCCCTCTCACAGTTACTACTATTGAGTAAGGTGCCACATATACTGTACCTGTGCATTTTGTTTTTCTTGCCTAAATGTAGAACTTTACTTTTTTCATTGTTGAATATCATTTTGTTATATAGTGCCCAATGTTCAAGTCTGTCAAGATCCTTCTGTATCTCAAGCCTATCTTCTGGAGTGTTAGCTGTTCCTGCCAGCTTGGTATCATTTGCAAATTTGATGAGTTCTCCATCTATCTCCTCGTCAACCATCTATTCCCTCGTGCAACTCCCCTCAATAAGTTGCAAGTATGCTCTAGATCCAAATACTTCCAGCTTTAGTGTTCCTGCCCTGCATTGCACTATGTGATTTTGTGCATTTAAAGTGGAGATTTTTATTTTAGGAAAATTGTTAGGAGCTTCTTTCAGTGCCAAATAAGAATGGGTTAGTTAAAGAAGATCTGTAACAATCTACTGCAGTAAGTCTTAATTATACAATTTATTTTACCACAGTACTTTACAAAGTCAGTTTGTAGTACAAAAAAATATTCCGATCAAGTCTGGGAAGAATTAAGACCAATGAATTATCATTGGAAAAATATATTCCATGCAAAATAATACACTTTTTCATTTTTTTTTCTTTTCAGCAATCTTATTTTCCATCTCAGTGTTTGGTCCAGCTTTTGGCTACCTACTTGGCTCTGAAGCATTGAAGATTTTTGTGGATTTTGGACGGGTCAGCCATAGTAAGCGTTTGGTCTAATTTAGGGAAGCCATGGGCTCTCACACATAAGCTTTGAATAACCAGAGACCTGGAAATTAAGCTACAATCACACAGAATATGTTCCTGTCTCCATTTGCCACTTGCAAGCATATTTTTGAGACACTGTGAAATTCTGCAGTTCTTTGTTCTTGAAACAAAAAGCCATTTATGCTTTCTTGTGAATAGATGTTCAGAAACAGTGTATGCAGATATATTTATTAGAATATTATTCTAATATGAATATTATCAAATTGGGAGGAGGTAATTTTGTTGCCACATAATGAAGTCAGTTGGATATGCATATATAAGCTGCTCTGGTTTGAATAATGCTTTGAATGAGATATTATCATGTATTTGTGGATAATAGGCATGTAATGTGTTGACAAGGACTCAGATCAAATTTACAGAAACCGCGTGTCAAGATGGATTCCTTGAATGGAGAGATCGGCTTCCATCTTTACTTGTCCAATTCTCCCATATCCGATCTAACCATAATATCATTTCTTGATACATCTTTATTATTTATCATGGGATTTCTAGGGAGAAACTCACATTTTATTATAATAGGTTTTGTGGAATATGCATCTAATTAAGAATTTGGACTTATAAGCTTACAATAAGTGTAATGCAATATGTGGGTGACCTTGGGAAATGAGGGGAAAAGATGCCGCATAGGAAAGAATCAAACAAGAAAGGCAGAAGCCCCCAGTGGCTTAACAGTCAGAGGAAGAAGCTTAGAAAGGACCTGCCCTAATTGATCACGCAGTTAAAAGTAGCAGCAGAAATTTTGTGATGTCAAGTAAATCAGACAGGAACATCCTGGCAGACTGGAATGTCAGAATGGTTGCTGACATCTTGTCCTATATTAAGCAAATAAATGAGCTGAGAACGGGAAGTGGCAATGGGTTTCTTTTCATTAGTTGCCCCTTGATTATGTCACCCAATTTTGAGTGGGCTAGTCACATCCAGGAAAGTTATACCATTGTTTAAATGGGGTGTGGGCTCTTCTTGTCTGCATGCTTTTTAATGAAGAAGGACAGGAAACCTGGACAGAGCTGGAAAAATCTGAAGATTGCTATTT
The DNA here is from genome assembly GCA_030761175.1 of Masticophis lateralis. Lineage (NCBI taxonomy): Eukaryota > Metazoa > Chordata > Lepidosauria > Squamata > Colubridae > Masticophis > Masticophis lateralis. The sequence continues at coordinate 39,566,640 of JAUDYJ010000005.1, read as the reverse complement.
ATTCCTTCCTGCTCATTAACAATATGGAGCGACACTTTCTGTGCCAACTTCAGTGATGTGCGGCCTGTTTGAAGCAAGACCTCCTGCTGGGAGGATGTCCGCTCTCAAAATACACTGATTTGAGGTCTCTTCTCTAAGATCTCAGGAGAATAGTGGCTCCAAATGTTGACTCTATTAAGAGAGCTGCTCTAATGAAATTCTTTTCAGAGAAAGGCCAGTTAATATTTACAGCTATGTTGACTATTTATATTGTTGGCTATCAGTTTAAAAATCATCAGGTGTCTAGAATTTTTTTCTGGAATAGAACGGTTTCTATAATTAATACTGCAATTCTACAAGTGAATCCAACATGCCACATTGCCTCTCTGAACCTCACATTTCAGGTGGAGACTACTAAAAGTCTGTATTTAAAAAAAATAACTTTCACCACGTGATGCTACTAAGTTTCCGCATCACCAGAAGTTCATATTTGGTGCCCGGTCCTATAGATAGGTTTTCTTTCAGTTTCTCTATTACTTGCGCTTTTTTATTCACAATTCCATTAGAGGTTGTTTCTTCTAAGAAATTGTCATTAGATAATATTTCCTGTCAATTATTTTAGAGCAGTTTTTCTTTAAAAATTCTGAATCACTTCTTCAATCCAACTTAATGAAATTATACTAAATAATATGTATTTATTTCATTTCAGTCACAGACCAGGATAAAACTAACAATATAACAGTAACTCTAAAATAGAAATAAAAATTAAAAATCATAATAATGAAATAAGGTAAAATAAAATTATTAATGTAAAATTTCAAAATACAGGAATCAAAACTTGAGGGAGACCTGTAAAATTACAATTGATATTACCAGCAATCAACTAAATACCATAGATAACTAAGATAGAATGATAGAAACTATAAAAAGACATAAGTAATACTAGGATTTGCAAAACACTATTAAAATGTAAAGCTATGCTAATTTACATTAAAACTAATACTTGCATAAACCCTGCTAAGGTTTGTTGGAATTATGACAATTATAATCCTATAAACAAATATTGTTAGGGTTAGGATTACTTAATAATAGATAATTGTGGTTGACCATAACTTTAAAGAAGGGGGGATGGGAAATAGGACCACAGATCAAATGTGACAGCATTGCTCACTTTTTTTTTTTTTTTAAAGAAATCCTGGATAGGATTGGTCTGTGACAAAATAGCTTCTAACAATAGAAATAATTTCAGTTTCATGGCATTTGGCCACTGAACAAGAAGGATCATATTTTACGTATTGACAGAATTGTAATGTAACTTCTTGGTAACAAATTACTTAATGCAGATTTCTCCAATCTGGTACCTTCCAGATACAATGGATTACAATTCACAAGGTGACTTTGGGTCATGTTTCCTGAGAATTCGGGGAATTGCAGATCCAGTACATTTTTAAAATGCCAGGTTAGAAGTCTGGTCTGGTGAATTCACTTCTTGATATTTGTGATTTGCTTTTCCCACATGTCTCTTAGAGGATGTAAACCTGACCCCAAGTGACCCACGTTGGATTGGAGCATGGTGGTTGGGTCTTCTCGTTTCTGCTGGTTGTTTGCTACTCTGTTCCATTCCCTATTTCTTCTTCCCTCGATATATGCTGAAAGGGAAGGTAAGTCTCAAATATTGGATTGGAGATGATCATGCTAAATTGCCACTGTCCTGTCCATTATGGAATATAGCATGTTATATAAGAGAAAAATACCTATTTGCTCCCACTTTGCCAGTGGGAAATGATTATTTCTTGTTCTGTATTAGCAATTTTTAAAAAAATATAAACTCTCTTTTTTTACTGTCCTCAAACTGCCTCTGGTTATTTTAATATATGAATTAAATTCATAGACAGACATCTTGATATACATAATGAAAATAATAGATCCAGAGATAATGAAAAGATAAAAATGATACTACATGTTAGTAAAGCCATATAGGATGTTATAAATAATTTTGACATGGAAGGCAACTGGAAGCCAGTGCAACCAATGTTGCACAAGGCCACCAGATTTCCAAAATAAGCTTGGATGTTGCATTTTGGACATGCTGCAGTTTCAGTAACTCTTTGTCACTATATATTCCATGACCTTCCAAATGACCTTCTGTTTTCTTACATTAAAAAGCCTTATTTCATTCATCTTTTTCCATCACGTTAAACTTTTGCTTTCTGCTACCACTCCTTAACAGTCATTCCTAGCAATCTCAGGTCTTCAAGGAGGAATCCCAAAAATGTGGTAATGCTTTAAAATAGAACCTGGAAAAAAAATCTCTGGTCCCCAGCAGTGATTTTTTTTTAAAAAAAAAAATTCTTTCTCTTCCATCAGAAAGCATCTGAAGCAGATATCCTGAAGAAGATTGAGAAAACAAAGACAGAGGAAGAATCCCTGATGGTTTTTATCAAAAGTAAAGTGATTTTAATGAAAGTATATTTCCAGTAAAAGTTAATCATTTTGCTAAATAATTATACTTAATTAGGGGTGAAACAACACAATATATACAATAGTAACCATCCTGTACATATTTGCAAGTTTAATATGGATTAATTGTTTGGATAGTTCAAGTGAAACCCATACCAGATTTCATTCAATTTTTGTAGCAATATTGAAAAGCAGGTTAACTAAAATTAGCTATTTATTTCTTATTCGTTCTGTTATGATTTGAGTTAGCCATCTAATCGACTCATCTTTCAGTGTTTTTAGGTGACATCATAGTTGCTGGCCTAGCTGGTAGAGGAATTTTCAAATTCTACTCCAAGAGACAAGAGATATTCCACACTGAATGAAATATGATTGAAAAAAATGTTCTAATAATCATTTAGGCATACTGTATAGTAATCTTATAAAACTGTTCACTAGTTCCAACCGATAGTTAACTCAGCTGTTTGGCACATACCTTCTAATAGATTTTTTTTTTCAAAATAGAAATCTCATTTCCAAGTAAAGTGTTCAGTACTTTGGAAGCTAATGACCATAATTGAGCCCAAAATTTATGTTGCTAAGCAAGACAGCCATTAAGTGAATTTTGTCCCATTTTATGACCTTTATTGCCACAGTTGTTAAGTGAACCACTGTACTTGTTCAGTTAGTACCATGATTGTTAAGTGAATCTGACTTCCCTATGGACTTTGCTTATCAGAAGATCACAAAAGATCACACAACCTTGGGACACTGCAACAATCATAAAGAGGAATCAATTGCCAAACATCTGAATTGTTATCACGTGACTATAGAGATGCTGCCATGGTCATAAGTGTGAAAAACGGTCATAAGTCATTTTTTCAAGTGCCATTGTAACTTTAAATGATCAATAAATGAACTGTTGCAAGTCAACAACCACTTGTATAAGATAAATCTAATTGAGCTAGTTTGCCATACTAAAGAATAAGACTTGAAACTGGAAGACTTTGAATTCTAGACCCAGTTTCAGCACAAAGCCAGTTCTAGGGAGCTAGAAATGGCAAACCACAATGGGGGAGGGGGGAACTTGCCAAGTAATTGCAGGGAGATGTCCAGGCAGTTTACGAGAATCAGACACGATTGAATGGAAAAAAAGTTTAATCTGAAAACTTTCCATACAGCATCTGAGTTTGAAGTTTCTGATGAGATTCAGAGAGCTAATCTTAGAGATTACTCTATAACCTTCGTTCCTTCTTCCCATCCGATGGTTGCTTTCCAAAAGTAATTTTATACTTTGTTGATATTGATTTTGCTTGTTGACTTTTACTTGATGAGCATAGAGAAAAGTCCACAAGATAGAGGAATATAGCTCTGAATGAGATATGTGCCTTAACAGTTGGAGAATTTTAGATTTAAGTCTCTTAGACTCCAATTCAGAGATAACTCTGAATATAAGACAGTGAAAGTATGAGTAAATGTTATCTGTGTTAGTTATCTTATATACTTCTTTAGAACCATTGTGAGATGGAAGGGAAAGGAGACAAAGAAGGAAAAAAAGATTCTAAAGAGCTCGTCTTTTATTTTTTTCCATGAGCATTTAGCAGAAAGCCATTAAACACAAATCAATCAAGCCCGGTCTTCTCCAGTCTAGTGGTTTCCAGATATGTTGCAATTTAACCCTACAGTTTCACCTAGTGAAATACATCTGAAGAATATCAGATTAGGGAACCTTAGTCTAGGAAAACAAGCATCTTTAAGACTAGACACCAGATAGTTGTTGTTGGTTGTGAAGTCGTATCCGACCCATCGCAACCCCATGGACAACATTCCTCCAGGTTTTCCTGTTCTCTGCCATCCTCTGGAGTCCATTTAAGCTCAAGACACCAGGTAGACCTACCTTGAGAATTGGTCTTCTTGTTACACCTGACATCCTTAATAAGATGCTATAATAATTCTTCAGGTGTACCCATGACTTGAAGCCCTTTTCCTTTTCTAAACTTCATACTCTTCTATTTTTATTTTCAGAGTTCCCACAAGGCTTCTTAAGACTGCTCCTCAATCCACTCTTCATGTTGCTGGTCTTGACACAATGCAGCTTCTCCTCTATTCTTGCTGGGCTCGCTACTTTCCTCAACAAGTACTTGGAAAAGCAATTTGGTGTTACCCCCTCTTATGCTAACTTCCTCATTGGTGAGAAAACTAGAATAACCCATCTAATTTGAGATAGTGGCTAAGGGTTTTTTGAGAACAAAGCACTGGCTATTTAAACAGAGTGCTTAGATAATTCTCCATATTCATTTCATCCAATAAGGCACTAGACAGCAACCACAGTCTTGAGATTGAAAATCTAATCTGAGAAATTAGAAAGCATAGAAAAATTAGCAAATAATCTTCTGTGGGCTGCCAACAGTGTGCCATCAAATATCTGTTAACAAATTATCTGTTAACAACATTAAATTGAGGGCAATGAAAATTAGTTAGAAGTTGAAGCACAACTTGATTTGATAAATCTTAAAACATGTCAGGCTGAAACCATGCTTTCTTTTTATATCTGTGTCAAAAATTCTCTCACCGAGAATATTGCTCTGAATGCATCTGCAGTAGACTGGTTGCAGGTAACTATCAAGCATTTCTACGCATTCTAGTTGCCAATCCATCCAAAATCCTTCCTTTTATACCTATGTTTGTTAGTTTATATATATATATATAAAATAACAAATATATATATATATATATGTTTTCTGAGGTTTTCGGGGTGTTTGTATGTAGGTCTTTGGTTATTCTTCTCCCGCGTAAAATTGAAAGTGTCTTGGTGACGTTTCGACGAAGTCTCATTCGTCATCTTCAAGCTCCTGGAAGCCCGAAGCCGAGAACACCAGCCTGAAGATGACAAATGAGACTTCGTCGAAACGTCGCCAAGACACTTTCAATTTTACGCAGGAGAAGACCCGAATAACCAAAGACTTATATATATATATATATATAGTGGCTGTGCAACTACACCTTTGAGGCCTGTATTGCTGCCTTAAAGAGGCTCTTTGAATTAAATGGATAAAATACCTCAATACCGATAAAAGAAAATACTTCTAGCTCAGGGTTGAAATGAGTGGTCTGGTGCTTACTCCTTCCTAGCACTGATAAGGTTACCTAGTTTTTGGATAATGAAACACATGCAAGAAAACAACCAAATTCAGAAAGCACCATGGACCCCTGATAACTCAATATCTCTATGATAAATTAAACATCCTTCTATACATCAAATAGATACTGTATAGGAGGTTAGAGCCTAGGGCTCTCTTGCTGTTGTTGTTACTGTGAAAAAAATAATTGGCTCAGTACTGCTCCTCTTTTGCCATGTGGCAGCAGTGAACCAGAACTCTTTTAATGACAGGAGCATGTTCACTATTTTCCCTATCATTGAGAATGTTATGTTGGAAGGAAACAATGTCATTTTTCCCTTGGCTTACATGCAAAGGTTGCCTGCAGCTTACAGCAACCATTTGTACTTTCCCAAGTCATTTTTGAAATGAAGAGCATTCATTTAAGTTTTATGAAGGGGGGGGGGGATAGGATTGAAGGTACTGCATGAATGTTTTAATTTACAAAACCTTAATGCCTCCATTTCACATCTTTAAAACAAAAATCCCTGTATGTATTTTCTCCTCCTTTGAAAAGAGTTAGAGAGAGGAACTGTGGTCTACAGGTGGAGCTCTTGCCTCACAACCAAGAGGTTGGGAGTTTGATCCTAGGTAGAGGCAGATGTAGGGTCTTCTGCTTGGGCAGGGGGTTGGACTAGATGACCTGCCCTTCCAGCTCTGTTAATCTGAAGCAAACCAACAATTTAGCTTATCAAAACCCAAATAAAGTCCTATGAAACCCAAATGAAGGGCTGGCACTTTTGCTTCATCAACGTCTAGTAATGTCATGAAAACAACTACAACTGCCTGTAACTCTGGAAAGGTAAATAGAAGCACAGTATTCTTTGCAAAAGAATTGCCTATTCCTGTCTTTCCAGTTGTCTTTCCTGTAGAAATTGTCTACCTTTTGCTGGATTTTTAGTGTGCAAGATGCAGGAGTCCTTCAGATGTACATGCAGAAAAAAAATCCCAGTAGGAATTTCAAAGTGCAATAGCTAGGAAACAGAATTGATTATCCGATCTTCGCAATAAAAATAAAGTATGTTTTTATTATGCAAAAAGAACATGCAATCCCTTCTGCACCAGTCTTAAAACTGATTCCATCCTGATTCCATCTCCATTAAGAGATTTTTGTCTTCAGTTGTGTAGCACTGTTTCCAATTGCTAAGGATTTGTAACTCAACCCCTTCCTTTCCTTTGTAGGATCTGTGAATTTACCTTCAGCTGCACTAGGGATGCTCTTTGGAGGGTTCATCATGAAACGTTTTGCTTTCTCACTCAAAACCATCCCACGTTTCACCATTGTGGTGTTACTTTTCTCCACCCTTTGCTATCTTCCACTGTTTTTTATGGGCTGCTCTTCACAGACCGTGGCTGGAATTCATCTGTCCAGGTAATATGCTCTACTCTTCTGTCAGTACTCTATGGCAACTACCAGCAGAACATAGTGCTATAAAATCATGGCACAGAGATTTCTCTTTATCTTGAACTAGCTGAATACCCAGGCTCTGCTACAAAACAATGCTATCAGGCTTGATAAATCGACACTTACAGCTTGAAAATTAATGAATAATTTATGATCGGCCTCTCCTCTACCCTTGTCTCCCTCAGGCTTGCCCCACAGAAGCCTATCCTATCCTATCCTATCCCCTGCTTTAGTAAAGCTAAAACTGAAATTCCTCTCCTCTGCTTGTGTTTTGCATTTGGAACAGATTTCTTTTCAGGTGGGGAGGGGAACTAGAACTCTTTAGCATCAGAGCGTGTTAATAATAATATAGGAAATACTAATGTTCTGATAGTCATTTCGAAAAATCCTTTCTTAGTTAGCACCTAGAAGCCAAGAGGAACATACGTGGCAAATTTCAAGTTTGTAGGCTTTATGGTTCTGGAGATTTTGTGATGATGCATGAGTTGTATTTCGCTTTTATATATATAGATTGACAATTTCTCCTTGTCCCAGCCTTTAGATTTTTATTTCATTTTTTAAATTTTATTTTATTTATTTCATTTTTCCTTATCTAATGAACATGCTGAGTTAAACGATAAACTCTGAAACGGATTCTTTAGCTAGTGTTTTGTTGTGGTTTTACTGTTTTTGCTATTCTGACTTATGTTTTCCAATGATACTTACACATCTCCTTGTTGCATGTTATGGGCCTATATATCACTGGCACTGTGTGATATCTGGGATGAACTCTTTTCCATAGAGTGCTTATTCTGACTATCCATAATTAAATTATGGAATTAGGTGGAATTCCCACTCTTTTAGATGGCTTTAAAAGAGAAGTAGAGGGAAAAGATAGCTACAACTGTCAGCTAGGATGGCTGTTGGTCTTCTGAATTCCAGGATATGAAGGCAGTTAATGCAAATTGCTTTGAGTTAACCAGCAAGAGAGTTAGTGTCCATGCTCTGCCTGTGAATATCCCAGTAATTCTCATGATAAATTACTCACATGAATTTTTGGCCCAATTTAGTAGAGCTGTTCTTATATTATAATACTGCAAAAAGTTCCAAATTATGGATTTTGCCCCATTTTACAACCTTACTTGCCATAGTTGTTAAGTGAATCACTGTACTTGTTAAGTTAGTAACATGGTTGTTAAGTGAATCTGGCTTCCTATTGACTTATTAAAAAGTCACAAAAAGTCACAAAAGTCATGTCACTTTTTTCAGTGCCACTGTAACTTCGAACGGTCACTAAACAAATGGCTATAAATCGAGAACTACCTGTATCAGTTTTCATTAACTCTTCCAAGAACTTGAGCATAGAGAAGCTAAAGTGATGGAAGTCTTATTCATTCAAAAGATTTTAAGCTCTTTCCCAGAAGAGTGTCAAGCAAATCCCAATATTTAGCAAGCATTTCCTCTGATATTTTAGAGAGATAAATGCTCACTAATAGAATATATGATCTATGCTTTTAATGAAAGTGGCTCCACTCTTAATTCTCGAGAAAGCTTAGGTAACGTGTTCCATTGATTCATAATGTTAAATTGTCATTGGTCAGGAGTTCATAATTTTGGGGGAATGAGGGATCCAATTCAAAAAGAGATTTGTAAGAATGCGATTCTGCCTTGAGAATATACTTTTGCCTTAAGAAGCTTTTCCATTTTAATTCCAATATCGTTTTGATATTTTCCCCCTTGGTTTCCACTTGATTTCTACTGACAGGCTTGTATCCGATAGATTATTTCAGGAATCAAATAAATTGCTCCCCAAATTATCTACACGTTTGTGTGTGTAATAATTACATATGATTTAACTAAACAATGTTAGCAATACCTTCAGATGGCAATAGGCCAAGGTTCAAGATGGCAAGAACCCAACAATAACAGGCTGGAATCTCCAATCTACTCAAGAAAACATATTTCACTCATTGGTTCCATGTCCTTTTTCTTCTGGCAGTACATCAAGTTCCCCAGAACAAGATCCATGTAACCTTCGTTGCTCCTGCTCAAAGTATCTCTTCCATCCAGTCTGCGGAGACAATGGTGTGGAGTACCTTTCTCCCTGTCATGCTGGCTGTACTGGTTTCTTCTCCAATTCTTCAACATCTGGAATTGTAAGAGTTAAGGATGCAGAGTGGATTCAAATCTATCTAGCACTCATCATATAGACAGGGTGGGAATATGGTCAAATCATTTGTAGATAAGGAAGGCAATATGCCATGCATTCTGCAGGAATTTCAAGTGCTTTCTCCTTAATGATAATGTTAGAGCAGGATTCATTACTCAGAATATGTGCTTTTCATGCAGAGAATCTCAGTTTTAATTCTGATTATTTTAGTTAAAAAATATACTTCTCAAGAAAAAATAGAAGAAATACCATTATTCAACATACATAATAAAAAATACATGATTGGTAGTACAATAAGATGGCTTTACTAGCAGTATCAAAACAAAACTAGCTTTTTAATATCCCCCAGGTTTCATATGAGTCCTGTCCTATTTATTTAAAAATAGTGCATACAATGTCTATAACAGTAGAGTAGTACTACAATTAAATTCCCCTTTTTCCTCATATACTCACAATTCTCTCAGCAGCCACAGTGAATTGGGAAGGAAGTAATTAAGTCATGAATCACTGGCAACTGATTTATATTGTATCAAACTATTTGCTTATTCAGTGTTGTACATTCTGACCAATTGGGCATTTAGGACAGTTTTTTTTAAACATTTGTACTTTTAGCTAGAAAAGCCAGGGATTGAACCTGAGTACTTCTGATTTTGATGCTTTACCATTGAGCTATGGTCTGATCTTAAAATGAATTGATTTCCTGAGATTAATTTCTCTTCTTTTCTTTCAACTAGATCTACACAAATTGCTCCTGTATCTCCACCAAGAATGGACAATCTTCCGCAAAGACTGGATCTTGCTCGGTTAGCTGTGCCCATCTGTTGTTGCCTGTTATATTCATCATCTCATTTTCTGCATTGATTGCCTGTCTATCTCACAACCCTCTCTACATGATGGTGTTACGGTAAGAAGGAGCTAAGGCATTAGTAGATCATCCAATGCAATACATTTGTAATTTGTAATAAACCCAAATGCCAACTGTAGTATAGCAATATGGAATCAAATAAAAGAAATCCTAAAACCTTGATACGCTTTCATACAGCTTTTCCCAATCTGCTCTACTGATATTTTGGAATCGACTTCCAAAATTCGTGAACCAATATTTGCTGAAATACCTTGAAATTGAAGTCTAACCATCAGCAGGCCAGTCAGGTGCCTTCTAAAAGTAAGAGAGATTAAGTTTCACCTGGTTTTATTTTACAAAGTGTAGAATTTATGGAGTACTGCCACCAGAAATATTTTGCTTTATATGCCCTTTTCAATTTTAACCCTCTTTTTATGTAACTAAATGACTAAATTACTAAACAATTAAAGCCAAATGGGTCACTGAATACCCAGGCTTACGGTAGGAGGACATATAAATAACCGCACAAAAAAAGGTAGTTCAGGCTTTGAACTATCACGTCAGCAATAGACAATCCTGAACATCACACAGCATCTGCTGGGACTCTCTGTATAAATGGGGCATAGCATCCTCCCCTCAGTGTGACTGCTGCGTCCCACGTCAAACTGTAGATCACATTGTGACTGACTGTAAACTGAGCATATACCAGTCCAGTATCTGATTTTTAAAAAATATAAACGATGCTGCACTTAAATGGCTAAATGGCCTTGACATTGGTATTTCAACAGAGAACTTTTTAACATTTATATTTTACTGTGTTTTATTAAACTAGGTGAAATGTTAATATATATTGCTAGTCCATGTATGACATGCCATAGGCTAAATAAATATGTAACTAATTCTTTATAGCTGTTCCACAACCATTTATAATCATCATCAAGCTTTTTAGCTTTTCCCACAGCAGGAACAAATCATTGCTCTCCCTGTCTGGTTTTCTGACATATTTTACTGTATTTTGATTCTAAACAGAGTGGTGTCCCATGATGAAAAGTCTTTTGCTATTGGAATCCAGTTCCTGTTGATGAGATTACTAGGTGAGAATCAGCAATCCTAGAATTATTTATAAAGCAGTAACCTATACTGAACATAGTCGGGATTTGCATCTGCGTATCAGTGGTGGATTTCAAAAAAATTTACTACCGGTTCTATGGGTATGGCTTGGGGGGGCGTGGTGTGGCTTGGAGGTGTGTGGCTTGGGGGGCATGGCAGGGGAAGGATAAAATCTCCATTCCCACCCCCCTCCAGGGGAAGGTTACTGCAAAATAAAGAGCCTTGGTGGCGCAGTAGACTAAAGTGCTGTTAACTAGCACCAGATGCCTGCAGTTACTGCAAATTCAAATCTCACCAGGCTCAAGGTTGACTCAGCCTTCCATCTTTTCGAGGTAGGTAAAATGAGGACCCGGATTGTGGGGGCAATAAGCTGACTTTGTATAAAAAAGAACACCGCTTTGGGGGGAGGGCGAAAGCTCTACTAAGCAGGTATATACAAAAGTAAGAAGGCTATTGCTTAACGCATTGTAAGCCGCCCTGAGTTTCTGGAGAAGGGCGGCATATAAATTGAACAAATAAATAAATAAATAAATAAATAAATAAATAAATAAATAAATAAATAAATAAAATCCCCATTTCCTCCCAATCAGCTGGGATTTGGGAGGTAGAGAATAGATGGGGGCGGGGCCAGTCAGAATTTTTACTACTGGGTCTCTGAACTACTCAAAATTTCTGCTACCAGTTCTCAAGAACTGGTCAGAACTTGCTTAAACCCACCTCTGCTGCATATACATGAAAAGGTTGTTGGTAATACTATTTGAAGGTTTTATCAGAAATGTGCACAGGTAGTCCTCACTTTACAACCACAATTGAGCCCAAAATTTAGGTTGCTAAGTGAGAAATTGGTTAGGTGAGTCACTGCAGTTGTTAAATTAGTAACACCGTTGTTAAGTGAATCTGGTTTCCTCATTGACTTTGCTTGTCATAAGGTCACAAAAGGTGATCACATGACCCCAGGGCACTGCAACCGTCATAAAAATGAACCAGTTACCAAGCAACCGAATGTAAATCACATGACCATGGGGATGCTGCGACGGTCGTAAGTGTGAGAAATGGTCATAAATCACTTTTTTCAGTGCCGTTGTAACTTTGAATGATCAGTAAGTGAACTGTTGTAAATCGAGGACTACCTGTAGTTGCTATGGTCATTCCAGATAAGATGAACTAAGGATTATTAAAAAAAAGAGGGGGGGGAGCAGGACAAAAACATTGTAGGAGTTAAATCTGATTTTTTTTCCCCCAAGGAGAATTTTTTTAAAATGAGGATTGAGAAACTTCTGTCCACCAGATGTATTGGATTCAATAGACTCATAAAATTGCAAGGGCCCATTGAGGCCATTACATTCAGCCCCCTATTTAGTACAAGAATCCAAATTAAAGAATTCCAGAAAATTGGATGGCGAGCCATATGCTTGCAATTATCAGGTAAAAGGGAGTTCTCTGTACAGTTTGTTCCATAACTGAACTTCATCTAGTGTTAGAAAATCAGCCACAATGAATAGGACTGAGAGCATAAATTCCATATTCTAGTTTGAAGACATGACATTTAGTTCAGAACAGGACTTCTCATTCTCAAGATGTTGTTGGGCTGCATCTTCCTTCAAATGCAGTCAAAGTCACTGTAAAGTTGAACAGCAATAGAAATTCAATTACTGTATCTAAATACCAGTGTCTAGCTTAACAGTCAGAACTCCAATAATGACAATTGGATTCGAATCACATTTGGATAATTCTTCTCCCCCCATTTCACACACATATAATTGTTTCTACCCAGGACAATACCAGTAACCAATCCTTAAGTAAGTTCTCCTTTTCTTTGCTATGCTGAATATAAGGTTGTGACCGAGTATAGATTTGGGATTGGTAAGAAAAGAGCCAAAGACTTATTGAAAACAGTGTGTTCTAAATGGAGAAGATGACGACTCAGAAACTCATTGGCTAGATGTACATACTGCATTTAGATGTACATATTGCACATATTGCACTCATTGGCTAGATGTACATATTGCACTTAGCTGTGATAAGGTTTCTTTATAAAATATTTTACTTGCCTTTAATCAACAAATAAAGGAGAAGAAATTAGCTAAACACAATGGATTTTGGATTTTAATAATCCAAAAACAAAGAAAAGAATACATCAAAAATTGAAAACAATGGAAGTTTTGATAAACTGAAGTTTTAAATAATAAATGAAAATTTGATGACACAAAAGTATACCAATTGTACTTCCCATAATATTGGTAAAAACTTTATTTGTATGCAAAAGTGCACAAATGCCTTCCTCCCAGGGTTTTAACTCAGGTGCAGATTATTTTAAATCCATTGTTCTTCATATTTCAGTACATTTCACATTTCTTAAATATAATTTCAGATAGGGGAATAATTTTCATTTGCTATTGGATTTGGAGAAAATTTACTGTTTTGTTTCAATTTTACTGTTTTGTTTTACTGTAATTTCAAATCAAAATAGAGAACGATATCAACAAAGTGTGATCTTTCATATCCTTGAAAATATAATACGAACTGTTACATTAAATTAATTATAATCGGGATCCAATCTTGATTCAGATGATTCCTTGATTATTTTTCCCTTAGAAGAGATATAACTAACAGATAAAAGAGTTTTGTTGAGTAGGCCCATTGGGTTTTTTGTGAACGTGAAAAATGTGTAGTGTTGTGTACTTGGCTGTGAAATACTAGTAGGTTTTTTTCCTTCCTTTCTTTTCAAGCCTGGTTGCCAGCTCCTGCCCTGTTTGGCATCCTGATTGACTCTTCCTGCATATGGTGGAGGAAAGCCTGCAACCGTAAGAGTGGAGCCTGCCATTATTATAACAATAGCTTCTTCCGCAGCAGGTAAGAGATGGGAATAGTGATAGTTCTCTGTGTGAATTAGACAAGGGCTTTTCTTATCTGGGGTAGATAGATAGAACTGATAGACAGGTTGCCTTTTATAAATCATATCATAAAGACAGTATTTACAGGGCTCTTCAAAAATGCTGACTTCCATTAATGTAGTAGTAGTAGTAGTAGTAGTAGTAGTACTAGTAGTAGTATCTGCAGCATAATCTAATTTAGTAATTTGCCCAATATTTTCTGTGTTGTGCTTAGCAATCAGGGTACAAGTCTGCAAGATGAAAAATTAATAATTACAAAGCTTAAAGCAATAGCAGGAAAATCTTCTGTTCATAATGTGGCTTTGTTTTGGTTCTCTCTTAAAAGATTTTGATGCAGTCATCTCTGCATCTGACTATGTATGAACAAAGGTGGTCAATGCCTGAAATGTCTTGGTTCTTCTTTCTTATGTTTAGCCCCACCCCCTTCCACCACCACCCAGGCTTTGCTTGTTGTTCTACCTATGCATTTGAATTGGCTGAATCTGAAGGCTGTGGTTGTTGTTTAATCAGCTTAAGAAATGTACTATTTTGTGGGAGACAGAATTATTTATACTCCTGGAGCCTAAAGTGTGAATGTCTTGGCATTCCTTTACAAACTACTTAGGATTTTTATATACATTCACACAAAATTGTTTGAGAATACTTGTTTTGACTTGGTTTTTGAGAAGAAGGTAAATTCCCAGGAATTCCCCCATCCCTTTTTCTCAGAACTTTTGCCATGTGCCTCTTCTGTAAGCATAATCTCCTTATATTACTCTTCTGAGAGAAACCCCCTACCCCACCCCACCCCCATCCTAATGCAAAAATACTGCTGTTTTCTCAAAAGTGCCATCTTTTTCACTTACTTTTAAGCACATTTGTTGCAGGCTTCAGGGAAAATATATGAACTCCCATTTTAGTGTATTTTACTTGGTCTAGGAAGACCCACATGCATATTTCTACTTGAAGTTAGAGTTTACTGGGTAACTTTTGTCAGTCAGTCACCCTGTGCTCAAAATGTCTGGTAGGGTTATTGAATAAAATGAAAGAAGGCCACCCGTCCCCCATTCTCCCACATGATTTTGAAATACATTGGCTTTTTGGGGAAATATTTGAATGCTATAGGAAAGTTCTGTGCATTATGAACGTGAACTCACTGTGGCTATTCATCACTGAATAACTATTTCCAGGCAGGCCCTTTAGGGACGTTAGGAAAGTATATTCTCAAAGATTTAATTTGAGGACGAGGGCTTCTTCCCCTTGATCCTCAGCTTCTGCCATCTACAAGGGAAGCAAGCTCCTGCAGTACAGAGCACTTGCAAAGAAGAACCTCAATAGAGAATTTGACTAACACAAATAAATAAGAAAAAATGGAATGCATCTTGCCAGGAAATCCCCAGTAATGTTCTATGAAGTCTGTCACAAGAGCAGGGACATACTGTATATCCTTTCTGCCCTTGACTCATGCCTGCCTCTGGCTAGGTGAAGTTAAGAAAACAAGCTTGGCTCTCAGTGCATTAGCAATTTTCTTCTTGGGATGCAGATGGGTTGACCTTTCCTTCCATCCCACCAAACAAGACTCCAGTAACCCCAACATTAGTAAAGCTTTGAGACTTTAATCAGTAACAAAGGAAGTCTTTTCAGTGGCCCTTTGGCATCTCTTACTACATTCTCCAGTGACTGTTCTGTTGGTGCGTCAGGAGACTCACCTCACAAAGAATCTCAGATATTTCCTAGCATACCAGCTGTGGGAGTGAATTAAGCATCCATGAGTATAGCCTTAGCCAAGATCCTGATTTTCAATTTGTCCCTTCATTCCTCCTCCCAAGAAACAACTAGGAAGTGGAGGGTGACTTCCCTTCCTAGAATAGTGCAGTTAACTGGGGCTAACTAAATGGGGAACAAATAGTAATCCACAGCTACTCAGGGTGCAGGCCCTTGAGTCAAAGCCATCGTAGAGGAGCTCTCCAACCTGCTGCCTCCAGATGGGACATAAACGGTCAGAAATCTATGGCTTGCAGTTCCAACACATGTAGTGGTATCAATTTGTATATAATGGAAATTGGAGACTCATATTACTGGTGGCTGGGAAGATTGCAATATGGATTCAAGGAAGGAAGGAATTTTGTCTTAAAATGAAAATAAAATGGAAACCAGTCTGGGGCAAGCATATTCCTGCCTTTATAATAATAAATCATTAACTTGGCTTGCACATCTTATGATCTCCAGAAGAAAATATTTGGGCATACTGAATCACACTTACTTACCTTATCTGCCATGATAGGAACTGCTTCACTAAGTAACTATGAATTCCTCACTTCTATAGTATTGCTGTTATCTTATAACCTCATTTTTTTTTCTTTTTGAAAAACCATATGACTAGGAGTTATCTGGAAGTTCAGGACAGCTTGATCCTGGAAGATTTGTTACACCAGCCAGGTGTAACATTCCGCTTCATAAAATGATTGAAAAATTACTATTTATCTCCACCTCTTTGTTAATTCTCCAAAAGAAATATTACAACACTTTTGGGATAGCTATTGGAGGAAAACTGTTTTTTGTCCCTTAAAGAGGAGTTTCTCCCCCCCACACACACACACACACCTTCTGCTTTCTTTTCTTGACAACATAGAATCACATAGAATAACAGATTTGGAAGGGACCTTGGACGTCTTCCAGTCTGACCCCCTGCTCAAATAGGAGATCTTGTACTATTCAAGACAAGTGGCTGCCCAGTGTCTCCATGATAACTTCCAGTGATGTTTCTGGCTTGCAGAAATTTCTGGAGCAAGCCATTCTGCTGGATTAATTGTTCTCACTGTCAAAACTCACACTCAGTTCTGGAATTTCTATTTTCATAGAAACTGAAGTTCATATTTCTGCATTCAGACCTGACTTGAATCATTTTGGAAGTGTATAGAGCTTAAAACAGAGCATTTTGAAACACTTAAAAATTATTGAAATAGCCAGTTTCAGTGAAACATTTGCTTTGTACTCGGGTAACTGTTTGGAGTTCAAAACGTTTTGTTTCAAATTCAGCATTGGTTAGTTTATTATGTTTTGCAAATGGCTCATTTTTTTCTCAGTCATTCAGCTAAGTTTTATTATTGCATCCCTACAAATGTGGTAAGTTGCGTTTCAAAAGAAATGATCTCTCTCTCTCTCTCTTTATTACTCCAGGTACTTAGGCCTCCAGGTTAGCTACAAAATTATTGGCATTCTGCTATTATCTTTCGTCAGCTGGAAGCTGACCAGGAACAAGCAATACAATATGCAAGATAAAGCTGCTGACCCAGAATAGCTCTACACTACAACAAGACCTGCTTCAAGCATCATTTTGTATGATGTTTAAATTTACTTAACTTGGCCTTTGTGCCTTTTATTTTGTTTTTTATTTTTTTATAATACAGGCACCATTTTATATTAGCAGCTGAACTTGAACTCCTACCTGGACAGTTTCTGCTGCATGTAGCCCAGCTAAAAGAACATATTTGTATTGGGGAAGAGAGATCATATAGCCAACTCATCTCATTGAGAGGCAGTGAAATGAAAACACCTACAGCCAGCAAAAGAGAGCATCCTCCCTCCACCCCTGGCTACAGTGGTAGAGGCATCTTCAAGACTGGGCCAGAGATGTACAGACGTTTGGAAGACAACAGGTTCTCTTGTTTTTATGTCAAAACAATGGAAATGGCAAATGAAAACTGTTACACTGAAAAGAATCGTATGAGTCACTTAAAAGTTGCTAGCAGGGTGAAACCGTCCAATTTGGCTATGAGGTATTGGACTGTTCTACTCAATCAACTTTGATGCATTATCCAGGCTTGCCAAAGGGACGGGATCAAGGGAGAAGCAACCTCAACTTGTCTACCCTCTCTCGTGCCTTTGCTTCTTCCTTTACTTCCTTCACTATACAGGCCAGAACGGATAAAAATCCCAGTCGATGTATAAAGTTGGTTGTTATGACATGTACACTTTTAAATAAAAAAAACCTTTTTCTAGTTCGTTCTTACTATTTTTTTACTGGCAGATTTTGAAGAAGCCACTTTTTTTCAATATTTTCCCTGCCTTTGAGCCTTCTGGTTGCTAGAGGCATATATGTGTTTGACTTTGGAATTTTTTGACAGGGTACTAATTCAAATTTTAATTCTATGAATCTTTTTAGTCAAGGGACAATTACAGTAATGAAAATATATGCCATTTCATCAAGAAATACATTTCTCATGTTACTTTCTCTTCAACTTAGAACTTGTTATTTTGGTCTTTTCCCTACCTCCCAAAACTGAAGAGTTCTTGGGGAAACAGAAAGATAAAGTAACAGTAACAGTGTTGGAAGGGAGCTTGGAGGTCATCTAGTCCAGCCCTCTGCTCACGCAGGAAACCTGTACAAGGGATTCGAACTGCCGAATTGCCGACCTTTCTGATCGACAAGCTCAGTGTCTTAGCCACTGAGCCAAATCTGTTAAATTTCTTAAATCTAAAACCACTAACATTGTGTTTAGTTTATGCTGCATTATATTCGCTTGAGATTTGACTCACTTATCAAAGTGAGTGTTCTATTCTCTATTCTGCTTGAGGACACTAAAGAGCAAGATACAAATAAACAACTGGATTAATAAACTGATTAGGAAGCATGCCTTAGAAAGAGATTGGGGAACAACTGCATATGTTTACAAAACTATAAAGTTTGAGGAAAGTGTAGGTAATTTTCCAACTCCATAAATATGGTGGTTCCTTCAACCCTTTTTTTTTAATATCTGCATTTTAAAAAAAAAAAAAATTTACCACAAAGAAATGTTGTACCACCACCTAGTGGCACATTGATTTATGACAGATCTATTTTGTTATGCTTAACATTCAGAGTTGTTTTCTTATACTGCATGCCAAAACTGAGCAATAGAGCAATTTAAAATACAGCTTGGTTTTTTTGCTGATTTTTGGTTTTATGAATAATAAGAAAATGAAATATATATTGTAAACAGAGCCAGTGAGAGAAAACCACATGAGGCATTTTAACTTGCAAGGCATAAGAAGATGTAATTTTAAGTTTTGGGTTGGCAACGGGAGCTTAAACATTATTCACTGTTCAGTTGACCCAAGCAGCGCCCCCCCCTTCCCCATTTCTAGTTTCTACTAAGTTTAACATTTATTTGGGAACCCTATGATGGCAAAATAAAATAGTACAATTTGGATAGGAAAATGGTTTGGAGAGCTATATGTGTTTTTATGTTCAAGTGTACAGTACCATTCCTTCTGCTGCTATTGTAAACACATACATGTACAACATACACTTTTGATATACATGATAAACTTGTTTTAAAAGCAAAGTTGGGTAGTTAATTATTGCATGTTTTATATGTTGCAAAATCCACATATCTGAAAACCATAAAGAAAATGTTGACATTTGAAAGGAAAGTTAAATAGTTTTCAGTTTAATAAATATATGAAACTACTAATAATTTGCCACATTCAGCTCAATCTTCTGTGTTTTCAGCCCAATTCAGCCCAATCTTCTGTGTTTTTACAACACGTCTAAAACACATTTTTAAAAAGCAAACTAATTTTATTGCAATAGAAATAAAAAAATGTTCCTTGTAACTGGATTTGTAACAAATAGCTTGATCTGCAGATCTCAGAAGGTTTGGGAATTGAAATTACATTCAGATCAATAGAAGATTCCAGTCAGATTTCAGGGAACAAGAATTTAAAAGAATTGCTGAATCAGAGAAGAAGATGCAACTAAACCTTGTTGCTACATAAGTAAATAGGACATGCCTAAAAGAATTGCAATACTTTCTGTTTCTATATAGAAGCTTACTGGATTGATAGCTATATCTTTATTTAGTCCAAGATAGCAGCATCTTCTGCACTCATATAGATTAGATTGTGTTGTATAACATAATTTTATACTTCCCATGTCTTCCTACTGTTCCTCTAAGCATTTGCTGTTTGAAAGCATATAATTTGATTATACTACAATCTGTCTCCATTACTTTAACATTTAAAAAACCCCAGCTTTATATAACTGTAAATCATATTTTACAGATTGTAGTGTGAGGAACAGGAAATCTGGATGGATGGATGGATGGATGGATGGATGGATGGATGGATGGATGGATGGATGGATGTGTGTGTGTGTTATATCAGGGAAATAAGTGGAAACCTCAGGCTGAAAATAGGAGAAGAAAGAATAAAACTCAGATACTGAAAAAACACATGGATCTGACTCCATCTGAAGACCTAGAGACTGCTAAACAAAGGTTCACAGCCCTGGCTACCAACCTAAGGAGATAACACTAGTGAAGCAGATGTCAAGAAGACAAATGCCCTGTTCTCCAAACAACCATCCATGGTGTATACCTAACTGCAGTGTAACACAGTAACAGCAGTACCAGAAGAACATGTGGGAGAAAGAGAAGACACATAGCACCAGGTGGCTGCAGAACATACAATCTCCCAGAACAGGAGCCAGTTACAATCACAGTAGCAGATAGCCAACAGTAAGTCAAAAACATGAAATGCTCTATAGCAGCTGACCCAGACATGATCTACAGCTACTGGTTAACAGTAGTGCATGAATGCCTAGTAGCACAGATGAACCAGCTGCTAGTACCAGGTCCCACCCAGATTGCTAATACAAGGAAGGATATTGCTGATCATAAAAGACCATCAGAAAGGAACAGCACTGTCCAACTATTTTCCATTAGCTTGTTTTCACAAAACATGGAAAATCCTATCAGGTATCATAGCCATCAAACTATAGGACCATATGTGTCACTACATGAGCACAGCTCAGAAAGGCACTTGGCATATGAGCACTCAAAAGCTCAAAACACCAGATGCTAATAGATAAATAGAGCCATCCTCAACACTCAAGATCTAGACAGACCAATCTGAGCACAACCTGGATTGACTACAGGAGAGTCTCGGGAGAAAACAGATAGATCTGGCACTATACAAAGTCAACAGGACACTAAGGATCTTCCTCAAGAGGACTGTGGGAGTCAACTCAAGACAACTCACATAAGTGGCTATTAAGTGAGGCATATAACAAGGTAATGCAGTGTCCCCACTGCTCCTTTGAATATGTTTAAACTCCCTTGGCTGAATTATCACAAGAATTGGATACTATGAGTATTAGTATCAGTTCAAGAATGGAACTACAAACAGCCACCTCCTGTACATTGATGGTGTCAAGTATATGCTAAGAGTAAGTGAGACATTGATCGACCTAATGTGATCTACAGTGAGGACATTGGATTGTCATTTAGACTGGAGATGGTAATAAAGAGAAAGAACATAGTTAAGACTGATGGGGGGAGGGGAAACTATCAGCGGGCCACATAGTAGACATATAGACCAGCTAAAAGTACTTTGGTATCCCACAGTCACATGGGAACCATGAGAAAGATATAAGGAAGACAGCAACATTCAAGTACCAAGTATTGACAAAGGATAAGACAAGTTCAATGGAAAGAAAAAAAATCACACCATCAACACATATGTCCTGCCAGTTATCAGATACCCTGTCAGTGACTGAGGGGAATATGGAGAATAATTTATTTATTTATTTATTTGTTCAATTTATATGCCGTCCTTCTCCGGAGACTCAGGGTGGCTTACGATGCATTAAGCAATAGCCTTCATACTTTTGTATATACCTGCTTAGTAGGGCTTTTGCCCCCACCCCCACCCCAGTGGTGTTCTTTTTTATACAAAGTCAGCTTATTGACCCCACAATCCGGGTCCTCATTTTACCCACCTCGGAAGGACGGAACGCTGAATCAACCTTGAGCCTGGTGAGATTTGAACTCGCAGTAATTGCAGGCAGCTGGCAGCTAAGTGTTACTTAACAGCACTTTAATCCACTGCACCACCAAGGCTTTTGGTGGTGCAGGATATAAAACCTGCCAATGTGAAAACCTGGGAAGTCTTCACAATGCACAGAAGTTTCCATTGCAAGTCCAACACCAAAAAACTTTATACCAGCCAGAAAGAGGGTTTGATGACTTTCAAAACTACTGTCCTAGACAAAACCCAGAGCATCCAGGAGTACATTGGTAAGATGGCATCCAAAGATGGGCTGCTAAAGAATACTTGAGATACTAACAGACATGAGAGAAAGATCAAGCAAAAGAAGTGCTGTGGCAGGTCAAAACAGATAGCTGAGATGCCATACATTGGGAAATCCTATCAGTGGCTGGAAAGAGCTGGATTAAAAGACAACAGTGAGAGTCTGATCAAAGCAATACAAGAATAGGTACCAAAACTCAGATCCATAGAAGCAGGAGTCTAAGACCCAGGGAGAGAGTCTCAAGGACTTAGGCAGAAAGGCCCCAGAGACAGTCCAATAAATAATGACAGGGTATGGAATTCATGACAAAATAGAATACATTGAATGGCACAATCAAGTAGCTGGCATTGTGTACATGAACATTTGCACCAATGTATGGGCTAAACCCTCCCAAGTCCAGATGGGACATTCCTTAGAACACATGAGACTTTCAGATCCAGGCAGATCTATGGACATCCCAGGTATTGTCCAATCAACCAGACACTGTGGTAATAGACAAGGTGTCTACCTACCACCCAAAGATAGAGGTGGTAATGGATGTAGCAGTATCAATTGACGGCAATGTCAGGAAGAAGTAGTACAAGAAACTGGAGAAGTAACAGGACCTGAAGAAGAAATTAAAGAGGAAGTGGAAAGTAAAAGCCAAAGTGATCCCAGTAGTCGTAGGAGCACTTAGGTCTGTGACTCCTACAAAGATCCCAGGACATCATAGCTCCCTCTCCAGAAGAGTACAGCATTAGGAACAGGTAAGATATTGCAGAGAATCTTCAAATTCCCATGTCTCTAGTACAGGACTTCAGATTGAAAAGCTACATACCACCAATAAGGGCAAGAAGGGATTTTCTTTGATGTTATGGAGATAAGTGGAAATCTCAAATTTAAAGAGGAGAAGAAAGAATAAAAATGTGGTGATGAAGGAGAGTAAAAGGGAAAAATCAGGTTGAAACTAAATGGATAGGGAAAAACTCTTGGCCACTGGTTCATTCACAGCTATGGTTGTATTCAATGGTTCTCATACAAATCTGCAACATCTACAGTACAATTCCATTACCAGAAGGGTGCGTGCGTTGTGATATATATCCAGCATGTTTTTCCTGTTCCAGTGAGTATTTCAAAGGGACCTAATAAAACACCGTGCAGGTGACAAATTTGTATGGAGGTGTCTGTAACATCAGGATAAGAGGCCATCTGCTCAGCAAGGTACTTCATTAACTCTCTTCAATGCCTCTCTGATAACTATGCCATCTGCTGTTCAGCAGAGCCATTTTTATCTCACCAATAACTAAAAAGTAACCGAAAAGAACTGCCAGCTCAGCAAAGAAATCTTACTTCTGCTGATTAAGACTGAAGAGACTTCTGTTTGATCTACTGTAGCTACTGGAGGAGCAGCTTCAGGAGTTTGTTGCAAGCAGATAATGGCATTTTTTATTCCCAGATTTGGTAAATGCTAGAAGATGGATTGTTACCAAACTATAAATTTAAGTCATAAGTCATAAGTTTATTTGTCAAGCATATATAACAGGTAAAAGTATAAACATAATTTGAATACATGAAAAGAGTAAGTAAAAAGGAATATTAGGACAGGGACGGAAGGCACCCTGGTGCACTTATGCATGCTCCTTACAGACCTCTTAGGAATGGTAGACAGTTTAAGGTTAAAGTTTTGGGGGTTTGGAGAAGAAACTATAGAGTCAGGTAGTGCATTCCAGGCATTGACCACTCTGTTAACTGAAGTCGTATTTTCTGCAATCGAGTTTGGAGCGGTTCACTTTAAGTTTGTATCTATTGTGTGCTTGTGTATTGTTGTGGTTGAAGCTGAAGTAGTCCTTGACAGGAAGGACATTGTGGCAAATAATTTTATGTACTATGCTTAGGTCAGACTGAAGTCGGCATAGTTCTAAATTGTCTAAGCCCAAAATTTGGAGTGGTGTTTCAGTTTATTATTATTTATTAAATTTCAGTTTATTCAATTTATTGAAAACATTTATTAAGCATAATACATATGAATTATATTTAATTAACTTCAATTAGAAATGAAATGAAATACAATTTAGTTTTTGTTCTAACTTCATCCCACATTTCTTTAGAGTGTGGTTCTCCTCCCCTCCCCCATCATGCCACTCAACGGGCAAGAGGATTGTGGGGGCAATAAGCTGACTTTGTATAAAAAAGAACACCACTTTGGTGGGGGGGGGCGAAACCCTACTAAACAGGTATATACAAAAGTATGAAAGCTATTGCGTAACGCATTGAAAGCCGGCCTGAGTCTCGGAGAAGGGTGACTTATAAATTAAATTAAAAATTAAAAAAATGTGTGATCCTCCAACTAGGAAAAGTGTGTATCACATGTAATTTTTGCAGCTATCATGCTATAAAGAGTCTGCTTCTTTGGGGAGATAGGATAAAGGGGAGATAAGTTCAGTTCCGTTACATTTAAACAATGGATCAAAGAATATCAGTGTGAAAGAAAGCAACTTGAATAAGCTAAGCAGGAGGGAAACCAAAAATGCATCTGTGATTGCTATCAATGTAATAAATTAATAGTATATAAGAGTCAAAGAATAAACCACCTCAAAATCTTGAAAGTTCTTACATGTTTAGTTCTACCTGGTCATTCAGCTGAGCCACTTGCAGAATAATTGAGAATAGTCAGATTTTTCAAACCTTTGACTTACCTTGACAATGGCCAATTTAAGAGAGGAAATGTTTTAAAATCAAAATAACTAAGGATTATTTCAGGTGGGTCCTGGCACAGACAGGGGTGATATGAAGGCAACCTCATGACAATACATCACAAAAAAGATGTTGTCAGGTCAAGTCTATGTTGTGGTTAGGTGCAAAAGGAGAATTGTTGATTTCTCCTGGATTTTCCTTTCAGGTTTTGTGAGATATTTCTCATATCCAAACAGCAGGACACTGCCTCTCTCTGTGTCATGGGAACTTTTTTGCTAGATATTTGTAAACAGCTGATCAAGATAGCTTATATAAATGTGTTTCTATTTATTTGCCTGTGATTTTTTTTCAGAATGGTGGCTCTTCCAGCCAATGAGACTCAGTACTGTTATATATCTTTGCTGCACAGCAGGTGAAATAAAATCAAAGACAGAAACATTTGGCCAATGTCTCATTTCCTACATTTATTATTTCCAGGTGTCTCAGTTGATGTTTATGTTTTTAAACATCCAGCATGACACTTTTCACAGTCCTGTTCTCTCAGATATTCTAATGACTCCAAATAATTTTAAGCTAGAGAAGTCTGTACCTCCAGTTAGTTGGCAATTCTGCCTGGGGCTGATAGGGAGTAGAATTCATCAACAACTAGACAGTTTATCTTCCAAGTAGCCCATCCATGATAGGTTTTAGTTAAATTATAGTTTAGCGTTCTCTTTCTTCTGCAAGAAAGGGGAAGAGGATAATATTTTTAATGCAGAACTATCAAACTTCCTACAAACATGTCTGGGTATTGTTCACTTTAGATGCTAAAAATAATTCACCACTTCAAAAAGTCCTGTTCTAGGGCAATAATTGCACTGTTGGTTCTGTTCTTCTGATTATTGAACTTGACCTAAATGGGCAGCTTGAATTCTGTGAATTTTATGACCTCGGGAGAAAAGAGATCCTTTCTGTTACAGTTTCCTTTGTTGCTATTGTTCTAATTGGGGAAAAGCCATATCAAACAAAAATCCTTTCAAGATCTCTAAAACATGAAGAATAGTTTCAACATTTGGCTAGGGATGTTATTTATCAGAAGAGAAAAGAAAGGCAAATCAATCAGATATTGTCAAATGCAACACTATGTGTAAGTGATGAAAAATAAAACGGTAGAAAGAGGGCCAAAGTAAATTGTAAAAAGGCAATGTGTAAATTCAACAAGAAACTGAAACTGAGTGAACAATGAGAATTCAAATATTTGTTTATTTTTATTCACAGCAGCAAGAAATTTAACTTGAACTACTGAGAAAGGGGATATTCCTGCAACAGAAATATTTGCTTTAACATTTGACCTATATAACATACACAATCATTTTGCTTTACTGAACAAACAAGCATTAGATTTTGCTAAACAGCAGATAAATCAGTGTCTTGGCTGGTTTCTAAAGGAAAAAGAAAGCCCAGAAAATGTGCCGCTAATCTAGATTGGACCACAGAGCTCCATTACCTATGCCATTTACACTATTTATATTTAATAGATCCAATTGTAATTCCTAAAGTCAAACGTAATTTGTTATATAATTATGCAGGAACAGAGCAAAGTTTTTAAGCATGTTCTATAAAGAATAATCAATCCCATTGTTGGCTTTCAAATAAATACTAGAAATTAAAATTCACATTCTTGTTTTCCTTTTAACTCCAAGCTGCAATGTTAAAAGGAAGTTGAGAGTAGCATTTCCTCCTTCCGTTTATCACTTCTTTTTGATACATGTCCATTATTCTATGGATATCTTTCCAGTCATAAATAAGGTTCACCAACAGACAGAGGATGTACTTTCATATATTTCAGGAAATGAATCTGGATACCTAACAAAACGAACAGATAATTAAAATGTGGGTAGGAAGCATCCAGTAGTTAGGAGAGTATATCCTAACTGAATATTCTAACAGCTAGGATTTGATGTTTCCTCAATGCTTTACTTAGCGAACTCTATTGTACCTACATCTTACATTCTCCTCCTTTCAGTCCACACATGGGGAAAAGGCCAAGGCATTTTAGAACAAATATTTTGCAATCAAAGCTGTTCTGCTGAAGAACATCCCAACTTTAACCACCGGAATTTTGAATACATAATGAAGTTCTGCTTTTCTGTCAGCAACTCTCACCATTCTCAGTGCCCATGCACCAACTCTCACAAGTCCAGAGAAAGAAAGCTTTGTACAACATCCTGGAGCAGATTATTCAAACAACCACCAGCAGTGATAAATTCATCATTCTGGGAGACTTCAATGCTAGGGTGGACACAGACATTGACAACTGGAACAGAGTTTTGGAAGATACAAGGTGGGAAAACAAAATAACAATGGCTTATTTCTGAGCAATTATGCTGAATTCAACTTGTGCATCACAAGCACTATGTTCAGACTTGCCAACAAATACAAAATTACCTGGTTGCTACAAAAGTACAAAACTGCCGGATCCAAGCACTGGCACCTACTTGCAATATATGTCATAGTATATCAGTGAGATATTAAAATATGTCACCATGTCATGTGAAGTGCTGAATGCTGGATACATCACAAGCTGGTTTGGTCAGTCTTCAGCCTATACATAACTCATTTATATTATAAGCAACCAAGGACTGAAAGTCATTCAATATTGGTAGACTACAAGACTTAGACCAAGTCCAAGGCACCTAGGATGTACTTAATGAAATACTGTTTGCCGCTTGTAGAAATCTATTATGAAAAGTAGACAACTCACTGTGACAAGTACCGTGACAACTCACCTTGAAAAGAAGCCCTATCATGTTTTTGAGCACATGCGATCAAATTAAGCCCCCCCACCACAAAATTAGCTCTAATTAAGACTCCACCTACTCTGGGTGCAGAGAGTGGGGCAAGGCACATAGGTAAAAAATAAGCTAGGGTAGGAATGGGGGTGGAGCTGTCCTACTTACCAGGCCTCGCACACCCTGACACCCTGACACCTTCTTCTGAAGCTGCTTCTTCTGTGTCCACTTGCCGCCACTTGCACGCATCGCCCGGGCTCCATTTTGCTTTTAGATGCCTGCCGGAAGGCATCTGCAGCTGATAACAGAGCTCCAGATCGAACTGGAGAATCTTATACCAGTATTATTATTAATAGTACTTTCAGACTGGACCTCATTTTCTTCAAGTCTTTATCTTCCTGAGCATTCTCAGAAAGTACAGCCTCTTATGAAGAAGGTACAGAAGAGGCTGTACTTCCTGAGAATGCTCAATCTATCTCAGCATCTACTTCTGTCCTACTATTGCTGCACCATTGAGAGTGTCCTGACATACAACATTCTTGCATGGTATGGGAGCAGCTCTGTAGTGGACAAAAATGCTCTACAGAGAATCATTAAAATTGTCCAAAATATCATTGGGCTCCAGCTACCAGCCCTGAACGACATCTTTGAATCTCACTTTTTGAGGAAGTTGCATAACATTCTTAGAGACTCTTCCCATCCTGCTTACAATTTTTTTGGACTGTTGCCTTCTGGCAGAAGATACAGAACAATTAAAACTCGGACCACATATTTTCTGAATAGTTTTTATCCCAGAGCTATAATTGCACTCAACAATGAACTAAAGGGCCACCATCAGTGAGCTGTTGGACAGCAATACTTGATCTGTTGTGTGGATGTTTGGGTGGTTTAGGGGTGGGGAATTTGTGGTAGGTGGGAATGTGTTTGGGGATTATGTGTGTTGGACCTGGTCTTTCGGTGTTAAGTGAATTTCGTTGTATGAGTATACTTGTATACACGTACAATGACAATAAAGTTGTTGTTGTTATTGTTGTTGTTGTTGTTGTTGTTATTATTATTCAAACTCCTAGTGACTCTATAGACGTCTGGGTTTCTAAAAAATCTCTATGTAGTCTCTAACCCTGAAATTGCATGCTAGTCTTCCACACTCGTAATAACTAGCTCTAACCAGGCTTAGCTTTTTCAAGTTCATCTAAGATCAGTTACATGCTATTATTGCTGTGACATGCACTTTTAATTTAGGATTAATTTCATAGATAGACATGCACACACATACACACACATTCATTGTGATATAATGAAAAAAAATATCAGTTCTCACAGTTTTGGGATTGGGCTTTTTAAGCAATTGCCTTACTTAACATGTGGAATTGATCCCAGTCAAAATATGATTATTTGAAACAATCAGACTGATACTTTACTTCACCACACTCTATTATCCTCAAACCCCCACAACTTCAACCTTAAATTGTCTACCGTGGACCTCACCCCATTCCTAAGAGATCCGTAAAGGGGGCGTGCATAAGCACACCAGCGTGCATACCGTCCCTGTCCTACTGTCCCCATTTATTTGTACTCATTTTCTATGTTCATGTCCATGTTTATACATATACCTGTTATCTTGTACATGTTTGGCAAACTAAATAAAATAAAATAAAAAAATAAATACCTCCAGTGATGGAGCACCCTCAACCTCTGGAGGCAAGCTATTGTTCTACTGTCAGGAAATTTCTCCTTAGTTCTGAATAATTGCTTTTTTGAACCTTATTCACTAGAGAATTTTATCAGGTGTAAAAATTCTTATTTTAACATTGGTAGATATATTAAAAGATGATTTCAAATCATCCGAATACAGTCTCATTGATATCAGTCAAATGGCTGTAAACTTGCAATTATAAAGTACGTTCACGTATTAGCTCACTTAAGGTTGCTTCGATGAGTTAGTGATGGTAACCAGAAGAAATCAGTCAGGTCAAGCATGAACTGCAAATGATGAAAGTGTGGAGGCAGAAATATTGGAGGAATGATCAGTGGCACTAAATTTTGCATTCTTATACTCGTGTTAAAATAATACCTACTGAACTTTGTAAGACTTCTGAGTAGATACGTTTGGGGTTATAGTAACTTATACTGGTTCCAACTAAAATGCAGGAGTGACAAACTGGCAGTCCATGGGCCAGATGCGTCACATGCAGGCCACACCCACCCCAGCACCGCGAAGGAAAAAAGATGTTGTGGGTGCTCCATCACTGGAAGTTCTTATTTTTTTATTTTATTTAGTTTGCCAAACATGTACAAGATAACAGGTATAATTATAAACATGGACATAAACATAGGAAATGTTACCTTGGATCAAGTTTGGGCTCAATAACTTACGAAGACACATGGATTGGTTCATCAAGGATATCTTTAATGATGCTTGTCTGCTTTCTTACAGGTATCTTCAGGAACAAAGCCGGTGCCTACCTGAGGAGGCCTTAAGTACCCTGGAGGTGGAGCTACAGGTAAGGGGAGAACAAAAGAAGGGGAAGTGGGCTTGCCTAGGGTAGTTAACCCCTGAGTTACTGGTTTGGGAGTTAGGGTCTGCCCAGGGAGGGCATTTACTCGTGACAGGAAATGAGTACAAATAAATGGGGACAGTAGGACAGGGATGGTAGGCACACTGCTGCACTTATGCACACCCCCTTTACAGACCTCTTAGGAATGGAGTGAGGTCCACGGTAGACAGTTTAAGGTTGAAGCTGTGGGGGTTTGAGGATGTAACAACAGAGGCAGGTAGAGCATTCCAGGTATTGACCACTCTGTTGTTGAAGTCGCATTTTCTGCAATCGATTTTAAATTTTAAGAAGAGATTGGACAGTCATTTATCTGGAATGCTTGAGCAGGGAGTTGGATTAGAAGATCTCCAAGGTCCCTTGCAACTCCTCTATTCTGTAAGTTTAGACTATTAAAATGCAAAGTGCTGCCCAATTTATGTTAGACTTTTTGGGGGAAGGAGGTGACTTTGAATAAGTGTTGTTTCACGGATGAGTCCCTGCAGTTTTCTTGGCAACACTTTTTAGAAGAGGTTTGCCATTGCCTACTTCCTAGGGTTGAGATTGAGTGATTGGACGAAGGTCATTCGTGGGCTGTGTTCCTACAGCGTGACTAGAATTTACATTCTCCTGCTTTCTAGCCTGGTGCCTTAACCACTACACCAAACTGGCTGTTATTATTTCATGTTATTTGATTGCAAAAATATCAAAGGATTTTATATCATTGAACAAGTATGAGTACTCATGCATGCATTTAATAAGGATTAGCCCCTAATCCATGAGGTCACTAATGCTCACTTTTTGCCCTTCTATCTCATCTGTTCACTACCCCTAATTTGTCACACCAACTAGGGCCAGATTTTCCTAAAGGCTAACTAGGCTTCAGCCTAGGGCCTCAAGATCAAGTATGTAATCAAGTATCATGTAATTTACAAACTTAAAAATGGGAGGTGAAAGGGCCTCATAAGTGGAATAGCCTAGGGCCTCTTTTCATCTAAATCCGGCCCTGCACCCAACAAATACAGACAGGCAATGTCAGAGTTGGGGCTGTTACCAATATACCTGTTAACCCACCTCTGTTGCAATGATAGATGGATGGATGGATAGATAGATGATAGATAGATTAAAACTCAATTAGTAACTGGTATTGCTAAAACCACCAGAAAAGAATTATAATTCAGGTTCATTTAGTGCCAAATCCGAGGCTGGGAAAAATTTCATCATCAGCCAGCCAATTCGTCTGCCTTTTCCTACTCAAGAGACACACTTGTAGCTTCTATCGCACCTGCTTACTCCCGCAGGTGCCGGTTAGATGCGGGGGGAGGGGGGAGGTGGACACCAGATGGGCGTGAATGAGAGGCGAGAGAAGCCGTTGGGGCCTCTGTTCCTTCGGGAAGGTGCAGCCAACTCCTTCAGGGGTTGGGATTACCCTTTCGTCGGGATCACAGACACCCGCGAGCCCCTCCCTCCCCACCAGCAATCCGGGTTTGTCTATGAACAAGCACACCCCACTCCTGCAGCACCGCATTGGACTGCTGGCGCTCCAGCATGACATCAGGCTGGCCGGGATAGGGCCAGAGCGCAGGCGCCGCGGACTGGGGAGGGAGGCGAGCGGGTGGCAGGCGGCATCCAGGAGTAGCAGCGGCAGCAGACGGCCGAGAGCAGTGCGCTCGCTCCAGCATCTCCCGCAGCCCTCCTCGGTGCGGACTCGCGTCCTTGCCCGACAAGCGCAGGCTGTGCCCGTCTCTGGCGGCGCCCCTGTAAGAACGCCGAGGTCGGAGCCTCCCTCCGCTGGTGGCGAGGGCAGGGGAGCGCTAGGGTCGCCCTAAGCCAGTCTGCAGACGCTGCTTCTCCCCGCCCTGCCCTCGCTTTCCTCCCGGCGCAGCCCTCTGCCGAGCCAGGCGCATCATGACTACGGGAGGCGATTTCGGGAACCCGCTTAGAAAATTCAAATTGGTCTTCCTAGGGGAGCAAAGCGGTAAGTGCCGGGCGCGCTTTCTCGCCTTCTCCCCCGCTTCCCATCCGGCTCGCCTCCTGCAAAATAGCTGCGGCCAAGGGAGCGTTTGCGCGCGGTGCCCCCGGCTTGCTGCGGCAGGTGCCTGGAAAGCCTCGGCCGCTGCGTGCGCGGCGACAGGGACGGGCTGAATGCGCCCGGCTGCTGCTCAAGCCCTGCTCTTGTGGGCTCGCTGTACCCGACCGGTCTCCTTTCGGACGGGGGAAGACGAGCCAGGTTCTGGCCCGACTCTATTGCGGCAACTCTTCCGTCGCTGGGGCGCCTCTTCGCCCCTTTCTCTGGGCTGTCGGGTGGGCTACGACGTCGCTTCTGTCTGGGAAAGAGCATCCGGGGAGTTGAGGCCGGGCTGCTCGCCAAGGCAGCGCGCCAAGGAGAAACGGGGATAGATCGAAGTCTGAGGGTGGGTTCCCACCAGTCCGCCTCGCTTTGCCTTTGAAAATAGGCAGCCTCCCCGTCTGCTTTGTGGGAACTATCCGGGGGCGATCTCTAATAGGCAAACCTGCCATTAATGGAAAAGCCCTGTGATCTCCTGCAAAAGAGATGAGGGCGGCGATGGGTGCAGGTAGACACTTTTTAATTTTTTTAAAAAATATATATTTTCGCCTTTCGGGTGGCTTTCGGGTTTTCTTACTACCTTCCAGGTGGCCTCGTAACCAGGTGATTTCCCGCTCTCCCCACCATCCTCCCCGCTTTGCTAGCCGGCTGCTGCTCCTTTGGGAAAGGTTTGCGCAAATAAAGCAGGAAGCGAGATACGGGAGAGAGGACACACCCTACCGCTGGTCAAGTCTCTCCCCCCCCCCCCTTCCCCGTCTGCAACCAGATAGAGAACTTCCTGGGTTGTCTCCGCCGCGAGGAAGGAGAGCTCCGGGCATTCCGTCTCAGGCCTACCCCGCGCTTAACACCCCCCCCCCTCCCGTATCATTCCTTCGTTGGCTTTGAAAGGAGGGAGAGAGTCCAGAAACCTTTCCTCCCGTTGCATCTGTCTGCAGAGTCTACTTCGCAGCGGAAGGGGAAAGGACAGCTGTTGCAGCCTGCAGGGCTTAACTTGAGCCAGGTTTGAAGGCTTGCCTTAAGATACCATAAAACTGCAGATCCTGGCAAGCATTCTCTCTAAACTGGTTTTTGTTGCATGTATTGCGTAAAAGGAGTGAGAGTACAGCCCAGCTAGGCTGGACCACAAAGACACCTGCATCCTGTTTTCCAGTAGGATGCTCCAGAGAAAATTTGTCACGAGCCTGTAAAAGAAATGGGAAGCTGCTTATTATGCAATGCTGGGCAGTTAATTTTTCCAGAGGCCCACATGAGAACCTGGAACTGTTGTGTAGGCCTGAACTAATAGGGCTGTGAAGTTGCATAGGCATACAGGCACACTCATATGTAAATTGGAAAAAAAAATAGGAGTCACCTTCAAAATGGAGGCTATCTATGCAGGCTGGACTCAGACAGCCAAAGGTCTGGATATGGCCATAAAATGGCCTAGACTGTTATAATGACTGGATTTCTACAACAGGCTTAGTCTTAGCCTGTATTGTTTGCATAACAGTGTAATGGATAACATACATGCCTGCATTCAATCTTAGTTTGAACAAATTAAAGTACAATCTAACTGTCTTGGCTGGCTTTGCAAATCACACTGACAAATTCTAAACATATTTTAGGCAAACGTTGAACAAATAAACCTGTGATTTGATGTGCTTGATTAAATTCATTGAGGTCGGTAAATGTGAGTGAAGCCTAATGTGAGCCTAATGTGAGTGAACTCAACCAGTTGTGATTTATCAATCAAACTATGACTTAGTGCAGTTCTAGTCTCTGATTCAGATCCTTGGTGCATCTGGACTAGTATTGTTGATCTGGCAGATATTTAATGGATGTTTATCCAGCCTCAATAATACTTAAGAATATTGGGATTGAACCTGGAGCCTTCTATCTGTGTAATTTGCATTGTGGCCCTACTGTTACTTTTGTCTCTGGCTCCAGTATGTCGCCTCCTTGTCCCACTGCTGAAAAACCACAAACCAGCTTCTGCATTTATGGAATATGGAGCACATGACTTTCAAATACTCTTGAGAGCCATCATTTTTTCTCTTTCTTGAAATTAAGCATCCATTTGATAATATCTACATCATAACAATTAAAAAACACTAAAGGGAGGAAGCATGGATAATCACTTTGATGAGCAGTATAATAGGTCAATCTATGGGACCATCCTCTTGGGACATACCTTCTTTAAAATTTAGCACAGAAACACCCATTTGCTGCATCAAGTCTGTTAAGCCACTCCTATATTTTGGACCAGAGCTCTCCTTTCTTCATATGAAAGCTTTGATGAATGATGAATTTCATTTTCAGTAGCTGTTTCCAGTGCTTTCAAATCCATATCCAGAGTAATTTCTGTTGCTTGGAACTCCCTAAATGGTGTCTGGATCACAGAAATTCTAAGGATTTCTCATTTCTACTCAGTTGCTGCAGTATTTAAAACCCCCATATGATTCCTTCAAAATGTATGATGTTTTAAGAAATTGGAGACCGATGCTACATTGACACTCCTTGTGCTCCAAATCAACTTGGGAACCCGAGCCTAGAGAGTGCAGGGTGCTAAGAAATGCAACAGTACTCTACAACATTTTAAGACTTGTGGACTTTAACTCTCAGAGTTCTGGGAATTGAAGTCCACAAGTCTTAAAGTTGCCAAGGTTGGAGACCCCGCTCTACAGCATTACTTCCTCTTTTACATGATTCTTCAACTAATCATCTTAACAAGTCTGTCACATCATCTTTTGTGCCTGTTGCTTATTGCTTTTAATAGCTGACGGGACAAAATTACTCAGGTGAACCTCCTCTGTTTTTCTGTGCAATGATCTCTTCCTTGCCAAATTTCTGGTGCTGTTGAAAGCACAATAATAGTCTTAGTGAAAGGCAGCAGCCATCTTAAGTTCCATTGAAGGCAGTGTGTTGAAAATGGAAAGAATAGTATTTAAGTGGCTGCTTTCTGTTGTATAGCCAACTCATATACTTTCAGGCCAACCATAATGTTTTAAAACACAGCTTGCAGTAAGAACATTAGACAGAATACTAGAATTTAGTGTCCACAGTACAATATCAACCATCTGATAGTAGCTATTGGTTTTGCTGGCTACAATATGATAATAGCCATGGTCCAGTCTTGGTTATTTGCCAAGTTTATTTCAACTTGCATGCAAGTATAGTAGACAATTCAGAGAGCTGAAATGCTAGAATTTAAAAGGTCTGCAAAACAGAACCGTCTTGAATCCATCTTTTTCACAGTTTGACAAAGCATTTTTGCATTCCATTTTTTTTAAAAATTCCAAAATTAGAAAATTACCATATTTTTCGGAGTATAAGACACACCGGAATCTAAGATGCACCTACCTTTTTTGGTGAGGAAAAGAAGAAAAAGAAATCTCCCTCTGCCTTGGAGCAATTTCTGGCAAACAGCCTGCTTTACTTTCGTTTTCATTTTCAGCATAGCTTGATTAGCACAAGGAAAAAAAAATCTGCTCCAGCAATTTACCTCTTTGCAGCAAGCAGCAGAGCCCTGCGCAAAACAGCTCAGAGCAAATCAGAGAGTCAGAGGCCAATCCAATCAACTTGTGCTAATTAGGCTGGCCTGAAACTGAAAGGAGCTGTTTTTTCTTGCTGTTTGCTTGCAAGGAGATAACTGCTGCGAGGCAGAAGCCAAAGGGTGGGGGCCAGTGGGTGGGCGGGGCTACATTGGTATATAAGACACCCCTAAATTTTCACCCCCTTTTTGGGGGGGGAAGGTGCTTCGTATACTCCGAAAAATGCGGTCGTCTCACTAGTGAACACAATAATAGTGATATAAAAGAGTTTAATCACATAAGTGGGCTATCCTGTTGTACTTATATTGGTTATTAGGAGGGTTTTTGTTTTTTGTTTTTTGGTAATGTATGAGTCAGCAAGTCCCTTTCTTCAGGGCCAGCCCCATCAGGAGGCATTTTGTGGCAACTGCTGAAGCCATCACACTATACAGAAGGTAATATGTATAGTCATGAAACGTGTCATGAAAGATAATTATTAGCACCATAACTATTAGCATTTACTGCCTGGTAGGGAAGAGTGCATTGGGTTCTTCTCCTTGGATAATATGCATCTTGTTCTGCAGAACACTGAGGTCGCCTTCGTCATTCTGCCTTCAGCAGCAAAATTCTTTGAGCTGTCCCTACTCAGAGACAAAAGGAATGTTAATTGCATTTTGAAAATGTTACATTCAAAATTGTGCTAGAGCAGTAAGCCAGGTGACCTTGGTTGGCTGCCTGCACCGATGCATCAATTAGGCTGTTATATTTCAAATAATTATATGGCTTTTTATATTGAACAAAAATATTTGATTTATCAGTGTTTGCCAATCCTCCTTATCCTCAGGACAAAACCCTTAAATTAATAGCTTTGGTATATTTCCTCTTTTTCACCACCTCTCCTGATGGTGTCATGCTCTGGTTTCCTTGTCAACTGTATATTCTTGACCGTGTGTGTGTGTGTGTGTGTGTGTATGTGTGTGATCAGTTGTTGGCATGGACTGCTATCTGAGACTAAAATTGGAAGGAGATGGCCTCTTCATTTTGTTTCAGTTCTTAAGGCAAATAGACAATTGCAGTGGTAGAGAAATGCATGCTCTGACTCTGAATCGGGGAAATTTATTGGATTAAATAATCCAATAAAAGAACATGCTTCTTTGTTTTTAAACATTATTCCTAATTTCCTTTTTCTGTAACATGATAGGCCCCAGCAAAAACAAAACAAAACAAAGAAACGAACCCAAACTGCATCCCTCGGAATAAAAGCAGGCTTGGCAGAAACTGTAGGACTCCATGGCATGAGCCTACATATTGCAGGTCTTCATTTGTGATTAAGTGAATGAAAAATTAAAATATAGTTAAATAGCAGAAAAATGGGACTAGTAAAGAAATAGTGGCCTGGTTATTTGTGGCCATTGGAGATAATGAAAGTTTTAGCGAACTGAAAATGTTCTCTCTTTTTTTGTCAGTACCATTCATTTCTAACAGAGGATTACCAACGGACCAAAAAGATGTTTTTTTAATTTCATAATCCAGTTTCTTCCCTTTAAAAAACTGGCATGCCTCCATTTTAATACTATTCTTTCTTATCCACTTTGTCTGAATAGTTTATGTTCTCTCTTAAAAAACATAATGACTTCTTTAAGTTACATTCAGATGCTGATGGCTAC
This sequence comes from Masticophis lateralis, assembly GCA_030761175.1. Classification (NCBI taxonomy): domain Eukaryota; kingdom Metazoa; phylum Chordata; class Lepidosauria; order Squamata; family Colubridae; genus Masticophis; species Masticophis lateralis. The sequence continues at coordinate 39,529,387 of JAUDYJ010000005.1, read as the reverse complement.
ATGGGAATAGCTGGGTAGTTTTATTGGAAGAAATACTGAAGTCGGTTGCCGGTATCACTTCCTGATGTATTCTATCAACTTCATTTTCTTCTCTACTAATATGGAATTCTCTGGAAGCTTTATCCAAGTATCTAGATGTTCAAAATTCATCAGGAACTTTTCACTTAGGTAGCCGTCCTATTCATCTAAAACGTTGCTGCACTAGATTAGATGCCAAATGTAAATAGTTATCAGATATTGTTAAAGAAAATTTAAGAAACTTCAGTTTCTTAAAGGCAAAGACATGGGGCTACTTTAAACTCTGTGTTTCAGTAGGCCCGGGTTTGAACTGAACCAACTGATTTGTGACAAAGCAGAACAAGTTTTGCCATCCTCTTGGTTTTTTTTTTTTTTACAGTTCTAGATAGCAGATCTTGTATATCTAGATCTGGTATATCCATACAAGATTCTTTTCAGTTTATCATTCTGTTTATAATAATGTGAGCAGTACAGATTCTGAATGGCAACACTGAATTTTCATGCATTTTAAGATTTTCCTTTTAGTGGTATCTTGCTCAATGGGTGGTTGCAAATAAACTATTTTTAGATCATTTAGAAGCTCAGTAAATCAATTTGTTTAAACATTTTTTCTCATCAGGATGAATTTAAGGAGGAGAACTCATTATTTTCAGTTTTTAGGAAATCCTTGCTGGTGCAAAGCACTAATTAGCTCTTAACTATAATATTAATCATTTTTGGAATTTAATTGAATGTTAATTAAAGCAATAGATATTAATGTGTGAGCTTTAAGATGTGTGGACTTCAACACCCACAATTCCCCAGACAGCATGCTAGCTAGAGATTTCTGAGAGTTGTAGTCCACACATAAAAGCTTACTGAAAGTTCAGCAAATATCACTGTTTGAGGTCCACAGGAAATGGTGAAATTTGCTGATCTGGGGGAGGGGAAAAAGCATTGTCAGACCTGCTTGTCCTTGGATGAGGATACACCAGGAAATCTCACAGTCATAGATAAACTGGAAAATTCAAAGAACATCTGGGGAGGGGATAGCAAACCACTTCCTATTGTTGACCAAAAAAAAAAAACAAACCCAAAATAAAACAAAACTTCTTTACAATTTATATTTCCCAGAACTATTAAAAGGATTATCTTTCTAATATCCAACCATGGAAGTGTTTTGCAAGAGAACCAGGGTGCCTTTCTTTTTTTCCAGATTACCAGGTAAGACTTCTCACCTCTTCCCTATCCTGCTCTCCATGACTAAAGAAGCCCTTGTTAACCTTATTAGCAGCACACACCCTGGGAAAATCTTATGATGCTTCGAGAGAGTTATTAATTGAGAAAGTCACACTTTTCCTGGACTGAATGTAATTCAGTATTTCAGTCCCATTCGATAGTTTCAGGAGGATAACTAAACAAGACTTCTCTACGTATTTATACTGTTTAAAGTTCCATGGTGCTCAATAGATCTTTCCCCTTAATAAGTGTGAATGTATTGCAGTGGGTTATAATGCCTTGTTCTCTTGCATACGAATGAGTCCTATTTGAGTCTGGGTGAGATTTATCTCTGAGCATTTTCATGCCTGAATCACACATTAATTGGGTGTTTTTGCCCATATGTCAGGGAAGTGGCCTGAAGCTCATCACCAATCGGCAGGGCTCCCCCTGACCTCTCAACGCTTTCTTGCTCACTTTACTGCTGGTTGCCTGGCAACTGAATCTGTGTATTCTGTATCTGTGTACCTGCTGTCAGGATCACACTTTTCCAAAGGCCAGTGGTTTACACAAAGCGAATGAAAGAATTTCTCTCCCACTGTGATGGAGTGGAAGTGCAGCTAAAGAGGCTGCAATGCTGGCTGGTATGATGAGGAGAGGCATACAGTTTGCTATGAGTGGCACATATACTTGAATGTTATTTGTTCCACCCCACTGCATGGAGAGCAGCTACTTGTGGAGCTGCCACAGTAAGCAGTCAGAAGTGATGCCTGCTCTTCGCCCCAGTTCTGTGCTGCCATGGAAATGGGATTGCTTGGTGCTGCACCCTTGCCAATGCGTGTCCGAGTAACCTTCTCATCCCAGGAGCCCTGTTCATCGTGACAGATGCTTTTTCTGCCCAAGCATGACTAATTGAGAGAGCAGACATGGGAAGAGTGGTTTCCACTCCATAAGACATCAGGATGGGCTTTAATTATGCATCAGGATGTTTGGCAGTACCATTGCTTATCTCTCGTGAGTTCTGTGTTTCCCTTCATAGCTCTTATCATCTGCTGCTCTCAGTATCGGTTTATGGTTTAACTCTTTCATTCATGCATTCACATAATGCACAAATTCTTTTCCTCTTCCTGACAGAATCTTCTATTTCCCTGTTCCTTATAATCTTTGGTACTCAACGCTTAGGACAAAACTGTAGATGTTCCATTGAGGAAATGATTTTGCTATTTCCTAAAGCAACAGTATTAATAATAAAATAAATAATAATAATGATAATAAAATCCAATCTAGATATCTGGCTGACTGTGCAATGAACCAATATAGCCAGAACAGAAGAGAAAAACCTGGAGAAAATCACAAAATATAAAGACCTGAAAATAGAAGTAGGATGATAGTAGAAAAATAAAGCAAAGACAATATCAATAGTAATAGGCACTTTGGGGGCAATCCCAAAACTTCAGGAGCACCACCTGAATGCCATCAGCACTGAAAAATTCACCATCAATCAAATGCAAAAGGCAACTTTATTTGGAAAGCTTACATTCCATGATAGTACCTCTAACATCTCCAGCTCCACTCTAAACATGTGGCTAATTGTGTGACCAACCAAAGCAATTATTGTGGTGGGTCACTGTCACACACTAAACCAGATTTAGTTTAGACCAAATTTGGCATTTTTGTCCTCTGATTGAGTCCTTCCCAAGTACTTGGGATAGGGTGGATAATGTTGCTAGGCAGATGTTAGCGCAATAACAAATAGTAATAGTGACAGTCAGTGTTCTTGAAAGATTGTTCTCTTGATATTAATCTCTCTCAACATGGCCAGGCCCACACATAAATGTTCCAGTTCTGGAGCGGGGGAACGTTTAGCCTTCTTAATCTTCTCTGCAACTGGGGAAATGATGTGCATTTTAGTCCAATAAAACTGCAAGACAGAAGGTCGGAGAAGGTAGTTCCATAGTACAAAATAAATAAAATGCAAATAAATTACAAAAAGGTGTTCTTTTTCAATAACATGAATACCCAACTGAGACCTAATAAGAGCTGTAAAATGCATTTAATGTATCCAATTGTAGCCCATTAATTAAATATAGCAGAAATAGTTGTTTTTTAAGTTGTTGTTGGAAAGAATCACATTTAAGATTTTTAAATAGAAGAGAGATCTTTGGGACAGATGTTTAAAACATTTTCTCCCAACTTCACATTGCTCACAGTTTCTGGAGGGTGCAAAATTGGAGAAAGCACATCTGGATTCTCCTTTTTCCATGAACCTCTGAAAGATTATTCTGAGAAATCAAGCTGTAAGTGTAGTTGCACTAAAAAACTGTACTGTTAATGGTGCATATTTTCAAGTTGAGGGGCCACAGAATTAATTGGCGGTAGGAATTCTAGGTATGACATGGAGAAAACCTTTTGTTACCAAAAGATGCTAAGCATATCATCCTAAAGGTCTTGCTCTGTATTTTTATCATGTTTATAAACTTCTATAACATTTTCTTTGTTATTTCCTGTTACATGTGTGATGCTTTGAGTGATGCACAAATTAATATAATAATTTAATATTCAATTCTTTGGGCATCAAGGGATTTGCACAGCACTTTACAGGATCAATCAGTAAATGAAACAATATAGCTATGAAACTATTTCAGCTGGTATAATAAAAAAAACATTCCAATTTAAATAAATAAATTTAACATTTAAGAGCATTTTTCAATCATGAAACTAATCCTTGATGAATGGCATCCTATCTGAACAAGTTACATGTTTTGCAAGTCTCAAATCATACTCATCTTGTCTAACTTCTGATTATGAGCTCTAATTTAGACTATTATTGGCCCCAAAAGCTTTGAAGCATATGCAGTGAGAAGGCGATAGTTAAGTGTCATCTGTTTATGCTTTAATGTTTTAATCTAAGTTCTCAGGTGAACTCAGAGCAATATTTTCAGACCAGCACAACAGTAGAAGTAAAAAAAATGAAATTAGAGTGCTTTCTGGAACACTGATGATAATAAAAGATCCCAAGGATTTCTAATGGAAGTGATATGCTGCTTTGTAGTTATGAATATAAATTGGAAGTATCTATTTTAGTAGCATATAAATATCCTTCAATTGTGCTATTAAGATACTTAATACCTTCTGCTTTTCCATCCAAATAATAATTTTGAATTTAGAACATTTATAGAACTGATGAGATTGTAAAGGGTACACCAAATATCTGCATTTAAGATCTTTGTTCCTGGCCATTCCATTTTCTCCCTTCCTGCACTGAGCTGAAACGCCAGAAATATTCAAAGACAATCTTGTAGTGGCCCAAGGCTTTTTCTCACTGTACAGGAACTGTAGCAGGAACTCAGAATGTGCTAATCAGCTGCAACTGACCAAGAAGGAGGAATCAAAATCAGCCTCCAGTGGTACCCATCACCTATCCCTGCCCTTGCTTCTTCATCTCATGTTTGTGATTGTAATATAAACCTGCAGAAATCTAGGTGACTAGTTCCACATCATCTTAAGAGCCTATGTAAGGACCCTGGGGCATTGGAGCAGTTTAATGGCTTGTGGGAAAAGACAAGGGAAAAAAAACCACTCCGAGGCAGAGATTGGCATTAGTTCCTGCCAACAGGAAATTGGAAACTTGGAATATCCATTGTCATAAATTTCAGATGGAATTTTAAATTCTGGTTCTGAAAAAAAGAAATTGGACAGTCCCCAACCATTTCATCTCATATTGCTGTAAGATTAGAAAATGCCTTGTTTGATCTGCAGATGTTGCAGAAATGGCATGTGTGCTGGCATCTTTTATTTAGAGGCACCTAACCATTAGCCCCATCTCCATTGCTTCAGAGAACTTTTACTATTTAAAAATGTGATGAAGAAGAGTAGTGCTCTGTTCAAAACCAGCAGCCTATCACAAGCAGACAGTTGTCTCTAGACAGACTATAAAACAGTTATTTGTTCAAAGTCACAATACCATTTTTCTCCTCTAGTCAGTGTAGCTCAGTCAGGACAGATTTTTCCTGCGTTCTGCGGATAATGTCAAAGAGGCCTGTGACCTCCAAGATGAATTGCTGGGACTGTTTTGTGCTAGACACCTTTGATCTAGTATTGATTTGGCTAGGCTGCCTGGCTAATGGATAAAAATTGTCCTTTTTCTTTCCCTGTCTTCAATATCTTCCCAAGAAGAGCAGTGAAGTGGCAATTCTCTCTGTCCCTGCCTGAACAACACACTGAATAATAAAGTAGCTAACCCATTTTAGTCCTGTGTGTTCACTCAACTTAGATCATGTTGCTAGTAATAATTTAGTGTATCTAAAGAAGCCCTCAAAATGGCTTATTTCAATTAATCATGGGTACACCTGCCTGTGAATAAAACATCTGGGTTCGTTGCAGTATAGTAAATTGTCATCTGGAGTTCCAGATAAAGCTAGATTTTAATAATATAAAATCAGATCTCCAAATCTCTCTAAGCTGATGTATGATAAGAAACTGTTGCATATTTGTATTAGGTTTCCTATGGAACTGAGTTTTTCCTTCTTGTTTCATTATGCATCTATTTCACTTTTCATAAAACCCATCCTTAATGACCCAGTCAATTGAACTACAGTCCCTGAATGTGAAGCGTTACATGGTTTCCTGTGAGAGGAATTTTAGATGAATTGTTGGACTCTGGGATCTTCCGTCGACTCTTTTTCCCTGCCATTTTATTATTTTAGATTTGTAGGCAAAGCAAAAAGGTAACCTAGTAAAGACTGGTTGTGTTTCTGTGAAAATGGCAACAGATCAAAACTCCTAAGAGCAAATGTTTATAACCTTTTCTAGTTGCCAGCATGTGAATGGTCAAAAATAAAAAAAGGCTCTTGGGAGAGAAAATCTCTTGTGAGTTTTTGCAAGATTCTGGTGTTCTTGCATGAGTTCTGGCTGGTGCATGTGCCTGGAATACAAATAGCCTGCCTGTTTAAGGTTTGCTGAGTAACTGTTCGTCAGTTTTTCAGGCAATGCATGTATGAAGCAGGTTTCACTTTTCCCTTTGACTGGCTGGATTTTGAAGAACTGGATTGACTGATGCAAGTGTTACAGAGATAGCTAGCTGAATATTTGTCTCTTTTTTGGGTTCTGTGCATGGATCATGTGCTGAATGTGTGCCATGTGTGTGTAAGGGATGCTGTATGCAATGCCAGTATTCCTTCATAAAGTCCTTAGGCAAAATAAATGTGATTGGGCTAGGCAGAATAATATTGGAAGAAGATAAACTTTTATTTAAAAAAAATACCTGGGCATGCTTTTGCCTTGCAGCAAGGATATGAAATAACAATATGTTAACTTGGAGAAAGCAATTGCAATGTAGGGCAGAGACAAGCAACCTTCAAGACATGTTTGGAATTTTGAGTGAATGGGGCTGGTTTTCCAAAATGGCCTTCATGGTGATCAAGATCAAAAAGACAGACAAGTAGCAATATTCCTCACATCCCCTGACACCTCAAGACTTCCCTGTATGCATGAATGAATATTATTTATTTTGTTTTCCTTTTGCATCTTAACATTACTTTTTAACTGAATATTATGTTATGCTTTTTAACAAAGTTTATATTCGAATTGAAGTGGCTTGCATTGTAAATAGGGTGGATTTGATTTAAATCAAGTCAATTTAAATCATGATTTAAATCACTAGTAAAAAGGCTTGATTTAAATCAACTCAATTTAAATCATAATTTTTAAAGAGCAACTGTCATCTCTGTCCTGCAGTGTCTTCTCCTCTGACCTGTTGTTGACTCACTGACAGTCCTAATATTGCAGAATATACAGCCTCATGCTACATAATTAAGCTCCATTTCATGCTGAATAAATTATTAATGTATCTTAAATAGAAATTTAGATAGATTTTTTCTCCAAAAACATTTTATTAAAATAAATTTGATAAAAATCAAAAACATCTGATTTAAATTTTTAAAAATCCAATTTAAATTTTTAAAAATCCATTTTTTAAATTTTTTTTTAATCATCAATTTTTATCCACCCTGATTTTAAACCACTTCATACTAACAAGAACCTACAAAAGGAAAAAGAATTGTAGGCCGCAGAAGGGGAATCAGCCAACTAACTTATCATTTTCTACTACCTAGCCCAGCCAGACCATGACTCGCACTGTGTCTGCACATACCTCATCTTCAACAAGCATAAGGACGTCTTCCCTCATTTGAAGATGATCCTCTCTGCATCTGAGGAACTTTATCTCATAACTCATGTGCTAGAATGAAGGCTCTTTCTTATTTTAAATGCCACAAAACTCAGTGGCTGTGTTTAGACAACATGACCAGCTTCTCTCCTGGAGTATTGACTTAGTCTCATGTATCACCAGTGCATAATAATTAATAATAATTTATTAAATGTGTATGCCACCTCACTCTGAACAACTTTGAGCCATTCACAACAAAGAATTAAAAACAGTAAAAATAAAGATAAAATGTGACAAGTGTGATGAACTCAATCAGTCTTGTAGCAATAATTGAAGGAATCCTAGCTAGTCTGAAGGAATCAGGAAGATTACCACATCATAAAAGGAAGACCACTAAGATATCTCCATCCTGTTTTTCATTTCATTTCTTTACAATTGCAGATGGTGACAAACATAAAAAGGAGTCTTAGTAGTAACTTAGTTTGGTGTAGTAGGCTAGAAACCAGGAAACTGTAAGTTCTAGTCCTGCCTTAGGCTTGTAAGTGAAGTGAGTGCTTGTCACCAGAGGTGGTATTCAGCAGGTTCTGACCAGGATCTGAAGAACCGGTAGTGGAAATTTTGAGTAATTTGGAGCTCTGATAAATATCACCACTGGCTGGCCCCACCCCCATCTATTTTCTGCCTCCCGAGTCCCAGGTGATCAGAAGGAAATGGGGATTTTGCCGAATCCTTTCCCTGGAGTGGGTGGGAATGGAGATTTTACAGTATCCTTCCCCTGCCACTCCTACCAAGCCATGCCACGCCACCAAGCCACGCCCACAGAACTAGTAGTAAAAAAATTTGAATTCCACCACTGCTTGTCACTCTTGTCGTAGCTCAACCCATCTCACAGGGGTGTTCTTGTGAAGAAAATAGGAGAAATAAGTATTAGGTATGTCCACTGCCTTATTTATAAAAATAAAAAGTAGTTCAAAAATTCTTAAATGAGTACCCAGAGAAATGCTGTGTTTTTAGGACCTCTCTAGGATATCCCTGTTTTAGAAGTATGGAAATAGATCGAATTGATTTCAAGATTAATTGAACTGGATTACAGTTTACACAACAGCCTTTATCTTGACTCAGTTAAATTGTCATGTGAATAGAGCCAGTATCAACCAAATGAGCTGTTACCTAGCAGTTGGATGTTTTAATCTCATACAAAAACATTTTCCCCATGCGCTAGGAATTATATACAGTAAGATGCATAAACTAAACTAAATTTATGTATTTATTGTTCACTTTTAGATTAACCTGTGTTCAAGCTATTTTACTGTGAAGCAAAATAAAATTCTAGGTAACTGCTATTCCAATAAATTCACATGCAAATGACATCTAAAATCTATCCTTAGGAGCAAAACTTTATGCAGTGGATGTAGTCCCCAACTCAACAATTTGTTTAGTGACCATTTGAAGTTACAATGGTACTGAAAAAATTATTTATGACAGGTCCTCGAACGTACAACAGTAGAAGCATCTCCATGGTCAAAATTTGGGCAGTTGGCAACCAGCATACTGGATATTTATGAGATCATACGGCAAATGAGATTGCTATTTTCAATCTTCCTAGAAGGCCTCAAACAAGCAAAGTCAATGGGGGAAACCACATTCACTTAACAACCATGTGATCCACTTCACAACTGTGGCAAAAGAAAAGCTCATATAATCAGATGCAACTCTCTTTTCAGCCACCTTGCTTAGCAACAAAATTTCTGGTCCCAATTGTTGTAAATCAAGGACTATCTGTAGTTTCCCTTCTCAGTACCACTGATTTACATTAAGCCTGTTCAGCAAATCCACATAGCAAAGAGCCGTGCGGATTTCTGATATCAGGAAACTCACTGCTACTATTTTCTTCCTTCATGCCTCAGCCTTGGCATATTTTGCACAATTTCCCCTTCATACAAACTGATAAATCTTTTTATTTTTAAGACAGTTACTATGTCCTTGGCGGGAGGCTTCATGGCCTATCCTTTCTCCTCTGCTTTGATTTACTTACAGCAAGGCTCTCCAATCTTGGCAACTTTAAGACTTGTGAACTTTTCTTCATTCTCAATTCATTTTATTACTAATTTGCCCCAAATCTTTTGGCCACATTTCAGTTATCAAAAAATGTTTGTGGAAATATTTAATAATAGTCACAGCCATTCTCCTATGTCTACTCGTCGGTGTCATGTTGGCAACAGAGTAAGGCTGGGATGGCAGCAGTTGACCAGAGATAATAATTCAGCTGTGTGTGTCTTTGGAGGTTCTAAAGTTTTCAAATTACCCAGAAATCTTGTAAAGTTATAAAACAAAACCGTTTAAAAAGAATTAGCTTTTAATCAGAGGTAAATAATTGCGTATGTAAGAATTAGAAATAAAAAATTATATACTGTAAGCATTCTAGTATATAGAATATGTCTTATGCCATTTGCAACAAATGAATAAAACTATTCAGCTCTATCAGTTTTCTGGAAATAGGAATTCTTAAATACTATTATCTTATCTTTAAAAGTATTTAACAAAAACTAACTTTGGCAAATAATCAAATTATTTCTGTCTGATTATTGTTCCAGCAGTTTTCAATCACTTTGTGGATTATCCCAAGAAAATATTAGGATACTTTCTTGCAAGACATATACAATGAAATCAGACACCTATTAAATCCAACTAACATTTTTTGATCATCTGTTTGTTTCTATACATTAATGGAGGTGATTGTTGATATTATATTAGGATATTTAGATTTTCATATTTTGATATATTTAACTATTTTGTTGTGTTTATGATTGCTTACATTTTATCAAGAATGAGAGGAGACTCTTCTTTTTGTATGATTTTGCAACTTCCAAATTCTAGTCCTTTGTGATGAAACAAATAAGCTGCCAGAGTAGAAACCATGTACAGGGTCCGTTGTAGAGAAGCTGTGAGTTCTTGTTTCATTATACAAAAGCCTCAAACCAGCTTGTATTTCTCATTCATACATTTTGGTAGTCTCCAAATTAACAACTGAATGCTGTTGTACAAACGAATTCTTGGAAAGAGAAGATCCAGAATTGGATCTTTTGCTATTTTCATGTTATACAAAGTGAGAGCAATGTAATTAAATTGGTTGATGGAGATGTGTATGCTGGGATTAACCTTTTTCCAACTAATGGCCCTACTCATAAATCCCATAGTGGAAAATGTAGATTTATGAGTTTGTTTCATCGATAGAATTAAAGTTGGCTAGTAAAAACTTGTGAATTCTTGCAATATTGCTGACATCTATCATCCAGAAGCAGGTTTTCAATTATTTATATTCTGATTTTTTTTCTTTGTTCTTGTTATAAGTCACCTTGAATGTTGGAACGTTGGGAAAAAAAGATAAGCTGTAAATTCAATATGAGAAGTATAATTTCAGAATAATTGCTAAAATTCATTCAATATCTTTCTCCTATCTATCCTATTACCTCAAAGATGACTAGCTGGATGTCCTATTTTACAAGGTCAACTTGAACATTATCTGGTTTTTTAAAAAAGTTTTTTCAATGGAAGCAGAAACTATGTGTGCACAGGTTACCTAGTTGTAGTTTTTCTGAGTTGATTTTTTAAAAATCAAATTTACATCCATAAATTAACAAACGTAGATTTTATGTAAATATTCTTCATGCCATGCTCTGTGTGTGGGGGCATGTTTTCTTAATTCTTTTTCTCCTTCTTGACAATGCATAAACGGCCTAAGATAGAATTCTCAGTTGATGCTTGTCGTAGTATTATAAAATGTCATGGTACAGTGGAACTCCTCTACAAGGAATCACTCCTCCTGTTGTCCCCATTAGTGTTAAAATGAAATTGGCATTGATAGCAATGGCTGCTGGAGGCAATATTGTTTATTCTCTCCTTTCCCAGTAAAGGAAAATTACTCTGCTATGTCCTCATCTTGCCATACTTTTTTTTTTTAAAGAAGTGCTAAATAGTTGTACCATTCGTATAAACAATAATTCCCTTCTTTTCCACAAGTGAATCATATTTTTAATGATAGCTGGAATGCTGGAATGCTAAATTACCTGGCATTAAGCCTTATCCACCGAAGGTAGTGTTGAAGCAAAATATGGTATTTTCCTTTTTTTCTGGCAGGAGATTTTGATGGAATGGAAATGTGTGAAAAAATTCCAACCAATAAAGATCCTTGCTCTTGCACTCCTGCTAGTGTGCCCTCAGCAGAGGATGCTCATTAAACCTAAAGAGAGCTCCTATCTTTACAGCAGGCACAACAGAGGGAATTAGCATACTTAATTAAGGCTCTTGATGAATGGCTCTGTAAAGTTTCTTAATTAACCAATGTCTCCTAGGGGGGAGATGGTGTTAAACCAAGGTTGAGTTAAAATGTTTTCCTTTTTATGCATTTAATTAGCATAACCAGAAGTGCTGTTTTTTCATTGTTGTGTGTAGAAAGGTAGATTTTTCTGAGATACGCTTTACATTTGGGAACATGTCAGGAGAAGGATAGATCAGACCCCATCATGTCTTCTCCTGAGTTAGCATAGGAAGCTGCAGACTATTAAAAGGTAATTAATTGCCTAGTGAGAAACAAGTTACTCACCTATCTAAAAACTAAGGCAAATGCTGGAAATATTGAAACTGCAAAGAAAGCAACCTTATCAAATGTAATAAAAATAATTGTAAATAATGCAGTAGCAGTTTTTGACAGAGTACTGTGTTTCCCGAAAATACGGCCTACCCCAAAAATAAGTTCTAGGTTGATTTTACACATGTGCCCAATATAAGCCCTACCCAAAATAAGCCCTAATTAAGACCCCACCCACTCCAGGGTGCATGGATAAAAATTAAGCTAGGGTGGGGATGAGGGGGTAGAGCTGCCCTACTACTTACCTTTGGACAGTTACGCCAGGCCTCACACACCTCGACACCTGCCTTGCCGCCCCATTTCTTCTGCAGCCAGCAAGGCTTTCCTGAAGGCCTCTGCAGCTGATAATACAGCTCCAGATCAATCTGGAGCTCTGTTATTGGCTTCAGAGGCCTTCAGGAAAGCCTTTCTGGCCATAGAAGAAGTTCCTGAAGGCCTCTGACAGTGAAAAGGAAACCAGGGGTGATGCACGCAAGTGAGGGAAATCAGTGGTTGACATCCCCCCCCCACCAAAAATAAGACCTGATGCCTTTTTTGGAGGCAAAAAAAATATAAGACACGGTTTTATTTTCGGGGAAACATGGTAGTAGCATCTGCCTTGATAATAAAATAACTTGTATTTGTGGGAAGGAAATGGTACTTAATTTTTTTTTCCAGTCTAACCAGCATAGTAGCCCCTGTATTTGTTGGCTAGGAAAGAAATGTAAATATAGCACTGATTATATTACTGAGTTGGATAATGAAACATCTGCAAGTAATCAACCCAGCTCAGAGAGCATCAAGGACTCCACAAAAAATATAAGTAATATCCTACTAAATTATGAATAAAGAATTGAAGATAAGGGCCAATTTCTTAATACTTTTTATAGCCTCAGTTTTCTGATGGAACTAAGGATTTGTTTATTTATAAAATGTATATACTTCAGTTTGGATGGCTCTTTGAATGGTAAACAGTACAACATACCCTGTAATCTTATACAAAAATTATTAATAAATCAATACAGTAAACTCCACTGTGTATTTTATCAATACTGTATATGCTAAAGGGGGAGCTGTTATAGATTTCCTATTAAATAATAGAAACTTTCCCATATAATTGTGTTTCTTCCAAAATGAAAAGCTTGGCTAAGAAAAAAATTGAATTGCTTATACTAGTTTGTGTAGAGGGTGCCTGGTTGAGTAGCTCTGTAGAGTCTATGTGCTTCTTATTCCTTGTATCAGTGACCATACTGAAAATATTAAATTATTTGCTTAAAGATATACAGGCTATAAATTTAAATCCATGCTGTTTGAATCCAATTATACCTGATTTTCAGTTTTGTCTGATTCAGTCAGGAATCTAGATAAAGAAATCAGTATTGCCCAATAAGATGAATATCTAATTTTGCAGTCCTGTAGGGTAAGCAATGGTTCGATAATACGCCTGCAATGTATTGGTCACCAAGAACTAGATTTTCTTTAGGAAATACCAGCACATCTAGAGAAGACGAAAGTAGAGTGTATAGTATAAACCTGAGATAATGTTATATCATGGTAGCTTTCAATGCTTCAAATCAATCATATATCTGGCATTTAGATGTTTTTGGTTTAAATCTTACGTTCCGTCTTTTCTCAAAATTATACATATCAGCTCTAATCTTGTGATTTCTCCCTTACTTAACTTGCAAGATTATTAAACTGCCTTTGATTCAAGGTTTCTTCTACTTGGGTAGATTTTTAATTCTCTAGAAAATGACTTCGAATGCAACAAATTTCTAAGAATTATTTTAACAAAATAATTTATAATAATAAAATAAACTATGGATAGATATTGTTATAGTTTGTCTTCTTGGAAAATGCTATAATAATTAGAATCTGTCCATAAAATAAGATATTATGATAAATATACCTATGATATCAGTATCTAGAGAATTAAAATGTCTCTTTGAGTTTCTTGGGGAGATAACAGATGAGAAAACTAAATCATTTTTGAGTCAATCAAGTTACATGATAAAACAAAATTTGATCTTGTTATTTATCATTTTATATTCCTTGTCATACTACCCTATATGTTGAATCTCTCAAAATTTGTGGCTACTATTCACTCTCTAATTATTGTTTTCCTTTACAGTTGGGAAGACATCCCTGATCACAAGATTCATGTATGACAGTTTTGACAACACATATCAGGTTAGCTGTTTTATATTCAATCACATGATATATGCTAATGAAGAGGAATGTTTCTGGGTTAATAGGCTGTAGGTGTGAAAGCTTGCATTGTTATAAGAATGTTTATTTTTCTAATTTTATTTAATAGCAATGCTGCATACCTGTTAAATTGTTTGTTGCACAGCCAGTCAGATGTTGGGACTGGATTTGACATTTTTGTCCATCTAGCAAGTCCTTCCCAAGGATCTGGGATAGACATAGGTGGATGTTTGATCATGTTAAAGATATTGTCACAGGATACAAGATGTTCCAAGTAATATTAATTACCTTTTGCAATTGACTAATGGTGATTTTGTCAATGTCAATGGAATTCAAGAGATGCTCTAGTTGTTTTGGAATTGCACCCAAGGCATCTATTACTTTTGGCACTACCTTTGCTTTCTTTTGCTACAGTAGTTCTATTTCTATTTGCAGATCTTTCTATTTTGCTTCTGTTTATTTTCCTATATTCAGTCTTTCATCTCTGAATAAATTAGAGAGTCTGCCATAGCCAGTCCATAGGAAAAGTATATGGAGAAAATAATTATAGCTGAACATTATGGGCATATAGACACACTTATGATGCTGGGCCTTATTGGGTTCCAGGAATTTTCTTGCTATATAGCAGGGGTGTCAAACTCAAGGCCCGGGGACCAGATCCAGCCCACGGGGTGCTTAGATCTGGCCCGTGGGGCCTCCCTGGAAACAGTGAAGGACTGGCCACAGTGCCTCTGCCAGCGAAAATTGAGTTCATGAGGGCCGCAGCCAGTTTTTGCAGGGAGAGGGTTGCAGGAGGTCATCGCAGCTGAAAACTGAGCTTGGGAGCCTGTTTTTGCTGGCAGAGCACTCAGGCCACCACAGGAGCCCCCGACATGACTGATGTCAAGCTGGCCATGCCCACCCAGGCCATGCCCACCCGGCCCTACAAAGTCAAACAAAACACTGATGCAGCCCTCAATGAAATCGAGTTTGACACCCCTGCTATAGAGGCTCATAAGGAAGGTTTTTTTAACATATTAAATTCAGTTGTGTTTGAAGGCCACACATGAGCCACGTTGGTTCTCATTGGATAACTATAGTATCCTCTGATATCCAACCCCCTCTGATGGAGGGATCCAAGTAAATTGCAGCAGATTTAAAGGTCAGGGACATTATGGAAGTTAAAAGATAACTAATGAATTGTTTAGTGTTGGTTAGAGTAGCAGACATGTCTTGCCCAGAATGCCAACTATTGGTTTTAGTCATGTTCAATACACTCCTGTTTTTTAATTACTTCCTTTTCCCTAGAGAATGTTAGAGGTTGTAGCAAATAATGGTTTCTTAGCAATTAATATGCTATAAACTAGTGGCACTTCCTGCTAGAGATAAGGCTTCTGTTGAATGGTAAGTAGCCTGTCTGAATTAAAAGCATTGAAAATCAAAAATAAGCAAAAGTTCCTCTAATCCAGATCTAGAATAAGAAATCAGAAGGGGTAAGAAAAGGAGTCCTAATTGTGCCTTATATGTTAACCAGCTGTTGTGCTGATCATTTTTCCCTTAGGCTACAGACCTAGTAGCTTCTATCTAGAAGACTCTTTCTGTGATCTTATGTTCACAGTTTACAATCAAAACAGGTTTCAACCAGTCTAAAAAACTGTTGGCCTTCAGCTATCATTTCCTCTGTCATCCTAGGTTTAAAGAGCCACCTGACTCAATCATGATGGCAATTTAATGTGGTAAACAAACTCCCCTTTCACCTTTTGACAGGCAATTTAAAATGCATCGCAGGAGCAGCAGCATTGCTTGAGTGAACTTAGTAGATTGATTTTCTTGTTAAACCCTGCTTCAATTTCCAGAATAGCTTTATGGGGCTTTACAGAGTGGCATCTTTTCTCACAATATTTTTCACGTTCCTTTCTGGCTACTTGAATTTGATGCCAATAAAGCACATGCAAGGGTTAGAGATGCAGGCAAAATTAATTTAGTTTGCATTCAAATGCAAGGCTATCTAATTTTTATTTTTCAGTCAGTTCATTTTTTTGAAATTCACAGACCTCTGAATGTCTCAATGTACTTCTTCCAACAAATGTGAAGTTTATATTTGTGAAAAAAACAGTACAAATTGCATATATTCATGAAAAGAATTTGTAAAAATGTATCATATTACTGAACTTGTTTAATAGAAGTATAGATCAGGCTACGTTGTAAACTAAGGTTGCATAGATTTTAGCATACACTTTTATAATCAGATTTTATAAATGAACTTGGAATATTTTATAACATGCAAAACTGAGATAACGTGTTCAAGGGTTGTAACTTCAGAGTGACTACTCCTTATTACAAAATTAAAAAACGGCATATAAGGGACATGTTGTAATTTTCGTATATCCACCAAGTACAATACATCCTAATGTGATGTACGCCTGGGATTACTGTACTATGCTTCATTGTATTAGATCTTCTCATGGATGTGTAGAGATATAACTAATCTTCTGACTAGATTCTTTTGTTACGTGCCTTTGTCCTTATTCTTTTTCCTTTCGTGATTTTTCATCGCAGAGGAGGAAGTCATGTGTTCTAGGGAAAAATGTATTATTCTGATCATAAAACTTGTTTCCCTTAATGGCTAAGAAATTAGTATAATGGCAGAACTCAGTTAGCATTGTCTTCCTGATTTAGACTATAATGTAGGACAACTTTTTGATTTGTGATATATGATTTTAGCCCTGCCATTTTCATGATCTGCAGACAAAATGGCATCAGTTCCGAGATGCAGAAATGAAAGCAGGTTCATCTGTATTCAGAAAAAAATCATATCTAATTGCATTTAATTTCTACATCTTGCAAATGAAGCAGATACATGAAGCAGCTAAACTGAAACTGGGAGAGGAAAGATATCAGGGACATCATGTATGAAAATCAAGGGTTGAGGAAAATATTATTTCCCTTTAAACAATGCTTTACAGATGTTGCTACCTCTCAGAACTTGTTGTCCATCAACATTGCTGTTTCTCATATCAGCCCAAGAAGCCTCTAAAGTGACTACAGGTTCCTAACTCATTTCTGCTGTATTGGTTCTCTTACTGTTGACTAGAAAGTGACCAATTTTTGCATAATATATGTCCTTGGGGATTTAATTTAAATAATGTTTCCAAAATACTATTTCCTTTTGTTCTGGAAAGAAATGCAAACTCTTGATTTTCCTTGTTTTTCACTTGAAAATATTCATGTCTGGAGATTAAATCTGCATTCTTCATTTCACATGTAATATGGCTTGGGTTAAAAATATTTTAAATCAGCTATTTCTTGTGAAATCTTGGGAAGGCTTGCCCTGAAAGATGGGTGATATAAATGAATTAACGTGGAAGGAAAGACAAGGGAGTCATCTACAATTTAAATGAGGCTCCTGGCCAATAACAGACATTGCAACCCAACAGCACATTGTGTATTAGAACCCATTTGAAAAAAGCTGCTTTAAGGTTTGTGCATGAAAAGCCCACTCCTGCTATCTAAGAAAAAAAATACCTAAGTGATGCTTTCAAACAGCTCTGGCTTCAGACTGATTTTGACACTGATGTCATGTGGCAGGGATTTCACATAAGAATTGCCATACTGCTTCATTTAATCCAGCATGCATGTTCCACAAACAAAAGCAAGACAATATTGCTGGAATGCAGAAAGATTGTTCTCTCTTGCTTTTACTATGAGCATCTGGTATACAATATATGATGAATCCATGCATTCATCAAGCATTGCAATAAGATTTGCTATGAGTGTTTTGGTTCTTAGTTCATGCTCTTAATTTCTGGGTATCGTATAGTGGAAGGATTCAAAAAATGTTATTACTGGATCTATAGGCGTGGCTTGGTGGGCATGGCAGGGAAAGGATACTGTAAAATCTCCATTCCCTCCCCACTCCAAGGGAAGGTTACTGCAAAATCCCCATTTCCTCCCGATCAGCTGGGACTCTGGAGCAGAAAATAGATGGGGGCGGAGCCATTCAGAGGTGACATTTACCAGTTCTCCAAACTACTCAAAATTTCCGCTACTGGTTCTCCAGAACTGGTCAGAATCTGCTGAATACCGCCTCTGATAACATAGATTTCTCCAGCTTGACAAAAGGAAAGTAATTGCACCTTTTCCTATTCCAAAGAGATTACCTGTAATAAACTGAATAGCAGGAACTGGGGATGGGGGATGGGAATGAAACAATTTATGCATTAGTGGAGATCCAGGTGTGTGATTTAATAGAACTTGTCTTGAAGAAAATGAGAGGGAAATCATAAAAGGGCAGTGTCCAAAAAAAAAAAAGTATATTATTAAGGATCTCTGGAATGTATACCCATGCTGTAAAACAATTACAAGAATGAAACTTGATATAAATATTGAAGATAAATGGAATTATACATGAGCAACACCCTCCCACACACACACACACACTGATACTGTATCTATTTCTAGTAGAGTTAGAAACAGAGATTGTTTCCTATTTGAAAATTAATTTCCCTTTGAAATTAATGCAGCACTGGTATTGTATCCCAATGCTTTTAGCAAAAAATTAAAAAATATATATCTATGGAAAGCAGAAAGAATATGGCTACATGAAAAGACATTTGGTAAGGTTGCCAAAAGATCCAACAATTTTAGTGGGAAATCTTTAGGAGGTAAACATCTGTTTTATTAGCTTAAGCTATATTAAAATATGCATTTTATCCTTGTTTAAAGAACAAAATGAAAATATTAAGAATACAGATATTAGGTTTATACTCATAACATCAAGAATTACTGTTATTCAGAAATAAAGACATCAGAATTTCAACACTGGATTTTTGATACTCTAAATTATTAGTATTGTCTCAATGGAAGGACCTATGGATACAAAAATGCATATTCTTTAGGTATACCATTCCTTTTAATTTAAGTTGTAAAGGTTGTGTACTTTTTTGTATGAAATTAGAACCAACAAGGAGGTACTTAACCTCAATAGCAGGGTGAATTTTGTGGCATGAAGATATATCATTCTTAAAGGAGAGGAAGTTTTGAATTTGTTATGAAGAATTGTATTTTTTAATAATATACTTTTTTCTGTATTTTTTTAAAGTTAATGTTCAGTAGATGGTGGCCTGCTTTTGCAATTCCCTTACATACTTATTTAAATTCTGCTGTATTAAAAGTGATATCTGGCAAAGATTTTCTGGCTTTCCTTCCTCTCATCATTTTTCTCTGATCTCACCTCCGATATAACCCTTGCAGAGAAATGATTTGGTGCCATTCCTATTCATCCCCCAGTGGCCCTCCCAAGCCTTTTTTTTTGTTCTGTCTGACTTTCTTCTCAAATGCCTTCTTACTCCTGAGATTCAAAGGCCTTGAAAATCAAAAGATTATTTGTTTTTTTCTGATAGGAACTGTGCATATCAGGACCTGGAGCTTAATTAGCTTCCAGACTTTACTGCTTTTCTTTCTTTCATCCCACTCTATCCCCTTCTGACAGCTGCAGCTACAAAGCAAATCAATAAAAGTAGAAGGACATATTCTCCATTATCTGAATATAGAACATTTCCCCAAAATATGAAATTAAACTGTATTATTAAACCGTAAAGTCAAGATTCTAAGAAACCTAAAAGACTGAATTTAAATTCAGTCATCACTTTCTGCATTTCTCAGAGCAGATATGTAAGTGAACACCAGCTAAGGCCAAGCCAATCTGAACTAAGGAAGTATACAAAGGTGGGTAGATGATGCCGAAACTGCCTCTATCCCCAATCATTTCTCCCTTGTCAGTTTTTTGGTGACAGCCATTTGTATATGTCCCGTTGGTTGCTGCTTGGTCTTCACTATTACATTTATTAGGAATCAGTGATAAATATTTGTACCTTTGTGGTATAGATAACAATAGAGAGCAATTTCAAAACAGGGTGGCATTAATATTTAGGTGGGAGGATGTGCAGCTACTCAGAATTATGCTCACCCAGACTATCTGTTGCTATGGAAGTAAGCCTAATGAAGGCAAACACTAATCCTTCCGAAATTCAATTATTTTAGTGAGATGTCAGAATTTCAGCAACAACCAGAAGTTCTAAATAAGTATTGAATGGAGCTCCTTTGTCCATGGGAGTATTTCCTTATTTTTCTTTCACTACAATTTATTGTTGCTTTTCACAGCAATAGGCAGGGCAAAATAAACCAATCTGCCAGGGGCATGAAAATGTGCAAATTAGATTCCATCTATCTCTTTCTCTGCTGTGCCACACTTGTAACTGGAAAGACTCTCTTTGATGTCTGAGCTATATCACTTGGTAGCTTAGAACAGCCATCTGAGTTCAACAGTAGAAGATGGATTTTTGTCATCTTATGTTCAAATTCTATTTTTGCATTTCTAAAAAAATAAATAAAAATAAATGCAACCCATTGTGGAGTGCTAACCATATGGAGTCAGTGCTGCGTTGGCTTGGTAAATATTGGCCAGCTGCCTCTGGAGAGAATGCCTTTGCAGACTGCAGCACACACTGTTTGATTAATCAGCTAAACTCAGAAGCAGATGTGACTTGAAATCCAAACTTCTCCACCTGAGCTCTGCTACACAGCCCCTTTTAACTACACTGGCCACCTTTGTAGTCATGAGCTTGTAGAGCTCCTTTGTCATGTACTACACTACAATGTGCATATTTGACTGGGAAAAATAATTTGAAATCAAGTAATAGAAAATAACTAATATTTGGGTATATTACATCAAGTAGATGCAATTATTTTGCAACCAGGGCCATATTTAAAAATCAAAAAGACTTCCAAGGAGCACAGCCGGTATAGTGAGGATGCAGTGTAAATGATGCTAGATTGGGGAAGGCTGCTTGGTTGTGAACAGTGTATGTAAGACAGAACTTCATTATGTAAATTATATCCTAAGAAGTCTGCATTTACTTTCGATGTTCAAGAAGGCTTGGGGTCTTATTTTAACAATAACAGCCTTCCATTTTTCTTTTCAAATTGATATTTTTTTCTGAAGTTTTGTTTATAAAGTCTATGGGAGCTTGACATTCATTGGGGGTGGAGGGCAGGGTGGCACAGGGGAACGATCTTACTATCTATTTTGCCAACCCTCCCCCCACAGTTGTTCTCTGCTCTCTATACATCCATCTTTTTGATTATTGTATTGATGTATTCTCATTGTGTTCTCTTTCTTTGTTTATTAACTTATTTCTGTTCTCTTTACACTCTTTTCATTTCTTTTTACGGTTGTAAGCTGCCTAGAGTAGCCCCATGGCGAGATAGGTTGCAAATAAATTTAACAAACAAATAAATATATCTGCTGCAATACTTGAATGCACTTGTTCCTGTTGAAGCAATATAATGTAAAATTAATTTTGAATCAAAATAGCTGCTGACATTTCTTCCATTTTCCCTCTTTCTTACAGGCTACAATTGGAATTGACTTCCTATCTAAAACCATGTATTTGGAAGATCGGACAGTAAGTAGCAGGAAGTGCTGAACTGCTGAGATTATGAAGCTCTGTGTTCAGAAAACAGTGGGAAAACATCAAGAGATTTCCAAACCCCTCCTGTTTGACCAAACTGATAATTAACTTGTCCACTGACAGTGTGTTATACCTAGTAGAGGGTTGTTTTTGATATATTGCCCTGGACCTTCTTAAGAAAGTGGTGTTCTAAAAAAAAAAATTGGAGTCACACTTTTTCCATGTGGGCGCTTCTTGCTTTTCACAAGATTCTGCTGTTGCTCCTTGTGATGCAGAAGTAGGACAAATGAACAGAATTCGATTTAGCAGTTATCACCTTCCGTAAATAATGACCACAAATCCCATGGATTACTGTAAAACCCAAAAAACATTTATCTGGGATTTTGGCTGAATTTTAGTTTAGGGATTAGCAACTTCACTGCATTCTTTCCATGGCAATAAATAAAGTTACCTGTGAATCGAGCTTGATTGCAGAGGGCTTCAGGAGCACATCGCATTGTTTGCTTGGTATAAATACCAGAATGGTTTGTCATTACTTTCTTCTGGATGTATTTTTGACTTTCTGGTCTAGTATATTGCTATGTTTCTTGGAAGTCTCCCATCCAAGGCTTCATTTTCTTTCTTGCTGCTTGCATGATTGCTGGGATGAGATGGAGCATGCAATTTCTTCAAAGAGGGACACGTGGCCTCTTAACTAGGAAGCTTTCCTTAAGTGCCTATGTTTTGACATTTCTACTTTTTCTTAGAAATGTCACTGCCCCTACTTAAAAAAAAAAACAATTTATAATTTGGGGAGAACCTTTTTGTAAGGATAATCCAATGTCAACTCAGATGGGCGTCAGCTATAACGAGAGAGAAGCAGCAGCGACAGCACTGCATTAATCAGTAGCATCTCGTGCAGTGTTAATGCAATCTCAAACATCCATCTTAGTCCTAATGGATTGTTTCCAAGGCTTTCAAATTGCTTTTATGAAAATGACAGGCAGTGTATAATAGAAATGCAAGAGGAAAAATACTGGTAAATTTCCCTAGGCTGCCCCACAGATTGTATGATCTAGGGGCTGGACGACGAATTTTGTAGCTTTCTTATTCCTGCTGTCCTTTCATCCGAGGATGCCAGCTAGTTGTTTCCTTAGGGAAACCAAGTCAAATGTACCAAAGGGTGCATTCAGACTAGGTTTGGTGAAGCATTCCTTTGACAAATATTCCTGAGTCAATTTGTATTTTGTATATGTGTAAAACTCTTGTGCCCAGTTGTACTTTATGATGACACGATGCTTGAGTATTCCTGGTATATTGATCCTCCTGATCCCTCTAATAATGCAGATAGCTACAGACTATGTTGCAAATCACATGAATCAATGCAAATGTGCATTGCCTATGCCTTTCTTTCAGTGAAACCCGGCTGTGTCTTTTGTGATACTATTGTAGCCTGATCCCAGTTGCTTTTTAAAACAAACTATTACAGCATCTCTCCTTCAAATTTCTATCTTGGTGGCCCCTTTTTGTTCATTATATCAAACTTTCATAGTTGTAACATTTGTAATATGTTTTTAAGATGCCAGCTTTTTAAAATAAGAATTTCAACCTCATACTTTAAAACATACAA
Organism: Masticophis lateralis; assembly: GCA_030761175.1. Taxonomy (NCBI): domain Eukaryota; kingdom Metazoa; phylum Chordata; class Lepidosauria; order Squamata; family Colubridae; genus Masticophis; species Masticophis lateralis. The sequence continues at coordinate 39,506,111 of JAUDYJ010000005.1, read as the reverse complement.
CCTTTTCTGGATCAAAGATTCCATGAAGAAGGAGCACAAATATATCAAAGCAGATAATATGCATGTCCAAAATTTTAACAAGCAGCAGATTGTCTTCTGTCTGGTGTCCTCCAAAGGCCAATATATTTTAAGGACATCACGTTGGGGGAAACCAATGTACAAGATATACATAGAAATTCTTTCTCGCCATCCATGTTCTATAGATTATAAATACACAAAATTATGTTTGTAATCTTATATGGGCATTACATAAGATTACAAATATTGTTTTGAATAACTAACACACAAGGATAAATGATCAATTTAAAAAACAAAATACATGGCTAAAAACCTCTTCTGTTTAATTCTTTATCACTTTTGTTTTCTTCCTGTTGTTTATATCTGCTTCTCTTCCTAATTGTGTGTGTGTATATGTATATGCCTTTCTCTTTGTTGCTCTCCTCCCCTGGCCCTGGCAGGTACGGTTGCAGCTCTGGGACACAGCAGGCCAAGAGAGGTTCCGAAGTTTGATTCCCAGTTACATTCGTGACTCTACAGTAGCTGTGGTGGTTTATGATATCACAAGTGAGTTAAGTTTGGATGTGGTTGTCTAAATGGAAATATACCATGAAGGCACTTTTTAGTTCAATATCTGTAGTCTCTATAACATAGTATATCACATTACTCAGTATTAAGTAAAACAAATGATTACATTAGAAGGATTTCTGACTGCCATCTGTCAGAAATGGTAGGGTCTCCTGCTTGAGTGGAGGGTTGGACTAGATGACCTACAAGGTCCCTTCAAACTCTCTTGATTGACTGTTATTTTGATTGTACTGAAAGGATATGAGATGTAACACTGGAGAGCTTGGCTCTGTTCTTCTTTATGCTACCACAATATTTTAAGCTGCAGTAGGATGCAGGAATTCTAAATGTCCTTGTTAGCAGCTTCCAGTACCCTTCAATCTTGTTGAAGTAAAGCTTCCCTTATGGGCATAATTGTAATCCAAGGTTTTATTTTTCTTCCATTTAATCATATTGATTTTACAGATTGCCAAACCCCTGTGGCTTTCTTAGCAAGGTTTTTCAGAAGTGGTTTGCCATTGCCTCTTTCCTAGAGTGAAAGAGAAAGCAACTGGCCTAAGGTGGGACTAGAACTCACAGTCCCTCAGCTTCTAGCCCATTGCCTTAACCATTATACCAAACTGGTTGTGTATATCTACATTGGAGAAGGCTAATTCTTACGGTTCAATGAATATTAGAGACATACCTTAAATTCCTAGACAGGTGCTAGGTGGGGAATTCTGGGAGTTGAAGTCCACACATCTTAAAGCTGTCAAGGTTAAGAATCATTGCCTTAAGGAGTAGTTTCATAGTCCAAATAAGTATCCTCAAATCCCACATTCTGCTTCCACTATTATTAGACCTGATACAACTGGGAAGTCTCATGCCAAATAAAGAAGGAATCCTTTAACTATACACTGGTTCCTTCCTGAGAAATTAGATCAATGCTTTTTAAATCTTGTTAAGAGTATATTATTTCCTTTTGTGTATATAATACTGATTGCCCATATGGTAAAGATGAATTGATTTGTGGGCTGAGTGAAGCTAATAAACAAGCAAAATACTGAAATATCTTCTGATCAGTATTTTTATAAATAGGCTGTTTTAAATTTTTGTGTGACTTTTTTTTTAAATGACACATTAATTTACTTCCCTTTAACATGTTTGCATCTAGAGCAATGGTACTTTTGATTGCACTCCTGTTGTCCTTTCCAGTATCTATCACTATAATATTTCTCTGGCCCAAGATGGCTTGAACTGCCAACACCAGAACAATCTGTGGCAGTTTTGCTTTAATACCGTGTTTGTATTTCTTTCATTTATTATATTTATATCCCATGCTTTCTTCAAATTACACTTAATTTGTAATATTCACATATGCCCATTTTATCCTCATACAGGCTGAAAGGGAGTGATTGACTCCATGACGCCTTGTAACTGAACATCCATTTTAATCCATGGCTCCCTAGGTGTGATCTACCCATTATAACCACATTGGCCAATCCATTTTATAAGAAAAATCTCCCGGATCAGACCTACCTACTTACTTACTTACTTACTTACTTACTTACTTACTTACTTACTTACTTACTTACTTTATTTTATTTTATTTTATTTTATTTTATTTTATTTTATTTTATTTTATTTTATTTTATTTTATTTTATTTTATTTTATTTATTTTATTTTATTTTATTTTATTTTATTTTATTTATTAATTAATTCAATTAGTATACCGCCCTTCTCCTAATGGACTCAGGGCGGTGCACAGCCAGAATTAAAACACATATCAATACAAAATTTTAAATTTTAAAAGAATTACATTATGGGAAAGATAGAGGTGTAGCAGCCTTATGTCCAGCTTGAGGGAGAAAGTCCAGTGCCCAGTGCAGGAATATCCCTCAGAGAGGCAGAAATGTCAGGAAGCATGATAATGTTGCCTGACCTATTCCTAGAGGAGCCCACTAGGCTGACTTTTTGCCATGCATCTCCCTTTCCTGTAATTTAAACATATATGACAATCAAGACAGATCAATATTTGTGTTTACAGACTTTGTTATTACCTTGTCTTAAAAATGAACTTTTTTTTCCCTACAGAGATGCAATACCTATTCTCAAGAAACAGTTTTTAATATCAGGGTAGCAAAAGCCATTATATTTGATGTCTTTAACTGTACTGGTGATATTGCATTAGCACTTTTTTTTTTATCAGCAATGGCATCTTTTCCTTGTCTGTAAAAAGTAGTTGTAAATCAGGGAATAGTAGTTTGGAGAAACTTACTTAACCTGCCCTACTGGTTATCTTTCATGAATTTGTCCACTCCCATTTGAATTGGTGGCCATCCACAAACCTTCTGGGGGCAAATTCCATAGTTTTAGTTCCCTCAATGACCGATGATTTTCCTTTCATGAAACCTGTCTCCATGCTGAAGGAGCTACTAAGATAAAATAATTCTGATTTGAACCTGGATCCAGATTCTGCCATGAAAACACTAACTTTTTCTGAAGCCATTTCTCACCATTGTATTGTTCCTATTGAAAGGAGCAGAACAGGAGCCAAAAGTGACAGAAAGTAGGATCTGCCTCCCCCTGGTGGCTCCAGCTGATCAAGGCAGTTGAGGATTGAACAGACAAAAGTGACTCAGTATAAAAGCTCCTTTTCTAATGGTTCGCTTTGGAAGGGCTGAGAGGACTGCTTTGGTTGCTATAGTTGCATTAACTCTGTCTCTAACTGACAACAGACCTTCTTAGAAAACAAATGTAGGCATTAGTGATTTGTTGAATAAAAAAGCTTGGGCCTTCTGTCACAGTTTGTTTGCTTTAGAAGAACTAGAAGAACTTAGAAGAAGCTGTTGCCAGTGGGGGTACACACAGAAAACTAGCTGTGTGAACAAAAGACACAGGCGACCAACTACAAAACAAGGATAGTGGGGAAAAGAGCATTACTGTACTTGAAATTTATTGCTGTGCTAACACAAAATGTCTTTCCTAAGGGATACTTTATCTGAACAATGTCTGGCTGCAGCTGCAAGAAATGCTTAAAATGTTAGTATTAGCTCTGTTTGCAGCTTAAGCTTGAAAAATAGATTAGTTGTAAATTGTATGAATGTCACTTGTGATATGCATGCTTTAAAATCAATTGACTAGGGGGAGGGGGAGTAATAATCACTGTGTTCTGGAAAAAAAATTCAGCTACCTAAGAGAAATTTCTCAGTTGACATTAGTTCTGTCTCTTCTATAGGCATAGATGAGGTGCTGCTTGAGAACATTCTAATGGATGTTGTGGTGAAAGGCATATTTGATGTCATGCCCAGTCACTGTGGATTACAATTAAAATAAAGCAACAAGTCTTCAACCTTCTGTTCAATTCCTGTCCATTCTTGTCCTTGTAAAAATACCTTATCTTGTGTAATTATTTTGTATTAAAACCTTCTCTCTTTTGACTTTCATTGTCCTGAAGTTTGTATCCAAAATCTTAGTTTTGATTTGTTTGAATCACTTTTATTTCTTCCTTCCTTTAGCCTCATAAAATAGGCAGAAATTTTGATATCACTTCTTTATTGTACAATTTCTTTGTACACTCTTATGTATTTCATCCTTTTTGTAAGGAAATTAGATTCTGTAAAAGGAAATCCAGTCAGCAGTCCAACTTCTCTTTAATTTTCAAATAATCCTATGAGATAGTTGGTGCCAAATCCCTTTTAAATTTTCACATATAAATAAATAATTTTAACCTAAGCCTACAGTCACTCTGAATTTATTAATCCAGGGGGAGGAACCCAAATATGGGTGGAATAACTGGCTAAAAATTATATGAGTTGTGGTTCAAAAACATATGGGGACCAGAGTTTCTCCATCCCCGAGTCTAAATGAATTTTCTCAAATTCACTCAGCACTGTGACTATTGTCAGATATCATAAAAATTCTCTAAATCCTTCGGCTAAGCCATTTCTATCATCTGTTGGAAAAACTGGCATTTGCCCTCTACCTAATTTCTGGGTTTTTTTCACAGATCTCAATTCATTCCAACAAACTTCCAAATGGATTGATGATGTCAGAACAGAAAGAGGAAGTGATGTCATCATTATGTTAGTGGGCAACAAAACTGACCTTGCAGATAAAAGGTAAATACCCACTATCAGAATGAAAAGGATGTATTGCAGGTACAGAAGGTGTCTCTTAATTTGTTTATAATGTACACAGAAAAATTGAAGAAAGGCAGTAAGTCTTATACTGTGGAAGACCTCTAAGGTCTCTTTGTCAAAGGAAGAGATTCTCTAGAGTGGTATTTCTTCTTGCATTTGTTATGGAAGTAGATGGAGCCTAATTCCAAGATATCTTGTTTCCCCCACTTTCCCAGCTGCATTGAATCAGCTTTGCTGATCATCATTTTCCCTTTGTCTGACTCTAGGCAAATCACCATTGAAGAAGGGGAACAGAGAGCTAAAGAACTGAATGTCATGTTTATTGAAACAAGCGCAAAAACAGGATACAATGTAAAACAGGTAATACATGCTTATTCTTGGCTACAGATAAGAAGTTGCATTTTTCATATATGAGAAAGGATACATAACCGGGGTGGGGAGGGGAGTGGAAGGAATATACAAAGAGCTAGTAATTCTGTTGGTAAAAATGTTACATCGCAAATAAGCCTTCATGACCTGAGCATTTTCAGGATGCCATCACTTAATAGCCTTTATACAAAAATCATTTTTGTTTAATTCATCTCTGATTTGCAATCAGTTGGCTCTCCAGGCATATTACTTGATATGCTAGAAATTGAAATGATACCTCCTGGAAACACGTGGAAGTGGAAGAGCTTTCACTGCTCAGTGGAAGAGCTTTCTGCGTGATACTAATCTGAAGAGCACTCATTTTTGTAACCTTCAACATACTGGTGGAAACCGCCAACATACTGGTGGAAGACAGTTTGGGATTCTTCTTTTATAAATGTCACATGGAGAGTATTATTGCTAATTTCAATTTCATTTTGGATGCAAAGATCCTGGTTGTTTCTTATCTTGTTATTTAATCCCATATCCCATTGGCCTTGGTATCTCTAGCTCTTCCGACGTGTTGCATCAGCCCTACCAGGGATGGAGAGTGTTCAAGAGAAGAGTAAAGAAGGGAGTATCCTTTATTAATTAAGAACAGCAGTTTCACAAACAGAATTTCCCATTTAGGAACTCAGAGGCAATTCAAATAAATAAGAAATGGGATGTTTAAAGTGGCAAGTAAGTTAGTTTATGATTGTGGTGATAAGGCTGTATGTTGTCTTATATGTAACATTTACTGTATATATAGTGGGGCAAAAAAGTATTTAGTCAGCCACCAATTGTGCAAGTTCTCCCACTTAAAAAGATGAGAGAGGCCTGTAATTGTCATCATAGGTAGACCTCAACTATGAGAGACAAATGAGGAAACAAATCCAGACAATCACATTGTCTGATTTGGAAAGAATTTATTTGCAAATTATGGTGGAAAATAGGTATTTGGTCAATATCAAAAGTTCACCTCAATACTTTGTTATATATCCTTTGTTGGCAATGACGGAGGTCAAACGTTTTCTGTAAGTCTTCACAAGGTTGGCACGTACTGTTGCTGGTATATTGGCCCATTCCTCGATGCAGATCTCCTCTAGGACAGTGATGTTTTGGGGCTGTTGCTGGGCAACACGGACTTTCAACTCCCTCCAAAGGTTTTCTATGGGGTTGAGATCTGGAGACTGGCTAGGCCACTCCAGGCCCTTGAAATGCTTTTTACAAAGCCATTCCTTCATTGCCCGGGTGGTGTGTTTGGGATCATTGTCATGCCGAAAGACCCAGCCACGTTTCATCTTCAATGCTCTTGCTGATGGAAGGAGGTTTGCACTCAAAATCTTACGATACATGGACCCATTCATTCTTTCCTGTACACAGATTGGTCGTCCTAGTCCCTTTGAAGAGAAACAGCCCCAAAGCATAATGTTGCCACCTCCATGCTTCACAGTAGGTATGGTGTTTTTTGGATGCAACTCAGCATTCTCTCTCCTCCTAACATGATGAGTTGTGTTTCTACCAGACAGTTCTATTTTGGTTTCATCTGACCATATGACATTCTCCCAATCCTCTTCTGGACCATCCAAATGCTCTCTAGCAAACTTCAGATGAGGCCGGACATGTACTGGCTTAAGCAGGGGGACACATCTGGCACTGCAGGATCTGAGTCCCTGGCGGCGTAGTGTGTTACAGATGGTAGCCTTTGTTATGTTGGTCCCAGCTCTCTGCAGGCCATTCACTAAGTCCCCCCATGTAGTTCTGGGATTTTTCTCACCGTTCTTGTGATCATTTTGACCCCACGGGGTGAGTTCTTGCGTGGAGCCCCAGTTTGAGGGAAATTATCAGTGGTCTTGTATGTCTTCCATTTTCTAATTATTGCTTTCACAGTTGAATTCTTCACACCAAACTGCTTGCCTATTGCAGATTCAGTCTTCCCAGCCTGGTGCAGGTCTACAATTTTGTTTCTGGTGTCCTTCGACAGCTCTTTGGTCTTCACCATAGTGGAGTTTGGAGTGTGACTGTTTGACGTTGTGGACAGGTGTCTTTTATACCGATAACAAGTTCAAACAGGTGCCATTAATAAGATAATGAGTGGAGGACAGAGGAGCCTCTTCAAGAAGAAGTTACAGATCTGTGAGAGCCAGAAATCTTGCTTGTTTGTAGATGACCAAATACTTATTTTCCACCATAATTTGCAAATAAATTCTTTCCAAATCAGACAACATAATTGTCTGGATTTGTTTTCTCATTTGTCTGTCATGGTTGAGGTCTACCTATGATGACAATTACAGGCCTCTCTCATCTTTTTAAGTGGAAGAACGTCTGCAATTGGTGGCTGACTAAATACTTTTTTGCCCCACTGTATATTACATATCTTCCTCCAAATTAATTTAAGCTTGAAGAGATTTCCTCTGCTGTTCCATTCACACACACACACACACACACACACACACACGCGCGCACCAATTATCAATGGTTGGAATAAGGAAAATATTATTTGTTTCTTTATTTAGAAAAATGTATATGGCTTTGCAACTTAAGCAAATAACTCTGGAAATCACAATTCATAAACGAATATAAAAGCAGAACAGAAAAGTAAAAATTCTCTAAAAGTAGTTATAACAGAATATAAAGTCTGGGACATCTTTAAAACAAGCCACACCTCCTGAAATTATATGCTGAACTTTTCTATCAGCTTTACCCCAACACGTGAGGTAACAGCAAGATCTTCACATGCTTTCATAAGGCTGGCAAAATTTGGGCAAACAGACCTTGGAGAAAGGTATGTTACCTGGATCACATAATATGGCACGGTTCCACAGAACCCATCTGGACCCATAACTATGTTGTTGGATCTGTTGGAGCGGCAAGAAATATTTTAACTATTAAGTCAATATAATCCAATATCTAAAGTGTGAAATAATTAATAGGACCACCCAAAATAATACAAATATCCAAGTTCTCTAAAGCTCCAAAAATGAAGAATATTAGTCCTAATCTAAGGTCTATATCTTGCCATGGGCAATATACTGTATCCTTTGGACTGACAGAATGCAGAAGTTAAAAGAAATACAAATTGTTATATCAAGCCTGAGAAATAATTTGGTTAATGCATTCAGTATTAAACTGATTTAGGCCATTTCTAATACAGGTAATCTAGATTTATAACCTCAATTGAGCCCAAAATTTTAGTTGCTAAGCAAGGCAATTGTTAAGCCCCATTTTACAACCATTTTTTGCCACAGTTGTTAAGTGAATACTGCAGTTGTTAAGTGAATTATGTGGTTATTAAGTGAATCTGATTTCCCCCATTGATTTTACTTTTTGGAAGCCAGCTGGGAAGGCTACATGACCTCAAGACAGTGTAATTGTGATAAATAAATGCCAGTTGCCAAGAGCCTGAATTTTGATCATGTGACCATGGAGATGCTGCAATGGTTGTAAGTGTGAAAACCAGTCAAAAGTCACTTTTTACAGTGCCGTTGTAACTTTGAACAGCCACTAATCAAATGGTTGTAAGTCAAGGACTACCTGTATGGCCTCAATAGAAACTCAGCACTCTTAGAACATTAAAATTAAAGTTGGGATGATACTCATGTTTTTAAACTAAAGTAGTTCTTAGTGGTTGGGGTGAAGGACTTGAAAGTGAGAAATATATCAGGCTGATTATTATTATCAGTACCAACAAAATTAAATTTTGCACTTTCCTTTGTCTCTCCCTTTATGTTCAGTCAACATAGAATATAGAAGGGACAACGAGCAAACAGATAAGACTGCACTCATCTAGAATTCAGCATTTCTTGGTGAAGAATTTTTGGTACTTATTTTTTTAGGGAAATATAGCTTTCCATATATTTTAATGTGAGCATAGATCAAGAAAAATGCTATTTAAGTTAACATTTTTAGTTTAATTTAAGATCATTATATAGTGTTCCACCTGTGCAGATTTCAAAAAGCAACTATTTTGAAAAGTGTCGGAAATCCAAGTTACAATTCTGTATTTATTTCAAATTCTTCAAGAATTGTATATCTCTAGAATTTTTAATCACAGATGTGTAGAAAATGGTTCATGTTGTTTTGGATTTTGTTTTTCCTACAAGTCAACAACTTTGTGTCTTGGTAACATTCAGCTTTGTTTTGTAAGGTATCAGAAGGCAGATGAGGAATCAGCTAACCATATCCTTCCTATTGTGAATTCCACAGACACACAAAATGACCTTGTTAAATTGAACTCAGAATCTCATTTCTCCCATTATGGGATGAATACACCAAAGGAAAGCATTAGCACAGAACAGTACTAATGAATATTGTTCAATTAACTGTTATTTATTTGAGATAAATGAAACCCAGCAATAATGACTTCCTTCTGTCCCTGAGGCTGGCAGGAAATAGAGAATACACATGGATAGTTGCCAACTATTGGCAATTTATACCATTCTTTCTGTAAGTTATGCAAGAGGACTGTGTAAGCCCTCCTTCTCCCCGAATTGCTGATCTTAACAAATAAATATGATTTAGAAATTAACTCGAGCAGACTCTAATGTGCTAAGTGATTACGTGAACACTACTTTAAAAGAGCATTAAAAACAAAAAAAATAGTTTATTTATTGATAACAAATTATATTTGTTAATTATAAATATTTACTGATATATTTGTGAGTTATATTCCCTTCATTAATGTTATGTGCCTTCACTTTGTAAAAGTAGACAGTCACTTCAGTGGCTTCCAAATTAGAACAACAGTTGTGTCTTTACTAAATTTCAATGTTCAGTTTAGGTATTGTTTCTCCTTTTTCCATTTCCCTTTTATCTGCTTTCACAGCAATCACAAACATAATTTGAACTTTCCACAGTGTCTGCTGCTGGATTATTTTCCTGAGGCATTCGTTTATATTTCAAGTTATTTTAATTATTGAAAAACCTAATCTTGTAGAAAAGAGAAATTGAAAGTTTTCTGATCAAGTGTCAGTTCATTCATGTGTCTTTTACACAATGTGAATGATGTGCTTGGGTTATTCTTTTTTCTATCTGGGCTTTGCATGCCAGTATTCAGATGATATACATCTAGCCATTCAGTCCTTATTAAATGAGCTACAGGTAGTTCTCCCATAACAACTGTTTGTTCAGCAACCTTTTGAAATTATAACTATGCTGAACAAAGGGACTTACAACTTATACCCAGAGTTACAGCCATTGTAGCATCCTTGTGGCCTTGTAATGAAAATTCAAGTGTTTGGCAGTTGGCTTGCTCTTACGATCAACTGCAGGAATGCTGCAACTGCCTATACCTGCCTATTTTGTCCCCCCATCTTAGCTGCCCAACTGGCCCAACAGCATGCTCAAAGCTGCTGTGATCCTGGAGACTCAAGACTGCTCCCTATTTCATCATACCTAGAGGACTTTAGTTTGTTACAGTGCCCATAGCACATATAAATTGCTCCACTTACCTTTGTGGTTTTCAGCAACAAGAGAAGCCACAGTCAAGGTTTTGAAAGTTGCAGTTTTTGCATTTTCCATGCAGTCTACTTTGTAGTCATGGAAGAGTGGGATACACTGGGCCTAATTTTCATTTATCTAAGAAGTCTAAAAGCAGCTTATGACCATTTTGCACACTTATGACCATTGCAAGATGGTCATGTGATCAAAATTCAGATGACTCATATTTATGACGGTTGCAATGTCCTGAGGTCATGTGATCAGCTTTTGCAACCTTCTGACAAGCAAAGTTAATGGGAAACCAGATTCACTTAACAACCGTGTCATTACAGTGATTCACTTAACAAATGTGGCAAGAAAACTTGTAAAATGGGAAAAAACTTAACGAATTTCTGACTTAGCAACATGAATGTTCAGCTCAATTGTGTTTGTAAGTCAAGGACTACCTGTTTTCGCTTACTGAAATATGTAACAAAATCTTGTTCTCTCAAAGAATGCAATTCTTATTTCATAATGACCAAAGGAATAACTTTTTTGCTTATCTTCCTTAACCCTTTTCTTCAGTGATAGACATTAAATTGGACAAACCACAGGAACCACCAGCGAGTGAAGGAGGATGTTCTTGTTAATGCAAAATGCAGGATCTGTCAGCTTCATTTGACACCACGCTTGTTGTGTTGCTTCCTATTGGTTAGCTTCCTCAAAATACAAATTGAGTTATTGGTTGGGGAGGATTTTTTTTCTCTCAATACTTCTCTTGGGTGGGAGGCTCAACACAAATCAACAGCTGGCTCTAGCCTTTTCTTTTTTGTTTTATTTAGTTGTAATATAATGTACTTTATTAAAAATGCCAAAACAATTCAGAATTTTCCACAAGACACTTTAATCGTGTGTATACAACTTTCAGCCATGGGGACTTTTATCCTTTTTGGGGCACTTTTTTTTTTAATTGTATATTTGTAAAAAATAAAAGTCAAGTCTCCATCAACTTGAACTAAAAATTACAAAGAAAACCCCCAAGATCATACAGGCTGCCTAATTAAAGTTTAACATATTAGCTGTAGCTGCATCTTGTAGTAACCTAATACTGATCAGTTCACTGAGCATTACCATTTATACACTAGAGACAGCATAGTCAATCCCGTTGCAACTGTTATAACATAATGCAGGTCTCTGATTCTATAGCTATAAAGAGGAAGAAGAGCAAGCTATAAGTGAAATCTAATTCATGACAGTGGCAGTCTTTCTGCCTAGTACACCCCATTCTCAGAGAGAACATCTTGGCACACTCTGTGGTGCATGTGCAGCTTCCTGCATCCTATTTTAATATCAGAAATGGTTTAAAGTCTTCACTTACGTCACATAGCCCAGATGTGTGACTTTTAAAAACTTTAGTGGAAGCCCTAGAACAAATGTATAATTGAATGTATATGGGAAACCAAGAACACCGCTGTCTATTTACAAGCATCGTTTGGATCAGGGAACTCTGAGTTAGTCTTTATTCCTTGCATAAATCATTATAATCAGTAAGAGCGCTATTTAATTTAGGTTGAAAAACATATTTCTCCTTCCCACTCCCCAAATATCTTTATGCAATGCTTTCAATTGTTAAAAGTAGATTCTTCTAATGAAAAATTCAAACCAGTTGCCAGATTTCAAACAGGATTGTTAATTACTATAATCTCAAAAAAATGTCCCTATAAGATCACCATTTTTAACCAACAGGACTATTCAAGGTGGTTTATTATGAGTGATAGTAATTTCTGCATGAACGAACAAAGGTTGAAAGAGAATAAATGGTCTGTCTCCATAAATTTACCTTGGCAATGACAAAGTGATAATGTATGTAATTTTGGTATACATGTGTATGCATGTCTCATAGTGACATAAAACATACACTAACACAGAGCTGTGTAGAGGTGTATGTATACACATCCAAGCACAATATAAATGCTTGGTTTCACCCACTATTACAGTTGAGAATGCAGCCAACAGTCGTTGTAAAAAAATATAGTTGCTGCAGTGTGTGGGTCTAGAAAGTCTTTGTTAATTGTTGGGGGAAAGTGTGATTTGTCAATGTCTTCAATAAACGAAACTCAGATACATGTGAAACTAGAAAAAAAACTACACAAAGACATATCTCCAGATGTTGTTAATCAATGTGTGATAGTCCATGTAGTCACATTCTGGATGCACTACAGAGAAAGTTACTTTCTGAGATCTCATTTTAGCTCTCCCTTCAGCTAAAAACTACAGAAAGTGTCACAGAGATTAACTACAATATTATAACAAATGTGGGTTTTTCATTATGAACTAGTATTTCTCAATCTCAGTTCTGTACAGCCAAAATATTTCAGTTATATGCTTTGGAAATTACTTCTGCTTACTTGTAGTCTTACCCCATGCACAATTTAGTTTGTCTAATTGTAGCCAAAGCTATTGATTGTCTGTTTCAAGTTTTCTTTCCTTCTCAAATCCATTGACCTATTAATTTCCTTGCTGATTTTCCTAGATATTGTCCTTTTTGCAAGTACCTCTGTGACTTCCCTACCTCATATATTGCTTCATTCATTTACCACCAGCAGAAGCTGCTTATTACCTCCACTGCTATTTTCACTTTATGGTTGTCACACTTGTTTTCTGCTTTGTCTTCAGAATTGGTTATAAAAATAACATTCAGGTTTTTAACAAGATCTTTGAGCACTACCATATTTGATCAGCCATTCCAGATTCTAATTTTATGAGATGAAATGAAGCAAGGTTAGCTGGGTGTTACAGTGGCTATAACATCGGTACAGCCACTGTACCGGTGTTACAGCTGGGTGTTACAGTGGCTTCTACACTGTTAAGTCTGCAATATATGCTGAAAACTGGCAGCCAATCAGAACACGCTTTTACTATGAAGTAAGCAGTCACTACACAGCAAGCCACTGGTCATAACCTAGTATCACCTCACTCCATTTGTGGTGAAATATATATTCATTTCCAGTAAAATAGACATCATTTTCTCCTCCTGTCAAAATATTACTATGTTTTAGCCCCTTTACCCAGCCCTACTGCTTTATGATGATTCTGGGTGACCAGATCCCAAGAAACAAAATCAATTGGGCTTCCCATCCAATAACCATGTAGGCATCCTTATGCAAATTACCAGAATGAAACATAGCTGCTTCTGCAGTGCTGCTCACCATGGGGGGGAGTGGGGGACAGTAATGGGAAGACAGGAAGGATGCCTAATTGTTTTGAGGTGGATATACTGGGTCTGACAATGCTCTTTTTGCATTTCACCATTGAAAACAGATGTTTTAAAGCGAATAGACTATTTGAAGTGGTCCTAGTTACACACATGTAATCCCAGAAGCAGATTATCCCATCCCATTTTCTTTCTCCAGGGTATTTTATGAAAAAAGAACATTTTTAAAGATAAAACCAAATTATTGGTCAGCCTTGTGAGGTAGTTAAGACAAGAAGCACCCTAGATAAACAAATTATAATTGTAAGGTTACATTATCAGAATCTTGCAAGTCTGAAAGTACATTTCTCCATTGTTAGCTTTACAGCCCAAGACTCTAGGGAGGATTCCTTCTGAGTGTTTGCCATGCTCACATTCCTGCTGGGGGCAGCTTAGCTGAACGTTCACCTCATTGTAACTCTTTCCCCCTACTATACCCAAATACCACTGCAAAAGGGATCAAAAAATTAAAGCAAGGCAAGTTAGTAAATTGTTAATCCTTGAATTTGGTAACAGAAAAAGGGTAACACAATTTTATAGTGAACTGAATATTATGGAGGTCAGATATTCCCAATTAGGATTCGAAATAAAATTAAATGAAATAGCTTATAACTGTTAACAAAGGAAAACAACTCAGATGGGCTTTTTACATGGAGGTAAGCATCTATATCAAAAAGAATGAGAGGAGATAATTAGAGCAAACATAATATACCATTTATTTAATAAATAAAGGAAACACTTTTCCCCCAACCATGAACTTCTGTTAAGAATGACACTTAGCAAAAATAGATCCTTCAAAGTATGTTTTCATTTTTAAAAGACCCCATAACTAAGAAACGGTAGCATCAGAGAATATATGTATTTCGTATCTCTCTTACTCCTTATTCTGAAGAAACTAAAGCATACTAGGATTTATCAGAATGGTGGATGTGAGTGAGTGAGTGAGAGAGAGAGAATCTGCCTTTGCACTGTCAAAGCAGAGAAATGTGAATGCTACATTTATATTATTTCCCTTTATATAGGATTTATTTTAAAAAAGAGAAATCTCTTCCTGTGGGGAGTGAAAGTCATGTAAAACCTGGCAGTCATTCTAACTATAGGCATATTAGACTCATGTTGTAGGCATGAATTGTAAATAAAAAATGACATAGCTGAGATGAGTTGGAGATTTTCTAAAGGTCTGAGATTTGATGCCTTGGCAAAAGTATTTCTGCAAAGCATAGAAGTCTCATTCATATTAAATTAAATCTCAGAGACATTGGAAAGCCTCTTCCAAAGTTAAATGAATAAATTTTACATTTTTAGATATTTTACCATAAGCACAAACATAAGTAATCCACAGCAAAAATTGGAGTGAAGAGCACAATTTTTTAATTTTGTATCAAAAGAAACTGAACATGCTTTAATTTATGAAGAAAGTATAGTTACAGTATTTCCTTTTAATATATATTAACCCATAACTCTCCAAAGACGTGGAAGAACCAATGTATAATGTATCAGTATAACACATTTCTAAGGAACAACTGGGAAAATCCAAAGATGATTTTTTTAAAGTGACAAATTATAAAACCATGGTGTAATTTATTTTTCTTCTGAAAACTCAGCTGAACAGAATAAGAGTAGAGATGAGGCATACATAACAATTTTGACACCAGGGCACAAGGCATTTTGAAGACACTTCGACCTCCCAATCACAATGTATGTCTGAAGTACATGAACTGGCAATTTTTTTAAAAGGCAGTGTTTACAAGACAAGGAAACACAATCAGAAAGAGCAGTGGTGGAATTCAAAAATTTTTACTACCAGTTCTGTGGGTGTGGCTTGGTGGGTATGGTGTGGCTTGGTGGGTATGGCAGGGGAAGGATACTGCAAAATCTCCATTCCCACCCTACTCTGAGGCCAGCCAAAGGTGGTATTTGCCGGTTCTCCGAACTCAAAATTTTCGCTATCAGTTCTCCAGAACCTGCTGAATAGTACATCTGAGTTCACCTTATAGTTCATCTGCTTCAATTATAATCTGTAATAACAATTATGCACAAGTATTCGATCTTTGAAGTATAAATGTTTCTGTTCCTTCTCCAGAAGATCACAGAGATACAGGTAATCAGCTCCTTTCCAATAAAATGGATTGTTCCAAAAAAAGGGGGGGGGATTAATGGCCTGTGTTGATATGAGGGAGGGTTTCTTTTGTTTAGAAGAGATGATGAGAATTGGTCTGGATTTTATTCCACTACAATTGTTTATAAAATGCAGGGTTCTGTGTGTAGAGGGATGTCCAATATGTCTCCAATTCATATAAATATTGCACCTTGGTTAAATTTCAGGTGTATCTAAGTGTATTCATAATTTATAATTTACCAGAGATGAGAAATTCCAGACTGGTTTCTCACCCCAATGACTAGGTCATATAACTGAAGTTGGAGGCAAACATAAGTTAAAAGTTTCTCAACTATACACAGCTAATATTTAAAATAATCAGTACAAAGAAACCCAAACCCAAGCAATATAACCCAACCAAGTTATATTGGTTCACCTTCAAAGCAACAGTCCAGCTGTCTTTTTATGTTTTGATATGATACTTTTACTACTCGTTCTGGTTTTACACGATGATTCATGAAGCACAAAAGTGGTTCAACATGTATTTCAAATGTCTTCTATGAATGAAATTAGCACTAATTCTCACCATGCCACATGGCTTTAAGAGGACAAGAAAGGGGGGAGGGGTTTGCAGTATTTATTTTCATATACTGTAATTAGAAGAGTAGAGTTAGAGAAACACTTCTTTTATACATTTAGAATCTTTCCCCCGAAGAAAAGATTGCCTTAGCAAAAGTCAATGTGCAATACATTATTTAATTAATCATAACAGAGAAATGTCCAGAAAAAAGTGGTTTTGAACATTATCATTTTGAATGTATTGGCTAAAAAAACTGCAATTTTCATGAACATATGGTGTATCCTCCATCTCTTTTCTGCATGAAGAGGTTTTTTTCCTCCCAGATCATTCATCAAGGGACCAAACATGGGATGTTTGCTATGTGCATCTTTAAACATACTACTGATACTGCCTGTTAAAGAAATAGGCTTCAGATTCTATTTTAGCTTGATGCAAGAGTTTATATTCAGAAGAAAAATAAGCCCATTCTCCACCTACCAGCATATAACTAACCATTTGGCCTGGTTCCTGAGACTTTTGCTCAAGTTTGAAGAAGTATTCACCAAGCAAATCTGTTCCAGGTAGACTGCAACTTTCATAACCCCTGGCACTGTCCATACTAGCAAGATGTAAGGGTTTAGGTCAACATATTTGGAGGACACAAAGATAGTAAAATTCTGCTCTGCTACATTCCTGGGGCAATGATTATGTTTTATTGTGTTAATTCATGAGAACTCCATCTCAACCCCCCCTCTCCCCCCTGTACTTCATCTTAAACTATGTCTGTCCTTGAGTAGATGGCTCAAGGTAAATCTTGAATTTATCCCTAGTAAAATACAAATTCTTCTTGAAACTTTTTTAAAAATCTGATCTGTTAATCTAATGGTTTACCTCGAACACAACTTCTGTAGTATAATCCTTCTAGTAGTAGGTTTTTGGAAAGGCAAAATTGTGTATTACTTAAAAAATTCACTATTAATGAAAGTTCCTGTAAACTTAGCTATCTACAGCTACTCATGAAGACAGACCCACAAAAGACAGGTGTAACTGATTCGTTAAAAATATATTTAGTGAGCAAAAAGCCAATTTATTCATATCGTTATGCTCATAGACAAACCTTTATTATCAAGATGAGAAGGAGGCTGGAAGGCAACACTTTTACAGAACTGGAGGCAATGGATGTGTTTAGCCTGAAGATGTAAGACAATGTGGAAACATGACAGTCCTTGTTTAAGTATCCAAAAGGCCATGATGTAAAATATTAGCATCCAATCTTCTGGTTTGCCTGGGCCGCATTGAGTTAACAGGAATCTTGGGCTGCATATAAAATATATAATTAATATATATAAATCACATAACATTAAAAGTTTACAACCATATGCAGGCGTATTACTAGCTGTTTGGGGTAACGTGGCCTGTGAGCTACAGGTCGGACACACTTGATGTAGAGGACGGAATTGTATAGTTCAGTGTTGTTCCAGAAGACAGGTTTTTAAAAAAGGATTTAAATTATGAAGAGGCAAATTTTAATGACATCAGGATAAATTTCCTAAGCAGCTGGTCCACTGCTTAATGGAACAGAATGCCTTCTTCACAGGAGTTTAAATAGGCTGGATGGCAGTCTATTAGGTTGCCATAGTTATAGCTTTCTGTACCAGTGGAGGGGGAGGTGCCTTTCATATACCATCAGATATATTTTATTATCTGTGAAAGAGAAAACAGAAAACATGGCCAGTGGCATTATGCTAAATACCCAGCTAAAATTCTGGGAGTTGTTATTCCAACACATTTGGCTGCAGAAGTTGCAGAAATGTGGTTCTGATAAATATACATACAGATTACCAACAGTAAATCCATGTAGATAAATTCCCAAAATATGGAGAAAAAGAGTACAAAAGAAAACTCTTTCAACTAGCAGAATATTTGCTTACTTAAAATTCTTAGCAAAGAGTGCTCCCAGACATCATTGCAGGCTTGATAATGTCTGGGAGCCATTATTCCATCTCTTATCATACTTTTTGTTTGAGAAGACAGCAGGAAAATTCCCTGGATGGACAATGGAGTTGCAGAGTAAAAACTTAGTTAGAAACACTCCCACTCCAGTTAAATTAAGCCAGGGGACCCAAGATTAATGGAACACCAGTATTCCAGGAATTAAATTGACATCACAGCCTGATACATAAAACTGCAATATTTGCAAAGTGAGACACAAGTGGAGGAATCACAGGCCAATATTTAAAATTTAGAGGTTCTGCCCTCTGCTGGCCATTTGCATTAACTAAAGAAATTCAACCAAAACACAAAAATAAACTTCAATATAGCTCATCTGAAGAGCGTTCAAAGAAGAATTTCTATAGCACTCCCCAGAGCAATTTACAGGGAGAGTCTCCCACAGAATGGATAGTTGAGAAGAAAAAGACTATAGACAATAATATGAAGAAGAAACAGTCTCATTGGGACCATTTTTCATTGGAATTGGTAGTATAACTAAACTTGGTTTTATTAATTTTATTGGCCGCCCATCTTACCACAGAGTAACTGAGCAGCTTACAATATTAAAAAGATAAAACCATATGAATACTCCAAAAATATAAAAATACAAAATACAATGCCTAAAAGATAGGGAGGGAGGGAGGGAGTAGGATGAGCGGTGCGGGAGATGGGATCTGATATTATCTACCACTCCCAACATGAAGCTCCTTCTTCGGAGTCTCAAGCCAACTGGCAGAGCAAAGTCTTTAAGCTCCTAGTTATAAATAACAATAAAGGTAATTTCTCTTAAATATATAAATATCATATCAGAGTTTATTTTTAATAAAAGCAGCAAAATCTCCATGAAAATGTTCTTAGCATCATTAATAAATCCTTAAAAAAAATTAAAATGCTGCCTTCAAATGCTGCCTTCAATCCATCCTATTTTCCTTTCTTATTGTCTTTTGCCTGTTCAGATATATGATAACATTACTGCACCCCCTCCTTAAAAAGCTGTCCTTAAATCCAACAGTTTTCAACAACCACCAACCAGCTTCCTATCATCCCTTTTTGGAAAAGTTTGTTTATCTGATAGTCAATCCTAAAACATCTGGAACTTCACTTGAACACCATTGACATTGATAAAATCACTATCAGTCAATTGCAAAAGGCAGTTACACTTGGAAGAGCTTACATCTTGCAATGGTACTTTAGCACTATCAAACAGCTATCTATACCAGGTCTTTAGGAATCACTTGATAAGTGGATAAAAATACCAAATCCAATTTAAACATCTCGCTGACTATATAACAAACCATCACAATTTATTTATTTATTTATTTATTTTATTCAATTTATATACCGCCCTTCTCCCTCTGGACTCAGGGTGGTGAACAGCCAAAAATAAAAATATACCCATACAAAATCTAAAAATTATTAAAAGAATTACACAAGTTTGGCCCGAAATTTAAAAATATCTCAACCTAAAACCCATTTTTAAAACTTTTTAAAACTAAAAGGTTAAAATAGGTTAAAAGGTTAAAAAAGGTTAAAAAGGGGGGGTTACACTAGCCTTGCTTGATGGAAAAGAAAAGTTTTTAGGGCACGGTGAAAGGCCCAGAGATCTGATATCCTTCGTATCTCTGGGGGCAAATCATTCCAGAGGGCAGGAGAGAAAGCCCTCTCCCTGGGGGTCGCCATCCGACATTGCCTGGCTGACGGCACCCTGAAGAGTCCCTCTCTGTGGGAGCGTACTGATCGGTGGGAGGCTATCGGCAGCAGAAGGCGGTCCTGCAAATACCCAGGTCCTATGCCATGGAGCGCTTTAAAGGTGGTAACCACCACCTTGAAGCACACCCAGAAGACCACTGGAAGCCAATGCAGCTCACGCAGGAGAGGCATCACATGGGAGCGCCCCCTCGCTCCCATAATCCCCCGCGCGGCTGCATTCTGCACCAGTTGGAGCCTCCGGGTGCTCAGCAAGATGTTTAGACTCAATTTGGCATTATTATCCACCTACTGACTCCTTTCAAAGGACTTAGGATAAGTCATTGTTGTTTGATAGTGTTAAACATATTGTTAGAGTAAAAGCTGTTCCAAATAAAGTTGCCTTACTATTATTTGTTATTATTATTTGTGTTCAAGGAATTGTTTTCAGCCTTGGTAGACAATGACACAAAATGCTAATATATGAAGGCAAGCTACTAAAATAAACAATCATAATAAACAGAAATAAAGCTGTAGATGTTAATTCTATTTTTTTTTTTTTTTTTTTTTTTTTTTTGCACTGGTGATGTTAGTGCAGAGTTACAAAGCCAGAATGGAAAGTTTAACAGATTGTTGGTATTCAAGAAGAATAAAGTAAGTACAATAGATTTTTGTCACCTTTGGGCAAATACGTATGAAGCTTCGATGAGTGTGGGAAGGTGCAGACTTCAAGGAGTTCTGTCACAAGAAAACAGAAAAAAGGTAAGAATTAAGAGACAGAACTAAATAAATTGTTCTACAATAGCACAGAGTGGCCCACAAATTGTTTAAACTTTTGCTGTTCTGAGTATTCCAGAACAGAATCCTCACCATCCCAAAATACCTAGAGCATGCCAGTTTGGGAAGGCCAAACTAGATCTTAAAAGACAAAGCATGTGAAATAAGGGGGGTGGGTGAGAGCATAAAATAGTTATCTAACCACTAGATAACTATGCATTTTATTCCACATTCCTTTACAAATTGTTGGGAGCATGGAAAGAAAAGAGACATATTCTATAGATAATGAGACTGAAAAAGACCTTCCAAAGGTGCATATTCTACTCTGCACCATTAAAATATCATCACCGTAACTGTTTTACATTATTCCTTAGTAATGTTTAGTTCTATTTAAAAAAAAGAAAGAAACAACAGCCCTGCTCCAATTGGCTTCTTCTCCTTTATCTCTGAGGAACTTAACAGAACAGTTAAAAAATGAATAAAAGAAAGAAAACTTTCTTTAGCATTTATATACTGCTTCACTGCTTAACAGTCCTCTCTAAGCAATTTACAGAGTCAGCATATTGCACCCAATAATCTGGTCCTCATTTTACCAGCCTCGGAAGGATGGAAGGCTGAGTCAACCTTGAGCCTGGTGAGATTCAAATTGCCAAATTGCAGGTAGCCAGCGGTCAGCAGAAATAGCCTGCAGTACTGCATTCTAACCACTGCACCACTGTGGCTCTCTTATGTCACCTTTACACCAGAAACAGTAGTGATATATTCTGCAATGAAGAAAACAACATGCCCAGAGCTCTGATCTATTTTTCTACAGAATCATTTTCCATACGTTTAAAATATCTTTTCAATGTAGCCTATTACATTGAAAATATTCAATTTTCCCTTTATCTCATCCTTTGAATGTGCTTTATATCAAAAAGATCTAGTACAAAGGTGTTATAAGCCTTCTTTTTAAATTATCTCTAAAAATAGAGAAAAGATAGTCAAATGATGGTGCAGATATTTATCCGTTGGATTTTCATCCTGCCTTTCTTACATTACTTTATAATTCACTTACGGTAGTGAACATATACTCCCCACTTCTCCTATTTTCCCCACAACAACTCTGTGAAGTGGGTTGGGCTGAGAAAGAGAGCAACTGACCCAAAGTCACCCAGCTAGCTATTATGCCTAAGGCAGAACTAGAATTCACAAATCCCAGCATAATCTCTTGACTTAATCAATTTGCAAAATGAAATGTCAAGCCTAAAAATCCACTTACAGAAGCTCTGGACCTACAGAGTAATGACAGTAATGATGTATTTGGTACCATACCAAAAAAAAACGGAAAAACCATTTGGACAGAATAGGATGGACAAATTATCAAGTCATCAGCTGCAAAAAGTTGCGGTGTTTGGAAATATAGTATATTATAATATTTTTTACAAGCCTAGATGTTTATGAAGGATCAGATAGTCAGAAGTTCCAAATTTAGTCTGAGCTATCTGGTAGACTGCTTGTAAATTAGTATTAAAGTTACTTTGTGCTATTTATTTACATCTTTAGTTTTTAAGTTAAATTACAATAACAGGCTTGTGTGTGTATGTGTGCGTGCTTTGAAGACATTCTTGACTGCTGGCAACTGTCTGGATTATTCCCTACAATTTTCTTGGCAAGATTTTCAGACGTGGCTTGCCATTACCTTCTTCCTGGGGTTGAGAGAAAATTGGTCCAAGGTCACCCAACTGGCTCCATGCCTAAGGTGTAGCTAAAACTCATGGTTTTCTGGTTTTTAGCCTGATGCCTTAACCTCTAGACCAAACTAAAAGTATAAAACTATATTGTTTGTGATTGGAAACATAAACATACCTCCTGCATTTTATTTTACATTCTGTCAGAGTTGCATTTATAACCTGTTTGAAATGAACTTTCTACCACTGAAATGGATGAATGCCATTCATCTGAATCTAAGATTGTTACCTGAAGTTGAACATTTGGAGAATCCTTCAAGAGACTGCAGATATTCCTGCCCAAGGTATTGCTCAAAGGTTTTTTCATTTGGAACAGCTAAGCATTCTGTGCCATCTTTGAACAAGCTATCTTTGGATTCAGATTGGAACATCTGGAAGATATCTTTCTGTGTTCCCTGTGTTCCAAATAGATCCTGTAAAAATCAACAAAAACAGGATTTCAGTAGTTATCATAATATTTAATAAATACGTTTTTTCCAGTGAATGCATAACATTTCTTCTTTTTGTACTATTTCTCCTTTTTATTTCTGTCTGTTATTTCTGAAGGAATTTTATTATTGGAATATTATACCGGTAGATGCTTCTCTCAGCCAGCTCACCAAAGCCAACTCACTATAGGGCCAACTCACCATGAGACAAGAGTTATACTAATATCAAAGAAATGGTAGGGTAGAATTATTAAGTAAAGGAGACCTCCGGTCTGGAACCACGGCGCCACAGTCAGGGAAATAGCGGGCTCTTACGAACCCGTGAAAACCCCGACTGTCAAACCACCGTCCGACCGGTCTTCAGACTGACCCTCATCTTGCAGGGATGAGGAGTAATGAGGGGTCTTGGCGGTGTGCCAAGAGGAACACGCAAGTTCCTTGGAGGCCAGAGGGAATCCTTGAAGTCAACGGTGGGGGTAGGCAGCCATGGACAAAGCAGGATACAAGATCGTGCAGGAGGGAAGAAGAACAAAGAGTGAGTATCTCGAAGCTGGGTGAGTGACACCAACCCAGGCAAAACAACACGTTTATTTGGATTTAGAAAAAAAAATAAGACCCCAAACTTTAAACAGCAGCTACAGATCTGTGGGGCTTGAAGACTGAAAGGGGAAAAAATGGAAATGAAGACCCAAAATAGACTTTGCTTTAGTAAATTTGGCTTGGAAGAATTGGCTTTTAATAACTTAGAAAATTGACTTTGCTTTTATTTGGAGAAATGTCTCTTTGGGAGTTTACACCTTTGAAAGTTAACAAAGCTAATGAAGAAAGACAGACAGATGGCTACATAATTGCCATAGAGTCTGCAGTGACTAAGCAGGAGAGTGGATTGAAGAGATTTCTCTTGCCGTTTGGAAAAGAAACATTTTAAATGTCTTTTTATCTTGGATTATTTTGAAATTAACATTAAATCTATGGACTTTGGAGATTCCTATTCTGTACCAGATGATTTCAAGAAGAAAGAAGGAATATTTTGGATATTTGACAATGGAAATTAACAAGTTTAGCAAAAAAATTTAGGTGTGGCGCAGGAACAAAAGCCAGGAAGTTGATGCATCACACATGGAACAGACATTATAAAAGCATTAAAGGGACATACAGAATTCTTCAATTTGAACAGATGAACTTTGAAATGGAACATTTATGGACAGATAGGAAAAGGAAGAAAAGGGGGATATAAAGTAGATAAATTTAAATGTAATTAAATTGAAATGTAAAGTTTAAAAGCCTAAAGGTATATATTATTTTTGGATAAAAACAGGAAGGTTTCTGGAGTAATAAAAATAGAAAATAAGAGATGGCAATTAATATAGAGGATAATATATAGGTGGCTAAAAACAATAAAGAAGAGTATATATTAATGTGAGACAACTTTAAGCAAATTTACGGTTTGATGTAATATGTTTTAATTTTAATTTGCAAACAAATGCTAGATTGATGATTAAGCTGGACTAAGGTTTTATTGAACAAACTATAAAATACACAGATTTTAGTGATAAATTGTGATTTAATTTAATATATGCTGGAAATGATGACTATTACAAAATATATTGAGAATTAATTTGAAAGAACATGCTGGGAAACTGACATAAAATAGACAATTATATGCTAAGGGAAAGTTAAAATAAGAGGGATGGATACCAACTAGATAAGACTTTGAGACTTGGAGGAAATACATTGGAAACTAGTTAAAATGCTGGAAATCAGCCAAACAATTATAAGAGAGTTGGAGGAGACTGTACTGGAAATCAGCCAAACAAGAGTGGAAGCCCTGGAGGAGACTATGCTGGAAATCAGCCAAACATAATATGCTGGAAATCAGCCAATAAAATGCTGGAAATCAGCCAAACAAATAGGAGGAGAGTTGGAGGAGATTATGCTGGAAATCAGCCAAACAACAAAGGAGTTTAGGAGGAGATTATGCTGGAAATCAGCAAACATAATATGCTGGAAATCAGCCAATAACGATGGTAGGCTTAGAGGAGACTATACTGAAATTAGCCAAAAATAGTTGGTGCTGTGGAGGAGACTATGCTGGGAATCAGCCAAACAGAATACATTGGAAAGCAGCCAAATAATAGAGGGAGGTATGGAAGAAAATATGCTTGAAATTAGATTAAATAAAATACGTTTTTGTGATAAATCTGTGTAACATGAAATGTGTAATAGATGATAAATGGGATAAAATTAAAGATGAGTTGATAAAGATTAAGATATTAAAATTTGAGGAAAAGGGTCAAGAGATTAAGAATTAGATAGAACTTTGTTTTATAAAGTGTAATAAAAATGGAGTTGTACTGAATTTGGAATTAAGATTTGTGGTGATAAAATTGTAAGGTAAATAATTAGAATAAGAGGTTAGAATATTGTTAAAAATTATTTTGATACTGATGGTAAAAGATACAAGGTGAAGAAGAACAGGATATAATCAGGATTGATATATAGATATAAAAATGAGTGAAAGTTAATTTGAAATTAAAATTGTATTGATATAATGGATCTGTTTAGATGAAGATGTTAGAATTTATATTAAAACTTGTTCTTTTATGTTTTGAATCTTTATTTGTTAAAAATGTAATGGGAAATTGTGAATGGAGCTTGTTAAAGGAATGTAAGCATGGTAATCATCTATGACCGGATCGAGACTCGGCTCTTGAAAGTTATATTTTATATTTAAGTTTGAAAAAAATAAAAAAATATTTACAAAAAAAAAAAAAGAATTATTAAGTAAAGAATACAGAAAGAGGGACAAAATGAAATGTGATTGACAAAAATTAAAATCATTTTTTAATTGTTTTAACTAACTAAGTTGAATTGTTGAATTGTCCCACAGCAAGTTATCCCACAGCGACTTGGCCATGGCGAATTGGCTACAGTGAGTTGGCCTGTTCTGTCAATCAGAGCTGATGCACATCTCCCCCATGAATATATGCTATATAACTTTACTATTAAACGTAACAGTCTCAAATTAGAACTTACCTGTTGCTCAAGTAACACCTTTTTAACTACTTCTGCTCGTTCAGGACTTGACACCACTGCATGACTGCAAACCGTGCCCAAATTGCATCTTTCATATTCATCAGGACGACAACGTTCACCATTTTGGCTCAGAAGAACAAAATCAGAAGACGTTATGCCACTTGCCCAAGCAGGTCTGCTTTCTCCTATTTAAAAAAATGGTTAAAATTATTAACAAGAATAAGAACTATGCATTTATTTTCTTTATTAGCCCTACTCCATGGAAAGGGGAAATAGGACTTTGCCAGCTGCTCCCCATCCATTTTGCATCCCACTGGCAATATTCTATATGACAATATAGTAATTTCAAAGTTCTCTGGAGTGGTATGTATACATGACATTTTGTCAGTATGTTCATATTTATTTATTATTGAATTAGCGTATGGCATATCATACATGGAAATAATATATATAGCTACATGCAAGCGAGAGCTGCAGTATGCAGCCAAATGGATGGGTAGGCACTAGAGAATGTTGGCAGAGAGGTGGATGAATGCTGCACAATGCAGATGAGGCAATGGCAAGTGCAATGGACATGCCCTATGGAGTGTGGACAGGATGGATGATGTTAGCAGCCACTATGGAGTGCAGATGGGTGGTATGGGCAGATATACACTACAAAGAGCAGGCAGATAAGCAGATATTATGGAATAGAGATCCCCATGCCGCCCAGGGTTCCTTAGGAAAAAAAATGACAGTGTGGGAGCAATTGCAGGAGTGACTGGGGACTGCCTACACTTGACAAACCAGTGAGGAAAGTTACAAATAGTGATCATGGCTATGAATACTTTAACTGTTGTAAGTGTGAGCAGTTTGCCAAGCACCTGAATTATGACAACATGTTTGTGAGGGCTTTGACACTGATGTTTGAATCTCCCTTATCACCAACAGTTGCTTAATGTGTGATTACTAAGCAAAGACTATCTGTACTATTTTCTTTTCCATGAATTTATTAAAATTAATCTGATCCTTCAAACTGAAAATTCGAGGGGAGACAAAGTATTTGAGGCATGTAGCAATGCGAGATCTTTCTTTTTTCTGTGCTGCTCTAAGAGTTCCAAGAACACAAATGCTTGGATTTTCTGCCTGAATGCCCCAGAATCACTAGGCCAACCTTAGTATTCTGTATCTTGACTTGAATAGGCGGATTCAACTTTATCTGGTACAACTCCAGCACAAAATAAGCTTTCCAGTATTCTTATTCTGCTGGATGATGCTTTCTAATGCAGTATGATTCCAGATCACAGTTAATTTATCTTATAAACATTATAATTATATTATAACCATTTTATTATAATCACTATTATATTTATTATTATATTATATTGCATTGCATTATTATAACCATTCTTTTGATTATGCCTGACAAATTTCATTATTCTACTATTTCTCAACTATCAACTATCATAAATAAGATGATCAACAGTTATATATTTATTCGTATGATTCCATACCTTCTGTGACCTCAGTGATGGTGGTATGTTTAACAAAAGCTACATCTCCTGCTTCAATCAAGCATCTGGAAAATACAACCAAAGAAAAGGGCAAGTGGCACATTTCACTTCTGTCTTTGCATAGGTTTCTCATCTGAAAATTTATTCAAAAATAATTAAAAACAAATATTTCTGCACTGTTTACATTGCATTTTAATTTAGAATTAAGAAGAATTATAAGTAGTTGTGAACTGAAAAGGTTCTGCCCTGTTTATCATATTACATTAATAGGCTTGGGATTACTTTTTACATGTTAATATAAAACAAAAACTTTTAAAAGCTACATATAATGACAGAATAACATGCTTATATTGTGGAATAACAGTGATCATTATACCACTAGGTGGGGTAGTAATTGCATCTAAAGAGGACTTCCAATCTAGTTTCAATATCAAGGCTTTGCCTAGTGTGTGTGTTACAATACTTGTAATAACAATAAAAATATATATAATAAGAACGTTCATAGGATCCTGTGCAGAGTCCCCACTGACTGATCACAATCAAATTTAATGGAAGATTCCGGTAGACAGAATCTTGCTTCGAGAGTACACTGCAGAATCTTGTATCTTCACAGGATTCTCAATCCTAGGCATTACTTAAAATAATATACCATTTCAGACCAATTATTATTTTAACAGCTGCATTTCCCTATAGTAATAAAATAAAATTAAAAAAGGAATATTTTTAAAATTGAGTGGTAGAGTGACAAATTAAGGCAATATACACTATGGTTTGGAATTGATGCCGTATAAGATTTCCTGTGGAAGGATTCAGGAAATGCTTTGATAATTCTGAAACCTCATTTACTCATTTGTATTTATTACCTTGATTGATTAGACTTTTTAATTCACACAAATATATAACAGAATAAGAGAGTTGGAAGTGACCTTACAGGTCTTCTACTCCAATCCCCTGCTCAGACAGGAAACCCTATCTCATTTCAGACCAATGGTTGTCCAATCTCTTCTTAAAAACTTCCAGTGTTGGAATGTTCACAACTTCTGGAGTTGTGTCCTTTGTTCTACTGATTAACTGTTCTAACTGTCAGGAATGTTCTCCTTAGTTCTAGGTTGGTTCTGTCCTTGATTAGTTTCCATCCATTGCTTCTTGTCCTGCCTTCAGGTGGTTTGGGGAATAGGTTGACTCCCTCTTCTTTGTGGCAATCCTTTAGATCCTGAAACACTGCTATCATGTCACCTCTAGTCCTTCTTTTCATTAAACAAGACATACCCAATTCCAGAAACTGTTCTTTACATGTTTTAGCCTCCGGTCCCCTAATCATCTTTGATGCTCTTATCTGCACTATCTCTAGAGACTAAGAACACATATAACACATACATTTTATTATAGGCTAACATCTACTGGAAGGAATCCTGAACTACTGGAGGTGGAAAATGAGGAATGATGAACAAGTGTCTTCTCATTCATCTATCATATTCCAAGGAACAGCAACCTACCGAAGAGCACCATTATACCCATAGTATATTTCATGACTGTTAGGTTTACATTTGTATTTCTGAGACAGGCCACTGTCACCACCGCTGCCTTTGCACAGTTTGCATAATGTAGACTCAAGAGGTGCACCCGGCGCACAGCTTTCTCTGAAGAATGTATCTAGCATGGGATCAGAGAACAAACATTTTAATACTTTTATTTACAGTGGGGCAAAAAAGTATTTAGTAAGCCACCAATTGTGCAAGTTGTCCCACTTAAAAAGATGAAAGAGGCCTGTAATTGACATCATAGTAGACCTCAACCATGACAGACAAAATGAGAAAACAAATCCAGACAATCACATTGTTTGATTTGGAAAGAATTTATTTGCAAATTATGGTGGAAAATAAGTATTTGGTCACCTACAAACAAGCAAGATTTCTGGCTCTCACAGACCTGTAACTTCTTCTTGAAGAAACTCCTCTGTCCTCCACTCATTACCTGTATTAATGGCACCTGTTTGAACTTGTTATCAGTATAAAAGACACCTGTCCACAACCTCAAACAGTCACAGTCCACTATGGTGAAGACCAAATAGCTGTCGAAGGACACCAGAAACAAAATTGTAGACCTGCACCAGGCTGGGAAGACTGAATCTGCAATAGTCAAGCAGCTTGGTGTGAAGAAATCAACTATGGGAGCAATAATCAGAAAATGGAAGACATACAAGACCACTAATAATCACCCTCGATCTGGGGCTCCACGCAAGATCTCACCCCGTGGGGTCAAAATGATCACAAGAACCACATGAAGGGACCTAGTGAATGACCTGCAGAGAGCTGGGACCAATGTAACAAAGGCTACCATCAGTAACACACTATGCCGCCAGGGACTCAGATCCTGCAGTGCCAGACATGTCCCTCTACTTAAGCCAGTACATGTCCGGGCCCGTCTGAAGTTTGCGAGAGAGCATTTGGATGATCCAGAAGAGGATTGGGAGAATGTCATATGGTCAGATGAAACCAAAGTAGAACTGTTTGGTAGAAACACAACTCGTCGTGTTTGGAGGAGAGAGAATCCCGAGTTGCATCCAAAGAACATCATGCTTTGGGACTGTTTCTCTGCAAAGGGACCAGGACGACTGATCCATGTACAGGAAAGAATGAATGGGGCTATGTATTGTGAGATTTTGAGTGCAAACCTCCTTCCATCAGCAAGGGCATTGAAGATGAAACGTGGTTGGATCTTTCAGCATGACAATGATCCCAAACACACCGCCCGGACAACGAAGGAGTAGCTTCGTAAGAAGCATTTCAAGGTCCTGGAGTGGCCTAGCCGGTCTCCAGATGTCAACCCCATAGAAAACCTTTGGAGGAAGTTGAAAGTCCGTGTTGCCCAGCAACATCACTGTTCTAAAGGAGATCTGCATGGAGGAATGGCCAACATACCAGCAACAGTGGGTGCCAACCTTGTGAAAACTTACAGAAAATGTTTCACCTCTGTCATTGCCAACAAAGGATATATAACAAAGTATTGAGATGAACTTTTGACCAAATCCCGTCTGCCAAGCTGCCATGGATAGGTCTTCAGACCTCCCCTGTCTTGAAGGGACAGGGGGACAAGAAGGGACCCCTTGGGTGGCTGAGAGGAACAGGCAGGTTCCTCGGGGCCAGAGGCTTTCCCTTCACACCGGTGGCAGTAGAATGACAGCCATGGCGGCTGTCCTAAAACCGCGGCAACTGGGAACAAGGATTGCGCTGGAGGAGGAAGAAGAAAGAGCGAATATCTCGAAGCTGGGTGAATGACACCAATCCAGGCAAGACAAAACATTTACTTGGATTTTTAAAAAAAGAAAGACCCCAAATGTGAAACAGCGGCCACTGAGCTGTGGAATTTAACGATTGAAACGGAAAAAATGGAAAGAAAGATCCAAAATAGACTGTGTTTTAGTAAATCTGATCTGGAAGAATTGGCATTAATAATGTTGAAAATTGACTTTGCTTTTATTTGGAGTGGATTGGAGAAATGCTTCTTTGGGAGCTAACCCCTTTGACGTTAATGAAAATTGACAGATAGATGGTTACAAAATAGCCATGAAGTCTGCAGTGACTAAGCAGGAAAGTGTATTGAAGAAATTTCTCTTTCTGTTTGGAAAAGAAACATTCTAAATGGCTTTTTACTTTGGATTATCTGAAACTAATATTAGATGTATGGATTTTGGAGATTCCTATTCTGTCACAGATGATTTTAAGAAAGAAGAAAAAAGAACATTTGACAATGGAGGACAACAAGCTCAGCAAATAAAATTTAGGTGTGGCGCAGCAACAAAAGACAGGAAGTTGATACATCACGCTTGGAACAGACATTATAAAAGCATTAAAGGGACATACAGAATTTTTCAACTTGAACTGATGAACTTTGAAATGGAACATTTATGGACAGATAGGAAAAGGAAGAAAAGGAAGAAATAAAGTGGATACATTTAAATGTAATTAACTGAAATGTAAAGTTTAAAAGCCTAAAGGTATATATAATTTTTGGCTAAAAACAGGAAGGTTTTTGGAGTAATAAAAATAGAAAATAAGAGATGGCAATTAAAATAGAGGATGATATATAAGGGATTAAAAACAATAAAGAAGAGTATATTTTGAGGCGGGATAACTTTAAGGACATTTATTGTTTGATGTAATGTGCCTTAATTCTAACTTGTAAACAAATGTTAAATTGATGGCTAAGGATTTATTGAACAAAATATAAGATACACATATACTAGCGATAAATTGTGAATTAATGTAATATAAGATGGAAATGATGATTTTTATGAAATATATTGAGAATTAAATTGAAAGAGTATGATGGGAAAATGATTTCAAATAGATAATTATATCTTAAGGCAAAATTAAAATATGTGGGATGGATACCAACTAATAAGAGTTTGAGACTCAGAAGAAATACATTGGGAACTAGTTTGAAATGCTGGAAATCAGACTAATAAATATGGGAGAGTTGGAGGAGACTATGCTGGAAATCAGCCAAACACAATATGCTGGAAATCAGCCCATAAAATGCTGGAAATCAGCCAAACAAATAGGAGGAGAGTTGGAGGAGACTATGCTGGAAATCAGCCAAATATAATGTGCTGGAAATCAGCCAATAATGGTGGTCGGCTTGGAGGAGACTATATTGAAATTAATTAAATAGTTGGTGTTTTGGAGGGGCCAATGCTGAGAATTAGCCAAACAGAATATGCTGGAAAACAGTTAAATAATAGAGGGAGGTATGGTAGAAAATATGTCAGAAATTAAATTAAATAAACCATGTTTTTGTGATAAATCTGTGAAATATGTACAGTGTAATAGATGATAAGTGGGATAAAATTAAGATAAATTGATAAAGTTAGATATTAAGATTTGAGGATAAGGGTCAAAAGATTAAAAACTAGATAGAATTTTGTTTTATAAAGCGTAATAAAAATGGAGCTGTATTGAATTTGAAATTAAGATTAATGGTGATAAAATTGTAAGGTAAACACTTAGAATAAGAGGTTAGAATATTGTTAAAATTATTTGGATATGCATTGTAAAAGATGTAAGGTGAAGAAGAACAAAATATGATTAGGATTGATATATAGATATAAAAATGAGTGAAAGTGAATTTGAAATTAATTTGTATTGATATAATGGATTTGTTTAGATAAAGATGTTAGAATTGATGTTAAAATTGTTTCTTTTAAGTTTTGAAATTTTTATGTATAAAAGATGTAACGGGGATTTGTGAATGGAGCTCGTTAAAGGAATGTAAGCGTGGTAACCATCTATGACCGGATCGAGACTCTGCTCTTGAAAGTTACATTTAAGTTTGAAAAAAAAAACATTTACAAAAAAAAAGAAAAGAAATGAACATAAGGCCTATTTCCATTTATAGCCCATCACTTTTTCTTTCTTCTTTTTCCACGTGAAATACTTATTTGGGGGGGACACACAATTAATGCATAATCCTTTGGTAACCCTTTGGAACTACAGAAGCTGTTGTCCCAGAAGCACTGGATCCTTTACAGCAGTGTTTTTGAACTTTAGCAGCTTTATGATATGTGGACTTCCATTCCAGAATTCCTCAGGAGCATGGTTCAGAAACACTGTTTTAGAGGATGGGTGGGGTAGTAGTATAAAAAACATAGGCAACAATATGGACATAAAACCACTCACCAAGGTTACAGCTAAGATTATTCTGATTGTTAATGAGGCCCATGGGAATATCCCATCCTACACTTCTACCAACACCGGTATGACAGGAGGTCTTTCCTCTCAGATTGGTCCAGTTGATGTCAGTGTCACGTTTCTTAGCAACAGCTACAGCAGCATAGCCTTTAGCTAGAAAACAAGAAGCAAATTCAGCATTTTTCCACTGACAATTCAAATAACCTCACAGAAGGTAGGCAAATGTTTGCAAAAGATGTGACTCCTTCGCATCTTTTGCAAACATTTGAAGAGAAAAGAGTTCACCTGCGTATAGGAAACCTAAGTACAGATAGACCTCAACTTACAACTGTTCATTTAGTGACCATTCAAAGTTACAACGGCACTTTGAAAAAAGTGAGGCAAGACCGTATTTCACGCTTACGAACGTTGCAGGGTCTCCATTGTCACAAGATCAAAATTTAGACACTTGGCAACTGACTCATATTTATGACAGTTGCAGCCTCCTGGGATCATGTGAGCCCCCTTTTGCGACCTTCTGACAAGCAAAGTCAACCGGGAAGCCACATTCATTTAACGACCATGTTACTAACTTAACAACTGCAGTGATTCACTTAGCAACTGCAGCAGGAAAGGTCCGAAAATGGGGCAAAATTCAATTAACAACTGTCTCAACAACAAAAATTTTGGGCCCAGCTGGGGTCATAAGTTGAGGACTAACTGTATTTTGAGTCATAAGTTGAGGACTATCTGTATTTTGTCCAAAAAGAGGAATTTTCTTCAATGGACTAGGAAGATAGGTACAGAAAGATTTGACCAAGTTTTAAATTGCCAAATAAAGGCTTAGATGCTTGCAGATAAGAGATCTGGCAATATATTCACCATAATTACCTACCTGTTACACCTTTTGTGGGATCGACGCAGGCAGAAGACTCTTCAGCTGGAAGAAATAAAAGTAAAAATAGGATTTGGAGAACTCACTTCAAGCTCAAGCACATTCCATTTTCATCTACCTTTGTCTGGACTACAGGAAAGGTGTCTTATACACATAGACCTTAAAGCAAATAATGCCAAGCGTATTTGCAAAATACAGCACACCATTATGGAGTGCAAGGCAACTGAACTCAAGACATAATGTCTATAATCTAGGACTGATGACGCTGGTGAACAAAAAGATGGACTCAATTTCTATCCATTCTCTTTCAATGTTGCAATGGGCCATGCATATCACTCTTTGGGGATGAGGTAACAGTATTAGATCACTTGGTGAACATGACAATGAAAAGGAGGAAATGATCCAACAACAGTAGGGATGACTGACGTGACTTGGAACAGATTTTCCTCCCTTGGATCAGATGCCTGAACACCTATGTTTTTCTTAGTCTAAAGCACAGAGCTAAAATGGCATGCCATCAGAAGTCATTTTCATGCACATAATTGTGGCTATTATCCTGAGGGCCGTGGGATTGCTTCTGAAGACTATATGCTAGGAGACTAGTAGACTCTGTTATGCAGTTGGATGGCCACATGAAGACAAACTACTGGAATACACGGGCCAGAGTCCTATATGGCAGGTCACTTCTCATGTACTTACAACAGCTATTGATCTACTGAGTTCATACTTACGAGGGATTTCTGTCAATATTGGGACAAGGCCACATTTTCCAGCAGTGTAGATATGCCTGCCATCCAAGGTAATGGCATCAGCGTCTCTTTTCTACAAAGACCAATGTATTTTCTATCAGCAAACACATTTCCTAATATGTGCCTTTACATGATTAAAATGAATCATTCATGCTCAGCAGGGATCCCCAGGTTTTTTTAAAAAATACATTGTGTGTGGGGGGGGGAGGAATCCCATCAATATTTTGAATAACCAATCTTATCTGAGCACACTCAATGGGACAGAGGAGTGATTGAGCACTGAGGAAACAAAACTGAAAATCTTGGACAGAGAAGCAAGAAAAAAACGAGTCATTATCTTCCTGTTTCCTGCTGTTGGGCTTTGGGTTTGTAGAACTATAGCAGTCTCCATATATTTCTCTCCAAAAGGGTGGAGAGAGAATATCACAGGAAAGTCAAGCTAAATCCAACATTTTCAGGATCTTGTCCATAGAAATCAAGCTATAGAAATTCTTAAATTTCCAAACAGAACATAGTGGAATAAATAATACCAAGAATATTGACCTAACTGAACAGCAATAAAGAGAGGTACTGTTTTGTGCTGTGGATGGACATTTTTTGGTTCACTTTGGGATTTAATCCTAGGGATTAAATCAGTTGGTCCCTAATCCAGGTTACAATTCCATATTTTATTTCAAAATAAAATAAGAGGAGAAAAATAATGGAGAGAGGCTCTGAGTATGTTCCCTGGGAACAAAATGGCACTGGTATTGCGGGCAGAGATATCACAGTAAGTGCAGAGGTAAAGCTGTCCTTATACTGGTACTCTTTAACTATTTCAATCATTCCCAGTTTAGAAACATAGGGGTTATAATTCAATATATCTGTAGGACCTCATGGTGGGAACACCACACTACGCATTCAGTGCATTGTTGCAGAGGCCTCTTGCCCAGTATAAAAAATTCATAACATGGGAATCCTTGGATATATTCAATTAACATGTACCAGCAAAATCACAAACTTCTTGTTTATTTTACTAGTATCTTTTTCATGGATTGTACCTAGTACCCTGGTTTTTTAAAATATTTTTTCAACTAAAGTGCCTGGACTCGGTCACTATTTTCATGTGAAAAGGTATGTGGAAACTTCAAACACTTACTATGATCTTGATAAGGCAATCTTCTGTAGTTTCTCCAACAGCACATTCAATGGCACCATTGCTCTCTGCACTCCACACATCACATTTTTTCTGTTCAGCCTTGCCCACTGCACACCACACAATTATTTCTGTGGTATCAGGATCTGAATCGGGTCTCTCTAAAGGACAAGAAATACCTTGGTTAACCAAGTATTCAGATTCCTCAGAATATTGCAAACTAATTGCTGGTAAACAGAGACAACTGATAAAAGAACCACTGTAAGCTTCAGTGTACCATCTTTATGCTCTTGACTCAAATACAGCGGAATGGAGGAACTCACTGCAGCCAACTCGCCACAGCCAATTCACCACAGTACAACTCACTGCAAGACAATTCAACAATTCAATTTAATTATTTAAAATAGTTTAAAAATTATTTTAGTTTTTGTCATTCACATTTCATTTTGCCCCTTCTTTGGAATCCTTTTTTAATGATCCTGTTCCACTATTTCTTTGATATTAGTGTAACTCTTCTTCCACAACAAGTTGTCCAGTGGCTAGTTGGCTATGACAAGTTGTTGTAGACCTGGTTATTATTTATTATCTGTTCACTATATGTCAGTAGTGAAATGTAAAAATTGTTACTACTGGTTCTGTGGGCATGGCTTGGTGGGGTGGTAATATGACTAGGTGGGCGTGGCCAACTTTTTTCTTTCTTTAAAAGCATTTTTTTCTACAACCTTAACAGGTTGCAGAAAAAAAATGCTTTGAGAAGCCTCTGACGATCAGGCAACTCAGCTGGGACTGCCAGAGGCTTTTAAAGGCATTTTTTTTTCCTACAACCTCTTCAGCCGAAGAGGTTGCAGAAAAAAATGCTTTTAGAAGACTCCGATGATCCCAGCTGAGCCGCACGATCATCAGACGCTTTTTTTTAACTTTTAAAAGCATTTTTTCGGCTGAAGAGGTTGTAGAAAAAATGCTTTATTTTTATTTTTTTTTTAAAACACTTCTGATGATTCTGTGGCTCAGCTGGGCATGGGGCTAGGGGACAGGGATTTTTGCTACCAGTTCTCCGAACCACCTGCCACCATCGCTACCAGATCGAGTGATCCAATCCCAACCGGGATCATTTCATCCCTGCTATATGTGAAATCACAACTTTCAGTTCTTTAGCTGTTGTTGGCATTTATATGCACTGATTTCTTCCCAAGGACCTAGGTTGTTATAATGTATTGATTTTTCAATTCTGCCTTGGTTCTTAATCTTACTATATTATTATTGTATAAATAATGATATTCAACTGTCTTGATTTTTATAAGGAAAATCAGAAAAACAGAATTGAGAGGGGAAAAAACACAAAAAAATGTCCTTTAGAGGCTTTTGTTCTAGAACACTAGTATCCAAGATACTTAAAGGGTCAGTTAGCCATTTTAGAAAAATAGTAGAAATTACATTTATATGACCCAATTAAAACATAGCTGCACTAAGAAAAACTTTAGACTCTGTTATTGTATGCTTGAGCTTTACATGGTTTGCTATTTTATTTAGCATGGAAAGGTTTCTGTTCTAGCTCCCAGATAATCCAAAACTGCCTGGCTGCTGCTTGTACAACATTTCTACCTCAGGTCAGTTGAAAAATTGTTGTTTATCTAGCATATATCAACTTGGAAAAAGGATTAAACGGTATACCACTGTACTTTTTAAAAAAGCCAGGAAACTGAAATAGGTATTTAGCAAAAGAAAAAAAAAGTGAATCTGGCTTCCCCATTGACTTTGCTTGTCAGAAGGTCACAAAAGGGGACCTAATAAAAGGGTCATAAATATGAACCAGTTGCCAAGCCTCTGAATTTTGATCATGTGGCCGTGGGGATGCTGCAAAGGTGAAAAACGGTCAGAAGTATCTCTGTCTCTCTCTCTCTCTCTCTCTCTCTCTCTCTCACACACACACACACACACACACACACACACAGAGTTGGTTTTTGCAATCAAACTAGCACTTAATGCCTACAAAGTCTTTTTCTCATCTGCCTGGAACTCATTCCAGAATATGAGATAAAATAGGGACTGTGATTTATTGCTGTAAAAGTTTTCCCTCTTGATTTTTAAGGAGAAATCTGGGTCTACTGTTGTGGCCTGTCGGCCGCCAGCCTCTCCAACAGCCGAATCGGAGGAGGAGGAGGCATAGGAATAAGGGTCAGCATCAAGACAACCAGAGATCCAAGGGGGAAGAGGGAATGGAGCTTGAGATGGACAGAGACAGAGGCGGACCCTGGGCCATCCATCAGCCCTCAGATGGAGAGTCAACAGTCCCCAGGTCTGGAGGTGACTGATAAGGAAGGGGAGGAACAGCTGAGTCCAGGGCCTGACGCACAGATGCGCAGAAGACAGAGAAGAGAGAGCAGTGGAAATCTGTGGGCCTATCCTTGAAAGGAAGAGCCACTGCTGCTAACAAAGTCCCACCCTAGCTCTGGGGATAAAAGGAAGGGGGCAGGGATGAATAGATGAGGCAGATAACTATTCATCTTCCAGCCAGATGGACTTGTTAGCCTGTGTTGAGAGAGAAACTTTTTGCCAGGGCCACTGGCACTCCTAATAAAGGAATCTTTGAGTTAACTTCATAGGGTTTGTTGTGTTTGGGGAGCTGAGTCAGAATATCTACACTGACTTTTGCTCCCAGATCTTATTGCTTATCGTTTGCTATTATTATCCTTTTTATTACTTCAATGCTGCCCTCATCTAGCCAAACAGAATAAAATATGAATCTTAGTCACAAACAAATTGGGCCTAATCCCGTTATAACACAGATGTAGCCAAAGCATAAAAGTTTCTACTTTGAAAAAAGTTTTTCCCCATCACCAAAATTTTAGAAGCAGTCAACAGATTGAATTGCAATTAAGCTAGTATTGCTGATAGCAAGTGAACTAATTATTATTTTTCTACGTTTTCTAATGCCTCATTTTCAATGCCTGGTGTTCATCACTGTGACTTCATAATGCATAACGAGGCCTGCCCTGTTTACCTCTTTTGAGACTCTGAATTGCAGCACAATACTTAGGTCCTAGATAAAGTTCAGCATCTGCTCGTTCAGGCACTTGAGTAAGACCAACCGCGCTATCCTTAAACAGGAGATCTTTGCCAGAGTCATGAGGAGATTTAAAAAGTTGGCATCTTGTTTGCTTTTGCTTCATCTGTTCCTAAAATAAGAGAAAAATGAATCAAAGAAGAATGAGATGAGATGGAATATGAAAATTAATGTAATATTTATTTTATTTATTCAATTAATAAATATATTATAGCTGCACATCTCACTTTTACATGACTTGCAATAAAACAAAAACACAGAATACGTAATATAAAACAAAAATAAAAACCCATAGCAGCTGGGTGTGATCTAACATCATCCATATAACTAGGAGATGAGCTTTAATCCACACTCAGGGCCCCAGGCTCAAGCGCAAAGCTACGTTTTCAAGACCTCAAAAAAGGTCAACGGGGATGGGGTCAATCTAATCTCAGAGAGGATGATGCTCCAATGGACAAATGCCAGGCAACACTTCCTGTCTGATAGCACTCAAAGCGTACTTTCTGTCAAATCAGATAGGACTGAAAGAGACAATTGGGGAAAGGTGATCCTCTATATAGCTCAGTCCAAAGTCACAAAGGGTTTTAAATTGATAACCAGCACTTTGAATTCCACCCGAAAACATATCAGAAGCCAATGCAGTTTACAGAGCAGTGGTGTTACATGTGCCAAGTAACTGGTACCAATAATTGTCTTCATCGCCATGTTTGTACCAGTTAAAGCTTTCAAATACTCTTCAAGATCAGCCCCACATAAAGTGCATTACAATAGTCCATTATTGGGAATCACAAGGCATGAGTTACTGTGAGCAGGGCCTCCTCCACCCTTTGAGGCAACACAGAGAAGTTAGGAAGAACAAAGAATCTTGAATAATGAAACTGCATGAAAAATTCAGGAGCTACATTGCAGATAGGAAGTTTGGGAGAAGACTATTGCAGTGTGAACAAACTCAGAATTAAATTCAGAAGTTTTTTCTAAACCAGAGCCCCCAATTGAAACAGGAGAGAGAATGGTAGCAATTTTGGCTTTATCTTAACCAAAATATTCTGTGACGCACCCACCCCTCTTTCCTTGCATATAATTCTGTTCCAATTCTCTTCATTCAACTGATTTATAGAATAAAGGGAAGACCTTTTAAAAATAGGAAACACTATCAGGAGTCAAAAATATCAATTCGTTTTTTTCCCCTCCCTGTTATTTTCCAATTTCTCTTTCCTTGGTAGCTTTAATGTTTCAATTATTTACTACCCCCAATTTATCTGAACAATTTTCCACACTATACTATTATTGTTCAAATATCACTCTGTCTTATTCATGAAATGTTATGGGAGAGAGGAGTTCAGATGACGAAAACTTTCACCTGTAATTCTTTTATATTTCCTCACAATTTAGTTCATTTACAAAAACCAAATGGAATCAATGCACTGTCCTTTAACTGAATCTTGTAGAAAAAGAACTTCGTAGTGTACATATCAGTCAAAAGTTTTATTTGTGGCATTCTCTTTACAAGGTAACATTTTCCTACTAGTAGCTTTAATACATTATTCTTCTTTTAGTCCTTCGTAAAATTGAGACGTTTGTGATATTTATTTTTGATCTCTGTTTCATAAAAAAGGAAAACTTGAAAAATACCAGTGCATAAGAGAGGAGTGCCCAGATTTTATCTGCCCGACCATCAACAGATCGTGTCACCACAGCATGAGCTGGCACTCTAGCCAGGTTACAGGATTCATATTCTTCAATAGGCTTTCTGGAGCCATCATAACAAAGTAACTCATACTTGTTTCTTTCTGCACAGTCAGCTGTGGAGAATAAAAGGCAACAGTGAATGTATGTAAGAAAACAAAGTAGGCTCCATCATGTTGTTGTTGTTTATTAAAGTGTAAGTCACTTGAATTATTTTTTAAAAAGTAATAATTATTTCAAGGATGAAAAACAAAGACAATGGAAAAGACAAAAAGCAAAAAGAAGGGTAGGGATGCCAGAGTAACAACATTTTAGAAATCCTCATGAAAGGTCTGGGTGAAGAGCCAAATCTTCAGACTCCTTTAAAACTCAAATAGGGCGAGGACCACATTTAGATCCTGGAAGGAAGGGGACCCCTCATTCCAAAGGGCAGGAACTGCAACAGAGAAGGTATGTTTCTGGGATGCTGATAGATGAAATTGCTTAACTGAAGGAACAAAGAGTGCACCAAACTTGCCAAACTGAATTGGGAGACAGGTGGTCTCTCAAGTAATTATGGGAGAGAATGAATCCTTTGGTATGGGAGAGAGGAAATCCTTAACTACCTATGCCAGGGTTGTCAAACTTGTGGCCTGTGGGCCAGATGCGTCACACACTGGCCACACCCACACCCGATTTAGTGAAGTGGCGGAAAGTTGCAATATGTCACATGACGATGTTGTGACAACGCGAGTTGAACACTCCTGCCCTATGCCATATAAGGCTTTATACGTAACAACTAGATCCTTAAATGACCTCTGGAAACAAACTGGAAATCAGTGTAGCTTTGAAGTGGAGGTGTTACTTCAGTTCTTGCTGCTGCATTCTAGACTCATTGAAACTTCCAGATGGTTTTCAAGGAATCCCCACTGCAATAAAACTATTATATGATTAAAAATGGAAGGGAAGGGAAAGAATAATTGATGAAGATGATGAACATTCAGACATTGCTAAATTAACCATTTTGATTAGAGAAAAAATATATCACCAGAAAAATCTGTGCAAAGGCCTTTCTGTATGTTATTGAACGATAGCTATGAATCCAGGAAGGCCCCTAAGTTATGCACCATCATTGAATAGAAAATTGCAGTTCCATGAAAGATCAGAGATAAAATATCTGCAGATGTGGGTGGCCAAATAGCCACAGCCATTCAGTCTTGATAGAACCAAGTCATTTCCTCCCTATCCAAACCTTCATAATCCCCAGGCTCCAGGACAGAAATTCAGCAGGTTTCTTTGGTTGACCAGGTTTGAAATATATAATTGAATCTTATTGACATATTGATGATACCAAACCAAAACTAATGGATGATCTCACCAAGTGGCTTCATGTTGATGTTGAAAAGAAGGGAAGAGAGAATAGAACCCTACAAAACCAAACACAGGAGAGGTCTAGGGAGTAATCTCACCCCTACCCTCAACTACAATTAATTGGAACTGGCTCTGGAGAAAGGAACAGAACCACCAAAAAGCAGTGCCTCAACCCCCTAACCAACAGAATTGTGTCAGTAGGATACCATGATTAACAGTATTGAAAGTTCAAGGAACACAAGCATGATGTATCACCACCATCCTAGCTCTGCTACAAAACAGTCTCAGTATTAAATCATGACTGAAACCTGACTGAAAAAGGATTAGATAATCAGTTTTCTCCAGAGTTGTCAACAGCTGCAAAACAAGCATCTTCTCAACAACCTTCCACAGAAATTGAGAATTAGAAGCTAGTGATAATTATTGAAGACTGTTGGGTCCAAGGATGACCTACGGGGACGAAGTGAATCATCACTTCTATTAAGTTTGGGGGCACTACACCATCCATCAGAGGTTGACACTATAGCATGGAGCCAATCCAGATCTAGTAAACAGGTGACCGAATTGATAGCATAGAGAGCCCTGTCCACTTCCTCAAGAGTCACTGGCTCAACAAGAGTGATACAGTACAAGTCTTGGCACCTATCCACTTCAGACAGCAACTAGAGCCTCAGCTGAACTGTCCACCAGGAAACCTCCAAGCTCTCTCTGGAACTCCACCGGGTTCAATTAATCCCCTTGAACAGGCCCTGTCTCCCTTGCAAATTTAATACAATACTATTTTTCTCTCTCTCAATTGCAGACCAGTGGTGGTTGCTCCCGGTTTGCACCAGTTGGCAAGAACCGGAAGTAAAAAATTTAATAATTTGGAGAACCAGTAATAAGATTGGCTGGCCATGCCCCCAAACCAGTTCCGGCCCGTTCGCTTACCCCACCCACTCCCAATCTATGGCTGCCTCCTGAGTCCCAGCTGATGGCTAGAGGGAAAAAAACTGTTTAAACTCTTGCCATGGAGCTTCAAAGGGCAGCCCTACAGCTGATCAGTGTTAAAAGAAAACAAATGAGTAGACCGGTGTCTGCAAAAATAGAAAAAAACAGCCCCTTTCAGCTTCAGCATAGGTTAATTAGCACAAGTTGATTAGATCGGCCTCCTGATTCTGAGCTGATTTACTCTCAGCTGTTTTGTGCAGGCTCTGTTGCTAGCTGCAAAGAGTGCTACTGGAGCAGATTTCCTCCCCCGCTAGGTATGCTGAAAAAACAAAACTGAAAGTAAAGCAGGGTCTTTGCTGCAAGGTGACAAAATGAGGCAGAGAGATTTCTTTTTCTTTTTCCTCACCAAAAAAGGTAGGTGCAAAACTGCAAACAATGGGAAATTTAGGGGCAAAAGAGGAGAGTTCAAGATTTTAAAACACAAAAGAAAAAAAGCTCTATTTAACTAGGAAATTGTAATAATTGAGATACTATTAATTGTATATTGCGTTGAAAGCAGAAATGGTTAAGTTGTGGTTTGGGGGAAATTATTTGGTTTATTACTATTGGTAAATATAATTAATAGATTTGTAAGAAATTGGATTGCATGGAAATAATTGGAATATTCATGTTCATATTGATTAATATACAAAAAAGATAGTTATATAACTAATTGATTTATATTAAAATGTTGAATTTGTATTAAACAACTGTAATATTATATAATTAACCAATGTGAGGATGAATATAAAAATAGATGACTACGGCAAGGGTATAATATAGAATAGAAGTGAAAAATTGAATTTGATTAAGATTAGAGATGAGGATGAAGGGTAATATTGTTTTTTTAAAAAAATAGATGAGGAATAAATATGGCAAAAAGGAAATATAGAAATTGTAAATTTA
The DNA here is from genome assembly GCA_030761175.1 of Masticophis lateralis. Classification (NCBI taxonomy): domain Eukaryota; kingdom Metazoa; phylum Chordata; class Lepidosauria; order Squamata; family Colubridae; genus Masticophis; species Masticophis lateralis. The sequence continues at coordinate 39,462,142 of JAUDYJ010000005.1, read as the reverse complement.
ATTGAAATGACTAAATACTGTTTAAATTTGTGAACCGGCCAAATACTCTGTTCAAAGAAAATACATTGTATGTTTGTATGTGTGTTTCTAATTATTGCTAATTATTCATATTTGTTCTCTTTTATTCTTTAAAGTTTAACAATTAATTCTTTATCTTAATATCTTTATATTTGTTTGGCTTTCTCCCCTTTTTTTTTTATTGTACAACAATCTTTCTCCTCAAAACTACCACTTCTCTCTTATCTTTCCTTCTTACTTTCTCTTCCCCTCCCCTCTTCTTCTCCTCCCTGCTTCCTCTTCCTTTCTCCTTCTCCTCCTCTCTTCCTCCCTCTCTTACCCTCACTCCTACTCTAATTTCCCTTCCTTCATCCCTCTCTATTGCTGTATCCTTTTATGCATATGGACTAAGAGGGCTGAAAAAGTTATTTTTGACTGGTCCTCACACTTTTGACCAGTCCTCGAACTTACAACTGTCTTCACATTTTACGTTTTTGTCCTATCTTGTCACCATGGTGAAGAGAAGCAGTTGTGAAATGAGTGACACGGTTGTTAAGAATGCTGCAATGGGCATAAATGATGACCAGTCATAAGTGTGAAGACCGGTCAAAAGTGCGAGGACCTGTCAGAAATCACTTTTTTCAGCCCTCTGGATAGTCCTTTTGTGCATACGGACTACTCAGAGGGCTGAAAAACTTATTTTTGACTGGTCCTCGCACTTTTGACCAATCCTCAAACTTACGACTGTCCTCACATTTTACATTTTTTAGCCTATCTTATCACTATGGTGAAGCAGTTGTGAAATGAGTGATATGGTTGTTAAGAATGCTGTACGGTCATAAATGTGAGGATGCTCATAAGTGTGAGGACCAGTCAAAAGTGCGAGGACCTGTCAGAAATGAATTTTTTCAGCCCTCTGAGTAGTCCCTATACACAAAGCCATGCCCATCCAGTCACATGACCTCCAAGCCACACCCACAAAATAAGCCACGCCCACAGAACAGGTAGTAAAAAAATTTAGAACCCACCCCTGTTGCAGACCATCATACAATATCATAAACAGAAATTCCTGTTTCAAAACCAGTTTGTCACATATTCTTGTAAGACTGTTGTTTGGGAAATTTCCACGTTTAATATGCTTGGTACACTTTGCCTAAAAGCATGTACAGTGCTATTCAGTGGTGGGTTGCCCTGGTTTGGATTAGTTCTATAGAACCGGTAGTAAAACCACCGGGAGGCTCCACCCACTGACCTGGACATCATCAGAAGCGATCTGCGCATCCACAGAAGAGCGCGCCCATGCGGGCCCGATGCAAACCGGTAGTAAAGGTAAGTAGAACCCACCCCTGGTGCTATTATATGTATAGATTTCATCGATCTTCCCAAAATGTTAAGTATACCTCAAGCTTTCTCTGGAACACCTCTAGAAAACTGGAGTTGAGGACTCAAAAGATGAGTACTTTATAAAATGAAATCCATGTGCAAATAGTTATAGATTTAAACACTTTTTGGTATTTGAATTAAAGGTTAGCATTTTCCCAGATTCATACCTAATACGACTCCCTCATTCACAAAAGCCACATCTCCATATCCAGATTTCAGACACCTTATGAAAAAAAGGATAAAATATTAGGAAGTGGGTAGTGGTTAAGTATTATACAATATTTCTTGCATATGTATGATGTTATCACCAACATTTCTGCTTTTTCAACTGAATAGAAGCAACCTACCCAAACTGCCCAAATACGGCTAACCAAAGCCAATGAGGCACTGGCTTAGGGTACCAAAATTTAGGCTGTGCCAATACTGCCCCATTCCAAAAACAAAAGCACTTTTAAAAATACAAATCTGTACATTGATGGGAGGTAGCAGCATCAGTCAATGTGTGATCCATATCTTCAAGCTAACACTGCTGATATCGCATTTTAATTATGTTTCTTACCAAGAGAATAAATACATATGAACTGAATAGAGAATTTTTACAGGAAATGAGTAGTGAGAATATGGAAGAAGAATCAAGGCAGGAATAAGACAACTGATTTCTCTCTGGTGAGGCAATTTGTCCATCTAGCCCAATATTGTGCAAACAGACTGACAGCAGTTCTTTAGGATCTTGGACAAAACACTTTCCCATCACTGAAAACCTGAACTGTACCTAGCTGAAGCACATGAAACCTTTGGTAATTAAGATAAGTGAACTACTGACTTACATCTTGTTACAGTTAGTCCTCAATTTACGACCACAATTCAGGTGAAAATTTCTGTTGCTAAGCGAGACAGTTAAGTGAGTTTTGCCCCCATTTTATGACCTTTCCTGCCACAGTTGTTAAGTGAATCACTGCAGTTGTTAAACTAGTAGCATAGTTAAGTGAATGTGGCTTCCCCATTGACTTTGTTTGTTAGAAGGTCACTGTAATGGCTTTCCTGGGCACTTCCCTGGAAAAGTCTCTGGATGCTAGCTCAGACGAGGAAGAGCTGGGTCTAGGGATGTTATGTGGGGTGACATGGAGGAGTGTCCAGAGGTTGCCGGAAACTCCGAGCCACGAGTGGCGAGGCTGAACACTGCGGAGCTATCACAGGAGGATTGACAAGATGAGCAGCCAGTCGAGTGAGGGACAGGAGCGGCACAGCTGCAGCTGGGAAGCCCAGAGACTTTGGGTGTAGAAGGTGCCCAGCTGGCCACTGGAGATAAGAAAGAACTGCCTCCTCCTAATCTGAAAGTACATAGCGCTGAGAGGAGGCAGGAACAAGAAAGTCAACCAGGCTACTTGCGAGGTGACAGCCTCGCTCCTCTTGATGGGCTGCACCAGAGAGTAAAACAATGCTAGGAACAACGTGTCTGTTTTCTTGCCGTGTGTTCTCTAACCACTGTAATTCTTGCCTTGACTACACTACCTGGATTCTATACCTCAAACTTTGGATCGTGCCTCTTGAATTATGCACTTGCCTTTGCCCTGCGGATGGCATGGGTTTTTCCTTGAATACCATATTGAACTCTTTGAGAATGGTGCTGGTGAGGGTGTGAGGAAGACTATTTGGGGCTTGGAAAGTCTCATTAAAGACTTCTAACACCCGTGGAGTGTGCGTGTGTGAGCAGGACAGGACAGTCGCAAAAAGTGATCCCATGAAAGCAGCACACTGCAACCATTGTAAATATGAGTCAGTTGAATTTTGATCACGTGACCATGGGGATGCTGCAATAGTTGTAAGTGTGAAAAATTGTCATAAGTCACTTTTTTCAGTGCCACTGTAGCTTCAAACAGTCACTAGACAAACTGTTGTAACCCGAGGACTACCTGTACTGAAAAAGGAATATCTAGCAAGAGATGGATGAAGGGCAAATGAAACATACATGATCCAAAAGATTCACTCTGGGTAACATTTAGAGTTCCATTATCCAATAGAAGAACTTAATACTATACTGCTACCATGTAAAAATACGTAGCCTACTTCTTGGTGCAGACAGTAATAGGATTGATTTTTGAACTGGTTGTATATTGTTCTAGTCAGTCATCCAATTGCAGGCAGCTAACATATTAATAAATAGAAGTAAGAGCTTATTGGATATTCCCAATGGTATCACACATGCAACATGCATCAAAAAAGTGGCCTGACTTGTTTATTTCGACGCTAGAAGTGTTGTTGAACGCTCTACGGGACTCGGACAAAATGAATGGAATAGTTGTAAGGCAAAAAGATTACAGAACAAAGGCATTCGCAGATGATCTGGTTGTTACCCTAACACGACCTTTGGAATCAATCATCCAGATGAAAAATTTTATAGAGGATCTTGAAAAATGGAAGAAGCTGCAACTATCTTTGCTTGGTAGAATAGCAGCTGTCAAGATGAATGTTCTACCTAGATTTCTGTTTTTGTTTCAAATGATTCCGGTGCTTAAAAATGACAAGTTTTTGATGGAATGGCAAGCAGGTTTAAACAAATTTATCTGGAATGGGAAAAAACCAAGAGTCAAATTTAAAATTATGCAAGATGTTCGTGAAAGAGGTGGCCTTAAAGTTCCCAATTTACGTTTATATTATGAGGCTGCAGTCCTGACACAAGTTGGAGATTGGATTGGAACAACTAAAATAGAAATCTTGAATATAGAAGGCCATGACCTGCAATATGGATGGCATGCATATTTACTTTATGAAGAAAAGAGAGACAGTGTATTTAATAGTCATATTTTAAGACATGCTTTGATGAGAGTTTGGAAGAAGCACCAACTTCAATTGGATTACAAAATACCTTTGTGGTTGGATCTTGGGCAGATTTTGCCAAATATAAAGTCACTCGGGGGGTTGTTATATAAAGAGTTACTTTTTAATGATGGGGGCAGATGGAGTTTGAAATCTTTGAATATTCTGTTGGAAGAAGGAGTGAACTTAACTTGGTTGCAGTATTTTCAACTTCAAGCAAGATGGAGAGAAGATCAGAAAATTGGACTAATGTTACATGAAGAAGATTTGGTGACTCAGATAAAATGTAAAGGGCTGATGCATATTAAACGTGTGTATAATTTACTGTTAGAAAGAGACTCAGAGGGTGAATTAGTTAAAGATTGCATGATAAAATGGGCACAGAATTTCGCAGAACCAGTAATGTTGGAAACATGGGAGAAGATTTGGGTCCAGAATGTTAAATTTACACAAGCACAGAACCTGAGGGAAAATTTTTATAAGATGTTTTATAGGTGGCATTTAGACCCTAAAAAGTTATCATGTATGTATCCAAATGTTCAACCTAAATGTTGGAGGTGTGATTGTTTGGATGCGACATATTTTCATATTTGGTGGACGTGTAGAAAATTGAAAGCATTTTGGATCAAACTTTGGTGGGTAATGCAGAACATTTTGAAGAGGAAGCTCGAGTTTTCACCTCAGTTTTTTTTGTTGGGAATAGTTAAGGGTTGCTCATCAACTGACACTAGATTGATTTTACACATGATCACTGCAGCTAGATTACTGATCGGCCAAAATTGGAAGAAGGATAATGTACCTACAATAGAGGAGTGGGTACTGAAGATGTCTAATTTTGTAGAGATGGCTAAAATCTCTGCATACTTAAAAGATAAGACCCATGAAGTTTTTGCTAAGGAGTGGGAGAAATGGGTAGAATACATGAAGCATAAATATCAAAGTAAGAAGTTTCAATTAGCACTTAATTGAATTTATATTTCTTATACTTAGAAGTAATTTAAAAGAAAAATGTATTGAATTTGGTAATTCTTAATTTTTATTCTATGTTATGTGATTGAATTTATATTTTTAACCTTTAGACATAGTATAAAGAGAAATGTATTAAGTATATAATATTAAGTATTGTTTGATTTTGATTATGATATATGGAATAGTGGGAAGTATAGTTATATATTATTATTACTTATATGATATCTCAAGTTAAATGTTTAAAATCATTTTATTAGACTTTTTTAAAAAATAGATTGTTAAGAGTTAAGAGGTTTTTTTTTTATTTGATTATATATTGCTCTAAAAGAAAAAAATGTTTTATTACATATAAGATAATGTTATAGTTTTTTATTAGTTGGATCTCACCTTAAAAAGTGGTTAAATATGGATTGTTAATGTTTGTTTAATAGCGGAAGTCAAGGGGGGGTTTGGGGAGGGAGGGGGATGGGGTTAGGGTGGGGGGGGGGGTGGGGGGGAAAGGGGTTTTTATAAATAAATTGTAATTTAAAACTTTTTCAATAAAAAAAAAGTGGCCTGACTTGCATGATTATATGCATGACCACACCCCAAGGACAACATCATTTGGAATTACCCACCACTGCAATGTGTATAGTAAGGCTCATGTATATGTAGCTTTGAAAACTTTAATATGAGATTCTGCACATTATAGCTTCTGAATGATATTGCTTTTGTCCCTGCCTTATTTGATGATCCTTTGTTTCTATCATAGTTTTTTAAATTAGTCCTTCACAGGGCTTTGATACTCCTGCCCTGAAGTGAACATTTCTCTGTTCATTATGCATAGTAGCACAGTGAATGCAGTAGTGTAGCAATGAATGCTTTTGGTCTATGTGCAAATCTCACAGAATTCAGTTCCCAGTGGGAGCTAAGAGCAACTGGAAGGTTTTTCTGCACTGGGGGGTGGGTGGGTAGTCCTTGATTACAATCATTCATTTAGTGACCATGTGAAGTTACAACAGAACTGAAAAAAGTGATTTATGACAGTTTTCCACATGACCATTGCAGCATCCCAATGATCACATGATCAAAATTCAGATGCTTGGCAACTGGCAGGTAATTATGACAGTTGCAGTGTCCTGGGGCCATGTGATGACCTTTTGCAACCTACTGACAAGCAAAGTCCGTGGAAAAGCCAGATTCATTTAACAACCTTGTTACTCGTTTAACTACTGCAGTATTTCACTTAATAATTGTGGCAAGAAGGGTTGTAAAATGAGGCAACATTCTTTTTTAACAATTTCTATTGCTTAGCAACAGAAATTTTGGTTTCAATTGTGGTGGTCACACATTGAGGACTACCTGCATATGAAGGCTAAAGGGATTTGCATATCAAGTGGGATAACAAGACTGTAATTATCTCTTAAATAAAGGTTGGAAGTTGTTCACATATTTAACTTTATTTTTTTCTTTGTTTTTCATTTCCTGTACTTTCCTATTTATTTCTCTTTTTTTCTTTTTTTCTTTCAAATTGTCTTTTATTCTATAAAAAAATCTTTTATTCTGTGTGAGCAGAATGTGAATTTTAAAAAGTTGAACTTAATTGGAAGGCATGTACTCTTATAAAATATATTTCAGAAATAGTTATAGAAGCATGATAAAAGTTTACCATGGCTTATGGGGGAAAGCATAATTTCACTTACTGATAGGCTCCTGCATATCCAGCAAAAGGATCATTCAAGTCACAGGTTCCGGTGCTACAAGCACGGCACAGATTTGGTACATTTTTGAGACCTGGGACACAACCGGCTACAAAAAATTTTCCTACAGCTGTGAAAAGAAATCAGATGTGTAAGTCTTTGACAGACCCTTATTAGTATGATAAAGGTAATAGGTCCTTTATATTATTAAATTGCATTCTTCAAGTTTGGTTCAGAATTGGATCGAACATACTGTGCCTCACATGGCATGCTTGAAGTCTTATTATATTCAAGGGTGACAGGGGCATCTTTTCCTTCAAAGGAAGCACCGGTGGTTGGTAAACAATCTCAGATTGGAAGATTCCACATTCTCCTGTGATGTCAAAGATTTGCTGGATCATAAATCTCACACGTATGTTATTTATGGACAGCAGCTGCATACCAGTTGAGAAAGTATGGTCCCTACAAAGTCATATAAGTAGGCACACTTCTTGGATCCTACTCCATAACTACATAAGGTAATAAAAATGTAAGGTAATATAAAAAATATTGTTCCATATATAAAAAATATTGTTTTATATATGGAACATTTTACTGTAGCTGTGTTTATATGAAAAGAATATATGGAGAAACAAGGTAAGGAAAAAGAAAAGATGAAGAAATATCCTATTTTTATATGCACATACACATCACACAGTTTTCTTTTAAAGTAAGCAACTTGTGTAGAGTCCAAAGAGAGGGTAATAAATAATATACCAAAGAAATTAAATACATAAGATAAAGAATAAGAAGTGTACATAAAACCATTTTATATTCATACCATTCATTCAACTTTTCAACTGAGGAATTGTTTTGTTTTTTTAAAAAAGGACTAGTTTGACTAGTTGCAGGCTTATGATATAAGCTTGCAAAAACATCAAACTAGAGTTAAAGGGAATAGAACTAAAACTTCAGTTCCATTTTTGATATAATTCTGTTCTCAATATGAGCACTTGCTTAAAAGCGCAAAAACCTCTGTTATTACAAGAACTAATAGAGAGAGATGGATTTTCCCATTGTACAAAAAATAATTACAGAAGGTTTTGGTGTCATTTTTATACATGCATGCAATCCCACCACAGTTGCCTATATTCCACACTGAGATAGCATTCTACTCTTTCTTGGCCATCTACAGTAGTTCCCAACATGAATTAATCCAAAAATACCCTCCACCTAAATTAGTTTTATTTCCAGAGTGGCTTATACCGTCAGAAAATGCTGATTGAAGCCATGACATTAGGGAAACCTTCTGTGCTTGTGAAGTGAATAGTCATTGTTCATCCCCTTTCCTTTTTGTTTCTAGTTTTTTTCAGAAATTTACCAGGGTGGATGTTTTTATTATTATTATTATTATTATTATTATTATTATTATTATTATTATTATTTTATTTCTATACCGCCATTCTCCCGAAGGACTCAGGGCGGTGTACAGCCAAGTAAAAAGACAAAATATACAGACATCATAATTTAAATTTAAATTATTAAAATTATTAAACAATTTTGGTCGAAATAATTAAAAACCCAAAGATTAAAACTCCAAATTAAAATTCATTTATAAAAACAGCCCCGCCTGTTGGAACAGCAGGGTCTTGAGGGCACAGCGAAAAATATGGAGGTCAGAGATCTTGCGAATTTCCCAGGGCAGTTCATTCCAAAGGGCAGGAGCTCCCACAGAGAAGGCTCTTCCCCTGGGTGTCGCCAGCTGACATAATTTGGCCGACACTACCCTGAGGAGTCCCTCTCTGTGGGAGCGAACTGGCTGGTGGGAGTCTATCAGTGGCAGAAGGCGGTCTCATAGGTACCTAGGTCCTAAGCCATGGAGCTCTTTAAAGGTGGTGACCAACACTTTGAATCGCACCCGGAAGAAGGGAGAATGGGAGAAGAAATGTGTGTAAGATATATTCTCTACCTTGAGTTATTTGTAAAAATAATAAACATGGATATAGATGATAAATAGACAAATAGAACTATAGAGATTTTTCTTACCATTTTCTATAGGTTCTGATTCTGTTCCATCCCACGATAGCAAATTCTTAGACAAAAGAGTTCCTATTGGGATGATCCAGCCTGCAGATCTTCTAAAACCAGTGTGACAAGATCTCTTCCCTCTGAGGTCTTCAAATGAACTAACAGTTCCTTTCTTCACAACAGCAATGGCATGATAACTAGTAGTAGTTACTGATAAGGAGAGAAGGAAAAATCAAATGTAAGTTATAGCTATAATCAGTGGTGGGATTCAAATAATTTAATAACTGGTTCTCTGTCTAATAATTTCTTCCAACAACCAGTTCGCCAAATTGCTCAGAAAGTTAACTACTAGTTCTCCCAAAGTGGTGTGAACGGGCTGAATCCCACCACTGGCTATAGTCTCTGTCTATTTCCAACAAAATTGTTTTAAGAAAGTGAAACAAACTTCATTATCATGTAATATCCTTATACTATAGAGGAAACAGCTGGCTATATTAAGCAAAATATATATTTAAGAGTGGGCTTGCCAATGTACTTCTATATAATTGCTTGTCATGTTAACGGATTGCCCATATTCCCCACCGAAATAGCATTCTACTCTTTCTTGGCCATAATGTTAATGACCCCTTCATGGAATACTGCCTTGTCATGGTGAAGGGGCTTGCGTAGCTCAATGAAGCTATGAGCTATGCCGTGCAGGGCCACCCAAGACAGACATGTCATAGCAGAGAGCTCTGACAAAATCCAGTGGAGAAGGAAATGGCAACCCACTCCAGTATCTTTGCCATGAAAACCCATGGACAGTACTAAAAGGCAAAAAGATATGATGCTGGAAGATGAACCCCTCAGGTCGGAAGGTGTCCAATATGCTACAGGGGAAGAGCAGAGAGCTAGTACGAGTAGCGACAGAAAGAGTAGTGAATGGGCCAAATCCGAAAGAATGCTCAGCTATGGATGCATCTGGTGGTGAAAGGAAAGACCAATGCTGTAAAGATTTTTTTCTCCATAGGAACCTGGAATGTAAGATCCATGAATCAAGGCAAGCTGGACATGGTCAAACAAGAGATGACAAGACTGAACATCGACAGCTTAGGAATCAGCGAACTAAAATGGACAGGAATGGGTGAATTTAATTCAGATGACTATCAGGTATCCTACTGCAGACAAGAATCCCTCAGAAGAAATGGAGTAGTCTTCATAGTCAATAAAAGAGTAGGAAAAGCAATACTGGGATACAATCCCCAAAATGACAGAATGATCTCAGTTCGAATCCAAGACAAACCATTCAATATCACAGTAGTCCAAGTCTATGCTCCAACCACTAGTGCTGAAGAAGATGAAATTGACTAATTCTATGAAGCCCTACAAGCACCTTATAGAATTAAAACCAAAAAATGATGTCCTTATCATCATGGGGGATTGGAATGCTAAAATAGGAAGCCAAAAGATAAGCAGAATAACAGGCAAGTTTGGCCTTGGAGTACAAAATGAAGCAGCGCACAGCTGATTTTGTGAAGAGAATATGATGGACAGGCCGTTTTTGCCCGTTTTTACAAAACAACAAGGTGCACAGAGGGTTTGGGAGGCCTGCAGAGTGCTCCTGGGGGCTGGGGGAGAGCAAAAACTTTTTTTTCTTACTTACCTCTTCAAAATCTTGGTGTGTCTTATACACCAGTGCGTCTTATAGTCCGAAAAATGCGGTAGATGGGGAAGAAATGGAGGTAGTGACAGATTTTATTTTTCTGGGCCCCATCTGCGCAGATGGGGACTGTAGTCAAGAAATTAAAAGAAGCTTTCTCCTGGGGAGGAAATCTATGGCAAATCTAGACACCATACTAAAAAGCAGAGACATCACCGTGCCAACAAAAGTGTGTACAGTCAAAACTATGGTTTTCCCAGTTGCAAGAATTGAGGCCTTTGAACTATAGTGCTGGAGAACACTCCTGCGAGTCCCTTGGACTGCAAGGCGATCAAATCGGTCAGTCTTAGAGGAGATCAACCCTGACTGCTCCTTAGAAGGCCAGCTCCTGAAGATGAAACTCAAATATTTTGGCCACCTAATGAGAAGGAAGGACCCAGCCTAATGCTGGGAAAGAGGGTAAAAGAAGAAGGGGATGACAGAGAATGAGGTGGCTGGATGGAGTCACTGAAGCAGTAGGCATGAGCTTCAATGTACTCCAGAGAATGGTAGAGGACAGAAAGGCCTGGACGAATGTTGTCCATGGGGTCGCGATGGGTCGGACACGACTTTGCAACTAACAACAACAACAACGTCAACCGGCTGAAACTATTTGTATAAATGAATTAAATAAATTAAAGACTAAAGCACCATGACTGTGTTAAGGTGAAATTAATTACAGCAAATGTAAAACACAGAGGCTGTATCTTGAAAAGGAGGTGTCAAGCCAAGCAACAGGCTCGACAACATTACCTGCACGGGGGGGGGGGGTGTGCACTGGTGATGGGAGCACTCAGGAATAGGCGGACGTGTGCGGGGTGGGGAAGGCGGGGCGACGGTATTAGGGCTTCAACACACCAACTGCTGTATGCGCTGACACCCTCACTGCAGAGACGCTGGCATGAGGAGAGGCTGGGAAAACGCTGAGACGCCGAGACCAGCATCCGGAAAGAGGAGGGAGGGTGTGGCTTTAAATACAGGGCGGGGCGGCACAGTAACAAGCTCTTTGCTATAAAACAGCTGCATGCCTACAGAATGTAGCGCTAATTTCAAATCGTTTAACGAGTGCAGTACGTTCCTGGAGCCAGCCGGATAATAAACCAGCATAGCACCGACCTGTACGCGTGTGTTTCTTGGTGTTGCCGTGCTTAGCCTAGGACGGCTGAGAGGAAATTAGCGCTACCCTCATCAAACCCTGTCCTGCAGCTCTGGGATGGCGGAGGGGGGCGAGGACACACTTGAGATCACTGTGTTGGCAGAAGAGAATGCAGCTCAGGATGAGCCATGGGAAGAAAGCCCTGAGGTAGCGAGCCAGCTAGCAGTCCGCCCGAAAGAACGGAGCCCACGCCGGAGCTGCGCCCAGATGAGTGACCCGAACGGGGCGCAGGGTGTGGCTTCCCAGGCAGCGTCTGGAGAGTGGTGGCAAAGCCCTGCGTTGGCTGTCCCGGGAGGCCCTCCCACCGCCCCCCCTTTCAGCGAGCAGTTCCTGAAGTGGAGAGAACGGCGATGGGTGGAAGAGGATGACGGAGAATGGAGTTACTCCACTGGAATAGGCCAATCCACGATGGAATTACTTCGAGAACGGTTTGGGGAAGCCAGCTTCAGGGATGCGCAATCCTGGCAGCCGTGGCTGGCAGGGGTGGAGACTGGGGGGGGTTCGCACAAACAGCCTGCAGGGACAGGAACTAGATTCCGCTTGGCTAGCCCCAAGTTACGGGTGAGCACTCATGCAGGTGCTACCCGGCCACCTGAGCCCCAGTCTCTGCGTGCAGCTGAGGGGCAGCCTCAGTCTGGGTCTAGAGCAGGCCATCAGACGTTGGGGGGGGGGCCCTCCCCCAGGTGGTCCTAGCCAGGGGTGGCCAGGTGGTAGCCAGGTGGGTGCAGGGGTGTGGGGACCACAGCCAGTGTGGGGCCCGCCTCCCCTACAGGCTTCCTTCGATGGCAACCCAGACCGGGTGGCCCTGTTCTTAAGTCAGGTCATAAGTTATTTTGACCTTTATGGTCGCCTCTACCCATCCCAATGGTCTATGGTGGTGGCTATCACTACCACGTTGACGGGGGAGGCTGCTGACTGGGTAGCAGATCTCCATACCGACCACGCCCATGAACTCACTGACGTTGGGTTATTTCTGGAGGGGCTCCGGGGGAGGTTTGAGGATGAGACCCGGACCCAAGTAGCGGAGGAGGACCTTGTGGCTATTAAACAACGGGGCCGCCCCGCGAGAGAGTATGTAAAGGAATTTAAGCGGTTAGCAGGGAGAGTGCGGGGGTGGCCCGAACGCATGCTGGTCCACCATTTTCACCTGGGCCTAGATAGAGACCTTAGACAGGCATGTGTGTATAGGGGATTGCCGCCTCGGCTGTCAGACTGGTGTCGAGCGGCCATCGATTTGGACGTCGGTCTGAGGGAATTCCGAACGAAAGGGACTGTGGGACCACCTACCAGTCGGAGACAGACCGAGAGGCCGCTGCCCAGCACAGGGGGATGGGAACGGGACGCACGGTCAACAGACCCCACCCGCCGACCGCCGTTGCGGTGTTTTCGGTGTAATCAAGTGGGTCATAGAGCCTTGGAGTGCCCACTACCTCCAGTCCAGCCCATCAAACCAATGACTCCAGCGGCGGGAGGGAAGAACAGAGGACGGGCGCCACCAGAGAAGACCAAAGGGATCTCGCAGCCTAGACACACCACAGATGGGACATTCCCACAGGAACACACCACCCATCCCGGGGTCGTTCCAGTGGTGGTGCCGGAGAGTGAGGATGACGAGGACCTTGATGATCCTATGGTAAGTGGCCCCATACACCCGTTCCTTATCCCAATCACCTTGACATCCCTACGGGGATCGGGGCCCTTACGGCATGAAGCGCTAGTGGATTCGGGGTGCACCCGCTGTTTGATGCGGCGTTCCTTGGCTGCCCAATTACAGGTGCGAGTGCGGCCCTTACGAACCCCCATAACCTTCGAACAGATGGATGGATCCATCCTAGGTGGGGCACCGGCGACATACGTAACTGAGCCCATACGAATGACCATTGGGCCACACCATGAAACACTGCGCTTTATAGTGATAGAGACCATGATCGAACCTGTCATCCTGGGTTTAGCGTGGTTGGATAGATGGAAGCCTACCATTTGGTGGGAAGGGGGTTTCCGGAAGCTACGTCTCGACCCTGGCCCCAATCCGAAACCCATGCCTGACAGCTCGTTGAGGGCAGATGGAGCAGGGGCCGTCGATTTAGATGCCGCTGGCATACCACAGGTATATGCTGACCTGTCGGCGGTGTTCGATGAGACGGAGTGTGATATTCTACCGCCGCATCGACCCACTGACTGCGCTATCAAACTAATTCCAAACGTCAAACTCCCAAAGCCACGCATGTACGCTATGACGCCGCGGGAGGTGGAGGAGTTGCGGGCGTACATTGATAAAAATCTGGCAAGAGGATTCATTCAGCCAAGCCGTTCGCACCTGGCCGCCCCCGTCCTCTTCAGGGAGAAGAAGGATGGCGGACTTCGTCTGTGTGTGGACTATCGTGGTTTGAATGCCGTCAGTGTGGAACCTCTTTATCCTCTTCCTTTGATGAAAGATCTCCTGGCAGCCTTGGCGACCGGAACGTATTTTACTAAGTTGGATTTGAGGGAAGCGTATTACCGAGTTCGGGTCAAGAAAGGGGACGAATGGAAAACCACTTTTAACTGCCCCCTAGGGAGCTACAAATTCTGTGTGATGCCCTTCGGCTTACAGGGCGCACCTGCTGTCTTCATGCAGCTAATTAACGAGGTGCTGCATGAGTTTCTTTACCGTGGCGTTCTGGTTTATCTGGATGATATCCTGATTTACACGAAAACCATGAAAGAACATGTTACACTAGTCCGGCGGGTGTTGCAGAAGCTACTAGATGCTCAACTTTATGTGAAAGCATCTAAATGCGAGTTCCACCGTACACAGTTGGATTACCTCGGGTATCGCATTTCAAAGGACGGTGTGGAGATGGACCCCAAAAAAGTGGCTACCGTTCTGGAATGGCAAGCACCCACAACCCGACGCCAGTTGCAAAGCTTCCTCGGCTTCGCTAATTTTTATCGCAGTTTTATACCCACGTTTGCACACATCGCTCTACCACTAACAAACTTGCTGCGCACCAAAGGGGAGGCACCACCACGTCCCGGGAGGCGCCTGCACTGGACGCTCGAGTGCCAGGAGGCATTCGAAACTTTAAAACGGCAATTTGCTAAGGCGCCCGTGCTACAGCATCCGGACCAAACAAAGCCATTTGTCGTACAGGTGGATGCAAGCGACGTGGCCGTGGGAGCTGTTTTGTTGCAAACGGATGCCCAGGGCCACCTCAGGCCATGTGCTTACACGTCAAAAAAGTTCAACCCCACAGAGAGGGGTTGGGCCATTTGGGAAAAGGAGGCCTTTGCTGTTCGCTGGGCCCTGCTCACGTGGCGACATTTACTAGAGGGGGCACAGATCCCGTTTGAGGTATGGACCGACCATCGGAATCTAATAGCGTTGCAGACAGCCCGCCGCCTGTCCCCCAAACAGGTGCGGTGGGCTCAGTATTTTCAACGGTTCCGCTTTACTCTGAAGCACGTACCAGGGGGAAGGAACTTCCTAGCGGATGCTTTGTCACGCATGCCACAATTCCAAAGTCAGAGAGACGAGGTGGTTCAAGCTATGGTGCCAGGAGGACAGCCCGACCCACAGACAACAGCTCTCATGGCACACAACACAAACGAGTGGAGGACTCGACTACAAAGGGAAGAGACAACAGATGACTGGTTACAAAACAACCAACACGTCCTTACCAAAAGAGATGGTCTCTTCTGGAAGGGGGACCGAATATACGTCCCTTTGGGGGCTCGGACGAGCGTATTACACCGATGCCATGACTGCAGGGCTGCGGGACACTTTGGTTTCCTGAAGACATACCATCTGGTCCGACGGCAGTTCTGGTGGCCGCATATGCGACAGGACGTGGAAGAATATACTCGAGGCTGTTCCGTCTGCGCGAAAACGAAAGCGCGACCTGGCAAACCGCTCGGCCTCTTACACCCGGTCGCTACACCTACCCAACCATGGGAAGACATAGGAATGGACTTTATCGTAGACTTACCAGAAAGCAATGGGAATACCGTGATCTGGACTATCGTTGATTTGTTCTCGAAGCAAGCCCATTTCATTCCCTGTCATGGCCTACCATCAGCTCGACGCCTGACGAAACTATTCATCCAACACATCTATAGGTTACATGGTGTACCCCGTCGTATTATTTCTGATAGGGGGGTACAATTCACGGCCCGATTCTGGCGCAACTTTATACGGGCTATAGGGTCATCTCAAGGACTTAGCTCTGCTTACCATCCCAGCACGAACGGAGCAGCAGAGCGGGCAAATGCGATGATAGAGCGTTATCTCCGCTGTTACGTGTCCTATCAACAACACGATTGGGCAACGTTATTACCCTTCGCTGAAGTGGCCTATAATAACACGGTTCACAGTAGCACTGGGTTCACCCCCTTTCAGATAACAACAGGGCGGGATTTTGTAGCCATCCCAGAGCTAGACCAGGCACCAGGGACGGCGGTGATGCCAGCGGAATGGGCAGAAAAGCTCACAGCCGTATGGCCACAAGTGAGAGACGCACTAGAGAGGACGGCAAAGGACTATAAAACACAAGCTGACAAAAAGAGGATGGCCCCTTGCCGTCCATTACAGATAGGGGATATGGTATATCTATCAACCAAGTACCTTAAATTGAAAGTACCATGTCGTAAATTAGGGCCTAAATACCTAGGGCCCTTCCCGATTACTAAGCTCATAAATCCCGTAACAGTAGCGCTCAAGCTGCCACCATTACTGGGAAAAATCCACCCCGTATTTCATATAAGTCTCCTGAAGCTCGTTCCCCCTGGCCCAGACCCGCATACCCGTCCTGGCCCAACCACAGGGGACCATTATGAAGTGGAGGAAATCTTAGACTCCAAAATGAAAGGGGGTAAAGTGTGGTACTTGATTCGGTGGAAGGGATATCCCCATGAGGAGGCATCCTGGGTGTCCGCCCCAAACGTAAACGCTAAACGATTAGTCAAACAATTTCATAAGACGCATCCCCAAAAGCCACGATAGGCTACTAATCTTGTGATTTTCCCTTACAGAAGGACTCGTGGTGAAGGAGGAGCCGCCTGTCAAGCCAAGCAACAGGCTCGACAACATTACCTGCACGGGGGGGGTGTGCACTGGTGATGGGAGCACTCAGGAATAGGCGGACGTGTGCGGGGTGGGGAAGGCGGGGCGACGGTATTAGGGCTTCAACACACCAACTGCTGTATGCGCTGACACCCTCACTGCAGAGACGCTGGCATGAGGAGAGGCTGGGAAAACGCTGAGACGCCGAGACCAGCATCCGGAAAGAGGAGGGAGGGTGTGGCTTTAAATACAGGGCGGGGCGGCACAGTAACAAGCTCTTTGCTATAAAACAGCTGCATGCCTACAGAATGTAGCGCTAATTTCAAATCGTTTAACGAGTGCAGTACGTTCCTGGAGCCAGCCGGATAATAAACCAGCATAGCACCGACCTGTACGCGTGTGTTTCTTGGTGTTGCCGTGCTTAGCCTAGGACGGCTGAGAGGAGGAACGACACGCTTTCTCTTTTGATCAGTCCAGAGGACTTCACCAGTTGGGGACTTTGGTAAATGTGATCCAAAGAAAACATCAGGCCACCATCATAACTAAAGGAGAGGAAGGAGTTGAAATTCTGAGAGGGAATTTCTGAAACTGACTTGGTTTCCAGAAGTTTGTGTGCAGGAGACTGGCAGCTTAAGGTTGAAGAGCAGAAAAACCCTGAGCATGTGAAAGTATCCTAGCACTGCATCCTTGGATCACAAATCCAAAACTCATCTTAAATACATCTGGAGTCTCCAGGAGTCAATACCAAGAAAGGGCACTGCAGTATTTCTCAAACTTGACAACTTGAAAATATATGGGCTTCAACTTCCAGAATTCCCAGGCCCATATGGAGAATTTTAGGAATTAAGTCCATACATCTTCAAGTTGTCAAGTTTGGCTGGACTGGAACATAAACCTGGCATGTAGCAACCCCTAATCCAGTCCCTGACAGCTTCATTTGAGTGAATTTCCAATGGATTCTGTATGGTGAACTATAGCAACCCACATACCAGTATCTAGTTTAATTCATATTAGCAACCTTATCCTTATTTCGTTATCAAATTCGTAAGGCTACTCATTGATTCTACAAAACTGTGGTTGGCAAGCACCAGCAATATAACAGTAAAAATCCAAGCCAAAGTCCTCTTATTAAAAACACAAAATATGTGTGCTGTATGTCTACTCCAGAACTCCCAAATTAATAGCCTGGTCCAAATACCTGGGAGAAGAGCCAGGTTTTCATGGCTTTCTGAAAGGCAGTATCATTGGAGTTATCCATACCCTGGGCAGGTACCATGACAGAGAAGGGCCCTTATCATCTCCCCTCCCAATGAGCAACGATTGAATGAATTATGCAGCCTCTTTGCATTTTCAGATCAATCCTATTCAAATTTACCTCCTGAGCCTTTTTGATGAAGTTCAGCTATAACAGGTTTTAGATTATAAGGGTTCAAGCTTGCTTCTAAAATAAGACCGGCATCTAAAGTGATGGCATCTGCTTCTGAGTTCTAAAAAATATAAAAGAAGATAATAAGGAGAAAATATTTATTTGGCATAAAATATATCATGAATGCATGACAGTTATATCTCCTTGTTTCTTCCTAGATCTGGAAAATGTAATAGAACAACAAGGAAAATGGAAATCAAAACAAGAATTGGAATTGGATTTAAACAGAGACTATTTATTTATTTATTTATTTATTTATTTATTTATTTATTTATTTATTTATTTATTTATTTATTTATTTATATTTCTATACTGCCCTACTCCTGAAGGACTCAGGGCGGTGAACAGCCTCAGATAAAATCCGTCATACAAAAGTTAAAAACTATTAAAAATAGATTAAATAATTTGGGCTCAAAAACAAATTTAAAACATCCAATTTATATAAAACATTAAAACCCATTTTAAAAGGGAGAGTTAGTCCAGACCAGCCTGTTGGAATAAAAACGTTTTTAGGGTGCAGTGGAAAGTGTGTAAATCTGGGATCCTCCGTTTCTCCGGGGGGAGCTCGTTCCAGATAGCAGATGCCCCCACAGAGAAGGCTCTCCCCCTGGGGGCTGCCAGTCGACATTGTTTGGCCGATGGCACCCTGAGGAGCCCCTCTTTATGGGAGCGAACTGGTCGGTGAGAGGCTACTGGTAGCAGAAGGCGGTCTCGTAAGTACCCTGATCCTAAGCCATGGAGCGCTCTGAAGGTGGTAACCAGACCTTGAAGCACACCCGGAAGACCACTGGGAGCCAGTGCAGCTCACGCAGGAGGGCGGTCACATGGGAGAGCCACATCGCTCCCATCACCACCCGCGCAGCCGTATTCTGGACCAGTTGGAGCCTTTGGGTGCTCCTCAAGCCCATGTAGAGAGCATTGCAGTAGTCCAGGCATGAGTTGACAAGGGCGTGAGTGACCGTGCATAACGAGTCCCAATCCAGAAAGGGAAGCAACTGGCAAATCAGGCGAACCTGATAAAAAGTCCTCCCAGCCATTGACATTGACTGATGGATGTACACATAAATCCAATCTATATATAAGGAAGATACAAAAACATGTGAAATACAAAGAGAACAAAATGAATTAGATAAAATTGTATTAGGAACAGATGAGAAGCTAATTAGTAAGATTTATAAATTTCTATTGCGATATAAAATGGAGGAGGAGGAGATAGTGAAAGACATAATGATTAAATGGGTGCAGAACTTTAATTATACAATAGATTTGGAGAGATGGGAAACAATGTGGCAAGTAAATTCAAAATTAACATTATCCGTGGCATACAAGGAAAACCAGCTGAAGATGTTTTATAGATGGCACTTTTTACCGACAAGACTTGCAAAGATGTTCCCAAATAATACCTCAGCCTGTTGGAAGTGTAAGAAAACTCATGAAACATACTTCATTCTATGGTGGACGTGCCCAAAGGCAAAAAAAATTTGGACAAATATAAAGAAATGGCTACAAAAAATAATAGATCAACCAATTGAAAGAAAGCCAGAAACATTCCTGTTAGGAATATTTATGAGAACATACACCAAGCAGATAAAATATTTGATTCTACATATCATAGCTGCTGCACGAATAACATATGCACAAAATTGGAAGCAGGAAAAAACTCCAACAGACGAAGAAGTGATAGAAAAAGTTTTAGAATGTGCCAAGATGGACAAATTAACAAAAGAAATTAAAGAGACAGATTATTACATAATTTGGAATAAATGGTATGAAAGGCTTGAGTCTAGAAATAAAGAATAATAAATACAGGGAAAAATTAAAAGTATGAAATATGTATATAACAAATGAATAGAAAGGTATAAAAAGGTATAAAATTAAGTTTATCAGTGTTAGAGAATACAATGTAACCAAAGAAAAAGGGACAATGAAGAAAATTAAATAGTAAAAGAGATATGGGCGGAAAGATACGAAATGGAAAGAAGACCACAAAGAAACATTGCTTAAAAAAGAGGAGATATTTATATGTTGTATCTTATGTGATTGTCATATTGTGTCATAATAAAATATTTTTTAAAAAAAAAAGAAAATTAAAATTAAAATTAAGCGATAACTTTGTGATTGAAGCCTGGCCTCTTTATTATGTGTTGAAGGAAGGGGAGGGGAGGGGAGGATTTAATCACATGATCATGATAGTCTTTTGACTATTTAGACCAGAGATCCCCAACCCTCAGGTTGTGGCCCACTATCAGGCAATGGCCTATTCAGGATTGGTCCATGTGAATGGCTAGTTGGGTATCAACTTGCACAACTGCCGCTCACACAAGTTGAGCTGTAACACACAAATTGGCCCACTGCTTGTGCAGCCGAGTTCCCTTTTTCCTCCCCAGCTGGGCTCCCAAGCTGCAAACGTTGGGGAATGCTGATTTAGACAACCCTCTGCAGATTCCCTGTGGTCAGCATTTTATTGATTTAATATAGGAGTCCCTAACCTCCCAACCCGCAGTCTGTGGACAGGCATCGGTCCACAGCATGCCAGAAACCAGGCCTCACAAACAAGTGAAACCCCATCCATAGGATGCAGACAGTATGCAAAACCACGCCCCCTTAGGGAAAAAACTCTCTCCATGGAATTGGTCCCTGGTGCCCAAAAGGTTGGGGGGTCTCTGATCTAATAAATAAAATTTGCAAGCAATGAATGACTGTTCTGAAATCTGAAAATTCAATAAGTGGACAAAAATATTTTATACTGATTGCATCATTTCAGGCTATGTCAGTTTTCCCATCATCCAAGCCAGTGGTGGGATTCAGCCAGTTCGCACCACTTCGGGAGAACCGGTTGTTAACTTTCTGAGCAGTTTGGCAAACTGGTTGTTGGAAGAAATCATTAGGGCAGAGAACCAGTTGTTAAATTAGTTAAATCCCACCCCTGATCCAAGCATATTTTTCCAAATTCTGCTTCCATGTATGATATTCTATTTTCTACATTACTTGCTCCTGTTCTATTTCTATCTGGAACCTTCCAAATCAATCATTCCTTGAAGGGGAATAAAAAAATAAGGTTGTTTGAACAATGAACTCAGGAAGTTTCCTAGCTTCCCTATCCAGCCGTCAGCAGTCACTTACTTTAATAGCTGTTATGCACTCCTGGTAATCAGTCTTCCTCACACAAATCAGTTCTGGAAATTCCTTGGATTGTTGCTGGGAAAAGCAGTCCTGCTTAAGCCTTAGGCATTTCTCTTGCTCTTCATTGGATATTGTGCACCATCTTACCGAAGAAGATGCAAGACACAGAGCTATGAAAAGAATGAAAAGGGTGCAGATAATGTTAAAATCACAGATTTTAAGCAAGGATTGATAAAGTTGCCTGGCTGAAGCTTTTTCAACATACAAAATCAGATCAAGAGGGGTAATGAGCAGAAGTGGACAGAAATTCATTTTTATTGACTGTAGGGATGGTGCTTTGCATCTCTCAGACAAGAATATCTGGACTTGGGTTGCCACTTATCTAACAATGTCACCTGTTATTTAGAATCCATTTTTATATGCAAGGTTGGCTATATTACTAATTTCGTAGAATGAGCAGCAGCATAAATTTTGTATATAGAAATGTTTCTTTTCTAGTTTCTAAAAGATAGTTGTCAATTTGAAGATTTCCAGCAGACATTCCTAAAATCCAGGTAAATCCAATTTCAGTTTAAATTCACTTAGGAAGAAGAGACACAGAGAAAGTTAATAAATGAAATTAACTAGAAATAAAATTGTGGGTATTGAATATCTAAATAGACTAGCTATTTAGACTAGCCAGGTATTTTTTCATCCTAAACCCACCCATCTCCTGTGCATGTGTATATGACCCCCCAGAGCCCATTTGGGGCCTTGTATGCCTCCTTGCAGCCAAAACGGGCCTCTGGGGGCTCATGCCACACACTCCTGCATTCCTCTGCTCCCGTGCATGCCAGCAGAGACCCGAATAACTTATAGCTGGCAGGAGGCACACACACTTGCACAATGGAGCCGAGTTGGGCTCTGTGTGCCACTGTTGTGGCCCCGTCCTCTGAGCCTATCCCATTGGAGGAAGGAAGCTCTGAGCAGGAGGAAGAGGAGCCAGCCAGATCTCCCAGCCCCCCCCCCTTCTGGCACCGTCTCAGGTGCCAGCTGAAAGAGAGCCAAGTAGTGGGGAAACAGGTGTCTCAGATGAGAGTGAGGGAGAGACGTCATTCCTGGACGCATGCCAAAGAAGGCAAGAGAAAAGATTACTGCAGCTGCGGCGACGTATGAGGAAATAGACCTGAGTCACTGGATTGGAGTCACAGGATCAATGAGTCACTGGACCACACCTAGAGCCTATATAAGACAGGACGGTGGGTCAAGATGTTTGTGACGAACAAACATAACAAACATAGCAACCTTGTAGTCTTGGAAGCTAGATGAACGGCAAAGCTACTTAGGTGATTTTCTGTTTGTGTAAACTAATAAAGTCCTTGGCAGACGGTGTGCATATCGCTGCCAAGTTTGAGATAAGAACTGTGGAGTGTGCCAAGTGATTCTTAACCCTCGACTGGCTGTGTTTTTGTGGGTCTCTGAAGGGGGGGACAGATCATCTTGTTCGCCATCCAAAACTCCATCGTTAACCCACGATGGACCAACAGCTGCAGCAGCAGGTACAGCAGATGCTGGAGGCCAATCAACTTCTGCAACAGCAAGTAGCACAGCTAACTGCACAACTTGCTTTGGGAAATGCTCCTGTAGCAGCTCCACCTGCTCCCCTTCCCCGTCCAAGATGCCCAGTGAACATGCCAGATAAGTTTTCTGGGCAGCAGGAAATGTTTCCGGCCTTCTTGGGACAGTGCCAGCTGTACATGGCAATGCGGCCGGAGGATTTTCCGGATGACCGGGTTCGGGTGGCTTTTATTATCAGCTCCCTCTCTGGCACTGCCGCCCGATGGGCCACGCCCCTGTTGCTGCAAGACAGCCCCTTGCTTCTGGACTATCAGGGCTTTTTGCAACACCTGCGCACCATGTTTGAGGACCCCCTCCGGGTGCAGACGGCAGCGAGATGCATCAAGGACTTCCGCCAAGGCAAGCGCCCCCTGCAGGACTATATTGCGGAGTTCCGATTGCTAGGCCAGGATTCGGCCTGGAATGAGGCGGCGCTGATGGATGCCTTCCAGGACAGCCTCTGCGATGAGATGCAGGACGAGCTGGTTCGGGTGGAGGCGCCACAGACCCTGGACGCGCTGGTGACCCACTGCCTGCGCATCGATGCCTGCCTACAACGGCAACGGCCCCGTAGGGCTCTTCCGGAACCACCGACAGCGCCGGCACCCCCGCGTTTCGTACCGACAGCGCCCCGGACCGGACCGCGTTTGGTGGCGACGGCTGAGGAGCCCATGGAGCTTGGAGCAGCCAGACCTCAACTGATGGCCCAGGAGCGGATGCGGAGACGCCAAGGGGGGTTGTGCCTCTATTGCGGCGAGGCTGGACATTTCGCCACCTCGTGTCCCCGGAAGCGGAGTGGATCGCTCAAGCCTGTTCCGGAGCCTCGGCGTGACCAGCCGGGAAACGGGTCAGGCCTGGCTTAGGGGAAACTCTGGGTCAGGCAGGTGATCATGCCCCGCCGGAGGCGGCGGCTGTGGACTGTGAGCCCCCTCGGCACCTGATTTTGAACACCCGGGTGTTGTTGGCTAACCGGTCGGAGGGGCTCCAGGCGCACGCGCTGGTGGACTCGGGGGCCACCACGAACTTTATGGACCAGGCCTTTGTGGCCCATTACAAGGTTCCCTTGGTTCCAATGGACCCTCCGTTGAGGGTCGAAACTATTGATGGGCGGGAACTTGTGGCGGGGCCCATCAACTTCGCTACTCAGCCCTTGCGCCCATTGGGAACCATGAGGAGGCGATCCAGTTTTATGTGACGGCGGACCTGCACTTCCCCTTGGTCGTGGGGATGGCCTGGCTTCGGGCGCACGACCCTCAGGTGGCGTGGTCGAGAAATGCCATCTCGTTCCCAAGCCTGCAGTGTGTCGACCACCTTCGCCACACCTGTGCCGGCCAGGACGTCTCTGCCCCGAACATCTCCTTGCCTCCGGAGCTGACATCCTTTGCCGACGTGTTCAGCGAGAAGGAGGCGGATCGCTTGCCCCCACACCGACCCTACGACTGTGCGGTGGACTTGATGCCCAACGTGCCCCTGCCCTCGGGACGCCTGTACTCCATGTCGGAGCCCGAGCTGGCCACCTTACGGGACTTTCTGGACAAGAACCTGGCCCGTGGGTTCATCCGGCCTTTGACCTCCCCGCTCTCGGCCCCAGTCCTCTTCGTGAAAAAGAAGACGGGGGACTTGCGCCTGTGTTGCGACTACCGGCGCTTGAATGTCATCACGGTACGGAATCGCTATCCCCTGCCGCTGATCCCGGAGCTGATGGAGAGGTTGCGGGAGGCCTCGATTTTCACCAAGCTCGACCTCCGGGGAGCCTACAACCTGGTGTGGATGCGAGAGGGGGACGAGTGGAAGACGGCATTTGGCACCCGATACGGACACTTTGAATATACCGTCATGCCGTTCGGGTTGACCAACGCCCCCGCGGTCTTCCAGCACTTGATGAACGACGTGTTCCGGGACATGCTGGATCGGTTCGTGGTGATCTACCTGGATGATATTTTGATCTATTCCCGGACCCCGGAAAGTCACCTCCAGCATGTCTGCCAGGTCCTGCAGCGCCTGCGGGAGCACCAGCTCTATGCGAAGTTGGAGAAATGTTACTTCTTCCAGACTTCCATAGAGTTCCTCGGGCACATCATCACCCCCGAGGGCATCGCGATGGACCCACACAAGGTGGCGGCCTTGCGCAGTTGGGAACCCCCACGTCGGGTGAAGGACGTCCAGCGTCTGTTGGGATTCGCCAACTACTACCAGACCTTCATCCCGGGCTTTGCCACCCTGACCGTGCCGTTGACCCAGCTCCTTTGGAAGAAGGTCCCGTTCCAGTGGGGGCCCCCGCAGCAGCCAGCCTTCGAGGTTCTCAAGCAGGCCTTTGTCACGGAGCCGGTCCTGAGGCACCCCGATCCACACCGTCCATTCGTGGTTGAGACAGACGCGTCCAACGTGGCGATTGGAGCGGTGCTGCTACAGGCTCCGGTGGATGGTGGCACTCTTTTTCCCTGCGCTTACTACTCCCGGAAACTCACTCCTTCCGAGCGCAACTACACCATCTGGGAAAAGGAGTTGCTGGCTATCAAGGCCGCGTTCGAGGCTTGGCGACATCACCTCGAGGGGGCCCGATACCAGGTGGAGGTGCGGACGGACCATCGGAACCTGGAGCACCTCACCACGGCCAGGAATTTGAACCAGTGGCAGATCCGGTGGTCGTTGTTTTTCGCCCGGTTCAACTTCCACGTCACATACATTACGAGCCACCTCAACCAGAGGGCGGACGCGCTATCCCGTAAGCTGGAATACTTTTGCCCCAAGGACTCCCTTTCCCCCCAGACGGTGCTGCCAGCGGACTCCTTGGTCGTGGTCCAGGAACCGGTGGACCTGTGGACTCAGGTGCTGGAAGCGCAGCGACGGGACGACTGGTCGCAGCAGCGGAGAGTGGACGTCGGCCCCGCATCCCCATGGACCGTGGAGGAGGGCTTGCTTAGGCACCGGGGTCGGCTGTACGTGCCCACAAGTCCGGTCCGAGCCCTCGTCATGAACCAGTGCCATGACAACCCCACGGCGGGGCACTTCGGCTTCTTTAAGACCTTGAACCTAGTGACGCGGACTTTTTGGTGGCCTCGGGTACGGCACGACGTGCACGCCTACGTGACGTCCTGTGTGCCATGCCGACAGGCCAAAGCCGCGTCCGGCCCCCCTCCTGGACTCCTCCAGCCGCTGCCAACACCGGAGAGACCGTGGGGAGCCATCTCCATGGACTTCCTGACTGACCTGCCCCTGTCCGCTATGTTCACGACCATCCTCATGGTGGTGGATGCGCTCACGAAGATGGCACATTTCATCCCGTGCCGCGGCCTGCCCTCGGCTCGTACCACGGCTCGCCTGTTCCTGCAACACATCTTCCGCCTCCACGGCCTGCCAGACCGGGTGGTTTCGGACCGCGGGGTCCAGTTCACGGCCCGCTTCTGGAAAAGCCTGATGGCTGCCCTGGAGGTGCAGGTGTGCCTGTCGTCGTCGCACCATCCGGAGACTGACGGGGGCACGGAGAAGGTCATTGGCATACTGGAGCAGTACCTCTGCTGTTTTGTCAACCAGCAGCAGGACAACTGGGCCGAGTACCTTCCCCTGGCGGAGTTCGCTTTTAACAACTCCCAACATACCTCCACCCAGATGACATGGTTCCATGCCAACGTCGGGTACCATCCACGGTTTTTTCCGTTGACCATTATGGACTCCCCTGTTCCTGAGACCCGGGACTTCCTCTCGGAGCTGCAGGCGGTGCAGCAACTGGTGCGGCAGCAGCTGATCCGGGCGAAAGAGGACTATAAACGGTTCGCCGATCGCGCCCGCCGGGCGACGCCACCGCTGGAAGTTGGAGATTGGGTGTGGCTGTCCACAAAACACCTCCCCACGGACCAGCCGGTGAGGAAACTGGCCCACCGCTTTATCAGTCCCTTCCCCATCGAGGCGGTCATCAACCCGGTGGCCTATCGGTTGACTCTACCCCGCTCCATGCGGCTCCACCCCGTTTTTCATCAGTCCCTCCTGGTCCCTGAGACTCCCGCTAGCCTTCTCCGCCGCCCGCCGCCGCCTGCCCCCACAGCCGCAGCCGACGAGGACGACGCCTCGACGTATGAGGTGGACAGTATTCGGGACTCCCGTTGGCTGAAGGGGCGCTTCCAATACCTCATTGCTTGGAAAGGGTACGGGGCCGAGGATTTCACCTGGGTGGACGTGTCTGCCGTTCAGGCCCCTGACCTGGTGCGGGCTTTCCACGAACAGTTCCCGTCCCGACCCCATCCCGACCGTCAGACCCGGGGGAAGGGCCCTGCGGTGGGGGATAGTGTTGTGGTCCTGTCCTCTGAGCCTCATCCCATTGGAGGAAGGAAGCTCTGAGCAGGAGGAAGAGGAGCCAGCCAGATCTCCCAGCCCCCCCCCCTTCTGGCACCGTCTCAGGTGCCAGCTGAAAGAGAGCCAAGTAGTGGGGAAACATGTGTCTCAGATGAGAGTGAGGGAGAGACGTCATTCCTGGACGCACGCCAAAGAAGGCGAGAGAAAAGATTACTGCAGCTGCGGCGACGTATGAGGAAATAGACCTGAGTCACTGGATTGGAGTCACAGGATCAATGAGTCACTGGACCACACCTAGAGCCTATATAAGACAGGACGGTGGGTCAAGATGTTTGTGACGAACAAACAAAACAAACATAGCAACCTCGTAGTCTTGGAAGCTAGATGAACGGCAAAGCTACGTAGGTGATTTTCTGTTTGTGTAAACTAATAAAGTCCTTGGCAGACGGTGTGCATATCGCTGCCAAGTTTGAGATAAGAACTGTGGAGTGTGCCAAGTGATTCTTAACCCTCAACTGGCTGTGTTTTTGTGGGTCTCTGAAGGGGGGGACAGATCAGCCACCTGCATGCCAGAACACACACACAAACACCTCGAGGGGTGTTAGGGGAGTCTTATCCCCACAGTATTTTTTTCCAGAGAGTAAGTCATCTGTGTACCAAGTTTGGTTGAAATTGCTTGAGGTGTTCCAAAGTTATACTGGAACACCCACACACATCCCGAGGGGTCTTAGTGGTGTCTTACCATCCAGTATTGTCTCCAGAGGATAAGTCATCTGTGTACCAAGTTTGGTTGAAATTGCTTGACGTGTTCCAGAGTTATGGTGGAACACACACACACTCACATGCCGAGGGATGTTAGGAGTTTCTTACCCCCACAGTATTTGCCTCCAGAGGGTAAGTCATCTGTGTACCAAGTTTGACTGGAATTGCTCAAGGCGTTCCAGAAATTATGCTGGAACATACATACATACATACATCCTTATATATAGATGTAGACAGAGGTGGGTTTCAGCAGGTTTTGATCAGTTCTGGAGAACCGGTAGCGGACATTTTGAGTAGTTTGGAGAACTGGTAGTAAAAATTCTAACTGGCCCCACCCCCATCTATGCTCTGCCTCCCAAGTCCCAGCTGATCAGGAGGAAATGGGAATTTTGCAGTATCCTTCCCCTGCCACACCCACCAAGCCATGCCCACCAAGCCACACCCACATAATCAGTAGTAAAAAACCCACCACTGGATATAGATATAGAAGAGATAGAAGATAGAAGATAGACAATAGGAGGAAGAGGAAGAGGAAGGAGAAGAAGAAGAAGAAGAAGAAGAAGAAGAAGAAGAAGAAGAAGAAGAAGAAGAAGAAGAAGAAGAAGAAGAAGAAGAAGAAGATGATAGAAGAAGATTGTATATCCAGAGTTTCATGTTACACCCCTCCTGCGCGACCTGGATTGGTTACCGGTTGCCCTGCGGGTGAGATTCAAGTTGCTGGTGATTACCTATAAAGCCCTACCTGGCTTAGGACCGGGGTATTTGGTGGACCTTCTATGGCCAGTAACAGCTCCCCATCGCCCGGTGCGTTCCCACAGAGAGGGCCGACTTGGGGTGCTGTCGGCCAGACAGTGTCGGCTGGTAACCCCGTCTTCTCTGTGGGCGCACCTACTCTCTGGAATCAGCTCCCCCTGGAGCTCCGAATGGCCCCCGACCTTCGCTCTTTCTGTCATGAACTAAAAATGTGGCTTTTTCACAGTGCCAGACTGGACTGATGGGGGTTTTAAATGGATTTTAATTGATTCTAGGGATTTTATGTGTAACTTTTAACCCGGAGTTTTTGTTTTATTTTTCTGTTTTATTGTTGTGAGCCGCCCTGAGTCCTCTTGGAGAAAGGGTGGCATATATGTCTAAACAAATAAATAAAATAAATAAACATAATATCTCTGAAAGTAGCTGTGTATCTTATTCTTCCCATACCATAAGGAAGTATGCCAGCCTGGTTGAAGGTCATGCCCTTCTAATGTTAATAGTCTTATGTGTCTGAAGCTGATCCATTCTTTCACCCATGTGAGTACCGAGGCCTGGTAGTACAATTTCCAGTCTGGTAGTCCAAAATCCCCTCCTTTTTTGGTTTCCTGCAGCATTTTCAAACTATTCTTGCTTTCTTTCCTAACCATACATATCTTAATATTATTTTATTTAATTCTTCAAATTATTTTTTCTCCAGCTTTATTGGTATTATTTGAAATAAGTATAGTGGTCTTGGCAAAATGTTCATTTTTATAGTGGTTATTCTTCCTGATAATGACAATTGTAAATCTTTCCATTTCTCCTGATCTAATTTGCCTCATCAGTTTCATGTTGTTATCCTCTTTAATCGTTGCACATTTTGCTGTTAATTGTATTCCTAAATATTTCACTTTTTAACTATCTGTATATTAATTCTTTCCATTAACACTCTCTTTTGTGTATCTGTAAGGTTCTTGACTAAACTTTGTCTTATCCTTGTTTATTTTCAGTCCTACTTCCTCATATTCTTTTATTTTTCTAATTAGTTTCAGTCCAGTTTCTATGCAGTCTTCTAGTATGAAGACTAAATCATCTGTAAATGCCTGTAGTTTGTATTTCTCTTTTTTGATTTCCATTTCTTTCCTTTTATTTCTTCACCTTGCCGAATTTTTCTGGTTAACACTTCCAAGGTCAATATGAATAGCAATGGGGACAGTGGACATCCCTGTCTGGTGCCTTTCTTAATATCAAAATTCTCTGTCATATCTCCATTTACTATCAACTTAGCTGATTGTTTACAATATATTGCTTTAATCATATTAATAAATCTCTCCCCAAAGTCCATATATTTTAGTTGTGCTATCATGAATTGCCAATTAACATTGTCAAATGCTTTCTGTGCATCTAGAAACATCAATGTCATTTGTTTTCCAGGGTGTATCCAGAGGTGGTATTCAGCAGGTTGTGACCAGTTCTGGAGAACTGGTAGCGTAAATTTTGAGTAGTTAGGAGAACCGGTAAATACCACCTTTGACTGGCCCGCCCCCATCTATTCTCTGCCTCCTGAGTCCTAGCTGATATGGAGGAAATGGGGATTTTGCAGTAACCTTCTCCTGGAGTGTGGAGGGAATGGAGATTTTACAGTATCCTTCCCCTGCCACGCCCACCAAGCTACACCCACCAAGCCATGCCCACAGAACCAGTAGTAAAAAAATTTGAAATCCACCACTGGGTGTATCTCATAGTACCATAACCCATTAGGCCCTGGTGTTTTATTATTTTTTTGTCTCTTAATCGCTTCTGTCACTCCCATCATAGTTATCTGTTCATTTAGCATATCCTTAATTGTATCTGGTACCTTGGGAAGTTCAGATTGTTCCAAGTATTGTTGTATTTTATTTTCCAAAATTTCCTCCTTATCATACAATTTCTTGTAGTAGTCTTCAGACTTTGAAACAGACTTTGAAACAGAGTTGAGCACCACCCCCTAGAGTCGGGAATGACTAGCACATATGTGCAAGGGGAACCTTTACCTTTACCCTTTTACTTCAAAAAACAGCATTAGGTTGAAAAACTCCCCATTCTGCAACTTAGGAAAGCAAATGCCAAATAACTTTCCAAAATTTCTGCCTTCCAGATGTGTTGCACAACATATTCTTTTCAGTCCTCAAAATCACATTGTAAAATACATATAATGGGCTTCTCACACTGAGGTTTATTCTGTAACCTGTGTAGAAGACAGAGATAACAATAGCAGGCACTAATTATCAAGATGTGTGTCTATTCCATTCCATACCTGCCCCCATACCTGTATTTGTTCTAATCTCACTGGGAAAGAAGTAAAAAAGGATTTGCAGGGATAATTTAGATGACAGAGGAATAATTAACCAATCTATCTCTTAGTTGCCATTCTCTCCTATATTTTCTTTTATTATGCAATCACATTAACTTGGAAATATTTCTTAAAGTATCTCACCCCACCCTTGTTCAAAGCATGTTCATTCATAATGATAATAAAAATAATATTCTTTCTTCTTTTGCCTTTTACCTCATATCTAATTAAATAATTTATGTTTTATTCCCCCTTTCAGCCTGTATGAAAGCATAACTCCAAGTTCAGCATTTGCTTAAACTGCAACTTTAATTTTCATATTAAAA
Organism: Masticophis lateralis; assembly: GCA_030761175.1. Classification (NCBI taxonomy): domain Eukaryota; kingdom Metazoa; phylum Chordata; class Lepidosauria; order Squamata; family Colubridae; genus Masticophis; species Masticophis lateralis. The sequence goes on along the minus strand of JAUDYJ010000005.1, from coordinate 39,430,828 downwards.
ATGTACATTTGGCAGAATTCTTAAACCAGATTCTCAGTTAAAAATGAAATTTCTGGGACGGTTTTGGGTTTGGGTTTGTTTTTTTGTTTGTTTTGTTTTGTTTTGTTTTGTTTTTGCAATTTTCTAGTTCTTAAAAAAACATCTGAAATAAGGCAATTGGAGTAGCATTGTGGGTAAAGTGCTAGACTTACATGATGGAAATCTATATTCATGTCCTCATATGATCATGGAGTATGCTGAGTGATTTTATACTAAACTTTTCCTCAGCCAAACCAACCTTTAGGGTAGGTGAAAACATAAAAGTAAATAAGATCCCATATATGCCAACCTGACTACTTAGAAGAAAAGGTGGAAAATAAATGTAATAGAAAGAGAAAGAAATACTCCACAGTATTTAAAAGGTTTCATTTTGAAAACTAGTGTAGAAGTTGCCCCTTTAATCACCTTATCAACTCTGGTGCTAGAATTGTTACTATCTGTTAATCTGCATTCACTTACCCAGCAGCCCAAAGGACAGAGTGGCTTGGAGGGCAAATTTCATTTTCCCCCCTCTGGTGGCTTTCAGGCAAGGTGTTGCAGAGCTGTCAGTCACAGACTGCTCTCCCAGAGTCTGTGAAGGCTGTTGACTCAGCTGCCTTGCCTTTTTATAGAGCCTGGACTCTGCAGGGTTAGCAGAAGCAGTGACCCAACAGTGTTTGTCTTTCCTTGTTTCCCAATAGTGTCTCTCTCCCGCTCTATCTCACCAGCCCACTTCAGGGAGAATCTCATGTTCATGCCCGGAATTCACTGCATGCCCGGAATGGAAAAGGGGGAATTGTTTGAGAAGCTTCAGCTGGGAATTTCCACATCATTTAATTCTTCCTTTACCTGAAACTCAGTTCTATTAGCAAGGGCACATTCTTCCACTCCCATCATTGCAATGCCATCTACATATGCCGGCTGAAACTGTGACTAAATTTTGCCTACTTATGCAACAGCTCCACTCTGTTAAAAGTCAGAGGTTTAATTTCTATACAACTAAGACTATACCTTAAAAGCAATATCCATTATCGATGACTGTCTGTTAGGGGGCCTCAATGTAGATATTGAAATGAGCAGAGGGTTGAAAGTCAAGGAACCTCTCCCTCCCTTCTTTCCTTTCCTATGGTTTACTTTTACAAGGCAATGCATTCAAAAATCCATTGTGGCTCAGGACTTGTTTCAAGTAGGAAACTATTTATTTAAGTTTTTATTTATTTGGCTTCCATGTCACTCCAATTGTTATCTGATTCTGAGCATTTTATAATCCTATCATGTGTAAACAGGATTAAAATAATTTTTTAGACATAACCGAATAAATAAACAGCATTGCAGAGTAATATATTCCAGGAACCCATATGCAGGAGATGCTATTCTTTTGTGGAATAACAATTTTTACAAAACATCTACGGTACCTTTTAACAACTTAAAAACCAATGACACATCCATTATAGCATGAGATTTTGTAGATTCTTTAGCTTTCTTTTCTTCTTAAATCTTCCAGTGATAGGTAATACTTTGTATCTGGCCACAGTGATGCATTTTTGGGGTAATAACATATTGAGACCACTGGAGAATGGTACTTTAGCTGGCTTTGAAATATCTGTGGAAAGTTCATCTGCTTCATAATAAAGGTAAAGGTAAAGGTTCCCCTCGCAACATGCTATTCGTTCTCGACTCTAGGGGGTGGTGCTCATCTCTGTTTCAAAGCCGAAGAGCCAGAGCTGTCGGAAGATGTCTCCGTGGTCATGTGGGCAGCATGACTAAATGCCAAAGATGCATGGAATGCTGTTACCTTCCAACCAAAGGTGATCCCTATTTTCTACTTGCATTTTTTACGTGCTTTCGAACTGCTACGTTGGCAGAAGCTGGGACAAGTAACGGGAGCTCACCCCATTACGCAGCACTAGGGATTCGAATTGAACTGCCAACCTTTCGATCAACAAGCTCAGCATCTTAGCAACTGAGATTGCTTCATAATTGCTTCATAATACCATTGCTTCATAATTGCTTCATAATACCATAACACAATTATTGACCAAACAGAGACCATATCAAGGTCCAATGCAAGGGAATGGCTTAAAATACCTTTAGAGCTCTCTTTGGTCTCCTTACCAGTTGAAGCAGACCTACAGAGACAGTAGCAAAAATACCCTAACACAAAAATACCACGCTATTCTGTATGCCATGGAACTCTCGCAAGGCTTCAGGGATGGAGCAAGAACAGACTATGTGCCCACATAGAAGTGTGAACAAAAGGACAAATAAAGAAAAAGAAAGGACCAAATAGGAATAGGAATTACATACTAGAAAAGATTGCATTTTTGTGAGAAGTTTGAGAAAAAGTAATGTGACAAAGAGCAGGACAACCAAAACTGCTTGGAAGCCAGAGAGATTTGCCAGTCTTATGTTCTTGTAGTCAAAAATGTTTCAGCTGGTAGAAGTGGCAACCAATAACAACTGTGATTCTAAGAGACATGTGGAGCAATATAATGCAATACTGTTTATTAGGTCAATGGCAATCAAAATTAAAAAAACACAACACAAAGGTAAAAATAAATTGATAAAATTTATTGTTTATTTATTTGTTTATTTATTGGTTCAATTTATATGCCGCCCTTCTCCAGAGACTCAGGGTGGCTTACAATGTGTTAAGCAATAGCCTTCATACTTTCGTATATACCTACTTAGTAGGGCTTTCGGCCCTCCCTAAGCGGTGTTCTTTTTTATACAAAGTCAGTTTATTGCCCCCATAATCCGGTCCTCATTTTACCTACCTCAAAAGGATGGAAGGCTGAGCCTGGTGAGATTCGAACTTGCAATAATTGCAGGCAGCTGGTGCTACTTAACAGCACTTTAGTCTGCTGCGCCACCAATAAAATATTAGCATAACAAAGATAAAATAAGAAAGTAAAACATAGCCTACTAAAATAGTGTAAATAGTGTAAACCCATGCCAGTGTAAATATAAAATATTGCAATCTGTAAGGAAATATATATATAGCACCTGAAATAAGATAACTAGTATGTATTAAATCTGACTTAATGAAAAAAACAGAAGTGTTATCTTTGTAACTAGTTATGCCTTATTTTCACCTCAGAAACACAGAATTTGACTACCTCACAAATAATAAAAGGTTTTGAATCTTCTTGAAGATGATTTACTTAGACATTGTCTGGTTTTCCTGGAAATTTATATAACAGGAACAGAATATAAGCAATCCTGATATCCCTGTAGAATTTAAAATGTAATAATAGATGTGAATCTCCTTGGAGAAAACCAAGTATGAGAATAACCAGTTAAAAAATCTGTTCTAGTAGAATCTATATTTTTCTGTATGATCTTAGATGTCCATTAATTGTACATTAATAATCAAATCTTATAGTTATCTAATTGAGAAAACATAAAGAAAATTTCTGTACCAGTGGAGGGGGAGGTGTCTTTTATATACCATCAGAAATATTTGATTATCTGTGAAAGAGAAAGCCGAAAACTTTATTATGCCATCTAGCTAAAATTCTGGGAGTTGTTATTCCAACACATTTGGCTGCAGAAGTTGCAAAAATGTGGTTCTGATAAATATGCACACAATTAGCAACAGTAAACCCATGTAGATAAATCCCCAAAATATTAGGGAGAAAAAGAACAAATAAGAGAAAACTCTCTCACCAAGCAGAATATTTGCTTACTCAAAATTCTTAGCAAAGAGTGCTCCCAGACATCATTGCAGGCATGATGATGTCTGGGAGCCATTATTCCATCTCTTATCATACTTTTTGTTTGTGAAGACAGCAGGAAAATTCCCCAGATGGACAATGAAGTTGCAGAATAAAAACTTAGTTAGAAACACTCTAGTTAAATTAAGCCAGGGGACCCAAGATTAATGGAACATCAGAATTCCAGGAATTAAATTGACATCACAGCCTGATACATAAAACTGCAATATTTGCGAAGTGTGACACAAGTGGAGGAATCACAGCCAATATTTAAAATTTAGAGGTTCTGCCCTCTGCTGGCCATTTGCATTAACTAAAAAAAGTCAACCAAAACACGAAACTAAACTTCAACATAGCTCAACTGAAGAGCTTTCAAAGAAGAATTTCTATAGCACTCCCCAGAGCAATTTACAGAAATCATACAAGGGAGTGTCTCCCACAGAATTGATAGTTGAAAAGAAAAAGACTACAGACAAAGAATGAAGAAGAAACAGTCTCATTGGGACTATCTTCCATCGGAATTTATAGAACTGAACTTAGATTTATTAATTTTATTGGCTGCCCATCTTACCACACGGTAACTGTGGGCAGCTTACAATATTAAAAAGATAAAACCATATGAATACTCCAAAAATATAAAAATACAAAATACAATACCTAAAAGATGGGAAGGGAGGGAGGGAGTAGGATGAGCGGTGGGGGAGATGGGATCTGGTATTATCTACCACTTGCAACGTGGAGCTCCTTCTTTGGAGTCACAAGCCAACTGGTAGAGCAAAGTCTTTAAACTCCTGGTTATAAATGACAATAAAGGTAACTAAATATATAAATATATCAGAGCTTATTTTTAATAAAGCAGAATCTCTATGCAAATGTTCTTAGCACCATTAACAAATCCTTAAAAAAATTAAAATTAAAATTGCTTCAATTGGCAAATACATACTGGGTGAATAAAACTATGAGAGTAGTTTCCTATTGCAATAGGAAAAGATTTTTATTTAGTTTTATTCCAGCAATTACTTAAATACAGAAGCAGACAACATATATATCTTTCATAAGATGTTGTTTCCACATATCTGTAATTCTGTCTTTGTAAATTCACATTAAAATATATATAGGGTATTTTTATTGCTTCATATAAAGCATTTGTATTCTCACATGTAATCCAGCATTTCTCAAACCTGAAGGGCTCTCTTTAAACCTAACACCCTGCAGTAGACAGGTTTTAATGTTGGTTGTAACCATGATATAATTTTTTACATGCTGCAAATTGACACCGCTCCAGGAATGAACGTTTACATCCTATAACAAATTAAGTTCTACAACATCACTCTTGCTTTCTTTTCAGTCTCCCTCCCCAATTACAATTTAGAACTGAAGTACAAAAAAATGTACAGTAACTCCTGTTAAAATATATCTTTTAACTCTATAGAATTTTGTAGCAAAAGTTGTAAGACTTTCATAAGCAAAAATAACCATGTTTAAAAATGCACTCTAAACAGTGCATTCACATGTTCTATTTAAAGAAAAGGTGACTGAGAAAATCAGAGGCATGTAAGGCAAATATCTTTATTTGTAGACATAAATAATAACGTAAAATGTGTGGGTTTCTACACCTTTGCAGCTTGTTCAAAGACAATGTGGGCCGTGGGCCTCATGGCAAGCAGAGTTCTCATGAACTCTGACATGATTTATTTACCACTTTTATTCTGGATGTGGCAAAAAGCTTATGAAATAAAAGCAAAAAAGCACAACTCCATTCCTAAGCTCAAACATAGTTTAGAGGCATGGCAAGTGCATCAAAGCACAAAAACCTATTTCTAAATCTATACTTCTGAGCAAATTGTGAAGCTACTAATACTGAACAGATTTTTGTGGGATATACATAAATCTTAGAGCTCAATTCATACAATTTAAGAAAAACAGTTTAATAGAACTTGGTCTTTAGTAACAAGTACAGGACAGAAGAGATGTACATTAAGCATGCAAAACAATAATTCAAAGTGTTTTCTGGGTATGTATCACTTTTTTTTTTACAGTCAACACATTTGGGAAATGCAACCCATCGAGAAAAAGTATCAAGTCCAGCTTGTGACACACTAAAAAAATTCTAAGTTACCTATTTCTGCTGTAAAAAGTATGGCATATAAAATACACTGTGAAACAAGAATATAACTGAGAGCAGTTACATCTTGTTTGATAGAGAACCACAGGTACACAGTTCTAATGGTTACTACTTGTCTTGAACATTGAACATTCTACAGGAGAAACATCTTTCAAGAGCTGATGGAAATGACACATCTTAAAGCACTAATGGAAGTTTTAAATCTACTAAAATGTAATATGTTCAGAAGGTAGCATGTTACATTTTAGTAGATTTACAAATTTGGCACTCTCTTTCCATGAAGATGTATAACGTTTAGCATTTGCTAAGAAGTTAGTAATCCAACCAAATGTGTATCAGACAAAGAGTGAAGTTTCTTTTTAGAAGCACAGTTTAAATACTGAAATAACATCGCGAAGGAAGGAAGGAAGGAAGGAAGTTGAGATTTTCTAATGTGTACCAGTTATTCAGTCATTTTTTAATAGCCACACTGCTGGGCATTGAACAAACCTTGGAAGTAGTTATCTATTACTTTTTTTTAGAAGCCACATGGCTATAGTTACACTAGTAAATTCTACTCATTCCAGAGTGTTATAAATCTTTTTAGAGAATGAAAGGATAAAATAACAAATTGACATGGATCACAAGCATTTCAGATGAAAAGAGTATTGGAAGGAAAACTGAAGTAAAGGAATTTGAATCTAGGAATATCTAGAAATGTTCCTTTTTATCTTGAGACTTTTGTGTAACAAGGATTCTCCTTTTTAAGGGATCTTTTCCTAAAATACAGTAGGAAAATTACATACAACGAGAATGGGAAGCAGAAAAGGGGCTACACTTTGCTAGGCTACATTTAAAGAACACGGATACTTCAGCACAGCCTTTCTGTGAACAATGAACAGAAAGTAAAAACTTCCCTGAGCAAGAGACTGAATGTCCTCACCATTGCTATAAGCTCCAAGCATGCATCTTTTCCTAGCCAAACTACTATTTAAAACTCAAGTTCTTGCTCTATTAAATTGCATGCCCCATTCCAATACCTACTCTTCCCAAGGCTTGTTCTTTGCCACCTTCTTATTCTCAGGCAATTTTTGCTAGCCATTTTTCCAAGTCATTGATGTCAGCACTACCGTCCTCTCCCTTGTTTCCTCTGGCACTACATTCAATAAATTCAACTTTCATGGGCAGCTGAGAGAAGTCGAACTCCTTTCCCTTCTTCCCAAGCTGAATGACAGATCCAGAGCTTGAACTATCCATGGTACTTGGGGCAGCAGAGAGGGTCACTCGTAAGGTATTACTGAAAAAAAAATAAAGCAGAACAAACTTAGACAAATAGGTCTGTATAAAATCAACAATTGGCATTGTGGGTAGGTTGCACAATCTTGAGAGAGAGAGATGTATGTAACTAGCTAATATGAGTAGGATCACAACTTCACCACAACCAAAATATTATCTGTTTTATTGTTTTGTTTTTCCTCTTTAAAACGTAACTTTTAGGATAAAGGTTTGTTCTCTGACCTTGTGGATTGTTTTCCAAATGTTTCATTACCTATCTAGGTAACATCTTCAGCGGAGTTAAAGATGTTAACTAGCCTGGTAACAAAATGTTTGGAAACCAACCCATAAGCTTGGAGGACAAACCTTTATCCTTATCCTACACCCAACGTACAGATATTCGCTGCATAACTGTTACTTTATTTTCATGTTTGGTTAGCTATACTCTTTTTAAGAGTACTTCCTTGTAAGTCACTCTGAGCTGCCCAAGAGAAAGCATAGCACAGAAATAAATAAAGATGAATGAACCATCTTTGGGAAAAGGACCTAATTATTAGATCATAGATATTTATAGCCCAAATCTGGCAACAGTAAATCATAATTAAATTAAAGTTTCAATAATTGGTCAAGTGTGTTAATTCTTCAATTGTAGTTTAGGAAAAGGAGAAAAGGCAAAGTGATATTTTCCTCTCAGCAACAATTTTGCAATATGTTGTCAGTTCTGGTGATAATAAAAAATAAGATTATAATGATTCAGGGATTAACTTTAAGATAAACAAAGGAAACATCTTTTTTGTGTTACATCTGCTGAGAAATTTAATTTGAAAACACAAAACAACTTATGGCATTACTTTAAATGTTCCTTATTTTGATGGATGGGAGAGACTCGTGTATATATGTGGGAAAAGAAAGTATCTATTGTTATTTTTCAATGTGAACTATATAGTATGCATAAAACTATAACTTTTCGTTCAGGTTATAAAAGAAATACATTTTTGTAAAATTGGATATTGTAGGAACTCAGTTACACCCTCTTAGGAAGGAGATAATGGTAAACCATTTCCAAAATCTTACTAAGAAAACTGCAGGGACCAGTTCAGGAGCTCTCCAGGAGTCAACAAAAAATCAATGGCAAGGGAGAGAGGAAGGGAGGACACCAACTAAGATACACAATCAAGAATAATTTGAATAATTTTTGAAAGCAATGTTTTAAAAATATACTCCATCTACCAGACTTGATTAAATTAATATGTATGTTGCTATTTAAAACTCTAGCTGATCTCATTCATCAGAACAGTTTGGAAATTCTACAGGCCTATTCGGTTTTATTTTTCACTTCTCAATGTTACTTTCCAATGTGCCTTCACAACAATGGGAAAATAATTTTTAAAATGTCATCACTAATGGGCAATAACTTTGCACATAAGGAAAGATGCATGAAGGCGATCCCTGATAAGCTGATTCTTTGAACTTACAGTTCTCTTTCCAGTTGCTGCTGTATGAGCTTAGAAGATTTTGCCATTGTAACATCTATGGAAGAAATAAGGGAAAAAAACACATTAATATTGTGCTACCGATAGCAATGGCTTGATACATTTGAAGGAACTTTCTAAAAGCTAATGACACTGCTATGCCTCTGAACTCTAGGGGCTGCATTCCAAAGAAACTGGAGGGTTGTTAGAGAAAGCTTAATCTGAGTTGTCATCAGGCAAACTGATGAAGGCAAATCTTTTCAGATAATTGCAAGAAATGGAAAAAGTCACACAACTATTACTTCCAGACACAGTCATCACTCAGTTCCTAAAAAGGGCAGTTACCTAACCCCTGAATTCACCATTGCAACATGGTGGCTTGATAAGAGTTGGTGATACCCATCCAGATACATAAATAATAGTTATGTTTGTATCTGGCTAATTGACTGAGTTCATAAACCACCATTAAAATAAACCATGATTTCCCATAACAGGATCCAAATTTCAGAAACAGATAAAAGCTGTTAATTAGTTTACCAGGATTGACAGAAACTAGTTTCCAAATGTGCATTATTCTACACCTTATATAAGGCATGGCAAAATACTAATCAATATAAACATTTTTAAATATGTGTAAATAAAGGCCGGCTTATTTCAAAGAAGATATTCTTTACCTTGTTTGTTGCAGGCTATTAAGAGGGGAGGCGCATTTTTCAGAATTGTGTGGTCAGTCAGGAGCTGGTACAGAAATTCTGCCACATCTTTCATCTCCCGTTGGAAAGCTACACTATCCACAACAAACACAATTGCCCTATACAAAAATGCAGTGCATATTAACTTCAATTGGTATATCAGCAAAACAAATAGCTCCCCCTCCACAATATGAAACTGCTTAGAATCAGCACTTTTTCCCCTCTAAGTTTTGATACTATCAAAATTTGCTATCTTAATGTGAATTGTTTTGTTTTGAAACTCTTCTCTTCTCCAATTAGCAGGGCAGAAAAGTTTAGGAAAACAGAGAGAGATGAACAAAATCCAACAAATGAGATGCACATATTTCATCACATCCTTCTATTTATTTGCAGCAATCCTAAAAGTCTATATACCGGTAATGTCCTGAAAATGCTAATAGAACCATTCTTTTGAAACTTACCTAGCTGCAGTCTTGAACCTATCCAGGAACTGAAGCCTCAAGCTCTCATGGCCAGGAAGATCAATTAAAGTCACATTCCTATTCTATAGGAGAAGCAATAAATATTTATCATGGAGCAATTTTGGCAGTATTTTGCTTAGGCTTATACATTTTTATTGCCTTCTACCATTATTTGAGTTTATTTCAAACGAATAACAATCCTTTTACATACGCATACATATATACCACAATATGTAACATTTTCATCCTTACCTTGTCATTTTTTATTCTGTATAAGGCAGAACCATCGGTTATGGAAGTCTGAGTATTTCGGAAATTTCCTGTTAAGAGCTATGGAAATCAAACGGAAGCAGACAAAATTAAATATTCTCAGTAAAATTACCAATCTAATGCTTTCAAAAACTTCAAAAGCAAGAAGAAATTAAGTGTTAAAGTTTAATCTTCCAATAACATGAAAAAAATAATAACAAAATATTAGTTTTAGATACAGTCTAAAAAAAAAATGAAATAAACTTGCATACCCTAACAAACAGAAGAGTTTTTCCTGAGTCACACAGACCAGCCAGAAGCACTGCTGTCCGACTGCTCTTTCTTGCTTGGAAAACTTTCCAAAGTACTGAAAAAAGACAAGTAATCCACTGAATAACTAAGCTATATGCATAAATAACATTGCTATCCATGAAAATATTTTGATTCATGTAATGTCTAAAACCAAAGCTACTTCACATTATGTACAGAGTTTGAACCTACTTTCCTGCCCAAAGACTAGGACAGATTGCCATCATTGATGGAGGTATGAATTCTGAATTGTAAGAACATATTCTATTGCAAAATGTCATGGCATCTGTTCTTGAACTGAAATTTAAGAGAAAATGGTTGTGCAGATTTAGTGTTAAGGTTAGGAATGCAGGAAGACAATGACCCAAAACGCCAGTCAAATTACCAAAGAATGGTTAAAGCAAAGAAAATTAAATATTCTGGAATGACCATGTCAAAATCGTGATCTTCATCCTGTATAGAAATATTGTGGAAGTGGACAGTTCATGCAAGGAGCTCCACCAACATCCTTTTGAAGATGTTCTGTGAGAAGGAATGAGCTAAAATTCCTACAAATCAACATGCAAACCTGATCAACACTTAGTTGCAGTTATTGATGCCTAAAGGTGGCATATCAGTTAAGGTTCACATATGAGACGTGGATACTTTTGTCACACAAAGATATGTAGCTCTGGATCATTTTCAAACATACAATATACAAATATGTTTTTGACTCATTGAACTGATTTATCTAGTTTTTAGTGAAGAACAGATCACATTTTATATCATATCTACGCTATGTAGAAATAGCGAACATTCAAAAAGGTTTACAAACTTTTAAGTACCATTGTAGTAGGATAGCAGTTCATTCAAAATAACATTAAACTCAATGATAAAATACACTACTTTGCCAGAATTACAAATTACAATCATCTTGTCAGAAATCAGTTAAATTAGAAATCACACTTTTCTCAATTAAATTTGTCTACTTCTCACTTTCTAAATTTGCCTACAAGCTCTCTTTCTCCTGCACTTTCATCAAATATTATAAAACCCTCACCATAAAGTCCAAAGCAATTTTTCACCAGCCTGTGGGTTGCCAGATGTGTTTTATCAGAACACTTATTTTCCTAGCCATTTTATTTTGACAGTGGAAGACTGTTTGGAGTCAATTGCCAGAACAGGGGTGGGGGGAGAATAGGTTGACAAGGAACATAGCCTTTTGCAAAACTCCCTCAAATCAGTCGATTAATAGCAGTCTTCAATGAAAAGAAGAAAGTTCAAATATAATACATTTGGGAGCAATCTACTATCCCTTCCAGACATTCCCCAAAACGTGGCAAGACGTTTCTCTACAACAGTATAGTATAATGTAGCGTTTATTGTCATTGTGTATCACATATACAACGAAACTGATCTAGCCTCTCTAGTGCAATCCATAACAGAATCTAGGGCATATTTCTTAATAACCTACCCAGTTTCTCCTCTTCATCTCCACGACAAGACCCCCTGATGAACTTCACAAAAGCCCCACTGCCACCTACCTTCAAATAATCATGCTGCACGCCAGTCTTGCAATTGTGAGTTAAAGGACCAGAGCGATGAAAGGCTCCGCGTCACTAGGAGAGCCCGGCTCACCTTCCATTCCCCGCTTTCTGCGCCGCTGGAAAGTAACTGCCGAGCAGGGCTAAGGCGCGCTGAAACTCACCCAGAACCAAGACGACGAACACGGCCACCGCCACCGAGATCAGGAGCCGGACCTGCGCCACGTCCTGGGCCGGCAGGGCCGCATCTTGGGGAGGGGGAACCCCTTCGCGCTGGGGCGTCACTTTCACACCGTTCATGCTGAGCCGCTCGACACGCGTGACAGCTTAATACGTCTAATATAGCGACGTGTCCAGCTATGGAATCATCCACTTCCGGCTTCTATAGCAGGTGGCTGGCTACTGGAGCAGAGGAACATGTTCCAAGTGATTTATGGGAACTGTAGTTCACTCATCTTCAAGTAAGAAAAAAAACAAAGAGGGGTATAATTACATTGGACTACAGCGCCCAGAATTCCTAGCGAAGAAACTTAGTGATACCGAGATACGGAAGCTTGTTCCAAATCTAAAACATGGATTTCTTGTAGGGAACAAAATCATCAGAATTTTGTAATATTATACCCAAAATCAGAGTTTGGGGATGAGCCAGATTTAAACATTCGAATGTGATTTTATTAGCCCATTTCATTCGGCATGGAAAGTGTTGGCAGATTTATAAAAACTATAGAAGATGAAACGGAGAGCATTTAAAAACGCTTTCTTAGTGCAATTGATCAGTGTCCACGCGATGATGATCTTGATCATGACTCTTGAAAAATTCGGCCGAGAATAATATTTCTGCTCAGTCAGTCATCTCGTACTCTACTGGCAGAAGCTGACGGAAATGGTTATTAAATTTTGTTTCCAACACAATAATGGGAGAGTGTTTTTATTAAGTTCAGAACAAACTGGTGTAAATCCCATACTACGTTGCTATCTCTAATTGGAGCATGTCTATTCAAACCTGAATTGAGTAATAATTTTATTTAAATAATCAAAGTGCTCTGAAGTGGTGACTTTCAGAGCTGTTTATCAGTCTGATGTTTTTTTTAAAAAAAATAGAAGTGAGGGGGAAAACATGTTTATCTAAAACGTATTGACTACAATGTTCCAATATGTCATACACTGTAATATGCAAATATTAAAGGTAGAGCACTAATCCTACATCATCTTCTTTCCTTTAATTTCTTTTTATATGCAACTAGATGAAGAAAATTGAGGAAACCCCAAAGCTTACTCAGGATTTTATGACATCTAAACCAGGGGTCCTCAAACGTTTTAAACAGGGCCAATTCATGGTCCCTCAGACTGTTAGGGGACCAGAACAGCTGGATGGGCATGGTGGCTATGTCATGTGATGGCGGGTGGGGCCAATTTAACAGTCCATTAAACAATGCACACAAATTAAACTTTAATTTCTTTTGCTCCTGGGCCTGTTTTATTTGCTTATGTTTGCAAGTTGCTCTTTTGGTTGACTTTTCTTTTTACTAGATAATTTTTTCAGTTGTTTAGGAGTCTACTGGTCCACTTCAGAAAACTCAGTTTTGCAGCAATTCTCAGCCCCAAGAAGCTTGAGAAATCTCTCTCCCTCCCTCCCTCCCTCCCTCCCCCCCTCTCTCTCTGTTTTTCTCTCTGTGTCTCTCCCTCTTTCTTTCTTTCTTTCTCTTTCTCTCTTTCCCTCTCTTTATGTCTTTCTCTCCCTCCCTCCCTTCCTCTCTCAATCTATCTAGCTCTATCTTCTAGAGGCAGGGGAGGTGAAAAACAGACCGGTTTTGCCCATTTTTTGGCCTCCTGGGTTGTCTGTGCACCCTGTTTTTCACCTCCCTCAACTCCAAAAGTATTCTGCAGACCAAAAACAGGCAAAAATGGGCCGGTTTTGCCCATTTTTTGGCCTCCTGGGGCATCTAGGCACCGTTTTTCACCTCCCCCGCCTCCAGAGTGTCTCTGCAAGCCAATATTGTTGGCCTTACCTTTCAGTTCCAGCCCAAGGGGCTAGCGAAGGTAAGTCCTGCGCTTGGCCGAAGGGTGGGCAGGGCGGGATGGGTTTGGGGGGCAACCCACAGTTATCGGGGTGGCTGAGAGGGCTAGTTCCTACACTGGGGAGGGCGCTTCCATCGGCATTGTGGGTGGGAGGGGCAGATATAGCGATAGCAGGGGCCGTATCGTATCAAGAGAGGACGTGCTCGCTATTTGCGAGCAATCACGTGCTCTGGCCCCCAATGCTCTTCTCGCTCCCCGGGTTGTTCAGACTCTCAGGCCCCGGGCCTTCGGTTGATGTTGTGCAATGCCAGGTCCATGGTAAATAAAGCCCCCCTCATTTGTGATTTAGCTCAGGAGGGGGGTGCGGACCTGGTAGGTATTACGGAAACCTGGTTGGGCCTGGAGGGGGGGTCCCCCTCGTTGAGATGTGCTCATCAGGTTTCTTTGCATTCCATAGACTGAGGTCCCAGGGGAGGGATGGGGGGGTGGCGGTTCTTGTTAAGGAAGGTCTTGTCCCAAGAGATGCCACTGTACCTCAGATAGCTGGATATGAGTCTCTCCTCGTGAAGTGGGGACATGGGAGGCAGATGGGTTTGCTGATTATGTACCTGGCTCCCTGCCACGTGTCGGCTGCCCTGCCCGAGCTGCTAAGCGTGATTGCCGAGGTGGCGGTGGAAACCCCCAGGCTTATGGTCATGGGGGATTTCAACCTGCCATCCGTCGGCGAGGTGTCCGAGGCGGCTCGGGAGTTCATGGCTTCCATGGTCAGGTCCAGGTCCACGGCCATGGACCTGACCCAATTAATTCATGAACCCACTCACACGGGAGGACACACTCTGGACTTGATTTTTGTCTCTGGTCAGTGGATGAATGATCTTGAATTAGGGGAGATAGTGATCGAGCCCCTGTCATGGTCAGATCATTCCCTCCTTAGGCTTGACTTTCTAACCGCCACACCCCACCACAGGGAGGCGGAACAGACTAGATGGTTCCGCCATAGGCACCTGATGGATCCTGATAGGTTCCAGACGGAGCTTGGGCCATTTCCTGAGGACCTGACTCATGGCTCGGCTGAAGGGCTGGTGACCATCTAGGATAGGGCAGCCGCTGACGCTTTGGACTGAGTCGTGCCTTTGCGGCCTCTGACCCATCGCCGAGCTTACCTGGCTCCTTAGTTCTCCGAGGAGCTAAGGGATATGAAGCGCCGGAAAAGATGCCTAGAGAGCAGTTGGAGGTCCAGCCGTTCCGAGTCCGACCAAACATTGGTAAGAGCTCATGTTAAGACTTACCTAGTGGCGATAAAAGCAGCAAAATGTAATTATTTTTCCGCTCTTATCGCATCAGCAGATAACCGCCCAGCCGCCCTGTTTAGGGTGACCCGCTCCCTCCTCCATCTGGGAGCACGGGAGGACCCCTTGCAGGGCCGTGCTGAGGATTTTGTCCAGTATCTGCACGATAAAATCACTCAGATTCGGGATGGCCTGGTCTCCGAATGGGTAGATACAGATGGGGTGACAGAGGCCGGTCTTGAGGATGTCATTTGGGAGGAGTTCGATCCTGTTGCTCCCAAGGATGTGGACAGAATACTGGAGCGGCTGAACGCGACCACATGTTTATTGGACCCGTGTCCCTCCTGGTTGGTGCTGGCCTCCCAGGAGGTTACACGAGGCTGGCTCCAGAGGATTATTAACACTCCTTTGAGTGAAGGTGTCTTGTCAGTTGCCTTGAAAGAGACGGTGGTGAGGCCCCTCCTCAAGAAGCCTTCTCTGCACCCAGCTGTTTTGGCTAATTATCGTCCAGTCTCCAACCTTCCCTTCTTGGCGAAGGTTGTTGAGAGTGTGGTGGCGCGTCAGTTTCCTGGGTACCTGGATGAAGCTGTCTATCTGGATCCGCTCCAGTCCGGCTTCAGGCCTGGGTACAGCACGGAAATGGCATTGGTCACGTTGGTGGATGATCTCTGGAGCGCTCGGGATAGGGGTTGCTCCTCTATCCTGGTCCTGTTAGATGTCTCAGCGGCTTTTGATACCATCGACCATGGTATCATGCTGCGCCGGCTGGAGGGGTTGGGAGTGGGGGGCACCGTTTTGCGGTGGTTCTCCTCCTATCTCTCTGACCGGTCGCAGTCGGTGTTGGCAGGGGGGCAGAGGTCGACCCCGAGGCGCCTCGCTTGCGGGGTGCCGCAAGGGTCGGTCCTTTCGCCCCTTCTGTTCAACATTTATGTGAAGCCGCTGGGCGAGATCATCCGTGACTTTGGAGTTCCATCAGTAGGCTGATGATACTCAGCTGTACATCTCCACCCCAGGCCATCCCAACGATGCCTTGGAAGTGATGTCCCGGTGCCTGGAAGCCATGCGGATCTGGATGGGGAGCAACAGGCTCCGACTCAACCCCTCCAAGACCAAGTGGCTGTGGCTTCCGGCGTCCCGATATGGCCAGTTGACGCCATCACTGGCCATTGGGGGCGAGTCATTGGCCCCCACGGATAGGGTTCGCAACTTGGGCATCCTCCTGGATGCACGGCTGTCTTTAGAGGAGCATATGACGGCCATGGCCAGGGGGGCTTTTTATCAGGCTTGCCTGATACGCCAGTTGCGTCCCTATCTGGATCGGGACTCTTTATGCACAGTCACTCAGGCACTCGTCATTTCCCACCTGGACTACTGTAATGCTCTCTACATGGGGCTCCCCTTGAGGTGCACCTGGAGGCTCCAATTGGTGCAGAATGCGGCCGCGCGGGGGATTATGGGAGCAAGGGGACGCTCCCATGAGACACCTCTCCTGCATGAGCTGCATTGGCTTCCGGTGGTTTTCCGGGTGCACTTCAAGGTGTTGGTTACCAGCTTTAAAGCGCTCCATGGCATAGGGCCTGGGTACTTGCGGGACCGCCTTCTGCCACCGATAGCCTCCCACTGGCCAGTACGCTCCCACAGAGTGTACTGGCCAGTCAGGGTGCCGTCAGCCAGGCAATGTCGGCTGGCGACACCCAGGGGGAGAGCATTCTCTGTGGCAGCACCAGCCCTCTGGAACGATTTGCCCCCTGAGATCCGTATGATACCTGATCTCCAGGCTTTTTGCCATGCCCTAAAAACTTTCTTATTTTGTCAAGCTAGGCTGGCATAACCCCCCCCCCCCTTTTAGTTTTTAAATTGTCTATGGGTTTTAAATTTTAAATTGCCTATTGGTTTTTTAAATTTTCTGGGCCAAAAATTGTTTAATTCTTTTACAAATTTTAAATTTTGTATTGAAGTGTTTTTTATTCTTGGCTGTGCACCGCTCTGAGTCCACTAGGAGAAGGGCGGTATATAAATTTAATAAACTAAACTAAACTAAACCACCTTCTGCCACCAATAGCCTCCCACCGGCCAGTGCGCTCCCACAGAGAGGGACTCCTCAGGGTCCCAGTGCCATCAGCCAGGCAATGTCGGCTGATGGCACCCTGAAGGATATCAGATCTCCGGGCCTTTCGCTGTGCCCTAAAAACTTTTCTTTTCCATCAAGCAGGGCTGGCATAATGCCCCCCCCCTTTTTTTTAACCTTTTAAAACCTTTTTTAGCTTTTAAAGTGTCAATGGGTTTTAGGTTGGGATGTTTTAAATTTTTGGGCCAAAGTTGTGTAATTCTTTTTAAAAAATTTAGATTTTGTATTGGTATATTTTTAGTCTTGGCTGTTCACCGCCCTGAGTCCAACAGGAGAAGGGCGGTATATAAATTGAATAAATAAATAAATAAATAAATAAATAAATAAATAAATAAATAAATAAATAAATAAATAAATAAATAAATAAAGTGGGGGCTGCTTTCCAATAGCATGTTTCTCTTTTAGGGAAATATAATATTCTGTCTTTTATAATATTTCCCGAAATATTTCATTCTTCCAGGAGAGGGGTGGGTGCTAACTTTCTACATGCCTTGCAGAGCAGGCTAGGCAAATAGCCAACACTAGCAATGTGTACCTGTTTATTCACTCCATTAATCAATTTCTCTCTAATGAAAATAAATACAAATGCATGGTGTGTCCTTCCCCTCACCCTCCTATTTTCCCTCCTTTCCAATTGTCCTTATTCACTTTTGGCTGTTCAGATATCTGGTAACATTAGTGCACCCCCTCCTCAAAAAGCTGTCCTTGAATCCAACAGTTTTCAACAACCACCAACCAGTTTTCTGTCATCCCTTTTTGGAAAAGTTTGTTTAGCTGCTAGTCAGTCTGCAGCTGATTAGGACCCTGGAGGAAATGGATTATCTAGAGTAGGCCCATTTCAGTGCAGGACTGGCACACTTCGGGTGTAATAATGGGACCCTAAAAGTATACCTTTTCTGCAGCAGTGCTTGCCCTCTGGAATTAGGTTTCCTCCAGTATCTGGATGGCCTCACTCTAATGTTTTTTAGAAGAGCCATGAAGATAGTATCAGTAGTAATAAGTAGCTTGGGTGCAATCCCAAAACATCTGGAGCATCACTTGAACACCATTGACATTGATAAAATCACCACCTGTCAATTGAAAAAGGCAGTTATACTTGAAACAGCTTACATCTTGCAATGGTACTTTCAGCACTATCAAACAGCTGTCTATACCAGGTCCTAGGGAATCACTCGGTAAGTGGATAAAAATACCAAATCCAATTTAAACTGACTAAATAATGAACCATCACAATTAATAATCATAAGCAATTATTATGGTTGGTTGCATAGTCAGCAAGATGGCATTATTACCCACCTACTGACTCCTTTCAAAGGATTTAGGATAAGCCATTGTTGTTTGATATTTTAAACATATTGTTACAGAGTGAAAGCTGTTCCAAATAAAGTTGTCTTACTATTATTTGTTATTATTATTTGTGTCCAAGGAATTATTTTTAGCCTTGATAGACGATGACACAAAATGCTAATATATGAAGGCAAGCTATTAAAATAAAGAATGATAATAAACAGAAATTGAACTGTAGATGTTAATTCTCTTTATTTTTTGCACTAGTGATTCTACAGAGTTACAAAGCCAATATGGAAAGTTTAACAGATTGTTGGTATTAAAGAAGAATAAAGTAAGTACAGTAGACTTTTGTCAACTTTGGGCAAGTAAGTATGAAGCATCCATTTTATTTCACTGCAAGAACTTGATATTCACCAGTCATGACTGTGGAAGGTGCAGACCTTAAGAAGTTCTATCACAAGAAAACAGAAAAAAAGTAAGAATTAGGAAGACAGAACTAAATAAATTGTTCTACAATACTGCAGAGTGGCCCACAAACTCTTTAATCTTTAGGAAATGTAGTTAGAATCTTTTGCTGTATTGACTATTCCAGCCCCAGCTTGAATCTCTGCTGTCCCTAAATACCTAGAGCTTGTCAGGTTGGGAAGGCTGAAGTATGGCATCTCTTAAAACACAACTCGTGTGAAATGGGGGGGGAGGGGGAGCATAAAAATATCTAACCACTTGATTTTTATCTAACCATGTGTTTAATTTCACATTCCTTTACAAATTGTTGGGAGCATGGAAAGAAAAGAGACATATTCTATACATAATGAGACTGAAAAAGACCTTCCAAAAGTGCATATTCTACTCTGCACCATTAAAATATCATCACCGTAACTGTTTTACATTATTCCTTAGTAGTGTTAGTTCTATTAATTTTTTTTAAAAAAACAACAGCCCTGCTCCAATAGGCTTCTTCTCCTTTATTTCTGAAGAACAGTTAAAAACTCCTTTATCTTTAACAGAACAGTTAAAAACTGAACAAAAAAAACCTTTATTTAGTATTTATATACAGCTTCACTGCTTAACAGTCCTCTCTAAGCAGTTTACAGAGTCAGTTATATTGCGCCCAATACCTGGTGAGATTCAAACTGCCAAATTGCAGGTAGCCAGCAGTCAGCAGAAATAGCCTGCAGTACTGCATTCTAACCACTGCACCACTGTGGCTCTCTTATATCACCTTTACACCAGAAACAGTAGTGATATATACTGCAATGAAGAAAACAACATGCCCAGAGCTCTGATCTATTTTTCTACAGAACCATTTACCATACATTTAAAATATCTTTTCAATGTAACCTATTACATTGAAAATATTCAATTTTCCCTTTATCTCATCCTTTGAATGTGCTTTATATCAAAAAGATCTAGTCCAAAGGTGTTATAAGCCTTCTTTTTAAATTATCTCTAAAAATAGAGAAAAGATATTCAAATGATGGTGCAGATATTTATCAGTTGGATTTTCATCCTGCCTTTCTTACAGTACTTTATAATTCACTTAAGGTAGTGAACATATACTCCCCACTTCTCCTATTTTCCTCACAACAACTCTGGGAAGTGGGTTGGGCTGAGACAGAGAGCAACTGACCCAAAGTCACCCAGCTAGCTATTATGCCTAAGGCAGAACAAGAATTCACAAATCCCAGTATAACCTCTTGACTTAATCAATTTGCAAGATGAAATGTCAAGCCTAAAAATTCACTTACAGAAGCTCTGGTCCTACAGAGTAATGACATTTGGTGTATTTGGTACCATACAAAAAGAACCGGAAAAACCATTTGGACAGAATAGGATGAACAAATTATCAAGTCATCAGCTGCAAAAAGTTGCGGTGTTTGGAAATATAGTATATTATAATATTTTTTACAAGCCTAGATGTTTATGAAGGATCAGATAGTTCCAAATCTAGTCTGAGCTATCTGGTAGACTGCTTGTAAATTAGTATTAATGTTACTTTGTGTCATTCATTTACATATTTAGTTTTTAAGTTAAATTACAATAACAAGCTTGTGTGTGTATATATACGTGCCTTGAAGTCATTCTTGACTGCTGGCAACTGTCTGGATTATTCCCTACAATTTTCTTGGCAAGATTTTCAGACGTGGCTTGCCATTACCTTCTGCCTGGGGTTGAGAGAGAATTGGTCCAAGGTCACCCAACTGGCTCCATGCCTAAGGTGTAGCTAAAACTCATGGTTTTCTGGTTTTTAGCCTGATGCCTTAACCTCTAGACCAAACTAGAAGTATAAAACTATATTGTTTGTGATTGGAAACATAAACATTGCCAAAACAAGGTACCGTGTTAGTTAGAATCTAGCAGTGTCTGGAGATGGCCTCCTGCATTTTATTTTACATTCTGTCAGAGTTGCATTTATAACCTGTTTGAAATGAAATTTCTACCACTGAAATGGATGAATGCCATTCATCTGAATCTAAGATTGTTACCTGAAGTTGAACATTTGGAGAATCCTTCAAGAGACTGCAGATATTCCTGCCCAAGGTATTGCTCAAAGGTTTTTTCATTTGGAACAGCTAAGCATTCTGTGCCATCTTTGAACAAGCTATCTTTGGATTCAGATTGGAACATCTGGAAGATATCTTTCTGTGTTCCCTGTTTTCCAAATAGAATCTGTAAAAATCAACAAAAACAGGATTTCAGTAGTTATCATAATATTTAATAAATACGGTTGTTTCCAGTGAATGCATAACATTTCTTCTTTTTGGTACTATTTCTAACAGGCACAAATAAAAAGTACTATTTGATACTTTTTATTTGTGCCTGTTATTTCTGAAGGAATTTTATTATCGGAATGCTTCTCACAGGCAACTCATTACAGGACAACTCACCAGGGCCAACTCGCCATGAGACAAGAGTTATACTAATATCAAAGAAACGGTGGGATAGAATCATTAAGTAAAAGAATACAAAGAGAGGGACAAATTGAAATGTGATTGACAAAAATTAAAATCATTTTTAATTATTTCAAATAACTAAGTTGAATTTTTGAATTGTCCCATGGCAAATTTGTCCCGTGGTGAATTGGCCATGGCAAATTGGCTACGGTGCATTGGCCTATCAGAGCTGATACACATCTCCCCCATGTATATATGTTATATAACTTTACTATTAAACATAACAATCTCAATTCGGAGCTTACCTGTTGCGCAAGTGCCACCTTTTTAACTGCTTCTGCTCGTTCAGGTCTTGACACCACTGCATGATTGCAGACTTGGGCCAAATGGCATCTTTCATATTCATTATGAGGACAACGTTCACCATTTAGGTTCAGAAGTACAAAATCAGAAGAAGTTACACCACTTGCCCAAGCAGGTCTATTCTCTCCTATAAAAAATGATTAAAATTATTAACAACAATAAGGATTCCCTGTACCACTATGCATTTATTTTCCTTATTATCCCTACTCCATGGAAAGGGAAGATAGGACTGCCCCCCATGCCCCCCCAGCTGCCCCCCCATGCCATTTTGCATCCCACTGGCAATACAGTCTATATGACAACATAGTAGTTTCAAAGTTCTTTGGAGTAGTGTGTATTCATGACATTTTGTCAGCATGTTCATATTTATTTATTTTTGAATTAGCATATGGCATATCATACATGGAAATAATATATATATCTACATGCAAGGGCTATAGTATGCAGGAAAATGGAAATGTGTAGGCACTACAGAGGGGTGGATGCATGCTGCAGAATGCAGGTGGCGCAACGACAAGTGCTATGGACATGCCCTATGGAGTCCGGGCAGGATGGATGATGTTACAAAGTGTTGGTGGGTTAGCAGCCACCGTGGAGTGCAGATAGGTGGTATGGGCAGATGCCCACTACTAAGAGCAAGTTGGTAAACACATATTATGGAATAGTGGATCCCCATGCCACCCAGGGGTGGGAGAGTGGGAGAAGTGGCAGGAGTGACTGGGGACCTCCTGCCAGCTTCCACATTGACTTTGCTTTGTGGGAAGCCAGCAGGGAAAGTCACAAATAGTGATCATGTGGCTACGGGCACTTTAGCTATTGTAAGAGTGAGCAGTTTGCCAAGCACCTGAATCATGATTGTGAGGACTTTGAGGCTGATGCTTGAATCTTCTTCATCACCAAACAGTTGCTGAACATGTGGTTACTAAGCAAAGACTACCTGTACTGTTTTCTTTTCCATGAACTTATTAAAATTAATCTGATCCTTCAAACTGAATTATTTATTTATTTAGCGTATGGCTGGTCACACACAGTATTAAAACACTTCATTTTTACAGGTTAAAAACAATAAAAACGATTTTAAAAAGCAGTAAGAAAACTTAAAAGGAAAATAGAAATAACATTTCAAAGTTTAATGTTGAGTTTGGAGATCAAATTCAAACTGAAAATTCAAGGGGAGACAAAGTATTTGAGGCATGTAGCAATGCGAGATCTTTCTTTTTTCTGTGCTGCTCTAAGAGTTCCAAGAACACAGATGCTTGGATTTTCTGCCTGAATGCCCCCAAATCACTAGGCCAACCTTAGTATTCTGCATCTTGACTTGAATAGGCGGATTCAACTTTATCTGGTACAACTCCAGCACAAAATGAGCTTTCCAGTATTCTTATTCTGCTGGATGATGCTTTCTAATGCAATATGATCCCAGATCACAGTTAATTTATCTTATAAACATTATAATTATATTATAACCATTTTATTATAATAAATATTATATTATATTATATTATATTATATTATATTATATTATATTATATTATATTATATTATATTATATTATATTATATTATATTATATTATATTATATTATATTATATTATATTCTTGCCTTGCCTTGCCTTGCCTTGCCTTGCCTTGCCTTGCCTTGCCTTGCTTTACATTATTATTATAACCATTCTTTTGATTATGACTGACAAACTTCATCAGTCTACTATTTCTCAACTATCAACTATCATAAATAAGATGATCAACAGTTATATATTTATTCGTATGATTCCATACCTCCTGTGACCTCAGTGATGGTGGTATGTTTAACAAAAGCTACGTCTCCTGCTTCAATCAAGCATCTGAAAAATACAACCAAAGAAAAGGGCAAGTGGCACATTTCTTGCCTTACATAGGTTTCTCATCTGAAAAATTATTCAAAAATAATTAAAAACAAATATTTCTGCACTGTTTACATTGTGTTTTAATTTGAAATTAAGAAAAATTATAAATTGTTGTGAATTGAAAAAGTTCTCTCCTGTTTATCATATTATATTAATATGCTTCAGATTACTTTTTACGTTAATATAAAACAAAAACTTTTAAAAGCTACATATAATGACAGAATAACATGCTTATATTGTGGAATAACAGTGATCATTTTACCACTAGGTGGGGTAGTAATTGCATCTAAAGAGGACTTCCAATCTAGTTTCAATATCAAGGCTTTGCCTAGTGTGTGTGTTACAATACTTGTAATAACAATAAAAAAATATATAATAAGAACGTTCATAGGATCCTGTGCAGAGCCTCCACTGACTGATCACAATCAAATTTAAAGGAAGATTCCGGTAGACAGAATCTTGCTTCAAGAGTACACTGCAGAATCTTGTATCTTCACAGGATTCTCAGTCCTAGGCATTACTTAAAATAATATACCATTTCAGACCAATTATTGTTTTAACAGCTGCATTTCCCTATAGTAATAAAATAAAATTAAAAAAGGAATATTTTTAAAATTGAGTGGTAGAGTGACAAATTAAGGCAATATACACTATGGTTTGGAATTGATGCCGTATAAGATTTCCTGTGGAAGGATTTAGGAAATGCTTTGATAATTCTGAAACCTCATTTACTCATTTGTATTTATTACCTTGATTAATTAGACTTTTTAATTCACACAAATATATAACAGAATAAGAGAGTTGGAAGTGACTTTAGAGGTCTTCTACTCCAATCTCCTGCTCAGACAGGAAACCCTATCTCATTTCAGACCAATGGTTGTCCAATCTCTTCTTAAAAACTTCCAGTTCACAACTTCCGGAGTTGTGTCCTTTGTTCCACTGTTTAATTGTTCTAACTGTCAGGAACGTTCTCCTTAGTTCTAGATTGGTTCTGTCCTTGATTAGTTTCCATCCATTGCTTCTTGTCCTGCCTTCAGGTGGTTTGGAGAATAGGTTGACTCCCTCTTCTTTGTGGCAATCCTTTAGATCCTGAAACACTGCTGTCTCATGTCACCTCTAGTCCTTCTTTTCATTAAAGAAGACATATCCAATTCCAGAAACTGTTCTTTACATGTTTAGCCTCCGGTCCCCTAATCATCTTTGTTGCTCTTCTCTGCACTATTTCTAGAGCCTGTTGTGGCCCACCAGTGGCCTGCACAGATCGTGGCTGATCCCGATGACGAGGAGGCTGGTGTGTCACGCCAGCAGCCTGCGCAGCCGGCGCTCGCGTCAGACAGCGAGGAGGCCGAAGAGGATGTGATGCCAGAGGCAGAGACTCAGCCAGGGCCTTCAAAACCTCCAGAGGCTCCTTCCAGTGGAAAGAGCAAAGTGGAGGAGCCTCTCCTCAATGCTTGGGCATGCAGGGCTGCCAAAAGGCAGGAGTGGCTACTCAGGAGAAGGAGGTCTACTCGAGAGTAGGGCTTGAGGATAATTGGCCACTCCCTTAGCCTATTTAAGTCACACGCAGCTAGTGCTTTCTTGCTAGAAACAACGTCTCATTACTCCAGAGCATTTTGGAGAGCGAGCGACTTTTCATATCTGGTTTTCTGGGCTGGTTGCCAACCTTTGTCGGACTTTGTTCTTAGTAACTTTGATAAGGACCCTTTGCACGGGAAGCCTGCATTCTTGAAAGGGGTTTGTTTGGAATTAAACAGTGTTTGCGAAGCTTGGTGTGTGTCACATTCTCTGGGAATCCGAAGCTGGGGCAGAACAGAGCCTAAGAACACACATAACACATAAATTTTATTATAGGCTAACATCTACAGGAAGGAATCCTGAACTGGAGATGGAAAATGAGGAATAATCAAGATGTGTCTTCTCATTCATCTATCATATTCCAAGGAACAGCAACCTACCGAAGAGCACCAGTATACCCATAGTATATTTCATTGCTGTTAGATTTACATTTGTATTTCTGAGACAGGCCACTGTCACCACCACTGCCTTTGCACAGTTTGCACAATGTAGACTCAAGAGGTGCACCTGGAGCACAGCTTTCTCTGAAGAATGTATCTAGCATGGGATCAGAGAACAAACATTTTAATACTTTTGTTTAAAATTCTTATAACATACTCCAATTGGTTGTCTACCAAATATGTTGGATTTTAGTTTGCATAGTCCTCAGAAAGCATGGTAAGTGCATCAGATTGGAGAATCTAGGTCTAGCAATCCTGTAGTTGTAATAAAGCTAAATATTGACAACTAGATCTACAAAATCTGGACTCAAATCCAAAATGTTATTATTGGGAAGCATGGCCAGCTTAAAAATGTCAACTTCAGAATTCTGGCTTTTCAAAATATGTAACTGACTATCACATTACAAATTAAGGAAATACCAACAGCAGAGTTACTTAAGAGGAACTGATGAATACACAGAATTTGCTCTCAGTCATATTAGGTTAACAGAAAAAACTCTGCTGCTACTTGATACAATTCATTTTCAAAGAATGACCGGGTCCAATAAAGAGATCAGTTCCAGAGGTGATAAGGTTTACCAGTTTACCTTCTGGAAAAAGTGCATTTTGTGATTGGTAATGTTAAAAAAGATAGCCATATAAAAAATATAAGCAACCATATGGACATAAAGCCACTCACCAAGGTTACAGCTAAGATTATTCTGATTGTTAATGAGGCCCATGGGAATAATCCAGCCAGCAGTTCTACCAACACCGGTATGACAGGAGGTCTTTCCTCTCAGATTGGTCCAGTTGATGTCAGTGTCACGTTTCTTAGCAACAGCTACAGCAATATAGCCTTTAGGTAGAAAACAAGAAGCAGATTCAGCATTTTTCCACTGACAATTCAAATAACCTCACAGAAGGTAGGCATGGTCCAGTGACTCCTTCGCATCTTTTGCAAACATTTGAAGAGAAAAGAGTTCACATGTGTATAGGAAAACTAAGTACAGGTAGACCTCAACTTACAACTGTTCATTTAGTGACCATTCAAAGTTACAACGGCACTTTGAAAAAAGTGAGATAAGACTGTATTTCACGCTTATGACCGTTGCGGGGTCTCCATTGTCACAAGATCAAAATTTAACGCTTGGCAACTGACTCATGTTTATGACAGTTGCAGCCTCCTGGGATCACGTGAGCCCCCTTTTGCGACCTTCTGACAAGCTAAGTCAATGGGGAAGCCAGATTCATTTAACGACCATGTTACTAACTTAACAACTGCAATGATTCACTTAACAACTGCAGCAGGAAAGGTCCTAAAATGGGGCAAAATTCAATTAACAACTGTCTCAGCAACAAAAATTTTGGGCCCAGCTGGGGTCATAAGTTGAGGACTAACTATATTTTGGGTCATAAATTGAGGACTATCTGTATTTTGTCCAAAAAGAGGAATTTTCTTCAACGGATTAGGAAGATAGGTACAGAAAGATTTGACCAAGTTTTAAATTGCCAAATAAAGGCTTAGATGCTTGCAGATCGCTTAAGTGGCAATATATTCACCATAATTACCTACCTTTTACAATTTTTGTGGGCTCGACGCAGGCAGAAGAATCTTCAGCTGGAAAAAATAAAAGTAAAAATAGGATTTAGAGAATTCACTTCAAGCTCAAGCACATTCCATTTTCATCTACCTTTGTCTGGACTACAGGAAAGGTGTCTTGTACACATAGACCTAAAAGCAGATAATGCCAAGCATATTTGCAAAATAAAGCACACCATTATGGAGTGCAAGACAACTAAACTCAAGACATAATGTCTATAATCTAGGACTGATGATGCTGGTGAGATGGACTCAATTTCTATTCATCCTCTTACAGTTTTGCAATGGGCCATGCATATCACTCTTTGGGGATGAGATAAAAGTATTAGATCACTTGGCGAACATGACAATGAAAAGGAGGAAATGATCCAAAAACAGTAGGGATGACTGAGGTGACTTGGAACAGATTTTCTTCCCTTCAGATCAGATGCCTGAACACCTATGTTTTTCTTAGTCTAAAGCACAGAGCTAAAATGGCATGCCATCAGAAGTCATTTTCATGCACATAGTTGTGGCTATTACTCTGAGGGCTGTGGGACTGCTTTGAAGACTATATGCTGGGAGACTAGTAGACTCTGTTATGCAGTTGGATGGCCACATGGAGACAAACTACTGGAATACATGGGCCAGAGTCCTATACAACAGCTATTGATCTACTGAGTTCATACTTACGAGGGATTTCTGTCAATATTGGGACAAGGCCACATTTTCCAGCAGTGTAGATATGCCCGCCATCCAAGGTAATGGCATCAGCTTCTCTTTTCTGCAAAGATCAATGTATTTTATATCAGCAAACACATTTCCTAATATTACAGGTTACAATTCTAGTCAAAATAAAATAAACAGAGAAAAATAATGGAGAGAGGCTCCAAACAGAGGAGATAAAAGTTAAACGGACCACTGAGTATGTTCCCTGGGAACAAAATGGCACTGGTATTGAGGGCAGAGTCATCACAGTAAGTGCAGAGGTAAATCATGAATAGAAGCATCAACTGTCCTCATACTGGTAATCTTTAACTATTTTAATCATTCCCAGCTTAGAATTATAGAATTCTATAATTCTAGGGGTTATAATTCAACATATCTGTAGAATCTCATGGTGGGAAACACCACACTACACATTCAGTGCATTGTTGCATAGGCCCCTTGCCCAATATAAAAAACTCATAACATGGGATTCCTTGGATATATTCAATTAACATGCACCAGCAAAATCACAAACTTCTTGTTTATTTTACTAATGTCTTTTTCATGGATTGTACCTAGTACCCTGGTTTTTTAAAATATTTTTTCAACTAACGTGCCTGGACTCGGTCACTATTTTCATGTGAAAAGGTATGTGGAAACTTCAAACACTTACTATGATCTTGATAAGGCAATCTTCCGTAGTTTCTGCAACAGCACATTCAACGGCACCATTGCTCTGTGCACTCCACACATCACATTTTTTCTGTTCAGCCTTGCCCACTGCACACCACACAATTCTTTCTGTGGTATCAGGATCTGAATCGGGTCTCTCTAAAGGACAAGAAATACCTTGGTTAACCAAGTATTCAGATTCCTCAGAATATTGCAAACTAATTGCTGGTAAACAGAGACCACTGATAAAAGAACCACTGTAAGCTTCAGTGTACCATCTTTATGCTCCAGACTCAAATAGAGCGGAATGGAGCAACTCGCTGCAGGAAACTCGCCACAGCCAAATCACCACATCAACTCGCCACAACCAACTCACTACAGGAGAACTCACTGCAGGACAATTCAACAATTCAATTTAATTATTTAAAATAGTTTAAAAAATATATTAGTGTTTTTCATTCCCTCCTTTGGCATCCTTATTTAATGATCCTGTTACACTATTTCTTTGACATTAGTGTAACTCTTGTCCGGCGACAAGTTGTCCAGTGGCTAGTTGGGTATGACAAGTTGTTGTACACCTGGTTATTTTTTATTATCTGTTCACTATATGTGAAATCACAACTGCCAGTTCTTTAGCTGTTGTTGGCTTTATATGCTCTGATTTCTTTCCAAGGACCTAGGTTGCTATAATGTATTGATTTTTCAATTCTGCCTTGGTTCTTAATCTTACTATATTATTATTGTATAAATAATGATATTCAACTGTCTTGATTTTTATAAGGAAAATCAGAAAAACAGAATTGAGAGGGGAAAAAACACAAAAAAATGTCCTTTAGAGGCTTTTGTTCTAGAACACTAGTATCCAAGATACTTAAAGGGTCAGTTAGCCATTTTAGAAAAATAGTAGAAATTAAATTTATATGACCCAATTAAAACATAGCTGCACTAAGAAAAACTTTAGACTCTGTTATTGTATGCTTGAACTTTACATGGTTTGCTATTTTATTTAGCATGGAAAGGTTTCTGTTCTAGCTCCCAGATAATCCAAAACTGCCTGGCTGCTGCTGGTACAACATTTCTACCTCAGGTCAGTTGAAAAATTGTTGTTTATCTAGCATATGTCAACTTGGAAAAAGGATCAAACGGTATACCACTGTACTTTTAAAAAGAGCCAGGAAACTGAAATAGGTACTTAGCAAAAGAAAAAAAAAGAGCTTATATATTGTATGTGCATTTTGATGCTTTAACCTTGTACAAGTAGTCCTTGACTTACTACCACAATTGAGCCCAACATTTCTGTTGTTAAGTGAGACATTTGTTAAATGAGTTTTGCCTCATTTTACAACCTTTCCTGCCACAGTTGTTAAATGAATCTCTGCAGTTGATTACTTAGTAACCCAGTTGTTAAGTGAATCTGGCTTCCCCATTGACTTTGCTTGTCAGAAGGTCGCAAAATGGGACATAATAAAAGGGTCATAAATATGAACCAGTTGCCAAGCATCTGAATTTTGATCATGTGACCGTGGGGATGCTGCAAAGGTGGCAACTGTGAAAAACGGTCATAAATAACTCTCTCTCACACACACACACACACACACAGACACACACACACACACACGCACACACAGTTGGTTTTTGCAATCAAACTAGCATTTAATGCCTACAAAGCCTTTTTCCCATCTGCCTGGAACTCATTCCAGAATATGAGATAAAATAGGGACTGTGATTTATTGCTGTAAAAGTTTTTCCTCTTGATTTTTAAGGAGAAATCTGGGTCTACTGTTGTGGCTTGTTGGCCGCCAGTCTCTCCAACAGCCGAATTGGAGGAGGAGGAGGCATAGGCAGCAAGACAACCATAGATCCAAGGGGGAAGAGGGAATGGAGCTTGAGATGGACAGAGACAGAGGCGGACCCTGGGCCGTCCATCAGCCCTCAGATGGAGAGTCAACAGTTCCCAGGTCTGGAGGTGACTGATGAGGAAGGGGAGGAACAGCTGAGTCCAGTGCCTGACGCACAGATGCGCAGAAGACAGAGAAGAGAGAACAGTGGAAATCTGTGGGTCGATCCTTGAAAGGAAGAGCCACTGCTGCTAACAAAGTCCCACCCTAGCTCTGGGGATAAAAGGAAGGGGGCAGAGATGAATAGATGTGGCAGACAACTATTCATCTTCCAGCCAGATGGACTTGTTAGCCTGTGTTGAGAGAGATACTTTTTGCTGTGGTCTCCGGCACTCCTAATAAAGGAATCTTTGAGTTAACTTCATAGGGTTTTTGTGTTTGCAGAGCTGAATCAGAATATCTACACTGACTTTTGCTCCCAGATCCTATTGCTTATTGTTTGCTATTATTATCCTTTTTATTACTTCAATGCTGCCCTCATCTAGCCAAACAGAATAAAACATGAGTCTTAGTCACAAACAATTTGGACCTAATCCCATTATAACAAGGGTATAAAAGTTTCTACTTTGAAAAAAGTTTTTCCCCATCACCGAAATTTTAGAAGCAGTCAACAGACTGAATTGCAATTAAGCTAGTATTGCTGATAGCAAGTGAACTAATTATTATTTTTCTACGTTTTCTAATGCCTCGTTTTCAATGCCTGGTGTTCATCACTGTGACTTCATAATGCATAACGAGTCCTGCCCTGTTTACCTCTTTTGAGACTCTGAATTGCAGCACAGTACTTAGGACCTAGGTAAAGTTCAGCATCTGCTAGTTCAGGCACTTGAGTAAGACCAACCGCGCTATCCTTAAACAGGAGATCTTTGCCAGAGTCATGAGGAGATTTAAAAAGTTGGCATCTTGTTTGCTTTTGCTTCATCTGTTCCTAAAATAAGAGAAAAATGAATCAAAGAAGAATGAGATGAGATGGAATATGAAAATTTACGGAATATTTATTTTATTTATTCAATTTGTATAGCTGCACATCTCACTTTTACATGACTTGCAATAAAACAAAAACGCAGAATACGTAATATAAAACAAAAATAAAAACCCATAGCAGCTGGGTGTGATCTAACATCATCCATATAACTAGGAGATCAGCTTTAATCCACACTCAGGGCCCCAGGCTCAAGCGCAAAGCCACGTTTTCAAGACCTCAAAAAAGGTCAACGGGGATGGGGTCAATCTAATCTCAGAGAGGATGATGCTCCAATGGACAAATGCCAGGCCACACTTCCTGTCTGATAGCACTCAAAGCGTACTTTCTGTCAAATCAGATAGGACTGAAAGAGACAATTGGGGAAAGGTGATCCTGTATATAGCTCAGTCCAAAGTCACAAAGGGTTTTAAATTGATAACCAGCACTTTGAATTCCACCCGAAAACATATCAGAAGCCAATGCAGTTTACAGAGCAGTGGTGTTACATGTGCCAAGTAACTGGTACCAATAACTGTCTTCATTGCCATGTTTGTACCAGTTAAAGCTTTCAAATACTCTTCAAGATCAGCCCCACATAAAGTGCATTACAATAGTCCATTATTGGGGATCACAAGGCATGAGTTACTGTGAGCAGGGCCTCCTCCACCCTTTGAGGGAACAGAGAGAAGTTAGGAAGAACAAAGAATCTTGAATAATGAAACCGCATGAAAAATTCAGGAGCTACATTGCAGATAGGAAGTTTGGGAGAAGACTATTGCAGTGTGAACAAACTCAGAATTAAATTCAGAAGTTTTTTCTAAACCAGAGCCCCCAATTGAAACAGGAAAGGGAATGGTAGTAATTTTGGCTTTATCTTAACCAAAATATTCTGTGATCCACCCACCCCTCTTTCCTTGCATATAATTCTGTTCCAATTCTCTTCGTTCAACTGATTTATAGAATAAAGGGAAGACCTTTTAAAACCAGAAAACACTATCAGGAGTTAAAAATATCAATTCTTTTTTTCCCCTCCCTGTTATTTTCCAATTTCTCTTTCCTTGGTAGCTTTAATGTTTCAATTATTTACTACCCCCAATTTATCTGAACAATCTTCCACACTATACTATTATTATTCAAATATCACTCTGTCTTATTCATGAAATGTTATGGGAGAGAGAGGAGATGAAAACTTTCACCTGTAATTCTTTTATATTTCCTCACAATTTAGTTCATTTACAAAAACCAAATGGAATCAATGCACTGTCCTTTAACTGAAACCTGTAGGAACTACCCATCTGAAGACATTTGGACTTCTTTGGGTAAATCTGCTTGGGAATTTAAGCATACTTTTGACTTGGCAGCAGTTTAATACCTTTTCCTTTAAAAGGCAGTGGCAAAATTGTTATTTTCAGCCTTTAGTATAAAGAGTGAAAGTTTATATTCATTGTCCATTTGGCTGATTTCTTTGTACGGAGCAACATAAAGTATCAGTTCCTCCATGAAACTATCACAATGATCTCATTATTGATTTTACTAATGGGTCAGGCAAATTTCCACTTATATGAAAATTATGAACCATTGCTGTCTGCCAAAATAACTTATGTTCTCTATCTGGCTGTGGTAAAAATGGCTCACAGTACCAGCTCATGAACAATGTAAAAGAATATTATTTTGTTCTTTTTAAAATGAACTTTGTAGTGTACAAATCAGTCAAAACAGCTTTATCTGTGGCATTCCCTTTTCAAGTTAACATTTTCCTACTAGTAGCTTTAATACATTAGTTTCCTTTTAGTTCTTCATAAAATTGAGACATTTGTGATATTTATTTTTCATCTCTATTTTATAAAAAAAGGAAAACTTGATAAATACCAGTGCATAAGAGAGGAGTGTCCAGATTTTATCTGCCCGACCATCAACAGATCGTGTCACCACAGCATGAGCTGACACTCTAGCCCAGTTACAGGATTCATATTCTTCAATAGGCTTTCTGGAGCCATCATAACAAAGTAACTCATACTTGCTTCTTTCTTCTGCACTATCAGCTGTGGAGAATAAAAGGCAACAATGAGTGTAAGAAAACAAAGTAGACTCCATCATGTTGTTGTTTATTAAACGTGTATGTCACTTGAATTATTTTTTAAAAAGTAATAATTATTTCAAAGATGAAAAACAAAGACAATGGAAAAGACAAAAAGCAAAAAGAAGGGTAGGGATGCCAGAGTAACAACATTTTAGAAATTCTCATGAAAGGTCTGGGTGAAGAGCCAAATCTTCAGACTCCTTTAAAACTCAAATAGGGTGAGGACCACATTTAGATCCTGGAAGGAAGGGGACCCCTCATTCCAAAGGGTAGGAACTGCAACAGAGAAGGTATGTTTCTGGGATGCTGATAGATAAAATTGCTTAACTGAAGGAACAAAGAGTGCACCAAACTTGCCAAATTGAATTGGGAGACAGGTGGTCTCTCAAGTAATTATGGGAGAGAACGAATCCTTTGGTATGGGAGAGAGGAAATCCTTAACTACCTATGCCAGGGTTGTCAAACTTGCAGCCTGTGGGCCAGATGAGTCACACACTGGCCACACCCACACCCGATTTAGTGAAGTGGGGGAAAGTTGCAATATGTCACATGATAACGCTGTGACAACGCGAATTTAACACCCCTGCCCTATGCCATATAAGGCTTTATAGGTAACAACTAGATCCTTAAATGACATCTGAAAACAAACTGGAAATCAGTGCAGCTTTGAAGTGGAGGTGTTACTTCAGTTCTTGCTGCTGCATTCTAGACTCATTGAAACTTCCAGGTGGTTTTCAAGGAATCCCCACTGCAATGCAACTATTATATGATCAAAAGTGGAAGGGAAGGGAAAGAATAATTGGTGAAGATGATGAACATTCAGACGTGGCTAAATTAACCATTTTGATTAGAGAAAAAAATATATCACCAGATAAACCTGTGCAAAGACCTTTCAGTATGTTATTGAACAATAGCTATGAATCCAGGAAGGCCCTTAAGTTATGCACCATCGTTGAATAGAAAATTGCAGTTCCATGAAAGATCAGAGATAAAATATCTGCAGATGTGGGTGGCCAAACAGCCACAGCCATTCAGTCTTGATAGAACCAAGTCATTTCCTCCCTATCCAAACCTTCATAATCCCCAGGCTCCAGGACAGAAATTCAGCAGGTTTCTTTGGTTGACCAGGTTTGAAATATATATTTGAATCTTACTGACATATTGATGATACCAAACCAAAACTGATGGATGATCTCACCAAGTGGCTTCATGTTGATGTTGAAAAGAAGGGAAGAGAGAATAGAACCCTACAAAACCAAACACAGGAGAGGTCTAGGACCCCTACCCTCAACTAAAATTAATTGGAACTGGCTCTGGAGAAAGGAATAGAACCACCAAAAAGCAGTGCCTCAACCCCCTAACCAACAGAATTGTGTCAGTAGGATACCATGATTGAAAGTTCAAGGAACACAAGCATGATGTATCACCACCATCCTAGTTCTGCTACAGATAATCTACTGGTGTGAACAAAACAGTCTCAGTATTAAATCATGGCTGAAACCTGACTGGAATAGGACTAGATATTAGTTTTCTCCAGGGTTCTCAACAGCTGCAAGCCAAGCATCTTCTCAACAACCTTCCACAGAAATTGAGAAATAAAAGCTGGTGATAATTATTGAAGATTGTTTGGTCCAAGGATGGCTTATGGAGACGGAGTGAATCGCTAGCTTTATTAAGGTTGGGGGCACTACTCGATCTATCAAAGAGGTTGACACTATAGCATGGAGCCATCTGCTGATTTCAAAACCCAGAAGGAATCCAGATCTAGTAAAAGGTGACCGAATTGATAGCACAGAGAGCCCTGTCCACTTCCTCAGAAGTCACTGGCTCAACAGGAGTGATACAGTACAAGCCTTGGCACCTGTCCACTTCAGACAGCAACTAGAGCCTCAGCTGAACACCAGGAAACCTCCAAGCCCTCTCTGGAACTCCACCAGATTCAATTAATCCCCTGGGGCAGGTAAATTGAATGGGCCCTGTCTCCCTTGCATATTTAACACAATACTATTTTTCTCTCTCTCAATTGCAGACTATTATACGATATCATAAAAAGGTTTGGAAATTACTGTTTCAAAACCAGTTTGTCACATATTCTTGTAAGACTGTTGTTTGAGAAATTTCCACATTTAATGCACTTGGTACACTTTACTTAAAAGCATGTACAGTGCTATTATGTGTATAGATTTCACCAATCTCCCAAAAAATGTTAAGTTCACCTCAAGCTTTCTTTGTAACCCCTCTAGAAAACTGGAGTTGAGGACCCAAAAGATGAGTACTTCATAAAATGAAATCCATGTGCAAATAGTTATAGATTTAAACACTTTTTGGTATTTGAATTTATAAGTTAGCATTTTCCCAGATTCATACCTAATACGACTCCCTCATTCACAAAAGCCACATCTCCAGATCCAGATTTCAGACACCTTATGAAAAAAAGGGTAAAATATTAGAAAGGGGCGGTGGTTAAATATTATATTTCTTGCATATTGTATGATACTATCAACAACATTTCTGCTTTTTCAACTGAATAGAAGCAACCTATCCAAACTGCCCAAGTATGGCTAGCCAAAGCAAATGAGGCACTGGCTTAGGGTACCAAAACTTACGGTGGGCCAGTACTCCCCCTATTCCAAAAACAAAGGCACTTTTAAAAATACAAATTTGTACATTGATGGGAGGTAGCAGCATCAGTCAATGTGTGACCCATATCTTCAAGCTAACACTGCTGATAGGGGGCTTCTCTGTGCAGGCTCCTGCCCTATGGAATGAATTGCCCCCGGACATATGAAGGATCCCCGACCTCTGCGCCTTCCGTCATGCATTGAAGACCCTGTTATTCCAGTAAGCCGCTCTGATGGGATAAATGATTTTAATTTGGTTTTAAAGGGTTTTTTCTTTTAAAAAAATTGGTTTTAGATGGGAATTTTAAATTTGGCCTGTGATTTAATTATTTTAATATGTTTTTAAAATTTCTGTCTTATATATTGTTTTATTATGGCTGTTCACTGCCCTGAGTCCTTCAGGAGAAGGGCAGTATATAAATATAATTAAATAAATAAATAAATAAACATACATGATCCAAAAGATTCATCTGGGTAACATTTAGAGTTCCATTATCCAATAGAAGACTTAATACTATACTGTTATCATGTAAACATACGTAGCCTACTTCTTGGTGCAGACGTAACAGGACCAATTGTTGAACTGGTTGTATGTCGTCCTACCCTATTTCCCCTAAAATAAGACAACTTCTGATAATAAGCCCAATCAGGCTTTTGAGCACATGCACTAAAATAAGTCCCCCCTGAAAATAAGCCCTCCCTGAAAATATTTAAATGCATGCACAGCTGGTCCCCGCCATTTCCTCTGGTTTCCTCCACATGCCCTAAAATAATAAGACCTCCCCAAAAATAAGGCCAAGCACTTATTTCGAGGTTCAAAGAAATATTAGACAGGGTCTTATTTTCAGGGAAACACGGTAGTCAGTTATCTAATTGCAGGCAGCTAACATATTAATAAATAGAAGCAAGAGCTTATTGGATATTCCCAATGGTAATATTGCACATTGTGGGGGGCGGGGGAATGACCAACTGAAAAACAATTATAGCAGTCAAAATGGAGAAGGAACAGTGGGCAATATACACCAGGCTGGGAGCATTCTAGAGCAGGGATCTCCAACCTTGGCAACTTTAAGCCTGGAGTACTTCAACTCCCAGAATTCCCCAGACCTCTGGGAATTGAAGTCCACCAGGCTTAAAGTTGCCAAGGTTGGAGACCCCTGCTCTAGAGCACATCAGCAGTGTTTGCTGCATGTAGTGGAAGATGGTCAGGGATTAGATCTACAATAAATCGGAGCTACTGTCCAGGAGCAGGAGGGCTACTAACAATTTGAGGAGATTTTAAAGTACTCCATGCAGCACTGGTTCCCTACCACACATGCAACATGCATCAAAAAGAAGCCTGACTTGGATGAGCATGTGCATGACCACACTCCAAGGACAACATTGCACACATCGTTTGGAATTACCTACCACTGCAATGTGTATAGTAAGGCTAATGTACATGTGGTTTTGGGAACTTTAACATGAGATTCTGCACATTATAGCATCTGAGTGATATTGCTTTTGTCCCTGCCTTATTTGATGATCCTTTGTTTCTATCATAGTTTTTTAAATTAGTCCTTCACAGGGCTTTGATACTCCTGCCCTGAAGTGAACATTTCTCTGTTCATTATGCAATGAAGGCTTTTGGTCTATGTGCAAATCTCACAGAATTCAGTTCCCAGTGGGAGCTAAGAGCAACTGGAAGGTTTTTCTGCACTGGGGGGTGGGTGGGTAGTCCTTGATTACAATCATTCATTTAGTGACCATTTGAAGTTACAACAGAACTGAAAAAAGTGACTTATGACAGTTTTCCACATGACCATTGCAGCATCCCAATGATCACGTGATCAAAATTCAGATGCTTCGCAACTGGCAGGTAATTATGACAGTTGCAGTGTCCTGGGGTCATGTGATGACCTTTTGCAACTTACTGACAAGCAAAGTCCTTGGAAAAGCCAGATTCATTTAACAACCTTGTTACTCATTTAACTACTGCAGCATTTCACTTAATAATTGTGGCAAGAAGGGTTGTAAAATGAGGCAACATTCGTTTTTAACAATTTCTATTGCTTAGCAACAGAAATTTTGGTTTCAGTTGTGGTGGTCACACATTGAGGACTACCTGCATATGAAGGCTAAAGGGATTTGCATATCAAGTGGGATAACAAGACTGTAATTATCTCTTAAATAAAGGTTGGAAGTTGTTCACATATTTAACTTTAATTTTTTCTTTGTTTTTCATTTCCTGTACTTTCCTATTCATTTCTCTTTTTTTCTTTCTTTTTTTCTTTCAAATTGTCTTTTATTCTATAAAAAAATCTTTTATTCTGTGGGAACAGAATGTGAATTTTAAAAAGTTGAACTTAATTGGAAGGCATGTACTCTTATAAAATATAATTCAGAAATAGTTATAGAAGCATGATAAAAGTGGCTTATGGGTGAAAGCATGTTTCACTTACTGATAGGCTCCTGCATATCCAGCAAAAGGATCATTCAAGTCACAGGTTCCGGTGCTACAAGCACGGCACAGATTTGGTACATTTTTGAGACCTGGGACACAACCGGCTACAAAAAATCTTCCTACAGCTGTGAAAAGAAAACAGATGTGTAAGTCTTTGACAGACCCTTATTAGTACGATAAAGGTAATAGGTCCTTTATATTATTAAACTGCATTCTTCAAGTTTGGTTCAGAATTGGATCGAACATACTGTGCCTCACATGGCATGCTTGAAGTCTTATTATATTCAAGGGTGACAGGGGCATCTTTTCCTTCAAAGGAAGCACCGGTAGTTGGTAAACAATCTCAGATTGGAAGATTCCACATTCTCCTGTGATGTCAAAGATTTGCTGGATCATATATCTCACACATATGTTACTTATTGACAGCAGCTGCATACCAGTTATGGACAGCAGCCGCATACCAGAAAGTATGGTCGCTACAAGGTCATATAAGCAGTGATGGGATTCAGCCAGTTCGCACCACTTCAGGAGAACCGGTTGTTAACTTTCTGAGCAGTTTGGTGAACTGGATGTTAGAAGAAATCATTAGAGCAGAGAACCAGTTGTTAGATTATTTGAATCTCACCACTGCATATAAGTAGGCACACTTCTTGATCCTACTCCATAACTACATAAGGTAATAAAAATGTAAGGCAATAAAAATATTGTTTTATATAAGGAACATTTTATTGTAGCTGTGTTTATATGAAAAGAATATACATAGAAGCACGGGAAGGAAAAAGAAAAAATGAAGAAATATTCCTACTCTTATACACAGATGCACATCACACAGTTTTCTTTTAGAGTAAGCAACTTGTGTAGAGTCCAAAAAGAGGGTAATAAATAATATACCAAAGAAATTAAATACATAAGATAAAGAATAAGAAGTGTACATAAAACCATTTTATATTCATACCATTCATTCAATCTTTCAACTTAACCATATATTTCTATCCTTGCAAACTACTCTTTCTTTATGACACTCATAACTACTTCATGTTTTGATTTTTATTTTGGGGAATTCAAAAGATTATGCTAAAACCCTCAACTTCATGATACCAGTTATGATAATTCACATGGAGCATACACTTTTATAAAGTTTTAATGGCACCAGACTTATTCTCTTTTGTTTTCTGCTCTGTTCTTCAGTGTGTGATCATTTGTCTTTATTTATTACCATTTCTGCATTCTCAGTTCCTCCTGCAGTATAATTTATTTCAGACAATTCTGTCCAGGATAAATAATGTCGTAATGGAAGTATTGCCCTTACTGAGAGGCTTTTTGCAATTTCATAAATTTAAGCACAATGCTTTCTCTAAAATTATTTCTATTATGAATACAGCTGGAAAATCTCTGAGGAATTGTTTTTTTAAACAAGGACTAGTTTGACCAGGAATACAGGTTTATGATATAAGCTTGCAAAAACATTAAACTAGAGTTAAAGGATTTTCCCATTGTACAAAAAAAAATTACAGAAGGTTTTGGTGTCATTTTTATACATGCGTGCAATCCCACCACGATTGCCAATATTCCATACTGAGATAGCATTCTACTCTTTCTTGGCCATCTACAGTAATTCTCAACATGAATTAATTCAAAAAATACCCACTACCTAAATTAGTTTTATTTCCAGAGTGGCCTATACCCTCAGAAAATGCTGATTGAAGCCATGACATTAGGGAAACCTTCTGTGCTTGTGAAGTGAATAGTCATTGTTCATCCCCCCTCCTTTTTTTTTCTAGTTTTTTTTTCAGAAATTTATCAAGGTGGTTGTTTTAGACAGAATGGGAGAAGGAATATGTGTAGGATATATTCTCTATCTTGAGTTATTTGTAAAAATAATAAACATGGATATAGATGATAAATAGACAAATAGAACTATAGAGATTTTTCTTACCATTTTCTACAGGTCCTGATTCTGTTCCATCCCACTCTATCAAATTCTTAGACACAAGAGTTCCTACTGGGATGAGCCAGCCTGCAGATCTTCTAAAACCAGTGTGACAAGATCTCTTCCCTCTGAGGTCTTCAAGTGAATTAATAGTTCCTTTCTTCACAACAGCAATGGCATGATAACTAGTAGTAGTTACTGATAAGGAGACAAGGAAAAATCAAATGTAAGTTATAGCTATAATCAGTGGTGGGATTCAAATAATTTAACAACTGGTTCTCTGTCCTAATGATTTCTTCCAACAACCAGTTCGCCAAACTGTTCAGAAAGTTAACTACTGGTTCTCCCAAAGTGGTGCGAACTGGCTGAATCCCACCACTGGCTATAGTTTCTGTCTATTTCCAACAAAATTGTTTTAAGAAAGTGAAACAAACTTCATTATCATGTAATATCCTTATACTATAGAGGAAACAGCTGGCTACATTAAGCAAAATATATATTTAAGAGTGGGCTTGCCAATGTACTTCTATATAATTGCTTGTCATGTTAACGGATTGCCCATATTCCCCACCGAAATAGCATTCTACTCTTTCTTGGCCATAATGTGAATGACCCCTTCATGGAATACTGCCTTGTCATGGTGAAGGGGCTTGCCTAGCTCAATGAAGCTATGAGCTATGCCGTGCAGGGCCACCCA
This sequence comes from Masticophis lateralis, assembly GCA_030761175.1. Lineage (NCBI taxonomy): Eukaryota > Metazoa > Chordata > Lepidosauria > Squamata > Colubridae > Masticophis > Masticophis lateralis. The sequence continues at coordinate 39,389,554 of JAUDYJ010000005.1, read as the reverse complement.
AGACCAATATACTTCTATTGTAATTGCTTATAATGTTAATGAACTGAAACCATTTGTATAAAGGAATTAAATAAATTAAAGACTAAAGCACCATGACTATGTTAAGGTAAAACTGATTACAGCAAATGTAAAACACAGAGACTGTATCTTGAAAAGGAGGAAGGACACGCTTTCTCTTTTCATCAGTCCAGAGGACTTCACCAGTTGGGGGCTCTGGTAAATGTGATCCAAAGAAAACGTCAGGCCACCATCATAACTAAAGGAGAGGAATGAGTAGAAATTCTGAGAGGGGATTTCTGAAACTGACTTGGTTTCCAGAAGTTTGTGTGCAGGAGACTGGCAGCCTAAGGCTGAAGAGCAGAAAAACCCTGAGCATGTGAAAGTATCCTAGCACTGCATCCTTGGATCACAAATCCAAAACTCATCTTAAATACATCTGGAGTCTCCAGGAGTCAATACCAAGAAAGGGCACTGCAGTATTTCTCAAGCTTGACAACTTGAAAATATATGGGCTTCAACTTCCAGAATTCCCAGGCCCACATGGAGAATTCTAGGAATTAAGTCCATACATCTTCAAGTTGTCAAATTTGACTGGACTGGAACATAAACCTGGCATGTAGCAACCCCTAATCCAGTCCCTGACAGCTTCATTTGAGTGAATTTCCAAGTGGATTCTGTATGGTGAACTATAGCAACCCACATACTGGTATCTAGTTTAATTCATATTAGCAACTTTAACTTTATTTCATTATCAAATTCATAAGGCCACTCATTGATTCTACAAAACTGTGGTTGGCAAGCACCAGCAATATAACAGTAAAAATCCAAGCCAAAGTCCTCTTATTAAAAACACAAAATATGTGTGTTGTATGTCTACTCCAGAACTCCCAAATTAATAGCCTGGTCCAAATACCTGGGGGAAGAGCCAGGTTTTCATGGATTTCTGAAAGACAGTATGGTTGGAGTTATCCATACCCTGGGCTGGTCCCATGACAGAGAAGGGCTCTTATCATCTCCCCTCCCAATGAGCAACGATTGAATGAATTATGCAGCCTCTCTGCATTTTCAGATCAATCCTATTCAAATTTACCTCCTGAGCCTTTTTGATGAAGTTCAGCTATAACAGGTTTTAGATTATAAGGGTTCAAGCTTGCTTCTAAAATAAGACCGGCATCTAAAGTGATGGCATCTGCTTCTGAGTTCTAAAAAAACATAAAAATAAGATAATAAGGAGAAAATATTTATTTGGCATAAAATATATCATGAATGCATGACAGTTATATCTCCTTGTTTCTTCCTCGATCTGGAAATTAACATGACTTCCTTTTCTTTCACAATATATTTGCCATGAAGAATGATAATGCTATCTTGAACTGACCACTGGGCTTCTAGGTCAATTGATAGTTTCATGGGATTCTTAAGCTGATTTCTTTCCAAAGTCAGGAGCATCCACAGAGGAGATCAAGAAAATTAAAATTAAAATTAAGCTACAACTTTGTGACTGAAGCCTGGCCTCTTTATTATGTGTTGAAGGGAAGGGAAAGGGAGGGGAGGGTTTAATCACATGATCATAGTAGTCTTTTGACTATTTAGACCAGGGATCCCCAACCCTCAGGTTGTGACCCAGTATCAGGCCATGGCCTATTCAGAATTGGTCCATGTGAATGGCTGGCTGGAGTATATAAACACACGCAACTCAACTTGCACAAGTGGCAGGCTAGTTGGCATTTGCATGCATGTGTGCCAGCCTGCCACTCACACAAGTTGAGCTGTAACACACACACACACACACACACACACACACACACACACATTGGCTCACTGCTTGTGTAGCCCAATTCCCTTCTTCTTCCCAGCTGGGCTCCCAAGCTGCAAAGTTTGGGAAATGCTGATTTAGACAACCCTCTGCAGATTCCCTGTGGTCAGCATTTTATTGATTTAATACAGGAGTCCCTAACCTCCCAACCCCCAGTCCGTGGACAGGCACCGGTCCGCGGCATGCCAGAAACCAGGCCTCACAAACAAGTGAAACCCCATCCACGGGATGCAGACAGTATGCAAAACCACGCCCCCTCTGGTCCATGGAAAAAACTCTCTCCATGGAACTGGTCCCTGGTGCCAAAAGGTTGGAGGTCTCTGATCTAATAAATAAAATTTGCAAGCAATGAATGAATCTGAAAATTCAATAAATGGACAAAAATATTTTACACTGATTGCATCATTTCAGGCTATGTCAGTTTTTCCATCTTCTAAACATATTTTTCCAAATTCTGCTTCCATGTATGATTTTCTATTTTCTACATTACTTGCTCCTGTTCTATTTCTATCTGGAACCTTCCAAATCAATAATTCCTTGAAGGGGAATAAAAAAAATAAGGTTGTTTGAACAATGAACTCAGGAAGTTTCCCAGCTTCCCTATCCAGCCATCAGCGGTCACTTACTTTAATAGCTGTTATGCACTCCTGGTAATCAGTCTTCCTCACACAAATCAGTTCTGGAAATTCCTTGGATTGTTGCTGGGAAAAGCAGTCCTGCTTAAGCCTTAGGCATTTCTCCTGCTCTTCATTGGATATTGTGCACCATCTTACCGAAGAAGATGCAAGACACAGAGCTATGAAAAGAATGAAAAGGATGCAGATAATGTTAATATCACAGATTTTAAGCAAGGATTGATAAAGTTGCCTGGTTGAAGCTTTTTTCAACATACAAAATCAGATCAAGAGGGGTAATGAGCGGAAGTAGACTGAATTCATTTTTACTGACTGTAGGGTGGTGCTTTGCATCTCTCAGACAAGAATATCTGGACTTGCATTTGGGTTGCCACTTATCGAACAATGTCACCTGTTACTTAGAATCCATTTTTATATGCAAGGTTGGCTATATTATTAATTTCATAAAATGAGAAGCAGCATATAGAAATGTATCTTTTCTAGTTTCTAAAAGGTAGTTCTCATTTTGAAGATTTGTCAGCAGACATTCCTAAAATCCAGGTGAAGGGAAGACACAGCGAAAGCAAGTTAATAAATGAAATTAACTAGAAATAAAATTGTGGATACTGAATATCTAAATAGATAACATTACTATTACATCATTATTATAAAAAGTGATAATCTGTCAAGGTGATTAGTATGCTAAGTGATAGAAAAAAATAATTGCACTTTTTAATAATATATTATAGATCAATTACTGAGAAAAATTTTATAGTTTGCAAAATAATCTTTGGGCTTCAAGAAGGGATATGAAATAGTCATTAAAGCAATTTAAATTAAGACTGAAGACAGGCCAAAAACTTTCCAAAGAGTAAAACTGGCAGCTAAACATATAAAACAACAAATATTGAGCAGAACAAGAATGTTCTTATTATCGCATAGAAACTATTCAGTGAAGAAGACCAACTAAATTCCTTAGGGAAGAAGTTACTTAATCCCCATGCTGCTACAGAAAATTTTATCTAAATTATCTAATTCAGGGGGGCTCCAACCCCAGGGCCATGGCCCACTACCATGCCATGGCCTATTTAGGCTGCATGAGCGGCGGGCCAGTGTGTACATGTGCATTCAGCTCAACTTGCAAAAGTTGACCTGTGTACGCAGTGTGTATGTATCAGCTTGCCGCTCACACAAGTTAGCTGCGCATGCAAGCGCGTGTTGCACACCGGCTGCTACTCAAGGGGCCCAGCTCCCCTTCTCTCCCTCTCTCAGTGAGGATTGAACCCTTGATAGTCAGCAGAATTAACGTGCAATACTACATTCTAACCCCTACCCCACCCAGCTCCTAAATAGAGGCGGTGCTGCTGCACAAGCTCTTCTACTAGCCTCATAGAAATCGTGAAAAGGAACTAGATAAATCATGAGCCATTGGGTCATCAGTTCAGGTATTTTTCCATGCATAACAAAGAAACAGAATGATATGGCCCGACAAAAATGCAGTTTGATCAGAAGCACCATCTGACTTCCAGCCATCTTCCTCATTGATTTTCTTGTAGTAAAGTGGCAGGGAATGTTGGAAATTATAATCAAATGATGATGGCTGACCATAGTGACATGGCATTACAATAGCATTGAAGTGGCCACACCTTTGTCAAATTCCAATGCCACTTGGTCATGGGTTCTGGATTTTGAACACTTTCTGTAAATTAGCCCATTTGAGATGCATTGATTGAAGAATTGTTGCCTTATGACGTATCATTTCACCCAACTGAAGGTTACAAACAATCAAACAGACACAAGAATTTTAGAAGAATATAGATTTCTTTTAGCAAATCACTCTACTTGATTTTAATAGTGATGCTTATGGCAAAATAAGATCAATTGCAAAAACAAAAGAAGACACAAACAGAAGCAAGAACAAAAAAGTTCTTGATTGTTTTTGTACAGATAATTTAGACTTCAGATTTGCAGTCTGATGTTCTCTAGATATTCTACAATTCGCCTAGACTTAGCCAAATTGGTCAAAAAATTGCCAAGAAAACTGCAAAGACTAGTCTATGAAGTCACCAACAGTCAAAAATTGACCTGAAAGCCCACACCTACCTAATGGATTATAAGGGTGTAGTCAAAAACATGTTAATCATCCCTGGTGGCCTATTTCTGATTTAGACTATCATAATACATTCAAAAGGTTTCCAAGCTGTAGCTAGAAGAATATTAGATGTAGGATCTGGCCCAGGAGATTTTCTTTATGCTGTGTACTGTTCAACAACTTGCCCATCAAGTTCTTCAACCAGCTTTTTTAAAAAACCTATTCCAAGTCATGTACTGTGTTGTATTGTTTCCTAGGATGATGGAAAGGTAACACTGTTTAGAGCAATTTCACTATCTGTTTGGAAGTAGAGCATGGCAACTGAACTTCTTTTCTTTGTTTGTTTGAAACATTTCACTTCTTATCCAAGTAGCTTTGTCAGTCTTAAAAGACTTCTTCAGACTGAAAAAGCTACTTGGATAAGCAGTGAAACATTTCAAACAAAGAAAGAAAAGAAGTCAAATTGCCATGACTCAAATTACAGACAACTTACCTGGATGACTGAGAATCTTTATCAACATATTTCACTATTTATTATGTTTTTTACCAATATAGGGTCATGACATATGTATATTAATCCATTGTCTATTTGTTGTTATTCAGTCTCTGAATTACAGCTGTAATTGCAGCAATTCATTTTAGCAGTGTACCAGATATCACGTCAACTCATGACATGAGATAATTTTCATATTCTCCATTATATTACAAATGTTCATTACTGGAAGTTGTACCAATGCATGACAGTAACATATGAAAAGATTTACAGCCTTTGAAATAGTCATTCTGGATCCCTGTACTACCTCTTGCCATTAATTCTGCTGGTTAGGAAAATTGTCATTTGAATTGAATTTGGAGACCTATGATCATCTGTTCTGCAAAAGGACTTCTATTGAGATTTTGATAACATCACGGATAACAGGAAGATTGCATTAACCTCCCTTTACTAACACCCCAGGTTCATGATCTTCATTCCAGTTCTAAAATTTACACAGTTTTTTTTTAAATGCCGGCATATTATTTAAAATAACAGAGTTGATGCAATGTTTTGTTGATCCCTACTTCAAGGAACAGCATTAGGTTGGAGGTGAAAAACTTCCCATTCTGAAACTTAGGAAAGCCACTGACAAATAACTTTCCAAAATTTCTGCCTTCCACAACACATCCCATTCTTTTCAGTCCTCAAAATTACATTATAAAACAAATATAATGGATTTCTCAGACTCAGGTTTATTCTGTAACCTGTGTAGAAGACAGAGATAACAATAGCAGGTGCTAATTATCAAGATAAGTGTGTCTTTTCCATTCCATATCTGCCCCCATACCTGTATTTGTTCTAATGTCACTGGAAAAGAAATAAAAAAGGATTTGCAGGGATAATTTAGATGACAGAGGAATAATTAACCAACCTATCTCTTATTCACCATTCTCTCCTATATTTTCTTTTATTATGCAATCACATTAACTTGGAAATATTTCTTAAAGTATCTCACCCCACCCTAATATTCTTTGTTCAAAGCACGTTCATTCATAATGATAATAAAAATAGTATTCTTTCTTCTTTTGCCTTTTACCTCACATCTAATTAAATAATTTATGTATTATTCCCCCTTTCAGCCTGTATGAAAGCATAACTCCAAGTTCAGCATTTGCTTAAACTGAAACTTAAATTTTCATATTAAAAATGTACATTTGGCAGAATTCTTAAACCAGATCCTCAATTAAAAATGAAATTTCTGGGAGGGTTTTGGTTTTTGGTGGGGTTTTTTGTTTTTGTTTTGTTTTTTTGCAATTTTCTAGTTCTTAAAAAAAACATCTGAAATAAGGCAATTGGAGTAGCATTGTGGGTAAAGTGCTAGACTTACATGATGGAAATCTATATTCATGTCCTCATATGATCATGGAGTATGCTGAGTGATTTTATACTAAACTTTTCCTCAGCCAAACCAACCTTTAGGGTAGGTGAAAACATAAAAGTAAATAAGATCCCATATATGCCAACCTGAGAAGTTCTTAGAAGAAAAGGTAGAAAATAAATGTAATAGAAAGAGAAAGAAATACTCCACAGTATTTAAAAGGTTTCATTTTGAAAACTAGTGTAGAAGTTGCCCCTTTAATCACCTTATCAACTCTGGTGCTAGAATTGTTACTATCTGTTAATCTGCATTCACTTACCCAGCAGCCCAAAGGACAGAGTGGCTTGGAGGGCAAATTTCATTTTCCCCCCTCTGGTGGCTTTCAGGCAAGGTGTTGCAGAGCTGTCAGTCACAGACTGCTCTCCCAGAGTCTGTGAAGGCTGTTGACTCAGCTGCCTTGCCTTTTTATAGAGAGCCTGGACTCTGCAGGGTTAGCAGAAGCAGTGACCCAATAGTGTTTGTCCTTCCTTGTTTCCCAATAGTGCCTCTCTCCCACTCTATCTCACCAGCCCATTTCAGGGAGAATCTCATGTTGGCACTAAATTCACTGCATGCCCGGAATGGAAAAGGGGGAATTGTTCGAGAAGCTTCAGCTGGGAAATTCCACATCATTTAATTCTTCCTTTACCTGAAACTCAGTTCTATTAGCAAGGACACATTCTTCCACTCCCAAAATTGCAATGCCATCTACATGTGCCTGCTGAAACTGTGACTAAATTTTGCCTACTTATGCAACAGTTCCACTCTGTTAAAAGTCAGAGATTTAATTTCTATACAACTAACACTATACAACTATACAACTTTTAACTAATGGTTAAAAGCAATAACCAGTATCGATGACTCTCTGTTAGGGGGCCTCAATGTAGATATTGAAATGAGCAGAGAGTTGAAAGTCAAGGAACCCCTTCCTTCCTTCCTTCCTTCCTTCCTTCCTTCCTTCCTTCCTTCCTTCCTTCCTTCCTTCCTTCCTTCCTTCATTCATTCCCATATGCAGGAATACAGAGATGCTATTCTTTTCTGGAATAAAAATTTTTCAAGACCTTTATTTAACTGTTACAAAAACATCCATCTTTTAGCAACTTAAAAACCAATGACAAATACATTATAGCATAAGATTTTGTAAATTCTTTAGCTTACTTTTCTTCTTAAATCTTCCAGTGAAAGTTAATACTGCCACAGTGATGCATTTTTGGGGTAATATCATATTGAAAATACTGGAGACTTGTACTTTAGCTGCCTTTGAACCCTCTGTCGAAATTTCATCTGCTTCATAATATCGTAACATAATTATTGACCAAAAAAAGTAATAGAAACCATTTCAAGGTCCAATACAAAAGAATGGTTTAAAATATCATTAGAGCTCTCCTTGGTCTCCTTACCAGTTGAAGCAGACCTACAGAGACAGTAGCAAAAATACCACACAATTGTGTATGCCACTGGAGCTCTGGCAAGGCTTCAGAGATGGAGCAAGAATGGACTATGTGCCCACATAAAAGTGTGAAAGAAAGGACAAATAAAGAAAAAGAAAGGACCAAATAGGAATAGGAATTACATACTGGAAAAGATTGCATTTTTGTGAGAAGTTTGAGAAAAAGTAATGTGACAAAGAGCAGGACAACCAAAACTGCTTGGTAGCCAGAGAGACAGACTACCATGATGCTGCAGTGGAAATGGGAGTGCCGTTTGGGACAGACTAAAAGCTCCTGTTCGAACAGGAATTGCAGGAAGAATAAAGAGACCTTATCAAGAAGTATCTGAAAATAAAGATTGGCCACTCTCTTCAGAATCTAATTTGGAAGCTAGTAATCCTCATGTTAGACAGGAGATAGAGTCAATGCAACAGCATTGCAAGCTTTGTAAGACTTCTTCTGTTATGTATGTAAGTTTTGGCGGGAGATTTGAAAGACAATGGGTCACTTGTGATTGGTCAGTTCCCTGGCCAACAAGGTACATAAAGGGAGCTGTATTGCTGTAGCTTTTGCTGAAGTTCACACTATATTAAAGAGCTGTTGTCACGCACTACCTTGATTCTGTCCCCTCAATCTCCCAATTTAACATTGGCGAAGAAGGTGGGATTGAGGCAATGAGAAGCAAGAGCTAGAAAAAGAGCTAACAACAGCGGATTCAGCTAGGCTGATGAGCTCCATACTCATCAGCCTTAGCAGGACTACCACGATGTCTGCGTATGTACAGCCAAAGCCTTTTGACCCAGCAAGAGAGAAGTGGGGGTCGTACATGATCCGGTTCGAGTGTTCCTTGGAAGCCAGTGACCTGCAAAACCTTCCAGGCAACCAAAAAGGGTCCTCTTCCTGAGCCACTGCAGACCAGCTGAAAGATTTGTGAGAACGGCCAAGGAGGCACTCTCATGGTTAGACGCCGGGGATTGGCAGCCCAGGGTAGATAAGTTCCTGGCTGCCCAGCATGCCACCCCATGCACAGCGACAGGGCACAGTCCGGCTGAGCTCCTGATAGGCAGGAAGCTGCGGTGCATGCTTGACCGATTACAGCCCAACTATTCCCTGGATAGATTCAAGAGGGTAGACAAGAAGTTGAGGGAATTCCAAATAGGGACACCAGTGTTCACCAGAAACTATGCAAATGGGCCCCTATGGGTAGCCAGGACAATTTCGGATAACACAGGCCCCAAGTCATACACCATAGACATGGAAGATGGGAAGATCTGGCAAAGACACATTGATCAACTCTGGAGAAGGGTGGAAACCGAACCAGAACCACAAGACCAAAGTCCAAGCCCTAACTACCAAACTATTCCTGCAACAGCTAGCTCAAGCCTGATGAGATCCAGGGACTTATCTGAGAACTTCGGTGTCCAGCACTGCCCCAGCGAGATGCCGCTCCCAGCTGAGTAAAGCAACACCCTGAAGAAATCCAGGAGATTCCATTGGTGGAGCTGGGAGAAACAAAAGGTCCCTCTGACCAGCTCGACCCCACGCCTCAGACTGAACTGCACAGTTCAGCTAGGAATAAGGAACGCCCTGGTCACCTGCATGATTTTGTATGCAAATGTACAACCTAAGTGCTTTCTGGGAGCGGAGGGGTATTATGTATGTAAGTTTTGACATGAGATTTGAAAGACAACGGGTCACTTGTGATTGGTCAGTTCCCTGGGCAACAAGGTATATAAAGGGAGCTGTATTGCTGTAGCTTTTGCTGAAGTTCACACTATATTAAAGAGCTGTTGTCACGCACTACCTTGCTTCTGCCTCCTCAATCGCCCAACTTAACATCTTCGACAACCACAGGCCACCCAAAGCAAATCAGATTTGTTGGTCTTAAATTCACGTACAGTCAAAATGTTTCAGCTGGTAGAAGTGGCAACAAGTGACAACTGTGATTCTAGATGGAGACGTGTGGAGCAATATAATGCAATACTGTTTATTAGGTCAATAGCAAACAAAATTTTAAAAACACAACACAAAGGTAAAATCAAATTGATGAGATAAAATATTAGCATAACAAAGATAAAATAAGAAATAAAGTAAAATATAACCTACTATAATAGTGTGTTAATTACCCATGCCAATGTAAATATAAAATATTGCAATCTGTGAGAAAATGTATATATAGCACCTGAAATAAGATAGCTAGTATGTATTAAATCTGACTTAATGAAAAAAACAGAAGTGGTTATTTTTGTAACTAGTTATGCCTTATTTTCAGCTCAGAAACACAGAATTTGGCTACCTCACAAATAATAAAAGGTTTTGAATCTTCTTGAAAATGATTTACTTAAACATTGTCTGGTTTTCCTGGAAATTTATATAACAGGAACAGAATATAAGCAATCCTGATATCCCTGTAGAATTTAAAATGTAATAATAGATGTGAATCTCCTCAGAGAAAACCAAGTATGAGAGTAACCAATTAAAAAATCTGTTGTAGTAGAATCTTTATTTTTCTGTATGATCTTAGCTGTCCATTAATTGTACATTAATAATAAAATCTTATAGTTATCTAAGTGAGAAAACATAAAGAAAATGTGAAAAAATATTTATCTGTCTCTGCCTTCTGTGCAAATCCAATTGCTCTAAATGGAATAAGGTGGCTGTAATTTGTCTCTTTCAGCTAATTATGACCTCCAAAAGCCATACAGGATGTGATTAGATTATCTGAAACTAGTTTTCCATATATGATTTCCTTGGTTTTAAAATCTGTGGCTGTCTCAATCTTAATCTGATATCTACTTTTCAGTCAACACTTCTAGATGTTTTGAGTTTTCATATAATTTCCAGCCACACCTTTTCAAGCGCTGCCTCTGGAACACTTTACAGAAGAAGACTTGCCTAATCTCATTTCCACTGACTTCACACCCTCGAGACCTTTTCCTAAAATAGTTCTTTAACTCCATAATCTGGTCATAGAAGCAATAGATTTAAGGTGACGATAACTATTTAGCTGATTATTTTCATTGATTTTACTGATATGTTTCACAGCTCTTGGTTCTCTGTCAATCTAACATAATCTCTGTATTATGTAATCTAGAGAGTAGATCAGGGTAACTAGAAGGTAGAATCATTTCTGCATCTACACCAGCCTTACTTAAAATGATGTCCCCCAGAGATATTGAACTCCCATCCTTTTGGTCACTATGTCCACAACGTTTAAGAACGCTTAACTTTATTATATAACACATGATTGCAGTTAATTTCATGTATAACTGGTGGAAAAATATAGGAAAAACAAAATGGTTACTTACTTTTCTTTGAGAATTCCTATAGTGAAATATACTACAGGAAGTTATTGTGTAAATAGTCAGCCAGAAACCACGTATTAATATGACCATTGTCATCTGATGCAAATGTAAGCTGTGTCATAAAAATGGGACACTTAGCTAGTGTTGCAGAACATGGATCTCTTTAACAATCTCTCTTTATTTTTTGCAAACTAAATAATTCTCATAATTCATGGTTATTTTTTTTAAAAAAATAGAAGTTTGAATCAAATAAAGGGGAAAATATGTGAACTAGTTGCATTCCATTGTGTAAGCCTCAGTGACAAGATGTTTATCTCACATTGTATGAATAAGACAGTTGGGAAGACATTCCTTTTCTGAAGAAACAATGGAAGGCTTGGTTTAGGTCATAGGGGAAGGAGTGCCATTACTTACGATAAAAAGAACATAACATGTGATTATGAGAACTTAGTAATATCTCACTCCTAAATACATGTTTGTTTGTTTGTTTCATTGCAGAACACAGATGGCTCCTTATATCATATAATGATTCTAAGACAGGGATGTCAAACTGGTGGCCCATAGGCCAGATGTGTCATGTGCAGATCACACCCACCCCAGCTCCATGAATGGGAAAATCTTTGTGAAATATTACGTGACGGCAACATGACGGCACGGGTTTGACACCCGTGTTCTAAGCAGATCACAGCAACCAATAAAAACAGATGTGCTGCAGTTGGATTCCTTTTCCTAACCATTCCAGCATGCTCCTACAAGCACTAGGATCCCTGCCAATGAGAGCAGAGACATGGGCTCAGCCAATAGGTTGCCTTTTCTGAACTGATATATTGCTGCCTTGAGCACTTCTCATTCATTGATAGTGGCTCTGGCACACAGCATACAGTTATATGATCAATGGGGGGGGGGTCATCTTGTCCTTTTACTAAGATTGTATCTTCACTTGGAAGATTCTCCAATGATGTTTAGTTTAGTTTATTGCCATTGCACCTTGTACAACAATATAAATGCCATCTTCAGTGTATATTATAACTATAAAAATAAAACACAAACACACATCCTTCACATTCTATACAATTGAATTGAAAACACGATATTGCATTCATGCCACAGAACCTGGCAAAAATCCACCAATATACCCCTATGTTCCTGCACTTTGTTTTCAGATCACAGATGATATTGCAATTCAGTTCTAATTTATTATTCATGAAAATATCTTCAGAGAGGAGAACTCAGCAGTCTTTAAAGTACACTTTTAAAAGATGTGACATATAAAACATTATAAGGCAGAATTTTTGAGAAATTCACCATTAAAATTTGATTCCCCCATAATAGAAAAAATTATTTAAAACAGGCGGGGGGTATTCTCATTTAGTATGACTTCATCTAGGCTGAATAAATTTGTGATCGTCATTGTGATCTAAACAGTAAGATATTCTAAGGTGTATTATTGCCCTGATCTAAAACTGAATGTATATAATAAAAAGTTCACACGTATTCAGAGTGAGGGTGTTAAACAGAGGTGTGTGAAAAAAGACTCTTGAATCATGTTGATTAGGTAACTATTACCGAATGTCATGAGTTCATACTGTTACTAAGTTTGTGAAAAACTGGAAAGTCATTTCTTTTTTTGCTTTTTACCAACACTGGACTATTAGTAATCTGTAAATAGCGCTTATTTCAAAGAGGAACACTTCATGTCAAAATAAGTAGAAGTCAAAAACAAAATACGTCATATTTCTCCACCTCTAAGTGTAATAATAGAAAAGCACCCACAGCTTTTCTACATGATTATTCAACCAAAAACAAAACAGAATTTGGGCCAGACTTTCCATCAACCAACCCCATTTTACAGTATTGTTGTGGGGAAAATACGAGGATAAGAGCAAATATAATATACCTTGAATTGCATATAATGAAAACTGTATATCAATCAAAGAAACAATATCTAACTATTTAGAACTCTGACCAGCAATTTATGAATAAAGTGTTAATTGTAAATAAAGTTCTGAGTCCATTGGATAATATAGAAAGTTTCTATTTTTAAAAAAATTTGATTTATATGCCGCCCTTCTCCGGAGACTCCGGAGGACTATGGCCCTTTTCACATATTGACTACACTTGTAGAGCTTGCACATCGTTTGGGAAGTCAAGGGAAAGATTGGCTAAAGAATCAGCTCCTAAGGAAATGCTGGGAAAATTGCTGAGCATTCTTGGAAAAAAAATAGCCTCAAGCAGCCTCTCTCTGTCATACAATCATGGTTTTTTGACAATCTTTGGAAGATGAAACAGCAGGAGATGCTAGCAATAACCTTGAAGGAAGTTGTGCTGTACCCTAAATTCAGAAGTGTAGACAACTGTTGTGGATCTCTAACCTTCCCTTTTGGGGCAGGATTTTTGAAAGAGTGTTGAGTCTAGAGGAAACAGATTAGATTCTTTTCTGTTAATTAAGGCCTGAAAACAGCATTGTTTGAACTAGTGGATACTTCTGTTGGACCCTAAATAAGTGCAATCTGCCCATCTTAATCCTTCTAGGTTTTTTAATGGTCTTTGATACTATTGGGATTGCATGGTTTCTCTTGTTCCATAACAGGTAGTTCCAGTTGATAATTGTGTGAGAAAAGAGCTTGGACCAGTGGCTGCTCCTTAGGGAGTGTTGCAGGTGCTAGGCCTTTCTCCATCCTATTTAATATTTAATATTCCATCCTATTTAATATTTAATATTTAATGAAAAGACTAGGGAGATGTATTTGATGCTTTGAGATTTATTATCAATATGTTGATGATACCAGCTGTACATCACTACTCAAATGCAGACTTGTGTCCTGGCTGTGAAGGTTTAGATGGGAGAGAACAAATATCTCAAATGTAGTATAGCTAGCATGCTCACCTACACATTTATCCCTAGTTGGAAGGGATAAATAATAATGGGGGCATTCAGATGGTGTTCCCAAAAGCATTCCAAACAGGGGTGAAATGCTCCCGGTTTGGACCAGATCGCCTGATCCGGTAGCAATGGCAGCGGGTGGTTCAGAGAACCGGTATCAAAAATCCCTGCCCCCCCACCGCCACCATGCCCAGCTTAGCCGCATGATCATTAGATGCTTTTTTAAAAATTATTTTTAAAAGCATTTTTTCTACAACTTCTTCCGCCAAAAAAATGCTTTTAAAAGTAAAAAAAAAGGCCTCTGACGATCAGGCAACTCAGCTGGGATCTCAGAGGCTTTTCAAAGCATTTTTTTCTGCAACCTCTTCCGAGGAAGAGGTGGTTTAAAAAATGCTTTGAAAAGGCGCTGATGATCAGGCAACACATCTGGGATTGTCAGAGCCTTTTCAAAGCATTTTTTAACCACCTCTTCCACTGAAGAGGTTGCAGGAAAAAATGCTTTAAAAGTCTCTCTGACGATCCCAGCTGAGTTGCCTGATCGTCAGAGAGACTTTTCAAAGCATTTTTTAAAATCATCAGGCAACTCAGCTGGGATCGTCAGAGAGACTTTTAAAGCATTTTTTTCTGCAACTTCTTCAGCGGAAGAGGTGGTTAAAAAATGCTTTGAAAAGGCTCTGACAATCCCAGCTATGTTCCTGATTGGCAGAGGCTTTTCAAAGCATTTTTTGTATTTGCAGAAAAAATGCTTTGAAAAATTAAAATAAAAAAAAAGTTGGCCACGCCCACCCAGTCACATTACCCCCCCTTCCATCAAGCCACGCCCACAGAACTGGTAATAACAAATTTTACATTTCACCCCTGATTCCAACCATATGCTGAAATTTACACTGGGTCTGTTTTTTCCTTTTTTCGGTCTTTGAAACATCCAAATATATATATGCAGTGTTTCTGTTTTTGCTCAGGGCTGTTCAGCAAATTGCCAATGCTTTGCCTAGAAGTCTGGCGTACACTGTAACTGCATGCATGCTTAATAAATTTATACTGCATCTTCAACATAATTTGGTTGTTTTAAGTGAGCCAGGTTTTAGCCGCATACCTACATTGGTTACTAATAGGCCTCAGGATGTAATCTAAACTGTTTCAGAACAGATAAAGAGTTGAAAGGGCCCTTAGAGGTCTTCTAGTCCAACAACCTGCTCAAGCAAGAAACTCTATGTCATTTCAGACAAGTGGCTGTCCAGTTTCTTCTTAAAAATCTCTAGTGTTGAAGCACCTGGAACTTCTGAAAGCAAGCTGTTCCACTGCTTAATTGTTCTCACTGTTAGGAAGTTTCTCCTTAATTCCGTGTTGCTTCTCTCTTTGGTTAGTTTCCAACCATTGTTTCTTGTCCTGCCCTCTGGTGCTTTGGCAAACAGGTTGACCCCTTCTTCTTTGTGGCAGCCCCTCAGTTCAGTTCAGTTCAGGACTCCTTACTGATGCTAACCTAAAATCTTTACGTGGCTTAGTACCAAATTAACTGCAAGACCACATTGTCTCATTGGAATTGGTCCCACCAGCTCTATCCAAGAGAAACTGCTAGTCACTCCCACTTTAGCCGACACCGGTCTTCAGGGGCAATGCCAGTCCTTTGCAAAGGCCATGAAATATCGTAAGCTTCCCTTCTGACTGCATTTTAAAAGTTTGTTCCAGAGACTGTTTCAGCTATGATTCCATCCTGATTGGCTTAAAATTTGACTAAATAAATAAATAAATAAATAAATAAATAAATAAATAAATAAACAAACAAACAAACAAACAAACAAACAAACAAACAAACAAACAAACAAATAAATAAATAAATAAATAAATAAATAAATAAATAAATGTAGGATGCCAAAAGAATGTTTGTCTATTTAAAATCTTTACTTTGTGAACAAAAACCTATAACATCAAGGACTGAGAGAGGGATAAAGAGCAATCTCAGTCCCTCTCCACTTCTACATTGTACCCCCTTTTAGGACATTTAGAACTTGAAAAACATAGCTTTTAGCACAAAAAGGACCAAGTCCAACCCTGCTCCCCATCTCTTAGCAAACACTGTTCACAGAAAGCTAATAAAATTCAACCTGGTATGTTTTCCCTGCGAAGAGAATGAGCTGAAGCAATAAGAGTAAGGAAGTGCTGGTGCCCGTTAAATCAATATTTGCATGCAAATATTGCCTAATTTTAACAAACCCAAAAGACAAACAAAGAGGGCTCTGTCTGTCTGTGATATCCCGTTCTTGCTCTTCCCAGCATCTTTGACCACATAGTGGGACTATTTGCCAAAAGTTGCTTAACTAACAGAGTTCTTCAAGTGGAAAAAGTTAACAGGTGAATTTTTTACTACTGTTACTTCACCAGCTCAGAAAATGCTGATTTTGTCAATCCTTTCACACACACACACCCCACTACATCAGAGAAGAAAATATGTACAATCCTGAAGTCTCAGGGTCCATAAGATAGAACTTCTAATGGATCTGTCTATTGTCAACCAAATATATTTATTTTTCTGTTACTCTTACACTATTCTAAAAAAATGTAGGGAGCACTCCAGCTACCGCATAGCTCCCAGCGACCGGTAAGATCCCACAGAGTTGGTCTCCTCCGGGTCCCATCAGCTAAACAATGCCGGCTAGCAGGCCCGCGGGGGAGGGCCTTCTCTGTGGCTGCCCCAGCTCTCTGGAACCAGTTACCTCATGAGGTCCGGACATCCCCACCCTATTGGCCTTCCGAAAAGCAGTGAAGACCTGGCCTGGGGCTGTTGATCTTGCTCTTGCGATCTGGTGAGATCTGGCCATGAATGGTATGAATGAGTTTTAATGTTTTAATGTTTTTAATTTTTAAATGTTTTTTTATTAGGATTTTAAATGTATTGTGAGCTGTCCTGAGTCTTTGGTGAGGGGCGGCATATAAATTGAATTAAATTGAATTGAATTGAATAGTCTAATTTCAGTCTAATTAGAAATTTCTAATTTCTTTCTTCGCTGTTCAGACTGAAAGTTTATCCAAAAACATCACACAAAAAGTAGTTCTTCCTACCTAACAGAGAGTGGTTCTCTATTGGGATACAAGGACCGCATATCTCAGGTTTATGAGTTAGGCCATGGCCATACAGAGCAGGCTGATGACACAAAGTGGCACGGGCTTTTCTCTACTACAGTCTTCAGCCACTTGTCACCCACAGCTGAAAATAAAACCCTTCAGAAACCCTTTTCCAGATTTCACCCCCTTCCTCCACTCTGGGTAGGTGCTCTATCTCACTGATAGTTAACACAGCCTCAACTGATAGATGCCATTGCTTTTTACCATCTCCATCCATGACAGTATGTATGTGTCTTCTGAAAACCAGTGAAAGGGGCTGTTGGTGGGGGGGAGGTTTTACAGTTCTTCCTAGGAAAGTCCATAGTGATGATCACTGACTCCCAAATGGCAACAAAAGAAAGAACAAGAGGAGACAAGAGAGAGGAGCGGAGAAGCCAGTATTTTCTGCCCTCTTCCTAAATTAGTCAGGAGATATTCTTGTTTTTTAGCTTGCATTATTTTATGTTAGAGTAACTTTAGACTTAGAATAATTTTATTGTCACTTTGAATGTACACTAATCGGCATACATTAAAATGAAATTCCATTTCATATAGCTCTCAAAGGTTCTCCACCTCTAATATACACTACATGACTAAATAAATAAATAAATAAATAAATAAATAAATAAATAAATACAAAATTATGCATATACCCACATATATTATATGTATTTCTTAGACTTACCTTGAAACATTAGGATATTTAACAATTGGGTTAGCAGAAATTCCAGAGGCTGCAAAAACTGAGTTTAGGGATTGTATGGTGTTTCAGGTGACCCACTGTCAGAGGGAAGATATATATTTGGAGTTTTGAATTATTTGTGTCCCCTAAACTCCTTAAAAGGCTATATACATTTACCCCTAGATTATGTTAAAACACATTAAATAAATGGAGTCATTATAGGATTACATGTCCACTCAGTAGATAAGACACTCATTTATTTAATCCAGGAAAACTATATTCTAATCACATATGATTAGTAGGTAGATAATATTTTAATAGAGCTGGGCTGATATGTCTTTCCTTAATTGCTACTCTTAATTTAGTTTGGAGAGGATTTTGTTATTTAAAGTAGAACTTCCTCTTTTGAGCTGTTTAGAGTCTTTCAAACAGTAGAACACTACATCTCTGCTTTTGCATTTCAAAATATATTTCTAAAGTTATGATTTGGCCACTCGAGTTGGCATGTGTGCCAATCGTATTGTATAATTTGTAGAACGAGAGAGAAAAAGAGGGAAGGAGATGGGGAAAGTGAAGTACTGCAATCAGTCCAGTATCCTGTCAAATCAAACCAACCAATTTGAGGCCCTAGTTGTTGTTCTTCATTGATCTTTGTTCTGAGGATATCCAAAGCTATACTTTGTATAGAGAAAGTCTGAAATACAAAACGGAAACCAATCACAATTTTTTTTGCCAAATGGTAGTACTGTGTCAAATTTTCAGTCATTCCATCTCTCCTCACCCACTGATGATTTTCTAGATGAGAGTTCAAAGGGCTGCTAATAGTTCCTCAAAAGAGAGATTTAAAGAAAATGTGGGTGTGAATTTAGTATATAATGTTAATCAGGGATTCTCTCAGTTTTCAAGCCAGTTCCCAAGCACAAACAATAATAAATAGCTCTGTTCTTCAGGAACAAAGTAATCTTGTTAATAAAGCATGTTATGTTCCTGGATCTTTAGGACATCTGTAAAGCATTCATTTTAGATCTTTATAACACGATTGCTCTTTATCTTTTGGGCAAGAAAAGGCTCCTAAACAGTAGTGGTTTTCACTTACCTTCACTACCGGTTTGGAACTGTGAGCGCATGCATGTGCACGCTTGCTTCGCTCACGCGTGCATCGCCCTTCTGCACATGCACAGAACATCCGTGATGACATGCGGGTGGACAGAGCCTCCCACCACCAGCGCTACCAGTTTGCCCAAATCGGGGCGAACCGATAGAAACCCACCACTGCTCCCAAAGCAATCTGCCATGTTGACAATTTAAAACTTGAAAATAATGCCAACACTTTACAACAACAACTAACAGTAAAAAATTATGAGGACAAACGCAAACTTTTTAAAACAGCAAAACCAATGAGCCTCACCAATCATAAACTGTTAGATTTGTAAGGATGAAAGGCTTCTTAAAATGCAAAGAAAACTTTTTCTATATCAAGTGCACCCAGTGCAACATCTTCCTAGCACAGAGAGCATGGAAGACCCCAAAATGATTTTCTAGTGGATGCAGAGTAGTGCAAGATTTTGTTCAAGAGGATCCAAAACTGTCCTCAGTTTCAGAGAACTCTGAAAATGGCTGGTTTTGTTTTTCTGTGATTATGAGCACTGCTGATTTCAGGTGTCTGTATCAGTCAAAATGGCAAGTAAGCATAAAGGGAAGGGCCAGCTGCTACTATTCTCCATGTCTGCTCAAATCCTCTGTTGAAAATCAATTAGAACCGTGTTTTTTTATTATTGTTGTTGTTGTTGATGATGATTAATCATATTTCTATGCCGCCCACTCTCCGAGGACTCTGGGTGGCTTACAACTATTGACAGTATACTAAACAGCATATTACCCCCAACAATCTGGGTCCTCATTTTACCCATCTCAGAAGGATGGAAGGCTGAGTCAACCTTGAGCCGGTGAGATTTGATCCGCTGATCTGCTGAACTAGCAGTCAGCTGAAGTAGCTGCAGTACAGCACTCTAACCACTGTGCCACCTCAGCTCTGTTAAGAGAAGCTTCTGTAAGTAGCAGGTAAGCCTATGTAGGTTTGCATGGACAGAGTCACAGTCATTTTTATTTAAGAGCAATTCAGCATAGTTGCATTGGAGTGCAGGAGTTTCACATACTTTTTTCAAGGAACTCTGAGGAATACCTTTCAAAAGATTATTATGAAACATAATTTGACTAAAGTGTTTGGTTGATTTAAAAGTAATTTTTCTTCCTCCATATTTTCTAACTCTTAGTAAATTTAAAAAAAAACGTTAAGTTTGTTATAAAACACTGCCAGAAGAAAACCATATGTACCAATAGCTACAAGGTGCCCCATATTTGAATGTGACCTATAGAATATTATCTGTAAAGAGCTTGCAGAAAAAGTTACAGGATTTCAAAATGCGCAATAAAGAGCAGATCCTTATGAGCAATAAAAACATAAGCCATAAATAGAACAGTTCATGACCTACAAAAAAACTCTTTAAAAATATCTATAGGAGAATAATTTGTGGGTGCTGCAATTTAACTGTACAACAAATGTCCAGAAGCAGTCCTATCAACAGACAGATATATGACAGGATGTCCCTGGAGAGAGCTGGCCCTTAGGAGTTGGTTCACACACAGTGCTAAGGTACAAAGCATGCAAATCAAAATTGTTCCCACAGCACACTAAGTCACAAAGAGATCTCATTAAGGCTTAGCATACGATGAGTAATGTTATTGCCTGCAAGCCAACATTTTTTTTACAGTTTGTTATTAAACAAAAGTTGGCGTCTAAAGCTTTCATGAATGATCCCAGTAAAATGGAAATATCACTTAAGGAGACTGGGGCTGAAAATATGTAGACCCTTTATAGGGCGTTCCTGATGATTATTTTTTTTTTATTCAAAACAGATTTATTACGTGCGCCAAGGGATTAATTAACACACCTGGCACACTGAGTGGTGGGAGTGTTCATCATTAAAAATACCCAGCAAAAATGTGTTGCAGGTTTTCTGTTAGGTGTTGACAATGTTGGTGCTTTAGAAGTTACAAATAAATAGGGAATTCATCCAAAATATGGTTTAGAAGTTTTAACATTTAACCAAAGAGATATTTTTATTTGAGGATAGTAAAACTGATAAAATATAATCTCAAGAATTAATAATAGAAATTCCTTCCTGAAGAACTTACAGCTTCTTCTCAAATTCTGAATTCTTTGTGGGAAAAAGTTGCTGGAGGGTACACTACAGAATGTAGTGATTTAGAGGTGCAGGACCAGAGGTGGGTTTCAGCAGGTTTTGACCAGTTCTGGAGAACTGGTAGCAGAAATTTTGAGTAGTTAGAAGAACCAGTAGTAAAAATTCTGACTGGCCCTACCCCCATCTATTCTCTGCCTCCCAAGTCCCAGCTGATCGAGAGGAAATGGGGATTTTGCAGTAACCTTCCCCTGGAATGGGAAGGGAATGGAGATTTTACAGTATCCTTCCCCTGCCACGCCCACCAAGACCACCAAGCCATGCGGTGCATTGCCACACCCACCAACCCACGCCCACAGAACCAGTAGTAAAAAAAATTTGAAACCCACCACTGTGCAGGACCATCAGGGTTGCCAGTAACTCATCCTGAGTCCTATTCATTACTTCTTGGGGAGAAGGCAGGTAAAGGAGGCAAATATCAAAGCATGTATTTTGACCTCATGAACTGTAAATTAATGTAAGTCAGAACTGATATCAATGGATACAGATTTGTTTATAATATACTCAGTAATTATTTTCATGAATATACCAAACTAACGAACTTCGAACTAATCTGATATTCTTATTGCATCTGATATTTCTTAAATAATTACATTAAATTAAATATGTTTTATGAAGAGACGTCTTTGGATATTGATAGATGGGAGTCCTTTGCTTTAGCTTTTGGGTAGAGTATATATTTGCCAAATGAAAGTAATTCCCACAATACTTTATATCTTGCTAGAAAGCAAGTTCAAGTCCCACTTTAGCCATGAAGGCCAGCTGGATGACTTTGGACCAGTCACTCTCTCAACCCAACCCTCCTCTCAGGGTTGTTGTTATAATGGAAATAGGAGGTTTGTTGGGTTTGTTTGCCACCTTGAGTTATTTGTACAAATAATAAAGGTGAGATACAAATAAATAAACAAATAAATAAATAAACACTTATATATAGTTCTCGTTCTCACCCTCTCCCTCTCTCGTTTTTCAATTTCAAATATATCTTTCAAAAATATGCATTTGATAGTGAAGGATAGGAGGGTTTGGTTTCCCAAATGCATTAGGTTTATCTTTTGATTAGTACCAAATTTCTGACAGTTTTGTATAGCATAATTTCTCCTGCCTGGGCCCTTCTCCACTAACACTGACAGAGCAGACCACTTGTATATAAATAGAGAGCAAACTCTACTTCCTTCTAGCACTCATGATGTTACCTAGTTGAGTAGCGAAGCATCTGCAAAAAAACAACTCAGAGAGCACCAAGGACCCCATAATTAATTCTTCCTATGCAAAGCTATTCTCTGTCCAAGACAGAAAGATGTGTGATATTTATTTTTGAATGACTGATATACCAAGGAAAGAAAATGCAACTGAAGGCAGACATTTGCAGTAGCTAAAAAAACTGAAGGCAACTGAAGGCAGACATTTGCAGTAGCTAAAAAAAAAGCGCTGTTCCATAATACTCATGGCAATTTTCCATGAAAGTACTACTTTTGTAAGTAGTGCTTAGCTTCAAATCCATTACTGAACCATCTGTTTTATCTGTAAAGCACCTGTCACATCTAGAAAAGTCTCTTTCATCATGAGGGCAGACTTGAGGAGTTTGTAATGAGGAAGTCCAAGAATTTATAGATGACTGGTAGAACCCCTGGGGGTACCCATAATGAGGAACAAGGAAAAAAAGAAAAAAGTACAATACTGTGGGTAGCCCCTGTGCTTGGCAGCTTTCCTGCATTGATTAAAAAATCCTTCACTTAGATAAACACAATGTAGTTTTAGCTTCTTTAGTTACCAGCTTGATGCCAGGTGCAATTCAAGGGGCTTTTGAGAATGTATAAAGTCCTACATGGTTTAGGATTTAGATGTCTATTAGGCAAGACCTCTTGCTTGGAGTAGAATCTGCCAGCTTGGAGTGTACTTACAGAGACAGCTTGTTAAGACTCTCTTCCCTCTGTGATGTGTGATAGAAAACCTGGAGATAAGTGTCAGAGCTCTGCAGAGAACAGCCCTCCCATTAATACTTAAAAGTTGTTAAAAACCTGAATGTTAGGCTAGAGATCCAGATGGATCTTGACAGACTTGAACACTGGGACCTAGCTAACAAAATGAAATTCAATGTAGAGAAAAGTAAAATCCTATACTTAGGCAAGAAAAACCAAAAGCACACATATAGACTGGGTGAAACCAGGCTTAATAGCAGTAACTGTGAGAGGGATCTTGGAGTCTTAGTGGACAACCAGCTACATAATGAGCCAGCATGTGCAGCGGCAACCAAAAAAGCCAATGCAATCCTAAACTGCATTAACAGAGGGATACAATCAAGATCAAGTGAGGTACTAATACCACTCTATCAAGCCTTAATAAGACCACACTTACTAAGGCTTTAAGATCCAGTTTTGGTCACCATAAAAAGATGTTGAGGCTCTAGAAAAAGTGCAGAAAAGAACAACCAGGACGATTAGAGGACTGGAGGCTAAAACATATGAAGAATGGTTACAGGAACTGGGCATGGCTAGTCTAATGAAGAGAAGGATCAGAGGAAACATGATAGCAGTCTTCCAATATTTGAGGGGCTGCCACAGAGAGGAAGGGGTCAAGCTATTTTCTAAAGCCTCTGTAGGCCAGACAATGAATAATGGATGGAAACTGAACAAGGAGAGATTTAACCTGGAAATAAGGAGACATTTTCTTTTGGATGAATGGATAAGCAACTAGAAAAAGTCACAGATTTGTGATTTTGTGTGTTTCTATATGTAACATCTGCAGCAAGATTATTATATACTCAAAAGTAGAAAGATTTGACACTACCCACAATGGAGAATGCAGAGATGCTAACAACTTCCTTGAAAAGGCAATAATTATGTACATACATGGCTGACTGGAAATCGCTTTAGACATTTTGCATGAGAGTAAATTTATTTGTGATTTGGATGATTAAAAATGGATAATAGAAAAAAGTGAGCTTTTTTGTAATCATAGAGTAAGCGATAATTTTGTAATTACAGTTACATTTGCTGCAAAGGAAGTTGGAAGCTTCTTTCTATATCTTTTTATTCTTTCTTTCTGCTCTTTTGCTTTTCTTTTTTTCTCTTTTTTGTTTTGTTTCTTCTGTATTAATTTGTGTTAGTTTTATGTTCTCTTTAAAAATGTTAATAAAAATGTATGCAAAAAAAAAGGAATCGGATAAAGAATGCCTGTAGTTCATATGTCTGAATATGCTTATTCACTTTTCATGCTGGGAACAATAAATTCTTTCTGAACAGTTTCCTGGTTCTTGCAGTAATTAGTGTTTTGCAGTACTGGAAACAAATGCTTTTGATAGTTATATAACAATAATTATCTCAACATGGGATTAGTAAAAGGCCAGTAATTATGTGTGAACTCCTGCAGGAAAGATTTTGCTATGTTTTACTTTGCTGATATCTTTCCTGTTTCTAACCACAAAGTTGAACAAACAGAAACAACAAATTATTGCAGAGCCAAATGCTAGAAGTAAACATGATAAACGGATCTTAAGTAACCAGAAAAGTGAAAAGGGGGAAGCTTATTTCTTTAAATACATATTGCACAAGAGTATATGAATACCCAACTCACACTCAATAAAACTTAAACCTTCACTAATACTTAAGGAAACAAGAATACAAAAAACAAGAATTATAGATAACTTATAATTATAATACTATTTTTAAAATAATAATCAGCTGTCAAATTGACAATAGTGCTCCTACAATATAGAGCAAAATAAACTTTAAAAAAGACTTTTAGAACAATCAAGACAATATATATGGTATTAGGAATACAAAAAACCCACATACTATTCTATGGAACCAATTTTTATGAGTATTCTCAGGGCACACTTATGAGTAAAGCATATTTAAGTGATAAAATGAGTCCCACCTGCACATAAAACATTTCTCCACGTACTTTGGAAATTTTTCTCTGTTCCTTTGTGATTATATTTATTATGTTATCCCTACTCTTTTAGAAACAGATTGTGAGTACAATTACAGGAGAACACAGAAACACCAAGTGTGTAGGATCTAGGGTAGAAACCAGTATATTACTGTTCTAGAGGATTTTCAGCTATACAATATGGCATCTCCTCTAGCCATTCATATATTTGGGGATTTGGGGGGGATTGCAAAAGATTTATGGTATTCCAAAACTATATTACAAATAAGTTTCTGTTCCATGGAATCACACTTCCCAAAAAGCATGAACAGTCACCAGCATTTCAGTTCTGCCAGTTTGGGGAAAGACAGTGTATCTGACAGACAGAACGTTCAAGAAAAACAAAACATGCTGGAAATGAATGCATCCATTTTGTACATTTGTAGTATTAATCCAAATAACTGCCATCTGTAAATAATAGTTCGTGAACCTGGCTAAATTTGATTAAACAAACTTGGTACAGAGAATAATCATAACCTGTATGGGGATGAATTGAAAATAAACATGTTTTGTTTGTGTTTTTTTAATTGTGTGCTTTATTTAATAAAAAGAACAAAGAGAAAAAATAAAATAATAAAAAAGGAAGTAAGGCACAAAAACAATACATTTATAGATACAACGTCCATATCTTCATACTGTCCATAAAATATATATTTATTTAAATTTATGTTACAGTTTGAATACAGCACGATCATACTTGTTTATATGCAACTCGTGTTCAGGTCATAAGTAACAGGTCTTCAGTTCATTAAGTAATCAGGGCAATATACATGTATTTGCCTTTCCAGTGTTGAAGCAACATGGAAGTATTTTTTAATACTTTACTTGTTCAGGGTTGCTAAATAGAATCCTTGCAACTAGTTTGGAAATACAAATTCGCAATTTCTTCTTCCTGTGGAGAAATATGTTATGGAAAGTCATGTCAAGTGTTATCAACATCTGTACATCCAGCACAGGAAAAAGGGTGACATTGTTTAGACAAGATGTATCCAGTTAGAAATAGCATGGCACCAGGGGTGAAATCCAGCAGGTTCTGATAGGTTATGGAGAACAGGTAGCGGAAATTTTGAGTAGTTCAGAGAACTGGTAGCAGACATTGTGAGTAGTGCAGAGAATCAGCAACTACCGCCTCTGGCTGGTGCCAGAGTGAGGGGGGAATGGAGATTTTGCAATATCCTTCCCCTGGAGTGGAATGGAAATGGAGATTTTGCAGTATCCTTCCCCTGCCATGCCCACCAAGCCACGGCAATAGAACCGATAGTAAAAAAAATTGAATTTCATCACTGCATGGGACCCACAGCATTGATATTTCTGACCACCTAATGTAGGATTTTACCAGATGCAAAGAATACCCCTCATTAGCAACTGGCCATTTCCCCAACACATACATACAGCATCTGTACACAGTCAATACTGCACTAGTAAAAGTAAAGGTAAAGATTCCCCTCGCACATATGTGCTAGTCGCTCCAGACTCTAGGGGGTGGTGCTCATCTCCATTTCAAAGCCAAAGAGCCAGCGCTGTCCAAAGACACCTCTGTGGTCATGTGGCCGGCATGACTAAATGCCAAAGTCACACAGAATGCTGCTAGCTTCCCATCAAAGGTAGTCCCTATTTTTCATTTTTTATGTGCTTTCAAACTTCTAGGTTGGCAGAAGCTAAGACAAGTAACGGGAGCTCACCCCATTACATGGCACTAGGGATTCGAATCGCTGAACTGGTAACCTTTCAATCGACAAGCTCACCGTCTTAGATACTGAGCAATTGTGTCCTTACTGCACTAGTAATGCACTACAAATAAGCAAAACCAGTTACTCTAAATTGCTAGAAACAAAATTCATTTCTTCTCATGTGCCTCCTCTTCAGAATGAATGTGCACACAAGCATATCTCTCCTGACTTTGCTTTGTAACTAAGGAAGCGTCATCACACCTCTTGCCTCCTGTTTGTGATTAGTATGATATGACAATATGATAATTATGAATAGCTACCAATTATGAATCCTATCAAAACCCAATTTATAATAGCAATTATTCATAATTGCTATTATAAATTGTGTTTTGGTAGGATTTAACAAGGAACCAAAACTTTGCACATGTTCAGTGATTCAGGACATATCATATACATGTGATCAGATGTCTTCTGGATACGTAACTTCCCACGTATCATTCTTAGTCAGCACAGTCATTACCCATCTTAGTCAGGGGGGCAGTTGGAATTGTACTCTTATCATATTTGGGTGGTGCCGAGCTGAGAAAGGGTAATACTTATTACTTTGGTAATATTTAATAATTTTCTAAATTAGGATGTTAGTTGTGGATTACACAATGGAATGAAAGAAGGTTCTTTACTATGCTTGTCTTCTGTGCAGAAACTGCTGGAAATTTTTAAAAATGATGGCAGGATTTCAATCTGATATTCAGATTTGGCAGGAATATTGGCCTAATGTTCTGTACAATGTTCTTGACTCCTTGCTTTTCTATTCTTCCCACCCCTGCTAAGGCTGAAGCACCAGTCACTTTATTTTCCCTGGGAAGGTCTTTGAGGGCAAGTAGTTTATCAGCTCCTTCATACTTAACCACTTCGGGAGGAAGGAAGGAAGGAAGGAAGGAAGGGCAGACCACAACATTCCTGTCACTTGAGTTAAAAGGTGAATAACCAATTTAACCCAGTGTAAAAAGAATGGTCCTTCATTTCACCTTCTCTCTGGTGAATCAATGAAAAAAAAATTTAAAAATCCAGAAATTCACTAAATCACTGATCCTCCTCTGAAAAAAACCCCAAACGATAGAGGCCCACCTGGGCCCAGACTCTTCAGAAGCAAGTAGTCAGCCTACCTAGAAAAAAATGCTCACTGAGAGCAGCCACCAATAACAGAAGAAAAGGGCATTCTCACTACAGCACACATTAGACAATTGGAACAGAGGCATTTGCTTACAATGAAATGAAGAGCAACAGGTGAATTGCTCCACATTACTTGTGTCAGCAGAAATCAGGAAACACTATTTTTGATGCAGAACGAGTAAAGTGAAAGACGCTCACCTTTAAAGTAAACTTTGGACAGGTTTTGGAGAAAACTGTTTATTCCTCACTTTGAGAAACAGTTTGTTTCTATTTTTCTATTTTGGCTGTAGAACAAGCAAATTCTGCAGATGAGCTCTGAGGCATCTGAGGCAAAATATGTCAGCCTCCAATTCATATTACTTCAGAAAATGCCAAGATCATTCATGGCTGCTCTGATTTCTTGTCTAATTGCTTGCTTGCTATGTCTGCCTCCTGCACTGCATCAGTTGTTGAAGATCAGTTGGGCAACTCTTTATTTTATGCATGCATGCATGCATGCATTTTGTGTGTGTGTGTATTTAGAAGATTTATATAGCCACCTGTCTTAGGTAACTCTTGGCAGCTCCCAACATATTTACTTATTTAAAAGATCATTTAGCTACCTAACGTGGCTGCTTAGGGCTCATACTTAACACGTTGTGAGATAAAAATCCCAATACTTGAAGCTATTTCTGGCTGGGGGCAGTAATTATTATTTTCTTCATGTTTTTAAATTTTTGTTAAATCTTTGTTGACTTACACTACAGATTTTGGTGGGAAACACACTCCTGATTTTCAATCATTGCACAGCTGAAATTAAGAGTCATAGTCAGAAACCAGAAAAAATGGGCTAAGAATCACATGAAATGTTATAGTTTCTGTGTAATATTCTGTGATATCTCAGAGAATGCTTCCTCATTTAATTCAGAGATAATACAATAGATGAATGTTTGCTTGAACCTGTTGGTGTTTTTAAACTTGGCTGACCCTGAAATACTTCATACCACTACCAATGATAACAATATATTGTTTTCCTTTACAGAAAGATTGTAAACCTTAAGCTTCTCGGAAAGGCTTGATGTGGAAAACTGTTTTGTAAGAAAGAAACAAGAAGAGCTTCTTGCCTCACACTTTACCACATATTATGTATTTTCATAGGCTATTTTGAAATTGCTGTAATTGCTATGATTAAACTATAGAGTATTGGATAAAGAGCACTGCATCCTTGACCAGGGGAAATGTTTTCATACTGATGTTCTTTTAAAACTAGTTTGCTGGCATGTATTCTAGAGAATCTGATACACTTTTTTCATTTCTACTGATTTCAGAATTAAGGGTTTTTAATTCTGCTGTCTGTTTTGCAGGGATTTGCAATCTAGTCAAGACTCCCAGTTAGGCTGTCCCGATACTAAAAAGATTCACATAGAAAAGCTATCACATTGCTGTACACTCATTTTCTTCTTCTTCACCACCCATGTACCATGTAATAATCAAAGTGGAATTCTCATGCTAAAGGGATTGTCCCTTGTATAAATAAGTCTCAAGGTATTCCATAATGTAGATATAAGCATATTTATAGACTGACTTCACATTTTGAAGTAAGACATTACTTGCTCATTCATGGTTAAATAAAGCACAATAGGTGATTCACACAGCTAGACCAGATTAATCAGTTCATATTATAGTATACTGAGATGTTAAAAATCAGCCTGTCTAAGTTGATCTGTTTTGTGAATAGACTTCAAGTCCCAAATTCCCAGCCAGAATACAAATAAGTATTTCTTAAATAATGAAGAGCCCTACTGGAGCAGCATAGTAACCTAGTGTCACCACTTGGAAGGTTGAGAATTCAATCTTAGATAGCAGCAGATGTTTCCTTTCTAGGGCACAAAGAAGAAAAAATCTGCTGCAAACTTCACGTAGGTATCAGGAAGGGCACCAGGCCAGTAAATGGTCAGCTTTATCTAGTCACCTCAACTCTATCCTGAATAGGGATTATAGGGTTGTAAAAAGAAAAAAAATGAGGGGTCCTGGTGGCTTAACCTGGTGGTTAAGAATGCAGTATTGCAGGCAAACTCTGTACACAATCTGAGTTCAGTCCTGATGGGGCTCAAGGTTGACTCAGCCTTCATCATTCCAAGCTCGATAAAATATATATTGCCTCATAGTGATTTAAAGTGCTTTCTGGGTGGTTTATAATATCAGGATATTGCCCCTAACAATCTGGGGACAATATGCTGACATTGTTGGGGACAATATGCTGACATTATAAACAACTCAAAGAGTGATTAAAGAGTCCTTTAAAACACTACTGGGAGCTATATAAATCTAAATCAGTGGTGGGCTGCTGCTGGTTCAGACCGGTTTTGGTGAATCGGTAATTGCAGCCTGCTGGTGGGCCCATCCCTGCCAGAGGTGGGTTCTAAAATTTTTTACTACTGGTTCTGTGGGCATGGCTTATTTTGTGGGCGTGGCTTGATGGTCATGTGACAATCATTTAGGATTTCGCAGAAGTACTGGTCTATCAGGCTTTTAACTGCTTGCAGAGCTGTACTAGTCTACCCATTTGTTCTTGGAGTGTCCTGGTCTACCCATTTGTTTTTCGAGCGTCCTGATCTACTCGTTTGTTATTGGAGGCATCGGTCTATCACCAAACTGCCTTTTAACACTGATCAGCTGTAGGGCGGCCCTTTGAAGCCCTGCGGCAAGAGTTTAAACACTTTTTTTCCTTCTAGCTGATCAGCTGGGACTCGAGAGACAGCGAATAGGTTGGGGGTGGGGCCAAATAAAAGGTAAGAATAATGCGGGCAGGGCAGGAGGGCCCAACTCCCGAACAAAGAGAACCGGTTCGGTGACATCATATCGTCACCGCTACCAGCTCGGCAGAACTGGGCCGAAGGGGGAGGAACCCACCACTGATCCCCGCCCACCTAGCCTGGCTCTATGCCATCCTATTTAGCTGCTTTTCTTAAGCAATGTGCATATATGCAAGCCGCGCACGCGAACAAAGCGCATGCACTGGAGGCCGTGCATGCTCACATTTTCAGTGCTGGGTGAACCTGTCATTAATTCATGTGCCACCCACCTCTGGTCTATATGCTATTGCTATTAAATGAGCCACAATTGCTGGGTTAAAATAACATGCTAAACCATAAACTATGATTCATGAACCATAGTTACTGAGCTCACATAGTGTGCTAAATTCAAAACATGCAAAATGAATCCAGTGAGTTCCAAATGGTTAGAAAGGAAAAGAAAATTGACATAAAAAGGAGAGTAATGAAAGAAATCAGTTTCTAAATCAGCTTCCTCTTGGTTTGGGAAGAATTGTTGATTCTTCACTCTGCAGGACCCTCTCTCCTGCTTTCTAAACTGCAGGCAACCAGCAGGAACAAATTGCCTTTGACAAGCTTGTGCATACCTTTGTTTCTTTTATTGCCCTTGCATTGTCCTGTATAAAATTAAAAAAAAATGTGAAATGAAATAGTGCACATTGTTATCTTTCCATTTTTCTGAATTCATGGCCCAAATTCCAAACTAAGTCTGAAACTTTTTTATCTGTGAAAGTAAAACTTTGACAGTGTAATGTTCCTTCATTCATGTGACTTTGATATGACATATAGGCTCCCATGGTACAATAAAGTCATATTCTGGGTTGCAATTTTTATCAATGTTCCATTCTCTGATCATCTGGGTGTCAGGGAAACTCTAATCTGGTTCACACATTATTTGCTTAACAAGGCATAAAGGATCATTTTGCACATACCCGACATCAGTGGTGGGTTGCCCTCAGTTCGGACCGGTTTGCAAGAACTGGTAGTAAAACCGGTGGGAGGTCCCATCCACCGCCCCGGATATTGTTATCACCGATTTGCGCATGTGCAGAAGCAAGGCGTGTGCGCAAGTGAAGCAAGCATGTCCATGCGATCTCGTTGCAAACCGTTGATAAAGGTAAGTAGAATCTCCACATGCCCTACATCCTACTGAGGGTTCATCCCTATCAATAGTATCTGCCTGGTCACTTCTATCTTGCAAGCAGATTAAAATGACATGCTTTGGTTCCTCTGATTAAACAACACCATCTATTGAGACTTTGAAAGTCACTTGCAGGGCCTTCCCTCTAGAATGATATTCCCCCAAATTCTGGATCCCCCCTGCCCCATTGTTCAGAAGAATGGAGAAGAACTGGGTTTTCACTTGTGGAGAGGAAAGTGACACCTCTCACTTGATTCTATCTGGTTTGTTGCACTTGTCACCTGTTATCTTCTGTGTTTTATTGATTTTATTGTAATTTATTTGTTTAATTATTTTGAGCGCCCCCCCCCTCAGAGTTGTAGAAGTTGGGTGGCATACAAGTTTAATAAATTATTAGTATTATATTTGCAAACAAATAACAAGGAAACCTTATTACTCAGGCCTCCCTTTTGATGATATGTGGAGTACTTCAGATCAGTGGTGGGTTTCTCCTGGTTCAGTCCAGTTCTCCCGAGCTGGTAGTGGTGACGATAAGATGTCACCGAACCAGTTCTGCCTCCCCGTGTTATTCTTACCTTTTATTTGGCCCCACCCCAATCTATTGCTGCTTCCTGAGTCCTAGCTGATGGCTAGAGGGGAAAAAACTGTTTAAACTCTTGCCGTGGGGCTTCAAAGGGCCGCCCTACAGCTGATCAGTGTTAAAAGAAAACAAATGAGTAGTCCGATGCCTGCAAAAATAAATGGGTAGACCGGTGCCTGCAAAAATACATGAGTAGATCAGTGCCTGCAAAAATACATGAGTTGATCAGTGCCTGCAAAAATAAATGGGTAGATCAGTACAGCTTTGCAAGTAGTTAAAAGCCTGGTAGACCAGTACCTCTGCTAAATCCTAAACAATTGTCACATGACCATCAAGCCATGCCCACAAAATAAGCCACGCCCACAGAACTGGTAGTAAAAATTTTTAGAAACCAACCCCCCCCCCCCCCGCCTCAGACCTATAAAAGAAATGATCATGTAAGTATTTTGAGAACAGCAAACCCAACAGATCAGCTCTGTTGAACATTCACCAGCCAGCATGGCTGAAAGAATTTTTGGAATTCTGGCTCAACATACCTGAACGATACCATGTCAGGGAAGGATGCAGTTGGAACTTGCCAAATCTCTCAGCAAAATTTTATAACCTCTTTTTTTTTTCTCAATTTCCAAAGGAATGATTCAGCAAATATTGATTCTTTTTTTATTCTTTTTTATCTTCTCCTTCCTAGGGGGTAGTTCTTTAAAAATAAATATGTAAGTCTTGAGAACCAACATTGACTGTTTTGTTATTAAAACCTTTGTTAAGTTGCCAGTATTCTCCAGCTTTGAAGTTTCTCCATGCCAAGGGATACGAAGCCTTGTCTAACATTCCACTAAAAGAGAAAAGGAACAGAGATATATAATTAAATATAGTACAGGGTCTTATAAAATTATATTCAGGCCTAAAGGTAATTCATTTTTTTTCTCGTGTATTTAACATTTTTTTCTGTTGTAATAAAAATTGCAGTTCAAAACAAATTTTAGAAGAAAACAAAGCACTGTTTCAAGGCCTTTGATAATTCAGTAGAAATATTCTATATAAATTGTGAAATCCTTTTGTGTACTGACAGCTGTTCTCAGTCACCAAGCCTCATTTTGTTTAGTGGCGATGCAGACCAGGCCTTTACATTCTAGTGCTCTCCAAATATATTGGAAGTTCAACTCCTGGAATTTCAAAGTAAAGTGATTCTTGGATATAACGGCTGAGAATTCTAGGAACTGCAATCCCAACCAATCTCTAGAGAGTAGAGAGGGTTACCTTGATGGAGAAAGGTAAATCAAGACAGCGAATGGTTAAACATGACTTAACATCATGTAAAGAGAAATTTATGAAAATATCTAAGACAAGGTCCCTTTCCTCACCCCAGCTCCCAAGAAGGTTAAAGAAAGAGGAGGAAAAGCACATTCAGATTTGTAAGATTTTGTTACCATAGCCATTCTAATAAAAGACATTTTACATTGAATGTGATTCTTGGTCTGGTCTATTTTCTAGGACTGAAAACATCTGAAGACTATCTCATAAGAGAAAGCCATTTTGAAAATAGAACTTCCACTCAAATCAATGTTCCTCAACCTTGGCAACCTTAAGATGTTCGGACTTCAACTTCTAGATTTCTGTAGCCACACATCTTAAAGCTGCTAAAGTTGAGAAACATTTACCTCAATAACTACATTCTTAGCAACAGGGCAGAAGCCATAGTATTTCTCTCTGGCAATTGATGATTAACTGTAGTCCACAAAACCATATTTTTAAGGTGACATAGTTTTAGTTTTAGACTTTTAGTTATTTTTCCTTCAATATATTAATCTAACTACCTCTCTATAAACCAGAAGTGTTTACTAGCATAAACTATTAAGGACGTTGTATGCAGTGGTGGGATTCAAGTAATTTAACAACCGGTTCTCTGCCCTAATGATTTCTTCCAACAACCATTCACCAAACTGCTCAGAAAATTAACAACCGGTTCTCCCGAAGTGGTGAGAACTGGCTGAATCCCACCACTGGTTGTATGTCTAGAAACACAATTTTCATCATGCAGCTGTTTTTTCCTATCAAAATGTCTTTTTTGGAGGGCAGGAGGGGGACACTTGAAAGAGTGGAATGGTTGCATCATACATGCCTATAATTGTACAATAAAGATCATAGCTGTAGATGGCGTTTCAATGATTTGTATATTAAATTTCTGACAATAAATATAGGCAGATGAAAGTACTATTCTCTATAAGAAGCTCAGAAGTCAGGTATAAAACATTACAAAAATTTTCCATGTTATTATGCATAAACAAAAATTCCCCAGGATTAGCTGATTCAGCCTACAGATTGCTAACATCTGCAGAGCAAAGGTACAAAACTAATCTGTTACCCTACATGCAAACAAATGGCTTCTGGCTGAGCAAACATCTGATCTTCACACAACCTTGAACAGATTATTTAAGCAAGTTGTGCCAAAAACTCCAATTTACAGGGCATTCTTCAGGACATCTACTCAAATGTAAGTCCCAGTGAATTCAATGGGACTTCTCAGTAAGTATTATAGGATTGGAATTTTGTTACATTATGTATATAACTGCAATAATCCTATACTAATGCACCTTTGGAGAACTGAACCCGATAGCCTTTCTATTCCAACCCCACCCACCCCCCAGCAATGGCAAATGCTTTATTGTACAGTAACCTCCAGAAATGAATTGCAGCCTTCTTTGCCCTGCCATTTATTTATTTATTTATTCATTCATTCATTCATTCATTCACATTTTCTATGCCACCCCACTCCCAAGGGACTCTGGGCAGTTTACAACAGAGAATAGAACAATGCAACAATATCCCATACAAAAGTTAAAAGAAGACATTAATATATTAAAACATTAAAACACATACACTCCAATTTGTGGCCGGGTCTCGCAAGATCACTATAACGAGATCAACGGCCCTAGGCCTGCTGGAAGAGCCAGGTCTTCACCGCTTTATGGAAGGCCAGTAGATTGCGGGCGGTTCTTCTTTTCATAAAACAGAAAAATCTAAATATCCTAAGGAGAAAAGACGGAATCTTGATTCATAGCACTAGGAATCACCTATCTGAACAAACTATTTTTAGTGTTATCATTGCACTATAGTTTATTTAACTGGACAGCATATATTATGCAGATATTTTTAATGGGACAAAAAATATTTAGGCATATGGAAACAAATGTATTTCTTGACACTAATCACAGAACAAAACAAAAGTCAGGGAAATTGCCCAGGATACCTTCAGCAGCCATATTATGATATCAGATATAACACTTTCACATTAGTGGATGACTTTATCCAGAAAACAGATGAGGGAAGTGTGATCTGAATAGTTCTTGTAGACTTCTCAGTGTTTTTCACTACTATCAACTTTGGTATCCTTAGGATGAGAATCCACCAGTATGCTGAGGCCCGTCAATTCTATTACTGCCTATCATTTATTGCCAAGAACAAGTAGTCCGGAATGTTGCCTAAACTCAGTCATGGACTGTATGGGGAAGAACAAGCTGAAATAAAATCCAGACAAGACAGAGGTATTATTTGTAAAAAGAAGGCTGGAATCAGAATTGAGGTGAAGCCTGTTCTTGAGGTGCAAGAGCCAGTTCACAGTTGCAAAGTGCTCCTTCTGCTGTCATTGAATTTAACACGCTGGTTGTTATGTGGAGGAAGTTTGTATAATTATAGCTAGAGCAACCCTTCTAGAGAGTTCATATTTAGTGACAGTTATCCACGATTGCAACCTTTCTTGACTATTATTGCAGTGTATTTTATACGAACGTTTTTTTGAAACTTTGTTTGATATAAAATGCTATAGCCATGCAGCTAATTAATTCAAGGTATAGAGATTATATCATGCCAGAACTAAAAGACTGCACTGACTACCAGTTGTCCGCTGGGCACAGTTTAAGATGCCAGCTTTAAACTTAAAGCCGTCAGTAATTTAAGGCCTGACAATTTGACTGCCTTCACCTGCTGTGAAATTAATGGCAGGAAAAAGTTCAAGCAGTCTTCTCCCATCCTCCACCATGGATTTTCCACTCTTAACTGCAGCCTCACACAATTGTCTTTTGGAGAGGGAGATGGAAATTGTTGGTAATCATGTTATATCTTGCTATGTCTTTGGTGAACTAATCCAGTGCATTATAGGACTAAGAATAGGTGAGATCCGTTGGTTCTTAGTTTATGCTTCTGAGTGTCTGTAGAGGTAATAGAGCAAGGTGGTAGTGGCAGTGATGGCAGTGATGAAACCTGACTGATATCATCATGCAAATGCCACCATGTACGTACATGAGTATTAACCAATGCTTTTCTCCAAAGACAATAGTTCCCATGTATCATTATTTTGGCATCATTGTGGTTTGCAATGAATACTGCTGATTGCAAGAGGTAGATCATTTCCTCATTAGGGAGGTTCTTAACTATTTGGTTAGTTTTAGGTTTAACTAAGGTTTCCTACTAGGAACAGTACTGCAAGAGTCATGTAGATAATATCTTCTTCAGAATTGACAGTTCTTCCCATTAATTAGATCAATTTATGTACTAGCTCACTGACAGAATGAGAATTTGACAAATGGGCACTTTATGAGCTGGCTGCAAATTAATTTAACTTAATCAGATGAAGAAGCAGGAATTAATCTTTACATTAATAAGCAGAGTCATTGCATCAGTGTCTATGTATTTTTCAAAATTTCTTTGTAATGGTCTCCCAAGTTTCTGTATCTTGGATGCATTTTTCCAAACCTAAATAAAAATTTGAACCAAAGTGTCATATAGAAACATCTCTAAACTCTTCTCTACTATTTTGCCCTTAATCCTTTCTATTGGTTCAAATCTCATCTTCACAGGTTTTTTTGTGAATTGTGACTCCTTCTACTGCATGCACTTTGAACACTGGTCATGTTTGTTTCTGAAGGACTAATTTGCTGGTTATGAAAAGCTAAAGCTCCAACTTGTCCAAGCTGTTTGTGAAGTCTATGATCAAACACTAAAAGCACATCTTTTAACAATATGCTATCGTTCTTTCAAGATAGCTTATTACTTGTTTTTTAAATAAGTTTTATTAAAAGTATTAAAGAGAACATAGAAACTAACACAAATTAATATAAAATGGAGAGAACAAAGAAAGAGAGAATAAAAAAGAAAAGTGAAGTGACAAAGAACACAAAAAGAATATAATCTTTTGATATCCTCTACAGTAAATATGATTGCAAACTTATCTATGGTTATAATAAAAGTTTACTTTTTCTTATTATTCATTTTTCTGATTTATTACTTAAAAATGGCAATTGCCTTAATTGCTTTAAGATAATACTGTATGGCATCACATGAATCTAAATCTTCCTGACTTTTCAGAAGGAAAACTAGTTTTCATTGTTTCATTATGTCCCACTTCCCACTTTATGTTTATAGCCTGTCCTCTCTCTGGATATGCTGATCCCCACAAGTAAAGATCTAGCAAAGATCTTTGTTGGCTGTTCTTCCTTAGTGAATCATCAACATGCAAAAGTTATCACTAAAAGGTCACTGTGACAATCAAGCTGATAGTTGCAGTCAGACACAGGAGTGAAAACTGCATCCCTCAGTATTCTGATGCCCTTTGAACTTTGTCATAAGAAACAAGTGTGTGTTTGGATCAATAAGTAAACATAAGCTTACACAGAAAATTATTCCATCTTGTCTACAGAGATTCAGACCCTTATTTCATCCCTTCAAAATTTATATTTAAAACATCTACGTTGAGGGATTGAGGGACCCAATATTTTAGCAACATAAGTGAAACACCACCAAGATTAAAGTAGTAAGTGGCCTTACTGCTGTCATTTTCTCTGCATTCAAGGCTATGCAACTAGAACTGGAAACAAGAAAGAGAATGCAGTTTTGCCATTTAATTGATCTATAGAATTTTCTTCAACTAAGAGATATATCAGTTAGGTGGTTGACTTTGGGGTTCTACATTCAAGATAGGGCACTTTACTGAATTTAACTTTTTGTTAATCACTTCAGGACTTTATATTTTCTCATATTACTGAAGTAGGGGCATGCTTTAATTTATTTTAGTTTTCTTAATTTTTATACTATATGTATTTTAAATTTTAGCTGTCCACCGCCCCAAGTCCCTCGGGAGAAGGGCAGTATACAAATTCAATAACTAATAATAATAATAATACCGATCACAAGATATGGT
Source organism: Masticophis lateralis (assembly GCA_030761175.1). Classification (NCBI taxonomy): domain Eukaryota; kingdom Metazoa; phylum Chordata; class Lepidosauria; order Squamata; family Colubridae; genus Masticophis; species Masticophis lateralis. The sequence goes on along the minus strand of JAUDYJ010000005.1, from coordinate 39,350,977 downwards.
TTTAATCTTGATTTGATTATTCTAAAAGTAGCCTAATTTGTTTCAGTCTGATTCAGAGGTTGGAGCCAGATCCAAATAATGATAATTTGAAACTTCAGTATTAAGGTTGAATCTTACTGGAAAACAAGTTTTTAACTTTCTTATAATTGGACAGTATTTGGAGACACTGTCCACATTTCTCAGAAAATGAATCCTACCAAATATCAGACCACTGGACAAGTGATGGGTTGCTACTGGTTTGCCCCGGATCGGGCGAACCAGTAGCTGCAATGGCGGGAGGCTACGCCCACCCACCCAGATGTTTCTGTACATGCACAGAAGTGTTGCACATGTATGCAAACATGCACACACCCACAAGCAAACCGGTAGCAATGGGTTTTGAAACCCACCCCTGCACTGGACGTGTGGAAATCCTGTTCTGTTCTGTTCTGTTCTGTTCTGTTCTGTTCTGTTCTGCTCTAGTCTAATCTAGTCTAGTCTAGTCTAGTCTAGTCTGCTAAACTGTAACTTTTTAAAGTGACAGAATTGCATTAATTTAGTTGACCTAAATAGATAGACAGGTTTAGATGACCTATCTAAAACCAGACAAATTTCAGCAGAAGATATAACAGATTTCTATGCATAACGTACCTGAAGTTGAATGCCAAAACTGATTACAGTCAAAACTATAAACTGGGCAGAACCACAGTAAAAACTAAAAACTATAACACCATCTCCAAAAGGTAAACTTGACACTTTTAAAAAGTTACCAGTAAATACTGCAAAATGATACTTATCACTACATTTCAGTTCATACAGGGACTTTCTGGAATAATGGGAAGGCCATTTGCAAGCTCATAATAAAATGAGATGGGAACCGTAATTTTACTTTGTGGTTCAGTGACATTGGATATGTTGCAAACTCTGCCTAATATTTATTTTCTCGATCTTTGCCCCTGATTTTCTGTAGTGCAATATTCAGAGGAGTACGGACAGAGATCACTGTAGTAACAACTCTTTCTATTACTACAGGAAGGGCTGGGTTCTACTGTAAATTACCAATGAGGAAATGTGCTAAATTTAATGTCAGATAGATCTTCCTGAATAAATAACCAGGGAAAAAAAGCCAGCCATTCCAGATAGGGTGATTCTAGCAGAAGCTTTTGCAATGTGGCAGTTTTGCAACACATTATTAGCTTTGTCTGTATCTTATTTATTTTCTAATGTGTCTTGCCCAGGTCATTCCCTTCCATATCGAATGACTAGCAAACACCTTGCCTAAACCTTAATCCTTGCAATCTTCCCCCCTCCCCCTTTTTTTAAAGGCCATTCTTGCCCAGGGATATGGCCAAGTTTATTTTCTGTCTTCCTTCTTGTCTTCTGTTGCGTATATATAGAAGAGCACTGACAAAGTCAGGAGAATCATCACTGTGGCAACAAGTTGTAAGACACATAACTCACTGAGCAATATCACCTACACATCATAGCAGAGGCATGTTTGGGCAAGTTTAGAGTGATGAATGATTAGACCATATAGTCTTACTGAATTGGTATTTTAAGCTCATGAAATCACCTTCAAATTAATATGCAACCTAAGGATTTTCAAGCAAAATCCAGCTAATGCCGAGGATGCCACCACACTGCCATTTGCACAAGGTGCAAACAATTAAGAACTCACGGTGATTTCTTCACCACTGCCACCAAATCTATGCAGTAATTTTTATTTTGTTTTGCTTTGTTTTTACAAAAAAAATGGCCTTCTAACTTGGCACCCTAGGTGTTTTGGCACTCTAGGTGTTCATTTGTTTGAATGGGCCTTTTGCTAGAACTTTCCTTTTCAAAAACTAGTTTATTCTGTGATTTTAGGTTCCTTTCTTCCCCAGCACTCTGCTTCCATGGATTTTCTTCTTCAAGCTGAATAGGTTTTATTTTTGCTTTGATTATTATACTTCTTACTCATATGAGTGCATGGCTTTCAAAACAAACAAACTGACTCTAATTAAGGTTTGTTTACACTTTCACACCCATGTGCAAGAATGGCTTTTTAAAAGGGGCAGATTACAAGGATTAGGTTTCAGGCTAGGTGTTTGCTATCCATCCAATAAGGAGGAGGGAGGGAATGACCTGGACAAGGCACATTAGAAAATAATTAAGACATAGACAGTTAGTCACGAAGCCAGTAATACGTTGCAAAACCATCACATGCGAAATGAATTGCTCTGAGAGACGTTAATTCTTTCTAAACAGGAAAACTATGGTGCTCACCTACAGAGACCAAAAAGAATAAGGCATCTTAGGATTTGCTCTTTTTTGGTTGGCAACCTCTACTATCCATTCATATTTGTTTGCAAGAAAGAAACATCTCATTTCATTCAATTTCATACTTTATAGTGTAGGAAGGCCCACCTCCCCAGAATAAAATATTCCACAGAATAAGAAAAGAAGCAAAACACAATATTTCTCCTAAGGGAGAAAAAATTTCTTAACAAAGGCAGAAAGCAGCCCCAGTCTTTCCTCCACTAAAACAGCCTTCTGGCAAAGCTTAAAGAAACTAAGTTTCATTCACAAAACAATGTATACGTTGCAAAACCAGACATGGCTAAAGGGATCTTCTAACAGGCAGCAGAATAGGACTGTGATGCAAACCTATGGCATGCGTGCCATAGGTGACACGCGGAGCCATACTGTGGGCACACGAGTGGTTCCCTAGCTCAGCTCCAGCGCACATGTGCACAACGGCCAGCTGATTTTCGGGCATCTCGACCCCACCAGAAGTCAGGAAATGGGCCATTTCTGGCCACTGGAGGGCCTCTGGAGATGTGAGGAAGGCTGTTTTTGCCCTCCCCAGGCTCCAAGAAAGCCTCTGGAGCCTGGGGAGGGTAAAAAAACAGGCCTACTGGGCCAACCAGTACGCTTTTTGCCATCATGTGCCCAAAGTAAGGGGACCATGGGAGGGTTGCACGCACATGTGGAGGGGATGGAGCACAAGGGGGCATTGAATTATGGGTGTGGGCACACGTGCACATGGCCCTCCTGCTCTCCCCCTGCTTTTGGCACGCGACGGCAAAAAGGTTAGCCATCACTGGACTAGGAACTGAAACTGATTAGGTCAATAAGATTAAATCAAGACAACAAAACACCTTAAGATTTGCAACTCCCCTCACTTCTTGGGCCAGTCATGCCCCACATATCACAAATTTCATAACAGATGTTAAAACATAAACAAGCAAAACAGAAAGTACACATTTTCATACAGATGATGACATAAACCACAAAAGGTCCAAAGCACATAAAAACTCACTAACTCACAACCCCAATTTGTTAGCTGCCTCCAGAAACACTTGCTGTTGTCATTGCTTCCCACTATTACTGGGCCAATAAACCTCCTTTCCAATTGCAGCTTGCCTCAAACTTTTTTTTTCCTTTGCCTGCATCTCTATCCTGGCTTGGAATAAGACGCAGGCTAGATTTAACCTCAATCAATAGCTTTATATTCAGGTTTCCAAATTACAGTTGCTGAATTCACATTAACAAGGTATCTCCACAAAAATAAAATTTCTTTTTTGAACTTTGGGAATAAACCTGGTTCACATAAAATAAGATGTGGAACCACAAATTACCCAGCCATTTCAAACTAGTAAGGTATTGTGTGAACACAAACAATATTTTTTCTTCAGAGTATTTTTGTCTCTCATTTTCTAAGAAAGAAGCAAAACAAAATGAAATTCTGTGTGGAAATACTGAAAAGTTCTTCTGCAGATGAACCCAGTAGATGGCACTATGTAGCAAATTCTTTTTTTTTTTAATGTCTGGGAGATTTTCTAGCTAGTCTAAATCTAAATGAATCATTAACAGACTCTGTATGGAGGAATTAAGAATGCTACTATTTGCCACTTTTCTTAAAATGAGGCATTCAATCAGATATTAACTACAGAAAGAGAGAGATTAAGTCACTGAATGAATCTCTCTCTCTCCATAATCTACATATATATTTATAGTTTTTTACCCATTAGTAATGCTTCATTAATAAAATGGCAAATTTCAGACAGTCCATGCCAACTTAAGGCAAGACTAGCTCACAATAAAAAATACTGATTCTGTTTATACAGCCACCAAAACAATTAGGTGGACTTTTTAAGATAAACCTGAGAAGAAAGGCAATTCCTTCTTATCTCTGAACAGCTTGGGCTAATTTCAACAGTGCAGGTTCCTTTCTTGGGCTCCATTAATCAAATCATGTGCCAAATCCAAAACACACAGGATGAGGTAAGTGCCTCTGTTTTATTTTATTCCCATAAAAACAATCTTGCTTATTAGTTAAAAGCAGTGGTGAAATCCAAATTTTTTTACTACCGGTTCTGTGGGCATGGCTTGGTGGGCGTGGTGTGGTTTGGAGGGCATGTCAGGGGAAGGATACTGCAAAATCCCCATTCCCTCCCCAGTCCTGGGGGAAGCATATTGCAAAATCTCCATTCCCACCCCATTCTGGGGCCAGCCAGAGGTGGTATTTGGGGGTTCTCCGAACTACTCAAAATTTCCGCCGCTGATTCTCCGAACTGCTCAAAATTTCTGCTACTGGTTCTCCAGAACCTGTCAGAACCTGCTGGATTTCACTCCTGGTTAAAAGTATGATCTTCTGATATGTTTTTAGCACAAAGTGCCATTGTATGACTGATGATGCAAAAACTCAAACCTGTCAACTGAGATGAAAAACAGATGGAAATGTTTGTGGTGGATGAAAACGGAGTCTGGGTATATTTGCAGAGCTATTTCTTATTACAACAGAGTAATAAGGGAAAGTCTTAAGTTAATGCAAGAATATGACCTTTATGAGGGTTAGTGATGGATGGGCATTTTTCTTGCATGAAGTGTATTGTCCTCCCCCCTCCACCAATCAAAATGTAGCTTTCATCAGACACAGCTAGTAACTGTTTTATTTATTTATTTCAAGTATTCTATCTAATGCCTATTCTCTCTGGAACAATAATTCCTCATGTAGTAACTAAAGGTTTTCTTTGTTTCTTCCTGCTTGGAACTATCAATATTGAAATCAGAATTTCCATTTCCATACAAGAAAAATTAAAGGAACAATTGCCCTAAATTGCAACAGAAGCCATCATTGCCCTCATGTTAGGGTAGCCACTTTGCCAGCTTCCTTCTGAAAGTGAGGGAAGAGGATAATTTGCTATAGAGGCAGCACTTTTTTTATTAACTTACTTTTATTCTATCTCGGTGATGAGAAAAAAGAACACCTTGGAGTTGTATAGGTAGTCTTGGAGATAGTAAGGTATAGTTTATTGAATCTTCGGGATTCTGATTCTCTGTATTTGAAATTGGAACACTACCACTTTAGGTGACCATGAGGAAGAGGCAAAAATCTCATGTTTTTCTTTAGCCAGGTTTTTCCTATGTAAATAAATAATGTACCTTTACAGGGAGGATACATGAGATGTGGGTATGGCTTACTGATGAAGGTTAACGAGCCAGAAATAGATCTATATAAGTCTCCCAATGGGCAGCATAAGGCCTGCTGGCTGCCAGAAGAAAAAAAGCCCCCAAAATAGTGGATGTGACTTCACTGAACTAGGGCTGCAGAAAAATCTTGGTTTACGTAAGAAAAACCTGGCTAAAGAAAAACACACATAAATCCTATGAAAAAGTAAGAATATCTATCTATCTATCTATCTATCTATCTATCTATCTATCTATCTATCTATCTATCTATCTGTAAATGTCCATTTTCCAAAAGATTATGAAAATATTATAGGCTCAATTTTTTGTTGGACCAAGAACTACCGTATTTTCCGGCATATAAGACGACTGGGCGTATAAGACGACCCCTGACTTTTCCTGTAAAAATATAGGGTTTGGGCTATACTTGCTGTATAAGACGACCCCTCTTCCAACGCACACCAAATAAAAATTAAAAAACATCAACTGGCTCACCCACAATGTAAAAGCAGCTGTGCTAGACCCAAAATGGCCCCTGCAACAAGCAGGAACTTCACACAGCCACAAAAAGCCCAAAAAACCAACTTTCACACTTTACACACACAAAATTCCACATATAGCTTTGTGAGATTTTGTGCGTTTGTTAGAGTGAAACTCTACAGAAACACACTAAATCTCAGAAAGCTGCACAAATTTTATTATTTTATTTTATTTTATTTTATTTTATTTTTATTTTTATTTTTTTTTAATTTTTTATTTATTTTTATTTTTATATGAAAGTTAAATTTAAAACTTCCTAGCCTAAAACTTAGACCTAGCCTTTAAATGGCTAGGTCTAAAAAAGAACAACTAAAAAACCCCCCAATTAACTATTTTTTTAAAGCTCCCAAAGGGGAAAAAAAAACTTACCCAATAGAACAGGGGTCTCCAACCTTGGCAACTTTAAGACTTGTAGACTTCAACTCCCAGAATTCCTCAGCCAGCTTTGCTTTGCTGGCTGAGTAATTCTGGGAGTTGAAGTCCACAAGTTGCTTGCATCAGCAAGCAACTAAATCTCCCTGCCTGCAATCAAGCAGGCAGGGAGATTTAGTTGCTTACTGATGCAATGGATTGCAGGCAAGGCAAGGCAAGCGTTGTGGCTAGCAGCTAAGGTAAGCAAGCTGGAGGGGGGGGGATTTTTGCTACGTATCAATTAGCAGGCAAAAATTAGCAGCTGGGGTGGCCAGCGTTGTATAAAAGGAAAGTTTTTCCCTTTTAAACGGGGCTTGGCCATCCAAGCTCTGGCGGTCAGGCAACTCAGCTGGGATGGCCAGCCTTGTGTAAAAAGAAAGTTTTTCCCTTTTACACTGGGCTTGCGTGTAACTCAGCTGATTAGCGGCAACTCAGCAGGCAATTCAGCTTGGCTCCTTAGAGCCATTTAAGGCTCGTCAAAGCCTTTCGGACTGGTCTGCCTGGTTACAGGATACTGACACCCGGCATATAAGACGACCCCCGACTTTTGAGAAGATTTTTGTGTGTTAGAAAGTCGTCTTAAACGCTGGAAAATACGGTACATTATCCTTTGAATGGTATGTTGGGGCTATAGATGTAATATCTCAACTGATTCACAAGATTATTTGAAAGAAAATTACACAAAAATAAATCCATACAAGTTCTTCCATAATTACCTACATATATACAAGTCTCAAATAGAGAAGAGGAAGAAGAAGAAAACAAGAAGAAATAGTGGTAACATGGGTAATTTGTTGCTGGCGGTTATGGCAAGTTATGTATCTATATCTAAGGCAGGGGTTCCAAACTTTGGCAACTTTAAGATGTGTGTATCTCAACTCCCAGTATGGCTGACTGGGGAATTCTAAGGCAATCTACTGCCAATTTCAAAAGCAAGCATTTTAATTTATGTCCATAATATTCATAAAAGTAAATGAAATTTAGTAGTCTGAATTTATTCTATATATTTTCTTATATATTATTGTTGTTGATGATGATGATGATGTCATTATTAGATTTTATCCCACCTATATATATATATTTGGTCAACTCAAGGTAGCAAACATATCTAATACTTCCTATTAACTTCACATTCTATTCCATCTATATGTATTCATTTATAAATTTCATTTGCACAAATAAATTCATCCAGGCACCCAATGATATTGTTGTGCATGACATGTCAGTACAGTCCTGCATGTTTATTTGACCTTAACTGCAGTTTCTATACTTTATGGGCCTCGTGATAGGCATTTACCAATACAGAATTACAGTTTAACATATGATTTAGATCTATGACAATGAGAGAAATTGTTAAAGACTGGTGTGTGGAACAGGCAGAAAGGATTGTTATCACATTTCAAAACAGTCAGTTATAATTCTTTTTAATCAAATGGGTAACATAATGCAAATCCTTTGAGCATTCAGACTAGGTCATAATCTCTAACTTCCTCAGTCTATCAGAATCTCTGACGCCTTTCTCAATCATGCCTCCTTAACCTGCAATAAACCTGTTGCTGTTGGCATCAAATACAATAATTAAGTGTCAAAGGGGCTTTTGAGATAAACCTTCAAATCAAAAGATTCTTCCTGGGACCCAGATAGAAATTAAAAACTGCAGGGTGGCCCTTTTGTTCTCTTCTGCTTGGCATTGTTTTATGTTTATGTTGTTTATCACTTCCCATTCAAAACGTATTCCAAGGTATCTGAAACTAAACAATAAGCATTAGGAACAGCCATATTTTAACTCAGTTTTTATTTACTTATTTAAAACATTTACAGGTAATCCCTGATTTACAACAGTTCATTTAATGACTGAAGTTACAATGGCACTGAAAAAAGTGACTTATTACCATTTTCACACTTATGACCATTGCAGCATACCCATGGTCACGTGATTAGAATTCATTTGCTTCGCAACTGACTCATATTTATGATAATTGCAGTGTCCTGTGTTCATGTAATCCCCTTTTGCGGCATTCAGTAGCAACCAAAATTGAAACCCAGTACTGTACCATTCTATTACTCTATTACTCAGCTCCAGGTATCTTTTATCACTATATTGTTTGCACCTGAGTATTAACATTTCACTAAGGATATTTCATACATCACCAAAAAAGGACCTTAGAGAATATAGCACAATTGCATTCTATATGCTTATTTTGTGCATATCAGAAATGCACATAACAAGAAATCAGAAATGATAGCCAAATTATTGTGAGCATCAGATGGGGACAACTGCATTAAAGAAACCCAGATTGCTGCTTGTATTAATTAAATTTCAAGAAGAACCTGAAAAGAAGAAATGCCATATTACATTTTATCCCATGTAACATTTTACTTTTTCATAGGAAATCACAAGTGAAATTCCACATCAAACATTTATTAATACATTTGTTCAAATTTCACTATTCATTTCAAGCCATACCATAAAGATATTTATCTGTTCAAAAGCATACCATAGTTTGAAGAACATTCCTGCTACATAGGAATAGCCACTTTCCTCAGATAATGGCCTCAACATAAAAGAGCATTAAAGTCCTAGTAGCATAATGAATGCATGCCTTTGTAACAGTTGGTGAAATGCTGTTATTTTGTGCATCGTACATGAATAAGTACACTTTTCACCAACTTTCTGCTGGTTAGTATGTTCGGCTAGAACTCCCACAATTAAAAGTCATAGTAGACGTTTCATGCTGGCTAGAAATTATGAGAGTTGAAATTTGAAAAATTTGAAAGTCCCAATTTGGGGAACAGCATAACATCATGTGAACTGCCCTTTCTAAGCCTCATTTGACATTTACACAGAAAATTAGCTTTTGCCTCCCATCCAGCAATGTTAATCCTTTTTTTCTGTTCAGTTAATCAGTCCAGAACTGCTGTTCTTCTTCTCTGTTTTTGTCTGCCTCTCTTCAACAACAGAGTTTGACGTTACTTTCCCTTTAAATATTCTGTATTTTTTCTTTTGACTATAAAGCAGGTTTGTCTGGAAGAAGCGTGGAATATTTCCTTGATATACAAAGAGGGCTAACAGCATTCCTGCAGGGGGAAAAACAGCAACAGGAAATTTTCATCTATTTGATTTGCTGTGATTGATTTGCTGTCAGAAAAGTATCTTTTTCTCTTTTGAGGCAAGAATGAGTAGGAATCTAGACCAGTAGATGGCACAGGTTACAGAACAGTGATGTGCTGAATGATGAACTCGAAGATAAGCGAACTTAGTCTGCTGCTCATACAGTGAATGATGCTATCCTAGCATCATTGCTGAAATAAGATTCAGGTGCTTGCTCAGTTTGTTTCTACACACAGAGTAGGAAGGAGAGTATTTTTTCCAAAGACAAAATGTTCCACAGTATGTTTTAAGCCAGCCTTGGAAAAAATATAAAACTATTCAGCAGGCTCTAGCCAGGGAATGCATCTTTTTTCTTTATGCAAACTTATACAGTCCCCCAATACAGATTCTTCTGAAACCCCGAAGGATTTATTGGAAAGAAAAAGGTAGGGGAGAAAATCTGCATGGTTGACCAGGCTTCAAGTATTTTTCTCACACTGGAACAAAAGAAGAGCAAGCCCAAAAAATCTCAAGAAAGAAAAATGGATTTTTATTCTGTTTTTCCCCTGGAAAAAAAAATCTGTATTGCTTTGGTTGTATATTTGAAAGGCTTCCTTTAACCATATTTTAACAATTAAGAAGCAACAGTATTCAAAAGGATTGTGTAAACAGAATACTACTACTAATATTTAAACAGCATGTTTCTGCGTATCAATGGGGAAAAAAATGTGATGGTGACCAGGAAATGGAGAAATGGGGAGATGGGGAGAATAGATCAATCTGTGAGTGAATATGTGTGTCCCCAATTCTGGCAAGGATCCCTGCAGTTAGGTTTTCTTTTAATGTTGATAATTGTGGCTATCCCATAACTATGCATTTCTGTTAGAGCCTTAAGTTTCACCTTTCACAAGATATGCTGCTATAGAGTGTCAGAATTAAGCTTCTGGGTGGTTACAATTTAACTTAAAAGTTATATATTTAACTTGTTTAATGCATTACTTTCAAACAATTCAGGACTGGCTTCCAACTATTACCAATACCGCAATAATTTTAATTTGTCTCAATATCTTATTTTAATTCCAGAATTTTCTCCATATTTTTTGTTGTTAAAACATATGCAAATTTATTTCCATAAGGGAAAATGGAACTACTGGTACTTCCTGTTTCCTTGTTAATTAAAATTATTCTTTTCTTTGTTAACCTGTATAAGCTTTCCTAGGTAAGTGAATAATTTGTTTTCATGAACCAGCATGGATTTGGTCGTTAAGCGAATCTCAGACAGTTGTTAAACACAACTCTCACCACTCACCTTGCTGGCCAGCCCATCCTTGGGACACTCACAAAATATTTAGGAAATCAGCCATTTATCACTGCATCCCTCTCTGCCACAGACCCTGACATCTTATTGTGATGGTGTAGCTAGTTAGCCTTGATTGGCAGCAAAAAGAAGAGGGGGAACTGCAGGAGGGCAGGAACCAATTTAGACATGCCTGCTGAGTGCTGGCCAAGGCATATCTGGAGTTGAACTGGTAGTCAAAGAGTCCGAGGGAAAGGAATGGGGTTGGAAGCTTATCTTGACTGCCTAGAACCCAGGAGATATTCTCTGCAAATCCTCCTTGCTAGTAACACTGTGTGGGATTGAGGATTCAGCCCTAAAACAGCAGAAGTAGCACAGTGGAAGATGCAGATACAGAGTGAGCCACCCAGGCGATCTGGATAACCTGTCTCAGCTGTCAGAAAGCCCGGTGCAGGACATAAGGCTGGAAGGAGAAAGGTGAGGTCAGGACTGTTGTAGTTTGTTCTACTTCAAGCTGCTTTGATGCAGGGAAGCAAGAATACAGAGGAAAGGTGTAGCACTACACCTAGAAGGGGATAAAGTGCAACGTGGTCCCAGGTAATCATGCTGGTGGAAGGAAGGCCACCTGGCTGGGCAGTGTAACAGGCAGGGCACAATTTCACCACTGTCTTCTCCATTGACTTTGCTTGCTGGAATCTGGCAGTAAAGGTAGCAAATAGTGATCACATGAGCACAGAATGCTGCAACAGCCAGAACTGTGGGGACCTGTTGTAAGTACCGCTCATTCAGAGCTATTGTTAGTTTGAATATTCCTGGAACAAGTGACATTAAATGAAAATTACCTGTAACGCATTGTAAGCCGCCCTGAGTCTCCAGGGAAGGGCGGCATATAAATCAAATTTTTAAAAAGTTGGTTTGAACATTACAGTTCCTTCAAATGAATTCAAATATTCAGTTACAAGAACTGCTGCAACTCCTGAAGTCTCTGGGAAGAGCCTCACCTGAGATGGGTGCCAGCCAATAAACTTGCATATACTCCAGTAAACTGTTTCCCGAGCAGGAAAAGGTCATAGCAGAGGCCAAGGCAGGGTTAAAAAAGGCACCTGTGACAGGTGCAGCTGCAGCAGAGGAAAAGCAAACAGTTTAATCCATCTATTCTTTTTACTCTGGTACATGCAGGAACATGTGCCCCAGTTAATCAGATTCAGTATGTTCAAATTGGAACAAAAGTTAAAAGACAGGAGGAATCCACCCTAATTACTGAATATTTCCTCCTTTCAGATGTTTTCTTGAAAAGGAACAGCATCTGGGAACAGTATGTCAATCTAGAGCATCATTTCTCAACTTCAACAACTTTAAAATGTACAGATTCAAAGAATCCCAGAATTCCCCAGTAAACATTCCAGCAATTGAAGTCCACACATCTTAAAATTGCTGAGGTTGAGAAGCACTGATCTAGGTGTGAGAGATTTTAAAACCCCTGCTCTTATTTGGGATTCCCATTTTACTTCAGAGTTTGAACCACCACCTGGCAAGAATTCAGCAATACAATGGATACTCACAAACACACACACTCCTCAAAGAGCAACATCCCAATATTCAGTTGATTAGCAAAAATGCCGTCCTATTTCACATAACTACCAGGAAAGTGATTAGAAGCAAATACTTCTGATTGCATACATTCAAATTGAATTAGAAGTTTAATAAAATATTTTCAGGTAGCTGGGAAGCAACCTTTTAATTTATATTAGAAAAGCAGCCAACCTTAAAAACAAATATCATTTAAATGTTATGTGAAATAAAATACTCATCTAAGAACTATCTCACCTGCCTTGTTTTCTTAATTCAGGGATGTCCTATATATTAAACAATTAAGACTCACTTCCACCTTGTTCAGAGTCATACAAATACTATACTGCACATCACACAAAAATTTACAACAATTATTTTCCAGATCCAATACAAAAATTATAAGAGTCATGAGCCACTTGGTGTCAGGTGCAAGTATCCAGGAACAGAAGCACTACATGTTTATTACATGCTGCCTATACACAAGTATCTGATCAACTAAATTGGCACTAGATAAGGGTCATCAGGGCGGGACGGGGTAGATTTGGGCCTCTGATGTTTGGAGCACAGCAGCTCTAAACTGATGGTGTGTTTGATCCCATCTTTGGGCTCACCCTGCTCATCTCTTACTCTTGGTTTACACAGGTTAATCTCTTACACAGGTTTAAGAGCCTTGCTGCATGTTCTCCTATGTGTTTCCAACATTTAATTGATGCTGGAATCTGGCCATATTTCTATAGACATTTGCATGTAGCTCTGCCATGTTGGCTTCTTAATCATCTTTGAGAGCTCCCTGACCACCTTCACTTTGCAATACAATTTTCCAACTTCATGATTATCAGGCAAGGGATATAAAATTTTGCAACGTATTTGCTCATATTAGACTTTGATTGACTTCAAGAGAGGCTTGAAATGAAACAGGAGGCATTTTGGAAATTTTTAACTATAGAAAAATCTGTGCTTACTGTCTAGGTGGACCCTTTCCTGCTGCTGATTACTGTACCAATATTTTATACCTGATTCCTAGAACTGTTGCCAGATTCAATGATTTGCCATTTTAGCCACTGCAAAAAGGAGTCAACAATACTCTTCCCCCATTTATTTTGCCACTCTAAACTTTGGGCAGATTAATAAATTAGAAAGCCATCAGCACACTAGTGAGCTAAAAGCTTAAAGAATGTATTAAGCAAAGATAAAGAATACCAAAAGTAGACTATTGATGAAAAATAGCCATACACAAAGAAATAAAACGCAACACAGTAACATTCAAGAGGAGTGCAAATACAAACAAAATCTCACACCCTTCATTTAAGACAGTTGCAGACATTTACCATATTATTCCAGCTATCATATAGCACCTTTGCTTGGTAGATGTAGAGTGAACTTCATCTCTAAGTGTGATTTAGCTTTGCCTTCTAGCTGGTCATTTCTATTCAGAAGTGTATTCCCAAAATATGGTATATGTCCTAAAAAGACTCCATCATTCATGGATAGAGATTGGAAATATTCCTGCTCATGCCAGTCTAGGTCCCTACATGATCAGCTAATCTCGTAATCAAGAATTTAAGAGTATGCTATTGTTTAAGGGTCTTTTATTTCAGTATATTAAGTACATTGTGTCAGTATACTGTGTCTGTGCTATCTTTGACTGCCGATTGTATTTATGAAGGTGTTTGACCCTAGAGAAACATATATCCTATCATACTGATCTAGTCTATGAAATCACAGCTCTACTTTTGAAAATAGATGTTTACTTGCACATTGCTGATTCATCCTATACCTTGCCATTGCTGATCATTACTATTTATTCAAGTTGCAATAAAGGCAAGAATAAGTTTAGCACCATGAATATTTAGATCATCCTTGTCAACCTGCTACCTTACAGACGTGCTAGAGCTTCAGTTCCCAGAATTTACTTCAGGAGTGGCAATAACCATTGTCACTGGAGGGCATCAGTTTGGGGAGAGTTGGACTTAGATACCCCACTGAAAACAACTAAACAAATGTCTAAAATAGCATGACAAGGTATTTCTGGGAATCAGTGGATCCATAAAGGAATGAGAAGTCTGAACTGAAAAATTAATCAAATAAATTTAATACATAATTGAATAAATGCAGAATATTCAGTCCTAGTTACCAAAGAATTTAACCTTCTAAGGCAGATATGGACAAAGCAATGCAAACAGAAAACTAGAGGACAAAAATTGATACTAAACCTGAAAGCAGAATCATTACAGCTAGCAGCTTTTAGCAGCCAAATGATTCAATTTTTGCTGCTCTTTGATAACAATGTCAAATAACAATGAAAATTGATAAACTGAACAAAAAAGTGATTATTTAATGCTTTGTTCCTATCAGACTTGTAGTGTCTGTTTTTAATTGAACTAGTTCTGGATTCTGTGTTTTGTTTTGCCATAAGGACAGCGGGCCAAAACCAGCAATACTTTGGAATCTTAAGAGTCTAATATAAATTTTTTCACTAAGAACATCACAGTAAAAAAAAATATTCTAGTTTCTAGTGAATGCTTCCAGATTTGCTTCCATTTTTCATCACTTCTGAAGTAGAAAAGGCAGGTTATAATAATCATGCTGATGTAAATAAAATGTATGCATTTAAACACATTTAATTGTATGCCATAGGTATGTAGAAACACTGCAAGTATTAAATAGTTGTTTTAGTTTCTCAATGTACATCTAGGCAAGATTGGTTAGCAATCCTTACCTGTATAGGTCAAGGCAGTGATACTGAGCGCCACAATAGGAACTCTGTACATGGGAGAGCAGGTGTGAAGCTTGAGAATAATTAACTGGAAAAGAAAGGAACCCATCCCTTCTACAAAAATGCCCTGGGAGATAGATGTATTGAGAGATGAGCTGCAATCCTGGGCCATTAAGTTCTGAATCATATGGAAGTGAGTAAATTCCTTGGACCAATACTTCTTGGTAAAAACACAAGCTGCTTCCATCCCTAGAAACTGAGCCAAAATTTTAACAATACTGCCTACAAAAGAACAATCCAAAACTAGAAATTCCTGAAGTGATGCTACAGGGTTGGCAGCAGTTCCATCAAAAGAGGCACCATGAGCTAAAAAGATTACGAATAAGAGAGTCAGGCTCACATCTGGGCCAAAGCCACCACCCCATGGGCCAATCTCCCTTAACATCTTCAATTCAAGGTAGCAAGCACATATCTGGAAGGAACTGGCCAATTCACCAGCAAAACAAAAATACACCTTAGATGGAAAAATTCTCTTGAAGAATCGCCTAGCAAATTCACAAAGAGTTACAACTGAGAAGAAAAAAATGATTGAGACATTCAGTCCAGACATTCTGAGAAAAACACTGGAGAGGTAGTATGTTCTAACAAACAAAAAAATCTTCACTGCATTGAAGAGAAGGGAGGAGAAACCATTCATCTTCCCTTAAAAGCATATTTAAGCAAACGTGGCATAGTTTGATAGGTACCAGGTTAATAGGATCACAGAAATATCTGGGAAAACGAACCATGAAGGAATTGGCTCAGATAGAATGTTGCTCCCTTATCACTTTGCAACTGCTCTAACCAGAATTTCACCTTTGGTCTTCTTTTCCAGTAAACCTCACAAAACCCCACCTAAGCCTTTTCCTTTTAAAAGAAAAAACATTAATAAACTGCAGCTTGGAATTGGTTCAGAATCCAGTGAAACCAGCAGGTGACTCCAAGGACAAAGCAGTCAAGATTCTTGAATTCAAAAGCTTATTCTATCTCAATAACTGTCTAGAGATAATGGCTTTTCCTACTGTCAACTGCCTTCAAGTCAATGTTTCTTCATGGCAGCCCTCTAGAGTTGTCTTGGAAAGTGTTCAATCTTCAATTAGTGACTAACCATTATCAGAGTGATACCCACGTTTGTTTTTATTGTTTCAATCAAGACATTGCAAGTTTTTCTTTCTACATTTTCCTTTCAACTTTTTCCCTACTATCCCATGAAAAATGTCCTTATTTTTGTAATCTGAGGAAGACCATGGAGACTTCTGCATGTATTTGCTTGATTGTGCAATTGATTGTGCAATTGAGGAGCTTTAGCGGGGTTCAGATCACACATAGAGAAATGCTATCAATGGATGCTAATTTAAAGCCTCATTGCTATGGAGGGGAAATTCAAGATTCTCACCAAGGTGACTCTGGGAGTTTACAGATCCTTTCCGTCACTGCTTTGACATCTCTACTACAATATTTCAACTTGCCTCAGAATGTAAAATATCCTTATTAACATCATTGAACATTGTCTTATCTTTCTTCATATAAACTATATATTGTGGGTTCCCAAGACATTGCAACCATCATAAATGAATCAGCTGCCAACTGTCTGAACTTTGATCACGTGACGATGGAGATGCTGCAACGAATGTGTGAACAATGGTCATAAGTCTCTCTTTTTTTTTTTCAGTGCCATTGTAACTTCGGTCACTAAAGGTACTGTTGTAACTTGACGACCTGTAATTCTACAGCTTTAAGTCAATGATCAGTTTGGGATCATTGATGAAAACTGGATCATTTTTCATTTTGTTTTGTGTCATCTATATTTTTTATGTTTTAAATGCCTCCCACTCTAAATAAGTTACTGAGCTTCTCTAAGTGTAGTCATTAGCATAAAATTAATGACATTAATGCTGGCCTCAACCAGATTTGTAACAGAATTGCTTTCATTACAAAAAAACCCTAAGTGTAGTAAATCTAAGATGTCCCACTGGCACTTCTTTCAAAAGGCAATACATAATCAGGTCCAGAATCATCTAAAAGATTAAAGTAATAGGCAGTGATAGTTCACTGGTATAGGAAAATACTTAATTAACATCAATTACTGCTGTCAGTTATTAAATTTATGATCAATAAATTCATTAGTATTTTTCACTCTTCTAACATGTTTATAGTTGTTTTTCTAGAGGAATTAAGCAAAGAACAGTCCAGGGAAAAAAAAAACCCTAATCATTAGCACCAAGATATCTCAGCTGGTTCACTGTCATGGAAGCTTTGAAGACAAATGGTAATTACACTGCAATTATGCTCCAATGATTCACCAAAGCCATACACAAGTAAACACAAATGTTCTCTGATTGATCTATTATTTAATCAAGGTGTTGGATGAAAAGAAAGATCTGTCAATCATTTTAAAAATGTTTATTTCTAGCCCTGAAAGAATCATTAAACATACAGTAGTTAATATTGTGGTAACATTAAATAACAGAATGAGATTAAATTATACAAAATTTGAGGACAATTAAAAGAATTAAAAGCTTGCATTATTTCCATCTCCATCTGACAAAGGAACAAATAAAGAAACCATTAATTCCACTACAAAAACTAATTCTTCAACACTTCATTGACTCCAACTACAACAGAAAAGTGAATTGACTCCAAACTGTTCCAGAGTATGCATATGTTAAGTTAACTGGATGCAATTTCAAATGATGAATGACTCCAAACCAAAGCAAACATGCTTCACTTTATACTAAATGGGAGGTGGGGGGGGGGGGGGAAATAAGAGCTCATCATTCCAGATAAGCTTGCTTTAATGAAATATGTTTTCTCGTTACAGTATCACACCATCAAACATACATGACAATCTTGCCTAAGATCCAAAAGCTGATTTAGTTATTTGATGGAAGTGATGAGTTGTGTTTATGAACTCATACACTCATGAACTTTTTGTCATCCCAGTTTTAATGATATATAAAGTTATCCAATTAAAATCTCCTCTCTCTTCAGCAATCTCTACAAAACAATATTTTGAGTTAGGAAATTGCAGGTATTGTGTGCTTTAAGATGGACAGTTTTAAATTTTAATTTGGCTCAATGTTTTTAGTTTATCAAAACTAATTATGTTTCAGAAATATGTACCTACTGACTGAATGAAGCAGCCAATATTTATTCATTTTATTTCTGAAAATCTGATTAATGTAGATTTCTACTTCTCTGTCTGAAAAAAGTAACATATATCCAATCCAAAGTATACAAATTACAAACAAACATTATTGTTTATCTAATGGAATGTTCCCGTCAATTCATTTCTATCTTTTTAATGAACAATGGGCACGCAAATTAGATTATTATATAAACTGTATATTACATTTTAAGAAAATCAAATAGACATAATTTGGAGTACTTGGATACCTTCAGACAAAGTAATAAGTGTACAACGTATTTCAACTCCTGTGTTAATTCAATTGTAAGAAACTTTGAGCAATTTAAAAAACATGGTTAAAATTAAGTTTAGTATCTACCAAAATCCATTTTATTAAGGTGACAATAAATGTTAAGAATTTTAAGTATTCAAAGAGAACTATATTTTCATACTACTATAAAAAAAACACTAAAACATACATATCCACAGAAGCCTTCATTTCTACATATTCCATTGCCAGCAACAGACCCAATAAAAGATTAAATTAACCGGAATTTTTAATGTCTTAAAAATTTATCAATATAAGATCAAAATTATTTTAACTTCTGTATTAACATTGAAGCCGTTTTTAAAAGAAGAAACTGGACTCAAAAATACATCTCAGACTAGGACATAACACCTTCTTGGACCAAACCAAAGCACATTCAAAATATTCTGAAAATAAATAGACTGGTTTGTTACACGATTTTCAGAGTAATACTTCTGACAAGATATGGATATACAAGTGTGGCATTGTTTTTAGTTGCATTAATAAGGCATTGCTGGTATCAATCAGAAAGCAAAAAAGTTCCAAGTTGTAAAACAATTAGAGCCCTTTGTACTATTGTGGATCAAAACCTGGAATATGGCCAGCAGCCATTTTACAATACCTTCATCATGATCTTCTTATATGAATATTGTTCACAAATAGAAAAAGGATTTAGCACTGACCATGAGAAAAGCTACAAGAGGCAGCCTCTTAACTACGACTTTAAGAAGCTCTCCCAAAAATACTATCTAGGAATGCAAGAAAGCTGGAGCACCAAATTAAATAATGTCTTACATTATTATTTGGCACATTATCATTCAGAAATGTTCTATCAAGGTCACAAAAAATACATTGATTTTAAATTTGAGCAATGTGAAACTCCAAATCTTGCCCCATTTAACCAGATGTTGGCTTACTTTATTAATCTAATCAGTTTCTTTTATCATGAGAAGCACTTTATCTTGTTTTTCTCCTTAGTAGTAAAGTTTTTCAAGAGAAAGAATCACCAAGACAAACTCTCTCATTTCTATATGTATAAAATAGCACTTCCGGTGTTCTGAGGCTGAATCATATAAAAATCTTGGATCTTTTGCAAATCTTCTGGGTCTTTTATTAGTAGAAATAGTATGAATATATTTTTATTTATATATATAAAGAAAGAAACCTCTAATACTTAATCCTGACAATTTCAAATTTGTGTTGGAGAGAAAATGTACAACATATACAAAATGTATTTAATACAAAGAAAGGTAATTTTAAAAATCAGAAGGCACCAGCATGTAGCCCACAGCCCAAGTCAGAACATGGATAAAGCACTTTGCTATAAAACAACACATTTTCCAAGATATCCCTTTAAAAGGTTACCAATCAGCCTATACAGGCAAGGAACAAATGGAAGACAATTCATAGGAGTGGGGGTTTCTCCCCAAGCTCAAAGGATGGTTTCATTACTGAAAAGAAAATACTTTTCCCATTACCCAGCAGGCATTGACCCTCCAACGTTCAGAGGCACCTTTTCCTTATTTTACAAAGTCCATGCACAAATTTCTACATCCAGTTGTGCTGAGTTCCTTTCTTTCCACTCTGTCTTCTGTTCTTTGTTTCAGAACTGTTACTGAATAATTACAGTCCTCAGGTATCTGGATGGTTAACATAAGAAGGGTTATATCTAACTGCATATTAAAAGGAGAAAGAGGAACTTTCACATTTCTATCTGTCTTAAGTAACTCAAATGTTCCCATGCTTTGAATTACTGTCTAGCAAAGGAAACCTAAGGTGAAAAAAGTTCAGCAGATTACAGTAATACCTCCCTCTAAAAGCTTGAATCGATTGTTCAAGTATTGCAAATGTTCAAATAAGAGCACAGATGGGAACTGGTACAGCAAAGTCACTGAAAAACAACTCATTGGCATAGCAAAATATTGAGTTGTCTATAGAAGTGGTAAAAAGGCCAGTGATTCAATTTACAACTTCTTCAAGACTTGCAGAAAAGTTCACTATTATCACCATTTTTCTTCTCTTGTATCTTAGAGCTGAGGTGAATTTTTTCCCTTCTGCAGATTTTCAACATCTCTAACAAGAGCAACAAATTGTATATTATAGGAAGATTTAAACAAAAAACAAAGCAGACAAACAAACAAAACCAGGAATGATGAAGACCACAACAGCAATGCTAGCGATTACTCTTCATGGCTTCTTTGGCCGCTAGAATCAATGGTGTCAAACTTGACAAAGGTTTTGCCATTTTCAAGAAAGGATGCTAGTGGAAAGAGAAACAGGAAGTTTTAATGGATATTTCAAAATACCATTTCAAAACAAACACTTTGAAAACAATCCAAAAATGAAATTATACACAAACATGGTAATGATAAGAGTACATTAAAAGAAAGGAGAAGCATGCAACCTTGGGAAAGTTTTAGTACTCAAGACATTAAGTCACAGAAATAACTCCACAGATGGCTATTACAATGAAGGAAAAATGTTCTTCCACCATTTCTTTACCAGAATATTTAAATAATTATGATTCTAACTAGCTTAATATGCTATGAATATGCTAGAGATAAGGTGAAAGTCCAGTAAATTGTGGCTCTTAATTTTCAAACTTTGTTAAACTTTGTTAAATGGCATTAGCAATATCTTTCTTGAATGGAACAAAACCAAGACCTCTGTAAATTCTTCCTATCCTAAGGAATTCCACTGACATAACTACAGATGTGTCATCCTTTTATATACAATAGCGACTATTCTTAGCTGTATTTTACAAGCATCTAGGAAGGCCATGTAGTTGTCTTCCTTTCTCCCCTTCATGACAATTTTCCTGTATTAGCAATGTGAACCCTGCATTTTATGTTAAAGACAGACTTTTAGTTTTAATTCTGTTTTAAACAGAATTTCAGTTTAAGCTGAAGTGGAAAAGAGAGGTATAGAGCATCCTGACACAATTACAAAATCTTATAGTACTAAAGTCAGAATGGTGAGGATTCCGCAGTAGGCCAAGAGAAAAGAAAGGGTAATCATCTGTTTTCGACTAGTTTACTATATGGCATTGTAAAAGCACATACAGCGCCTCTCTTTCCAGAAGAGTACCTATTGATGCATACAAGAGGAATAGGAAGAGTTTATCTAGATACCCAAGAATTTTTTAAAAGGCAGCAACTGTTCCCAAGAAATCAGTCTGAGAAATTTCTCAGATCTTCCCCTTATTGAAATGTATTTTATTTATATTTAACATTATTCTTAATTTACAACACTTTAATTTCTTTACCTGTAGTAGTTCTTTGGCTGACCCTCTTTTCTCTACATCCATTTCCAAACAACTATTTAAAAAGTCACGGAATATTGGAGTCAGTTTCTCTGGGCTCTGTAGCTCGGGGGTGCCGTTAGTTGCTATTAAATATAATGCCTGTAAAGAAAAAAAAACATTGAGCATTAATAAATCAAAAGCTGATAAATATTTTTTTTACACATACAATTTGAAGAGATATGATTCAATATATTATTCAGTCTTGGTGGTAATCTTCTACGGCAGTGGTTTCCAACTGTGGCCACTTTAAGACTTGTGGACTTCAACTCCCAGAATTCCACAACCACCTATGTTATGCTGGCTGGGGAATTTTGGGAGTTGAAGTCCACAAATCTTAAAGTGACCAAGGTTGAATACCCCTGTTCTATGGTGTATTTTCCATGCTTAGTATATTTCAGAAAATCCCAGTTTTCTTAAAAGCTGAATAGAAATACCAAAAAAAGGAAAAACTAAAAAAAAAGACTGACAGATGCCTATCATGCTGCTCGTCATTATTTCAACGACAAGCTTTTTACTTTTTATTTTGCTCACAATGTGTCTCAAATTGTACATATACTATAATAATAAATGTCACCCTGTTAGATACAACTAAGGCTTGTGATGGATTCAACTTCTTCCTTTCCTTACCACTATTGGTTTCTTAGTGGGCCTATTTTGGATTTTGGAGGTTACCCTGGAATGCCATCATTCTTTCATTCACTCATTACATTCTTTTACACATCCAGAGTATACTCCCCTTGGTTCTTTTAAATAGATTAGTTTGAGCCTATGGTATGTATTTTTATTTGGGAGTTACCTGCGGCAACCACTTTGTAATGGGGAGACAGGGCTGTATGCTATTAGCTCATTAGTAATCTATGATAGCATGACAGTGACAGAATAACAAACAATCTCTATACCTCAGCCTAACTTAACTTTCTCTAAAAATTGTCAATCCATCTCCACAACCAACTTAATCAGGAAACAGAAAATAAGAAATAAAATTGGTGATCCCAATTAATTTTCTGCTTCTGTCCAATCTATCCCATTCATGCAAAAAAAAAAAAAACACTCTTAAAGGATAGCGAGGGTCATCACTAATAACAGTTCTACTTCTATTTTGTAACTTTTTCAGTTTTTAAAAAAAAAATATTTTAGCCAACTTCATGTATTTTGACTGAGATGTGCTATAAATTAGAATGCGTTTTCGGATAATGGCTGACATTTATTTAGTTTGTGTTAAGACTATAATACTAAATGTTCCTAAGCTTTACTACTAACAATTGTTTTAATAGGCAAACTTTCGCCTGGCAAACGATCAAACAGGTTTTTTTATTTTGCTTTTTGCTGCATTGTGGGATATATTTGTTATAGTACTTACCCTCAAAGGGTTTTCATTGAGATAGGGAGGTTCACCTTCAACCATTTCAATAGCCATAATACCTAGAGACCAGATATCCACCTTAGGGCCGTAAGCCTTCCGTGTGACCACTTCAGGAGCCATCCAATATGGTGTTCCAACCATTGTACTACGTTTGCTTTGCTCTGGAGTTATCTGAGCACAAAACCCAAAGTCAGCTGCAGAAGAAAAAGGAGGGGAGGAGCAAACATGGTTTAAATGAAGAAGTCATCTTTGACATCTTTATCACCCCAATTATCCTAAACAAAGAGCTATTTTATGCTCATTCATGTAGTCCTGGACTTATGTCCACAATTGGGATCAGAATTCCTATTCCTAACCAAGGTGGTTGTTAAGTGAATCACACCCACTTTTACATTTTTTGCCATGGTTGTTAAGCAAATCATTACAGTTGTAAAATGAATCACATGATCATGTGAATCCAGACTCCCCATTGACTTTGCTTGTTGGAAGCCAGCTGGGAAGGTCACAAATGGTGATCATGTAATCCTGGGATGCTGTGACCATCATAAATACATGCTGATTATCAAGCCCCCAAATTTTGATTATGTGCTGTGGGGATGCTACAACGATCCTGTCATAAGTCATCTTTTTCAATAGCATTGTAACTTTGAATGATTGCTAAATGAATGTTTGTAAATAGAGGACTAACTGTATTGCTTCTTCGAACACTGAATTTTGAGAGTGAAGACTCCTGAAAACTCTAGGATGGAACAACAGACTTACTATAATATTATGCTTGACCCATTATAAACACCCACTATTAATTTGAACTTAAAAATGTTCCTAATGTTTCGCATATCACATTTAAGCACCCACATTTAAAAAATATATACCAATATTAAAATAGTTTGATGACTTCATTTAGACAGGAAATAGGCAAATTCTAAAAGAAATTTCCCCCCCCAAAAAAATTCTAATTTTTCTCAATCACATTTAAACCCCCAAATACATTACATATATACATAATGTATATATACATTATTCTTGCCAAGCAGATTTGATCAAGCCATTGATTTATCCATAGGAAAAAAGAAGCTTATAACATTATGTTTCAGGTGCAAATTGAAAAGGACAAATCCTTATGCAATTGAGAACATCAAAGAGAGCCTGAGTAGCGTAGGGGGCTAATGCCTCCTACTAAAGGCAGCAATTAACATCCAGCTGCCTGCAATTTCTGCGAGTTCAATCCTAGCCAGGCTCAAGGTCGACTCAGCCTTCCATCCTTTCTAAGGTGGGTAAATTGAGGACCCAGTTTGTGGGGGCAATAAACTGACTTTGTATAAATATACAAAAGTATGAAGGCTATTGCTTAATGCACTGTAAGCCGCCCTGAGTCTCCAGAGAAGGGCGGCATATAAATCAAATTTTTAAAAAAAGTATTAGAAAATATAAAAATGGTGATGTTGTTAATAAGCAATATATATTCCAACACAATATATTATTTTTTGTTCATTCATGTTTGGGGGGATGTCTGTTTTAATCATGATGTCAGGCCTGGAAGCCATCTTTTGCACTACGTCTTCAGACCTCTAATCATTCGCTTCACTGGATAAAATCTCGCGGGCAAAGGCTGCCGCAGTTTTATCTGGTCAAGCAAATGATTAGATGGTTAACCCTGATTAATGATTAACTCTGACACATGACTTAATCTATACATCAGCTAAAATAGAATGAAAAGCAAATTTTGATTAATTAAATGGAATGGTATGGTCCCTGAAGAATTCCTAAAAAAAAAAAAGGAAAAAAAAGCCAGCATAGTAAGCATAGAGAAACTCTGCATGCTTTAATCATATAACCAACTTTAGTCCATTAACATTTATCTTAAAAATGCATGCAAACAGAAGGGATAGTACAAATTCCAAGTTTTGTAACTGCGATGTGTACCTGCAGTTTATATTTCATACAGCACTACAACCGTTTGGACTGTAAGTTTTGTTTTAGATGGATCAGTACAAAATACTAAAAATGTTCAGAATTCTTATCATTGAAAACACACCATCCATAACCACGACAACAGATATAGTCTAAACTTCACTCTTCAGTTTAACTTTCTGAGTCAAAATTATATATTTTATTCTTATTTTATTTTACAACAAGACTGATAAGTTTTAAATACTACTTTTGCTTATTAATATTGCAGTACATTTGTTAAAATGACCGTGCAGAACACAAAACCTGTTCAGCTTTGTACTTCCTTGTTTTTGAAGCATCGGATGACATCTTAAAATAGGGAGGGAAATGTCCACAGAGGACATTGGCTGGCTAAATAATTTCATTGTTAGTCTAATCAAGATTGCCACCTAGTGGCTTAAAAATAAAAACTTAATAGTGATATGCAATTTAATATTACTTTTATAATGTGAATGCTGGAGCTATCATGTACTTACTCAGCTTAACTGAACCATCCATTCCCAAAAGCACATTGTCACTTTTAATATCTCTGTGAATCACCTGGTTGGCATGTAGGAATTCCAATGCCTGCAAACACTGTATGAAGATAATTGAAAGGTTTATTGTCTAAACAAATTCAAATTTTATATTTGGCTAATTGAGTTATCTCAATAACTAAACTAGATTTAAGTACAGGTAGTTCTCACTTAAAGACCATAATTGACACTGGCAACTTCCTTGCTAAGAAATACAGTCATTAAGTGAAATATCACACAATCACATTGGACTTATAGCAGTTCCATTGCTGCCATTAAAGGAATTACCCATATTCACTGAGACGTCACTGCAACTTCCAATTTTACTGCCAGCTTTCCCATTTGCTTTGCTTGTCAGAAGTCAGCTATGAAGCTTGCAAATGTTTCAATGATCCTATCACATGACCATGGGGAGACTGCAATGGTTGCAACTTCAAAGGGTTGCTAAACAGTGCAGTCATTAATCAAGGATTAGCTGTATCCTCCAAAGCCTTGAAGCATTTCACATTTATTTAAGCAAAGAAAAAAACACGTTTCCAAACGTTCTTAGATAATGTCTTATAAATTAAATTTGAAATGAAACCACAATTCTTTCTGCTAGGTATTATTCCAGAACATATAAATAAAAAATACAGTACCTGATAGGGAACTTAAACAGAGAATATGCAGAAATGGCAAAATTAACACAATATATACATTACAGAAGTTTAACTAAATTTAAGCAGGAATGGCTTCCCTATATAATATATATCATGCAACAGGGGAAATACAAACATTTAGAATACTGTATAAATATATAACAACATACATTGTAGAAACCATAAATACTGTAAATTAATTGGAGTATAAAAGGGGAAGTCAGAAACCAAATACTTGTCTGTACTATTTTTTTCCTGGATTTTCTCTTTCTTTCTTTCTTTCTTTCTTTCTTTCTTTCTTTCTTTCTTTCGCATTTACAAATAACAATAAAAGTGAAATTTTGGTACTAAGATCAAAGATTTATATTCTTTTCCATCCCATAAAATCTCAATGTACTTTGTTTGATATGATCAATATTTTATTAATGTTATATATTAATTGCATAACATTACTAATTTTCTTGGTCCATTTACTGATATATAATTTAAAATTATATTTGCTTTAAATAAATAAATAAATTTTAGTTAATTGCAGAAGTACTTTCTAATGATAGAAAGTTATTTATTGTTATTTATATTCAACCATAAACATTTCTTCATCTAAAATTACTGTCTATGTATATGGAGAACAGTTATGCACTCTTCATGCATAGTATTAATTTAAATACTGATTTTTCTTCACAATTAATTTTGCAACAAACCAAATCTTTAATCTAATAAGCTATCATTAATTTTCATAAAAAAGACTTCCAGACCCAAAGAGAGAAATAAATATTTCAGAAGAATTTTGTACTGCAGAGTGTATATATGCACATACCTATCAGCATATGAAATCTATTACATAAACTTCTGCTGACTGCCGACTGACTGCAATTTGGTAGATCAAATTCTCATCAGGCTCAAGCTTGACTCAGCCTTTCATCCTTCCCAGGTCGGTAAAATGGGGATCCAAATTTGGGGGGCAATATGCTGACTCTGTAAACCGCTTAAAGAGGGCTGTAAAGCACTGTGAAGCAGTATTTAAATCTAACAGCTATTGCTGTTACAGTAATATTTACAGTATATCACAGAAATGAGTACACCCCCTCACATTTTCTAAATATTTAAGTATATCTTAACACTATGAAGTCGTATACAAGTCTAAATGCTACTTACGTTGAGGAAATCAATCAATAAATCATATAATAATTGATATTTCCCAAAGTTGTAATTTCCCTTAATCACCCACCTCTCTGCACACAGCAGCAATCTGCGCCTCATCCATACAGGTCTCTGTAACTACATCTGTAAGGGATCCACCAGCCAGATACTCCATTACAACAAAAAGTTCATCTCCAACCAGGTAACTAAAGACATAAAATCAACATTAAATTTCAACACAATGAAACAACTGTTTGAAGTTAGATTGGGAAAAGAAGCTAAAGTAAATATACAATAGAAATTCATTAGTACTGGAGTTATATATTGTGTAAGCCCTGCATTAGTTACCAACTGGCTTCTGAATACAGTTTAAAATGCTAGTTTTAACCTTTAAAACCTTTTGGCTTAGTATAAAGAGACATGAAGACTGCCTCCTTCAACCACAATGTTCCTGTCCAACATAAGCAACTTGGAAAAGACTGAAGGTCCCCCTACTACTGGGAAACTAAGGCCCAAGGCTAGGAGCAATACATGCTTTCCATTATGGCCCAGTGCTTGTGGAATAGTTTCGACCAGAAATTAGGCTAGCTCTGATACTATTGGTCTTTGAAAATAAGTTGAAGCTCTTCTGGGACAATGCATAATTGGTTACTTGGAATACTGTTTTATAACTAGGCAGCAGTATTCTCTTCCTTTGGCCATTTCCTCCCAGACTATCAAGGCTGAATCTGCACTAGACCAGACAGGGCATTTATCTATCCTTGGCTGGGGGGGGGAATCAACAAAAAGTCCATTATCGCATAAAGGTGGAGAAAAAGATGCAACATATAAACCCTGGGTCTGTGTGGGCTGGATTACTGGAATCAACACCATCCTTGAAATGGGGAGATGGTAAAAAGAATAACAAAAACATGATTACACCCTCACAACGCAAGTTCACCCTTTCTGTTTGTGTATCATGACAACATATCCATTTATGAAAAGGACAGATCTTGCAGGGCAACACTGACAAAAGGAGCAAGATCCTGTCTACAGCTAGGATCTACCTATCATCTTCAAGTAGCTTATTTTTTTTAATTAAGGCTTCTCGCGTCTACAATAAAAGCAAGTTATCTATGCAAAAAAATACCTTGATTGTTCTACAATTCAAAGTTCATTTTGAGAGACCCAGATTGGTCTAATGCCTAGTCAGAAAGCAGGAGACTGTGAGTTCAATTCCTGCCTTAGCCATGAAAGCCAGCCAGGTGACTTGGAGCCAGTCACTCTCTCTCAGCCCAATTAATTTCACCCGGTTGTTTTTGTGGGGAAAATAGGAGGAGGAAGGTTTGTTGGATACATTTGCTGCCTTGAATCATTTACAAAAATAATAAAAGTGGGATACAAATTACACAAAATAAATAAATAAATAAATAAATTTCAGTCAAAGAGCAGTATAGAACAAAACAATCAAGAAACTGTTTGAAAACAAATAATTATATTACATTAGTAAGTAGCAATAACAGCCTTTTCTAGAAAGTAAGTAATGATTACTACATGAAAATCTTCTATGGTATTATCAAAAATTGTTCTCTTTTACTAGAGTGATTTGTTTTAAAATACAAGTATAATTGCAAAATAGTACTAACGACTCAAGTAAAATGTTTCTTATTTAGAATTACAAAGTTATGTACTATTTTTTTAGTATGCTTATAATTTAAGAAACACAACATATTTGTCTAACAAGAATGCAAGAACAGACAAAATAAGACATGGGCAAAGCTTTGTTTTGATCATGGCTTAAACTTAACTTTCTATCAGTTACATGTTGTACTTAATTACCTGTCTAGAAAATTGACTATGTTTGGGTTCTTCAGCTCTTTCATTACCAAAATTTCATTGATAATCAACTCCTTTTTGGGTTGTTTCTGTAAATTTATTTGTTTTATAGCAACCTGAAAAGTAAAGAAAGAAATCAAAAGCTGATATTCAAATAGAGGCAATTTGTATACAATCTGTGGTTTCTGCATGTTAAATTAATAGGGAAAATCTAGACCAAGTTAAATACAATAACCATTTGGTTCCATCGTGAGGATAGACCAAATAAACTGAAAATTACACCCCTTATAAGCATATAAATACAACCAAAATAAATAATTAGCAACAATAATTAGAAAGAGGTACGTCCTTGTTCTTGATACGTAAACTTCTCATCTTGAAGTCAATGATTGTGCCTTGATTGTAGATAAGCAAATCGACCAATAATGAGATTACAATGTCAGAACAAAAAATAATTTTAATAGAACCCTGAGGTCCACCAGTTGGAGCTAGAACTAGTTATCATCTTTTTCTCATGAGCTATGAAACATTATGATCTAAATCCTTCTCATAACTATTAAGATATAATAATATTTTAATGCAATATAATTTACTCCTAATTACTGTTGCTGAACCAAAACTGGAGTCTCCCTTAGCTATTTTAAATAAGCCAGAAATGTAGCAGTAGATACCATTCTATCTTCTTAAACTTTATTTTATAAATTTTCACCAATGAGTTCCACAGCATATCCAAATAAATATCAGCTTTAATATTCTGTTCTTACCTCCTGTCCTGTTGCAACATCTATTGCAATGAAAACGGTACCAGAAGCCCTAAGAAAATCAAATATGCAATTAGTTGTAACATTTCAGGTATTTAACATGCACGTGCATGAAAAGGCAAAGCTTTGTATTTTCTGGAGCATATCATTGTATTTTAAAGACCAATGGGGTGGGATTAAATCATAAACTAACCTACAATAAAATCAATAGTTACACAAAATAACAGAAAAAACTAAATCTTTAATTTTACAAAAGAAAGAAATCTTTAATTTTACAAAAGAAAGAAATAATAAAATCACCTGGACAAAATTTATAGCCTGTATATTTGGGCTTAGAATAAACTCACTCTCTATTCTCTTCCAAAGGAGGGAGAAAAAGCTCATTCTGAAGTTAATCAGGAAAGAAATGGTAAGATACTTCAAATTTTTGTTCACAATTTCCTTTTTCATTACATAAATTGTAAATAATACAGCACATTAGTAATTGTTTTATGGTTTATATTTTGTTGAATGTCTGGTTTGATTTATATTCTGAATATACACTCATACCATCACATATATATGCTAAGATAACAAAATTTAATTTAATTATGCATAGGTTATTTATGAATACTTACCCCTGTCCTATTTTTTCATATCTGGTATATTTTTTCTTGGGATCTCCTATACTAACAATTGTTCCTAAAAGGAAATGATAAGACTATAAGTAAACTAAAAAATAGTATCAGATCCAAAGCAGTAACACAAACAATATTGACATGATCAAAAGTCAATATTTTCTCTTTTATTGTTTGGATTCAACATTTCTATGTTTAATGAAAAGAGGAAGGATATATTTCTATCAACATTCCTGTTTCGGGAATCATACGTATCCTGGCGGACAGTTCATTCCAGAGGGCAGGTGCCCCCTCAGAGAAAACTCTCCGCCTGGGGGTCGCCAGTCTACATTGTTTAAATGACGGCACCCTGAGGAGTCCCTCTCTGTGGGAGCATATTGGTTGGTGGGAGGCTATTGGTAGCAGAAGGCGGCCCTGTAGATACTCTGGTCCTAAGCCATGGAGCGCTTTAAAGATGGTCACTAACACTTTGAACCGCACCCGGAAGACCACTGGGAGCCAGTGCAGCTCGCGCAGGAGAGATGTCACGTTGGTGCGTCGGGTCGCACCCATAATCACCCGCGCGGCCACATTCTGGGCCAGTTGGAACCTCCAAGTGCTCTTCAAGGGGAGCCCCACGTAGAGAGCTTTGCAATAGTCCAGATGGGACGTGACGAGGGTGTGAGTGACCGTGCACAGGGCGTCTCAGTCCATCAGGTGAACCTGATAAAAAGCCCCCCTGGCCAGAGCCATCATAAGGTCATCTAAAGACAGGCGTGTATCCAGGAGGACACCCAGATTGCGAGCCCTCTCTGAGGGGGCCAGAGTTTTACCCCCAATAGCCAGTGATGGTACCAGCTGGCTATACTGGGACGCTGGAAGTCATAGCCATTCAGTCTTGGAGGGGTTGAGTCTGAGTCTGTTTCCCCCCATCCAGATCCGCACGGCCTCCAGACATCAGGACATCACGTCAAGGGCAACATTGGGGTGGTCTGGGGTGGAGATGTACAGCTGGGTATCATCAGCAGACAGATGACATTTCACCCCAAAACCACAGATGATCTCCCCCAGCAGCTTCACATAAATGTTGAACAGAAAAGGCGAGAGGACCGACCCTTGTGGCATCCCACACGAGGCGCCTCGAGGTCAACCTCTGACCCTCTGTCAACACAGACTGCGTCCAATCGGAGAGGAAGGAGAACCACCACAGCACGGTGCCCCCCACTCCCAGCCCCTCCAGTCGGCGCAGCATGATACCATGGTCGATGGTATCAAAAGCCACTGAGAGGTCCAACAGGACTAGGACAGAGGAGCACCCCTTGTCCCAAGCCCTCCAGAGATCATCAACCAATGCGACCAATGCCGTTTCCATGCTGTATCCCGGCCTGAAGCCTGACTGGAACGGATCCAGATAGACAGCTTCATCTAGGTACTGAGGGAGCTGTTGCACCACCACATTCTCAACAACCTTCGCCACAAAGCGGCGAAATAACTATTTTCACAAATTAAGTTTATTGTTGTCATTGTTTGATTTTTGAACAGGTGATTATCATTTTCTTCAGGATCTTTCAATATTCATCAGATATAACACAATATATTGAATACTATTTGCTAAAGCAACTTTCTTTCTATCCAAATGATCTGTAAATGAGTCCTTGTTAGGACTTCAGATTCAGAGTTTTAAAGCTGTTCTTCAATTTATTATTCTAATACCAATTCACACAACATTCCCATAGTGTGTCTGCACAAGAAAATCCACCTGGTATTTGTACAAAACATCAAATCCAAACATATACAAAAGATTAACTTATTAGTTGGCAGCACCCAAACTCTGTTATTTGATCTCAAAAAACTAAGTACTGTCTGGGGTACTTAGAAGGAGGCAGTGCCAACAAAATTGCTCAAAAAATTACATGGATGTATTCATGTAGTTACTAGGAATAAATCAGACTCATAGAATCTATGCAGCATATATGATTTTGAGATAATTAATGACTTACTTTTATGACTATCAAATTCCTACTTACGTAATCTTTCTGTGATCTCTTCATCTGACATCTTGTTTTTCTTTTTCTGTTTATCAGCTAATTTAGCACTTTCACTTAGATCGCCAGATGGTGCTGGGATGGGATCTATTACTGATCGTGTATAAACCTTAACAAACAAGATCATGGTTGTAATCTCATAGTATTTTAATATCTGATTTCTTTTCAAGTTCAACTATGTAACTATTTGAATTTGCTGATTAACACTAAAGTTTGGTCTATAATGATTATAAAAATGGAACCTTAATTTTTTTCCGAAGAAAGTAATATGTAATTTAATCCAGACAGATTTTAGTCTCTAAATGTGCTCCATGATTCTACCATATATGAAAGATAAAAGTAAGGCAACCATTAAACTAGGAAGTTGACAATTATCCCAGAAGACCAAATCACTTCTACACTGTTGGCAAAGAAAGCTGCATGGATTTCTCTACACAGTGACCATGAGTTAGTTTGATTC
Source organism: Masticophis lateralis (assembly GCA_030761175.1). Taxonomy (NCBI): domain Eukaryota; kingdom Metazoa; phylum Chordata; class Lepidosauria; order Squamata; family Colubridae; genus Masticophis; species Masticophis lateralis. Next base: position 39,317,860 of record JAUDYJ010000005.1, on the reverse strand, counting down.
TAATATGTCTTTACCTTTATGAGAATAAAGGATTGGTTTGTATTATCTGGTGTACTGTAACATTACTATAAGTAGTCCTCAACTTACAACTGGGACTGAAATTTTGGTCACTCAGCAATGAAGTCAATGAAGTCAGTAAATGAGTCATTACATGACTGGACCTGATTTTACAGTCATTTTTACAGCTGTCATTAAGTGAATCCTGTGGTTAAGCAAATTCAGCTTCCCTAATTGACTTTGCTTTTTAAGAACTGGCTGGGAAGGTCACAAATCACAATTACATGACTACAAGACACTGCAACCATTGTAAATGTGAGGCAATTGTCAAATGCTTGAATTACAATCATGTTACCACGAGGGTGATACAATGGTCATAACTTCAAGGACGGTTCAACAATCACTTTTCCTGAGGCTGCTGTAACTCTGGACTGTCATTAAAGAAATGCTTGTAGGTTGAAAATTCTCTGTCATTTGCATATTTTGATCTATAAGCTATCATCTTCTATAAATATGGAGGCAATTATTCAAGTCATGCTTTGCCCTTAGCAGCTAAATACACTAACAAAGTAAAATCAATTCACTTTTCAAAAACGTGGCAAAAACGCAATGCAGGGGGGGTTTGGAAGACTGAAAACGGGCCCATTTTTTGTGAAAACTGGCCCATTTTTTGCTAAAATGGGGGCGTTTTTGCCCTCCCCAGCCCCAGGAGCACTCTGCAGGCCTCCCAAACCCTTGGTGTGCCTCGTTTTAGCAAAAAACACACCCCTTTTTGGCTTTCCAAACCTCCCATGTGTCACGTTTTTTCCCTCCCCAGCTGCCAGGACCACTCTGCAGACCTCCCAAACCATCTGTGTGCCCCATTTTTGTGATAAATGGGCCCGTTTGTGGCCTCAAAAACCCACCACACATCACGTTTTTGCCCTCCCCAGCCCCCAGAAGCACTCTGCAGGCCACTGCATTTTTTGCAAAAACAGGATGCACAGAGGGTTTAGGAAGCTTGCAGAGTGCTCCTGGGGGCCGGAGAGGGCAAAATCTTTTTTTTTTTCTTGTTCACCTCTTTGAAATCTTAGTGTCTTATACTCAGATGCTTCTTATAGTCCGAAAAATACAGTAAATAAATAAATATCACAGTGAACAGTAACATTACAAAAGGACTGTAGCTAAAAGCAACAGATCTAAGTAACCAAGACCATTTGGTTGGTTGGTTGGTTGATTTTCTATCTATCTATCTATCTATCTATCTATCTATCTATCTATCTATCTATCTACCTACCTACCTACCTACCTACCTACCTACCTACCTACCTACCTACCTAATTTGTATACCGCCCTACTCCCAGACAGGACTCAGGGCGGTGAACAACCAAGATAAAATACAGTAGCATATAAAAAATAAAAATTGTTTAAAATAAATTAAATAATTAGGCTAGGAAACAGTTTAAAAATCCAATTGTATAAAACGTTTTAAAAACCCAGTATAAAGAGGAGGTTTAAATCAGACCAGCCTGTTGGAATAAGAATGTTTTTAAGGCACGGCGGAAGGTACGTAGGTCCTGTAACCTTCTTATCTCAGGGGGGAGCTCGTTCCAGATGGCAGGTGCCCCCACAGAGAAGGCTCTCCCCCTGGGGGCCGCCAGTCGACACTGTTTGACCAATGGCACCCTGAGGAGCCCCTCTCTATGGGAGCGGACTGGTCGGTGAGAGGCTATTGGTGGCAGAAGATGGTCCCGAAGATACCCTAGTCCTAAGCCATGGAGCGCTCTGAAGATGGTAACCAAAACCTTGAAGCGCACCCGGAAGACCACCTGGAGCCAGTGCAGTTCACGCAGGAGGGGAATCACATGAGAGCGCCACGTCGCTCCCATCACCACCCGCACGGCCGCATTCTGGACCAGTTGGAGCCTCCAGGTACTCCTCAAGAGGAGACCCATGTAGACAGCATTACAGTAGTCCAGGCGTGAGGTGACGAGGGCATGAGTGACCGTGCGTATCAAATCCAGAACCAGAAAGGGACGCAACTGGCGGATCAGGCGAACCTGATAAAAATACTCCCAGCCACAGCTGTCATATGCCCTTCTAAGGACAGCCGTGAGTCCAGGAGGACGCCCAAGTTGTGAACCCCATCCGTGGGTGCCAATGACTCACCCCCAATAGTCAGAGATGGCGTCAGCTGACTATACCGGGATGTCGGAAACCACAGCCACTCGGTCTTGGAAGGGTTGAGCCTGAGTCTGTTCCTCCCCATCCAGATCCGTACGGCCTCCAGGCACCAGGACATCACTTCGAGGGCATCATTGGGGTGGTCTGGGGTGGAGATGTACAGCTGGGTGTCATCAGCGTACTGGTGGTACTTCACCCCAAAACCACGGATGATCTCACCCAGTGGCTTCACATAAATGTTGAACAGAAGGGGCGAGAGGATCGATCCTCGCGGCACCCCACATACAAGGGGCTTGGGGTCGACCTCTGCCCCCCTGTCAACACAAACTGCGACCGGTCGGAGAGAAAGGAGGAGAACCACCATAGCACGGTGCCCCACACTTCCAGCCCCTCCAACCGGCACAGCATGATACCATGATCGATAGTATCAAAAGCCGCTGAAAGGTCTAATAGGACCAGGACAGAGGAACAACTCCTGTCCTGAGCCCTCCAGAGATCATCAACCAACGCGACTAATGCCGTCTCTGTGCTGTACCCGGACTTGAAGCCCGACTGGAACGGATCTAGATAGATTGATTCATCCAGGTACTGAGGCAGCTGTCACGCAGCTGTCGGTTTAAGGGAGATTTGAATTATACTTCCTCAGGTTGTAGAAAAACTTCAAAAAACTCTGCTATGCATTAAGTAGTAAAAATGAAATAAAACTTCTCACCGATTTTGTATGATCTGGTCTCGGAGCAATAACTGGAGGAGTCACTTCCTCTTCCTCTTCCTCTTCAGTTGCTGTAGAGGGCTCTGACCTTTTTGCATTAGGCTATAAATTAGAGATTAAAAAAAAAAAACCAAATGTGGAAAATAAGTGAACTGAACTATAAAAGATTTATTTATTTATGTGGTCTATTTAAATATTTGTTCATTGTAAAAAGTATATGTAGTTGAAAACACTGCATGTAGTCCTCAATTTATAACCACAATTTTGGTTGCTAAGCAAAGTGGCTGTTAATGAGCCATGTCCAAATTTTCTGCTTTTTTGCCACTGTTAAGCGAATCAGAGCAGTTGTTAAATGAATCATGAGCTCATTATGCGAATCCAACTTCCCCCATTAACTTTCTCAGAAGCCGGCTGGGATGATCACAAATGGTGATCACTTGGTCTCAGGATTCTGCAACTGTTATAAATATGTGCGGTTTACCAAGTGCCTGAATTCTGATCACATGACCTGTGATGATGTCATGGTCATATGTATAAGAACTGGTCATAAGACAGATTTTTCAGTACTCTGAATGGTTTATAAATGAATAGTTGTAAGTCAAGGTCTACCTTTATATTACAGTGCAATATATCATGTATTATTCCCATATGAAATGTTTATAACTAAAGGCACAGTATTATCATTGCATTTCATGTCTGGGTAGAGAGAATACAGAACTCAAGATACGTATATCCAAACTATCAAAAATCAATGTGCATAATTTATTCAATAAGGACTTGTGAATGAAGGAGTACTATATATATAAGCTGCCATAGAAATTGAACTTCAAAACATGAATGGCAACTGAAATCTGAAAGGAGAAAGTAGGGTATATGGATTTAAGTCATCATACTGGGCTTCTGTTTTTGCAGAAAAGCTGATTTTGCCACCTATCAAGAAACCATCTAACCTTTCCCAAGTTGTCTCTCTCCCTTTCTACTGAGCTTTTTGTATGAGACACCAAAGCATACTGTTCGTACTCTTTACAAAAAATTAACTTATAGAAGAGATCCCACTTTTCTTTTGCTTTAGTTGAATTAATTTATAAAATGTTACCATATAAAAAACAGTAGTTTCCCATCAAATGATCTTGAAATCACTACTGATGAACTGAACTTCTAATTAAAATGAATGAAATTATCTCTCTGATAACTAAATAGGTTGAAACACAGAATATCTGAAGCCCATTAAAATTACTGTGCAACAAGATTTTAATGACATGAAAGGAAACGATGTAAATGTACTTACTGCTATAGCTCCTGAAAGAAATCCATCCTTATCTAGAAAAAAAATATTTAACATGAACAAAAAAATTAAAGTATTAATGCAGTAATGATAGCACTCATAAAATGTAGTGAGATGATACACACCTTGTTCCAAAGAGAGTTCTGAACTAATTGATATAAGGAGACAAGTCTAGCTTTTAGTTTTATTCCGGTATAATATGCTTGCAGTAAAAAAAAAAAAGCCCTACTTGATTCAACTATTTTCTAAAGAAGCAAAAGATGAGGAAGAAACTCATATTCTCTCTCCTGCACTATTACAACAAAGTACAGTAGAACCTCTGGTCACGAACGCTTCTGACCACGACCAAATCAGGTTCCGACTAAAAAATCCATAAATTTTTTTTCGCAGCCGATTTCCCCTTCTGCACCATATTTTTTGTAAGCACCAAATTTCCAAAATTAGGTTTGGGTCATGACCAAATCGGTTTGTGACCAAAGTTATGGAACGAATTATGGTCGTGACCAGAGGTTCTACTGTATCTAGCAAACTGTTACCTGAAGAAATCAAACACGAAATCATACACTTTCCATTTCATGATACTTTTTTATCATTCCCTTTAGTCTCCAAGGGAATTAAAAGTATTTTATATTTTATGCACAATTAAAAAGTAAATCTTAACTGTACTTCAAATCAAGTTTATATTTAATGAAGTGCATTTTGGGCTGTCCTACCTTCATTAACTGAAAGGAGAAACTTGATCTGCAAATCATGTGCTGTTTCTAAAAGTTAGATCTGAGTATGTTTAGCCTACAGAGTAAAGGGCTGAACAGAGGTATGATAGCAGTCTTCAAATAACTGAGGAGCTATTACCCAAAAGAAAGAAATAAAGAAAGAAAACTATTCTCCATTGCCCTAAAATCAGAATCATACCAAAACTAATAGATTAAAATTCCAAAAAGGAAGGTTTGGGTTAGATGTTTAAAGACATTTCCTGACTGTACAAGTTGCAACATGAAGTAGTGAGTTCTCCTTCATTAGAGATATTTAAAGCCTGAAAAGCCAGTGTACCATCTAGTGGACTGTACACTGAGCAGAAAACTGGTCTAGATGATGTCTAAGGTCCATTATAATTCTAAGATTCTATGACAAATCTAATCATAGAGTTAACTCATCCTTAAACAATGCATGGAGCTAGTAACTTTAGTTTTTAGATGGGCAGAGATCCCTACTTTAAATAAAAACAAACTCACATCAGCAATTGGTCTCTTCTTTCTCAAATGCCCTTCCAATTCTTTAAATGGGTAATAATTCATATGCCAATTACTAAAATCATCTCTCCAAAACAGCTGCACAGTTCTGGCAAAAGATACAGCTAAATTAAAAAATTGCAGACATATGCCACGTTCATTTTCTGAAACACTCACTTCCTAATTATTTCCAAAATACTAGAAAGCTCTGTTACACATAGATTTGCTCATTTATACCTAATAATGAGTTTAAAGTGCCCCATGAGTTAGCCCAAAGACATACCTGTAGCAGAAAAACTCAAATATTTCTGTTTTGCTGTGTCTTTAGAATCATAGAATTTCAAAACATCTAATACAGCTTGAGGATTTTTTTTCTGTTCTAATTTTGTGATGTTTGACGTCTGTAGCAGCCTAGCCCACTGCTCTGGCATTCCCTGGGTGGGGTGGAAATACAAATGCATTTATTTTAACACTAAAGTACAGAATTTATTATATCATATCCTCTCAAACGATAAATCTCCTTAGAATATTCTACTTGCATAAAGGTACCATATACATGACTAATCTTTGGGGAAGGGGAAGAAGTAATTACTGAAAAGTTTTAGTTCTGAAATATATGAAAATTCTTGTAACAAAAAAGGTAAGCATTAATTTCAGACTGGCAGTATCCCAGTGCACACTGAATAGAGACAAGTTTAATATACTTACAGTGAATTCCCCAGTAACTGCATCAAAGCCAACATGAATAGTATGTTCAAAATCTGATGGAGGAGAGATTTCAGGTCTCTCTTTTTCCTTTTTCCTACTCCCTATAAGGAAAAGAAAGCACATTTAGTTTCAGAATGGAGTCATCCTTTCGTAAGTTCAACTATTTTTAAGTTTTAATAAACCTGCCAGTAACATTTAACACATTATATATAGAAAATTGCTAAATCTAGAACTGCTCCACTGTCCTAAACCATTCAGGAAGTCCTAAACCAGACATCAAATCAAATTTCAGCTAAATCATAAATGAACACACTTTTAATTCCAATATCTATGAATCAAAACTTTTTGTTTCAAAAATATAAATGAATTTGCTTGTGGAACCATAATTTTTTCTATATTTTATTAAAAAGAAAAGCAAAAAACAAAACTAGCATTAAAAAAGCAACCAATGTCACCTGAAATCCTGATAGAAGCTATTAGTTTGTTGAGTGAAATCTGAGAGAGAGAGAGAGAGAGAGAGAGAGAGAGAGAGAGAGAGAGAGAGAGAGAGAGAGAGAGAGAGAGAGAGAGAGAGAGAGAGAGAGAGAGAGAGAGAGAGAGAGAGAGAGAGAGAGAGAGAGATGACAATCGAGAGGTTTGGTCATGTAATAGATAGCTCCACGTTTAGCAAGCCTAGAAAGCAACAGCTCTCTCTTTGTAAAACTTCTCCAGGCACTTACTGAAAGCTGTTTACAAACTGAGTGATGAAAGAAAAGTCTCCATAATTAAAACAGTGATGCTCACTGTCTACAAACAAAACTGGTTATGCCCAATAATTAAAGATGTTGATGTGTCTGTTAAATCTCAGAAATGGTCAAGAATTACTGAGTTTTTTCCCTCCAGGGGTGTAATGCCATAAACTCTTGATGATCAGGGCAACGACATCGAAGAAAACGGAACTGCCATGTGAATAGTCTACTGGCCCCTATTGCTCTTCGTCAGATATTACTAATATCATTAATAAGAAGACTTCCAATATTCCAAATAGCCATTGCTGAGAGGCAACTAAAGTCAGACTAGGGAAAAATCCATAGGCAATAGTATACTCACAAAACGATCATGTACATTAAGAATTCAGTCTGTATCAACAAAGCGCCTTACCAAGGCAACTTCAACCCCTTCCAGCTACATGACTTGGGAATCCTTATTGGCAAATGAAGCAATTTATATGAGGGCTTCAAGGATTCCTGTTTGCAAAAGATTAGAAAACCTTGGGAGAACATATGGCTTTTAACAAATTTGCCATGAAGCTGTCATCTAATTTAACACTACTGAAAGAATTTCTATCTATTTCAAATGATCTACTGATGATGTTTACCAATTTATTATCTTCATTCTCTACACACTTCTATTGTTTTGTTGATGAAGATTTCATTATATTTATTTTGTGGATTGTTATGAGCATTCTAGACTTTCTATATGAAATCAGCAGTCATATACATTTCCTATATAAATACATAAAGTATTTTGGGCTCCATCAACAGAGAGTTTCCAAATCATGGACAGTTCCACTTTATTTTGCACTGATCATTTTCTCTAAATATTGAGTCTAGTTAGGCTTAACCCTTAAGAAGGATTAAGAGATAGGTGAAACAATGGTAGGGGACTAGAAACTAGCCTATAAGGAACAACTGAAGGAGCTGAGCTACTCCAGAGGCTGGGGGCAGTGACAAAAAAGGCATGTTTCCATAGTCCTGCAACATGATCTGAAAGAGGATCTGAAATGCACCCATTCTACCAAAGGAGACAACTACCCAGGAGACAACTGAGACATATTTATGTACTTTTAAATTACAAATTCATTATTCATTATCACTCTAACAAAACCAAAAAAACAAGGCTGATAGAAACAGATACACAGAATACAGAATTGCTCACTTCTGTATAACAGAAATAAGTATTATTTTTGGAGTATAATGCAATTTTACATCTCCTCCTACCTCTCCGACCGGTCGCAATCGGTGTTGACAGGGGGGCAGCGGTCGACCCCGAGGCGCCTAGTGTGTGGGGTGCCACAAGGGTCGGTCCTCTCGCCCCTTCTGTTCAACATTTATGTAAAGCCGCTGGGTGAGATCATCCGTGGTTTTGGAGTGGAATTCCATCAGTACGCTGATGACACTCAGCTGTACATCTCCACCCCAGACCACCCCAACGATGCCGTGGAAGTGATGTCCCAGTGCCTTGAAGCTGTGCGGGTCTGGATGGGGAGAAACAGGCTTCGACTCAACCCCTCCAAGACCGAGTGGCTGTGGCTGCCGGCGTCCCGATATAGCCAACTGACTCCATCGTTGGTTATTGGGGGCGAATCATTGGCCCCCACGGAAAGGGTGCGCAACTTGGGCGTCCTCCTGGATCCACGGCTGTCTTTAGAGGAGCATACGACAGCTGTGGCCAGGGGAGCTTTTTATCAGGTCCGCCTGATATGCCAGTTGCGGCCCTTTCTAGATCGGGACTCCCTACGCACAGTCACTCAGGCGCTCGTCACGTCTCGCTTGGACTACTGTAATGCTCTCTACATGGGGCTCCCCTTGGGATGCATCCGGAGGCTTCAGCTGGTACAGAATGCGGCCGCGCAGGGGATTATGGGAGCGACAGGGCGCTCCCATGTGACACCTCTCCTGCGTGAGCTGCATTGGTTGCCGGTTGATTTCCGGGTGCGTTTCAAGGTGTTGGTAATCACCTTTAAAGCGCTCCATGGCTTAGGACCAGGGTACTTACGGGACCGCCTTCTGCCACCTATTGCCTCCCACCGGCCGGTTCGCTCCCACAGAGAGGGCCTCCTCAGGGTGCCGTCAGCCAGACAGTGCCGGCTGGCGACCCCCAGGGGGAGAGCATTCTCTGTGGTAGCCCCCACCCTCTGGAACGATCTCCCTCCAGACCTGAGGACTATCGCTGACCTCCGGTCCTTTCGTCGGGCTTTGAAGACTCATCTCTTCCAACTTGCCGGACTTGCCTGATCCCTCCTATTTTTAAATATTTTTAAATGCTTTTAAATTTTTAGAGTCTTAGAGTTTTTATTCGGTTTATATTTTCAGCCTAAATTTATATTGATTTTAGTACGTTTTAACTTATTGTATTGTATTGGTTTTAAATTGGCTGTTCACCGCCCTGAGTCCGGAAGGAGAAGGGCGGTATAGAAATTTAATTAATAAATAATAAAATAAATAAATAAATTTTCCTTTCAGTTTTTCTCTTGGAAAAAACCAAACATCAACTATTTCACTAATATAATATTACAGGTAATGTTCAACTTATCATCAGTCACTTAGTGACGATTCAAAGTTATGACAGATACCCCCTCCCCGAAAGCTACTTACGACCTGGTTTTAAAGTTATGGGCGCTGCAGTGCCCCTGCAATCATTCACGCTTATAATAGATAACAGGAAAACTGCAGCAACACCCACAATCGATTTCTCCAACCAATCCCTCCCTGCCAGCTTCGCATAGGCCTTGGGCCTGCTTCCCACCCAGCTACTCAGGGGAGCTTCAGGCTGGCTGCAGTGCACCCAAATCTACAGCAATTTGCAGGCTTGGAGTTGCTTCCCACCCTGCCATTCACAGGAGCCTCAGGCCTGCACTAGGCATCCAGGACCTTCCCTACACAAGGGTCCCCATGCTCTGCTTAATATCATCATCAGGGAGAACAGAGGTGGGGGTCATTAAGTGAGGTGATCATGTCATCGCTTAATGATCATCACAACTTGCAAGTGTAATGGGCAAGTCTCACTAGAGTCATAACTCAAGGCTACCTGTAATGACAACTTTCCCTTATTTACTTTTTAATATTTGGACAAGGAAATTCTTCCCTTTGTTTTGAGGAAGCATTAATCAGCATAATTTATTTAACGTATGGAATTGTTACATTAGTCACGAGGCTACAGCGTTAATACAAAGTAGTTGTTTGGCTGCTGCTGATTGCTAATCCCTTTAGTTCATGCTCACACACTATCCAGAATGCAGCACAGGGGGACAGACCAGCTCCACACTCATAAAACTTGACTGCATTCAGTAGCATCATCCAGGGCTTTTCCCACCACCAGTATCACCTCACATTTGGGCAGGTTAGGCATCAGTTTTATTTATGTTGCCACTCAAAGCACCGTTTTTTCCTACTGAAGTGGTACCAATTTATTTACTTGCATGTAACTTGCTTTTGAATTGCTAGTTGGCAGAAGCTGAGACAAGTAACGGACATTCACTGTCATGCAGTGCTAGGAGTCAAACTGGAGTATAGACTGTCTCCATCGTCATTAAGCCACTGAGCCACCACACTTCACATTAGCTAGCAAAGGAAAGGTAAATGAATTCTCACTCTCAGTTTATCTGCCCTAATTTAAATCTATTTTAAACTTCATAAAACAACTGTTTTCCTGTTAAATACTTAAACAGTGTATTATGAACCCATACATTCACCTCTATGAATATATTATCATAAGTAATTTTAAAAAGATCCAGAATGCACTACAGTAGTTTATTTGTTGTATTTGTGTCTCCCAGAAGCACAATGGTGCAATGAAATTCAAATGGAATATTATTATACAATCAAACAATTGCAACATTTTACCTTTTTCAGTGCTAGAGAAAATGGAGATGATTTTGTTCCTAGGCTTTCTCTCTTCTGGTACCGAAGGCAGAGGTTTCAAGCTATGATTAGCAGATAAAGGATCTTTTCCTCCTGAACTGAAGATAGTACTGCTCATCCGAACAGGTGGAGCTGGTGGCTTGTCTTCGAGCTCTCCGTTGTCAGACATAATTAATGACTAGACACTGTTCTGAAATTAAAGAGCAAAAACTTTGTCATCAGATTCCTTAGTGCATTCAAATGTTTATTCCTATTCCATATTAATTTTAAAAAATTACTGAACAGACTTGGTATTTATTACAATTGAATCATACATTCCAATGCCATGTAGATAATTCAGCTTGGCTATATACATTTTTACTGTCCAATATTATAATTAGAAAATGGATAATTCCACAAAACAGCAATTAACAGAAATATTCCATGTAAAAACAAAAGATGACATTCTTACATTTTCCAGGTAAGCAAGCAGAACTCCCGAAAGAGATAGCTAGAATTTTTCAAAATCAGAAATGCAATGACTAATGACTGAACCATCACAAAAACTCTCCAAATAAATGAATAAACAAATACTGCAAAATATGTATTATGTACCAACAAATATGTAAAATATATCAACTGAAATCTAACCAAGTAAACTAACAATTCTTGCCCCCCCCCCGCCATACCCTTGCTTTTAACGTATCTGGAAAGGAGTTCCTTTGTTATTAAGGCTGGTGAGACTTTTTAAAAAAATACAAAGTGGTAACAATCCTTTAAGAAGAAAAGCACAAAACTTTTTACAGTTCAAGTGACTGTTCAGCAATTTCAACTTGATACAACTTTTACTTTGCGTTCCCAATATCAGAAAGTTAATATTGTCATTTCATTGAACTTATACAAAATATAACAGGTACAGGCTGTCCTTGCTAAATGCCCATTTCTTCAGCAACTGGTCAAAATTGTGACATTGGAAGCAAGGGATTTACAACCAATCCTCAAAGTTTCAGCAGTTGCAGCCCTCCTGCAGTCATTATGAATGAAATTCAGGTCCACTCGGCCCACCCACATTTATATCAGCTTCCTGGCTGCGCCCCTACTTACTGATATCAGGTACCCCCATCACTCAGCCCTGCCCCTGCTACCTGGTGCACTACTGTATCAGCTGGGGCCTCTTCAGATTGCCTTCTTTCTGTTGGTGCCGAGATTTTGCTTGCATTCCAGACAGGGCCTCCATTCACACCCTGTCCAAGGATTCTGTGTGCTAGCCAGGTCTTTCTTTACAACAGAAACACCCAGCAAGAAGGGTCCTCCTTTCATACTGGTGCAGCCAGGGCCTTTTTTCACATGCTTACCTTGAAAAAGGCAGATGTGCAAAAGAAGGCCCTGCCTGTATTGGTATGTAAGTAGGAGGGTCCTTCTTTTACACAGGTGCAGTTAGAGACTTCTTTCATGTGCCTGCCTTCCACAATATTATGAGAAAACTGCATAAAATTTCGACAAGAAGCAGGTACAGTCTCAGGAAGAAGGCCCTACACAATCAGGAGCTGCCTCATGAAGGCCAGGCACGCCACAAATCAATATCTTAAGTCTACGCTCAGCAATATCCCAGAATTTTTCAGGGGAAGGCAGCCTTTTTCAGATATACAGACTCAGTCTTGTAAATTATGTCAAGGCCATAACTACATAATTCCCCTCTATTATTAAATTATGTCATTATCAATAAGCATTAACTTTATGAAAACCTTAAACTAAGCACAGTGATTCTCTGAGTCAGCTGTAACTGTGTCTTCTTGTACCAGTTACAACTCTGTTGTAAGGACAACAAAGTCTCCAGCCTCCAGTGCATTTCCATCAGGGAAATTCCAACTAAAGTTAGCATTCCAGAGGAGGAGAATCCAGCTAATTTTTCTGTTTCCATACTCCAGTAGAAAATTTAAATTTCACAGAAAGACTAGTAACCATTTATTACTGTGGCTTCAAATGTGCATGATAGTAAGGGAAGAAGTATACAAATCAAATTGGAATAGGGGGAGCTTGCTTGCTTTGAGGAAAATAATTCAAGATGAGAATGCCCACCACCCTGCTTGTTCTACCTTATTTGTTTGATTCATGATTTATAGAAATCCTCTTGTTCCCCACAGCTGTTTTCCTTCTGTTGGTTTCTCTGGCCAAGTCTCCCCTTATACTAACACAAACTTAGAAAACTAGTGTTATTTATCTTTAGTGGAAATTTTATAAGTTATATTTTATAGATTTTTAAAAAAATTAAAACATATTTTAAATAAAAAATCAACATACAATCAAAATGAAATCATTTTTATTCCTCATAAAGAAAAGCTGACCCATCTGAACTGGTCTTTTCAAAGCCCAGTAAGCAATATGATTTCCGATTATAAATAACACATGCACGTAACATTGGGAGTATCAATTTTAGTGTAAAAAATAGTTTACCTTCAAAGAGATAAATAGCTCAACACACCACATACTATTTATACAAATTAATGAAAATATTAAAGGCAAACATGTTTTAATCAAATCCAGATTGAAGTGTTGTTCATGTTGCATATTAAATGTGAGCCAAATATGGTGACATAACATAATCCTACCTAAAAATGATCAAGTTTATATAAACATATCTAAAATGAAATTTAATATATTTTCTATCACCATATACACCTTCAGGAAAGTCATAGTCCTTCCTTCGAGCATTAGGGCTAGCATAACAGTGCAGCCTGATATATGTGTTTGGTATTATAAGTTCTTTATGGAAACCTTAGTTGTAGCATTTTGTTACGTTTAACTGTATTCTATGTTTTCTTATATTGATTTTTAATTAAAGTACATTTTAAAATGTACTGTTTGATAGATATCCAGAGTTACTTAAGATAAACAGCCAATTAATTTTCTAAATAAATAAATGGACATCTTGGAGGAGTGGATGAAATATGAATAAACTTAATTAGCCAATATACTATAAAGAGTTTTCTTCTCCTGATTTAGCAGAGGAAACTGTAAAATTGCACATCTAACTTGTCCTATCCTTATATCAGATAGTAATGGGGGGGGGGGGGGGGGAGAAAAGAAAAGCCCAATTTCCTAAATAATGTCTTTACCATAGCTAACCATAGGAATAACCATGCTTAATTGTTACTGGAATTACTTCAGATATGCACTGTTTGTAAATCGCCTAGAATTGCCTTATTGGTGAAATGGGTGGCATATAAATTAAATAAATATACAAGCTCTTTACACTTCTGTATTTCAAAATATTCCTGACCTAGAAGATTGGTGAAGGGAATGCTATCTACACAGCCTTCAGCTACTGGTTAAAAACCAAGACAGAAATGAAAGGAATAAACATTCTTTCTTTCTGATTCTTTCACATCATTGTAAGAATATATCTTACTTACATTTCTGTACTTTAGAGCTAAAGTATTTCGGGGGGTATAGACACATATAGTAGTCCTGTTAATAACTCCTAAAAGAAAATGCATTTTTCTGGTTTCTCGTGAAAGGCTAGAGTTCGGAGGAAAAGGAGTAGTAGACTGGATCAGATAAGGTGCTTTAGAATTAGTCTCTGTTGGTATTTCCTTAATTCAAATGAGTATTTCCTGAGATCATACAACTACCATGCAATCTAGGAAAAGGCAAAGCTTACTAATGAAGGCATTAAACCAAGGGTCTGCAATCTTTAACATTCAAAGAATCATTTGGACCCGTTTCCCACAGAAAAGACATCACCGGGAGCCACAAAACCTGGGTGGGCGTGGCCAACTCAACATCACTCACTCCCACCCAGTCACATGACACATATACCCCCAGGCTTGCTTACCTAGGTTTTGTGGCTCCTGGTGTTTTCTGTAGGAAACAGGAATTTCTTTCCCTCTCTCTCTATTTCTCTCTGTTTCTTGTGTATGGGTGTGTGTGTGTGTGTGTTTCCTCTTAAACCATTTCCAAAAACAGGCGAGGGTTGGTGGGTTTTTTTTTTTTTTTTGCTGATGTTGTTCTTTCTTCTTCTTTGGGTGCTTTTTACCATATTTAAATCAAGACTCATTTCAGGTTCCCAGATAAACCTCTTTCGTCCCCCTGCTGTGGCTATCTGTCAGCTGAACCCACCACTGGCTGGCCTCTTCCCTCACCTTCCCAGTCACTCCTTGCCTGGCCTGAGAAGGTAAGGGCAACGGCAGGCAATGGAGACTCGTTCCATATTCCAGAGAGGAATCAAAGCACCCCTGTACTTGCCATATCTTGCAGGCACAGGATTAGTAGACTGGATTCCAGCCCTTGTTGGTGCTGCACAAAACTTGGTCGCTCGGGGACCAGACTTGCTCTCTGCCCTGAAACACTGGCTTGGCCTGGCTGCAGCCGACACTATTGCCACTTCCATAACCTACCCATTGCTCTCACAGTGCCTTGCATAGCACAGTTAAATTTACAATGAGGGAGACAGTGTCCCTTCCTCCTCCTGGAGCCCATTACAATGCAGAGCATTGGCTGCAACCAGGCTAGGCCAGTACCTCGGGGCGGAGAACAAGTTGCGCATCTCCCCGAGAGACCAAGGTGTGCACAGCACCAACAAGGACTGGAAGAAGCACCTGCAAGATATGGCAAGTACATGGGTGCTTTGCTCCCGCTCTGGAATATGAAGCAAGTGTCCATCCTCCGTCATCACCCTTACCTTCTCAGGCCAGGCAAGGAGTGACTGGGAAGGGAGGGCAAGGGGCGGGGCCAGCCAGTGGTAGGTTCAGCGGACAGGGAGCCACAGCAGGGGGATGAAAGAGCCGCATGTGGCTCCAGAGCTGCAGGTTGCAGACACCCGCACTAAACCATATGGCATATGCACCCATCCTCATATCAAGAAACCTGGAGACCATGAGTTCTAGTTCCACCTTAGACATGAAAGCAGCTGGGGTGCTATGGGCCGCAAGCAAGCAAGCCCCCTTTTCAGTTTTGGAGCCAATACGCTGGACATCCCTAATCCCACTATCAATCATTTTAAGGAAAGTTTAAAATAAATTCAACATTTAATGTAGTAAACGATAAAAAAAGTTCAGAATCCTTCTACAATACCATAAATTCTTTACTAATATTCCCAAGTAGGAAATAAATGATCTGATAATTAATTAACTTAGTTTTCCTACTGAATAGTATTCTTATTGTGTGCCTTGGAATTGGGTCTTTTATTTTGATAAAATTACAGTTATCCAAGGATTTTCTTGCTCATGTTTTAAAAGACAATATTTTTAGAAGACCAAAGATAAATATGAGCTACTTATAATGGCTCCAGACAGTAGATAATTAGTACTTAACCTAGGTACACTATCATAAAGCTGATGGCCTGTTACACAAGTGTTTCAAACAAAGGGAAACACTGCCTCCACATAGCAAAAAAACAACCCAGCAGAGCAATGGAAAAGGATAGTAATTCCACACCCTCACACATACATTGTTACTGCCAAAAAATCAAGAACATTCTTCAGGAAGAGTGCCAAGGTAAAGCTTTCAAACTTGAGTGAGGCAAGGAACTACTTACACTATAAAACATCAGCTATATAAAGGAAGCTGTTTTTTCTCAGTGGTTCAAAAAAACTCCAGCTGTTCACTTAGCAAGGTACCACAAGACAATTTCACTTTACAAAGGTTTCTAATATTATTCACAAAATCTACTTTATCTTAACTATTTGGATCAAAGAAAATGATGTAAATAATCCAGCTGAAATTAATTCCTAATGTTTTTCCCCATTGATCAAACTTTGCTCATTATACTCCATGTGTAAATTAAAGGTTACAGAATTATGCCAAGTTCTAACTGGCGAAGCAATATATCAACTATTTCCTCCTGGCATTTGAAACTCCAATAAATGCTCCTCTCCTGACTCAGAGCCAACAAAGGGCATTATAAGCAAATCACCAAATCTGCTCTGGCTCTTTTCCCTCTAGGTACAGGTCAAAAATGAATGGCAAAATTTTATTTTAGATAAGCAATTATCTCCTTTATTTAGAGTTCCAAGGCTAGCTATTTGGGAAATCTAAACACTGCAAAAAAACTATGGCTTGGATCCTAAAAGAACTAGTTGTTAGTAATTACACCTTGGACTTTCTATCATCATCCAGGTGCAATTTAGAATGTAAAAAAGTAACTTACTGCAACAATGAGAACTCATGGCTCTCCACACATTGCTGAACAACAACTCACTGATGGAGGTTTCAGGGGTCCAGTTTAGCTATATCCAACTGGTTTTGTCTTGTATTCCAAACAGATTCCTTAATTTCCAACAATTCTTAATATCCATGGTAATTTTATAGTATAAAAACACCTCAAATGCTGAATTAGCAAATACTGAACCATTGCTCCAATGGAAAATATAAGATTAGGTTCCCACATGGCTCTGGATTCATCATTTTTATCAACTAATCAATATAAAGGAGAATATTTGTAGCTCAGGGTTGATGAGGGCTCCTTGGTGCTCTCTGAGCTTGCTTGTTTTCTTGCAGATGTTTCATTACCCAAACTAGATAACATCATCTGTGCTGGTTTGGGTAATGGAACATGTGCAAAAAAACAAGCAAGCTCAGAGAGCACCAAGGCCCCCTCAACTAATCAATATATAACTTTGTTTTGGGTTTCCCGCTTAAAGACACCTTATTTAAAATATATTTCAGCAAAAAAATGCAAAAATATAACACCAAATGGACCACAAAAAGGACACTTGTTTATAGTATAAGAGCTGAAACAAGAAGAAAGAAGGAAACAAGAAGGCATCTTGTTCAATCGTGGCTGGGAACATGCATGTTGGATGACAAAAAAATTTCACCACTCTCCACAAATTTGAAAATGGGGGGGAGGGAGGTTTGAGAAATAAATTTTAGCAAGGAGGCTAATTTGTAAACATGGAATCCATCATTAATTAATTAATAATCAACATTAAGTACCTTACATTTTAATCAGTTCAACATTACTGTATAGCATGCTAGTAGTTAAAAGCAAATAAATTATCCACACAGGGTTTAATATTATTAGCTATTTTTAGGAGGAAGTTCAGCTGTGAAATAACTTTCTTGATTTTTCTCACAGCCATGGTTTCCTTTACTTTTAAATACTTATGACAATTGATTAAAAAGTTTTCAAAAATGTGTGGTCAGCGTTATTACTTATATTGTTATTCTATTGGCTAACCATGCAAATATATAACTGTGGTTTTCAGTTTTATACTTCTACAAATATTCAGATATAAAAAACCAAAAGCAATGCAGTCAGAAATTAAATTCAGTTTTCTTCTAATCCACATATATCTTTATTCACATAGATTTTCATGCTGAGTAGTTGCACAGAATCTAAAGAATCTTTTTGTCTTTCTAGGTCTAGGTCTGAGCCACATCATACAACAATGATAACCTCTCGTAACAGATACAGATATGTCTACGGAGAATCTCAATTATCCAGGTCATGATTGTCACAAAGGTGCTTTTCAAAAGGCAACTGAAAAACACCTTTGTGATAGATACAGATATAAGTGCATAGCAAAACAAAGTTGACCCATTTTTTAAAATAGTAGTCATGCAAACTGGTTTTCAGTTGTGCTTCAGTACTCTAGGATTCTGCCATTTAGTCCTTTCATACATACTGTACTTCCTCTCTAATATGTATGCATACATGCTCACAGGTCCAATTCATATATTATGTTTGCCTGACTATGGTTTATTGAATAATTTGTAATGGCTGGATTCAAATAACATACTTGTTGTTCAGTCGCTAAGTCGTATCTGACTCTTTGAGACCCAATGGACCACAGCACGTCATAGCTCCCCCCCCCCACTCCACTGTCTCCTGGAGTCTACTCACTGCATCAATGATACTATCTAACCATCTCATCCTCAATAACATGCTCAGTCAAAACCAAATAAACCACATTATGGTGTCATATAACAACAATAATTTTATTGTCATTATATATATGTATACACAGTTATCCATACAACAAAATTCACTTAACACTTAACATCCAAGGACTGCATAAATATACTGTATAAATCCAATGATCACAAGACATTAAAAGTGCAATTATTTAATTAATACACCACTCATCACTCACTCATGCAGTAGAATGCATATTATATGAGCCTAGCCAATTATGATTTAAATAGTGATTCTATATAATGTATAAGCAAACATTGGGACAGAACACCTCTGTACAATATCAAATCATAAAATTCAGGAATCAAAACGTAACAACTAGAGGAAACATGGGAGTCCAGCCCATATAGGAATCCATTTCTACAGCATCTGCTGTAGGAACTTTCCGAGTCAGAAAGCTGCAGTAGTAAAACAGGTTATTATTGTACCACAGGGCTAGGAAAGACTGAGTTCTGGTCTATCACCTATCAGTCAAAATGTTCTATTGATATGCAAATAATTATCTACCTTATTTAGCTAGCTTACAAAAGACAGAAGACTTCTATAATACATTGTATTTGTAATTTTAAGTAAAATTGTTTGCAACTAAAAACGAATTTTTAGTAAGGTGTTTAATTTTTAACAGTACTCTAAAAATTAAATACTAAAGGTTAAATAATAGCTAAATTAAAATATTATCAACTAAGCTTTAAATAAATATTTTAAGGTATCGGGATGGAATTGCTCCTCTCTTTGAACAAATAATGACATACCATCCTTAAATTTATTTCAACATCTTGCTCTCCTGTCAGCTAACCAAAAAAAGAGGAAGAAAGTAGATGAAGTCTTTTTCTCATTCCAACACACCCTCCTCTAGGGTGATCAGGATCTAAAAACACCATACTCAATGTAAACCCTGAAAGAATTAGTACAACTATGACACTCCCATTTTAAGTATGTTCAGAAATATTCTAAGATCAGGTGTGGGGGGTGGGGGAAGACTGAAGGTCACTGCCTTCCAATTCTTAAGAACTTAGAACTACCTGTACTCTACTGGATCAAATAATTCTACATTTTGTTTCAAAGATCATCCACATTTTGTTTCAAAGATCACCTATGAGAAAATCAAGAGATTTCCATTGTTCCACAGGAACAGATATGGACAGGAACATTCTTCCTGATACCTCCAACTGCCAGGGGTTCTTATGCTTCCTCAAAAATCTGACAACAAAGAGCAGAGCAGGAAGAAACAAGAAACGCTTACCTGGACTCGTCCTCCAGGTAAGAAAGCCGACCTATTCCCCCATCGAAAAGGGCAGGTAAGCGACACGAAGCGGCGGCGGCTCTTCCCTACAGTACCATTACAATAGCGCTCATTTTGCCCCCGAGCTACAACTACTCTGCGCCACCTGCTTCCGGGGACAAGGGAGAAAGAACCTAACCCGCCCAACCGGTCTCGTTCGGGACCATCTTTGCCCCAGAGCCCTTAATCAGAGGAGCAGCCTCCAAGAAGGCAAGGAAGGTTTTCCGTTTGCTTCCAGGGATTAAAGAATGAGAAAAAGAGACACGCAAGTTTATGAGCAGCTCCTTATAAGTAGGAACTAAGTATTCGCCTACATGGTCTGTTGGTAAAATGCGCAAGAAGTAGGAAAAGTACACCAGCCCGAGCCTTTCAGTTTGGAGAGGAGGGAGCAGCCGCGAGGCGGGCCGGCTGAGGAACTCCTGCAGCTCCCCCTACTCTCTCCCCCCACACGCTTTCTCGCCCACCTGCCCGCCCTCAAGTAAAAAGCAGCGACAGCCCCCTCCCCCTTCAGCGGGCCCACAACCCCACTTCCTCCCTGCGAGTAGAGGGAGAGACTCCGCGAAACCCAGCCTCCGGGCCTGAACGTTGCTCTGTGTGTGTGTGATTTTTTTTCCCCTACCCGAAGAGGAAGCTGAGATCCCCCTGCCCTTCCTGCGCGCCAGCCAAGTCTCCGCTCCTCCAGGAAGAACGCGCAGCCACCACGCCGCTCAGACTCACCGGACGGGAGCCAAGCTTCTCGCTACCGGCCTGACCGCTTGGGGCAGGGCGCGGCCTCTTACAATGGCGGGGAGGGCCCACCGGGCGGCCAAGGGAGTAAGCGGAATCGCCGCGCGTGGTCACAGCCCGGGAAAGGAAGAGGCGGAGCCGGCCAGGCGGCTTCGGGCGCTGAGCTCGACGCCACAGACAGAAAGAAGGAGGGAGGGAGGGAAGGAGGGAGGGAGAGAGAGAGAGGCGCGATGCAGCAGTTACTGAGACTTAGCGGTCCTATTGTTGCATGTAGAAGGACAGCGGTATACTGCATTTCCCACAACAAGGTATCTGCGAAGACTATTGGCGTGAAGGAAAATTATTGGGTAAGCTGCACAAATAACAAGGGGAACGTCGAGATCCTATGATCAAGAATGCAAAGATTCTTCTGTTCGTTGTGTTAATCTACTGTCTGTATGCAGTTTTAATTTCTGAATTACTTGTTTGTCGTTTTGAACTTAGCTTTATTATGGATTATAAACATATTTCTGTGTTTAATTATTGCTCAAGTAAAACAAATCATGTTTTGTGTGTGCTTTTATTGATATGTGCTTTTATTTCTACCGGTCGTTCTATAATGCTTTTCTTTCCAGAACCAGCCAAGTTGTAAGAAATTTAAAAAATACAGAAATTTAAAAGTATCAATATAAATTTTTTTAAAAAATGTATTTTACAAAACAGAACGTTAACCAGTAATCTAAAAGACATTGTTGTATTACCCAATTATTTTCAAAAAATATATGCTTATTTTTTAAAATGATTTGGTAGTGGCAATTTATTTTTTTAAAAACGTAGTATTGCTACTGAAATGTAGCATCTCAAACAGAAACAGTTAAAAGCCTACTTATTTTTCTCAGCTAACTAAATTATGACTTTTTTCCTCCTGTTCTTCCTCACTTCACTGGAATTATTCTAGAAGGCTTCTGACTGAATCACCTAATTCTTAATAAATTTCATTTTGTTCTATATAGTGGGTGATATGCTGATTTAACCCAAATTATGATTAGAATAATAAGCATCAGGTTTAGCAGTGTGATTGTCACTGACAATAAATAATCACAGGTTTTCTGTAACTAGAAAATATTGCTTCAAAATGAATACAGGTAACTCCTCAACTTATGACCGCAACTGAGTCCAAAATTTCTGTTGCTAAGCAAGTCAGTTGTTAAATGAGTTTTGTCCCATTTTATGATCTTTTTGCCATGGTTATTAAGTGAATCATTGCAGTTAAGTGAATCGGCATTAAATGAATCTGGCTTCCCCCATTGACTTTGCTTAATCGGAAGCCAGCTAGGAAGGTTACAAATGGTGATCACAAGGATTCCCCCCACACACAGTGCAGCTGTTATAAATACATACGTGTTGCCAAGCCTTTCCCCCTCCCCAATTCTGGTCATGTGACCATGTGAATACTGCAATGATTGTAAGTGTGAAAAGTCAAAAGTCAGTTTTCAGTACCATTGTAACTTTGAACGATCACTAAATAAATGGTTGTAAGTTGAGGACTATCTGTATAAATATCAGTGTATTAATTTCTAAATATACACTAACTCTGTTGGCAAACCGAATGTTCACAGGTGCACACATGCAGGAATGGCGGAAACCGGAAAAGCAGGAAGCTGAGCTTCTGGTTTCTGGCATGAGCGCGGGTCACCTGGTCTTCCAGTTTCTGGCATGCATGCATGCGCAAAAACCAGCTGGCCAGCACACACACGCACCAGGGAGCTGCTCTTCCAGTTTCCAGCGCTCCCACACATACAAAGATGTACACCAGAACCCAGAAGAGCAACGGGCAACAGCTGGCATGCCCAGAGATGGCTCTATGTGCCACTTCCAGCATATGTGCCATAGGTTCGTCGTCACGGCACTAACCTATCACCATTAGTGGGTATGCAACCTGAAATGAATGATAAAAACCTGAAAATGAATCATCAAATGAAAAGAGAAATAACCAGCACACCAAGCCGAAACAAGGACAAAAGAAATATTTAGTGAAAAAAACCAGTCACCTAAAATCTCATCCTCCATGTTAACTTTTATTGGCCATAAAAATAACATGTCCATCCCCAATACTGTAGATAATCCAAAAGTTTGATTGTTATGAAACAAAACATTCAGCATTGCTAACAGTTATAGGGATCTTTCTGCCTCTTCCTGCTTTTGAGAATTTAAACCAAGTAGCACCTGCCATCATGCTACTTCCTCTTGTATTACATAGAACAGTTTTAGGTTTTTGAAATAACAATTTAGATGTAAAGCAGCTTCTAGACCCGATGTCCCTGGTTTGGTACTTTCTGTCTACTTTTTCTCTTAGCTGCAGTTTAAAATACATAATGTTTTGAGGACTGTAGGAAGAAATATCCTTCTGGGTTCTGCTCCAAGTGGGGAAAAAGACACTGGAAATATGGAGACTGCTTGGAAAGATGGTTTAATGGTGGACAGGATCACATGGCTTGAGTTCTTGAATAGAAAAAGGGCAGATACAGCGAGTCTCTGGGTTTTATGCTCTCTCTGGCTTTGAGCTTCCTGAGGCCCAGAAAGAGTATCCTGATTGGTTGTCAGACTTCCAGGGAGTAGGCATCTTAGCTAGCCCTACTGGCTGCTGTAATCTTCCCAGGTGCCAGGTGGTGAGTTTCTGTCCTAGATGGGTCCCATTGTCTTGCAGATAAGGTCCACTGACAGATTGAGTTTCTGCCTCTGGCCCATTAACAAAAAGGTGGGGGCAGAAAGGTGGGAGTTGCTTTGTCTTTAATACACGTTTCTCCATTTCTCAACCAGGGAAGCACAATATTCTGCCTTTTAATATTTCCTAAAATATTTCATTATTCCAGGAAAGGGGTGGGTGCTAACTTCCTACAGGACAGAACAGCAAAATCCCCAGTCCGCTAGTGTACCTAACCTCATCTTTTTTAAGGACCCAATATTGTGAAATGCTAGGTCTGTGGCTCTGAGCACAACCACTATCTTTGTTATTCCCCCATACCTCTGAGTGGAATGGATATTATGAGGTAAAGAAATGTACATGCTGTCATTTACCAAAGTAACATGGTAAGTTGTGGGGAGATAGTTTGCCTAGTGCTAAGTAAGTCATTCTTAATCACATCACCACAAGCAAAACTTTTCTTTTGAGTCAAATGGATTTAGCCAGTTCCTTTAAAACTATGTGGTTTTATTAGAAATATGTCTGCACTGATTAATAATGAACAGTTCTTGTGTCAGTATAAAACAAATATAAGAAAAAATGTTTTTTTCAAGAACGGTTCATTAGATTTTATCACCAGACCTGCTGATTTATGAGGACATAAACAAACTGAATTCTCTATGAAACTGAGGTTGTACATATGCCTTTCCCTAATTATTGTGCATGCCAACTCTAAAAAAAGCATAAGAACATACTATATTGATATACTGGCAGAGTGCCTGTGAATGCACCCTAAGTATTGTACAGAAGAATTATTTATAATTGTATATTTACAATTGGAGGAAGATTCATTTTCTAGTAAGAGCAAATTGTTATATTCATTTCCAGCAGATTTCAGCCAATAAAATCCTAAAAGATTTTGGATCCATGGATAATATAAACAGATTTACAGCTGATGTTTCATTAAATGCCTGAACTTCTTAGAAGTAGTTAATTCGGCAACAAAAAAAAAAACATTCCAAGCCAATACAGAACGTTATTCAAATAGATCTTGAACTAGTGCAATAGCTGTAGCTTTGCCTCAATTATCACATAGCACGTTGTAGAGAGAACAAAAGACTCAATGTTCAAGCAATTTGTTATCCAGTGATGAAAAATATCACATGATAAGGTTTTTTAAAAATAATGTTTTAGAGGGGACTCATTTTAGACAGATTAATACATATGAAAAGCAATTAAATTACATGAATTTAAATTGAAAACTGAAGTAGTTTTTTCTGGAACGAGATGCCTTACTCACAGTTGCTCATGTCCTTATCACCTCTTGTTTGGACTACTGCAATGCACTTTACAGGGGGCTGCCCTTGAGGAGCACTCGGAGACTTCAACTGGTGTAGAATGTGGCTGCGCGGGTTGTCATGGGGGTGCCGCGGTACTCCCATGTTACACCACTCCTTCGTGGTCTGCATTGGTTCCTGGTTGTATTCCGAGTGCAATTCAAGGTGCTGATCACATTTAAAGCCCTACGTGGCCTAGGACCAGAGTACTTGCAAGACCACCTCCTGCCATCGGTGGCCTCCCATCGCCCGGTTCGCTCCCACAGAGTTGGCCGCCTCAGGGTACCTTCAGCTAGACAATGTTGATTGGTGACCTCTGGGAGGAGAGTCTTTTCTGTGGGAGCCCCTACCCTCTGGAATACGTTACCCCTGAATTTCTGGATAATCCCCAACCTCTGAACCTTCTGCCGGACCTTGAAGACCTGGCTCTTCCAACAGGCGGGCCTGGGTTGATTCTATACTGATTTTGTAGCTTTTTATGTTCTTAAATCTTAAATTTGAATTGGTATCCCCACGTTTAACTTTATTTATTGGATAGTCTCTTTTAATTTGTCTTTTAACTTTTGTATTTTCTGTTTCTTATTGTTGTGAGCCGCCCTGAGTCCTTCGGGAGAAGGCCAGCATATAAATCCAATCAATCAATCAATCAATCAAGACAGGCAGACAGACAGGAAAAACTGAGAACATTTGAAACTGCTCAATTTTTCCAGGAATGGAGCAAGTTGCTATTTCACTGCATTTTCAAGCTAATGGTTTATATTTAGCATTTTTTCAATGCTTGAAAAACATATTCCTGTCTATAGTCAGACATTACAACTATAAAAGCATTTCCTATAACACTATGGAAGGAAAAGCTGGACTTTAAAGAAGCAGGATAAAACTATGAATTTTGTTCGACAAAATTCTTCAAAAATCAAGTAGTCCTCGACTTACAACCACAACTGAGCCCTAAATTTCTGTTGCTAAGTGAGACTTGTTAAGTGAGTTTTATCCCATTTTATGACTTTCCTTGCCACAGTTGTTAAGACTACCTGTACAGCCAAGGAACAAATGAATAGATCATAGAATAAATCAGTCAGGCTCAAATGACCGCGCTCAAATTATAATTTGGTCATATTTATTGAAACTAAATGGAAGCAAAGAGCAGAACTTGATTACAGTAGTGATGAATGAGCTGTTGAAAGACCAAAAGGCCAAATTGGGAATAACTCATCCTGAAAAAGGGCAAATTATGTGTCACCAAACATCAATTCCAGCTTTTGGTATATGATCAAGCTTGCTCTTTTCTTATCTATAATTATCTTTTTTATCTACAGTTTGACAGCCTTTCCATGATTTCAATAATAAAAACTTGTTTAATATCACATTGAGCAATGAATGGGCCCATATCTGCATAAAGCTGAAAGGATAAAACTGGAACATAGTCCTGTGGTAATAAGTGTTATTGCACAGACCAAGGCAAGGTGATCTTTGAGTCCAACTGGTACCTGCAGTTCCAATTCTTTACTTAGCTTTAAAAAAAAAAGGAATTGCAAATTAGATCAGAAATATTTTTTGTTCAAAATATATAACACATAACTTTTATCACGTTTATATTAATTAATTAATTAATTAATTAATTAATTTGTTCAATTTATATGCCACCCTTCTCCAGAGACTCAGGGCGGTTTACAATGCGTTAAGCAATAGCCTTCATACTTTTGTATATACCTGCTTAGTAGGGCTTTGCCCCCCCCCCAAAAGCGGTGTTCTTTTTTATACAAAGTCAGCTTATTGCCCCCACAATCCGGGTCCTCATTTTACCTACCTCGAAAGGATGGAAGGCTGAGTCAACCTTCACAACATTTATTGTGAAGTATACTTGAATACCCACTAAATTTTAGTAAAGTTTAGATTTATAAGCAACTTTTTTTAATCAGCTAGAACTACATATGGAATGGCATTAGAATAAAATAAACATTTCAAAATAGTTATAGAAGTGTATAATTGAAGAAAAACCAAAGCATAGAAATATGAATGTACCATTTTATATTTCATGCTCTTCCAATAGCATACATCTAGATTATTCTGGGAACATGGAGCTTCTATTTCAGTTTCTTTCAGACACTTCACTGAAAAAAAAGCTAAGAGAACAAAAACAAAAGATAGTTTAAATGCAGCACTCAGAGGACAGATTATTCTTGGACTGTAAGTATTATTTTACTTTAGGTCTATCCTTAATGCTTCCTTTAATATGTAACAGTTTCTCCCCAAGTTTTTTTTTTTGAATCAACACTGCCACTTTTAAATTCCTTTTCAATCATAATCACGTACATTTTTGGCAATGGATCATTATTTCTGGATTCTGCAAGACAACCGGGATTTTTCCATTACTTTCTGAAGGTCGGTAATACCGGCAATGCAGTGGTAATAATGCTTTAAAACAGGTAGTGCACTTAGGATCAGGTCTCATGTAAATGACGACAGAAGAATCAGTTGCTAAATACTCAGGAACTTCCAAATCTACTTCATCTGCAATTATCAGTGCCTATGGAAAAAGAACAGGTGTACAATGAAAATGACATAATTTATAATGTCTAATTTATATTAGAATCCTATTTACGGAATGGTACCATCTTACTGAAAAGTCTCAAAGTTAACCCTATTATTCCTATACAGGTAGTCCCACTATTGAGCCCAAAATTTCCTTTGCTAAGCAAGGTGTTAGGATATGATTTGGGCCTAACAGTTGTCCAGGCAATATATGTGTTCTGTGACTTTAAGTTTTAATGCTGCATCATGCTGTAATGCTGAGGCATGCTATAATTACTTATAATGTAACAATGTATTTAAGCACGGTACTGTAAAAGGTTCAGATGATGATAAGCTGCCATTGCGTGCATGTGTGGGTGGATCTGCTACCATCCGGGGTTTGTGAATGATAAGCTGCCATTGCGTGCATGTGTGGGTGGATCTGCTACCATCCGGGGTTTGTGAACCAACTAATGTTTGTTTGGTAAGAGTTTGTTTAGAGTTAACCGGTAAAGACTTGGACTGTTTAGAAGACTACGAGATTGTTTATTTCCCATTATAAAGAACATTTTTGATAACACCAGTTTGTATGCATCTCTATCTCAGTGTTCTCAAAAAATGTTTTCTCTGTGCACTTCGCTCTGCTAGTTGTTACACAACAACAATATCCTTAACATTGGTTATGGGCCCAGAGTGAGCCAACCAGAACTAACTAGGATTTTTTCAGAGTTAAACTGAGAGCTTGTTTGAGTTTGTGAGTAGTACAGACTGTGTTTGTTATAAACAATCTACGTGAAGATGGCACTAGAACAAGCAGCAAATTTTTCCATGATAACCCGGCTGGATGGAATGAACTATGTATCCTGGTCTACAAAATGTGGTCTACTTTTGCGTAGAGAAGGACTGTGCGACATAGTTAATAATCCACCGGATGTAACAGCATGGGATCCTGCTGATGAGGAAGATGCCAAGAAAGTAGCCAAGTTTAACAGAGACAATGAACGAGCTCTTTGTATTATTGGACTGACACTGGGTGACCAGCAGTTTGTCCATATTCGTGGTGAAGAGTCTGCTACTAGGTGTTGGACCAAGTTGAAGAGACTATATGTTCGTGACTCTGTGGGTGCTCATATATATCTCACACGAAGATTATTTAGACAACATCTTCTTAAAGGGGGAGATATGATGGCTCATTTGGAATCCATGACCAGAATTTTCCAGGAGCTGCATGCAAAGGAACTTGTTTTCTCTGAACTACAACAGGTTTACATAATTCCTTCTTCTTTGGACAATAGTTATGACAACTTTGTTTCTTCGTTAGAGGTTTTGTCCAGAGATGAACTGACATTGGCTGGCATAACCGGTAGGTTGTTGGAAGAATCCAAGAGAAGACAAGAAAGGGATCAGTTGAGAGTGCAACAACCAAAAGAAGATAAAATGTACTCAACTGCTTATTTTGTAAAACGTTGTTTTGCTTGTGGGGCTAAAGGGCATATAGCTAAATATTGTAAAAATAAGAAAATGCCTGTTAGGGACAATAATAGACCCAAGAAGGGTTGTAATTTAGCTATATCTAGTTCAACTACTGATGTTAACCAGGATTGTTGGGTTGTTGATAGTGGTGCTTCTCAATCTATTACTAGAAATAGAAAATGTTTTGTTAAAATGGAGAAGAGTAACCAACATGTTAAACTAGCAAATGGCTGGAAGGTTAAGGTAGCTGGAAAAGGTGTTGCTCGTTGGTCATTTAGTAATGAACCATTGCCTATGTTATATATTCCTGGTTTAAAATTCAATTTATTATCTGTTAAATCTTTGGTACAATTTGGGTTTACAGTAACATTTAAAAATGATAAGTGTTTTATAGAGAAAGATGGCAAGGTTGTTACTGCAAGTTTAGAAAATGATTTATTCATTTTAAGGGAGAACCCAGTATTGGTGGCTAAGTCTAAGTTTGTTTATGAGAATGTTAAACCACATGATGAATGTATTCACCTGTTACATCGGAGACTTGGGCACTTAAATTTCAGGACGTTAAAGAAAACAGTGCAATTATCGGAAGGGATAAAACTACAAGCATGTAGTAAATATCTGAACTGTAATGCCTGTAGTCAGCAGAAAAGTAGGGTTACACCAGCAAACCGTGTTAATGGTTTTAAAACTACAAAGCCGTTAGAGGTCGTGTTTATAGACCTAATTGGACCCAAGAAACCCAGTATAGGAGGTGCCTGCTATATTCTCAGCATAGTAGACCATTATTCAAGATACGGATTTTGTTATCTTATGAAAACAAAAGCTGAAACATTCCAGCATATAAACAACTGGCTGCGTTTTGTGGAAAGGAAGCAGAAATTTAAAGTTAAATGCTTAGTGACCGATAATGGTACAGAATTCACTAACCAAAGGTTAGAAAAGTTTTTGCAGGATGCAGGGATCCAGCATAAACGATCTGCGCCGTACAGACCAGAGCATAATTCCTATATTGAGAGGCGAGGACAAACATTACAAGCCATGATTAGAACTATGTTGGCAGATTCTGGTTTGCCTGAAAATCTATGGGGCGAGGCTGCTATGTGTGCTAACCATGTGCTAAACAACGTGGTTCATTCCTCTACAGGGGAGATACCATTCACCTTATGGCATGGGAGGAAACCAAATCTTAGTTATTTACACACATTTGGAGCCCCAGCTTGGGTACATATTCCATCTAGTGTTAGGAGAAAAGATCAACCAAGAGCCAGAAAAATGTTTTTTGTTGGCTATGAATCAAATCATAGATCTTATAGATTTTGGGCACAGGGTACTACTAGCGTTTATTGTAGTGCAAGTGCTAAATTTCTAGAGCACATAGGATGGGATAAACTAGAGCGTGCAGATTTCAGACATGATAATAATACTGTTAGTATAGAACATCATATTTCTGATGAGATTCCTGAGGATAGAGATACTGTAGAATCCTCTATTAAGGTTGAGGAACAGGAAGTAGGTTTAGGGGAGGATGAAACTGAAACATCTGAAATGAGTCCTGTATTGCCTAGAAGATCTACTAGGGAAAGGCATCCACCAGATCGATATAAGGCAACTGTAGTTTGCCAAGGTGCTGTCAAACATAAAGCATGTTGTGAAAGATATGGATTAAGAATCTAAATTGTATGTATTGTATCTAAACTGTATATATTGTATTTGAACTGTATATATTGGCCTGTCCAAAGGGGAGCATGTTAGGATATGATTTGGGCCTAACAGTTGTCCAGGCAATATATGTGTTCTGTGACTTTAAGTTTTAATGCTGCATCATGCTGTAATGCTGAGGCATGCTATAATTACTTATAATGTAACAATGTATTTAAGCACGGTACTGTAAAAGGTTCAGATGATGATAAGCTGCCATTGCGTGCATGTGTGGGTGGATCTGCTACCATCCGGGGTTTGTGAATGATAAGCTGCCATTGCGTGCATGTGTGGGTGGATCTGCTACCATCCAGGGTTTGTGAACCAACTAATGTTTGTTTGGTAAGAGTTTGTTTAGAGTTAACCGGTAAAGACTTGGACTGTTTAGAAGACTACGAGATTGTTTATTTCCCATTATAAAGAACATTTTTGATAACACCAGTTTGTATGCATCTCTATCTCAGTGCTCTCAAAAAACGTTTTCTCTGTGCACTTCGCTCTGCTAGTTGTTACACAACAACAATATCCTTAACACAAGGCAGTTGAATTTTGCCCCATTTTAGAACAATCCAATTGTTGAGTGAATCATGCAATCATTAAGCAAGTCTGGCTTCCCTCATTGACTTTGCCTGTTGGAAGGTAGCTGAGGATGATGATGATCACATGTAGTCATAAATACAAGAATTGCCAAGTGCCCAAATTCTGATCAACTGAGTATGAGGATGCTGCTAAGTGTGAAAAAGTGCCTTTGTAACTTGAACAAACTTCGCTTGTCAGAAGGTTGCAAAATGTAATCACAGGACCCCAGCAACTGTCATAAGTATGAGTCAGTTGCCAAGTGTCTGAATTTTGATCATGTAATCATGGAAATTCTGCTACAATCGTGTGAAAAACAGCCATAAGTCACTTTTTCAGTGCCATTGTAACTTTGAACGGTTGCTAAAAGAACTATAAGTCAAGGACTACCTGTACTGAATATTTGTGATGGTCTTTTGTTATAAGCAATAAATTCTTTAATCCCAGTTCCAATAATACCAGACAGGAATTACTGCTATTAAGATATGGATACTGTACCACTTTTTAAATGAAATTCTTTTTCTTCTCAAAAAAGTCAGGATATAGATCTTTCAGACATTAATTTTATGCATTTCTGATTTCAGTTTTTTGGTCAATTCTGTTTCCCCTTAAAAACCATACTCTAGACTTCCTGTAGAACTGCGAACGCTGATGGAAGCTCCTTTTGAAGCTCCAGCCCCAAGACTCCTTTAGCTGCTAGAACAGCAAAAATCATCTGTCTAGCGGCTCGAAACTCTTCCCCCTGGGGGCAAGGAGGAGAGAAGAGCAGAGCGGTTTGGGTAGAGCTCCCCTAGACCCCCAGGCTTTTTTTTTTTTAGCTGGGGATTGCAGGGTGAGAGCTCCCTGGAAGCCCTTCAACGGCCCCGAGCTGGGACGAGTCTGCCTCAGGCAGAATGGGGCGTCGCGACCACACCAGCAATACAAGATTAACGATTAAAAGGAATTTCGATTCTGGATGCTGGCAGAGCAAATCAGGAGAACAAAAAATGCAAGTATTAAGCTTTAACTCCGTTTAAAAAGGGGAGGAAATGGCGCCTGAAGAAAACGAAACTTATAGTGAAAGTGCTTGTTAATGCCTGCAACATTGTTAAAGTTACTGGATTACACATTAAGAAAAAGATTTAAAGTGGAAGTGGATTGGAAAAAACTATGGTATTGATTTCAATTAATTTACATCTTTAAACTGTGTGGAAAATATTTGGATTTATTGACCTGATAGCTGAATAAATACAAAGTTAAAACTGAAATATGGCTGACATCAAGGAAGGAGGATATGAGTCAGCAAACTCACAAGTTGTAACTCTAAAGATGTTACAAGAACTTTAAAATTTTTATACTCCTGTTATATTAGAAACAATTAAAAGGACTATTCAAGATTGTAAATAGGAAAATAATAATGATTTGCTGGCTGGAAAAGAGGAAAAAATCAACCAGGCTAATGTGATTTTGGAGGATGAAGAAGAGGCTGTCAGGATTAAGATGACATTAAGATGGAGGTTAACACACTGGATACAGAGGTTTTGATGGAGGCTTCCACGCAACCAACTGAAAAGCAGCAAGTAGATTCATTATTGCAGACTGAAAAATATTTTGACAAGTTTTGGCTGTAGAGACAGAATCAATACTTAAAGTGTCATTTAAAGTGACTGATTACACAAGCTGGAGGAGTAGAGATGGGGATTCCAAATTAAAGGAAATAATTTTGAAAGGAGAACGAATTCTCAAGATACATCAACCTCAAATCCAATCTCAAAAATTTTCGAAAATAAAAGCAGAGGGAGGAGCAATGCTGAAGAAGAAAGTATTATTGAAGAAGGAGGACTGGAGATTTTTTTTTTTTGAAGGTTATATTTTGAAGAATGTTTTATTGATGTTTAATTAAAAATGGTTAACTAAAAATAGATAGCTTTTTAAAAGTTATTGAGATATTAAAATAGTTAACCTAAAATTTAATGGATAGCTTTTTGAAAGTTTTGAAATTCACGCAGTATCTCTAATATATTTTGAAGAACGTTTTATTGATGTTTAATTAAAAATGTTTACTTAAAAATGGAGAGCCTTTTGAAAGTTACTGATATTAAAATGTTTAATTTAAAATTTAATGGATAGCCTTTTGAAAGTTTTGAAATTTAGATTTTGAAGAATGTTTTATTGAAGTATTAAGAGATTTTAAAATGTTTAATTGGAGATTATAGTATTTCTAAAAGGCATATGTGATGAAATGTTTAAGTTAGACATAACTCAATGGTTAATAATGCTATTTTAAAGGTATGTCTTAAAGAAAGCTTTACAATGTTTAATTTAGAATTTTTAGAAATTGACAAGTAGTTTATGAATGATTAAAGAGGATAAAGGTTTAACTTAGAATTTTATTAGGGAGTAATGCGGAAAAAGAAGGTATGGAAAGGATTTTAGTAATAAATGTTAAATGTGATAAGAGAATTTATAAAAGGAAGGTTGAAGAATTTTAAAAGGGGAGTTAAAGAATGGTAGGGAGTTTTGAATCTTGTAGTAAGTTAGTATATTTTAGCCTATGTTTGCTAAATGTTATATCTTGTTTTTGCTCTGGGAAGTCTGGGGGGGTTGAAGGGGGTGTGGGGATAAAATTGTTTCATGATTTTTAACAAAATAAAAAGAAAGGTAAATGTATTAATAGAGAAGTAAGAAATCTGGGGGTAATGTAATAAATGATGATATTAAGACATGATAAATAATGGAGGAGTAAGAAGAAATTATAAAAGATGTATTAGATGATACACTCAATGATTATATATTGTTTGTATGTTTGATTATAAAAATTAAAAAAAACTTTTGTTTAAAAAAAACATACTCTAAATGCTTAAATTTGCTGTGCTGTGTGAAATGTAATACATATGGAAGCCAGGGGTGGGTTCTAAAATTTTTTACTACCAGTTCTGTGGGTGTGGCTTATTTTGTGGGTGTGGCTTGATGGTCATGTGACATTTAGGATTTAGCAGAGGTACTGGTCTACCAGGCTTTTAACTGCTTGATCTACCCATTTATTTTTTGCAGGCACTGGTCTACCTATTTATTTTTGCAGGCAGTGATCTACCAATGTATTTTTGCAGGCATCGGTCTACCCATTTATTTTTGCAGGCATCGGTCTACCCATTTATTTTTGCAGGTACTGATCTACTCATGTACTTTTGCAGGCACTGGTCTACCCATTTATTTTTGCAGGCACTGATCTACTCATGTATTTTTGCAGGCACTGGTCTACCCATTTATTTTTGCAGGCACTGATCTACTCATGTATTTTTGCAGGCACCTATCTACTCATTTGTTTTCTTTTAACACTGATCAGCTGAAGGGCAGCCCTTTGAAGCCCCGCGGCAAGAGTTCCCCTCTAGCCATCAGCTGGGACTCAGGAGGCAGCAATAGATTGGGGGTGGGGCCAAATAAAAGGTGAGAATAATGCGGGGGGTGGGGGGGCAGAACTGGTTCGGTGACATCATATCATCATCGCTACCGGCTCAGGAGAACCGGGCCAAACCCGGAGGAACTCACCACTGATGGAAGCCATTCCCTTATAAATTTGGTCAACCTTCTGTTTTGAATACCAGTATATGCTATTAATTTTGCCATTACTGCATATTCTCTGAGCTTAATTCCCAGCCCTGTACCATTGGTAATATATATATTTTCTAGTATTGTGTTAAGTTTATCCTTGCAACATGAATGTGTATCTCAGTAAATTGTGATTTCTCCTCCCCCACCTTTTTTTCTTTTTTGGTATCTTGGAATTTTGCCAACCCGTAGAGGGGAAAAAAGTGGCTTTAATTCAAGTTTGATTTTTAAAATTTCCTGAATAGTACTATGTATTTCTTTCTAATATTTTGAGGTTCTGTACATGTTTATCATGTATCTTGTCTCATGGCATTTCCAGCATTAATTATAATATAATTTATCTTAGCAATTATTAATGAAGTTTTATGCCATTTATAAAACACTTCACACCAGTTTTCTTCTAAATTATAATATGAGGTAATTTTACATATTTGTTCTATAGTTCTTCCCACTATAGGGAAGATAGTGGGAACTTTCTTTGTGACTGTTTCTTTGAAATTTTGTATTTATTTTATCATTCAAGTTTTTATTTGTTCTGCCATATTATGTAACTATTTATTTGATGCCTTCAACTCAATTATTGATTTCCTGGACTAGTCCTTGTAGTTTTCTTGGCAAATTTTTCAAAAATGGTTTGCCATTGCCTCCTTCCTAGAGATGAGAGAAAGTGACTGGCCCAAAGTCATACAGCTGGGGTCATGCCTAAGGCTGTTTTTCTCATAAGGTTGTACTTTTATCATGTTTCATTTTATACAATCTCCTTTTCAGTTTTTGTATCCCAGTAACTGTGTAACATGATTATCTATGAAGCCCATTAGCTAGATCAGCAACTTCCAGGGGCGGGTTTCAAAACCCATTGCTACCAGTTCACTCGTGGGTGCGCGCTCGCATGCACGCACAACACTTCTGCACATGCACAGAAGCATCCAGGTGCATGGGCAGAGCCTCCTGCCGCCACTGCTACTACTGGCTCACCCGATCCGGGCGAACCAGTAGCAACTCGCCACTAGCAACTTCCTATACAGTATTAATGTTCTGTTTGGGGATTTAATCCATTCTATTAGCCATTATAGGTTGCCCACTAATATAGCTTGAAGTTTGAAAGAGATTCATAACTTTCTGTTTTGAGTCTTATCAAAGTTAGAATTTTATTCTTAAGTTCTTTCCATTTATATAAATTGACAGTTTGTCATTTTTATAAAGCTTTTTCTGGTATCAGAATTGGCATTATTTGCAACTGGTAGTTTATGTTGGATAATGAATTAATCTTAATAGATGCATTTGATCCTAACCAAAACAGTTTTTATATCTTTTAAGATCTCTCTTGATTTATTTATTCATTCTAATTCGATGTATTTATTGATGTTGCCTTTCTTAGATAATTTTCATTCTCTCTCCATTTTTATGGAATTAAGTAAGTACCGGTAGTCCATAGAGTGAAAAAGACCTTTAAAATTCTTTTTCTTACTAAAAATTACTTTAAAGGAAATACATTTTCTTTAATTTTTCATTAGTGATATATATAGAGCTAATTGTACATCTTATATAAATTCTTTGTCCACTTATTGACATTTTTGCATCACTTATTCTTTTTTTGCTTTTTTAAAAAAATGATTAAAAGTAATTTTAAAATACCTATTTCACTATATTGTTTTTTACTTAGAACTTTACCTTCAATATATTTTCAGATTTATAATTGAATTCTTCCTAATCTGATTTTTTCTGATAAAGCTATCCTACATACTACATTGTTGATCTACATGATGGGTATAGGAGCCACAAAATAATATAAAGTATTTTTATGCATTAGAAAAAAGAATATAAAAAATAAAAGAAGAGTGCTGAAAATATATTTATTTTTTTCCGAAAACTTCATAAAAAGCATAAAAAATAACATTTCGTTCTACCTTTCAACATTTCCAGAAATATTACATATTTATTGCTAATTGTTTTGTGCTATATCCAATGCAAAATTGTTCTTGATATCACCCAAAAATCATACCTCAGTGAGATTATGCTGTTGTAAAAATTTCAATTCATAGGGATCCACATATAATCCTCTTGGAAGATGTACTCTAATTGCCAGCCTGCAACTTTCTAGGCCTTCATCAGCTATACCAAAATCTACCCTAATCAAGAGATCTCTACCATAAAGAAGAAAACAAAGGAAAAGGATTTAATAGACCTGCAGAGAATAAAAAGCATCTCCAAACATACCAGTTATACCTCTCTATAAAAAAGTTTTAAATATTGTAAATCTGCAATTGTAAATTTAATCACCAGGGTTTTTTTTTTCTATTTTTCTATTTATTGTTTTAATGTTTTTAATGTAAGCAGCCTCAAGTCACCTTTGGCTAGATGGGTGGTGTATAAATTTAATAATGTAGACATAACACAAAGTCTCACTGAAATTTAATGAACTCACTTCTTCATAATAATGCTTAAGCAAAGCTTTCATTCATTATCATCTAAACTCACAACACAGAATTTAATGTAAATGACTGGACCTAAAGCTGAGATTGTCACAGCCCAATAAATTTTGCATTGCTTTAATGTTTACTACTACATAACTATCTTGTAATACATCGGACTAAGCAGACTGAATTTACATTAATAAAGATTTATTAGTATTACCAATTATTGCGCCTCAAACCCGTATGTACCAGAAATATATTTCAACATCATTCAATTGCTCATTTAACTGTTTATTAAAAGTACACGTTTTTCCACCCAAAATCATGCCTGGATAACAAAAGAAAAATTCCTCAGAATTGTAAGCATACAGGTTTAAAATGTGACTGAATTCATAGAATTAAAATATTAAAGATTAATTCAAAGAGACTGTTCCCAATCATGTAAAAGCTGCTTGAATAGCCAAGTAAATTGTGTGCTAAAAAAATTGAATAAAAATGTATTTGCTAATTTATGCAAAAGAAATTTTGGGCCAAAATCAATAAGTCGCTAGACAAAATAATACAGCAACCGATAAATGGAAAATCTGAGATGTTCCTACTAGGGATATTCACAGAAAAATTTACAAAGGAAGTAAAATATTTAATATTACATATTTTAACTGCCACTCGTATAGTCTCTGCCCAGAATTGGAAGAAAGAAAATGTACTATCTGAAGACAAGCTGGATCCGGCTGTTTTGGCTAACTACCATCCAGTCTCCAACCTTCTCTTCTTGGCAAAGGTTGTTGAGAGTGTGGTGGCGCGACAGCTTCCTGGGTACCTGGATGAAGCTGTCTATATGGATCCGCTCCAGTCTGGCTTCAGGCCTGGGCACAGCACAGAAACGGCATTGGTCGCGTTGCTTGATGATCTCTGGAGGGCTCGGGATAGAGGTTGCTTCTCTATCCTGGTCTTGTTAGCTCTCTCAGTGGCTTTTGATACCATCGACCATGGTATCCTGCTGTGCCGGTTGGAGGGGTTGGGAGTGGGGGTCACCGTTTTGTGGTGGTTCTCCTCCTATCTCTCTGACCGGTCGCAGTCGGTGTTGGCAGGGGGGCAGAGGTCGACCCCGAGGCGCCTTGTTTGTGGGGTGCCGCAGAAGTCGTCCTCTCGCCCCTTCTATTCAACATATATGTGAAGCCGCTGGGTGAGATCATCCGTGGCTTTGGGGTGGAGTTCCATCAGTACGCTGATGATACTCAGCTGAACATCTCCACCCCAGGCCATCCCAACGATGCCCTTGAAGTGATGTCCTGGTGCCTGGAGGCCGTGCGGATCTGGATGGGGAGTAACAGGCTTCAACTCAACCCTTTCAAGACCGAGTGGCTATGGCTTCCGGCGTCCCGATATAGCCAGCTGGTGCCATCGCTGGCTATTGGGGGCGAGTTATTGGCCCCCACCGACAGGGCTCGCAACTTGGGCGTCCTCCTGGATGCACGGCTGTCTTTAGAAGAGCATATGACGGCCATGGCCAGGGGGGCTTTTTATCAGGTTCGCCTGATTCGCCAGTTGCATCCCTTTCTGGATCGGGACTCCTTACACACAGTCACTCAGGCACTCGTCACTTTCCGCCTGGACTACTGTAATGCTCTCTACATGGGGCTCCCCTTGAGGAGCACCCAGAGGCTCCAACTGGTGCAGAATGAGGCTGCGCAGGGAATTATGGGAGCGAGGGAGTGCTCCCATGTGACGCCTCTCCTGCATTAGCAGCATTGGCTTCCGGTGGTCTTCTGGGTGCGCTTCAGGGTGTTGGTTACCACCTTTAAAGCGCTCCATGGCATAGGACCTGGGTATTTGCGGGCCCACCTTCTGCCGATAGCCTCCCACCGACCAGTACGCTCCCACAGAGAGGGACTCCTCAGGGTGCCGTCAGCCAGGCAATATCGGCTGGCGACCCCCAGGGGGAGGGCCTTCTCTGTGACAGTCCCTGCCCTCTGGAATGATTTGCCCCCGGAGATACGAAGGATATCAGATCTCCAGGCTTTTCGCCGTGCCCTAAAAACTTTTCCATCAAGCAGGTGTAAAACCCCCCCTCCCCTTTTTAGCTTTTTAAATTGTCAATGGGTTTTAGTTTGAATGTTTTAAATTTTGGGCCAAAGTTATGTAATTCTTTTAAAATTTAAAATTTTGTATTGGTATGTGTTAGTCCTGGCTGTGCACTGCCCTGAGTCCACTAGGAGAAGAACGGTATACAAATTGAATAAAATAAAATAATAAAATAAAATAAAATAAAATAAAATAATAAATTAAATCTTGGAATGTGCCGAGGTGGACAAACGGACAAAAGAACTTAAAGAAAAAGAGGATACAGAATACTATAGGACTTGGCACAAGTGGTATAAATGGTTGGAGGGAAGGAAAAATGAAGGAGAAAATTAGGGGAGGAAAGATAGAAATGTTAAAAAAGACAGAAAGGATATGTTAAAAGTATAGAAAATAGGAAATAGATATGAATGAGAGAAATATATTGTATATATAGTAATTAAAACGTCGGGGACAAGTAGTAAATCGGAATAATACAAAGAGAAAGAAGGGGAAATTGTGAATAACAAAGATGATCACTACAATAGCTGTAAAGAAAGTGCATTTATAAATGTTGTATGTCTTGTATTGTTATATTGTGTTATAAAAATAATTTTAAAAGAATAAAAAAATGTATTTGCTTATCAGATATAATTAGAAAAATGCAAAAGTGATGGATCCAGACCTTACTGAAACACTGTTAAAAGACACTGATCAATATTTAATTGTCATAATTTACCTGTGAAAGCCATCTTTCAAAAACTGTTGCGTGATCTCAGGACATGTGTTCTGTGCATCTATTAAAACCAGAAATGAAAATCAGAAAGTCTTTATTGTTTTCAACAATAGATGATCATTTGTTTGTTTATTTATTTATTTATTTAATTTCTATACCGCCCTTCTCCCAAAGGACTCAGGGTGGTGAACAGATTAAGATTTCATATACATATAAATATATTTTATAAACAGTAAATAATAAATTGAGTCAACTTGGTGTATCTACTAAGACCTTGGCATAGAATTTAGATGTTTATGCTAGCCCTGCTTGTTGAAACAGAAAGGTCTTCAGGGCACGTTGGAAAGTGCGAAGATCTGGGATTATTCGTATTCCAGGTGGTATTTTGTTCCAAATTTATAAAGAGCACAATACAGAATTATAACACTTTCAAAATTTCAATATTCTTATGTACTTAATCCAGAACAGAAATGAAATTATTGATATTGTGATAAATATAAAAATACTTCTATCCTAAAGTAATGGCAAATAACAGTTCTTTAATTTAGTAGTTGCAAACTGTTTTAGTCCAGCCTCCTGCAAAATATCTTGTCCCCAGATTTCCAGCAGCTCCAATTTCCAATATAAATTAGAAGTTTTCTGGCTGCATTGCCACATGCTTCCCACAACAAGAAAAGCTTTGCTCTTCCTTTCAATATTGTAGAAGGCCCTCAAGACCTGGTTTGCTAACAAGCCTGGGACTGCCACAAAATAGGAGACATACTTAGAGGTCTCCATTGTTGAGGTAGCTATTCTTATTCAAATTGTAACTTACATAAAAACTCTGGCATTATACATAGACTAAAAAATTTCATGAAGGAGAGGATATCCCAATTAAAAGAATACATTTTTCTTCCACTAGTACATTTCAAATTAAACCTGCAAGACAAAAAAAAACCATATTATAACAAATGTACAGAATATTTTTATAGCAGAGATTATTTTGTTACATAATTATGCAAATGACAATAAGAATTAATTCCATGTACGGTAAGTTCTTAAATTCTATAGCTCTTCCTGTCTATTCCTGTCTTATAAAAGTTGAATTAATAAATAAATAAATAATAAATAAAACTTCAAAAATCTCCAGTACAGGCACTCTTTGGTGATAGGATTTTAAAGTTATAAACTGCTTGTGTGCATCTCATCATACGTATATTTATGGCATCTCACACCGTATATGAAATCATTTATGTATAAATACAATGAATTGTATTATGAATACAATTCAATCACGTGCTCTTCATTTGTATATATGCTGTAAAAGAAATGCATTTGAATTTGGAGACTTTGACTTGTATCTCAAAAACGCTGGTATAACTCTTATATTGTTTCAGCAGTACAAAATCCATTGAAATCAAAAGTTTATAAAAAATAAAACTTTTCTGCTAAGGACATTTTTATCAGTAAAATAGACTTGTCATAAAAGTTGGTTGTGTCTAATCAACACTGACTGTATTTGAAAAATCAAATATGTGGGCAATACCGGGACAAGGCTTAGGTAGTACTTGGGTGACAAAACACCAAGGAACCCAGGAATTCTGGTAGATTATACCAGAAGTTTTTTTAAAATCCCAAAAGGCAATGATAACTCATCTATACACAGTAATCATGTGAGCTGAGTGGCCATATAAATCTGCTTAATAAATAATGCTGCCAAAACAACATAAATATGTCCATGTTACCAAACTCAAGGTGAGTTTTTACTAGTACATATTTTCTGAAGAAAGAATGGCCAGGCATCCTTCCATAGATTATTTTCCCAATATTTATATCAGGGGTGAAAGGTTCGGACCAGATCGCCTGATCTGGTAGCAATGGCGGTGGGTGATTCAGAGAACTGGTAGCAAAAATCCTTGCCCCCCTCCCATGCCCAGCTGAGCAGCGCGACCGTCAGAGGCTTTTTTTTTTACTTTTAAAAGCAATGCTTTTAAAAGTAAAAAACACTGCATGCCAGCTGATCACCCCCCGTGCGCTGTTCTACTCACGACATGCCTTCTTTTGGTGTGCAGTGCATGTGCGCACCTCACTTTTGGTGCGTGATGCGTACTGCACATGCGCAGCCAGCAAACCGATAGTAAACGGTTCAAATTTCACCACTGATTGATATGCACATCAAATAATCACCCTGAAACTATGAATACTTTATTGCCCAGCAGAAAAACTCCTACTTGAAAATCTGAAAAGCTGCAGTTGCAAAAATCAGGACATTTGTTAATACTGAGGGAACTCATTAAGAAAAACTGAGTTAATGTGATATGAAGCATAAACCAGGTGACTATCTTTCATTCATTGGTTTTTAGCTAGATGTGCATCCCAACAGTTCTCAACAGCTCCTCCTATTTTTCCTGTAACAATAATTCTTATAGAAGAAAATATTTATAGGTCAGAGTTCAACTGTGGAGTCCTTGGTGCTCTCTGAGCTTGGTTGTTTGCCAGCAGATGTTTCATTACCCAAACTAGAAACATCAGTGCTAGTCAGTGTGAAGTTTGCTCCTTTTGTATGTAATAGCTTGTCCTGAGTGTGGTTGGGGGTGTGATTTTCTCCTTGCTAGTTTCTTGATTAGAGTATTGTTTTCTGCTTGAATGTTTATCTGGCACAGATTCCTGCTTATCTGGGTACTGGCAGGGATGTGTCTATTGATGGCCAATTTGGCTGAAAGCCAAGCTTCCAGAAATACCCTAGCATTTTGGGATTTGGCTTTGTCTCTTTCCCAGATGAAACCATGGCTGAGTCTGTACATGAGATTAAGAAGTTTTCATGTGTCT
The DNA here is from genome assembly GCA_030761175.1 of Masticophis lateralis. Classification (NCBI taxonomy): domain Eukaryota; kingdom Metazoa; phylum Chordata; class Lepidosauria; order Squamata; family Colubridae; genus Masticophis; species Masticophis lateralis. The sequence goes on along the minus strand of JAUDYJ010000005.1, from coordinate 39,275,375 downwards.
TTTGACATAGAAATAATCCAATTTACACACCATTCAAAAGAGACAACACAGAAGGAAACAAAAAAGATCAGAACATATCCACCAACCTTTATAAAGTTACTTTATAAAGAAGGAACAAACCCCACACTGATTAGCACTGATGTTATGCATTTGGATACTGAAACATCTGCAAGCAAACAACCAGACTTCACAACAATAACTCTATGGCGTACAAAAATCACTTAGTTTCTATGGCACAGAGTCCACTAGAATCTGGTCTTCCTGGTGACAGTGCAACACTATACCAGGCACTCTGCTGTGTGAACCTATCAAATGCGAAATTTATGGCTCAGTAAACTAAGTCAAATTAATTGCTAATCCATGACAAAATTAAGCAGGGGAAAGTCTGATATGCGACTAAACCCACAGTGAATAATTGCCACAAGTACAGTACAGTATCAAAACAGGCACCTAATTTATTAGTCTGCACAATTCCCGACTAACCTGCCGTGTCTAAGGTAGCTTCTCAGCTTGTGCTCTCTAGTCCCTCCGACAAATGAGGGAAGAGGCAGTATACCGTTTCCTTTTCAACAAAAGAATAATAACACAACCTCGACATTATTGTACAATCCTCCCTACTTCTTACTGGCGCTTTCCCTTCCGTTTACAACTAAGTCGCCTCCTTAAGGACTGTCCCGCCTCCGCCAGACTGAAAAACATACTGCAGATAAAATAATATCTGCGGTAACGTTTGTTTCCCACTACCCAAGTAACCCTCGGAGAACTGAAAAAGGCAAAAGCGGCTTGTAAAGAAGAATCCAGGTGGCGTCACAATCTTTGCAAGTTTCCCTTCGTTACAGGCCAATTCTTAGACAGCAATGCCGAGGACCAGATGCGATAGCTACGCCCTGCTGCATTTAAAGCGATGAGTGGAGAAAATCGCTATAAATCTAAGCGACGGGAGAGGATAAGAAAGGCGATGTGCGGTGGGATGAGATAACTGCTGCATCTTTTAAGGGCTAGCAGATTCTGCTACTTTTGAGTTAACCCAGCTGTTGAATGCAATACAAATTAGCTCTGTCGATCTAGTTTTTTAAAAAAATATACAGCGGCATAGCGCGATTAGGATCGACTCAAAGGGCACAAACTGCTAATGATATACAAGCTTTTTGAAAATTACAGAATCTCTTCTGTGTCTGAGGAGTTTAAAAACCTGCGCGCTCTTTCACACCATTTAGGTGATCCGCATTAAAGTGCCCGGAAACGACTATCACTTGGGCTTCTAAAGGTTCGCGACTCGAGTCTCAAAGTTAGACTCCTCCGCCCAAACGCGGAACTGTCGTTCGTAACATGAAAATGAACGCTTGCGTCCCTCCAAGCACCTGCAAACGAAATCCTGCCGCGACCAAAAGGTCGTCATTTGCTCCTCCCAGTGGCGATTCTTGGTACCAGGGGCGGGGGGTGGGGGGTGGCTCTCCAGTCTCGCCGTCTCTTTACAGGGAGCCCCGCATCCCTGAAACATCCCTGTTTCAGAAAGCAGAGCGAGAGATTTCAATCCGCAAGGGCGGCTGTAGCGGAAGCCGGGCTGAACTACGGCAGGATCCGATAGTCTACCAAGCCAAGAGTGGAAAGCGCTGCTCTCATCCGCCTTGAACAGCGCCTTCTTTCGAGTAGGCAACCGCCCTGCGTCCTGCGGAGATCTGGCTGGCCTGACGGCAAGCTTTCGTCTTCGCTGCGAGGCATCCTATCCTACCCTCTCCTGTCTCGCGCCCCTGGGCCGCGCGCTCGCATTCCTTGTCATTACGGAAAAAGAGCAGTCCGGATTTTTAATTAATAACCATACGGCAGAAAAATTGCAACTTCGAGCAGTGCTGGATGAGGACCCCGCGAGAAGCTCTCTGCTTGCCGGCCTGGCCCCTTAACTTCCCAACGAACGACGCTACGCGGAACGCTCCAGCAAACCGCCAAAAATCCCGCGGTGTTCCTTTTAAGGGCAGCGCTGCCCTGTCCCGAGTATAGTTTTCTCAGAAGAAAACTAAATGGCTGGGATCTGTCCTTGCTGAGCTTTACAGCAGAAGCTGGGATGTCTTATGTCGCCAAAAAGTGTGGCATCCAGTTTCAGCCTCCCTCTATCGTTTTGATCTATGAAGATCAGGATAAGAAAAATCTGCGTGAGCGCATCATGCCTATCCGGAATTTTACCAAATTCTCAGGTACAGTATAATATAGTTCAAACTTATCACTGGTATTTTCTCATGCACATATGTGCTTATTTTTTTCTGCATTTATTTGGAAATGGAATTGTTTCATTGACTTCTCATACTTCATTTTATAAAATTGATTTTATTATCTACATGTATAAGAGACCGGTATATTAAGACAATATGAATGTACATAACATGACCCCATTTCTAAAAGAAATTAGCCGTTTAAATTCATAGAGCATCAGGACTGACCTAGCTTGTTCTCAATACATTTGGGATTCTAAATGTATTCTAAATAATTCTAAAGATTTGGGAACCATTTAGAAAGGTCATTCATGGAACCGCTGTCTGAATTTGTTGCTCAAGATTTTGCCATGTCAAATCTTTTCAAACCTACATGGCTGTTGCTGTAACAGCTTCACATGGGCCTGTCCCCAATTTTAACATCTTTGCTTTACAAAACATTGGGTATTTACAAAACATTGAAATAAATCCAGAATTCCACCAAATTTATGTTGTATCAGTGTAGATCTTAAACTATGGCCACATGTTATATCTTGTAAACACCAATGGTGAGATGGAAATAGGTTTCAAGTTTGTTTTATTTAAAACCTTTCTAATGCACATTTCCATAATTACTTTAGAGTTTTTTAAAAGTATAATCATTATTTTGGGCTTTCATACAGATTGCAGCAGAGCGGCAGAGCAGCTAAAGAATAATCCTCGGCACAAAACATATTTAGAAGGAGTATCCTTGGAGCAGCTAAAAAAGTTACATAATTTGTTGAGATGCCACCTGCAAGGACAAACTCTGAGCCAGAGTTTGAAACAAGTTGAGCAGAATGAAAAAGTTGATCCAGAAGAGGACCTAAATAAACTGAACGATGAAGAGCTAGCCCAAAGGAAAAGAATTATGGATGAATTGTTTGAAAAGAACAGAAAAAGAAAAGAGGACCCAGATTTTATCTATAATGTAGAGGTGGAATTTTCACAAGATAAGGAGCTTGAAGCTTGCGGGTGGGATACAGAAACAGAGGATGAATTTTAATGCAAAACTAAGCTTACGGGGATTTTCAGGGACTGTTTATAAATTATATATACTTTCTCTTTTAGTAACAGTATTTAACTAAAGTTATCAATGAACTGTAGCATTGTGTACTGTCAAAATGATTGACATGTTTTTCTTTGCTTGGCATTTAAAAATATTCTGAAATATTCGTATTAAAATTATATGAATATGTGTGTATTCATGTATGTGTATTCAAAAATGTGTGTATAGACCATGAATGTGTTGAGTAGAAAAATTGTATTGGTTCTTGTATTGGTATGGGAAATATCCATTAAGCAAGCATTGACTTAAACTTTTTGCAGACAGAGGTGCCAGAATAGCAGCTGCCATTTTGTCCATTGCACGAGTACAAAATGGCATCTATCATACTTGTGAATTGGCATGGTGCATGATCCAACACAATATTTCTGAAATATTACCTTGTTTAACCCAGAAACTAAGCAAAATTGCTGAAAACAAAAGATGTGTCAATAGAGAACCAACTGTACATGAAAGCACATCTGCAAGCATTCATATTCAAAATAGATAGGTTTGCAGAAAGTGTATGAATTGCATCAAAGGGATAGAACTTATTTGGCAAGATCTATTGTGAGAACTCCAGATATAAAAAGGCTTCCTCAACCAGGAATTTTCTAAATAAAGGAAATGTCTAAATAAATATTCAGAAGAACTAAAATCCGTTTTAAAAAATAGTTCATTCTTAAACCCAATTATTCCACCTCCCACGTAAACTTTTGCTTTTCAGATGTTGAAATTTCATTTCTGACATTGATATTCAGTAAGTTTTTGGCAGATTCCAATTCCTCATCCATACCTTAAGTTAAGAAGAAGCAACACATTTCAGGACATACAGGATTCTTGAATTAGAATTTTTACATAGAGAAAAAAGATCTCATTAAAGCATTATTGGACCCCAATATTAACTTTTTGAAGGATCATTTTGGTGCTTTAGAAGCAGTTTCCATTACTAAAATTATATTCATGTCAGCTGGAAGGAAAAAACTTTTTTAGTTGTTTGCCTTAGCAGTTTCCTAAATTGGCAGAAATGAAGTGAGCACATCCACCAACTTCCTTCTGTCACGTGAATACTTTGAGGCTAGCTGCTAGATGGTCAGAGATATTCATAATGACACAAGGAAACTATAATGTATATGCACAAACAATTTTGTGGTGGAAAAAGGTGCTTTTTATTCTCAAAAAATTTATATTGGGATTAAAAATATTATACTTAGATGGAAGAAACTAATTTTAAGTACCAAAAATTTGATCCATAGAATTCTCAGCCACCTTACATGTTAACAGTTTTTTAATGACTTGTTGTAACTGAATGAATCCTATTTAAAGAAAAATTGGGACTTAAATACTATGGGTATATGTATATAAATATATATCTTTGCAGGTTATTAATGTAGATATTTAGCAAATGTCTTGTCAGTAATTATATGTATTCAAGTTTGTTTTTTTTAATTCCAGGATTTGTTCTCCAGAGGGCAGTGTTTTCTCATTTAAAAATCTGTTTGGGGCTAATTTTTGTACTTAAAAAGAATTTCTATGTTATTTATCAAAACAGTTTGTGATATAGAGTAATTTGGGAGTAGGTTGTTTTATCCTTAAGAATTATATATTCTTATGTCAAAAAAAAATACATTTTAGTGACATTTTCTTGGTTTGACAAAAGATTTTTTCTAAGAATATCAGTAATTCCTGATATTGCAAAATATAATTTTAAAATTATATAAAAATATAATCAGCCCTTGTTTAGGGCAAGAAATCTGGATAATCAAACATCTTTTACAAAATGGAACTCCAATAAAGCATGTGCTTTAATCTTCAGCTGAAATTTAACTTTTTTTTTTCCTGCAGATTTGACTGCATTTTCTCCCATTTGGAATAAAGATTTAATACTATCCTTTTTTATTATTATCTACATGAAGCATTGGACAATGCGTATATTGGTTCAAAGTGAGGTATTTGATAAATGATGATAATCGGATATAACTCCATACAGTACCCTCTCTAAATGGTCCTCTCTCTGACAGCCTTCATTGAAGTAGTTGTCAGCACTTTTTTTGCAGAACTTTTAATTCATTGTAAAGATTGTTGCTGGACAATGGGTATTCAATTTATGATTTTATCAATCATATTTGTGCTAGGTACATGTGTCATTGATTCTGATGGTTTATTGTAAACTTGTAAACAGGAGTCTTAGGATATAGCAGTAATTATAATACATAGATTACTGGAAAAAAATTTAAGTTGTTTGAAAAAAACTACAACTTTATTCAGGGTAAATTCAATGGGAATTATGCCAATTTGGTCCTGCTTTTAAGTGCTTAAAAGTTTAATTTTATAACACTATTATCTTTGAAACACTCTTAAGTATCTACATGCAATCATGTAAAGTCATACTTTGTTTAATTACATTTCATTGAATAAGCCACAACTGAATGTTTTGCACATAATTTGCAAACTACAGTGACTGGGTAAATTAAGCCAACATCCAAACAAATCCATTTATGATGTAATGCAGAGTTAAGTCCAGCCACATTATTATATGTTTCTCTTCCTTAGTACCGGACTCTCAGATATTCTAGAAATGCAATACATAAAACTGTAGTAACACTGGTAGAAAGCAGCTACAGCATTTAAGAAAGACAAAGCCAGTGAGAACAAATTAACTGTTGAAATCTGGAAATTGGAAACAGTCCTTTGAGATTAGCCAAATGCAAAAAGGGCAAGTTTAATTTGGTGAATGTTATCTCTGTGCAAAACACACTTGAACAGTTATGTACCGGTATAGTTTGTTCTTGAAACTGAAGAACTGTAACAAATGTCAAGGGATATAAAGTGTTAATAATGTTAGGCATTAATGCATAAGACTCAAATGTGACTCAAATATGATAATGCAAATAAACCCATCCCACCTCTGCAATAAGAAGCCTTCATTTTCACCACAAGTGGGCTGGGTAGGAAGTATGTGAATGCGCACAAAGTCGTAATGATTGTGGTGAAAGGTTTGTGAAGAATTTGAAATCTAAATGATGTTCCGTTCCATTAAATACAACTATTGTTTCTTGTGAAGTATCCTCTCTCACTGCTGAAAATAGGCTAGAGAAAGTTCATGGAATATATTTAATAGAATTAATTGTACTATAGTGTCGGAAGTTAGTACTATCCCTCTCCTAGAAAAATGAAATATTCTAGCAAATATTAAAAAGGCAGAATATTATATTTTCCCTAAAGGAGAAACATGTTTCTAAAGGCACAAACTCAGAACTTCCACTCCCTGCCTCCCCTCCGCCCCCTGCCCAGCAGATATTTTGGTGCCAACCTATCTACAAGACAAAGGCTGGACCAGTTTATCTACAAAACAAAAGTCACGGCCCTCAGGACATGATAGGATTAGCACTCACTCAAGTTCCAAACCAGGACAGCCATTAAGCCATAATAGGAATTGCCCAAAGCCACTTCATTACATCATCACCCAGCAAGATTCAACCTGGGACTCAAGACAACCTACAAAGTTACCCCTGCATAGCCCCATGGGAGTCCGACAATCAATCAGAATACATTTCTTACACAGGAACAGGAAGATCCAAAATAGGGCACAAGAGAGGGTATAAATCTCTTTCATCCATGTGGTCTTTTTGTCCAGGACCTCAAACCATGTGGTCCTGTCCACTATTAAACCATCTTTCCAAGCAGTCTCCATGTTTCCAGTGTCTTTCTTCCCACTTGGAACTGAACCCAGATGGACATTCCTTCCAACAATAGCATATTTCTATAAGTACAGTTTCCAATCTTTAAAAAGCTAATTGGGTTAGCAAAAGTGTAATATTATATTAGAGATACGTTTGCAGAAGGCATATAATACTATCCCACCATTCTTTGCCCACCACCCTTGATTTTATAATATTCATATTAAGTAAATATAATTTCTGTAATAGCCCACTCCTCAATTGCCATATCACACTACCTTTGCAATAGTCTTCTCCAATACTCAGAACTAAAGTTGATTTTACTCGAACCAAAAGCAACCAGTTAATCTTTCTTGTTCCTATATATGGCATAACAAATTTGCACATCTGTTTTACAAGAAAAAAAAGACAGTATTATTATTCTTCTGAAGAAAAATCATTACTTTTCATTTGCATTATTTCACAGTTACTAAGAAATGGGTCAAGAAAAAATATAATAAATTGTTCTCTTTTCCTTATACTGGGACTTATTTCTTAGTAATGAGAAACATGACCTCAGATTTCAGAAATAAAAGATGAACTAAGATGCATCTACGCATCTTCAGGATGTGTATTTATCAGAATAAGAGTGGAGGTTTACTCAGCATGTGGTTTTCCTGCAAGGAAATCTCTACCACAGGAAGGCCTCAAAGAAGCAACATAGATCCACATTTACCGAAAGCTTATTTGCTTTCCTCAGACAATGGCAGTTTAATTCTTTGCCACAACACCAACAGCACAATAGGAAAAGTCTCACAGAAAACATGTACTGTATACTGTAAATCTATCTGTTCTTCATTTGATAATCTTCATAAGGCAAACTTCGCACTTCTTTGAAAATTGCTATTTTGTCAATCAGAATTCAGGTCACCCAAATGAACCCTTTTGGCTATATAGATGACAGTATTTTTCAGCTGGGACAAACTTTACTATAAGCAGTTCTGTCATATCATTTCTTGACTACCTTGTAGTTCCGTTGCTACAGTCGTATTTATTTATTTATTTATTTTATGTAACCTCCTAAATCACATACATGAATCTAGGCAGATGACAATAAAATAGATAAAATGCATAATATAAAAATAGAAACACATAGCAGCCAAGCCTCACAAAATGGTCATCAACAAATTCAAGAGAATATCTCTATTGTATACCTGGGGCTCCAGGTCCAGACCCAGGCCCAAAACCAAGTTTTCAGAGCTTTGTGAAAGTCAGGGTTGGATCTAACCTAATCTCAAAGGGAACTTTTTTCCAAATTGTATATGCCATGGTAGAAAATGTTCTCTTCTTAACCCCCCCCAGCTGATACTCCTTAGCATGCCCGTTCTGCGATACCAGGTGGAATAGGTAGAAGCAATTGGGATGAGACAGTCCCACAGGTTGCCTGGTACCAAATCATGAAAGGTTGTGAAGTGAATTAACTGTACAAGTAGTCCTCGACTTAAAACAGTTTGCTTAGTGACCATTCAAAGTTACAATAGCACTGAAATGACTTATGACCATTTTCACACTTATAACCGTTGCAGCATCCCCATGGTCATATGATTTATATTCAGATGCTTGGCAACTGACTCATATTTATGACTTTTGTAATGTCCTGGGAACATATGATCACCCTTTGCAACAAGCAAAGCCAATGGGGAAACCAGATTCACTTAACCTGTGTTACTAATTTAACAACTGCAGTGATTCACTTAACAAATGTGGCAAGAAAAGTCGTAAAATTGTGCAAAATTCACTTAACAAATTTTGACAACATAAATTTTGGGCTCAATTGTGGTTGTAAATTGAGGATTACCTGTATCTTGAACTGCCCTGAAAACACACTAGGTGCCAATGCATCTCACTGAGTCGTGATATCACACACTGAATAAATGACATCATTGACTGTCTACACTGCCACATTTTGCACCAGCCAAAGCTTCCAAATGATCTTCAAGGGCAACTCCAGCTAGAGCACATTGCAATACAGATAGTCCTTGACTTACAACCATTTGTTTAGTGACTGTTTGAAGTTTCAACAGCATTGAAATAAGTGACTTTTGACCATTTTTCATTTGTATAGCCATTGTAGCATCCCCATGGTTACATAATCAGAATTTAGACACTTGGCAATTGGCATGTATTTATGAGAGTTGCAGTGTCTTGAGTTAATGTGATCACCTTCTAACAAGCAAATTAAATAAGGCAGATTCAATTAACAACTGTGTTACTAACTTAACAGGTGACTCACTTAACAACTGTGGCAGGAAAGATTATAAAAGAGGGCAGAACTTACTTAACAACTGTATTGCTTAGGAACAGACAATTTGGGTTCAATAATGGTTGTAAGTTAAGGACTACCTGTAATCCAATCATGCATGAGGGCATGAATAATCATGAGCAGGACTCTTCAATCCAAAAATAGGCACAACTGACTCACACCCCAAAGCAACGCAAAGGCTATCCACAGCTGCCAGCTACTCTTCAAGAGAGCTGTGAATCCAAGAAGACTCCCAGATTGTGCACTAAATCTGTCTATGCCGGAGACACACTTAGTGCACAATCTGGGGGTCTTCTAGACTCTAGGGCAACACCCCCATAGAACCAAAAATGGAAGATTCCTGTAACCAGGAGATCCAAAACCCCTGAGCCACACAGATATGCTTAGGTGTAACAGAAATCTATAGCACCTCACATCCACCTTGCACTGAGACAGAACCTCCACGCATCATTCAGACAATCTGGGATGGAGATAGAAAGCCAATATCATCATCATACTTTCTTCAGGATATATGCTATCAGATACATATTCTTAATATATCATTCAACGATAAGACTGTACACTTATGTCTTGAATTGTGATTTAATCTGAGAGGGAAAATCATTTATCTTCTCATTCTCAGAAGAAAAAATACATTGTCTAATCAAAACACTGAAGATAGCAATAATTTTTCAAAAATTTATTTATAAATTTATAAACAACCAAAGAATAAAACTTGGCCACAACATCTGAAGAACATTAGAGTATTGTAAAGTTCCAAAATTTGCCCAAGAAGCTGTAGAGTTGGATTTATTCAAAAGTTGTGACTTATTCACAATATAAATCTCTTATATACATTACTTTTGACCATAAAGACTTTTCTTCCTAGTATTAATTTAACCCATACTACAATTTTATGTTTTTACTGTCTGCCAATTATGTGCTTGGATATAAAATTGAGTCATTTTTAGACATGTAAACCATTACTACAAGTTACGGCTTATTATAACTAAATCTGTGACTGCAAATGTAACCTTCTAAGCATATTATTGAGTGCTATTAAATTAGATTGCTTCTTTCTGCCACCAAATTTCAGTATGGGCTGGGTTTCTTATGTCTGCTCTTTAGCATCTGAAGAATTTTTTCCTTGTAAATTAAAAAGATGATGATAAAAGTAAACAGCAGGGTCAAACAGGTGGGAAGAATAAGCACCAGATACAACAAAGCCATATTAGTTGTTAGCCACCTACAGTCATGGTGAACTGATTCAGGTATATTTGTTGCACTGATGAATCTGGAGGAGTAATTACAAGTGATGTCAGTCATGTCTCCAATGCGTAGGGTTCCATGGCTTTGCAGAGTCCCCCACCAACCCATTTTGCAGCAGTCATAAGGATTATCACTGAGGTAGATCACACGCAAACTCTTTCCAAGTTGTTTTTCCATGAGGTATTGAGGTAGGGTATGGTAGAAATTCATTCTGAGATCTAGAGTATAAAGTTTAAGGTATATTAAGGATTCTGGGAAGTATGCCAAACTGTTTCCAGACAGATCCAAATTTACCAGTTTCTGAAATGCAGAAAAGTCCATCTTTGTACCTGCAGCAGAGAGGCCAGTATTTCTAAGATAGAGTACCTGTATGGATGAAGTGATATCTTTCAAAGTTCCCAAGCCACTAATAAGCAACCTAGGATTATTAGAAAGATCTAAATATGTGAGGGAAGTTCCCTTAAAGAAATGGCAGGACAGCATGCTTAGGTTACAGCCAGACAATAAAAGGTTCCTTAAGGAATTAGCATAAGTGAAAGTTACACAATCAGGGCTTGTAGCACTATATGGATAACAGATGTGGATTGGGTTTTTACTGATGTCAATTGTAGTGATTTTTCTTACATGGATAAAGAATTGATGTGGCAAGCCATGTAGATTGTTGGTGCTAAGATTAAACTTTCTGAGGTTGGTTAAGCTGCCTTCAGAACTCAAATTCATCTGTAACTTTGAAAGCAGGTTGTGGCTGAGATCCAAATCAATGAGAGTATTTAGCATTTCCCTGTCCTCTATGTTCAGTATCTTTAAGCAGTTGTGACTGAGGTTCAGATAAAGAAGAGAAATTAACCCCTTAAAAAAGTAGTCTGGAAAATAAGAGAACTCATTCCAGCTCATATCCAGAAATGTTAAAGAAGAGAAATTGCCATGATTGTTTTCTTCCCAAAGTTCTTGGCTGGTAATGTTAATGATATTGCCATCTAGAAACAGTAGCTGAACTGAGCTGCTTGAATTATTGAAAAATTTGCCATAGAAATTCATGTGGTTGTGTGTCAGCAGCAGAGTCTGCAATTTATTTAACTTGGGCAGTAGTGGGAAGAACAGAAGCTGGTTGTAGGAAAGATCTAGTGTTTCCAGTTCAAAAGAAGCATTATTCTCTGCAGACAAGAACCATTCAATGTGATTATTGCTAACGTTTAACATCCGAAGTTGGATCAGATCAAATTGCACAATGCAAGGTATGTTGTTGTAGGCCAGATTAAGCTGTTGCAGAGCTGGCATGTTTTCAAATGCCCCAGCCTCAATTTCAAAGATATAGTTCTGCTGTAAATCCAGACGTTGCAGATTGGGCAGGTTTCTGAAGTGAGAGTCATCTAACCTCATGATGGCATTCCTTGCTAAAGACAAGGATTCTAGAGAAGACAAATGCTGGATCAATTTGCCCATCATAAGCTCAGTAAGCTGATTTCCAGAGAGGTCCAGTTTCTTCAGGTAAGTCAAAGTTTGTAAAGCAGATGCTGTTACAGAATAATTGAGGGAGAGGAAATTGTCTGACACAGTTAGCAGACTAAGATTCCTAATGCCAAGAAATGCCCCAGGTTCAATGAGTTCCAACCCATTTGCATGCAGACTTAGGTTCTGTAGGACATGATATTGTATGAAAGATGCATTTGAAAGAGTTTGTAGAACGTTGGCATTCAGGAAGAGTTCCTCTATCCCAGCAGGCAAGTCTTTTAGGACAGAACTCAGCTGCCTCCCATTGCAATCTGCACTTCTCTTTTTCTGTAGCAAGAAACATATAGGAAATGATGAGGTCAGATACTAAAGACATGCTATATTACACCATACTACAATGCAGGGATGGGTTTCACTTAACAATTGAGTTTTTGGCCCCAACTGTGATTGCTAAACAAGAACTACTGGTATTGTTGCTAGTATTATGTTCTATGTGACATTTTTGTATGGATTCTACTATAGAAAAGTGCGTCCACAAGTAGTTGACTAGATGTACCCTTCAGGAAAAACAAAGTCCAATTGCCTTTTGAAAAAGCACCTTTGGGACAGCCATGACCAAGATGACTGAGAATATCCATAGATAATGATGGATCTATGTAATTAAAGAAATAGGGAACCAGATGCCTTTCAGGTTTTTGTTGAAATCCCTACTTTAAATCATCTTTCCCTTCTCTGTACCCCACCCTAAAAATATAAAATTCAAATCACAAAGAAATTAATTGTATTTTTAAAGAACATCTTCAAAATGAAAAGATAAATAAGACAGTTGAACATTCTAATATGTTAGGTTAATTTTTGGATTCTTGTTGGCATTTGGATCAAACCCTTGGAACTAATATGCTGCTGCAGCCACTATCATTTAAATAAATGACCTTTCTTCTTCCCATTTTTTTCAAGAAATCCCAAAGTTATTTCATGTTTGCAAAAGACTCACTAGTTTGCAAATACTATGATAGGTTGTGGGTTTTGTTGCCCATCCTGTATCCAGAAAAGCTATGCATATGGAGATAATCACAGCAATTAATGCCATTTCAACAGGACTCCTGCAAAGAGAGAAAAATTAAAATAATATAATAAAATTAGGAGACTTGGATTGTCTTTTCTTATTAATAGAGTTTTGGGTTGCCCATTAGAAAGCATCAGTTCCAAACTGCATTAAAATGTATTCAGACAAAAGGAATATTCATATTCATATCTGTTTACTTACAAATATTTGTTTGGTTTTCATTGTGAATACTTTTTTTTCTCTGCAAAATACATGAAAGCTTCCATAGACACCTCTAAAATTCTGCTTTAGATTGCAATCACATTTGGGGTACACATATGAGACATTTAATGTAAAATGTGAGCACCCCGGTATAGCCAGCTGGTGCCATTGCTGGCTATTGGGGATAAGATCTTGCCCCCTCAGAGAGGGCTCGCAACTTGGGTGTCCTCCTGGATGCACAGCTATCTTTAGACAATCATATGATGGCCATGGCCAGGGGGGCTTTTTATCAGGTTTGCCTAATCTCCCAGTTGCGTCCCTTTCTGGACCAGGATGCCTTGCACACGGTCACTCACGCCCTCATCACTTCCCATCTGTACTACTGTAATGCTCTCTACATGGGGCTCCCCTTGAGGAGCACCCAGAGGCTCCAAGTGGTCCAGAATGCAGCCACGTGAGTGATTATGGGGGCGACACGTCGCTCCCATGTAACACCCCTCTTGCGCGAGCTGCACTGGCTTCCGGTGGTCTTCTGGGTGCGTTTCAAGGTGTTGGTCATCACCTTCAAAGCGCTCCATGGCTTAGGACCTGGATATTTACAGGACCGCCTTCTGCCACTGGATTGCCCCCCACCGACCAATATGCTCTCACAGAGAGGGCTCCTCAGGGTGCCGTCAGCCAAACAATATTGATTGGCGACCCCCAGGAGAAGAGCTTTCTCTGTGGGGGCCCCTGCCCTATGGAACGAACTGCCCCTGAATATACGACGGATCCCCGACCTCCGCGCCTTCCGTCGTGCTTTGAAGAGCCTATTATTCCATCAAGCCAGGCTGACAGAATAATTATTTTAAATGGTTTTTTAAAATGGTTTTTAGTTTGGGGTTTTAAATAATGACCAATGGATTGAATTATTTTAATTGGGTTTTTAATTTTTGTGTGGTTACTGTTTTATTATGGCTGTATACTGCCCTGAGTCCTTCGGGAGAAGGGCAGTATAAAAATGCAATAAACTAAACTAACTATTCATTTATTTGATTTATATCCCATCTTTTTTGTAGAACTTGAAGTGGCATACATGATGCTCCCTCCTATTTTTCCCACAAAGGCAACCCGGTAAGGTACCCTGGACTAAGAGACAGTGACTGCCCCAGATCACCCAACTACAATAGCTTCTGTGCCTTAGAATTTGCAGTCTCCTGGTTCTAATCCAGCACTTTACATTACTACTAACCACTACATCAAACTAACTCCTTATGAATTTTAAGAATTAAAGGAGATTTGAAAGAGTCTCTCCTTTTCAATATGGCTCTGCATAAGACTTCCCCAATATAGGCAATGTCTTTATGGGTGGACTTTAACTTCCAGAACTGTAGCCACTGTCACTTATTGCTCATGTTTCTAAGTGTTGAAGTTTATATATCTGTGGATGGCTGGTCTACATACAGGTAGTTCTCAACCTACAGCCATTCATTTAGTGACTGCTGGAAATTACAATGGCACTGAAAAAAAAGGGACTTATGACCATTTTTCACACTTATGACCATTGCAGCATTCTGATAGTCACTGATTAAAATCCGGACGCTTGGCAATTGGCATATATTTATGATGGTTGCAGTATCCCAGGATCATGTGATCACCTTTTGATATCTTCTGACAAGCGAAGTCAATGGGGAAGCTAGATTCACTTAACAGCTGTGTTACTAACTTAACAACAGCAGTGATTCACTTAACAACTATGGCAAAAAGGTTGTAAAGTGGAGCAAAACTCACTTAACAACTGTCTGTGAAATTTGGGCTCAATTGTGGTTGTAAAATTTATTTATTTAGTTAGTTAGTTCAATTTATATGCCGCCTTTCTCCAGAGACTCAGGGCGGCATATAAATGAAGACTATCTGTATTTGCTTATTTTACATTATTATCATTTCTGATGAAACAGATTTGCAAAATATATGTGATGCCAAAGATTTATAATGAAACTAAATTTGTTCTTTTCATTGGAAGATCTCTGTAGAGACAGAGCTTTGTTTGCTGGAGGAGGCAGGGGGGAAATAAACAATTTTTCTCTGCCACTTCTGAATCAAAACTCCCCTATTCCTTAAGTTATTTTTAGCCATAAAATGGGAAAATTATAAGAACGCAATCAGGTCACATTGAACATTGGCTGAAGGAACTCACTGCAATCATACTTTATGTTAAATTAAGGTTTTCACAACCATGATTTTTTGGACATGACATGATGGCTTGCTATCTTTTTCTCCTATCTTTTTCAGCTACAGAACATTGAAATGTTGAGAACATGTGATCATTTTTTCATAAAAAGACTCCTGAAAAACCCTATCCATTCACAAAATGGCTTCTGCAAAGGTCATGATCAATTATATATCATCAGTTTGTTAGAGTGACCTGTTTCTTCACAAGATGCTACGAACTATCCTTTTTCTAGGCTGGTGCTGGGTTTCTCTTTTCCTTTCTACTAATTGCCAGTAAAGTAAAATCCCATCCTGCTTGTTTAATGCTTTTATTCTTAGCTATTGTGTTTGTTTGTTTGTTTGTTTGTTTGCTTGCTTGCTTGTTTGTTTGTTTGAATTATATTCTCATCTTTCATTTAGGCGTTCAAGGAAATGTTCATTGTGCTTCCTCTTTCTGTTTTTCCATCCAATGATGTCGTGAGATAGGTTGGGTTGAAAGTAAGTGACTGGCTCAAGGTTTTTACCTCAGATTTTTAACTGCCATGCGTCCTGCCTTCCTCAATTAATTATTATACATTTGATTCTTGTAAATTACTCAGAGAAGCCAACATATTCCACTTTAGAATAAATCTGACTTTCTCGATTCTCAAGAACAATTCAGGGACCCATCTAAGTAACCTACAGAACAACTTTTTATGACAAAATTATATATATCAAATGATTATTCTCAGTAAATACAAATTTATCATGAAACAGAATACATAATTTGTAGAGTAGATATTAGGAATGAATTAACAGCAACCAAAGAAATGTTCATTATTATCACAATCATGGACTTTTTTTCTGACTGCAAATGATAGCAGTATAGTTCAATTCTTTAGAATGTATCATAATGTAGCACGTTGTTTTTAATTGTTATTGGAAAGCCCTATGTAAAATGAAAAGTTAAGATAAATTATGCAGGATTAACTCACCGTTTGGAGCAACGTATTCAATTCTGGGAGGTTCATTCTGTACCAACACTTGTCTTGTTACCTCACAGTATTTCTCAAAAAGATAATGATAATACAATTAGCTGTTTGCACTCGCTTAAGATCAGATTAATATAGTTTTTTGCGGAAGGAAATACAGTCACATGGATCCCAAAGCAAGTTGCAATTTGCTTCACTCAACCTCCCCCACCCAAGCTTAGCAGTTGCACATGGAAAGTTTGTGCGTATGCAAGTCACTTGAAAATGAGAAGGAGCTAAGAAGAAGGGAAATGAAAGGAAGGAAATTGAACAGGGTAAATTTGAAGCTATTACTTGAATTTCACTGATTCTAGTCACGTCAGAGCTCAGAGGTTTTTTTTTAATCTCAACAGCAATGAAGATTCCTGGTGTAACCTAAAGATTAATAAATTAATATTAAGAAATAACATTATCGACTATTTCTAGTTTCATACCGTTGGGCTGCTACCACTTTCTGCAAACTAAAGCAATGTTAGATTATAAATCTGTACTTCAAATATGTCAACTACAATTACAGGATTCCCTCTAGATATATCAGCCTACAGATGCATTGATTACTTGTCAGATAAATTGGATTAAAATTATTTGTCATCTTCCAATGGAGATAACTATGCTGGCTGGGATTGATTAGCACAAAATTCTGGAGAACACAAGAAAGGCAATTAAGTTCAAGAAAGGCCGGAAGACTCTAGTCTTAGTAGAATGCTCATATGAATAATTCATTTGTGATAATTAACTGATGGGAAATAACATTTTGTACCGTTTTATAAATGACAGTAAGGCACTGCTATTTCCTTTTGATTCAGAATCAATTTCTGAAAAATATGATCAGGGTGAAATTTTGTTACAATTCCAAGAAACTTATTAGATAGTATTTTCAGGAGATTGCTGTACTTTAGCACAAAAAGAACTGCTTATAATCACATACTTTTGATAATGTCATCCAGCAATGTAATAGCTATTTGATCTGTCTAGTCTCTTTCTCTAAACCCATAAATCATTCCTTATTTTTCAGTGGCTATATTTGCATGCTGCATTAAGCCACAATTTGCTCAATTAGCTGCACAATCATATTAAACCCTAAATTGTGGCTTAGACACCAAAATAACTGGATAGCATAATATATTAATTAAAACCAAGTGAAAAATTAAGATATTGGATTTTTTGTAAAGCCAGAACTAAAAAATCATTGTTTTTATGAAAACTAATTTTATCAAAATATTGTCTCCGAGTCACACTGATTTTATTGGTTTTATTTTATTTAGAAAATTAATATGCTTTCCTACATACCTATCTTACATACAAACTCTGGACAGCTAACAATGATCTAATATAATAAAACCTCTATAAACCAAACAGAAAGGTGAAATTTTAAAAATCATTATACATTAACTAAGGCACCACATAACATCTACCATCTACAATCCTGCTCATCTACCATCCTAGCCCACCATCGGGGGTGGGGGTGGGGGGTTGGGGGGGTAGGCCAGGTCTTCACAACATTGCAGAAAACCAGAGAGTTGGGGGGGGGAGAGTTGCATAGAGAGGTGTGTGTGTGTGTGGTGTTCCATAGGACAAGCTTTGTGATTTTTCAGTCCCACAAGATTACATAGTTAACAAACAAATTTGTTTTGTCAGATCTGATGAGATTGGCAGAAAACCTTGGAGATAGATGGTCCAACAAGTAAGCTAGTACTATGCCATGCAGGGCTTCAGAAGTTATAACAGCACCTTGAATTGTACTCAAAAGCGTATTGGAAACCAGTGCAACTCATGCAATAGTGATGTAACCTGGGCAAGCCTCAATGTGCCCAAAAATGGATATGCCACTACATTACTGGACCAAGTGAAGCTGAGAATTTCTATTGAGAACCACACAAATAGATTTTTAAATCTCTTTTTCCACTAAAAAAAAATATATTTTCAAGTGTTGCATCTGCTGGTTTTGTCAAATAAAAACATTTTTAATTGTTAACCACTGTGTGAACCCTAACATTTCTCAGTCAACATATATTACCAGATATTATCCTTCAGATGTGTTTGACTACTAACTTCATTAAACTCCAACCAATTTATGCTATTGGAAATTTGGAAATTATAAGCCCAAAATTATTATGCAGCATAATTTCCTGAATGTCACTCACATAAGCACTATAAGACTTGAAATTCATGTACAGTATATGTTTAAAAAGAACAAGTAGTCTTCTACTTGTTCAAACCAAGAACTACACTGGTGCTTTTAAAATAGTAGGCAACACTTTTTTTCAGTTTTATGTTATATTTGTTTCTTTTTCCCCCAAAGCAGCCCATATATCTCAAATTACCACACCCAGGTTTTTATGGAGAGAATTCTAAATGGCTATTGGCTCTCAGCAATTGCCTTTTCCTTCCTCGCCCATCAAAGCAAATAAGCTTTATGACCAGCTCTGAACTGGAATTACAGATGGGGCTTTCTGACTGGTAAAATAAATCTCATGTTAACCATAATATTTGAACAGGATAAACAAAGTGCAGATGAAGAATAAAAGCCTTCCGGAGAGCGGGGGAGACCCAGACATTCTGTACATGCAAAACAGCACACTGTAGCTCTTCGGCACGAAAAATAGCAAGCCAGCAAACTATGCACACTTGGTGTGAACTCTCCAGCTTAGATATAAGGGAGCAGTGATTTATCCCTTAACTGACAAGACCTGATGTGATCCCCAGCTGCAGCATTTGAACTCCCTATTTTCCCATGCTGTGATGCTGTGATGCCAAGCAAGACTCACATCCTAGCCCAGAGTTAGCTCAAGAGAACTCACTGCCAAAGAGAGCCCTTAAAGAAAGGTATCTGGAACTGTGTCCCATGTGGCAAATGGACAGGTTTCCTATTCCTGCATTTCTCTTGCGTGCACCCTGGTCCCAGGGCTTGGTCCTTGCTCGGTAGGATAAGGTAGCAGAGCATCTGACAATCTGATGCTCAATCCCCAAGAGCAAAGTACTAGACAAAGCAATCCTTTCAGCGAGCTATCTGGCTCAAGGAGAGTCATTGGAAATCTGGTTCCTGTAAGAATCAAGAAAGCCTAGCTGAAGGAAACCTGGTTCTAATCCTCATCCTTTCCAACGTCATTCTGTGACATAGTGGGGCAAGTCTTTTGAAAGTTACCGTGTTTACTTAATTGAAGGAAAAATTCTGTATCTAAGGGCCCATTCTAAGACTGAGCCACAGTATAGAGAAGAAAGTTTAGCAAGAAGTTCTACAACAAAATGTTGCGGTTTATTCTGATCTTTGAATAAGTAGTACTCCTCTTCAGATTCCAGGCAACCACATTATCCTTAACAGGCTATTATACACCCCCTAAATACCACAAGTTTTGGGTTATTTTCCATCAATCACCCAACCTTCTATTGTAAATGAGATTTCTAATCAAATAAGTATATTCTGGGGAAAAACCTGATCTGAGATAACAACCTTAAATTAACCTTAACTTTTTTTAGTCCTGATAATGTAAAGACAATTACTGAAATTTGCTGCAACAGTTTTGTTCCTCTTAAATTTTCTAGTGAAAAGAACACTTGAAAATTGTTTCAAAAACAATTAAAACAGGAAGTTTAAAACAAAAATAGAACCAAAAGAAACTTGGGGAAATATGGACTTTTCCATTATATATATTACATTCATCATAAAAGGGCCAAAATTGCTTATTTAGGGTTGTTTAAATTCTGATCACAATTTAATTATAGTTTAGGATTACTTGAATGGGCAGCCCATGGATTGTGTTCATCCCAGTAATGGGACATTAAATTTTATAGTATGATTTCCTCCTTTTTTTTCCCTTCAGAAATAAGGATAGAAATAAAAGACTCTCATTTCCTCTCTTAAAATCCATCGACCAAGGGCAGGAAATCAGGAAGTCCAGGCAGTTCACATTATTACAGGTAGTCCTCAAGTTACAACCACAATTGAGTCCAAAATTTACATTGCTAAGTGAAACATTTGTTAAGTGAGTTTTGCCCAATTTTATGACTTTTCTTGCCACCGTTTATTTATTTATTTATTTATTTATTGGTTCGATTTATATGCCGCCCTTCTCTGGAGACTTAGGGCAGCTTACACTACGTTAAGCAATAGCCTTCATACTTTTGTATATACCTGCTTTTGCTCCCCTCACCAAGTGGTGTTCTTTTTTTTTTAATACAAAGTCAGCTTATTGCCCCACAATCCAGGTCCTCATTTTACCTACCTCAGAAGGATGGAAGGCTGAGTCAGTCTTGAGCCTGGTGAGATTCAAACTTGCAGTAATTGCAGGCATCTGGCAGCTAAGTGCTAAGTGAATCATTGCATTTGTTCAATTAGTAACATGGTTGTTAAGTGAATATGGATTCCCCATTCACTTTGCTTGTCAGGAGGTTGCAAAACCTGATCACATGACCCCAGGACACTGCAACTGTCATAAATATTAACCAGTTGTCAAGCATCTGAATTTAGATCATGTGATCATGGGGATGCTGCAACAGTTGTACGTGTGAAAAACAGTCATAAGTCACTTTTTCAGTGCCGTTGTAACTTTGAATGGTCACTAAATGAATTGTTATAAATTGAGGACTACCTATATAAAGGTTCGTTGCAAGTTTAAGTTCTCTACAAGAATCTGAGCTACTAATGGTCAAAGCAAATTGGCAATAGATGAAAATCAATGGAATTCATGGCGGTCTGGACTTAGATTTCTTGTGGATGCGAAGGGCCTTGAGACTGATCCTCTGTTTGATCCTTCCCTCCAGTTCAGCCTGGTGATCTCCTACCTACATCATCAGAACCCAAATATTTGTAACTGTCATTTTCTGGTTTTCAAAGTGTAGTCAGTAGTCAGAGAATATGTTTCTAGATATGCATCTAGGTATTAAGAAATTGCAATATTATTATATAGAGCTGAGAACTGATTACTATCCTCCTTTCCTCAAATGTTACAATAGTGAACTTTCAGGAGCCTCCACATTTACCAGTATATAGTAAGATTTTGATATTAATGTATATCCTAAATACTGTCAAAGCAAATTTAAAAAATGAAACTGAGCAGATGTGGAAATAGATTAATCATAAATTTGAAAGGAGAATACTAAAATATACCCGCTGAAATATATAATCCCTAACATGGATTTTACCTTTCAGTCTTCTAGAATCCTTTCTCAGTATGGTGTTTCTGGGAAGGAGGCATGCAATTTCTCACTACCAGTATGTTAGACAACTTTGATTTTTTGCTTGGTACTCCAAACAGCACTGAAAAAAGTTATAGATAGGAATCTTCTCTCCCATCCAAATAGTGAACAATCCAACACTGATCTTCAAGAACAAGAACTCTGCACACAAGCTGCAAAGAATAGCTGATTCTCTCCCAGCACCTGCTTCTGTTTTCAGTTCAGAATGGTTCGATTTTATCCTTCATTCCCAAATAAGGTGGAAATTGTGCAATGCTCCTTAGCATAAGTGTGTTTGTATGGTGTGCATATATGTGTATATAGTTTCTCCACCTAGTATATTTTCCCTCTTTGCTGTTGCAGGAAGTCTCTAGATTTTTAAATGTCTTTGTTGTGGCAAGGGTCTTATGTTTCTGCCTACTTCTATAGCTGAACATTGGATCACTTATTAAAAAGTTATTCCATTTTCCCTGCCACTTTCTAACTCATGGTTCGCCTTTCTGTCATTTAAGGATCAACTTTCTCATTCCTTTGCCTTTCTCACTGAAACAACTGTGCTACGCAAAGACCTTTTTCATTAAATAATGTGCTACATTCTTTTGGGAGAAGCTGTTTGTTATTCCTCCTCCCCAAAAAACAAAGTTATCTCTCTTGATGGAGGATGAGAGCTAGAAAATGCTTATTTTTCAATTATGTCTATTTTACTTAGGAATACTTTCCCTTTATTCAATTTCATTGTACACACGTTGTGCATTGACAATAAAGCTTTGATTTGATTTGATTTGATTTAGAAGTTAGGCAGGCCCCCATGGTGATTGCCTTCTGGAATGTTGTGAAGACTATTTTTCCCAGAGGTAGTACCATGTTTCCCCGAAAATAAGACCCTGTTTTATATTTTTTTGAACCCTGAAATAAGCGCTTGGCCTTATTGCCATGCGCTCAAAAGCCCGATTGTGCTTATTATCAGGGGATTTTGGGGAAAACAGGGTATTTAGGTACTGATTAAGTCCTGTCTGGAAGCAGATTATATTTGTTAATTAAGGTATTAGTGGAATGTTTTATTTAATGAAGTTTATTTTGATCTAATATTGTAAGTTTTTAAAAAAATGAAAGTATGCTGGTAGCATCCCTAGAGGGACATAATCAAAATTTGGATGCTTGGCAACCAAGCATCTATTTTTGATGGTTGCAATGTCCCGGGGTCACATCATCATTATCTGCAATCTTCCCAACTGTCCTCCGTTTGCTGGCTGCTGGTAAGGATGTGGGGTTTTTTTGTCTTTTTGTTTTGTTCTTTACTTTTTTTATTGTCTCTTTTGAGTGGTGTATAAGCATGTTTATCTCTGCAAATTAATGGGTTATTTGTCTGAATGCCAAGTTTCCAGGAATTCCATAGCTTTTGGGGATCTAGAATGCTTTTTCCCAGCTGAAACTATGATGAGTCAGTCCGTGAGTTGTAAGATTGAGTTTTTGTTGTGACTTCTGAGTGCTATTGTAAGCTATGTATATACTATATATTATACTACTATATATACTGTATATAGTAAGCTCCTGCATCTACAGGAAGTAGATTCCACATTTTCTAGTACTGATATTATCTAGTTGGATAATGAAATGACTGAAAGCAAGCAACCAAGTTCATACAGCCCCAAGGATTCCATAGTTTAATCCTGAACTACATATATACCCATGATAGCAAACCTATGACACACGTGTCAACAAGTGGCACACAGCACCCTCTCTGTGGGCACGTGAGCCGTCGCCCCAGGTCAGCTCTGCCACACATGTGCATGTGCCTCCTGCCGGCCACCTGGTCGTCAGGTCTTTTCTGCGCATGCACGGTGGGTGGGATGCATGCATGTGGATCGCACATATGTGTGGGGCATGCACACACATTGCATTTTGGGAGTTTGGGCACGTGCGTTCACTTTGAGCAATCAGTCCAGAAAAGGTTAGCCATCATTGATATAGGTCTCAGAGCCCGAGTCTTAGGCTGATGTTATGCAATGCCAGGTCTGCGGCTAACAAAGCCCCCCTCATTTGTGACCTAATTCAGGAAGGGAAAGCAGACCTGGCAGTATTACAGAGACCTGGTTGGGCAATGAAGGGGGGGGGTCCCCTTCGTAGAAATGTGCCAACCAGGTTTCCGCCCATTCCATCAGCCAAGGACTCGGGGCAGGGGTGGAGGTGTAGCAGTAATTATAAAGGAAGGTCTTGACCCTAGGGAAGTCACTGTCCGTCAGACAACCGGATGTGAGTCCCTCCTCGTGAAGTGGGGTTATGGGTTACAGATGGGCCTGTTGATTATGTACCTGGCTCCCTGCTACGTATCAGCAGCCCTGCCTGAACTCTTCAACATAATAGCTGAGGTGGCAGTTGAGACTCCTAAACTACTGGTTATGGGAGATTTCAACCTGCCATCCATTGGTGAAACGTCTGAAGGGGCTCAGGAGTTTATGGCTTCCATAACGGCCATGGACCTGACCCAATTAGTTCATGGCCCTACTCACACGGGGGGGACACACTCTGGATTTGATCTTTATCTCTGACCAGTGGCTGAATGGTCTAGATATAGGGGATATAGTCATCAAACCCTTGTCATGGTCAGACCATTCTCTCCTTAAGCTTGACCTTCTGACCGCTTCAACCCACCGCAGGGAGGTGGAATCAATTAAATGGTTCCGCCCCAGGTGCCTGATGGATCCTGATAGGTTTCGGATGGCGCTTGGGCCATTTCCTGAGACCTTGGCTCATGACTCAGCTGAAGACCTAGTGGCGTCCTGGGATAGGATGGCTGCTGGTGCTTTAGACCGGGTCGTGCCTTTGCGGCTTCTGACCCGGCGTCGAACCTATCCAGCTCCTTGGTTTTCTGATGAGCTGAGGGGGATGAAATGCCGGAAAAGATGCCTAGAGAGCAGTTGGAGGACCAGCCGTTCCTAAACTGACCAACCACTAGTGAGATCTTATATTAAGACCTACTTAGTGGCAATAAAAGTGGCAAAATGTAACTATTTTTCCGCTCTTATTGAATCGGCAGATAATCGCCCAGCCGCCTTGTTTAAGGTTACGCTCTCTACTTCAGCTGAGAACCGGGGAAGACCCTCTGCAAGGACGACACTCAGCTGTACATCTCCACCACAAACCACCCCAATGATGCCCTTGAAGTGATGTCCCGATGTCTTGAGGCCGTATGAGCCTGGATGGGGAGAAACAGGCTTCGACTCAACCCTTCCAAGACTGAGTGGCTGTGGCTGCCGACGTCCTGGTACAGCCAGTTAGTCCCATCACTAACTATTGG
The DNA here is from genome assembly GCA_030761175.1 of Masticophis lateralis. Taxonomy (NCBI): domain Eukaryota; kingdom Metazoa; phylum Chordata; class Lepidosauria; order Squamata; family Colubridae; genus Masticophis; species Masticophis lateralis. The sequence continues at coordinate 39,250,483 of JAUDYJ010000005.1, read as the reverse complement.
GGATGAGTCATTGACCCCCACAGAGAAAGCTCGCAATTTAGGCATCCTCCTGGATGCACGACTATCTTTAGAAGATCATATAACAGTTGTGGCCAGAGGAGCTTTCTATCAAGTTTGCCTGATTTGCCAATTGCGTCCCTTTCTAGACCGGGACTCATTGCGCACAGTCACTCAAGCCCTCATCATTTCCTGACTTGACTATTGCAATACTCTCTACATGGGGCTCCCCTTGAAGTGCACCCGGAAGTTCCAACTGGTCCAGAATGCGGCCGCGCGAGTAATTATGGGAGCAACATGGCGCTCACATGTAACACCTCTTCTGCGTGAGCTGCACTGGCTTCCAGTGGCCTTCCAAGTGCGCTTCAAGGTGTTGGTTCTTACCTTTAAAGTGCTCCATGGCTTAGGACCTGAGTACTTACAAGACCGCCTACTGCAACCGATAACTTCCCACCAACCAATATGCTCTCACAGAGTAGGCCTACTCATAGTACCATCATTAAAACAATGTCTTCTAGTAGTTCCAAGGGAGAGAGCCTTCTCTATGTGGGCACTACTCTTTGGAACAAAATACCCCCTGGAATACGAATAATCCCAGATCTTCGCACTTTCCGACGTGCCCTGAAGACCTTTCTGTTTCAACAAGCAGAGCTAGCATAAACATCTAAATTCTATGCCAAGGTTTTAGTAGATACACCAAGTTGACTCAATTTATTACTTACTGTTTATTTTTTTAAAAAAAATATTGTATGTATATGAAATCCTATTCTGTTCACCGCCCTGAGTCCTTCAGGAGAAGGGCGGTATAGAAATTCAATAAATAAATAAATGAACTATTGAAAAGATGCTGTGCTTGTTCTTCTGAAAAGTCTGAAGTACTTCTAAATCATTTTGGAATAGTGCAGAACCTTAGCAATTGTTATTTCAAAATTGGTGATAATTAAGTACATTTGGCACAAGCTTGGTTTTTAATCATTTCCCATTAAAAATTTGCTAGAAGATACCACTTCCCGTGTTATCTGAAAGCATTTGCTGTGCCTACACTATATTCTATATTTGTGACTTATGTTGGCTTTTCTGTGATACACTGCTGTCCCCTGCTGTTAGAAATTTAAGATACTTCTTAAATTTAAATTTTTAAGTATTTTAAATTTAAGAAATTTAAAATACTTCTCTACAGTATTCAGATCAGAAAGCAATTCGAGTGTAAAGAGATGTTACAATTAGCAGCATACAAAAGATCACAATTCTAATAACATCTTCTTGTTCGATAGCTAGTTTCTATCTTTGTATTGTTACTTTCTTAAATTCCAAAGCTTCAGAAATAGTCTATTCAGTTTTCTTTGATGAAAGATCATTGCTTAATTTATTTTCAAATAAACGAACTTAGCATACTGAGAGTAAGCAGACTTTCCAGTAAGCTGATACATCCACCACTAATCAGAGGTTGGTAGCCTCTGCCAACCTACATTCTGCACCCACTTTTAAAAGTAATTTTCTAACTTGTACCATCAACTGAAGAATGTTAGAATGTTACTTAGGTAACATTTTAATTTTATTAAATATATTTTATATAATATTTCTATTATAATTGGAATATTGTACAGATATTCCAAAAAAAGAACAGATGAATTACATTTACTGTCATTTATTTCTACTAAGGAAACAATATTATTTTAGATCAGGATGGGCAATCTGTACATTCTGGAGATTGTATCTCCAGAAAATGGGCATGAGTTTCAAACAAAATAGGTGCCTTAAGCAATGCAAAGCCATCATAAAATTCTTTAAAATACCCTCCAAAATCCAACCCCATTATTAAAAAATATGTCTGAAATTTTCAATACCATCTACTTCATTTATGTCAGTGTCAATACCCTATACGTATACCTTTATCAAATCATGCATGCACAAATCTTTTTTGGGTAGCCAGTTTTGTGGGTCTTATAAAACAGATCAAAAGCATAAGTGGGTAGGGCAACATATGAAATCATTATCAGTGATAACTAAGAATTCATGAATGCATCTGCTTATGCAGCTTTAGCAAGTGACAAGGTCTAGCTCAGGGGTGTCAAACTCAAGGCCCGTGGGCCAGTTTCAACCCATGCTTAAATCTGCCCCGCGGGGCTGGCATGGAAATAGCAAAGGACTGGCCTCTGGTGCCTCTGGCAGCCAAAATGGGGCGTCCCCCGTTTTGGCCCATAAAGTGCTGCAGAAGGCAGTCCAGGATGTCTTCCCCACCTCCCCTCCAGCTGGCCTGCGGAAGAGAACTACAATGCTGATCTAGGCCTTGAAGAAATCCAGTTTAACACCCCTGATCTAGCTAATAAGTCTCTGGAGCAAAACAGGTGCAGATAGTCCATGATTTACAACCATTTGTTTAGTGACCATTCAAAGTTACAGTGACATTCTGTCATTCCTCATATTTACAACCGTCACAGCTTCCCCACTGTCATGTAATTAAAATTTGGGCACTTGGCAACCAGGATGTATTTATGACAGTTGCAGTTTCCCAGTGTCACAAGATAGCTGCGACCTTTCAAGATGGCTTCCAACAAGCAAAATCAACCAGATTCAACTAACAACCACAATTCAATTAACCGCAGTGATTGACTAAACAGCCATGGCAAAAAAGTTATACATTTGAGCATGACTCACTCAACAATCTCCTTACTTAGCAAGTGAAATTCTAGTCTCAGTTGTGGTCATAACTCAAAGTAGGTACCTGTACAGATAAAGTATGCAAGCTTTGAGTTACTTATATGTAATAAAAGCAGGATAAAAATCTAATAAATACATAATATACTAAATATCATGGACTTGGTAGATTCATCTATTCAACTATAAAACACAATACACAAAAGTAATATTTTCATATTTTAGCAATTTATTTCAGTATTTTGTACAGCTTGAAGTTGGTCTTCAGGTAATAAGTTATAAGAATTCTATATACATAGGTTGATTAATAATTCCTTGAGACAGATGGGAACAATTTGCAAAAGGGTTATGCAACATGTATTAGAAAGAAGGAAAGGCATTCTATATTAACAGGGAAGAAGTTTCTTCTAAGAATCTGCAAAACTCAAAGATTTGGAATAGAAAGTTTTAGAGAACTTTTAACACCTCCAAAACGACACAATCTGGAAGGGAATAGATCATTCTGGCATTCAGATGTTACCAAATTTATGAATTTTGCACATCCCCTGAAACCTTATACAGGATAGATTATTCTTTGTATAGAACAGAAAAAAAATCTATCCAAGATTGCAGAGAGACAGTTAACTTAATGAAAATTTTACTTTTATATCAGTCCATGCCAGAGTTTTACTTACCGTAGTGATGCATTTTACAGCACTGTATAAATAAACTGTTTCTTGAAATCTCACATTATTCCCACTTTATTCATGACTTCTTAGTACCACATTAAAAGGCATTTCAAAGCCTTGTTCTGACTTTGCTGTAGAAACATGCCAGGAATGAACTTGTTCTATTCAGTGAAATACTACATATACAGAACAAACATTTTAAAAACATCAATCCACACATGCTGCTTTCAAACACAGCTTAGTGGTATCTGAGCAAGAATGGATAAATCCGGAAGGAAGCCAAACCCAAATAGTACAGAACATGCAAACACTGAATTCTCTTAGTAAAGTCTTTCTCTTTTCTTCTTTTAAAATTTCCTTTTCTGGTTTTCTTAAATTGCCAGTAGCTTATAATGGGGAGTCTCTTCTTAATTAGCCTAATGCTGTCACCGTCAATGTCTTTTGCCTTTATAAAAAAAAAGGCTGATAAAAAAAAGACATATTCCAGAACAATTAACCAACTTCTTTTTGTCACAGAGCTTTACTTGCCAAAGTGAAGGACAGATAGCAAGCTGGTAAAGCCAAGAAAAACAATAGAAATGAAAAAGACAAACATGTCTATAGCTACTGCCAAGTATTGGGGATCAAATGCTGGCTTAAATACTACCATTCCAAACTTTTTGTGGAGTAAATGTACTTCCCAGCCATAGGTTAGAAGCCTTTTAAAAAATATATAAAACTTGTATTTAGCAGCATTCATAGAACTCAATCAGCATTTCCCGGCTTGAACAAAAATAAAAAAATATCTTTAATGTTTTCTTTTACATATTTAAGGAATTATCTGATGTCTGCAAGACCACGTATTTCAGATTATGTAGAAAATAATGTAAACAATATTTATTTCCTCCCAAATGACACAATTCTATGCATATGTGGAAAAAACTGTTTGAATATCATCTGATATGCTTTTGAAAGAAATATGCATAGGACTGCACTGAAAGTGTTTTATCAATATCTTTAAATAAATAGATTTATAAACAAAATAACATTTAGTACCAACAGCTGGCCCATGGAATTACAAAGTTAAAAGATAAATTGTGCAGGCAATGGATACCAGGGAATGGCAAAGATTTAGGATAATCTGGGGGAAAACTATTGTGAGAAAGGACAACCATTCTATCATCCACAAGTACTTCCACCACATAAAATTCATTAACTTTTTACAAATTATTTTCAGCTTTTGTAATAATGTTAACAAAATTAAACCCACCCATACTGAATTTTGTGTATCAGGGATAGAATTCCTGTATAAATTTCAGTTGATTTAATTTAAGGAACAGAATATTTTGAAATGACCGCTATTTGGAAATACTTTGGAAACCTAATTTTTCAAAATACATTAGAAATAAATTTTATTCTTCCAGATATATACTATTCTATTGATCAATCTCAACCATTATTTAATAAGCATACATTGCTCCTTTTGCCAAAAGAGATGTGGCACAACAAAACAGAAATGCACTTGTATATATTTTGTCCAATTCCTAGACAAAGATTGACATTTGACATGTAGTGGTTTTTCCATTTGAGAAATTACATACTGGTTAGCAAACCTTTCTTTCATTCGATTTTTAGCTTCTATACAGTTTTTAAAATACACTTCAGTATAGCTGCACAATATAGCTCTGGAAAACTGATCTCCAGAATCAGTGCTTCCAAGCACAACCAAAATATATTAAATAAAATCCAAGTTTATTACCTTTGGTAAAACACACTGGATTAAAGGTTGGAAAAGAACAAATTGCTTTCAAAATGGAAACCTTTTCCACAGACACGTTACTCTCACATATTAGATAACTTCCTCAATTACATCTATGAAACAATTCCTTATGTATATACAGGATTCCATATTGCCACTCTTGGTACAAAATCCAATGCAACATGCTTGTGGTTAACTGCCTGTTTAACTGTAACACCCTCCCCCCCCCGAGGAATTTTTCTGGTCCGGCAGAAAAAGGAAATGTCAGTGCACTCTGTTAAGAACAGTTGGTCTTTTTAATCAAAAGTTTTGGTTTCTTGAGCACACATCCACGTATTTTCCTCATGCTGTCCTGTTAACCAATATGCAGGTTTCTCCACATTGTCAACTTGATTTTCATGTTCTTGCTAAAAAAACAAAAACAAAGTAAAAACACAAAAATATCATCCATCTAAAGGTTTTCCTAGATAAACTAACGTCACCTCAGTGTTGCCATATACAGCAGACACTGCTGGATACAGACATGTCTTTGGCAGTCCTCGAAATGCAACTCCTAAGAACTCATAGCCTCTCTCAAAAGCCAAGGTCTTGTCTTCCATATCCAGGATAACACGAATTCTCTCACCTATCTGTAAACAAAAAGAGGAAAGATTGAGAAAGATGGCAAATGTCTAGAGGAAAAAAACAATATAAATAAACAACATAAATAAATACAGATAGATACTTTGAATACAGATAGATACATTTTAAATGTTAATAGTAAACTAAGATACAGCCATTTTTAGGTAATACATAATGCTTTAAATGATTAAATGATTACATAGTGCTTTAAATGATTACACATTAAATGATATAGATATTATTTTAGAATAAAATTCACTGAACAGGGATTGAAATATATACATATTCAGAAAATTTTAACTTAAAACAAAATTCATTTTGTTTTAAACATAGCCTAAGAATTCCTGAAGGCTCAGCTCATCAAAATTTCAGCAAAACGTTTGGTTTATTAAGACTTATTTTTATTTATTTATATTTATTTAATAAGATAGCTGCTCATCTTCTAAATAACTCTGGGTGGCTTCCAATTTCCATCAGTGCATTTCTGTTGTGCAAGCAATGCTTGTCAGGGGAAAGATTTCTTTTTGTCTCTTTCTATGTTTACACAGACCCTCCGAATCTTTTCCAAAGTTAAGGTATCCCTTAAAGCAGATCTTCAGCATGCAAGAGAATAGAGAATGAGAAAATATGGAATTAAGCATGACAGAATAGGAAAAATGAAGTTAATTGCAGAAGAAATACTGTGTCATAACACTGATGTAGCCCTTTCAAAAAATATCGGATTTCACTTACTTGATATTTTGGGGCATTGTTGCACTGTGGAAAACTGCCATTGACTTCTCCATTATGTAATAAATTATTGTCCACTAAATTCCAGCCCCAGCTCTGGTCATCACTCCCCAGGAGGGCTACATAACCTTGACACTGCATGGGAGCTCTTTTTGTAGCAATTCCAATCACTGCCACTGTACCAAGAGGACCTTCCCACCAGACTTCCCAAGCATGACGGCCTTCACTGAAGCCAATCTTGGTCCTTGCTCCATCAGTACTCTGAGCAATGGGATTCCGGTGCAAAGTAAATCCATTCTTCTTAATATAAACATTTCTGGAACAATCATTGGTGCTGAAAGCATGCTGAAAGGCACGTACCTAAAAAAAAAGTTTTAAAAAATAAAGGGAAGTTGAGAAGGTCTTTCAAACTAAGTAAGACTGTTAATTATTCAAATGCTTATATTCATTCTTGAATAAATATTTTATTTTTGTATCACTGCAATAGGGACCAAGACTTAACACTTCAAAACTATGGTCACAAGAAAGAGAAAACATTCTGAACCACAAGTTGCAGATGTGAAATAAATTAGAAACCATCTCCACAAAAAAGGACTAAATTGTTTAAACATTTATTAGTTGGCAACAATATTGTATTTCGTGTTTGCTACATATGCAGCATTAGCATAAATAGCCCGATCAATGCAGAGTACATTTGAAATAGATTTTAAATATCACATTGTAATGAGCCACTTATAAGTTTGCAGTGTCACTCTGAGAGGAGAATAACCAAAAATTTATCAGCACTAGAACACATGCATCAAATAGTTCTCAGTGAAGTGTGGGAAACTTAAAGATGTGTTTTACTCCACAACTACTCTGTAAAAGACAATAAAACAAAATTCAGTATGTGTCACAATTCCATATCCTTAGTCTAACTGGATGAAGAGGAGCAGGTGCCTGACTCAGCCTTCAGAAAGAGTTAAGCAGAGAAAGGAGAGAACAGGAATCATTTTTTCAGTAGCTGTCCTTTCAATTTCTGCTAGTGGATGACTTTTCTATGATGCAGTACCTAGCTCATTTTCCTATTATTCTTTACAACAATACATTTATTTTAATTATTTACAACATTTTTACTTGGTTCTTCAGAAACAGCTTGCCAAAGTGGTTTATATAATATTAAAAGGAGGCAATGTTTTTTTGCAGGTATATGACCTACGAAAGATATACATCTTAACTTAAGGTATGGGTAAAGTTATCTTCTTATGAAAGAAGATAAGGAGCAAACCTACAAAGCATTTAAAATGACAAATTCTCAGGAAGCTGGAGGACCACAGAGGAGAAAGGGCTCAAAAGTTTCAGTTCTTCCATAAACTCCTCCTGCTTCGGTCGGATGGAATTTGCAGCCTAAGCTTAAGGCAGCGCCACAGTGTCTAATACAAAAGACACCTAGGCCACATCTACACAACATGTGGATAAGGAATGGTTGGTTACCCCACTACTGCGATGCAAAGCTCAGCAAAAAACGAAAGCGGGTGAAAGTATATATGACAACTCTGGAATCCGCGGCCACTCTCGGGATCGAACAAAGCAGCCTATCAGAGTATCTCTGACCAAGCGAGGGAATCTCCTCTCCTGCCTTACCAACAGCCCCACGATTTTAGCCCACCCCCCAAACAACCGAGGCGCGTTTGTCTCCCATGCTTAACCCCCATCCTCAGCATCCCAAAGGCTAGAAACGGAGCCAGGAAGGTGCACCGGACTTGACAAGAGAGCGGACTGGTAAGAGAACCTGCCTCTTCGCCCCCCACCCCCGCCCTCCCCTCCACCTCTTTTCCCCACCTTCAGTGTGCCTGCGCACGAACACGGAACGGAGCGCGCTGAAGCGTCGCCCTACAGGCTCGCCTGACCTTGCCCTTGTAGGTGGGCACGTTGCAGAGGATATCGGTGCGTAGCGCCTCCTCGGCGAGGCTGCGAGCCGCCAGGCTGCGCCACACCTCGCTGTTCTCGTCGCCGTGCAAAACGCGGTACCACAGCTTGCACACCAACGCGCAGCTCCGTAGCTCCCGGAGGTCCAAGTAGGAGAAGACGAACTCGAGTACCCTACCGGGAAGCCGCCAACCCCCCGCAGCGGCGGCTGAGTTCAGCGCTCCGCCGCTGCCGGCAGCCGCCGCTGCCGCCATACCCTCAGGCGATTGACCACCGGCCTTCGCGTTCTGCGCGCGCACGCCTTCCAAACCGACCGGCCCGGCCCAGGCGAAGGCGGCTAGAAACCGCGAGCCTACCCGCTAACCAGAGAGCCAATCCGGCGCGCGCCGTCGGCTGCAAAAGTAGGAGGTGCTACCCTGCCAACGAACTCCTCGCCTGTTGCCGGCAAGGAGAGGCGGAAATGAACGCTTTTGTTTGACACGGAGCTGGTGGTACGGAGGCGTCAGGAACTGCTGCTCCTGATCTTACATTTTCGAGTACGGCAGAGGCCAGAATAATCGAGGGGCCTCTGCTGAAGCTGGCTTCTCGGGCAACGCACCTTTCACTTATTTTATTTTAATGTCATGCGGTACGGAGCAGGGCCTTGAACGTGAGCCGGCCATTTTGGTTGAGGGCATTGCTGAGCCTGAGAAAGAGGATGCTGTCGTAAACGCATGCGCAAAAACTTCACCTGTCAACGGAGAATGCTAAACAGACCCAGCAGTTTTTCTTTGCCGGAAGAGAGTTTGGGATCGGGAGAAATTGGTTCTTTGCTTTGAGGTAATGCCAGTATCGAGTGAAATAGGAAAGTAGTGGCTGGGTTAAGGTCGCTGATTTGTTATACACTTATTTGGAAGACTATATGTATTTATTCAATGGCCTATCTCAAACAGGCATTGTGTTTATACACACTACCGTCTTCATTGTGCCTAAGGATTAAGTTTACATTGGAAAATATTAGTGGACTAAATCAAGTGATCGATTGTGATTGCAAGGCCATTATATGTAAGGGTCAATATACTGGAATTTAGATGTTTAAGTGTTTAAACCAGTAGGTGCTTTACTTGAGTAAATTAATCTAAAAAGAACACAATACAATCACCTTTTGATTCCTGTGTATATACCAAAACAAAATGTTACCCTGCTGATTATTTTTTTTTCCAGTCTGCCTTGAGATATGATGGCAAAGAAGTGGACCAATGGACATTCTTCTTCAGTACTAAGCTTAAATGTGAGCAAAGATGGTCTGTTGGCTTCAGGAGCAGGAGGAGGGGAGCTCACAATTTGGAATGCTGAAGGAAATCCACTGGAATGTGTACGACTTCAAAAAGCAGATGATGTCACTAGCATTATATTTTCTCCCACTTGTTCTAGAACACTCTATGCTTCTCATGGGGAAATTATTAGCATGCTGGATACTAGGTGTCTCAAGGAGCCAGTTGAATGTTTTCATGTAAATGAGGAAGAGATCAATTGCCTTTCAATAAACGAAACAGACAGCTTCTTGGCTGCCGCAGATGATTCTGGAGCCATAAAGATAATTGACTTAAAAAGCAAGAAGTTGAGTCGCTGCCTGCAACGACATTCAAATATTTGTACATCTACTGCATTTCGACCCCAGAGGCCACAAAGCCTTCTTTCATGTGGCCTGGATATGAAGGTGATCAGCAATAGTTGAAAGCTTACTAAATATCACTTATTTGATAGATTTATATGTGTACAAAGATATTTAACACACACACACATTATATATATTTATACATATTCATTTTAGCCTTACAGTCTGATAATTAGCAATTGTCAGTTGCTATAATCGTTCAAAAATAGATCATTTTCTATAGAGATATAGAATAGGACAACTGAATCAGATTTTAAAAAATTCTTTCTGAAAGTTAACTTGCTCAGAATCTCAACATCAGCTGCACAATTAAATCTAATGCAGAAGTAGTTAGTGCAATATCAGCATTGTTTCCCAACTGCAACCTTACTTTGATTGATGCAGAAGATAGAAAATTGATTAAGGACGGAAGATAAGGAAAGAAAAGGATTTATACACAATGATAAATTACTGCCAAGAAAACAGACGTTGTTGCCAGATGAGATTACTTTTGGCTTTGTCCTTTGGAACAGATACAGATTTCTGCAGAGTGCAGAGAGTGGAAAACTCCAAATGAATGAATGAATAAAAATCAACTAAATTAGTATTAGATTTAGATTAGACCTTATCAAGAACCATTTGTAATAAAGTTGATGTGAAAATTATGCAGTTAATACTTACTTTCCACCACAGTACTTGTATCTCTAATAAAAATAATTTTTACATATTTGGCTTTCTAAATAATATACTATAGAAGACCAAGTTCCACAGAATAGCAATTTAATTTTCATTCATCATAATTGCACCTATCTCAATTGAAGAGACTTTTTTGGTGATTACAATTAAGAGCAAATAACACAACCATAAAACCCCAAATAAACTATACTACCAAGAAACCTTCCAATTATCATAAGCCCTCTAAAATAAATTTTCCAGAACAAACTATAGAAGCCAACTTAATTTGGTAGAGTCTATTCTGAAACACATATGGTGCCCCTGAAAAGCAGCATCTACAAGTCTCTGTCCCATGAGTTTTAAATGTTTTCATAGTTCAGGTGTAACTGCTGTGCTGGAAACCTATAATTTCAGCATAAAATATCTTAATCAACTTGGCAGATATAAGATTTGTAGTAAATACAGTAAAAACAAATTTTGCTATAAAATTAATATTTTAAAAAAAAAATAAGAGTCCCTGAGATTGAAGAAGTTTATAAATTTCAAAAATAATGAAATGATAGTAATTCTATATTAGATATAATTTAAGTCAATAGATGCTTTTGCTCTATAATCTGAAGCATAATTTATGTCAGGTGCATCACTTTTGTATTCTAGGAAACATGATAATATAAATGAAAGTTTACATTTACATGACTTCTGAATTAAGAAATCTTTATTATTATTATTTGTTTTGTTTACAGATTATAATGTGGAACTTGCAAAAAACTCGCCCACAATGGATTATGAACTTGCAAGAAGAAGAACCAGTTGAGCAAGGGATTGGCCAACTTTTTAACCCACCATTGGTTCATTCATTGTCTGTTTCTACTTGTGGCAATGTCTTTGGCTGTGGAGCTGAAGATGGTAAAATCAGAATCTTTCGAGTAACAGGTGCCAGATTTGAACAGCAAGTAGCATTTAAAGGTCATTCATTAGGAGTGTCACAGATTTTCTTTCTCCCAGAAATGTATTGCTTTATTACAGGGGGAAATGATACAAAAGTATTGTTGTGGGATGTTAGCAGTGAAATTGGAAAATTGAAAAGTCCAAACAAGTCAATTCACAAAAAGAAAAATGCCACCAAGAAAGCTGACAAAATGAACGCAGAATACACAGATGAATGCCTATCCATTTCACCCAAACTGACCATTGAACATGGAGAGAAAGTGAACTGGATTTCATATGTGTCAATTAATGGTTCTAAGAGAATATTGGTTGCTGACCAAAGTAACGATATATCCGTGTATCCTATTTCTTGAACCCTTCATATATTTAAGTCTCTGTTGCAGTATTTTGAATCTACTAATTTTCTGATGCATTATTCCTACTACCTCCCATAAATAAGCCAATTCTGTATGCTGCTAAAAATTATTTTGGTAGTTCATATATAGTACTACTTTTGGAATAACTAATTGGTATGACCTTACTGATAAGCTTGCAATAAAAGTTATGTACCGTGTTTTCCCAAAAATAAGACTCTCTTATATTTTTTTGAACCCTGAAATAAGTGCTTTGCCTTATTGCCATGTACTCAAAAGCCCGATTGGGATTATTATCAGGGGATGTCCTATTTGGGGGAAACAGGATATACAGTATGTGAATAAAGAACTGGGTTTTAAAACAAAAGAAAAATAGAAACTTTTCTGTTTTAATATACATTTTTAGAAATTCTACTGGCAGAAATAGACTTTTAAAATAACAGAATAACAGAGTTGGAAGGGACCTTGGAAATCTTCTAGTCCAACCCCTTGCTCAAGCAGAAAACCCTATACCATTTCAAACAAGTGACTGTCCAGTCTCTTCTTAAAAGCCTCCTTTGTTGAAATACCCACAACTTCTGAAAGAAAGCCATTCTACTGGTTAATTGTTCTCACCGTTAGGAAATTTCTCCTTAGTTCTAGGTTGCTTCTCTCCTTGATTAGCTTCCATTCATGTTTCTTGTCTTGCCTTTTGGTGCTTTGGAAAATAGGTCAACTCCCTCTTTGCAGCAGTCTCCCAGATATTTAAACTGCTGTCACCTCACCCCCTAGTCCTTCTTTTCATTAGACTAGCCATACCCAATTCCTACAACCGTTCTTCATATGTTTTACCCTCCAGGTCCCAGTAATCTTTTTGTTCTTCTCTGCATTCTTTTGGTTAAGAAATAAAAACTGAGGCGATAAATGAAGGACCTGAACAAATTTTGTAAATATCTCCCATTAGTGTTTTGGAGGATCAGCAGCAAATTCAGGCAGCCGTGGGATGTTCAATCCAGAATAAAACTTCTATTGCAGTATTCATGGAACCTGGCTCTTTTAAATGTTGACAAGTTGTTTTTATGAAAAAGTGTAGTATATGGGATCTGATATTTGCTATACACCAGGTCTATTCAGGATCATTAATGCTCAACAACTTTATATCTCTGGTACAACTTTATATATGGATAATTGTTATTGTTTGAAGAAAAACAATGAAAATGAAATATATTTTTTCTTAAACAATTTATAAAATAGAAAACTATATTTTATTTAAAAGAATTCAATTACGCATACATATATTAGATGCCTTTGGTGCAATCCCAAAACAACTAGAATGCCACTTGAACACAATTGGTATTGATTTTACCAATTTTTACCATTAGTCAATTGCAAAAAGCAGCTCTACGCAGAACAGCTTACATTCTGTGATGATACCTCTAACAGCATGAAACATCCAAATCTGTCTATTCCAGGTCCTTGGGAAGGACAATAGGTGGATAAAAATGCCTGAATATCTTGCTGAGTGTGGAACGAACTATACATCCATATATCCATAAGAAATTAACCTTTTGTAAATTATTTTGTTAGGACATAGCCCTGAAAACTAGCATGTGCTTAAATAGTACTTATGTGAAAATAAATATTAATCATGACATGATAATTTTGAGGAAGACTTTAATTATTTAATTTTAAACATTTCCTGCCTCTAAGGAATGGTTGTTTCCCCTACTCATAAATGCTTAGAACATATACAATGCTAAGAATTAAAATCATTGTGCAAACTGAAAATAAGTGAACAAATAATTTAAAAAAAGGAAAAATACATAGTGAAAAAAACTTTGAAAATATATTCTAATGGAATCCTTAGCAAATTTTGTAATGCGGTGTAGGCAGTGGTGGGTTGCTACCGGTTCTCCCTGGTTCTTGCAAACTGGTAGTGGAAATTTTGAGTAGTTCGGAGAACCAGTAAATACCACTTCTGCCTGGCCCCATCCCCAATCTATTCGCTGCCTCCCGAGTCCCGGCTAGAAGGAAAAAATCAGAGCTCACTTGACAAAGAAGAGGGAAAAAAACCCAAGACACCTTAGCTTTAAATTGAGAAGCCAAGAAGCCTCCCAATTGATTGGCTAGAACCAATCTGCTCCTTGTAAAGTGCTTGGTGGTGGTAGATTGGCAATTGAGGTCAAGCTGCCTGAAAATGGTTTCCGATGCTCTTGGTGGTGGCAGAGCAGCAAAAAACAGTTCAAACTCTTGCTGCAGCACTTCAAAGGGCTGCCTTACAGCTGATCAGCAGTAAAAGGCAATGTGGTGGTAGACCAGTGCGCTCCAAAAAGAAATAGCTAGATCAGAACGCTACCCAAAAACAAATGGGTAGACCGGTACAGCTCTGCAAGCAGTTAAAATCCTGGTAGACCAGTACCTCTGCTAAATCCTAAAGAATTGCTTGTCACATGACCATTAGACCATGCCCACAAAATAAGCCACGCTCACAGAACCAGTAGTAAAAAATTTTAGAACCCTCCCCTGTGTGTAGGGGTAGGATTCCGTTTTCCTATTCCTGGGAACATAGTTTGGTTATCTGATTCCTCTACCAACAAGTAAGCAGGCGACTAATGAAAACAGTCAATTTAATACAATATTAGGAATAAAAGTATAATACGTACTAAATATCAAAGATGCCTCCATTTATTATTTTTGTATTGTGCTGTTTTTCCACCTCCTACTAAGCAGGTTTTACATGGATATACAGTGACCTTTCAAGTGTTGCTGAACTATATCTTTCAAAGTCCCTTACTATCAGTTTACCTTGGAAATTGAGTCCAGCAATGTTTGAATTGCTGGATTTTGTGCAGGCAGGTTGGACTTACACTATATGCATTGGATGAGACCTATGAGCCAAATGACCCATTTGTTTAATTGGATGCTCTTTATCTAGTTTTAGGGCTTGTATGGAAAATGATCATTTTTAGGTGATATTGAAAACTTAAAAGTGTACAAAAACTTTTAAGCACCACTGTTAAGATCCAGAAGATTCATTAGATCTGAATACAATACTATAAAGTAGTATTCTAATGAGAAGAGCTTATGTTTAACACCATTGATAACATATTGATACAGACAAAAGATTTTTGTTGGAATAAGAACCCTGATCTCCAATTATTGCTGAACTATTCCCCAGAGATCCCAGTCAGCATACCACTAAGGGAGTATTGTTGGTGTTTGCAATTCAGCAACTTCTGTGCTGCCAAAAGTTTCAAACTGCTAGAAATTTAAGAAATAAAGTTACTATATTATAGATTGATATGAATTTAAAATTAATGGTTGATTACAGCAATCCTATATGTGACATGTTAGAAGTCAGTTCTTAGAATTCGTTATGAATCTCTACTGTGCATGCCCTAAAATGGCGGTGCCGGTCTGAGTGGCTGTCATTTTTGGTATTTTGGGGTCTCCTGGGGCTGCCAGGACCATCAACAGCCCCACCCCTGTTTGGGAGAGTCCCTTCCCAACTCATTGAGGGCTTTTTGCCCTCCGGAACATCTGAGTTGGGGAGAGGCGAAAGAAGAACGCCACGGGAGGCAGCAGTAAGCCGTGAGACGCCACGGGAGGAGGATTAGGGAGGCCGGCTTGCAGCTATGTCGGCTTTTTCCCTGTTCGCTGGGCGGCGGCCATCAGAGTGGCAGTGATAGCATGGCACTACCGAGGGTGCCAATGGTGGACTCTGAGGGTGGTCTGGCCCGGTTGGTGGAGTTGCAGCGGCAATGGCAGCCACCACGCAGCGATTGGGAGGGGATGATGAAGATGGCTGCAAAACGGATGTGGTGGGGGTTGCTCGGACGCTGGCGGAGAGGCGAAATGGAGGCTGCCAATGGAGACTTGGCTGATAAGATGATAGGGGATGGATGGAAAGATCTGGGGCTGGAGAGTCCGGTGGATGGCTCTGGCATTGGGCCTCCATGGGTGGCCTCTCCTCCCCCACTTCCTGGCCTTGTAATTGGCCTGGGAGTCAACCTTTTCCCCCCTCCCCCCTTTCCTCCCCTCCCCTTGTGTACACCTATCCTCCTGTGGGACTGCTGTGCTGCATTTCATCTGTACTCCACTTCAAATTGCATGAGAGACTGCTATGCTGTTTTTAATCTGTACCCCGATTTAAATTGCATTTATTCCATCAAAACTCCCTGGCAGACCGGGACTTGGACTAGGACAGTACTATGTGGACCCTGAGGGAGTCGGCTGTTATGAATCTATCTATCACCAGAGGAGATTAAATCATCAAATTCCTTATTTTTGGACATCTGGTTGGCTGCTGTGAGAGGGTGGCCAGAAAATTTTCCCTCTGAGTGACTGTAAACCGACTCCTTCTGCTGCTGTGAGAGGGCAGTGGAGCCCGGGCGGCTACTTATATGGAGACTTTTCTGTCCTAGGACTTTGTTGGACCCTACCAAGCTGCTCTCCCATCCTGGTCTTACTGGATGTACTCGGTGGTGGAGCTATGTGCACTGCGAGATTTCCCCCTCTCGCAGGTTTGGCCCTCCACTCTATTGAGGGCCTATCTTGATGATGGGTTTTGGAATCTCGAGAGGTGGCATGGTGCAAGAAAGAGGTTGAGGGGCTTTTTAAACAAGATTTTAGATAAAATTTTAAGGGGTTCTGGGAGAGATAATCTACGGGGGGTTGGAACTAGCCCGGCGAGGGGCAGCATTATGGGGGGTGCGGGGTCAGGGGTTAAGGAGGAGGCCAGTGTCCATATTGTGGAGGGTTCCATCAGTACTGTGGTTGGGAGGGGCAGATATGGCGGGAGCAGGGGGCCATATCATGTTCGGGGACTGCACATTCGCTATCTCCAGGTGATTGTGTGCTCCGGTCCCCAAGGCTCCTCTTGTTCCCTGGGTAATCCAGACCCTCAGGTCCCAGGTTTTCGGTTGATGTTATGCAACACCAGATCCGTGGTAAATAAAGCTCCCCTCATTTGCAATCTTATATGGGGGTGTGTGGACGTGGCGGGTGTTACAGGGACCTGGTTGGGACAGGAGGGGGGTCCCCCTTGCTGAACTCTGTCTACCGGGTTTCTGCGCGTTCCATCAGCCGAGGGCTCAGGGTAGGGGCGGTGGGGTGGTGGTTATTATTAAAGAAGATCTGAGTCCGAGGGAGGCCACTGTTCCTCAGATAGCCGGATGTGAGTCCCACCTTGTGAAGTGTGGTTGTGGGGTTCAGATGGGCCTGCTGACTGCGTACCTGGCTCCCTGCCACGTAGCAGTGGCCCTGTCCGAGCTGCTTGATGTGATAGCCAGGGTGGCGGTGGATACCCCCAGACTTATGGTCATGGGGAATATCAATCTGCCATCTGTCGGCGAGACGTCGGAAGCGGCTCGGGATTTCATGGCTTCCATGACGGCTATGGACCTGACCCAGATAGTTCATGGCCCAACGCACACCGGGGGGCACACTCTGGACTTGATTTTTGTCTCAGGTCAGTGGCTGAATGATCTAGATATAGGGGATGTAGTCATCGAACCCTTGTCATGGTCTGATCATTCGCTCCTCCGACTGGACTCTTGTACTTCTGCCCCCCGCTGCAGGGAGGCGGAACCGGTTAGATGGCTCCACCCCAGGTGCCTGATGGATCCTGATGGATTCCAGAGGGAGCTTGGCCCATTCCCTGAGGTTCTGGCTCATGATTTGACCGAGGACCTGGTAGCTGCCTGGGATAGGGCGGCTGCCAGAGCCTTGGATCGCGTCGTGCCTTTGCGGCCTCTGACCTGGTGCCGATCCCATGTGACTCCCTGGTTTTCTGAGGAGCTCAGGGAAATGAAGCACCGGAAAAGACGCCTAGAGAGCGCTTGGAGGGCCAGCCAATCGAAATCCAACTGGTGAGGTCTCATATTAAGACCTACCTAATGGCGATAAAAGTGGCAAAATCTGAGTATTTTTCTGCTCTTATCGCATCATCCGATAATCGCCCAGCCACCCTGTTTAGGGTGACCCGTTCCCTACTCCATCAGGGAGCGAGGGAAGACCCCTTGCAGGGGAGAGCTGAGGACTTTGTGCAATATCTGTATGACAAAATCACTCAGATTTGGGAAAGTTTGGACTCTGATTGGGTAGTTTCAGGCGGGGTGACTGAGGCGGGCCTTGAGAATGTCATTTGGGAGGAGTTTAACCCTGTGGCTCCCAAAGACGTGGACAGGATTGTGTCCTCCCGAGGATGTGGACAGGAGAGTAGATGACCTGACCTACTCTTTTAAATTGTTTTAACTTAAATTGTTAAAATTATGGATTTTAACATAGGGGTTTTAACTGTGGGCCAAATTAATTTAATTAGATTTTAATACTGTTTTAAATTTTGTATTTTTTGTATTTTATTTGCTGGCTGTTCACCGCCCCGAGTTCTTCGAGAGAAGGGCGGTATATAAATATAATAAACTATAATCTATAACTAAACTATTATTTTCTTTCATGGATCCATATGATGTTTGTAAACTTAAGGTATGTTTGCATGAAACTAAGAAGGAAAAATATACTGTAATTACCATGCTGTAGTTTAATAAACAATGTGCTTGTGAGTACAGTATGTGTTAATATTCTATATTTGGATTTCCTAGCTATAAAAAGCTTTAAGAGAAAAGTGACCTTCAGCACCAGTTGGATTACTAGGTATATCACTGCTGTCTGTTGCGAAACAGAAGTCAAGAGACAGTTGAAACATACATTTCTTATTCCTGAAGATGGCCAAAGAGCCTTTATCTCTGTGTGTCCTGAACAAGACATTAAACAGGTCACAAAGGGGAGGGGGGAAGTTGACTTTTGCTGGGAAGGTTTGTGTTGGGAAGGGTCTTGGAACTGTATATTTCATATCTTAAATATATATTCTGAATATTTTTTTCTGACCTGCTTCATAAATCTTCATAATATCTCAGATAAAAGAAATATAATATTATACTTGAAATTATTCTTTTTTTAAAAATGGTGACTTACAAAGGATCAGGGACCAGAATGGATGATGGAAAATGCCTACTTTAAAATAGAAATTGAATCTTTCTTTTATTATGCATTGTTTTATTTCTTCAGAAACACCAAAATAATTGAAAACATAAACTAATTAGGAGCATTTCACTTGTTTCATCTTTACTCTGGAGAAGGATTTTTAAAAATAGACAGCTGCTCAGTAATTTAGCATTTCAGGACAGCAATGTTAAACATGGAACATTATAAATAACTGAAATGATTGTGCATTTGTGATTGTATAATCTGTTTGTACATTGTGGCAATTCCATAGAGTAGGATAGTTATTTCTATAATGAACACTGGAGAAAAAGAATTGATTTGCTTGTGATTTAGTTACAAACTATATGTTTATACAGCTGGTCAATCAATATCAATTAAATTTTATTCACTATATTTTAGGAAAATAAATGTACCAAGACATTTTACTACATCAAGCTGAAAAGAAATTGACCTTCCCAAAGCGTTACTAAAATTTTCAAAAAAACCCACTTCATTATTTGTATATTTTTTGACAAAAAAAATCCAAAAGAAACAATGAAGTAGACTAGATTGTTGGTTCTACATGGGGAAAAGATTGCAAGTAAAATGCAGCATTATGACAACATCGTATATAGACCATATGGATAGAAGCTTAAGAATTTAAGTTACAAACTCATAGAGCAGTCTTTCAAGTATAAATCATCTATTATATGAGAGCTCTTTAGTCAAACTTGAAAACTTTCTTTAGAATGGGTCTTTATTCTAATTTCCTTTGGCTTTTGAATCTTACCAGAACTGAGAATAAGCTACAAACTATAAAGTCACAATATGTTGTATTAGATTCTGGTATTCAGAAATTATCAGAGAAATTTGACTTTTGGAATACAGTTCTAGAGCAAGATGAGATGTGGACATCACTGCTAGAAGACAGGTAAGAAAAATGAAAATATAGGTTATTAATAAAAACTTTGGGAGTAATATAATGGCTGCCTGGTAATGGTGTCACAAGTGTTTTTTTGGATTAATAAAAATGTAACAATACTTTGATAGGCTTGTTAATAGACTATTAACAAATGAATAGATTATTATTTTAAGTACCTTTTCCCAACTTTGTGTCCTTCCAATGTGCTGGACTATAACTTCAAATTCTTTTGGAAACATGGTCAACATCTGGGAGTGGAAACTCTCAGAGTTGTAATCTAAAACATCTAGAATACATAAGGGTGCGAATAATGCTAAACTTTAAGACTTAACAAAATGGCTTAAAAACATGAAGGACTTTGTTTCCATTATGAAATGTTTATTCCAAATAGTTCAGTTATGGAGCATTAACCAAATCTTGAAAAAAAATTGAATTTTACATGCATATTCTAAATAAATATTGCTTTAAATTTTAGGTGGGCATTGAAACAAAATGTGGGGAATTGTATAGAACTGTAGATGCGTGGTTGAATTCCACTTTGATATACCATGCACTTATTAAATATAAATATTATAGCTTTAGGCTGTAACCTTAAAGTCACATCTGGAAATAATTTTAATCTAAATTAATAGTGCTTATTTTAAAATGGAGACAAACAGAATTTTGCAACATGGCTGCGGTAAAGGTAAATTATTTTTTTAAACATCTTTTTGCAGGTTTAATTCTGTGGAGATAAACCTCTTCTATAGCTATATCTGTGAAACTATTCAGTGCCTACATTCTCAAGTGGTAGAAAGTATTCCTGATCTCGCCAGAGTATTGCCTACACTATCATCTGTTCTGAGGAGGAAAGATAAAAACAAAAGAATTAAGTCAGCATGGGAATCAGCATTGGAAATATTGGGACTCCAGGAAGAAGATGTTAAAGTATTCTGTACATTTTTCCTTACCTACAGCCAGGATGCAATCTACTTCCCTGATAAACTAAGGCAAGATTATACCCAAGACATCCAATCTGTTGTAAGCAAAGTGGTGAATAATCAAGTCCTTCATCATAGTCTGTTATGTGCTATTAATGTAGTGGAAAATAAGAAAGTTTGAAGATATATCTAAGCTGCAATTATATTCTGAAACAATACTTTTCCTCCAGAAATACATGAAACATTCTCCTATAAGGGAAAATATTTAATTCAAATTAATTAAAAGATGCAAAACTTACCAGTTTATGTATAATTGGGAGAAGCAATATTGGCCTGCTTTACAAAGTTGTGGAACAGATTACGCAGATAATGTTTGTGAAGTCTGAACACCAGAAAGCACAATGTAAGTGCTAGACATTTCCATTTTGTGTATAACATCCTTTAAGATCCTTCCATTAGTTATTTCAGCAGAGGCAGTGGACTGCAGCTATCATGCATTTCATTTTGTTGTTTCCCATGTTAAATATGTCTAATCCTTAAATAGCAGATGGAATTTATTTATTTATTTATTGATACCTAAAACCTAGTTGTGTGGATTTAGGCTATTACTTATAATATATAACATATAACATTTTGTGGCACAAATGTATGAGTTTCTATCTGATGTAGCATGCTGCCAAATGTTCAACATTATTGTACATACAACAGAAATATCATTATCAAATGTCCATACTTGGACATTGGTCCATGTTAT
This sequence comes from Masticophis lateralis, assembly GCA_030761175.1. Lineage (NCBI taxonomy): Eukaryota > Metazoa > Chordata > Lepidosauria > Squamata > Colubridae > Masticophis > Masticophis lateralis. Next base: position 39,228,993 of record JAUDYJ010000005.1, on the reverse strand, counting down.
GTCCTTATAAGGACATCCGCCGGGGGATTGGTCGATCCCACCGGCGGGAGGTTTAAACTGTTGTCATTGGCCGGAGGGCATGCCTGAGCAGGATATAAGGAGGCTCAGCAGCCCAGCCGGCAGTTCAGTTTGCACGCTAAATAAAGGTTCTGAACGAACAGCTGAGTCGCGTTTCTTTCCGGCGCCGAGCTAACACTGGCGACGAAGGACTGAAGAAGAACCGACGAACAACAGCACGACCGCTACCACCATCCAAGAGCTGAAGCACTTGAGCAAAGTCACTGAACCATGTCTGGACCCCAAATTTCTCTGGCTCCATTCAATCCAAGCCAGGAAAAATGGAAGTCCTTCATGGTGCGATTCCGACAATTCCTGGCGGGCAGCGGCTTCACCGACTTGGACGACAACAGGAAGAGGGCTCTCTTCCTGGCCCACTGCGGATCCGAAGTTCTGGAGATGGCGATGGACCTCGTGGCACCCAGAGACATCGAACAGATGCCATGGTCCGAGCTCCAAGACGTCCTCCAGGAACACTACGCGCCCACGAGCACTCCCCTAGCCAACCGCTTCGAATTCCATCAACGGAATCAGCACGAAGGGGAAACTTTCAAGGAGTTCGTATCGGCGCTCCGGAAGATCGCGGCCAGCTGCGAGTTCGAAAATGTGGACGTCCAGCTGAGAGACCGGATCGTCTTCGGCATGAGGGACTGTTCAGTCCAAAAGAAGTTCCTCAGCCGGAAAAAGATCTCCCTCAAGGACGTCATCGAAGAATCAACCACGGCGGAAACGTCCGACAGAGCGGCAGCAGCGATGCGACGATCGAAAGGGATCCACAAGATCCACAGAGACCAACCACAGTCATCCGAGGACATCTCCATGTGCTCGGAGTCGGATGGAGAAATGGCCGTCCATAAGGTCACGAGGCCCCAAAGGCGGGAAAACCAACAAGATGGCAACCGAGAGGACAGATGCGCCAGCTGCAAAGGAGACCACCCTCGCGCCAGATGTCGCTGGCGAGACGCAACATGCCGCCGATGCGGACGGAAGGGCCACATCGCCGAGGCCTGCAGAGCGGCAGAACCAACATTCGAGCGGCAAAGACCTGCGGACCGCGATTACCAAAGGTCATCTAGACGATCCCAACAGCTGAGGCGGAACGACGAGCGGCAATCCAACGGCCGGCAAGTCAACAAGACGACCATCGCCCACACCACAGCTGAGGGATCCGAAAAATTCCACGTGACCGTCCACGTGGAAGGGGCACCATGCCCCATGGAAATAGACTCTGGATCACCTTTCTCAATCATTGCCTGGCATAACCTAAAGAAGCTCCAGCCTAATATCTCCAAGGGACAATTGAAGCCGATCCAGGCGAAGCTGGTAGATTTCGGTGGCCACCCCATTGGCATCCTGGGACGCACAAACATCAGGGTGCAATACAAAGACTTCAACGGAGACCTCCCCATCGCCGTCGTCAAGGACGCCCGACCGACCCTACTGGGAGTGGAGTGGTTCAGGCCACTAGGGCTCACAATTGGCGGAATAAACCAAATCAGGACTAGCCAACTCGACAAACTCCTAGAAGACTTCCAGGACGTCTTCGACGGGAGCTTAGAAAGCCACCGTTGCTGAACCACTACACCGACTCCTAGGGAAGGCGGCACCTTGGAAGTGGGGGAGCGAAGAAGAGGAAGCCTTCCAGAAAGCCAAAAGACTCCTATCCGCCGACAGCCTCCTCATCCAGTACAACGGAGAGCTACCGTTAACCTTGACCTGCGACGCCTCACCCTACGGGGTCGGGGCCGTCCTAAGCCACCAACTACCGAACGGGACGGAAGCACCCATCGCCTTCTTCTCCAAAACGATGTCCCCGGCGGAGAGAAACTATGGCCAGATCGATAAGGAAGCGCTGGCGATGGTGGCGGGCGTAAAGCGATTCCATGAATACGTATATGGAAGAGCTTTTACAATTGTCACCGACCACAAGCCCCTACTGGGCCTCCTCGCGGGGGACAAACCCACCCCAACCTTCATGTCACCCAGGATGACACGCTGGGCCATATTCCTGTCGGGCTACAACTACCGCCTGGTCCACCGGCCCGGAAAAGTCATCGGAAACGCCGACGGCCTCAGCAGGTGCCCGCTGAACGAGCAGATCGAGGACCCAGCACCTACACTCGGCCTCCACCACATCGACGATGACCAGTCCAGCCCGGTGTCCTCATCCACGGTAGCACAGCACACCGCTAAAGACAGGATTCTCAGGCAAGTCGTATCCTGGGTTTTGCGGGGATGGCCAGAAGAAACACAGAAGCAAGAACTTGCCCCATACCAGAGAAGGCAGCAAGAACTCACTACCATGCAAGGCTGCCTCCTCTGGGGCGACCGGGTGGTCATCCCCCCATCATTACAAAAACGGACTTTGCAAACCCTCCACTGCGGCCACCCGGGGATCGTCAGAATGAAGGCCCTAGCACGGAGTTACGTCTGGTGGCCCACCTTAGACAAAGACATTGAGGCGTGGATTGCCAGATGTGACCCGTGCCAGGCAACGAGACCAGCACCCCCGCAAGCACAGCCGACTGAGTGGGAACAACCATCCGGACCGTGGTCGCGAATCCACATCGATTTCGCCAGGCCGATGAATGGGAAATCCCTCCTGATTGTGGTCGACGCATTCTCGAAGTGGCTCGAAGTTATAGCCATGCCCTCCACAACGACGGAAGCCACCATCAGAGCCCTACGACGACTCTTCGCCACGCACGGCCTTCCGGACACCCTCGTCTCCGACAACGGGCCTCAGCTGACGGCGAAGGCGATGGAAGAGTTCCTGGCCGGCCACGGAATCAGGCACGCACTCATCGCCCCTTACAGACCGGCCGGAAACGGACAGGCCGAAAAAATGGTGAGGCTAACTAAAGAGACACTGACCAGAATGGGAAATGGGGACTGGCAGGAACAAATCGACCAGTTCCTCTTGACCCAACACATCACTCCCCACACCACAACAAAGAAAAGTCCGGCAGAGCTACTGATGGGGAGGAAGCTGCGCTCACCGCTAGATCGCCTGCACCCGATGTACAACCCGAAAGACAAGCCGAATAAACCACCGCCATCAAGAAGTTTCGCCTGCGGAGATTTGATTTTCGCGCTAAACTTTCAGGCTGATCCGAAGTGGCTCAAGGGTCAGATCATGAGGGTGACCGGCCCAAGGTCCTACGAGGTCGAGCTGGACGACGGCCGCACCTGCCGGCGACACATCGACCAGCTCCGGAAAAGGTGGAGGGGAATCGAGGAGGTCGAGGAAAACCACCCCGACGAGGTAGGCCTGCCCCACCCCGACGAGGTAGGCCCGCACCAACCAGAGGTAGGCCTACCCCACCCCGACGAGGTAGGCCAGCCACGACCCCGCGGGGTAGACCTACTGTACCCAGAAGACAAGGGCCGACTACACCCCAGCCTGGAGGGACGCCGCCACCCCGGCAGGGTAGGACAACAACAACCCCAGAAGGGAGTCCCACCCTACCCCGGCGAGGCAGACCGACCCGGAGAGGCCAAGACGGGACCGTCGCAACCACCCCCACCCAGGGGTCAACCCACGGGGACAGCCGCCGCACCCCCTGACCTGGGGGCACCCTGGACACCGGACGAGGACCCGGGAACCGTACCGAGGTTCAGACGACCGTCTCCCGACTGCGGAAACTGGAACAGCCCGGAGGACCACCGGACCTACGGTGGCGCATCCCGGGGACAGCACGCGGAGTCCGGAGATTCCCGAACGGGGGAGCCGGAGCCAGCAGGGGCTCGACCCGTCCGGAGCAACATCAACCCACCGACTGGGCCGCGCAGGTCCGGCAGAACTGTCAGGCGTCCCGCCTACCTGCGCGAGTATGTGATCGCGCACACGGACTGATGGACTAAGGACTAGGAGGGGAGGGGTGTTATGTCCTTATAAGGACATCCGCCGGGGGATTGGTCGATCCCACCGGCGGGAGGTTTAAACTGTTGTCATTGGCCGGAGGGCATGCCTGAGCAGGATATAAGGAGGCTCAGCAGCCCAGCCGGCAGTTCAGTTTGCACGCTAAATAAAGGTTCTGAACGAACAGCTGAGTCGCGTTTCTTTCTGGCGCCGAGCTAACAGTCCATGCTTATAGATCACTGAGAAATTAGGATTGTGTCCCAAAGGTGATGGAAAACTATCCAGTTGGAAATAAAAACCAGAATTGCTCTCTGATCACTAAAGAGATTCCAAAGAGAAAATCTCAAAAATCTCCCACTGAATTGACAGTTGTTTCATATTTGAATGACAAAAAAAGAAGTTTTGTACAAACAGAAGAGACAAACGATATACAAAAGCAGTTCTTTTTGGATGAGCAGCTTTATGAATGATATAAATAGAAAGAAGATAGGCTTTGAAAATTCAGAAGGAAATGGAGAGTGAACAGAAAACACTAAATCGCAAAAAGTCTCCCCTGATTATCATTTACACTCTACAATATCTAAACCAGTTGGAAAATCCTCAGTTGTTTATAGCCTATACATCAGGGGTGAAATCCAGCAGGTTCTGGAGAACCAGTAGCAGAAATTTTGAGTGGTTCAGAGAACTGGCAAATACCACCTCTGTCTGGTCCCAGAGTGGGGAGGAAATGGGGATTTTGCAGTATCCTTCCCCTGGAGTAGGGTGAGAATGGAGATTGTGCACTGCCACACCCACCAAGCCACACCACGCCCACCAAGCCATGCCCACAGAACCGATAGTAAAAAAATTTGGATTTCACCACTGCTATACATGGTTTTTTTTATTGTTTTCCAATTTTTTGAAAACTGGTAAAATATCTCAGCATTCAGAATGTTTAGAAGGAGTATAGCAACAAAAAGATGCAGGCTGAAGTACTGATGTTTACTGTTGCAATCAATTGTGCCTTCCTTTAGAAATCTCCACCCCATTTGTTTTTTGTTCAGCTTTATAAAAAATGGTAATTCTTGTAGCTGGGTTCAGTAATTCATTCAGAGAAAGATATATAATCTGAAGGATTTACCTAAAAGTGACAGTACAATAAGTGAATAAAATAATTATTTTTCAAACATTACATTTATCTTTTTTGGGTTTTCATTTTTTGAATTGTTCTCTATTGCCATTATTGCATTCTGGAGAAAAATGGATTGTCATTAGGTGTTTGGGTTGATTTTCAAGCTAATATTCAGATATATTTCTCGAAATTCTCTGGTTTTTGGTCAATTTGTCTGAATTTCTTCGGTCATCTTTTTAGTACTAAAACACTTGAAATACTTGCATACATCAGGTGCTTGTGCCTGTGTATATTTAATTCTTAGAATGAATATAGTTATGGATAAAAGCCATAGTCTGAATTTATCTATAATGTCCTCAGCATGAAATCATTTTTACTCAAGAGGGACTAATATTTATGAAACACTTGAAGTTGCAATTGTTATCAAAAAGTTCTATTAATGGTAATTTCAGGATGTTGAAATGATGGTTTTACAAAGCAAAAGTAGCTTCCAGAGATTCTTACAGTACGGAAATACATGAATCAAAATACAAGAATCTTAAAACAGTCTGTGTAATTGGTGGAGTATATATGTGTCAAGTATTTAATCAGAAGCGGTTAAGTGTTTTGGGACCCTCCCACAGATGAGGAGTTAAATACTCTCAAGCAGCTCATTCACTGGCCATAAACGTTTACACTAAACGTTTAGATAAATTCTTGATTCCTCTTGCTTTTGTAGCAGTTCTGGGTCCAGTTGTTTCAAATACAGATCGTTTGCCTGTGTTGCCCAGGATAGGTAGGCGGGGCGATATCTCCTTTTTTAAACTGCTGTTTTCCACATTAGTAGAATTCCAGGTAGCTTCGCATAAATTCTGTAATTTGCGCTCAGAGTTTCTCACCTGTCGCCATCAAACGGAATGACGCAGTTGGGAATGACGCTACACACTTGGGTTTCTTCGGTTTAGGCTTATTGCATTTGTAGCGACTGCCCCTTAAGGCAGTGTTTCTCAACCTTGATAACTTGAAGATGGGTGAACTTCAACTCCCAGAATCCCCCAGCCAGCAGTGCTGGCTGGGGGATTCTGGGAGTTGAAGTCCACCCATCTTCAAGCTTCCAAGGTTGAGAAACACTGCCTTAAGGTAAAGGGGAAATCCCTTTGGGACAAGGGGAAGAACTTTTTTTGAGAGCAGGCTTGAGAGAATTGTCAAGCGCTAGAACGGAATTCCTCCGGCCACTAGAGGACAGCAATTGAAGTCTCCGATACTATTTCGAGAAGGACGTCACGCCTTTCCCTTCTTTACGTTATTACGCTTGATATTGAAATTGAAAGCGCGCAAGAGAATTGTGGCGCGGTAAATTACGCCGGCGCTGTAGGAGTGGCAGGTCGCGAGTGTTATTGACAGGATAGAGGCGGCAAGATGGCGGCGCCCAGGACCTCTGTTGCCGCCTCAGTGTTGAAATATTGAAGGGGGTTAATCCTTATCACGGGTGAGGCGCGCGAAAACACAGAATCAGCCTGAGGGGCTTGAGTCCGGTGCAGCTAAATGGGGGAAGGGGCAGGTGGGGCGGGGTCCGAAACGTTGTCTTAAAGGGAGTTGGCGGGAGATAATGGGGAAGGGGCTGCGGTAGGCCGTAGCGGGGATGGGGGGGAGAAGAAGCCAAGGTGGCACCGAAAAAGAAATTAACGAATCTAAACGTTCTGCATGCCACCATATTTATCTGCCCTTGTACCTCTTAAGGAAGCGTTGAACCAGGAAATTAGATGTGTATAACAAGACTTCAAGTTAGAGATAAGCAGAATGTATGAGAATTACGGTCATGGATCACAATTTCTGTCTAAAAATTTAACTCCGGCCACATAACAGTTCATTTTCTGAAAATGATATTTTCAGTTAGCATCACATAACTTTAGTTCAATTTAGCATACAGTATTGTCCAAATACTGCTTTTAAAAAGACTATATGGAAATAATCGGGTAACTTGTCTTTTTCTAAAAAAAAAAAGTTGATATAATTGAATTTCTATGTTACATAATTGTGAAGCAATATTTTTTAACTTCTGTAGCTTTAAGTATCTATCCAGAAATACTTCAGGAGAATAGGAAGTATGTTTGCATTGGGAAACAATGTATTTGCCTTCTGTAGTACTGCCTAATAATAATGTAATATGTGAGAACATTCCTTACTCATAATTCATACATTTGTTTTTTTGCTTTTACCATAGAATAGTATTGTACTATACTTTTAGTGATAAAGATTAGGTATCAGGTCACATTCATAGATGGTGAAAAATGATCTAACAGGACACAATTTTAATGCTGGCTTTTTACTGATCTTAAACAGGTAATGTGCTATGTATTTTTGCAAATGCTGATGATGTATTAAGGGAATCCTTTTCCTTCCTAGACTGAACATGCCAAAAGAATCAGAGACCCCACTCTCCTTGGCTGACTGCCATTGCAATATTTGCATGGATATTTTTGTGGAACCAGTCACACTGCCATGCCACCATACTCTTTGTAATGCCTGTTTTCAACTTACTGTGGAAAAAGCAAGTTTGTATTGCCCTTTTTGCCGTCGGCGTGTCTCATCTTGGGCACGATATAACTCTCGTAATAACACACTTATTAACTTGGAGTTATGGGAAAAAATTAAGAAACATTTTCCAGAAGAGTGCCAACGCAGAATTAACGGACAGGACCTAGAAAATTATTGTAAGTAAAGCATTGCACTAGCTTGATTCACATATATGCCTGCCTTTGGTGTTCAGAAGTTTATTGTAAAATTTTAAAGGAAAAAAAAGCGAGAAAATGTGATATTTAATAATTCACTTGGTGGTCTCTTTTAACTAAGAATATATCTAACTGATAAGAGTGATACATTTCTAAAATCATAGATTACTCTTTATGGAGTATGGGCAAATAGATTAGTTCAATATAGGTTATTAGATCTGTTGAATTATTTGTTAAACTAAAATAATTCAGTTATACAAATATAATATAACACCATTGTTAAAGGTCAAATCTTTTGTTTTTCCTGGATAAATATCCAGTGAGGCTATATTTTTATTTATTTTTTTTTATAAATAAGGTGTACCAAATTGCAATGAACCCCCAGATTGATAGAAAAGGATTGCATTTAAGTGCATGGATGTGTGTGTATTCATATTAAATTGCAATTTATATCCTTAATTGGATCATAATAATCATATTTTGTCTCATCTCTGCTTTGTTTTCTGGACTAGTGCACCTGCCTCAACCAATACACTGTTTAAGTAAGCCTGGAGAATTAAAGAAAGAATATGAAGCTGAGATCACTAAGGTAAATAGAAAGTTGAACGGCGGTTTTGCATAATAAGCAGTTTTGCAAGGGATCATAAAATCCTGACAAGGTTTGAGATTGTCTGTGGGCACTAAAGGCCTATACATTAAGCCAAGGCAAAACATAAATGGTCTTCCTTAAGAAGTATTGAAATTTAAAAAAAAAGAAAATTTTAAATCTATAAAATAAAAAAATGATAAAAATAATGATAAATTTTGGGGTTAGGTGGAAGCAGAACGCCAGGCTCTTGAGCAAGAAGAGAGCAGAGCAAGTGAAGAATATATTCAAAGACTACTAGCAGAAGAGGAAGAAGAGCAAAAGTTAACAGAAGAAAGGAAAAAAAAAATAGCAGACCAGTTGCTATTAGATGAAGTGTTGGCACGAGAACTGAGTTTAAATTTGGTAAGTTTAACCAAAATGACAGTTAAATAGGCTTAGTTAAATCTTCATATTTTCTTAAATGGCATTTTGAATATTAGCATTGAAACAGTACTTAATACAATAGAACCTCTGGTCACAAACACTTCTGACCAAATCGAGTTCCAACCAAAAAATTCACATTTTTTTTTCCACGGCCGATTTTCCCTTCCGCACCATTTTTTTGTAAGCGCCAAATTTCCAAAATTAGGTTCGGGTCACGATCAAATTGGTTTGCGACCAAAGTTATAGAACAAATTACGGTTGTAACCAGAGGTTCTACTGTATACTTAATTGGAAACTTTTTCATTTTTCTTCTGTAATCAAGATAAATGTAAAAAATGTATCAGATTGTTAAATGATGTACTTTGCTACTAACTGTAGCAGATTTATTTATCGATTAGATTACTATCCTGACTTTCAATTAAGAGTGCACATTGACAGATAAAGTCCTCCCACCTATTTTTTGTCCACAGCAGCAATTTTGGGAGCTTGGAAAGAGTGAGTGGTCCAGATTTATCCACTGAGGATCTGTACTGAAGGTGGATTACTGTCTAGTTTCCCAGGTGTCAATCCAATACCTGACCCTTACAGCTCACTGAGATCACCCGATTCCAGAAGTAATTATATTATAAAAGAAAAATATAAAAAGAAAAATATAAAACAAATGTCATCCTTAAACCTGGATTGAGTTATATAAAAGCCAATATAATTTCCAATTGACAATCTATCACATAAATTGGTGGATGATGCCACTATGATAGTATTCTGGTACAGTAGACAGGAAAGCACTGTTGATACAAACAAAAAATTTTCTGTGTTGAACATTAATATATATGTATCAGTGTCTAAAAATGTAGGATGAATTGTGCACATCACCACTGGAGTATTTTATTTTTTTGTGATAAAGCAACTTAATATGGTATTAAAATCAGTTGGTGACTTTGGGCCAGTCCCATTCTCACCCCACCCAGCTTCACAGGCTTGTAGTGGAAAAAATTGATAGAAGTATCAGGTATATTCACTGCCTTGAATTATATATTAAAAGAGCAGGAAAATAATAATAAATAACAATCGGCATGCTTTTTATCTGGCGTTTTATTTTTTGTTGGCACTGAAGAACAGATCTGAAGAGTCTGTTAAAAGCAGTCCGGTGCCTGGCCCGTCCCCTTCTGATTGCTGTAAAACTTCAAAAACCAAATCAAGCAGTTATGGAGACATTAAGAAGTAAGTAAAATCCAGTTACATTGTCAAAGTTAGATTAGTAGAGTATATGCAGATTTGTATAGAATAAATAGAAGAGAAATAATAAGAGTGTATAGATATTTCATTTTGACAACTGATATTTCAGTTTTTTGAAAACGTTTTTGAAAAAGTTTCAGAAAGATGCATTAATCTTTGGCAGAAAGCAAATTCTCTCATTTCAATACATACTTTAAACATTTTCTTTAAAAAAATCCCTTGGATTATGAGGTGATATAGTATGATATATGTTCTGGATATCCCAAAGATGATTTTTGAAAAGGCAACTGGACTTGTTTTTCTTAAGAAAAACAAAGTTCAGTTGCCTTTTAAAAAATAATCTTTGGGACAACCATGACCTGGATAACTGAGAATTTCCTTAGACGTTCTGATTATCCATATAATTAAGTTCTAATAAAACATCATTTGGGAAGATAGAACCTAATTTACTAGGCAAATCATGTTCATAAAGCAAAGAACTATTCTATTATCATAGTTTACATTATTAGTTACAGTAATGTTAGATATAACATTATTACACTGTGATTACAGAAACTAGAGCTGTTGGTTTTATTGCAGCTCTGCTGGAAGAGAATGGAAAAGAATTGCTGACAAGCTTGTTTGTGTAACATTAAATCATAATTTAGGACTGCAATCATTGCTGAGTCAATTTTAACTCTTAGCAACAAATTTAATTTTAACTCTTGGGGTTTGCCATCACAGTCTTTCTAGACCTCACTCATGCCCTCGTCACGTCCCGCCTGGACTACTGTAATGCTTTCTACATGGGGCTCCCCTTGAGGAGCACCCGGAGGCTCCAACTGGTCCAGAATGTGGCCGCGCAGGTAGTTATGGGGGCGACTCGGTGCTCCCATGTAACACCTCTCCTGTGCGAGCTGCACTGGCTCCCAGTGGTCTTCCGGGTGTGCTTCAAGGTATTGGTTACCACCTTTAGAACACTCCATGGTTTAGGACCCAGGTACTTAAAAGACCATCTTCTGCCACCGTTAGCCTCCCACCGACCAGTACGCTCCCACAGAGAGTGCCTACTCAGGATGCCGTCGGCCAGACAATGCCGGCTGGAGGCCCCCAGGGGGAGAACATTCTCTGTGGGGGCACCTACCCTCTGGAACGAGTTGCCCCCAGAGATACGGCAGATCCCTGACCTTCGCACTTTCTGAACTGCCCTAAAGATGTTTTTGTTTCAGCAAGCCGGGCTGGCCTGACCTACTCTTTTTTTTAAAAAGCTGTTTTAATTCAATTACTAAAATTAGGGGTTTTAATATTGGGTTTTAAACTAATACTGTTTTAAATTTTGTATTTCTGTATTTTATTTGTCCACCGCTCCGAGTCCTTCGGGAGAGGGGCGGTATATAAATATAATAAACATAAACATAAACATAAACATAAACATAAACATAGACCTGATAGAGAGTGACTGTCCCAAAGTTACCCATGTGGGTTCTGAGCCTAAGATAGGACTAATAGGCCTCCCCACTTCTAGTTCTATGCCTTAATCACTAGGTCAAATTGTCTTTCACTATTAAATTAGCCATTTTATTGATATTAGTTGTTAGCTACACAGTGATGCTAACATTTTGAGATAGGCAGCCATATATATCTCTAGGAATAAATAAATGGCATAACATCTAAAACACTGAAGTGTAGCATTATTCATCTGCTAGTGAAATACACTTCTTTATGGCTTGTACTAAGCCATCATTACCTGCTAATAAGAAAGGGGTCAAGCATTTCCTCTTTACTTAAGCAGCTGTATTTAAATTAGATAATTGATTTCAGATGTTTTTATCAGAGTTCCTTTTTTTTTCCTTAGCTGCCATAGGAGAAAAACAAGATATAAATTAAATGAATAATAATTAGAAAGTTAAGCTTTTATACTCTGGGAAACAGTATTGTGTTTGAACCTGTTTATAATCATTGCAACTATATACTTTGTTTGATAAGTGCTTTGTCTGAATTAGTGCTACTGACCAATGAGAAAGAAAATGTTTAGCATAACCTTAGGATAACCTTGAACTCATTTTGGAAACATCTTTATTCCTTTTGTCATATTTATTCAATTTCTATCCTATCATTTCATCCAAGAATGATCCTCAGACAGCTAACAATAAAAAAAAACAATGTTTGAACAATTATAGAAATAAAATACTAAAAATAAGTCTAAACTGTATCTGGATAACTTTTTGAGAGCAAAGCAGGAACAAGCCATAGTTCCAAATTACATATATAGAAATTCAGCACTAGCCCATTGAAAAGAAGTAGAGTCTTAGGGTTATATTATATCCACTTTTCTGAGAAATGAAGTAAGACCTATGTTAAGTTATATTCAAATGTATATATAATGTATATATAAAAGCTTCTTTATCTTTATTTTTTGTGTTGTTTTTAAGGTATTTATCTCCAAAGTCTTGTGGTTTCTTTACTCCAAAGTTGCTATTTGGAGAATTAAAAGAAGAAAACATTGACACTCTTTCTGAGGTATGTATATGTATTAGCATTTCTATATAGTACTATATAATTATAGAAATTATATATTCTATATAATATAGAATATATTTATAATACTATATAGATCTATATAATACTATATGGATATTATATAATTTTGATATACTATATCTATATAAAATTACAGTAAAATTCTGAAATCTCTGAAACTTTCTGAAGTCTCTGAAACTTTTATTTGAAAGTCAAGTACCATCAAATATTTAATGTTCCAATGTTTCATGAGCCATAATCACCAAAAAAATCCAGTTTTTTCCTATACAGAAAAGTGCCTGATGGATATTTTGACCTTTGTTTTTTTCCAGGAAAGCATTAGAGCTAAAACTCACTTTACCTTGGAAGATGAAGAAATAAAAGATGATATAACCATGCAATCTTCAGAGACAACTGGAGAAGGAAAAATGACTAAAGATTTTCCTTTAGAATCAATGGGTTCTTGTTTAAATACATCTGAGTTCAGCTATCATGGCCCTGAACTGTCATCTTTTTCCAGGAGTCAATTAAATGAACCAATAGAGGAACGGGTTACTAATAGAGAGGACGATGAAACTGATTTTTTCTCAATGAGCAGTGGCTCCAGTAACAATGACTTTGGAAATAAAAATTTTACAGAAAATACATGCTTGCTAAAACTTCACAAAAATGACAGCACTGAAGAAATCCTTATTTCTTTGAAATCTAGTAGTCAGTTGGACAGCAGAGATATAACCTGTGAAGAAACAAATGTAATGAGAAACTATCCAATTGAAAATAAAAACCAGAATTGCTCATTGATCACTAAAGAGATTCCAAAGAGAAAATCTCAAGAATCTCCCACTGAATGGCCAGGGGATTCATATTTGAATGACAAAAGAAGAAGAACCTTTGTACAAACAGAAGAGAAAGAGTTAAACGATATACAAAAGCAGATACATATGGAGGAGCAGCTTTATAAACGATATAAACAGGAAGAAGAAGATAGGTGTCTGGCTTTGAAAATTCAGAAGGAAATGGACAGAGAACAGAAAACACTAAATCGCAAAAAAGGCTCCCCTGATGAGTATCATTTGCGCCCTACAACATCTATGGCAGTTGGGAAATCCCCAATCATTGGGAAACATTGCAAACTCTTAAAGGCTTCAAACAGCCAGACAGAAATAAATCAACCCAAAACACACAGACGTTCCCACAGCGAGAATGAGAGGACCTCAAGCAAACGCCAGAGAAAACCAACTGAAAAAAATGGGAATGTTCGGAATTGTGTCCTCAACTCTGATTTAAAGGATGTAGAGTTGCTGCCAATCAAACAAAGGACGATTATCCAGATGTTTAAGAAATCTGCAACAAATTGACACATTCACCAAAACCATTGTAAATTAATAGAAAATTTTGAAAAAGATATTCTGAAAAACTGGCAAATATTTATCTCTTCTGGTATTAGCTGTTCCCAGAATTAATGTGTTACTTTTTTCAGAAACAGCATTTTTTTCTGTGCCTTTTTATTTGAATTCTTGTGTCTGTTCTTTAATAATCTCTCAATTTCTACTCTCAATTTCAAGTTGAATTGAATGATAATACTTGCTGAGTTGTCATAACCATGCCACTGTTACGTGAACCTACAAGACGGTGGTAAAGGCCGTCTTTAAGACAGACATAGCCTAAGATACATTCTCATTTTTCTCTTTGCTGGAATTGTATTTTTTGCTTTATTAGTAATGTGGTTTACAGGTTTCACCAGAAAACAATCAATTTTCAATTTTGGAATTTTAAATTTGATATTTTGTAAAAGTATAAGAGGCACCAAAGACAGTCAATAGGAAAATCACACTTATTTTCATTTGTAAGTAGTGTCTAATATATCGATTCTATATGTCATTAAAATGACATATATAATTATTATTTCATTACAGTTATTTAAGATGTAACAGTCATAATTATTTCCTAAGCATAGTTCTAATAAATACATCCACAGAGTTCGCACTCTGATAAGGGAGAAAAGTTAATTTAGGGTCATGATTACAGCCTGTCTATGGTTTATATATATATCTATGGCTAAATAGAATTATTTTCCAATTTCTTGAAAACTTTGGTAAGATATCTCAGCATTCAGCACATTTAGAAAGGGTATAGCAACAAAAAGATGCAGGCTGAAGTACTAATGTTTACTGTTGCAATCAATTGTGTCTTCCTTTAGAAATCTGCACCCCATTTGTTTTTTGTTCAGCTTTATAAAAATGGTAATTGTAGCTGGCTTCAACAAATCAATCGGACAAATATATATATTCTGAGGGATTTACCTAAAAGTGACAATACAATAAGTGAATAAAATAATTATTTTTCAGACATTACATTTAGTATTCTATCTTTTTGGGGTTTTCATTTTTTGAATTGGTCTCTATTGCCATTACTGCATTCTGGAGAAAAAATGGATTGTGTTGATTTTCAAGTTAATATTCAGGTAGATTTCAAAATCCTCTGTTTTTTGGTCAATTTGAAACCTCTTGGTCATCTTTTTAAAACTAAAATCATATTTAAAACACTTCCATACATCATGGCATGTTCATGTAGGTATTTTTAATTCTTAGAATGAATATATGGATAAAAGCCATAGTCTGAATTTATAATGTTCTCAGCATGAAATCACATTTTTACTCAGAAGAGACTGATACTTTTGAAATGTCACAATTACTACCAATGATAATTTCAGGATGTTGAGATGATCATTTTACAAAGGTCACAGCAGGGTTGTTTGACCTTAAGGGAGGTGGGCATGGCTAGGATGGCCATGACCAGCTCGACCTCACACCTGTCAGGGGCACCGATGGTGGCCGAAGAGCTCTGCCAGTGAAAATGGGCTCCTGAGCTACATTTTCACTGGCAAAGGATTGCAGGAGGCTGTGGCAGCCGAAAATAGAGCTCGCGAGCCCATTGCTGGCAAAAGCAATGTGGGCCACTCCTACACTGTTTCCAGGGTGGCCCCAGGGGCCAGATCTGTATCTCCTGGGCTGGATCCGCCTGGGGGCCTTGAGTTTGACACCCCTGGTGTAGAAGATGTAATGGATGGAACATATGTCAAATATTTAATCTGAAGTGGTTTAAGTGCTTTGGTTTCTCTCCCATAGATTGGAGGAGTTAAATGCGCTCTCAGGCAGCTCGTTCATTTTACAATAATAGTAGGATATATTCTTAATTCCTCTTGCTTTTGTAGTAGTTGCTGGTCCAGTTGTTTCAAATAGTTATTGGTAAGCCTAGTATTCTCCATCTTCCTGCTGGCAAACTACTGTTTTCCCATATTAGAATTCTATGTAGCTTCACTGGCGTAAGTTCTCGTATTTGCGCTCCAGTTCACATCTCGCCATCAAACGGAATGACGCAGTTGGGAAGACCCCGACGCTACACACTTGGGTTTCTTCGGTTTAGGTTTATTGGATTTGTAGCGACTGCCCCATAAAGGAAGGAGGAAAACCCCTTTGGGAGAAGGGGAAGAACTTCGCAAAATTTTGAGAGCAGGCTTGAGACAATTGTCAAGCGCTAGAAAGGAATTCCTCCGGCCACTAGAGGACAGCAATTGAAGTCTCCGATACCATTTCGAGAAGGACGACACGCCTTTTCCTTTACGTCATGCCTGTCCATTACGCTTGATATTGAAATTGAAAGCGCGCAAGGGAATTGGGGCGCGGTAAATCTGCGCCTGCGCATTAGGACCGGCAGGTGGCGAGTGTTGTTCGGTGATAGAGGCGGCAAGATGGCGGCGCCCGGGGGCTCTGCTGCCGCCTCAGTGATGAAAGGGTTAATTCAGCAATTCACCGCCATCACGGGTGAGGCGCGCGAAAACACGGAATAGGTTTAAGTGGTTTGAGTCCGGTGCAGCTAAATGGGGGAAGGGGCAGCTGGCCCGGGGTCCGAAACGTTGTCTTCAAGGGAGTTGGCGGGAGATAAAGGGAAAGGAGCTCCGGTAGGCCGGCGCGGGGATGGGGGGAGAAGAAGCCAAGGCGGCACCCAAAAAGAAACGCAGTGGAGCGGACCGAAAAAGCGAGAACTTCGAGGAGGGAATGCTTGGAAGGAATTGTGCGGAGATTCTTTTGTGGAGGCGAGGGTGAAATAAGACCAGCTCTTTCCTTCGCTTCGGAGACCGCAGTGTGACATTTTCCAGGAAGAACCAGACTTGCGGTTTGCTGGCTGTGTTTATGGTAGACGAGGAGATGGATGGTAGTTCCGTCCCTCGAAATACCAGCCTATTTCATTCTCAAAACTGCGTGAGACGAAAAAGGATCGTCATCCGCCTTACCTTGGTGTCTGTAATGTAAATGTAAAGTCGGGAAAAATAGTGATCAGCAGAGGTAATAAATAAGTCGAGCCAAATTCCATTTTTAAAGGGCCGGTGGGAACCTTCTGGCCTCGGGCGTCAGTATTGTAAAAGTAAAATATTCCCAAGGTATTTTTGCGTTTCTATTTAACCTCCGTTCTGACTATATGAAGGTCCCAAAGTATGAATATTATTAGAAAACAACGGTTGGGAGTGGGGAGAAACAGTTGTCTTAAGGGATGAAGGAGGATCAATAATATCTAATATTCTGTTTTGAACAGGAACTGATCCATGCCAAATGTCTAATCCGTTCTAGAATCAAAAGCAGAATATGACTGACTGTCCTTTCTTGTTTGTTCTTTAATCAAAAGGTGGTGCCTCTGAAAAAAGAGGCTTCATCCAGTAAGGATTACAAGCCCAGCATGGAGAAATGCTCCAGGGAGATACCTAATCTTTTTAAAAGCCTATTCAGTTTATTAAAAATGCGTGTGATGCTTGCCAGAAACATATTTTCTTGACTGAATTCTTGAGTGTAAGTGATGTTCAAACGCTTTAGTCAGCAGATTTCAGAAAGGAGCTTGGTTTAGGATTGGAGTTCATGCAGAATTTCTAGATTCAGTGCCTAATATTTTTGTTGTAATAGGAAGTATTTGGTGAAATGCTGGAGAACTAGTAGTCAGTGTTGTTGGGGAACATAGGAGGAAGGAGTATGTGTGTTTGCTGCTTTGAGTTATTTGTAAAAATAATAAAGGCGGGAAATGAATAAAATAAAATAAAAGCCATTGAATTTCATTAACATTAATTATACATTATGGAAGAAAATGTGTACTGATCCTGCTCTTAGTTTTCAAAATCATTTTGATATAAATTCTAATTCTTCCTATTCAGAGTTTTATGTGTTATTAGTAAATGTAGAAAGTCCCATTCATTTAAGCCTTTCTGAACTACCGTATTTTCCGGCGTATAAGACGACTGGGCATATAAGACGACCCTCCTCAGAGCCATTTAAGGCTCGTCAGAGCCTTATGGGCTGGTCTGTCTGGTTACAGGAGAATGAGACCCGGTGTATAAGACGACCCCCGACTTTTGAGAAGATTTTTGTGTGTTAGAAAGTAGTCTTATACGCAGGAAAATACAGTAACTGAAAGCTGGAATGATATCTATACTTAGCTGAAATTCCATTAGGCTTGGTAGGATCTATTATTGAATTAGCATGAATTAGCGTGCTCTGTGAAGATTACAGGTAGTCCTTGATTGATGACCATAATTGAGCCCAAAATTTCTGTTGTTAAGTGAGACATCTGAATTTTGCCCATTTTACAATCCTTCTTGCCACAATTGTTAAATTAATCACTGCAGTTGTTAAGTAAGTAACACAGTTAATGAATCTGATTTCTCTATTGACTGCTTATCAGAAGTTTGCAAAAGGGGATCAGACACTGCAACTGTCATAAATATGAGTCAGTTGCCAAGCTTCTGAATTTTGATCATGTGACCATAGGGATGTTGTAATGGTTATAAGTGTGGAAAACAATCATAACTTAGTTTTTTCAGTACCGTTGTAATTTCAAAAGTCACTAAATGAACTGTTATAAGTCAACTACCTGTATATGGACAGTTTTATTGGCACTGTAAAACATATTCCCAGAAAAGTTTTTTGTTTTAGAAGCTTTCATTTTATTTTATTTCTGTTGCATTCACCTCGGTTCCGGTTTAAATCTTTTTTCTATTTATTACTATTATCCTGTTATTTCTGAGAAAAATGTACTGCACTAAGTTGAACTGCAGTAGTTTGTGCAAAAGGAAAGAACATTAAGTAAAATACTTAATCTTTCAGATATAATTTAATATATAAAGGTCTTTGTATATTGTTTTCCAATAATTTTTAATAATTCTAATTAGAAATAATTTCTAATTGTTCTGGTGATATTTTGTTGAGAAAGAAAGAAGCCTTTTTTAAACAAAAAAGAAAAAGAAAATACAAAGTTTTCTATGTGTTTTATACTACAGTTCCCATCAGTCAAAGCCAGCATGGTTCATGGCAGGTGATTATGAGATATGTAGTCCACCAACTGAAGGGTACCATATAGTCTACCCTTCTTTTTGGTAGTTGGATCAAAGGATTATAGTCAACAGTTTTAACACTTCCTCCCCCCCCCCCCAAGTTATTATCTATAGTTATTATTGACTGTTTAATTGTACTGAGATCTTTTTTCATTCTTTAAGAATATCGTATGGAGCTTAAGCCTTGTCAAACTTTGAAGCAGATGGAAACTCCTCAAACTTCTTGTGTATTTCTGGTTGCTTCAGAGTTCAGATAATATGTGACATGTATAAACTCCAGAGTCCTCCATTTCAGTAAAAGGTCTGTAACTACTCCTGCAGTTGTGTTGGGAGTGCAGAAGTGCTTCCAGGTTTAAAGGATTAGATTGTTCTCCTTGCACTAAATTTTATAGGAATACTCCATTGAATCCTCTGTAATTAACAAAGGATGTGTGAGAGGAGATAGTAATAGTATACTAAAATCTGGCAAAGAAAATTGTATTGAAATGGTTTTATTATTGGTAAACTTTATACAAACATACACTTCATCATGCAGAAAAGGGAAGATTATAGAATTGAGAAGGCCCATGTTCTAGACTGACCTCAGACACAGAAACTAGTAAGTGTCCTTAGGCGAGTCACTGTGTCTCTCAGCCCTAGTTGAAAAACTTCCCAGAAAAAGATAGCCAAACCACCTCAATATTATTGCCAAGAAAATTGTAGGATCTCTCCAGAAATCATTAGGAATACAAAAGCAACAAAACAGAATAAAGTATTTACATGACCGGATTATGTTGATTTTTAATATATAAAAATATTTAGTCTGTTGTAAAAATACATTATATTCAGTTTATTAAATTAATATTTTTTCTCTTTCTTTTAAAGCTTTTGTTAATACAATTTTCATTGTGTCACAGGTGCCAGTGAAAGTGCAGGCAAACATATGCTTGAAGCATGCAACAATAATCTAGAAATGGCTGTCACTATGTTCCTTGATGGTGGAGGAATTGCTGAAGAACCCAGTACTAGTTCTGCAAGTGTATCAAATCTGCGACCACATACAGAGTACGTAGAGTTGTAAAGAGGATAATTAAATTATCTTTGAAATTTGTACGTATATTTCAAATATTTTTGCTTTTACGTTCTTAGTTTTTCTTATGCAGCTGCTTGTTGCTCTGGGTAGCTATTTAATCATCAAAACTTTTAAAGCGCAGATCCTTTGTGAGACTTGTATTACCACTACCAATTAACAAAATTAACAGAGAACAATATAATTATTCTAGCATAATGATTCAGGCAACACCTATCTAGTTTAACTGGATTCTTTTGAATTTTCAGAAACTAAGGAACAAAATAAACCTGCAGCATAAATTCTGCTATTCCCCACGTGACCGATTTATGTGGGATATGTGTGGATGGATCTGAGAGGTAGATGATACTTTACTGCAGACAAGATTGCTGCCTTTAGCAATCTGAAGGAAGCAGTAGTGTGTCCCCTTCTAAAATGACCATTTCTTGATCCAGTTATGTGATACAACTACTGGCTGAACTCCAATGTTCCCCTCTCTTGGGAAATTTTTGGAGAAAGTGCTAAACTTCAGTTTCACAAATTCTTATAGGAAATAGATTTTATTGAGTCTTTATTGGGAGGGCTTCAGAACAAGGCATGGAATACTAAATAGTTTATTTAATATTTTCTTATTCAAATAATTTTTTATTAAATTGCTGGTGAAGTACAAATCAAAAACTTAATTAGGGAATTGCATTCTATATAAATTTCCTTTTTTTCTTGCTAATTTGTGCTTGGCTTATTTATGATTTTATGTTCTTCATACCTGTATTGAAACATTGGCAATGTTTCCCTTTGCATGAATGCAAATCTTGAAATTAGACCTTCAATGTCATTGCAGTATTTTGTATAATAACATTCCAATATTCCATTTGCCCAGTATCTGCACTTCCATTTGGAATTGATATTTTGTCTCCTTTTATTTGGATTATTTTGTTTACATAAAATTTATCCTTCCTCATTTGTTTTATTAAACAATAGTCAACTGCATAGTACCTGCAAATAGTTAGATACAAAATGCTCTTGCATCCAGTCTAAAGGTAAAGTGTAAAGGATTCCCCTTTCCAGTCTAGGGGGCAGAGCTCATCTCCATTTCTTAGCGGAGGGTGCCAGCAGTATCCAAATAGCTGGAGCAAGTAATGGCAGCTCATCCTGTCACACTGTGCTCGGGTCTTGAACCCTGGCTGTCAGCTTTTCAGTGTCTTTAACCGCTGAGCATCATACCCCCATACATCCAGTCTAGAAGCATTGAAAAATTGTTTTAGTTGAGAACTGTAGAAATGAAGCTGACACGACTAACAATTGCTTGTTGCTCTCCCCAGCCCCCAGGAGCACTCTGCAGGCCTCCCAAACTCTGCATGCCCCGTTTTTTGCAAATAGAGCCCCATTTTTCACAAAAATGGGATGAGCGGGGTGGGGCTTCGGGAGGCCAAAAATGGCTCTTGCGGGCGGGGAATGCGTCTTATACTCCAGAAAAATATGGTAATTTTAATATTTTGCAAGTAATTGTAGCCAGGTTGATTCTTCCCATACCTTTTTATTAAAGATTTATTAAAATGAAAATGTGCAAACATGTCAAGAATTTTGTCTTGTTCCTCACATAAAATGGTAAAGACTAGGTCCAGGCATTTGAGCAGTTTTTCCTTCTGTGTAATCACAAGAGCAATTTCCAAACGTTCTTTTCTTGTTCCCGGTAATAGTTTGAACTCCAGTGCATGCTTCCAATATAGATATGAAGAACAGATTTTCCTCTTGCCCAAGTAATACTGACATTTTCAAGCTATTATGTGCTTTTTGTCTTCATAGAGATGAAGTGAGAGCACCTATTCCTCAAAAACAAGAAATTCTGGTAGAACCCGAACCCTTATTTGGTGGTAAGCTTCTTTTTTATGTTTACATTTGGTCTTCAAAGAATGAACAGAAACTCTACATTATCCTTACAGTGGAGATGGTGAGATCTTATATACTGAAAAATATGTATAAGGAGCAACTTTTTTTAATACACACTAAAATAGTCTGACATTTTTATTAGTTCATTACTGTTACTGTTTTTATTTTGTAAATAAGAAACTGAGGTAGAGGAGTATTAATATCACTGTAGTAGTAATTCCTAATAAGATTCTGTTTAAGAAGTTATATATTTCTGTTTAATTATGTACAATAGATTTTTCTCTAGATTTGTAAATAACAATGTATATGTCCTGAAAGTATAGTAATTCAGCCTGGAAAATTTGGGAGTCTTTGTGTTTATTATCATAAGTGGGTCTTAGATTTTTTTTAAAAAAATATTTCTGATTGTTACATTAGATTATGACCCAAAAAAGCAATAGGTTATACCATCATGCAGTCAGACACAAAATAGCATGTCATAATAGAATGGATTTTATAATTATGTTCTGAACGTGTATCTCCTGATATGTATAATTTATGACACATGTAGTGCTCTATTAATACAGAAAGCATGGGGATAAAAAGTCTTTGCTGGCATCTTTCCACCAGAGTGAGTAGGAAAGAGGCACATATCTTTGGTTTATTCTTTTCAGGAGTGCATGGTAATAGCAAGTTGGATAGAATGATTATACATTTTTCTTTTCAAAAGTATCACAAATTTATTATGCCTCATTCACTCATGCTCACCATTGGTTGTTGCTTATACATATTTCCTCCACCATCACCACTCTTAAGTAAATAGATAGGATTTGTTCGTTTGTTTAAGGAGTCCTGTCTTCTGTATCAAACAATTAGGTCGTAACAGAATCTTCATGCAGTCACTTAATTGCCTCATGATGAGCCTCAGATTAAAGAAAGAATATTCTTTGTGTAAGAATGGGTTCTAACCTCAAGCTGTCATAAATTATGTTTGTTAGTTGGCCACAGAGACAAAATAGGGATTTTTCCAATGTACAGTCTCCTTGGTGCCTGGGGAGCTCTTCTCAACTGCATGGCACCTGAATTCACAATTACTCTATAAGAAGATATGTTTGCTACTGATAACTTCCTTTATCCTGTAACAGCCCAATTGATTTCCACCTCTACAAATCATTACGGTTGAGCTCCCCACCCTGATGGTTGTGGGAGATTTTAATCTCCAGTCAGCCGGTGAGACATCTGAGTTGGTGTGGGAGTTCATGGCCTCCGTGATGGCTATGGACCTGACTCAAGTTGTACAGGGCCCAACTCACAGCGGTGGACACACACTCGATCTGATTTTTATCTCTGGGCAGTGGATAAATGCTTGGGGTTGGGGTGATCTTTCTGTACTGCCCCTATCATGGACCGATCATTCCCTCCTTCAGCTAGACTTTCCTTCCACCAACCCCCACCACTGGGAGGCGGAACCGACTTGTTGGTTCTGCCCCAGGTCCTGATGGACCCTGATAGGTTCCTCATGGAGCTTGGGACATTTCCCACTGACTTATCCCGCGATTCGCCAGAGGCCCTGGTGGATGCCTGGATATGGGTGACCACCGGGGCGCTAGATTGAATCACTCCTTTGCGGCCTCTCCTCCAACAGGGATCCCGAGCAGCTCCATGGTTTTCCATGGAGCTCAGGGAAATGAAGCGTTGGAAGAGACACCTAGAGGGCCGTTGGAGGTCTTCCCGCGCCGAGTCTGACCGAACACAGTTAAGAATCCATATTAGATCTTATCTTGTGACAATGGAAGCGGCGAAACGTGACTATTTCGCTGCTCTCATTGCATCTGCAGAAAATCGCCCAGCAGCCTTGTTTCGAGTGACTCGCTCCCTTCTCCATCAGGGAGCAAGGGAGGACCCCTTGCAAGACAGTGCTGAGCATTTTGCGCAATTTCTGCGAGACAAAATCGCTCAGATTCGGATGGGGTTAGACTCTGACTGGGCAGGATCCGACAAGGGGATGGGAGCAGATCTTGGTGGCAACATCTGGGTTGACTTTGATCCTGTTTCTATGGAGGAAGTGGACAGGATTGTGGGCAGACTGGGGGCCTCCACATGTTTATTGGACCCTTGTCCCTCCTGGCTTGTTGTGGCAACCAGGGAGGTGACTGGAGAGTGGGTCCGGGCGATTATCAATGCTTCATTGAGAGATGGGGTCTTCCCCACCTTACTTAAGGAGGCGGTGGTTCATTCCCTCCTCAAGAAGCCTGCCCTGGATCTGGCCTCCCAGAACAACTTTCGTCCGGTCTCCAACCTTCGCTTTTTAGTGAAGGTTGTTGAGTGGTGCCGTACCAGCTCCCGCAATTCCTGGAGGAGACTAATTGTCTGGACTCATACCAATCAGGCTTCAGACATGGACACAGCACGGAAATGGCATTGGTCGCCCTGGTGAATGACCTCTGGCAGGCCCAGGATGGGGGTTATTCCTCCATCCTGGTGCTACTTGACCTCTCAGCGGCTTTTGATACCATTGACCGTGGTATCTTACTGTGTCGTCTCGGGGGGTTGGAGGTGGGGACACTGTTTTACAATGGTTCTCCTCCTACCTCTCGGGCCTTACGCAGTTTGTTTGGCGTCCTCCTTGATTCACGGCTATCTTTAGTGGACCATCTAATGACTGACAAGGAGGGGCATTTGCACAGGTTCGCCTGGTGCGCCAGTTATGCTCTTTCCTAGACAGGATGCCTTCTGTATGGTCACTCATGCTCTCATTATTTCTCAGTTGGATTACTGCAATGCCCTCTACATGGGGCTTCCCTTGGGGTGCACCCGGAGGCTACAATTGGTCCAGAATGCGGCTGCACGAGTAGTTACGGGTGCGTCCCACTACTCCCATGTAACACCACTTTTGCGTGAGCTGCACTGGTTGCCGGTGGTCCTCTGGATCCGCTTCAAGGTGCTGGTACTTACCTATATAGCCCTTCATGGCACAGGCACGGGGTATTTTCCGGATCACCTCCTACTGGCTTCCCACCGCCCAGTGTGCTCACATAGGGCTGCCCTCCTCCGGGTCCCCTCAGCCAGAGAGTGTTGGCTGGCGGTCCCCAGGATGAGGGCATTTTCTGTGGTCGCACTGACCCTCTGGAATGGATTGCCCACCGAGCTCCGGTCTGCCCCTGACCTCCACATCTTCCGTGCCGACCTAAAGACATGGCTCTTTCAGCAGCTTCCCTGATCTGTTATGGATTTTAATATTGGGGATCTGGGGATTTTAAATTTGGTTTTAATATTTAAATACTTTCTATTGTTGGGTTGTTTTACTGTTGTGAGCCGCCCCGAGTCCTACGAGAGAAAGACGGCATATAAATCTGACAAAGAAAGAAAGAAGGAAGGAAGGAAGGAAGGAATTACATAAGAAATTACATAAATTACAGATGAGATACAAATATGGTCACCCAGTGTCTAATAATAATAATAATAACTTTATTGTCATTGTACGTGTATACACAGTATACCCATAAAACAAAATTCACTTAACATCCAAAGACCAGGTCCAACACACATAACAATCCCCAAACACTCCCACCCACCACAAATTCCCCACCCCTAAACCACCCAAATATCCACACAACAGACCAAGTAATGCTGTCCAACAGCTCTAATCATTAATTTTCAGTAACATCTGCAGTGACCAACTTACTAACCAAAACCAAGGTCAGAAGTATAGTGCTGTTATTACAAGCAATCCTCCTTCAGTCTCCAGTTACAACTACCTCTCAACTTTCCAATATCAATTCCAGCCCATAGGGCTTCCCACAGTTGAGCACATTTTCAGAGCAGCAAAGCTCTCCTGTACCTATTCCTACATAACAGCTAGGAGCCTTTCTAATGCCAGTCATCTCCCAGCTAGAGATAGCTTTGTTCAGAGTCCATAGCTCACCCCATTTGAGTTATTTGTGTTTTAGTTGGCACAGTGATGACTCATGTAAGAGCCTCTCCATTACTAGGCCCCATAATGCTCCAGAGTGGTCAGTAATGAACCCAAGGCTTTTTATAAAACCAAGATCTGTCCCCTCCATTTCTGGTCTCAATATGGCATAATGTTTTTTTCTTTATTCCAACCCAAGTACAGCCATGTAGCAGTGTGTATTTCATCTTCTGGATCCCCAAAGTAGAAGGATTGGCAGAATGTCCACCACTCCAATAAAGAATCAACTTACTAGCCCGTGATGGCGAACCTATGGCACGGGTGCCACAGGTGGCACGTGGAGCCATATTGGTGGACACGTGAGCTCAGCTCTGGCACGCATGCGTGGGCCCACCAGAAGTCAGGAAACATGCTGTTTCTGGCCTCCGGAGGGCCTCTAGGGGAGGTGGGGACGGCTATTTTTGCCCTTCCCAGGCTCCTAGAAAGGCTCTGGATCATGGGAGAGCTGAAAATGGGCCTTCTGGGCCCACTGTGCCATCATGTGCTAAAAGCAGGGGGAGCATGAGGTGGGGGCGCATAGAATTATGGATGTGGGCACACGTGCGTGTGTGCCCCGCGCCCTCCGCTTTTGGCACGCGATGGCAAAAAGGTTAGCCATCACTGTACTAGGCTTTAGGCACTCTTTTGGCTGAATTCAGACGCAAACTCCAACTAACCAAATCTTGAGAGTAAAAGTTCATTCTTCAAGCTTGTGGGTTGGTTTCTGAACATTTTGTTACCACGCTAGGTAACATCTTCAGCAAAGTTTATGGGATGTCATTGTTCTGTTTATAAGGGCTTCAGGTATATGTGTGTCAAGTGAGGGTCTTGTGATGGGTCAGCTGTGAGACATCAGTGAGTCTTGTGATAGGTCTTGTGATAAGGATATTACCACAGGTCAGGATTGTTGGGAGGTGAACTGGTGGGGGGGTGGGGATTGGCTGAGGGTCAGTGCTCTTTCTGGTTTGCTGTATGGTTGATTTGGATTCTGAGGTAATTTTCAATTTTGAATGGAAGATTTAACCAAATCTTCCATTCAAAAATCAGAACACCAGCATACTGTGAGATATAAGACCCAAATATTTTAATCTTCACAATTCATAAACAAGTCTGGTTCACAAAATCAAAGGTTTAATGGAGATAAAATGAAGAAAAATAAAAAGCGGTTGCAAGCGCGGCCTCTTAGAACCTTCTCAAATGACTTGAGTTCAAAAAGCGCCAAAAAGCAGTTTTCAAGCTACACATTTTATATTCCTACACAACGCACACCACGCCTAAGAATCCCTCCCAACTCCCCTTTATTCTCCTAGGTCATTCGCCAAGTTATTTTACACTTTAAAGCGTCATCTTGACATTTCCTACCTAACAATAACTATCTTATCATATTTACTTTTAACTTGACCTTGGGCGGATGTTCCTCTTTACTGATAATAGTTTTGCCCAAGGCGAAGGTTCCTGTCTCCAAGGGACCTTTTAGCAAGTCATAACACATTGTCTCTACTAATTACAATTTGTGGTCAGTTTGCAACAGTAAGATCATCATAGCTTTTTAATACATTAAATACTTTTATAAAAGAGTAACTTATTATTTATTTATCGTTCCCAATTGTGGCTTCTTTTTCCACACTGTTATTTTCCAATATATACTGAACGTATCCCAAGGAGTCTGAATACCTTCTGAATATGCTGTACCTATCATTCTAGAAGTCTTCACAAATTGCCTTTCTGCAATTAGTACTGGTGAGAATGATGGGAATTATATTGCTACGCATATTGTTTTTCCATCAGACTTGAATCTAAAAAATGACTGCAAAATCTAGTCCGTAAGAGACTAGTTAAGAAAACTCTTCTTTTGTCTTGCAAATTGGCCAAAATGTTTATTTTAATCCACTTTTGTCTGTGGCATGGTCTCACTGTGCATTTCTATAAAAGCAGTAGTATATTATCTGATTATTTTCTTTATCATTTCAGACACAGATGTTGCCATTTTTATAGTAGCTATTATTTAAATGTTTCCTTTGTACTACCCTTTTCTGATCAGTTACTGCCCTAGGTGACTTCATAAGTGAAATTTGTATTTTTGTGCCAGAATGCACCTTTTGTACTTTCTCATTTTGAGCCACATTAAAATATTAAACAAGTGTAAAAGTTCACTTGAAGCTCTTCATTAACCTATTGTTTTCACCAACCTGATCACTTAACATTATAAGAAAACTTGGCTACCTTCCTGTTCATTGTTAACTCCTGATTGCCCACAGATAAATGTAAAAATACTCCACCAGATCTGATCCCTATGGGATTCCACTGAATATTTGCCTAACTTGAAAATTGACTATTTAGTCCAACTATTTCATGTTTTGGGGCAGTTTCTGAGAACATCTCAGATGTTAGGGAGTTTTGAAAAGTCTAAATAGATAGCATCAGCTGAATCACTTTTGTGTAGTTTAAGAGAGCCAAATATCGTCTTCCTATGTTAATGGGTCTCCACAATATCTATCCTTTGAATATATACTATAAAATTTCAGTAGCATTAATGAAGCTTATTTCTGAATTGACAGGTATAAAATTTAATTGCTAGTGAGCCATTTAGGCATACATACATTTAGAATGTAAAACCTGTTTATAACTATAAGTGCAAGTGGATTGAAATGAAGAAATATTTCTGGACCAAATCTAAACAAGTTATAAATAGATTTTCTTTCAACTTTTATATGGCTATTGAGCTATTTTTTCTGTGATGCTGACTGTTTTTCTAGGGTAATTATGCATTAGTAAGTATGTTATAATGGTATTAATATAAATAATTTCTGCCATTGATAAAATGAATAGTAAAACAGTCCCATGATTTGTTCTCAAGCCCTGGCATATTCCTGCAGCAAAGACTGCAGAAATGCATTCTTCCACTGATTTGGAATAAATTATGCCCAAGATCCCTCCTCCTAAACCTTATGTTCTGTGACTTAAAGATAATAGCATTTCACTGAGAAATTTAAGTAGGATTGCTTTTGATAGCATAGGCTGATGGGATAGAAGAGAACAAAAGCAATCATGAGTCAGATAGTTTACCATGTTTCCCTGAAAATAAGACCCTGTCTTATTTTATTTTTTAACCCCTTATTGGCCTTATTTTCAGGGAGGTCTTATTATTTTGGGGTACGTGGAGGAAACCAGAGGAAATGGGGACCGGCTGCGCATGCGTTTAAATATTTTTGGGAGGGTTTATTTTTAGGGGGGGCTTATTTTAGGCATGAGCTCAAAAGCTCGATTGGGTTTATTATCAGGGGATGTCTTTTTTTCAGGGTAACAGGGTATTTGTAAATTATAATTACATCACAAACCAGCAGTTCTTACTACCTTCCTTATATTTATGTGGCCTGCACATTGCAGGCTTTTGATTCAGTTGTAACAATTGATTTACTTTAATTGCCCTTTAATTTTACTTTTGGCTTGCCATTGTATTATGCCAATGGATATTGCTGCTCCAGTCTTTCTGATTTTAAACTTTTTGAGTGGGGGGAGGGGCAAATTTATTTTGAGTCTGTAAATTGTTTTAAAAGCATTGAGATAGAATAGCAACTTGTAAATATTTTGTCTTCAAATGTGCATCAAGATAGGCATACAGAAACTAGAAACCTAAGAACTAATGAATTCATGTATGAATCTAGTATGATGCATTATTGGTGTCCTGGAATTTGTATACATCCTTTACTATAGGTATATACCACAAATCCACAATGTGGCTGTATGGTAAAATTTTATTATTAATCTCTTTATTAAATTCTGTTCCTATTAAGCACCAAAAAGACGTAGACCAGCTCGTTCAATATTTGATGGCTTTCGGGATTTCCAGACAGAAACTAGTAGGTATCTGTGGATAATTATATTCATAATTTTTTGTTTCTTTTATGGTTTATGTGCAAGGGTAACAGTATAGGCTTCTTAGAACATGTAGTAATGGTGCTACTATCGACTTCAAACAATTTCATTTTGCATTTTAAGAATTTGCAATACTAGCAAGGAAAATTTTTAAAAAATTTAAAACTGTTGCTTTGTTCACACAGTAAATGCTTTATATTTCCATATGGACAAGACATTGTTTTCCAAAGAAGTTATAATTTTTGAAGTAAGAATAATCTCTTCATCAGCATAAGAAAATGTAGATGCAGTCAGAAAAATCCCATCCCATACCATTTCATTTCAGGAATTAAAAGCTATAATGGCAAGTAAAAAAAATAGCATTGGCAAGCCAATTTGATATTATGGGTGAAATCACCAGATATTGAGCCCTTTCTCCTTCCTTTGGTTTTTATTATGACTAGGATTTGAGAACCAGTTTAATTGCAGTAACTAACTGCAAATGGGATTCCACATTGGGAGAATCATTTCTCAGATTGATAAAAGGGCTGGAGCTATTGATGCATACCACCATCATTACAAAAACAACATGCTTCCAGCAACCTTTCCATCCACTTTCATTGCAACAGCACAAATATATCAGCATTGGGTTTGCTGCTATATATTTTTGAAAATCAACAATTCACCTGCATTCCAATAAATATTGCTAACCAAACTTGAAAGACTAATTACCTGGTTTAGCTATTACCAGAAGAAATCTGATACACATTCTTTGCCAGTAATAATCCTGACCAGGTGCTGCGTATCCCACACGAAGCCAAGAATAATATGAATGCCTTTTGCTTCGTTAATCTGAAGCATTTTCACAAACTAATAAGCCAAAGTGCAATTTGATTTTTATATTAGAGTGTCATTTGGGGCCTTGTATTAAATATTAACCAGCAAGAATAAGCTGAGAATTTAATTCAGTAATGACCAGAAACTTTAATCCAGTTCTTTCAAAGGTTTTATTACATTGATATGAACTCAAAGGAGTCATTACATTGATATGAGCACATTTATATATAATTATGAATAATTTTGGAATAAACTTGGTTAATTTTATTTAAATTAAAAGATAATTTTATGATTTCTGTTATATACAAAATATATTAATTTTCTAATAATGTTGAGTGGCACATTTACCCCTCTTTTCGTTAATACAAAAAATGTGTCCCTTGGATTCAGTGTAAAAGAGGAATCAAGTCATCAATTATTCCATGCATGTAAAACAAGCTATGTCTGTGAAAAATGGTTTTGTTCATTAAATGTCAATTTTTTTTACAGTCAACTATATGCATAGAAACTTCATTTTAATGAATTTAAATTTTTTCTGGTTTTTTTCTATATAATGTTCATATTACCAGCATTCAACATCTGTAATAGTATTTTGGATTTTTTGCTATTACTATTAAAACAATTGAGAATGTAATTAAGTGATGAAAGGAATAATAACAATACATATTGGATAATTACAGCAAATTCACAAATAATAACTAATCATTATAGTAGGAAACGTGCAATCATAGTTTTGGTATCGTATTATATAACCTGGAATAGATTGAATGCTAGAACAACAGTAGACCTAATGAGAGAGGATATATGAAATATAAGGGAACTATGGATGTACGAAAGATCCATCCATCCATCCATCCATCAACACTAATTGAGAAATGGCTAGTTACTCAGTGTTTCAACATAGCAATGAGGAAGCTGCTCTCATAACTTGAGTTAGATCAACTACATGTTACAACCCAGATTTAAGAAGAACTGGAAGAATAAATGGATGTGCAGCCAATACCTGAAGTTGGATCATCACTGCCACTCCCTCCATTATAGAGGACAACAGCTAATATGAGGCATAAGATCATGGATAAAGTAACTATAGTCAACCCTTGAGACTGGTTACCAAGGCTCAGGGGAGAAGTACCGATAGTATGCTAGAAGACTCCCTCACAACAATTTCTGTTATCACCATAGCTAAAATCAATAAACTAGTATACGATTTACTGCTGTAATCCTTGACATACTTAGCTAAACAATTAAGGGGAATCATGCCTGCACCTCTGAAAATGAGATTAGAGGCTATATTCAAAGCAACTTGGTGAGAGATTAGTCAGTTGATGGAAATACAAAAAGGTGTGAACATTAAGGATAAGATTCAGCCTGTAAAGCACCTCCGGCCATCAAATGATTATGACCTTTAGAACAGGTCACAGCATTCCACATGACTGAGATTGATTATGTATTTTGCTGCTTTCGGGCATTTTTTGCTAATTTCATGCTAATGACCACTGCAAAAAAGATCACGACTAATGATCAGATTTCCAGTTCCAATTGCAGTCATAGACTGATGAGATGGAATTTTCAGTCCTATGCTCTCACATAGCAGATAGAGACTAGCTACAAGTACCATAGTATCCTGCAGTCACTTGGGAATCACAATGAGGAAGCAAGGAAGATAGCAGCATCCAAATACCACCAAAGGATTAGACAGATCTTAAAGAGCCAGTTTACTGGAAAGAATAAGATCTATGCGATCAGCGTGCATGCCCTGCCAATATAGTAAGTTGGCCAAAGGAGGACATGGTGATTACTGATGTGAATACCTAGAAGCTCTTCACAATGTATGGAGGCTTCCACTCCCACATCCAATACCCAGGGAATGTACACTATCTGGAAAAACAACAGGTGGGGTCTGGTAAATGTCAAAACCACTGTCCTGGATGAAACTCAGGGCATCCAGTAGAACATCACTAAGATGGCACCCAAAGATCAGCTGCTGAGAAAATGAGGCAGTAGCAGCAAACATAGAAGGAAGATCAAGGAGAGGAAGTGCCATAGTAAGATAAGAACCTGCATAGGATATACTATAGACCAGGGCTGTCAAACTCGCATCGTCACGGCAGTGTCATGTGACGTATCTTGACTTTTTTCCCCTTCATTAAATTGGGCATGGCCAGCACATGACGCATCTGGCCTGTGGGCAGCGAGTTTGACAGACCTGTTATAGACAAATAACTGAGGTGACAGACATTGGGTAATTCTACCAGTGGCTGGAAAGGGCTGTATTAAAAACAACAAAGAGACATTGATCATAGCTGCACAAGAACAGGCACTAAGTACCAGTTCCATAGAAGCAGTGGTATACCAAATCTGAGATGCAGGTTTTGTAGAAAGCTTCAGACACTATCTTAACATATATTGGCAGGGTATCAGATACAAGCAGAAATACTATATACTGTATGGCACAACCAAGTAGCTGGCATTGTATATAGGAACATCTGCACAGTGAATGGGCTAAACCCATGATTGCAAACCTCTGGCACACTCTGCCCAAAGTGGCACACGGAGCCATGTCGCCTGGCATGTGTGACATTGCCCATTCCTCTTCTGGGTTTCTGCCGCACATGCGCTGATCAGCTGGCCTTTGTATGTGTGGCAGTGCTGGAAACTGGAAGAGCTGCTCTGTGAGCCAGGAATGGGTCTTCCTCGAACTTCGGAATTGGGAGTGTCCAGAAAGGTGGACCCATGGGAATTCTCCCTTCTGCAGTGTCATTGGTCTCTGGGCAGAGTCTCCCTTGACTTCATCCACTGGAGGAGAGAGTTCCGCGCAGAGAAGAAGCCCAAATTTGTTATTCAGGCCAAGATCCCCCCTCCAATTTTCTCTGCTTTTCTCTCCCCACAGAACTGTCTCTCCTCCTTCAGATGAAGTCCCAAAGGACTTCCCGGAGACAGATGATGCTCAAGCAGGGAGAATTCTCATTGTTGATGCCCCTCATTCTGGCCTCCCCCATCTCAAAAATCTGAGATAAACACTTCCTCTCCCCAATGCAGAATTGCTGTTTCCTCCACTGGGACTGGAAGCCTCTGGCCAGACACACATGCGTGTGAGCATGCAGCCCGCCAGCTGACTAGCACATGCGCATGTGTGGCAGTAACCAGAAGACTTGTTGGCATGCGCACATCAGAAACTGGAAGTACTTTATCCGGCGTGCACGTGCCCCCTGGGCAGCTCCTCTTCCTTGTCACTGCCCTTACGAGCGTGCACAAAGTGCTCCTTTTTTGGCACTCGGTGCCAAATGTTCGCCATCACTGGGCTAAACCATCCCAAGTCCATTCTGAATCTTATATATATAGATTAAAGGGGCATTGAAGTATTGCAAGAATTGGATGAAAGGAGTAAAAACTGGATACTATAGAGATTTTCTGTTTTAGAAATCAAGATTTTAATTACTATATATTTTAAAAAAGCTGGTTGGTTATTAACACATTGCTTTGATATTAAAGGAAGGGAACAAAACAGTCTTTGTCAGGAGTCAAAAAACTATAATTCTGTAATATTCACCGGTAGATATTCTGTGAGTATTTAAATCACAAATTTAGGATATCTATTACTGAAGGTGATGGTGATTTTGTGTAGGTAGGTAGGTAGGTAGGTAGATAACCAGCCAAAGGTGGTGAACATACCTAATATTTTCTGTTTTCCACACAACAATTCTGTGAGGTAGGTTGGGCTGAGAGAGAGCGACTGGCCTACAGCCAGATTGTCATAGTCAGCTTTCATGCCAAAAATGTATAAACATGTAATGGCTGTTACTAAAAGATATTTAGTAGAAAGCTGATTCAGGCCAATCGCGTTAGCTGAGTCACATTGCACTTGATGAAAGTAACTGAATCTGCTCTTGTGAATATTTTGTCTTCTTTGTTTTTCTTTTGGGGCTCTACAGTTCGGCAGGAGCAAGAATTGAGAAATGGAGGAGCCATAGATAAGAAGCTCACTACCCTTGCAGATCTCTTCAGGCCGCCAATTGATTTGATGCATAAAGGAAGCTTTGAAACAGTAGGTCATTTTGATACATTAAATTTTGGATTTGCTTTGGTATAGCTGTGCATATGCATGTGTAAACAACTGTGTCATGATAATGTGTATAAATAATTCCAGTAATCTGCCTTTTTATTAGTGCAGCATACGAAGTTGCTTCTAATTAATAACATCATTTGAGGAAATAGCTTTTGATTATATCTGTTAGTCCATTACTGTGTTCCCTCATTAAGAAGTATTCAAGTAGAAGTTAGCGATTAAGAAATAGATTTGAATAATATGCATTAAATGATGATTTTCTAATGACAAGCTATATACCAGTGATGGCGAACCTATGGCACGTGAGCCACAGGTGGCATGCAGCGTCCTCTCTGTGGGCACACAAGCTATCACCCCAGTTCAGCTCCGCATATGCCCGTGACTCCCTCCAGCCAGCTGGTCATTGGGTCTCTGCCATGCATGCGCGGGAGGCAGGGCATGTGCGATGGGCGCAAGCACAGGTGGGGGCAGGGCATATTTGGGGGCGTGCACACAGGGGCGGAGGCGTACGGGGGCCCACATGTGCAGGTGCTGCACATGCATTGCATTTGGGGAGTTTGGGTGAGCATGCTTTGGGCACTCGGTCCGGAAAAGATTAGCCATCACTGCTATATACATAAACTAAGGATTGGTCTTTTTCTATCTCTGAGTTTACAAATCTGTAATCAATCATTTCCTTTACATTTCCTATAATTCTTGTAGAAAGAATTATAATTCAATATTATATTATTTTATTTACTATATTGTTGTATATTATACTAATATAATTTGAGTTATAATTCAAAAATATACCACATTGTCTCCTTTACATTAAAAATTAAGATCTCTAGTATGACATGATTGAGAAAGATTTTTACTGGAAAAAAATATGACCAAACTAAACAGTAGTGGACAAGAATAGCCAATGATTTGTATAATAATCAGTATAAAACAGAATCTTGAATTTTTTGTTTACTATTGGTTAGTAAACTTGGAACTACAGATTTGGACTTTGCAGATTGAAGAAGATCAATAGTTTACTAAATTACTAATCTTTAAACCATTCCTGATGAAATGCCTGATTTCCTAACCCCACCCACTTGCAACAGTTTTCTTGTTGCATCAAGGGGGAAATGGAAATTAGTTTATTCAAAAGTAATACATTTTGTACAGCATTTATATGTGAAAATAATATCAGCTTCTTTTTATATCTTTTATTGCATTTGAAGTCACTTTCAGAGTTATTTTTCCTAGCAAGACTTGACTGATTGCCTTAGACGCAGTGTACTATTTGCCTGTAAGCATATGCTAAATTCAGAGTAGAGTTGTTTTTCTCTCAATCTTTTTCAATGAAGTATTAGAAAAATCAAAATCTC
Source organism: Masticophis lateralis (assembly GCA_030761175.1). Classification (NCBI taxonomy): domain Eukaryota; kingdom Metazoa; phylum Chordata; class Lepidosauria; order Squamata; family Colubridae; genus Masticophis; species Masticophis lateralis. The sequence goes on along the minus strand of JAUDYJ010000005.1, from coordinate 39,193,147 downwards.
TCTCACTACCTCTATGTTACTTCTTTCTTTTCTAAGTAAATATATATCTACATATGTATCTATTTAGAGGCTCACATTCCTCAATTTATTATAACTAACTCTACTGTGCTTTGTTTAATTTAAATGTCTCTATTCTGCATTCTCTCTAGTATTAATATTTTATCACCTTCTTAGTTTTTAGTACTTTACGGCAAAATCTGGTGTTTTTTGTTAGGTTTATATCATAATATTGAGTTTTAGTTTAAGCACTATATTTTCAATCCATTTACTTTATACTTTGAACTTTCATAAAATGGAATTGACCATATATTTTAGGAAATTTATTTATTTATTTGTTTGTTTGTTTGTTTATTTATTATACCGCCCTTTTCCCAGAGGACTCAGGGCGGTGTACAGCCATAGTAAAACAAACATGAAATACAAAATTTAAAAGCAGTTTAAGAACAGAATTAAATATTTTAGCCGTACAGTTAAAACCCCCAAAAGTTAAAACCCCCAATCAACTTCTTATTAAGCTAGTCCAGCCTGCTGGAATAGTAGAGTCTTAAGTGCACGGCGAAAGGTACGCAGGTCAGGAATCATATATATCCACAGGGGCAGTTCATTCCAGAGGGCAGGTGCTCCCACAGAGAAGGCTCTCCCCCTGGGGGGTCACCAGCCAACATTGTGTGACCGACAGCACCCTGAGGAGTCCCTCTCTGCGGGAGCGTGTTGGTCAGTGGGAGGCCATCGGTGGCAGAAGGCGATCCCGTAAATACCTGGGTCCTAAGCCATGGAGCGCTTTGGAGATGGTGACCAACAACTTGAGTCGCACTCGGAAGACCACCGGGAGCCAGTGCAGCTCGCACAGGAAAGGTGTCACATGGGTGCATCGGGTCACTCCCATAATCACCTGTGCGGCCACATTCCGGACCAGTTGGAGCCTCCGAGTGCTCTTCAAGGGGAGTCCCATGTAGAGACCATTACAGTAGTCCAGATGGGATGTTACAAGGGCATGAGTGACCGTGCACAGGGCGTCCCGGTCCAGAAAGGGATGCAACTGGTAAATCAGGCGAACCTGATAGAAGGACCCCCTGGCCACAGCCATCATATGGTCTTTTAAAGACAGCCATTCATCCAGGAGGATACCCAGATTGCGAGCCCTCTCTGAGGGAGCCAACGTCTCACCCCCAATAGTCAGTGATGGAGTCAGCTGGCTATACTGAGATGCCGGGAGCCATAGCCACTCAATCTTGGAGGGATTGAGTCTGAGTCTGTTTCTCCCCATCCAGATCCGCACGGTCTCCAGACATCGGGACATCACGTCACGGGCATCATTGGGGTGGTCTGGGGTGGAGATGTACAGCTGAGTATCATCAGCGTATTGATGACACTTCACCCCAAAACCATGGATGATCTCCCCCAGCGGCTTCACATAAATGTTGAACAAAAGTGGTGAGAGGACCGACCCTTGCGGCACCCCACATACAAGGTGCCTTGAGGTCAACCTCTGTCCCCCTGCCAACACAGACTGCGTCCGATCAGAGAGGAAGGAGGAGAACCACCGCAGCACGATGCCCCCCATTCCTAACCCCTCCAATTGGTGCAGCATGATACCATGGTCGATGGTATCAAAAGCATTTGAGTGTCTAATAGGACTATGACAGAGGAATAATATGCAGTCTTTAACAATTTTGTACTGTAGTTTATCATTATCAAGTTAGATATAGGAATTTACCAAATAGACCTTTTTTTCTCCATACACACATACATGCATAGTCATCACTCTGTTCCCTTCCATATTAAGAAACATTGTGGAAAGTGCAGAAAAAAAGTAGAAAGTAGTAAACAAAATAACAGAAGTTAAGTGAAAAGGGAAGGAATCACTAAATCTCCTTCTAATATTTATTGTTGCCAGCTATCCTAGCTTCCACATCTGTACACAGATTAATAGATTCCCTTTTCAGTCTTTCCTCTCATATATTTGCTCTTTCTTCATTATTGAAAAATAATGTTACTGCATACCAGAAGTTGTATTTTTACAGACATTCACTTCTCTAACAAAGCTTCTCACACAGGTAAACCATTATGATGGGTTTGTTGTATGTTAGAGTGCATGAGCAGTTTTGAGAAGCCATAAATTGTGTCTTAAGACAATAAAGGTTTTGTGCTTTATAGTCTGATTTAGATATATATCAGCAGTCACTACACTAGTGTTCCGTATTAAGCTTTCAAGAATTTTTTTCTGGGGGTGGGGGTGGTTCAGATTTTAAATTTGATCAATATACTGTATTTCCCCAAAAATAAGACATGTCCGGATAATAAGCCCAATTGGGCTTTTCAGTGCATGTGATAATATAAGCAACCCCCGCAAAATAAGCCACCACACCCCCTCCCCACACTACTTTCATGCATGCGCAGCCGGTCCTGTCATTTCCTCTGGTTGCTTGCTGCGCAACCAAAATGAGTTGAGGAGACCAGGCCGGAGGGAGGGGGAAGGCAGGGACATGCCCTCTCCTCCCTGTTCTTTGCGCAGCCGAGCGGTCCACCATGTCCCATCCCACCCCAATGGCAACAGCAGCCTGGCTTCTTCCCTTCCCCACCATCTCTTTATCGAGAGGGGTGGTGGGGCGGGGGAGAAGCAAGACGTGTGGAGTGAGACATGGCTCCCCTTGCCATCTCTTCTCCCACCCTCGCTGGGCATGACAGGGCTCCTGCTCCTTGCTTAGCCATCCACCTGCCCCTTGCTTAGCCAATCAAACTTCTCGAACTCGTGAGAAGGTCTTCTTTTACAGCGTGTTCCCCTGGACACAACGTCAAGGAAAGCGACGGAGCTTGAAAGGTAAGACCTGCATCCCGCTTCTCGCCCATCCCACCTGCCACCCCCAAATTGCCCTAAAGGGGGCGGGTGGCTAAGCAAGGGGCAGGAGCCCTGTCATGCCTGGTGAGGGTGGGAGAAGAGATGTCAAGGGAAGCCATGTCTCGCTCCATGCGTCTCACTTCTCTCCCGCTCCACCACCCCTCTCGATAAAGAGACGGTGGGGAAGGAAAGCAGCTGTTGCCATTAGGGTGGGGTGGGATGTGTTGGATTGCTCGGCCGGTGTGAAGAACAGGGAGGGGAGGCGACGGCAGAGACAGGACATCCAGTCCCATGCTCACCACCCCCTGGACCACCAAAATAATAAGATCCCCGGATAATAAGGTCAAGTCCTTATGTGGGAGGTGGGGGGTCAAAAGAAAATAAGACCCTGTCTTATTTTTGGGAAAATACGGTATATCTGTTCATTATTATTATTCTATATGCAATTAAAAGTTCAACTCATGTGGAAATGTAACTGTATAAGAGTTTTATTAAAATTACATCCATGGCACATAATTTAGTTTCTTTTAACCAGTGTGAAAAAATAGAATCTTCATTTACCTTCTGAGTTAAATATTTTAATTAAGCTATAAACACCAGAGTGTAGATTTAAAACAACTGTCAGGTTTGTGTTAAATTCTTCAATTACTTTAGCATATTGATATTTGTTTATTATCACTATTTATTTATTAAGCCTTTTGTTTCTTCTAAAAATATTTAACTTATTTGACAAATTTATACATAGTTTTATGAATGTAATAAAGCCATATAAGTGAAACTATATAAATAATATTGCACTGCAGAAACAAGATAGATATAAAAAGCATTTGTTTATTTAGTTTCCGTTTCTGGAGCAGAAAATAGGACTATGCAGCTGTTGCACAATCCCAGTAAAAGGTGCAGTTGCTTTAAGAATTGGAACCAGTACTATATTTGTTCCACTGCACATTCTGAAGCGTCTTCTCTGCATTATTTCCACTGCATGGGAGAAACCAATAAAATGTACATTGAATTCTCTGAATGCTACAGCTATTTCTGATAAACATAAAACATACTTTAGTTCCATTTTTATGTCATGCTCATAACTTACTTCACTATAAATTTTATAAGCAAGTACCAAAGATGCTTTTTCAAAAGGCAATTGGACTTTATTTTTCCTTGAAGACATTTTGTTTCTCATCCAAGAAGCTTCTTCAATTTATAAGCAAGATTTGTTATCATGAATTCATATGTCAAATTCAAATATGTTAAAAAAAGAATCAGCCATATCAAGCATGTTGAGAAAAAGTCAGCATTGGGAATCAATGTATTTACTAAATCAACTAAGTTTTATAATTTTAAGACAAGTCATAAAAGTACAGATTATTTTAGTTGATATATGCATTTTTTGAGATTTTCTAGATTTTGTTATGGTTACATTATAGCAATGCATTTACCATACATTTCATTTGTTTAACTAATGGAGAAGATCAAACCTTTCACTATTATGGTGTTGGTTTACTCCAGTACTTGGTCAGTTGATTAACATCCTGGAACGATATGTTATATTGTAATCCTGATACAATAATCTGTTCTGAGGCAATTCTCTTAAAATATTTCTTCAGATGTTCAAGTGGTTTTGGCATGTTGGCATTTTAATTGTCGTAGCAGTTATTAATGCCTGAAAAAAATCTATCTCTTAATCTCCAATACAGAATAAAATTACTGAGAAGAAATATTTCCATTTTAATTCAAGAAAAGAGTTTTTTAACATAACTTTAACTGTAGAATGGTCATTTTTCCATCACCAAAAAATAAGATAAATTAGAATACTAATTTACATATCAACAGAAGTTTAAATAATTATTAAAATTACAATAAAAACACAGTAACTTTACTACTTGTTTCTATTTATGCTATATCTTGCTATTTATAAATTATATTTAAATGCTTAATTACTTGTCAAAATAAAAAATCTATATTAATTAAATTAATAAACAAAAAATTGTTAAACTAATAAATACTTGGTTTTTAACATTTTAATCTAAAAGCTCAAGTATAAAACTGAAAACCCTACTTTCAAAATTCCAGGCCTATTTTTGTGCACATTTTTCCATGAGTGAAAGAAAGGATCTCATTGGTGCTTGGGTCTTGCAAAGATATTACAGAATATAATTACAAAATGAAGTTTGAACTGGGAGTGTAACACAATTTATAATAGTTACTTATAAATTTTTCAAAAGCAATTATAAGATTATTATAAGATTATATAAATTTTGTCTTTCAATCAAAATGGCTATTCAAATTATCTTTTCCTTCAATAATAAATCAACCTATTTATATTTATTTGGCACTGAAATGTCTCCACTATAATATTGTTTTAGTGGCTGACCTGAGAAAAATGTTTTGCTATAAAATCCTAGTGAAAACTATGTTCTATATTGCTTTATTCCAATATAGGTGAGTGCTTCTGTGTCCATTGTGTTGCTGATTCAGTGGCCAATGGATCAGACATTTCACTTTTTAAAAGTGAAATCTCATTTTCCAAGATGCAAAATCAAAAAGGGGTACTCATGAATCTGTGTTTCTTTTCATAAATAATTAAACTCATGAGTAAATTTCCTTTAAGGAAATCCCACATATTTTTGTCCTGGTTATTTAGGAAATATGACCATTCCAATTTTTGATATAGCACTCTTTTTTTCAACAGGTATGACAATTCAGCGATCAGAATTACATTCTTGATCAAACTCCTACATTAACTTGCAACCAACCAATCAGGCAATGCCAGCTTTGAGACTCAAACCAGTAAGATCTCTTCCTGCAACTTCAAACCTTGCCACCTCCCCCACTTTCAATCTGGTCAACAAAAAGTTCACCAATAATACTACAATATAACATATATGAATGAATGGTAAATTAGAGGAAATGAATAGTCAAACAACAAACTGCAAATCTATTAAGAATCTTAATCCTAATCTGCCAAATTTTGATTGTTGAATCAGATAATCTGCTTTGTAATCAGATCAATGCAGCTCATTCCATATTTTCTTCTAAATGTTTTGTTCATTTATTTCCCTTTTTTCAGTCAGTTTTGAAATTAAAGTTATTTTCCTAACTCTCTCCCTCTCTCTCTTTGGCATGTTAACACTCATCAGTCTGAGATTACCAATGTGTAATCTTGATATGACAAGTTGACCTGCAGAGACTTCTAACCCTGCACGCTGCTTGTCATGCTTGTTTGTGTATTAAGTTGTTGAGTGCTGATAGAACTTAACAAATGAAAAGGGTTTTATAAAAGCCTAGAACAATAAATAGAAGCCATCATTGCTGGCATTGTTTCTTGAAAATTTTTCTCTTTTGGCTAATGCTCTTAATGTTCTTTTTGTCTTCAGGCCAAAGAGTGTGGTCAAATGCAGAACAAGTGGCTCATGATTAATATTCAGAATGTGCAGGATTTTGCCTGTCAGTGTCTCAATCGTGATGTTTGGAGCAATGATGCTGTAAAAAATATTATCCGGGAACACTTCATTTTTTGGCAGGTATGAAAGCATTATTTTCAGTTTAGCTAAAAAATTAGAAACAATGGCCGTATTCATGTCACATTTTGTAGAACTATATTAACTAGTTACATTGTGCTCCAGTATCAGATTTTATTAACAAATGCTAAATTGCTTCAATATTCAAATGTTTTCGAGCATTTGAAACTAACCTTCTTGACTATTGTACAGGTATACCACGACAGTGAGGAAGGACAAAGATATATACAATTCTATAAATTGGGAGATTTCCCTTATGTTTCTATCCTGGACCCCAGGACAGGTAAGAAGAAGAAAAAATGCTGAAGCCATATTAACTCTGAATTGAATTCTTATATAACACAATAAATAATCTCATTGGTTTAACAAGGGAAAGACTATAGTTTCCATATTTGCCAGCAAAATTGCCAGAACTGGCTAATTAGTCATACTTCCAGTCTATATCAGATGAACTTGATCAAGTATAATAGATTTAATGTTTACATTTAATTTTAAATTAAATGTTCACATTTGCTTTGCCTAAATTATTTTAAATCCATTTTAATATAGTTGGCAATTGTCATTCTTAGGATTAAAAACTTCAAGTTAGCCATTCATTTCTTCTGACTTGTTTACAATGCTTCTTGCCTCTACAGAATCATTAAAAATTTAAAATAATATCTGTGTTGATACTGATGATCTAAGAGTTCAATTACTGAAGTACAATTTATTGTTATTTTTAACAGGGCAGAAACTAGTGGAATGGCATCAGTTAGATGTAACTTCTTTTTTGGACCAAGTGACTGGGTTCCTAGGTGAACATGGACAACTGGATGGACATTCCACCAGCCCTCCCCAGAAACGTACTCGCTCAGTAAGTAGAATGACAAAAATGGTATATTTTTTTATTCTTAATAAGAAATAAAAGTATTTGGAGCCTTTCTCTTCCCCTCTCACCTTCTCAAAATATGTGTTTTAAAGTAATTTATCTTTTTCTTTTGTGTTATGGTTGATTAGGAGAGCTTAATTGATGCGAGTGAAGATAGCCAGTTGGAAGCTGCAATCAGGGCATCATTGCAGGAAACACATTTTGACTCTGAACAAATAAAGCAGGAAAGCAGATCAGATGAAGAGTCTGAATCGGAGCTTTTCTCTGGAAGTGAGGAGTTTATTTCTGTTTGTGGTTCTGATGATGATGAGCCAGAAAGTTCTGCCAAATCTAGAAAATCTCCACATAAGGATTTGGGTTGTAGAAAAGAGGAAGGCAGAAAACCTCAACCTGAACCAACATCAAGAACTGAACCTGAGATGATAATAAACCACAGAGGACTATCTTCTGTAGATTCAGGAGTGCTAGAAGAAACTGGAACTAAGCTAGATGACTTACAGAAAGAGCCGAGTGTCAATGGTAAGTATGGTTCCTATCATTTAGAGCGTTACAAAAGACTCATCAAGAAATCATTACCAAAGAGTCTTTCTTTCTTTCTGCTGCATTTAATTGAATGAACCGAAGTAGTAAAAAAGTATAAATCTGGCTAAACAGTTCATAATCTACATGAGGGATTAAAATTTTGTTCTTTTGTGAAAGTTGGTAAACGATAACTTCCAGCATCTTCTGAAATGCAACTAGCTGGATTTGCTGGGAATTGGCAATACGTATTGTTCAATCAAAACATTATATATAATCTGTCTTAATTAGTATAACAATTTGACAAAAGTGTTGTGCATGCTAAAATGTATAATTTTATGTGACTATTGAATCAATTCAGCTGAAGGATTTCTTTATAGGGGATAAGTTTTTTAAAAATTTCCATAACTTCACATAATTGTTTCTTTGTCAGGAGAGTATTGTAATACAAAATATTTTTTTCAACCATAATACATTTAGCAACCATAGTAAATTATTGGAAGGATATTTTATATATTATGAAGCTAATGAAGATGTGCTTTTCTCCCAAGCTTTGGAAAGAGTGATAATTGAGTCTGTCTTAGATGGCATATTTGTTCATGTATTACTTTAGGCAGCTCATTAATTCTTTTCTGATTTTTTTTTTTTAGTTTCTAAATTGTAACATCCCTTCCTCCCTGGTTGTTAGGAGTCAGGTGTCTTCTAAATTTTACTAAATAAATAAAAGTTTTTCAATTGGTAGTAATCTAGGGAGTACAGAGAGAAGTCTGCACTTGGGAGCCCTATGTTTGTGCTACATTTGCCTTTCTGCCTAAAAATAATGAGATATATGTTTACAGCAAATAAAGCTTATAACAGAAAAAAATACCACTATTAGCTTATTCGCACAACTATTGTGAAAGAGTCACATTTTATCTAATGAGAAAGAGTTTAGGTTTCCTTTTAAAGAATGGAGGCGGTATTATTTAAACTATGGAAACAACTCTGAAGAAGACAGTCAAATGGAGGAAGAAGCCCAGTGTATGGAAATAACAATCATAATCAAGTGATATAAAAGTGATATAAAACTCACTTTTCACATTCTTGAAGATAAAACGAACTCTGAACATTGAAGGGAAGAATAAGAGACACTTCATATTGGGAGATAGGATGGTAGTTTCTTAAAGGAATAAAGAATGTGGTTGTGTCTCATTAAAAAACAAAAAGAAGAATCAGGATAATTGAGCATCAAAAGAAATATATGCTGGTTGTAGCCATTGAAGTGTCCAGTCTGTGAATTAAAATAAAGGATATGACAGCAAATCCCAAGGATTATAAGGTCCTCTGACAGTGATCTCTTCCTGCTAATATATGTGATGACAAATCATATAAGAATTGCTACAACATGTAAACTTCACTAAAAATATTGTGCACATCACAAGAACAAGTAACATACATTTGGTTAAATTATGGTGAACTTGATAATAGAGCCGTGGTGGATGCAGTGGTTAGAATGCAGTATGGCAGACTAATTCTGTTGACTGCCAATTGCCAGCAATTTGTCAGTTCAAATCCCACCAGGCTCAAAGTGGACTCAGCCTTCTATCCTTCCGAGCTCGGTAAAATGAGGACCCAGATTGATGGAGGTAATATGCTTAGAGAGGGCTGTAAAGGGTATTACTATTGTTACAGTAGGGCTTAAATTGAATTTTATGGAGAGTAGAAATGAAAACCCTGTGGTGCCTTTTAACCAATTGATACAAATTAGAACAATGGCTCATAAAGATTAAGGCCTTCATTGTCTATATACTCTCAGTATGAAAAAGAACAATAAGTTGTTGAGTTTTTAGTGAGCTCTGTTTTAAACAATATATTTAAACAACTGCTTTAATAGGTATACTAAACTGGAATACAATAATTGAAGGGTAAAAAAATCCATTTCCACTTAAAACAGGAAGCAGAAAAGCAAATAAAAATTATACATACTCTTGTTGGTCTTTGCAAGTGCCTGTGCCCTCAAGGGGAAAACATGAACGACGCCTTTCAAAACCAAAACAAGCATGACTTCGTAGCGAAGGGAGAGAAATTGCATTTGTTTAGTGACAAATGGAATTTCATGTGTGCCCGAGTGCCTGCCACTTGTGCAAATGGAGCTGCATGCGCAAGCGTGTGCGCCTGTCACTTGCGCAGCCTGGTTCTAAAGGGGCTGCAGCCTAGTACCAGGCCATGACCCAGGAGTTGGGAACCCCTGTTTTAATAAGCCAAAAAGTATTTTCCAGTTGATTATTTAGATTTTTTTTTCATTATACAATAATCTTTCCAGGTTTGAGGACTGATCACTAATCATTGCTCTAAATCTGACATTTTGGAAATAATTTTTTAGTTGTAAACCTTTAGTTTTAACCCTACTGAATCTTACATGGTGGTTGTTTCATTATCAAAGTAATAAATCCAAAAACTAAACGCAGTTGTATTTGGCATTTAACTTTTTTTACCAGGACCAAAAGCACAACTAATGCTAAGATATCCAGATGGGAAGAGGGAACAGATTTCATTACCTGAACAAGCTAAGCTTCTGGTATGTAGACATAATTAAAACTTCAAGATAGATGTAATTCTTGTTTTAGTACTTACCATTTCTCACTTTTGTGTATATGTATTAAATATTTATGCTTCAATTTATTAAGCTCTAATTTTGTTGACTCTAACAATATATGGGAACTATGATTGTATTTCAAGATTTCCTATATTTGGATGTTACCTTGTATTCTTGTTTTATCTTAATATAAAGTGAAAATAAAATTCAAATTTTAAAAAATGCAAAAAAAAATAAGACTATAAACAGTGCCCTGTAACAGATTAACAGAGTTGGAAGGGACCTTGCAGGTCCAACCCCCTGCCCAAACAGGAGACCCTACATCTGCCTCTACCTAGGATCAAACTCACAACCTCCTGATTGTGAGGCAAGAGCTCCACCTCTAAGCCATCATGTCTTGGTAAAATTCTGGTCCATCCAATCTAGCAGTCTGTTCTCACAGTGGAAAATCAACTTGCCCAATGAAGTGCAGCAATTGGAGGCAGTTACACTCTCCTTAAGGCTAGTAGCCATTGATCCTCAAGACTTTCATGAATTGATCCAACCCTTTATGAAGTCAACCAAGCTGATAGCCAGTATCACATTGTGCAAAAATATAATTACCTTCATGCATGGTCTATTTTGTATTTCTATTCAGCAGCTAAATACAAAGGTGATTTTTACTTTTTTTAAAACAACAATGAAAACAGTATACTAAGCTACCCATTTTGGGTTGTAAGTGTCCCACAGAATCCCCATGTTAACCCAAAACTTCATCCAAGTCCTTTCACTTGCATTTCTTCTGCCACCTGTCTCCCCTAGCCACCACCATTAACCCACCTCAAAATTAGAGTGTAAAACTGCAGATCTTCCTGGAGAAAGATTGCTCAATCCCATTCCTGGATAAGAGGTATTATAGGAATCTATGAAGGAAAGATGAGAAATATAAAGTAAAGGTTCCCCTTGTACATATGTGCTAGTCGTTCCCGACTCTAGGAGAGCCAGCACTGTCTGATGACGATTCTGTGGTCATGTGGCTGGCATGACTAAACACCAAAGGCGCACGGAGCGTTATTACCTTCACACTGAAGTGGTCCCTATTTTTCTACTTGCATTTTTACATGCTTTCGAACTGCTACTTGGGCAGGAGCTGGGGCAAGTAACGGGAGCTCACCCTGTTACGCAGCGATAGGGATTCAAACTGCTGAACTGCTGACCTTTCTGATTGACAAGCTCAGCATCTTAGCTACTGAGCTATCGTGTCCCCATATGGAATATATGTGTTCATAAAAACATGCTTGTCTTGTATGAACCTCTGTGGGCAGTTGATGAAACTTGTTTATATTTGTTGCTTTTGTAATCAGCCAACGGATAGAAAAAAAAATATGTAATTTAGTTTGTATCTCTCAGACTGCACTTTCTGCAGTGCCTTTTGCATGATGTACATAGATCCCAAACTATTGCCTATCTGTAGTATTGGTCGTGAACAAAAAGGGGAAGAATAAATTCTGTCTATTTGCTAAAAATATTTACAGAATAGAACTGCAGGGATTCAATTACTGATGTGCTGATTCACCAAAGTCTTTTGAAAATCACCTAAATTTTTTATTTGCTATTTCAAACAAAGAATCAACAACAATTATTATTAACAAACAACATTATATAGTTTTTCTATTACTTAATTGAAGGCCCTGCAAGTCTTTCCCAATTTCTTTAACTTCATATGCCTGTAGTATACAAATAGTTTGTGCTGATATATCCCCCAGTAACAAATACTGTATTGTTTTTTTTTTTTGTTTTTTTTTTTTGTTTTTTTTTTTTGGATTTGATTTATATGCCGCCCTTCTCCGGAGACTCAGGGCGGCTTACAATGCATTAAGCAATAGCCTTCATACTTTTGTATATATATTTATACAAAGTCAGCTTATTGCCCCCACAAACTGGGTCCTCAATTTTAATACCCCATTATGTGTTGTGTTAAATAGTTCTCTCCTCTATCTCTGCAGGCTCTTATCAGACATGTACAGTCAAAAGGATACCCCAATGAACGTTTTGAACTCCTCACCAACTTTCCCCGGAGGAAACTTTCCCATTTGGACTATAACATCACATTGCAGGAAGCTGGTCTTTGTCCACAAGAAACTGTATTTGTTCAGGAAAGGAATTAATTTTCCCCTTTGTCGTCTCCACCTACAGTACTAACTCAGTACATATACAGAATTGAAAGCAGGCAGCCATTTCTCTCCAATTCTTTATGCTATTCTTAACAAGTGAACGAAGTGAAATTGGCAGAAAAAGTTCATTGATGCTGGAAGAAGGCTTATGTGTTCAGTAGTTTGTCGCTATTTCAAAATAAAGTTGCCTATACATCCAGCATGCTGCAGAAAAGAACACCGAGAGCAAGAATAATTTTCTTCCCCTAAGAAAAGAAACCTTTTCTTTAATACATTCAATTTTCAAAGGTCATATAACCAGGTATTAAGGAATTCTTCAGACAACCATGTCAATATGTGTCCTCTATTAACATGGAAGAGTTTTTGTGTTTCCAATTGACATGTGCATTGTTTGGTTTTCAGCATGTGTTCTTTTTCCTTGGGTTCCACATGTTTTGAAATCAGAATGCTTCCTACCATATACTGCTGCTGGTTGCATGTAATAAATTGTCACACATTTACGGTGCACAGGCTTTAATGACTATGTGAAGAGATTCTGTGTTTTGGCTACAAGTCAAGAAAAAAACAAATGATGTTCTAGATTCATTGCCCAGTTTCATAAATCAGTGACCTTGCAAAAGGGGCTGTAGAATGTGGAACATGAAAGTGTCTATTTTAAATTGATTCGTATGTATTGCTTTTGTTAGGGTGGTAATAAAGAAAAATAATAGATGTACTTAGTAGTATAAAGTTGCTTTGTGTAACCCAGAACTGCAGGCTTCTTCCTTTTCACAATTAAAATTATAGAAAGGGAATTGATTTATCTCTTTTTTTCTTCAAAATCTTAGCAGAAGTGAAACATTCATAGAGGTCGAATGTAAAACTTATAAAACCTCTTCTTAATGTTGTTTTCGTTCACTATTCTGCCATTTGGATGTTTATCCCATTGACATTTAGTGAACCTGTGCAGATTCTGGGCCCCAAACAAGCATCTTTTTTTCAGAAATTTTGAAATATTTTTGAGTAACAATTGAATTTAATTAAGTTAATAAAATTTAATTAAAGTACAAACCAGTAAACATGGCTTCCCAACAATAAATATGATTTGAAAAAAATAAGAAATAGCTGCTTGCCATCATTTTTTTTAAGTGGCCAAAAAATTATAGATGTGCTCCAGATTTTATACAATGGCAACTGAGTGTTGGATCATTTGGATCTGATAATACTTGGCGTTAAACTGTAGTAGGACAGGTTGTATTGACATTACATTTGATTAATCCATGTATGTGAACTTAAGGATTAAAGTTACTTATGCTGCATTGTAGAATGAAAACATTTCCCTACTTATTTTTTTTTCCTGTACAGATACTAGTAACAGATAAAAGACAAATGTAGCATGGATTAATAAGTGTTTTATACATAGGCCACAATTGTTTTTATGTTGAAACCCATGTAGCTATTACATTCCTAAATTAATGGAGACCCAGCAATATGCTCAATAACGGATCTAGCTTTAAATATGAAATGTTTTTGAAAATTGATGCCTAAAAACATTTGAGGTATAGATAAAAAGAACAGTAAAGGTTGATGCTGTAGGTAGTAGTCTGTTAAAATTTATCTAAACATTTGTATCAAATACTATCTGCTCTACCTTTTTTTAAAGATTATCTTTCATCCTTCATATTTTCTTCAATTTTGTTGTGACCTTTCCTGACTTACCTTTCAGAAATCTTTTAAAGTTCTTGGTCTGCTCCAAAAAGCTGCTCCTATCTGTCTATGAGCTATGTGATGTTTCATCCAAACTTATAACTTGTTTACTCATACAATTTTATCACATACAGAAACCTGGAAATGTTTGTAGAAGTTCCATATGCTTGGATAGGCCCGGGTGTCAGTAGTTATCCTGCAAACGTTCAGAACAAGGTCTGCATTTTCTGCCATATTTAAAGAAAATCTTGAAAAGTCTACAGTACAATCCACAACTTTAATCAGATTGCTAAACTCATTAGCAATTTATAAACTATTGGAAGAATGGCAGTGGTAATATTCATAAATCATTAAACTGTTATTTTTTAAATCTCTCAACTCAAATATAATTGTTTTCTATGTTCAATAGTTTATACCAATTTAGGCCAGCCCACCTCCCACCCCAAATCCATGTAGGTATTACTTAGCAAATTCTATCAGGGCCTCATATTCAAACTTTTATTCCCTACTGCTGAGCATAAGGATGTAACAGTATTTATGCCAGTTGAGCTTTTCTGGAAAAGGATTTCTATAGTTACTATAAAAAGAGGCACCTTGTGATTTACCATATCCTGCACCTAATCCTAAACATATAGCAATAGCTTATATGTTACTTAGACTTATACGCCGCTTCACTGTGCTTTTACAGCCCTCTCTAAGCGGTTTACAGAGTCAGCATATTGCCCCCAACAATCTGGGTCCTCATTTTACCGACCTCAGAAGGATGAAAGGCTGAGTCAACCTTGAGCCAGGTGAGATTCGATCTCCCAAACTGCTGGCAGCCAGTGATCAGCAGAAATAGCCTGCAGTACTGCACTCTAACCAATGCGCCACCGCAGCTCTTTTGAATCACTTTGTTTTACTCTTATTTTATTATAGCAGTATAAGAAGATCAGGACTTTTCTTAGAATTCTTGCACTTAATGCTGGCATTGCCTTAATGGAAAGTACTTTTGTTCATATTTGGAGCAGTTCTCAAAATTCCCTGAAATTGTACCAGCAAATTTTGTTAGCACATTGCTGATCATTATAGAATTCAGATTTCATACCCGTTGTTGTCCATGAGGCAAACAGAATATTTGCATAAGCTTAATACCAGGATTAATACTAGATGTATCCTAGAAATAGCAGCCTGCCCACTTGGGTGATTTGCTGTTTTTACATTGCCTTGCCAACTGCAAGCTTTAGCCAGCCCCCACTTCCCCTGAGTATGGACCCTGATTTCTGTCCAATGCAGACCCCTATAGACCCTCCTATAATACAACCCACAAGATTTCTGCCCTAGAAACTGCTGAGTATGCTAGAGATTAGGTAAGCAGCAAACCTGTTTCTACATGTCTAATACTTCCCTTAACAAAATCTGTAAAAAGTGGAAATGGCATTTGGAGTGGAGTTGATTCAAGCACAGAAACCAGGATAACTGCAAAAATTTTCATTTATTCAACATTTAGTTTATTTTTTTAATAACTTTATCTTACTTATCTTCCACTTATTGGGTTTTATTCTTATCCTTAAAATAGTCTGGAAGTTAAATCATGGCAACTGGGCTTCTTTTTGGTTTGAAACCTTTCGCTGCTTATCTAAGTAGCTTTTTCAGTCTGAAGAAAAATAGTTTAGCAGAATATCCTTAAAACAGTTTAGCAGAGCAGCCGAAGGCCTTATGAATGGTGGTTCTAAGATACTCTGAGAAAGTGAGAACTGTAGAAAGTGTCTTCCAAGCGGGAAAGCAGCACATAAATCTTAGGAACAAAATTATTATAATTGGATAATTTAAAAGTTATTGTTATTAGCATTTTTACAGGTTTTTGTTTTAAAGATTACTGTTCAAGGAATATGGATACGGATTATGTAAAAGATATGAATCCATGCCTGATTCTAGACTGTCGTCTTGTCTCGAACTAAACATCATTCCATTTAGGTAAAATAATTTTTATATTGTTATTTCAAAAAGACAATTCTAGTGTTTCAATCCTATTTCAGTTTGCTATTGAAGCAGATTAGTGGTCACAGAGAACAGTTGGAATTTAGAGTGTATCTAAACAATCTAAACAAAATGATGTTTGATATAATTGACAAGCCTGCCATCTGCAAAATCATTTGAGATAAGCTCTTCATTTTCATTGTTTCAAATATGTGGCATTGCTGCAGGTGTAATATTAGAAGATGAATTCAAAAGGCATTTCAGAATCTTTTAATGAAAGTTTATCTGTTTGGAGAAATTGAGATATTAATAATATCAATATTTAACTTTGGATGATGTGATTTGGATTCTGAGAAAATTATGCTTCCTTCAAAACATTAACTTTTTAAAGTTGGATTGCTAGCTTTATATTGTTATAGCTTGAGCTATGTAAAACTGTTGTCTACCCTTTTACCAGTAATAGGAGCCATTTCTTTTAATTCTGATATAATTTTAAAATGAGTGGGGGAAGAGATTTCACTTGCTGTGATGAGAATGATCAAACTCAAGGCAACCTCTGATCTATATGTACAACTGCTGCATTTTTATAAATATGTGTAAATGTCCTTCCTAATGTAATATTTTGATCCTGAAAATAAATCAGACATTTTCACTAGTTTTTAGCCTGATTGGTGTGTGTGGAATGGGGGAGGAAGGAAGGAAGGCTTTGGAGTGTAAAATCAATAAAATAAAGATAACACAAAATCAAATCTCTTTTACACATTAGATTAAGAAATAGTTGTGATTTCAGCATAGTCATCTTAAGATATTTCTTAATCAAATGCTAGTGAGTGTATAATTAGTAAGTGCACAATGCCAAATAAATATTGTATTCACTTGGTTACTTTTAGATATAAAAACTTAAAATCTGTGTAGCATAATCATTTCCCTTTAATTCATAATTTTCCAGAATTAGAAAAAAAGCTATTTTGAAAGCAGATAGTTCAGCCTCTAATTCATGATAGGATTATATTTACAGTAGCATCTGCCCTATTAACAAAATTTAGTAAAACCATTTTTAAGGGAAATGTAGGGCAAAGGAGAATTTTCCATGAAAAAATTACTACCCAGCCACCCAAAGTATATTTTTTTACAAAACAGTTATTTTCGTTATTATGTTGAATGTTGCTGTAATAATGGCTCTTCTCTTGTCACAAACCTCACTAAAATTCAAGCCGTGAAACACTTAACATATCTTAGACTTCTATTAATCCTCTGGCACAGGTTTATTACTACAAAAGTAAAAATTGGGCTCAGATTAATGGGTAATTTCTCTTCATTGTGCCATACTTATGAAAATGGTATATAATAAATAGGCCAATCCAAAATTGAAACTGTTATGTATCACTCATTCATCATTTTGGTTTGAAAGTTAAAGGTTTTCAGATTTTCCTGTCATAAGCTTAAAATTTGCTAGTGAGATTTAAAGAGTTATGATAAACACTAAAACTGTGACAAAACACTGACTCAAAGGCTAATTATAATTGCCTTCTTGTGCAATATTTACATGACTTATTATGTCAGCAGACTTGTGTGAAGAGCACAACTAGTTACCACCCACTCCTTTTCCAGAAACAATTCATTTATATAATTTTTTGGTTATATAAATCTGTTGCTCATATTTTAAGGAGCTTCCAAATTCCCAGCCACTGGGAATTATTGTCGCTGAAGTCAACATATTTGAGAGTTACATTGTGGAAGTCTTGGTTAATTTGTCCATGATCTTTCAGATGAAAGAATTTTCAAGCTCTGAATCAAAAGAATTATTTATAAACTCTGAAAGAAGATATAATACTATAGGAAAAATGCTACTCAAAATTTTTGAAAAGTGGATTTCTTTCGCTTCTAGGTGGAGCAGGAAAGAATAGTTTTGTGAATTCTGTTGAATATTAGTGAAGGTATAGGTTAGGAAAAACAGTGGTTTGGAAGGCTAGTAGTTATTACCTACTAGCTGCTGAGACCAAATGCCAACTTCCCTGAATTGGATAGGTTCCAATGAATAAATTGGCTCAGAAGTTTGAGAACTAAAGTATGGCCATCTGAAGAGTCCCCTGGTTACAGGATTACAATTTATAATGTAATGAAACGTGAGCCACCATGGCAGAACTAGCCTAATGTTTTTCGGGGCATTAAACTCATTATCACTCATATCCACTAATGTTTGTTGAAATGCTTGACATTTTATTAACACCTTTGTTTTCTGGAGACAATAATTCTTCTACAAATAAAATTGAGCCAAAAACATTACAGTAGGATATATTTCATAAGTAAAATATTAAAAAAACAAAATATAGATTAATCAAATTACATTTGATCCACAAAATGCCAGAAAAACTTGAATTTGGAAGGCACACTTGAACCACGGTTGAACTCACACAATGTTTAGTTCATTTACTTTCAGAAGAAGATATGGAAAAATTCATTCTTTGGTCTTCTCTCAAAATAAATTTGGGGTTTCTCTGCTTGACACACTTTATATCCACAGTACTTCTGTGTGGAGTTCTCCAAGCTAATCTGGATATTTTAAACTTTTCAGTGGTGCCAAGTCCTAGGTAGCTGGCAAAATAAAGGTAGCAGGAATTACACAGTTTTCTTGAAGCTATGATAATCCTGGCTAACAATAGAATATTGAAAACTTTTAATAAAATCCCAGCCTCAATTATAGTGAGTCTCTTTGAAACACTTTGTTGTGGCCTGCCAGCCACCAGCAGAGCTAGTGGCAGACTCGGACAATGAGGAGGTTGTGGAGGAACATGGGCCAGTTCTGGAGTCTGGGGAAGACTGATGGATGCTCTGCATCAGATGCAGAGATAGAGCCGGGGCTGTCTGACATTTCCCAGCCAACGGAGTGGCAGCTGCCTTTGGAGACTGATATGAGTGAGGAGGAAGTACGCTGGGGCTTGTCCTAGGTGTACGTATGAGCAGAGCAATTAAAGAGGTGAGCAATGGAGGACAAAGAGTCGACTCGGGAAGCAAAACGCACGTGGATGCTGAATGGCCCCTCCCTGGCTGGGGAATAAATAGAAGGAAAGGGGAGTGGTTGTCGTAGGAGACAACAGTTCGTATTTCTGAAGATTTTGTTCATTGTGTTTCATGCCACAAAGACTTAATTTGAAGCCTTTCAGCTGGGAGCTCATAGCCTTGCAATTATCGCAAGGAACTGATAAGGTCTGTACTGCAGTTAACTCCTTGAAGCAGTGGTGAAATTCAATTTTTTTTACTACCAGTTCTGTGGGTATGGCTTGTTGTGGCTTGGTGGGCATGGCTTGGTGGGCATGGCAAGGGAAGGATACTGCAAAATCTCCATTCCCACCCCACTCCAGGGGAAGGATACTGCAAAATCTCCATTCCCACCCCACTCCAGGAGAAAGATACTGCAAAATCTCCATTCCTACCCCACTCTGGGGCCAGCCAAAGGTGGTATTTGCCGGTTCTCCAAACTATTCAAAATTTCTACCAGTTCTCCAGAACCTGTCAGAACCTGCTGAATTTCACCCATGCCTTGAAGGACTATTGCCTGGACTTTTCGGTGGATGAATGTAATTAATTCATAAGAGGCAAATAAAGAGGGGGTTTTCAAAAAGGAATCTTGTTTCTTGTTTCTGCTAAGGCTGGGTCAGAACACACTTTCTTCCCATATTTCTCACATGTAGACTGTTTTGCCTCTTTTCAGAAAAAATCCAAATGTTTCATCTTCCATTCTCCCAATATCTCTTGAACCACACGCTCAGCTGGGAAGAGAGCTAAAAGGGTCAAATTGT
The DNA here is from genome assembly GCA_030761175.1 of Masticophis lateralis. Lineage (NCBI taxonomy): Eukaryota > Metazoa > Chordata > Lepidosauria > Squamata > Colubridae > Masticophis > Masticophis lateralis. The sequence goes on along the minus strand of JAUDYJ010000005.1, from coordinate 39,173,230 downwards.
TCTAAACCTTCTCCAGGTTGACTATTCTTCTCTATACTGATTTGTGATCAGTATTAATCATGTGTTATCAATGAGAGAAATTCAATTCTCTTGAGTACCTGGCAAGAGTTTTTCCAGCCCCTAATTCTGAGATTCTAAGCTCTGAACCCAGCACATTTTGCACTGAAAGCCTTGAACACTCCATATGAGTGAATTAGGAAAAACTTGTGCAGCAAAAGTTTTAGGGATACTGAATAACCATGAACCTAGATGGAACTAATTATACTTGTGTTTGAAGCTGCACTTACGCTTTTTGCTCAGCTCCATTTTCTTTTCTCCAGATTTCCTAGTGACTTGCAATGATGATTAAATTTTTCATATGTATAACGGCAGCTGTCTAATTTTATTCTCTAGCAAGTCAGCTAGAGCTCTTTAATGAGTCTTTGACTGAGGACTCTTAGAAGAACAATAACCATGGATGGGGCAGAGTAGACTAAAATTTGTTTAGTGTTTGTGTACAAAAATGGAAGCTCTAAATTTATTAAACAAAAACATGAGTTATATCAGATGAGCATATCATTAAAAATAAATATATAATTGGTTTTACTGCATGTAAGAAAATCCTTAAACATATTCTTAATACAAATCTTGCTTGGAAGTCTATTTTAATAATAGATTGCATAAGCCTTTAACAATGTAATTAACCAAGATGAAGAGCAGGGTATAAATTGAAACAACAAATGTATACATATTTATATAGTTCAAATGAATATACAATATATATAACATATATAAATTTTAGCCCACATTAAAGCAAATATGAAAACCTCAGTTGTGTTTTAATTATGTAAGTACTTGAATAATTTTGGCTCTTAATTTAAATTGGAAATAATGGAAATCTATTATGACAATCTGTAACCTAATTATACAATCTGTATAGTTAGGTCTATCATACATGAGTGGCAAAAATATAGATGGCCATGAAATGGCAATAAAGAAAACAATTTTCTATTTATTTTTACTACCATTTAGTGGTCCTCCTCCAATGAGCCAGTTTGATGCAGTAGTTAAGGAATCAAGTTAGAACCTGGAGAAATTGGACTTCTACATCCATCTTGGGCACAAGGCCAGCTGGGTGACTTTGGGCCATTCTCAGTCCGAAGAAGCAGGGAATGGCTGCAAGCATTTGCCAGGAGTCTTTTTTTAAAAAAAGATGGTTACCTCGCTTTTTACAGCCCAAATATAGTAGACCAAATATAAAATGTCCTCTTCACTCAGTTGAAGTTGTTTGACTCAATTCCCTTCTTTTCCAATCTTAATTAATGTCATTATTCCTGCAAACAAAACAGACTTTTTCACACAAGGCTCTTGACAGCAATCAAGACTCGCAGCCAAGCAATTCCAAATTGCTCCGTTACCCCCAGGAGATACCCAATTACCTTGTTGATGGAATTATCCCCAGTTTAAGAACTGATGCAGTGCAGTGGTTAAATAATATATTTCCTTTGTGGCTACAATTAAATAGCGCACACTGAACAGCACAATATATTTTATATTGCATGCTTTATTAAACCCTATATTATTTATTAGGACATTATTCTTCTCAAAACAAATTATATTCCAGTTGGCCATGTATTTATATATCTTATCCTTAACATGAAGAGGAATTGAATATCTCTAAGCAAAGATTCTAATGGCTTATATATTGCCATTTTATTTTCAAGGAAACAGCTGATCTGAGTCAACCTTGGGTAAACTGATGAAATGAAGCATTAGGGCAATTGCAACATTTTCCAATTTTATTAACATAAAGCTTCCTCTTCCTGGTGTTGAAATACATACACTGTATGTGAGAATGGGTGGGTTGAAACTTTTGCAAGAATATCAGCTATATTAAGATCTTTGGTATGAGTGTAAATATATGCATAGACCCAGGTGCATAACTTTGGGGATAAAAAGCATCCCCACAACTGAAACAAAGGATACCTTTAAAGGAAGGACTATCCTCTGTAAGGTGAAAAACAATCATCTTTCATTAGCTAAATTCTTATTTTTCAAATTCATATTGGGAGGTAGCTTATAATTAGTATTATATAAATCCAGAAAATTGCTTAAAATAAAGCATGGTTTAGTTAAGTTCGTTGTAAAAGGACAGTTTCTGAATCAGACCATTGATTGGTCTGAAGAGTGAAGTCAAGTGTAGGAGAGTTTTCAAGTCTGCTCTACTATTTCTTATGATAAATTATTGACAAAAAGAAAAAAATCAGTGTGAATATATTATCAGATAGTACCAGATTCTTTATAACTTAATTGCAATAGAATGAAAATCAGCAATTATATTTTTAAGTATCTGGTGTGTTGCAAGAGTGTTGTATGTGAGTTCACTATGCATATGCCAGTTCCTCACACAAGCTTTTAAAGTTTATTACTCATTTCCGACCAAGGAATTTTTTCTCCTAAAATTACATCAATTTTCCATAATGGGGAGATGTAGCATGTGATTGATGTGTAAAAATTGGGAAGTTCAAACCTAACCATCTAGGGATGAAGAAAAACAGGGGCACCGATGCTTTCCTATACTCTGAAGGCTATAAATAGTCATCAATTTTTGATGCCTTGTCTAGAAAAACTTCTCTCTATCACCCTATTGATGGGAAGAAGCTCTAAGTGGCCCTACAGCTCCTTTCATCTGCATTCAGTTTATCAAAAGTAAGTAGAAAACTTCTGAAGAAGGATTTTTCAAAATTCTGATTAATTTGTTTGAGGGGAGAGGAAATCAAAAAAACTTCTACACAGAAAAGCTAAACTGTGGTTTGCTTTGTCATTTCCCTCCCTAAGGAGGTTCAAGACTTTTCTAGGCAAATTCAAAATACTGCAATTTTGTGCTACATTGCTATGCAGGAACCAGACTTTATTCCCAAGCACTGTACTTTGGCAGGGGGATACGTTACTATTGGGAGTATTGGAATATTATTTTTATCCCTTTAAATAATATTTAAAGTAGCATAAAAGAGTGGTAACAAGCTAAGGGGTTGTAGTAAGCAATGCCATTCTATAAAGAAAGAATTTGCTGGTCCATTTCAAGGTAACTGAGCAAAATTGAAGAAGCTGTTTACAGAAAAGGCCAATGGTTTATGTATTGTGGTTAGCTATAGATGCTGCTCCTATGGATGTTGTGACCAACCCCCAATATTTTGTGATGGACAACACCTGTCCCAGCAAGGTTTTAAGTGTGAGAACCACATGAGGTGTCCATCATGAGAGAATGTGAACAGGAGGAGGGAAATACGTTTGTGCATTTTAAAAAGGCAACTGGACTTCGTTTTTCCTTGAAGAATTTCCCTTCTCATACAAGAAGCTTCTTCAGTTATGGTGGAGGATGGAAGAATTTATATTCCTTGCAGTCATTTGGCTGTTAGCACTCATTCTAAGAATTGTTGAGGCCACTTGGAGGTTTAGCTATGCCTTCAGGTTAAAATAGTGCAAATAGGTGTGGAACCTTCTTGGAACTGCTGAAAGGACTGTGTTATAAGCAGGAGATGAGGTGATAGAGATACGTCCCCACTTGTTTACAACACAGTCCTTTCAGTTGATATTTTCAATGTACAAATGATCTGCTGCTGACAGTGCTAAGCAAGCTTCAAAGGAACTTAGACAAGGTGCTCTGTATAGAGGCAAAAAGTTGCTTCCTTCTGGTATAAACCACTGCAAGCAGAACTTGTTAGGAAGCTTGAGTACTGCCAGCAAGCAGCCCCGTAACAGTTTGATAGGTACAGTTTAGATTAGAAACATATCATAGACTGGTAGGCTCTTGAATTATCACCGTCTTTACCCTCAGCATGCTTACTACTCCAGGATTTCTTTTCCCTCTGTTTCATTTTTCCCCAGGACTCTTTTCTGCAATGTGTGTGGGGACTTGTACTCGGATCCTGGGCCCATGCCTTCTTATCTTGGGCTTTCTTTCCATTACTGCTAATATTCTCCTACTCTTTCCCAATTGGGAATGGTGTTACTTAAGCCTGGGCCAAATATCCAAGAGGGCAATGCTAATGCCAGGGGTATGGGGAGGAGGCCTGCTGGTAAGTAGACTATTTTTTAATATATTCTGGCCAGGAATCTGTGAGAAATAATGGATGCATATATATATATTATTGTTTTCTTAATAACCTTTTTGTTGGATGGTATATTTGGATAGAACAGGAAACCAGAATTTTCACATTTGCTGATATAAACTGAATTCAACTTTATGTTAAGGCATGGTTTGTTTGTTTGTTTTTGTTTGTTTGTTTGTCTGTCTGTCTGTCTGTCTTCTGGTACCTTTGAGTCAGTATTGGTTCTGGTGATTGCCTGGATAGGTCCCTGCAGTTTTCTTGGTAATGGTTTGCCCATGACTTCTTCCTAGGTTTGAGTTAGCCTCCCAAGATGACAAGATGAGCTAACAGAATAATGGTGGGTTGTCCCTGGTTCGGACCGGTTCTATAGAACAGGTAGTAAAATCAGAGGGAGGCTCTGCCCACCACCCCTGATGTCATCAAAATGCTTCTGCACATGCGCAGAAGCTTCTGTGCATGTGCAGAAGCTTCTGTGCATGTGCAGAAGAGTGCGCAGGCGCGTGGCCCCATTGCAAACCTGTAGTAAAGGTAAGTAGAACCCACCCCTGTAACAGAACCTTGCAAGCCTGAAAGTACAATTCTCCATTGTCTCTTTTTACTGCCTGATTACTTAGAGCAGATCCTTTCTAAATTTCTTTCTCTGCCTGTTGTTCAGTTGTGGGTTCCTTCCCCTTTTCTCTAATCAGGGGTGGATTCTAAATTTTTTTACTACCGGTTCTGTGGGCGTGCTTATTTTGTGGGCGTGGCTTGGAGGTCATGTGACTGGGTGGGCATGGCTAGCTGGTCATGTGACTGGGTGGCCATGGCTATATGTATAGGGACTACTCAGAGGGCTGAAAAAAGTCATTTCTGACAGGTCCTCGCACTTTTGACTGGTCCTCACACTTATGACCAACCTCACATTTATGCCCGTGCAGCATTCTTAACAACCATATCATTCATTTCACAACTGCTTCTCTTCACCATGGTGACAAGATAGGGCAAAAAACGTAAAATGTGAGGACAGTTGTAAGTTCGAGGACTGGTCAATAGTGCGAGGACCAGTCAAAAATAACTTTTTCAGCCCTCTGAGTAGTCCATATGCACAAAAGGATTCAATTATTTCTTCAAAGTGCTGATGATTGCACCCTGGCTGGAAGAACTCCAACAGGGGAGTATTTCCTCCAAACAGCAGTGTAAAAAGCTTAAATCAACCCTTCCCCTTTAAGAAATTCAAGCAAAAAATAGCCTCTGGAACCGGAAGTGACAGTAAGTCTAGGCATACTGCCGGAGAGGCAGTGTCTGTAATAAAGATTAGGCTAGGAAACAACACCAAATGTTGTAATTAATCCTTACAGGATTAACCCTGTAAAGTGGAAAAAAACAAAAGATTTCTTTTAACAACCGGTTCTCCGAACTGCTTAACTACTTAACTACTTAACAACTGGTTCTACCAAAGTAGAATCCCACCACTGGGTCTACCCATTTATTTTTGCAGGCATGGGTCTGCTCATTTGTTTTCTTTTAACACTGATCAGCTGTAGGGTGGCCCTTTGAAGCCCAATGGCAAGAGTTTAAACATTTTTTTTCCCTCTAACCATCAGCTGGGACACAGGAGGCAGCAATAGATTGGGGGTTGGGCCAAATAAAAGCTAAGAATAACCCCGGGGGGGGCAGGGGGGGCAGAACCGGATTGGTGATGTCATATTGTTACCGCTACCGGCTCGGAATCGGGCCGAACCGGGAGGAACCCACTGTCTCTGATCATTTCCTAGGCAGAAACTCTTCCTTTTCCATTTCCCAAGGCCTCACATTCCATAACAAAGAGAGAGAATGGGAGTGGCCCAAGGGCACCTAATTGTCTTTGGGCCTAAGGTAGGACTGTAATTCATAGTCTCCCAATTTTCAGCTCGGTGCCTTAATCACTACACCAAATTAGCTCTCATAGTTTGTTTAAATATAATTTAAACATTTTTAACCATGATTTTATTAATCAAATCATAATTGGCTGAGCTCAACATACTAAGGATCCGTAGTTTATAATGACATAACACATTAAATCCAAACCAAGTTAAACCATGGTTTAGTGCAATATAAAAACTCATTAAATATGAATCATTGATTGCTATGGTATCTGATAACTATCTATCCAGCAATTGCTTTGTAACCTGTAAAAAGAAAAGTTCACTAACCTATTGCAATCTATGCTATTATAGTCTACTTCCCATAGTCAGGAAACTTTTCTGCGTATTTAGTTGAACTTTTGCCTTTTCAAACTGTCACTTAACTTTCTACTCTTTGAGCCATAACAAAAAAAAGGGTGTATTCAATTTACTATATTGACTCACATTCATCCTTTCAATCCACAGATTGTGGAAATAGCTCATTTTTATTCACACATTTTGAGGATACCATATTAAGGACCCATAATTTCCTATGAGGGTTTGAGTGTCAATCTTAAATTGCCATTACTTCCACACAGCTTAGTGTTTTTAGTATATTAAAATTAGTTCTGCTCATCCCTGAAAGTAAGCCAGCTTCCCTCAAGGTGGGAACTTCTGGAAATATTGGGACTGTAACTCCAAAAATTCTCCAGGCTTTGGACCACACACCTATTTTATAAATTTTATATCAGAAATATTTTGCAATGGATTAAGCCAGCCTTATCTGAGCTGAAAAAAACTGGGCAACTGCACAATGTCAGCAAACAGTTTGAGTTTGCTGCCATCAGATAGCCATCTGGATTTTTGCAGCTCAAGGCTGGGAAGCTCTACATTAGATACTAGTGACTCATAATTGTGAATCCTCTTGTAGCCATGTTCTCTTCCTTTTTATTTTTGCAAAATGTGTAAAGTTTCTTCAATTTCTGTGAAAAATGTAAACATTTCTATCATAGCCTAGAAATGGACAAGGATTAAGGTTATTTTTAAAAGGCTTGTTCTAACCAAGCATGTTAAGAATGACCACTCTGTCATCATAGAGCTATGCACCTCTGTCTTAAGGGAAAATATGAAAATCTAAGAGGTGGAAAAGTTGTTAGACTAAGCCTGGGGAGACTCATATTCAGTCCTGCATGCTCATGCATTACTTTTAAGCTACTCATTACCTTCTATTTTATCCTACTCACAGAGTTCTTTCTACTGAGATTAAAGTAGAAGCAGGTCTACTGTGTTTGACTCCAGGAAAAGGAAAAGGAACAAATGAGTAATTAATATAAGAGGATCCCACATAGTAATAATAAGGGGGAAAACGCCAAATCCTGCCTAAACATTTGGATGTCTGTGTGACGAACCTTAATAATAATATCTCAAAATAATATCCTTTATAAACTCTGACTGTAGGGCACTAGAGAATACTGCTCATTTCAAACTATGTCCTTGTAGGTTTTTCCTGCTGCAATTCAGATCACAGGTATTGGATGGAGGTGGAAGTACTTCAGCAGCTCAGGAACTTGCTGCAAGGTAAGAAAGATGTAGATGATGACTCTTTCTGTGGATGAAAACTTTCCAGTTTTAATTAGTAGATCTTGGGGGAATTTCTCACTCTATGTCAGAAATAATTCAAGTTTCCCATAGTTGAAAAAAAGCAACAGAGTAGAGAGAACTTAAATAGTTACACCCTCAGAGAAAAGAAGCATCCTAAGATTAATAGTGTCTGTTTTGTTTTCATTAGCCTTGTTCTAGTTTCATGGATGTGGTAGAAAAGTAAAATATAGCGTATCTGTTCCATTTCATGATACTGTGAAGCTATATCCTGCAGTAAATATATAAGCCAGATTTTATGCATTTATATTTTGCATGTCCCCCAAGCCATCAAGGATGGTAAATATAGAAGGAGGTTACCTCATTTTAGCTTCATAACATATCTATGGGAGTGATTAGGCTGAGAGAGAACAATTGCCTGAACCTCATGGATTATCCATTAAAACTTGAGTGGAAGTTAGACTCTGGTATTTCTGTTTCAACTTTTCCTTCCCTACTGTTCTACATAAAGTCCTTAATTTTCAATTGGAAGTTGTTTGTGAAGTTTTGTTTCTTTTTTTTTTTTTTGTTTCTTAAAAATCAAGAGGTTAGATGGGAGACCATAACTTCTAGAAAATAAAAAGAATCCTGAACAAAACTCCACAAGGACACATTCTCTAATATTGGGTTGTTTGTTCCAATTACCTGCAATTGCTGTGGTTATATCACTAGTAAAGGAATGATGAGGATGATGTTATCTGTTCAGTCGAGTCTGACTCCACATCTTCTGACATTGCACTATTTCTTTGAGCTTTTCTTTGCTTTGGCTGGTGTCAATTTTGATCGTGTCCAGCCACAATGTTATTTGAGGGCCTGTTTTCCTATTACCGCTAACTTTTCCAAACGTAATTGCTTTCCTCAGTGAATTCCCCCACATGACATGAACAAAGTAAATGAGACACACTAGTAAAGGAAGGCAGACTCCCAATTTCTATCAGTGCTCTTTTTTTCAGCACTAGGGAATACATGATCTAGGAGCTTTGACTTAAATCCTAAATTAGGAGTGAACATTTCCATCATGACAAAGCTGAGAGGGCATGCCTATAACCCATATACCGTATTTTTTGGATATAAGATGCACTCCCCACCCCAAAGTGAAAATTTGGGTGCGTCTTATACACTGAATGTTGCCCCTCCGGCCCCCATCCTTTGCCTCCCAGCAATTTGCCTCCTTGCAGCAAACAGCCCATTTCAGTTTCAGCTTCAGTACAGCCTGATTAGCACAAGCAGCTGATTGTCGGTTGGATCAACCTCCCAACCATCAGCTGTTTCAGAAAAAATGGCACATGAAATGTAACAGATGTCATACTTATTTTTTTCTTGAAATGATACAGAGCCAGTCTCCATTTTACCGCTTCACAGTTCTGATGCTAATAGATATTGTCTTGTATATTTGAAGTTAATTTCTGTGCCTCTTTTGCCTACAGATGTTTCTTTCCATTCTGTTATCAGGACTGGCCCTCCTGGGATCAGCGGCTTGTTTTATTTTGTCTGGTTCAGGCTTGACGGAGGGGCCGCTCTGTCTCTATAATTCCACCCTCAATGATAACAAGGTGCAACAGTGGGGCTACCCGTTTCTTGAAATGGACTACTATGTCTTCAACAATGGGTAAGGTGACTGAAGTTCATGAGCCAGTTTATATTATTGCTTAGCACATATTTTTGAGATACAGTTTTGCTTAAATAATTATGCAAAGTACTCAAGTACTTAAATAGAAGATTTGCATGGGACAGCTAACTTCAATCTAGCACTGTCCTGAGGTTTTAGAATTTAGTATTCCTCAAAATTTTAGCCATATTAGTAGCATTCTTGAAGTGGTAGCCATGATACAGCTGGAGGGTACAAGTGGGGAGAAAGCTGAGGTGGAGGGTCAATAGAACTGGAATATGGAAAAAGGTCTTAAGAGCATTTAAAAGTATCCTAAATAAAGACAGTAAATCAGTGCTACCATTGTTGTTATTATATATGGTTAAAAGTTATTGTCCCAAGATTACTAAGTCAATGCAGAGGGCTATCTATGAGGCAATGCAATTAGGAAGGAACAGATTAGTTGACAACAGAAATAGTCAAAGTGCTGGATATTTAGTAGGCTAATAAAGTTTTAGTTAATATTTTAGAACTGTATACAAGAAGAAATACCATTAATTGAGGACTCCTCCCCTCCCTCTCCCCCGCCTAACTCTGCTTTAGAAAAAAAATTCTACAACTTACTTAAAATTTGCTTCTTTCAAGGGTTCAGAATTACCTGTATGATCCTTCCCTTTGGAATTCAGTTTGCATCAAGCCACAGAATATTGTTGGCTGGAATGTGTATTTCTTCTCTTCTCTCCTAGTCATCAGCATGGTTGAAATGATCCTGGCTGTTCTCCAAATTATCAATGGATGTTTTGGGTGTGTCTGTGGCTTATGTGAACAGAAGAAATAGGCAACTTTCGGAAGTATTTTTAACCTTCAGTTCATTTGTACAGATCAGATAACAAAGATATGTGATAACTCGATTTACAACTATATCTTTTGTCACTGCAGCTTGCATAGCTGGTTCTTGCATTGTCATGTAAGAACAGAGAAGATGTTGACCCACCCCAATAAGTGATCTCCCATTGCCAATCCTCCAGGGTATCACAGGAGAACTAATAGAATTAATTTTTAGCACTCACTATCAGGCCATAGAGACTGAAACTGCTATCACTATAGATATTCTCATAGAGCTAGAGAGCTAGGAAGCTGACTTTGATATGAGTTTATAATTAATAATATGGTGTATATTTATACACATATTTATTTGTGTTTCTGTTTACAAGAAATCCTTAACTGTTCTTCTAAATGTTTTTAATCCTATGAATCCTCTTGTTTATGCGAGTGAATGAGACATAAGCCAGAAAGTACTGTGATTTTTCTGAGATAAAGAAAGGTATAGTACAGACAGGAGGCCTGAATATAAAATGCTCAGTCCAAATTCAGATTAAGGCAGATCCCTTGATTTTAAGGTGTACTTTCTACCTCATAGGTGGTCCCCAACCTCTAGAAAGGCAAAACATGGGGAACAACTTTGGCTCGAATTCATGTCATTTTTGCCCAAACTAGCAAATGAAATGAAGTGGTGACCAAGACCATTAATCTGAGAAAGGATAGAAGTTTCACTTTTTAAAACAGAAATGGGCAACACAAAATCCTCTAGCTATTTCAAGTAACCGAAGCTGGAATAGCTAATGCCAGACATTGTGAGGGACATAGTCCAAAATATCTTTTACTACTGAACACGGTAAAAGAATTTCCAAGGAAACAAGGTCAGTATGGTACCATATGTTAAACGTTCGTGTCTGATATTTGAATAGTACCTTCATGGTACTTCATGGGAAACTAAGAAGTACATCTGTCAATACTCTGATGAAACAGAGGGCTAAATAGTCCCAGTTGCCGTTTCTTTTCTAATCCTTTATGTCTCTTCATCCCATCCATCCCAATAGCAAACTTAGAAACCACTGGGAAGCGCAAAGAGTCAAAACTGGCAAGAGAGTCTTCCGTGTTTTTCTTTCATTTGAATGCTTAAAAAATACAGTTGAAAGAGACCTTCAGATGGTGCCTTGGCAGCACATATTCCCTAATCCTCCAGTATTTTATGTATTTTAAATGCTACTCTTCCAACATTGGCAGAAGCATGTTTTTGTCAGAAAGAGAAAAGCAGCACTGAAAGCTTGACCCTTTTGTACTTGTGTGTGATATCACAACACACACACACAAAGGGCTGGCTTGCATCACGATATCATGACACTGCTTTCATCCTTCTGCCCAAATCCCTCTTGCTGTGCCAGCTATCCCTTCAGGCCTAGTGAAATTGTACAGAAGACAATCAGATACTGTAACTGTATATTCATAGCCTTCTAAAATATTTACTGGCATTGCTGTAGCCAAAAAGAAATGCTGCTAGGGAGAAAGGATGACCTACACCAGTGTATTTTAACCTTGGCAGCTTTATACTGTATAGACAACTTCCAGAATTCCTTAGCCAGCACTGTTCTCTAGGGAATTCTGGGAGTTGAGGTCAATACCTCTGAAAGCTGCCAAGGATGATAAAAATTGGCCTTCACTATGTGATCTTGGGTTTCGGCCACTCAGAGTCATGTATATGAGATGGGTGGCTACATAAATCTAACAAACAATCCATCCTCTAGAAGAGTAGATTGAAAAAAATATTATGTTCAAGAGAGAACACTACTTTGAGCTGCACAATCTATTTCTCTTCCTTCATGTTTTTCGAACTGCATCCAAAGTGTTGTCCACATTATGATCATATTTTGCTTTTATTGTCTCCATAATAGCTCCTCTTATTAATGGAAACTGCTGAAAACCTATGTGCTTAAATATCAAATAAAGATATTTTATTTTTGCAACATTTGTTCAGAAATAATTTTCCCCTTAAGTACGTGTGTGATTCAAACTTTTCCATGTACATTATTCAATTTCAGTGCTGCTCACTCATTCTATATTTAAAAAGCCAGAAGCCATTACTTATCCGGAGTAGATAATCATTAAGTAGTTCTTTTCTTTTTAAAACATCCTTGTTAATTGTGATATAAGTCTTTCAAGGAGGAAGGGCTGACAACTTCACTTTAGGCAGAGAAATGTGTTGAGGGAAGCAATAGCAAGACCAATAGCAAGTTATTTCTCTTTGAGATAAATATTTCTCTTTGAGAGAAATAACTGCGCTCAGACTCTGAACAGAAGAAAAGCAGGAAATACGTATCTGTATATACCTTGTACAGTTAAAGAAGGAAAGCATATAAAGGTGGGGATATGATAGGGTTTAACCAGGCTTGGGCAGGGCACCATCCTGTTGCAGTCACTCTAGAGCAGAGATCTTCAAACTTGGCAGCTTTAAGGCTCGTGGACTTTGACTCCCAGAATTCTCCAGCCAGCTGGCTGGAGAATTCTGGGAGTCGTAGTCCACGAGTCTTAAAACTGCCAAGTTTGAAGACCTCTGCTCTAGAACTTTGCATCAGCTGTTCTCATTCCTATAGGCATTTACTTGAATTCTCCTCCTTGAAATAGCTATACAACAGAAGGTGCCACCCTAAAGCTCATATTTGCCTTCCATTCTTGAAGTGGGACAATATGATGTGGTAGTGGATGGGATTGCACCTCTTTCTTTGGCTCCAAATGACTTGGAAGGAAACAATGAGAAAGGGAGCATCAGTCCTCTTCCTTCCCCCAAGCCACCTAAGAGTCCTGCTCCGCCCCAGTTCTGATCACCCAAACAGAAACCTACTGCTGCCCTGCAGAAATCACTCAGATTTGGGATTTCATGAGCTGGATCTATAGCAACCACTATCTCAAAATGGCATGCAAGGGTTGAAGGGGAAAGTCAAAGTTACACTATATATATATTTAGCACTAGAAATACCAACCTTATGGAAGGCCTATATATGACCTTTAATGAGGTCAATATTTTCTGACCTAAACAACACCCCCCCCAAAGAAAAGACCAGCTGTGCCAAAGGTGAACCTCATCTCTCTGGCCATGGTGATCCAGAGCCCTTCAGTCAGAGGGAAGGGGGCAGCACTGTAGTCAGAGGGCCAAGTGGAACCCAGTAGATCAGCCACTTCCAGAGGTTGTTCTTTGGTGCATGCTAGAAAATTCAGGTGGGAGTTGTTTTGTATTCCAGAGGAGAGAAAAAAACAGCTTTCCAGATGGCACATCTTGACTAGGTTCAGCTGCTCCAGAAGACTGTAAATGGGAGGAGAGCTCTGCTGTGAAGATCAGAGGTGGGTTTCAGCAGGTTCTGCCCACATCTGGAGAACCAGTAATTCAGAGAATCGGTAGTAAAAATTCTGACTGGCCCCGCCCCTATCTATTCTCTGCCTCCCAAGTCCCAGCTGATCTGGAAGAAATGGGGATTTTGCAGTAACCTTCCCCTGAAGTAGGATGGGAATGGAGATTTTACAGTATTCTTCCTCTGCCATGCCCAACAAGTCATGCTAGGCCCACCAAGCCACACCCACAGAACTGGTAGTAGAAATTTTTGAAACCCACCACTGGTGAAGATATGTGCCAACTGCAACATTAATGAGTATCTGTGAGCTGGGCAAGGAGCCCACAAATATTGATCTGCAAGAGATGTGACTGCTATAGAATAGAATGGGCATGGCAAAAAAAAAAAAAAAAAGGGAGGGGGAAGGAGGTTTGCACCAAAAAAATGCATTTAAACATTTTCTCATCAAGATACCCCATTATTTGCTTAATCGTCATTAATTTAATAGAAATAACTGGACTCTCACAAATTACCCACTAATAGTAAATCATAAAGTAATGTAGGAACCTAATCACACATTGCAAAACCATACTCCACCACATCCAGCCATCAATAATTTTGAGATAACCTTCTGGAGAGCAGTTAAAGCCAAATTGTGAACCAGTTAAATATAAGGTTAGGAGTGGAGGAAAGCATCCCTGGGAAACAGCTAAGAAAGCTGTGAACCAGCCAAAAATAAACTTAGGAGGAGTGGAGGTGATAATGCTGGAGAGCAGTTAAAGCCAAACTGTAAACCAGTTAAATATAAGGTTAGGAGTAGAGGAAAGCATCCCTGGAAACCAGCTAAGTAAGATGTGATCCAGCCAAAAATAAGCCTAGGAGGAGTGAAGGAGATATTTTTGAGGAACAGTAAAAGCCAGATTGATAGAAGTGGAGGAAAATACTGCTGGGGAATAGCTATTTAAGTTATGAACTAGTTAAATACCAGAAATGTTGCAATGGAGAAGAAGCTTGTAATTAGCAAAAACAAAGCATTTTGGGAATAATAAATTATAGATGGAAATGTGGAATAAATTTTAAAGTGAATTGATTTTGAAAGGATTTTAAGAGAGGAGTAAAATATTTTATGTTAAAATTATGGACATTAGATGTGATTTAAGAAAAATACTGATTTGAATCGGGTCTTAGAAGTAAGGAACATATATGAAATACTGATTATTAAAATGATAAATGAATATAATAAATAGCTGTCTATAGTTGGAGTTTAAGATTTAGGGTGATATAGCAGAATGCCAAATATTTAGAATAAGATGTTAGATTGAGTGATAAAAATTGGGTTTGGATTTCTTTGTACATTTTTCTTTCTTTTTTTCTTTTTAAGATGTTAATGGATGAAATTTGGAAGGGAGTGTGAGCAACTGTAATTATTTCATACCGGATCAAATACTTGCTCTAAAAAGATGTATTTTATCTATGTTTTTAAAAATTATTTTTTTAAAAAAATAGTAATTCTGAGATAACCTGGTGAGACTGACTAGATGTTTTTTTGTCACTAGTTACTGCAGACTAGCTGTAGAGCACAGTCAATTCTGCCTCTAATAAGAATAAGGTACACAAACAAAAATGCTCATACAAGGAAATGTCAAACAGTCAAATGTCAAACAGTTCAATTTTGCTTCACTTGGCCCTTCAGAGGATTTATCCAGGATTATCCACAGAATGTAGTCAAAAACATCAAGATGATGGCTATAGCACTACAACCAAAACTACACTTGTGTGTACAGGACCGCCTTCTGCCACCAATAGCCTCCCACCGACCAATGCGCTCCCACAGAGAGGGGCTCCTCAGGGTGCCATTGGCAAAACAATGTAGGCTGGCAACCTCCAGGGGGAGAGCCTTCTCTGTGGGGGCGCCCGCCCTCTGGAATGAACTACCCACTGGGATACGTACGATTCCCGATCTCCGTACCTTTCACCGGGCCCTTAAGACCCTGTTATTTCAACAGGCTGGCCTGGCTGACTAAAAATCTGGACGGGGTATTTTAAATTATGGGTTTTTAATTGAGAAGGCCAAATTTGTTTAATTCTGTTTTAAATGGGTTTTAAATGTTGTATGGTTCATTGTTTTATCATGGCTGTACACCGCCCTGAATCCTTCGGGAGAAGGGCGGTATATAAATCTAATAATAAATTATTATTATTATTATTATTATTATTATTATTATTATTATTATTATTTTCCCGCAATATTTCATGCCAAGCAATGTTGTTGCAATATTACCTCATAATCTGTGTTATTATAATGTGGTCACAAACCTCTTCATATCCTTTACATTATAGATGTACTATCTATGGACTGCATGCTGCTCTTGATAACAAGTAATACAAGCTCTTAAACTGTTAACATTATAATGTGATTTATATACATTATATTTTATATGTGGCCCAAGATAGTTCCTCCTCATTCAATTCACCCTAGACAAGCCAAATGTTTGGACACCCATGCTTTACATGCTCCATTGACGTGAATGTGCCCTAACATTTGTAGGGAAAATACAAAGGAGATGCTGGAGATGGGTAGTGTCTACTGTCTTAAGACCCACCCTTTTAAGCGCCAGGGAAATCAGGAGATTCTGGCAGTTCAAATGAATATAAAGTTGTATTGCAAGTTTAAGCTCTCTACAAGAATCTGAGCTACTAGCAGTTAAAGGAAATGAGTGGGAATTAAGGCATTCAAGGAGGGCTGCACTTAGATCTCTTGTAGGTACAAAGTTTGACCCGTCCTTCGAGCTCAGCCTGGTCATATCCTACAAAACCATTTAAAAAATGAAAGTGATATGGCAAGACTAATCCTGCTCAGTTCTGGCCAGCATGTCAGATGCCTTTAACATATTACCTTGGAAGAGGTATTTTACCTTGGAAGAGGTATATTACCTTGGAAGATATATTTTCCCTTCTATGGGGGTGGAAGGATAATGGGTATTATTCTCCTTAATAACAGAATAACAGAGTTGGAAGAGAGGCCTTCTGGTCCAACTCTCTTCTTGAGCAGGAAACTATATCGTTCCAGACAAATGGTAGTCCAATTTCTTCTTAAAAACCTCCAGTGATGGAATACCCACTATTTCTGGAAATAAGCCGTTCCACTGATTGTTCTTTAACCCTTCTCTAACTTAAAGCCACAGTAGTGTAGCGGGATGCATTTTTCGTATATGGAAAGAAAACATGACACTATATTTTGGTGTCAAGAAGATAATAATAATAATAAAAAAACCCACAACTTTAGAGTGGAAAGGAAATGAAACCAGAATCTACACTGTAAATAAATATATCCCTTCTTCCATTTAGTAGGGTGTTTTAGCCAGCAGGTGGCAAACTCATGCTAGCCTCCTTAAACTTATTCTGGAATATTTCTATAAATGACCTAAGCTCTCAGTCTCCTAGCAAGGCCAAAGCAGATGTAATAGTTACATGCATCTTGCATTAATTTATCTGAATTTTGCAATCCAAATCTACTCTGCACATAATATGTACACAATTGTATTCAAAATACATTTCCCAATGTTTATGCTAGGATGAGTGAGATTTAAAAGTATCTAGGTTATCTCTCGGTTTAAAAAATGGCACACGTTTCCCCTTTTCTCTTTCTACCCTTTGAGGATTGCTTCTGACTTCCAGAAGAAGTTATTAGAGGAATGTTCTGAAGAACTTCATGTAATGTAAACATGCTAAAGGATATTTGCTCATATGGGGATTGCATCCCATTCTCATACAGACTGGCAAATGCTGGGATCCCAGTTGCTGAGAACTCTGAGTAAGGCAACTCAATGTAGGCCAAATCTGAGTAAGCACTGGGCCCTTCATAAATAATCCAGGGTTTAGACCAGCTGTCAACATCTCTAGGAAATGTGTTGAGGTATATTCCCAGGTTGTCTCGGGATGTGGAGCTTGTTGGGTGGGAGTACAGAACCCATGTTGGGATTTCAAAATCTGACTTGGAAACTGTTTCAGCACTGTTGTGATCTTGATCAGTACCTGTCATATTCCAAGACATGGGACTAAGAGTACTATTGAAGTGGCCACTAGATGTTGCAGTTGATATAAGCCTTTCCAGCTGCTGGTGGCATAAATAGTGATTGCACAGAGAAGAAGTAAGCTGTGATGGACAAAAATGGGGCCTCTCACATATTCCAGGCTGCAATGAGAGGCCTGGCTCTTTAACAGGATATGCTTTTCTCTGGGACACTTGGATGCCATGATGCATGCAGTAAAGTGGAGCTGGGAATCCAATGATACTTCCGTGGCAACCATGAGGAGGTTCAACAAGTTGTGGTACCAGCTGCCCTGAGTGGAATACTGCCCCGTCATTTGTGCTGAGTGCCTGAACCCGGAAGCCCAGAGGACTCCTAGCATTGCAGAGGAGCACATGACTTCCATCCTCCTCATCCACTGACACCATTTGGCACTCAACAGTCTTCAGATTGGGGACAAACTCACCAAAGAACCAGCTCTGCCCATGATCATCACTGTGGAAAGCAAATGCATGTGGGGTTGTTTTGCAGAGTTTCCCAAAGCATTTTTTGCAGTCAATATAATAAGTATAGGCAGGCAAGAGCAGACGGCCTGACTTGAGCTGAATGCCATGCCCAGGACCAAGAGCAAAGGTAGCCCAGTCTAGAAGGAAGGAAGAACATAAAATCAAGAGACATTTTAATGATAGACAGATAATGGCAAAGAATTCATAAGCAGAATTGAACAGTCATGTTTTATCTGATAAATTAAACTTTTCAGAGGCCAAGAATCTCATTTAAGACGTGATTTTTCCCCCCTCTTGCAGAGTAGGGATCCAAAGATTATAATGGACAGGTTAATGTCAAACTGTATTTGCAATTTTACAAAATGTGTGAGACTGCCTTGTTCATGGGGATAAAGTTTAAGGTTTAAATATATTAACTGTTTTACTTCTCAAATTTTGCTAAAGCTATTTCAGCACTCACAAGATAATTTGAATTCATGTTCATTAGAGGTGGGTTTCAGCAGGTTCTGACCAGTTCTGGAGAACAGGTAGTGGAAATGTTGAGTAGTTTGGAGAACCAGTAGTAAAAATTCTGACTGGCCCTGCCCCCATCTATTCTCTCCCTTTCAAGTCCCAGCTGATCCGGAAGAAATGGGGATTTTGCAGTAACCTTTCCCTGGAGTAGGATGGGATTTTACAGTATCCTTCCCCTGCCACTCCCACTAACGCACGCCCACCAAACCGCACCCACAGAACCGGTAGTAAAAAAATTTGAAACCCACCACTGACGTTCATGTTGTTTCCTGCTTCAAATTGGCAAATTCAGTATCAATGAATTTGTAGTATAGTTAGAAAGGGTTGTAGTGAGTTGCAGAAAAGTAGTTTGGGGGCACTATGTGACTCTGAAGCTAAAGGTTGCACACTTCAGATATATAGTCCGTGATAATTTTAACTGGCAGATGGGTCATTGATAAAGAGAGAAAAGGGAAGAGTTGTGAATACAAAAATCAGGAAACAGTGATATACATACAATAAGATGAGAAAAACTTCCAGAGATCTGCTTTGAAATTCTTTTTGGCTCCTTAACAACTCTGGAACATGACCCTCCACTCTGGGTCATGTTCTCTGGACATAATTACAGAGAAGTAGAACACAACTGCCTCTCCCATATGGATTTATTGGAATAATTCTTTCTGGAGTTTTTAATCTTTGTGGCCTCTGGCCTTTCTTTTAATGACTTCCACTATCACCAAATATGGTTCTACTCTGTTCTGCTTTCAGAGAATTAGCTTGCTATTTGACAGAGATGGACAGACTCCCAATCTCCCTTACCCAATTTTTTTCCAACATTCTTTTGACTTTAAAAGAATAAAAAGAACATTTTGTGACAATTATCTATCCAGGATGTAAAATGAGCAGAACAATGACGACCTTATCCTAACTGGTTAATCCATTCTGTCCAATGTGACGGAAATGCTTTCCTTGAGTTTCCTAAAGCCTAAAAGAAGGTAACTAAAATCTTGATAAAGTCTAATAATAAATGTATGAATGCAACAAGATTCTTTGAGG
This sequence comes from Masticophis lateralis, assembly GCA_030761175.1. Taxonomy (NCBI): domain Eukaryota; kingdom Metazoa; phylum Chordata; class Lepidosauria; order Squamata; family Colubridae; genus Masticophis; species Masticophis lateralis. Next base: position 39,153,803 of record JAUDYJ010000005.1, on the reverse strand, counting down.
TTTTTGTTGTTCTTTGATAGCATATCCCTATCTCATCTTTGCTCTCTTTTCTTTCAGGTACTGTTAAATATCTGTACCTTGGATGGACATGCCAATGACTTCTTCAGTGAGATCAGTCACATGACTCCAGCTGATGCCCTGGTCGGAACTAAACACATAGCAGAGGCGAGCAGCATTTTGACCTGTGACAATCTGGAAGACTTCAGAAGTCCTGCCCAACACAGCAATGAAAAATAGGAAAACCATGCCAGTGACTTCATCATAGATGGGGCAAGGGTTCATAGATCGATGGTGGATCAGTGTTGCTGTTTCAATGGTTTGCATATCTTCCCACTGGCAAAAAAAGACACCCAAAGAACTTAAGAACCCCAGATTTATCTTTCTTATTTAGCTAGAACTTTTATGTTGCTTATTTTGAGATGGGACGCCATTCACTTGTAATTTTGCTATCTTCTATTTAACATTCACAGTTAGTGAGTTAAAGTAAGGTAAGGAGACTCAAAATAACCTAAATGAGATTTATTTTAGGTAAGATTTCAAAATGTATATTAAAACCCATCCTATAAGTTTTCTCATCTAAGAATAACTATGTATATTAATAATTAGGTTATACTATGATTTGCAGAATTATTTATGATAAACAGAATAATATTGCTGTCATAAATATCACGTAATTGGTTGCAACCAGGAGAATATGTTTAGAATATGCTTATCCTCCTGGGTCAAGGGTTTTTTGTCTCCTCTGATTTTTTCCAGAAGAACATATTCTGTACAAGCTTTTAACTAACATATTAGACAGAAATATCAACCTTGAAGAACAGCAATTCTATTCCCCTTTGCTTATAAATCTAAAAGCTTCATCTTCCAAATAGTAAGCCAATGTTCTGGCCCGTTTGTAGCCTGTGCAGCTAGTAGCTGATTCAAACAGCGAGGAGGCTGGTGTAGTGCTGTGCCAGCAGCTTGTGCAGCTGCACTCGAGTTGGACAATGAAGAGGCTGGAGAAGATGTGGTGCCAGAGGCAGGGATTCAGCCAGGACCTTCAGAACCTCCAGAAGCTCCCTTAAGTGAAGAGGACGAAGAGGAGGAGCCTCTTCTTGATGCACGGGTGCGCAGAGGTGCCAAAAGGCAGGAGTGGCTCCTTAGGAGGAGGTCTCCTCGCGAGTAAGGCTTGGGACTAATTGGCCACTCCCTTAGCCTATTTAAGGAGGAACACCGACTGAAGCAATTTCCAGGGAACAACTTAGTTCACATGCCTTCGTGTCTTGTCTTGCTTATCTTATCAGCTTCCTGCAAATTGCTTCTGGACATTCTGCCAACCATAGTAAGTTTTCAGTTATTATTCTTTGAATTCTTGGCAGTTGTTAATGCAATTAATTAACAGCCGTTGTTGTAAAAGACTGGTTTATTCAGTAAACTAAGGTTTGAATGGACTTTGTGTGTGCTGCGTTCTTTGGGGTCTGTAGCTGGGGCAGAACAGCCAGATAAAAACACCTCTAAGAATGCTGAGCGATCAAGCATCATTAAATAATGGCTCAATTGTTAGTGGGATGTACTGGACCAGTCTTCTTTGTCCTCCTGATATGATCAATAAAAAAAGGTAGCTGACAGGGGGTTTAAGTTAACACAGGTGGAGGAAAATGAGGTAGTAAGCTCTTTTAAGAATGCACAAAACAAAGCATTCATTCAGTAACTCTGACAAGTAAGGAGGGTAGATCATTTACCAAGGAGCCTGAAATAATAATAGTCTGCTTAAATGCATGATTTCCTCAATACAAGTGGTCCTCGGCTTACAACAGATCACTTAGTGACTGTTCAAAGTTACAACAGCACTAAAAAAATTGACTTATGGCCGTTTTTCACACAACCATTGCAGCCTCCCCATGGTCACATGAGCAAAATTCACATGCTTGGCAACTGATTCACATTTATGATGATTGCAGCACCTGGGGATCTGTGATTCCCCCATTGTAAACTTCTGACAAGCAAAGTCAGTAGGGAAACCAGATTCACTTATCAAATGTGTTATTAACTTAACAACTGCAGTGATTCACTTAACAACTGCGGCAAGAAAGGTCATAAAATAGGACAGATTCACTTAACAAGGGTTTCACTTAGCAACACCAATGTTGGGCTCAATTATGGTCATAAATCGAGGTTTTTGCTTAAATGCATGGTTTTGTCAATACAATTTTGCAGCAGTTCAATCTTTTGGGAACGGTGAGATTTTGGTCATTATTTTTCGAGGACCTACCCATTGTGCAAGGCACGAGGTTGTCGAGCAGGATGTGAAAGCATGAAATAACTAGCCATTGTGTACGTGGACTGGCTCTATTATCAAGCAATGAAAACTAAATTAAAACAAGTGCTGACTGTTATAGTCCTTTCCAGCTGGTATTATCCATGTAGGCTGGGACCAAGTACTAGATTCTCCCCTTGTCATCCCAGCACAGTAACAGATTAGTGAAGTGCTAGAAAGAAGTACCAGTATGGAGACAAATATTCATAAGAGACACCCTCCTGCTTTTGCCCCTAATATCTAGTCCAGCTATCCAAGTTTGGGAAAAGCTGTTTTTGCTTTGTCTTACCTGCACAGAGTTCATGTAGAAAGTACCCCTTCTTAGCACCAGTAAATTGGCATCGGCATCATCCACACTAAGCCGCTGTTCTGCAAAAGCCAAGAGCTTGGCTACAGATGGGATATAGAGTAATGCTGGCACTCGGTACGTCATTCCACTTGTTTCCTTTTCAAATAAGACAGTTCGGCCAGGAAAATGGTGAGTGCCCATTGCAGCTACAATTCTAGAAGAATATCCAAAGCACTGAGCAAAGAATTTGGATGCCAGGTGTATCTATATTGCAGACTTCAACTATCTTAATAATCATCCTATTTGTGAATACATTTTGACTGTAACTAGAGACTCTGATCAAACATGCAGGGGGAAGGACATCTTTTCATTCATCACTGATTATTTTAAAAATAGGTTTGGTAAGTAACAATGGCACTCACATATATCAAATGCATCATTATAATCAGTGCTACTGAAAGATTGAACAGGATGGATTAATTGATTGAAGGGTTTTCAGAAATGTTATTAATAGTCATTGGCAAAGCATGCCATGCACATATTTTATTTAAGCAAATATCTGAAAAGGAAGTGAGCTGTTTAAGCAAGAAATATTAATGTTTGCCTCTTCACTTGTAAGTTAAGGAAACAATATTATTCATGGAAAGGGAGAAAGAAAAGGAAACAGAAACATTGTATTGTAAGCTCTGGAAAATTCCTCAGGTAGAAATGCTTCTGTCAATCTGCATGAATCATGCATGTTGATCTTAAGAGTATTTAAGTTTTCATTCAATCTATACTTTGGTAAATAAATTCAAGGATTACAATAATTCATCTCCAATGACCTTCCCAAAGAAATGAAATTTGGAGAGCTTTTAGATTGTGCACTCTTTTATGGGTTCTTGAGGGAAACAGAACAAGAATATGAGCACCAGGTGTAGGCAATCTGAAGCCCTTCAGATGCTTTGAACCAGAACTTCCATAATCTGTTGATATGGGCCCAGTTTAGCCAGAAGTGATGACAAATTAATTCCAAAATACCAGATGGGCACCAGATGTGCTATGACTCCATGCAGCATTCTCTCCCCATCTCACCTCCCAAAAGAAGGGAATATTGTATAGGAAAATGAAACAGAGGAAGCAAATTAAAATTAAGAGACAAAGTACAAAGTAAAAAGGGAAGAGACATAGGGAAACTGACAGATTAAAGAGAGTATGAGACAACAAACCTTGTTCTTTTTCTGGCTGTGCACTATCTCTCTTACCACTAAATCCACTAGTTGTTCTTTAAATGGATCAGCAGTCATTTGAATTGCATGTGTACTTATGTACAAAGGCTGCTTTCTAACCAATACAGTCTCAGCACTTTTCTCTGTTTAGTGACACCTTGTTTGTTGTGTTTCAACTCTCAAACCCCCTCTCCCGCCCTGCCTTTTCCTCTCCCTTTGATTCAGTGACCTTACTAGATGTTACAGAGAAAGCACCGAGGTAGTATTTAGTAGCTTGATCAGCAATGACAGACAAAGACTTCATTGTCAAGAGTTCAGTGAGGATAGAACCAGTATTTTCCATGAGTAGATATTAATTGCTATAATTTCCCTATTTACATATTTACTAATTGTAACACTTATTACAATAATACAATAATACACTCATTTCCAGACCATATTTACATAATTGAAACATAATTTGGTAGAAAACTCCATAATCGCAAGTGAATTTTGGGTGATCATGAACAAAGATGTTCTACACCCTAATTTTCAAATAACAATAGATTGTGATACTCCCAGTATCTGTATGATTGATCTGTTATCTAACTCTGTTTATCCATTTTCACCTAATTATAATACAAATATACCTGGCATCAACATTTTTCTGCAAGGTCTCCAGCATATTTTCCTACTCACATAACCTAACCCATGTGTAAGACAAGCTGAGGATCCCCTTAACTATACTACAATGAAGCTAGCATTCTCCCTATTGAGTCAGCATAATCAAATAGTAAGTTATGTGAATTTTGATGTCTTTAGCTGCTCTTTCCATCAACAGCAAAGTCAGGTGACCCATAGTAGATAAAGTCAACTTGGCATCTATTAGCCATTATGGCTGATGTAATCGTGTTTCCTTTCTTATGGGCTCTAGGCAGTCTCCTATACTACAATTCTGTTTTTTCACCAAAAATACTGGGCATTTCCTGGGTATTATGTAAATTAGGCAATAGCTGATTCCAAAAATACTTTGTCATGATAACTCTTCAAAATGAGAAATATCCAAATAGTTAATAATCAGGATCTGCTAATGGAAGGGTATCCTCCTAATTCTCTTGCATTTTAATGTTACAGAGTAATTTGTGACATGTGTATAAACACAAATGATAAAACATACATGTGAGCTTTCAAATATCATTGACTTTTCCTATAGTTACACTATCTTGCCTTATAGTAGTGTATAATATATAGTATATACTATGTGCTATCATTTATGACCTTCACTTTGTTGTTTGTATGTGTACTGAAAAATTATGTGTCAAACCTGAAATTGACATATGTGTAGCCATTTTAGTTAGCTTTATATTATATTCATTTATTCCTTCTCTTTCTCTCTGTTTTGCTAGGGTTGGGTTTCGGGCTCACCACATTTTTAAGGTGGGAGGAGGGATAAGATAGTGAGTGTTGTTTTGGCTAGGTGATCTTCTTTCTCGTGGGAATGGAAGCTGTCCTTGTTGAGAGCTGAAGGTGGAGTTTGATGACATCGGGCAATGTTGATTTTGATTTTATTGGGGAGTATGACTTTTGTGGGACATTTCTACATTTCAGTATTATGTGGTGTAATTCTGGTTTGTGTCAGATCTGGAATTACAACAGTCTTTGTCAATTTGATGCCTACCTAAATAAAAAAAATTTGTTTTGGAAGATGGACTTTGCTTATTTACTTTTTTTTTATGGGTTTCATCACTTGGAAACCTGACATTATGCACCAGAGACAAATTCCTTGTGTGTTCAATCACACTTGGCCAATAAAGAATTCCTATTCTATTCTGTGCTGTGCTATGCTGTGCTGTACTGTGCTGTTCTGTGCTGTGCTGTGCTGTGCTATATGCTATAGCAATTGGCAGAATTATGAACACAATGGCTACTTTACTGTAGTGATTAATGTGTGTAACTAAACACTACGTAGACTTACTGCATGCATTAATATGTGTTAAACATCCAGAATTATCTCTGAGATAAAAAAGATTCCATTGAAGTTCATACTAAAGTTATCTTAAACTATGTCCTCCTTATTACAACAATTCAATTCAATTCAAATCTTTATTGTCAGTGCACAACATATGTACAATGACATTGGTTGAGCTCCCTCAGTGTACACCCTCCCAACACAATCCAACAGCAGGGAAATTAAAACAGATTATACCAAAAATAAAAAAATAAAAATAATTTGCCCTGAATTGTGTAAATATTTTTGGCAAAACTTGTAAATTATGTATTGCGTTATTTGGGCAGAAATTAAACATGGATCTAGTAACCTAAGATACCCAATACCACTGTTGCTTCACAATTAGAAATGATTCAACGTGTTTGCCTAAAGACACCCTTCCTTGGGTATATTAAATCCAGTGCTATAGTACTTGTACCTCTGCCAACCCATGGACATAGTATGACATAGATGATGATTTTTACCATCAGTACAGCTTTTGCTAAATGTATCTTCTTCTGTGACCTGAAATTCCCAGCCTGGGTTTTTTAGTCTGTTTCAGTAACCAACAAACAGAACAATATTTACCACATACTTAATTCCACTTTTCTGATCATCTATTCATCCCAATCGCCGTGCAAACCAGACTGCACAGTCAGAGACTTTGGACTTCACTTTATAAAAGGGAAAATGTGGTAGGAAAAGAAAACATTTTGCTAAACTGAGCCTATTGCTTGCTGCAGGACAATGCTCAACTTACAGAAATGTCATTTTGATCTGTAAATATCACAAGTGGTTGTATATTTTGGCACTAGTACTCCAGACTGAATGTCTTCTATTCTGGATACTGTTTTCAGAGTTTTAATGCACATGTTATAATCTAATAGGTAGGGATTAGATTACAGATAGTCCTCGATTTACAACAGTTTATTCACTCACCGTTCGAAATTACAGTAGAAGTGAAAAAAGATATTTATGAACATTTCTTAACCCTTATAATTGCTGCAGATTCCTGTGGTTATTGATGAAAATTCAGATGCTTGGCAACTGACTCATAAAGGTGACGGTTGCAGTGACCTGGGGCATCTGATCACCTTTTGTGACTTACAAAAGGTGATCTTACGCTTGACTTACGCTCACAATAGAGCCCAAAATTTCTTTTGTTAAGTGAGACATTTGTTGTGACTTTTGCCCCATTTTACAACCTTTCTTGCCTCAGTTGTTAAATGAATCGCTGCAGCTGATAAATTAGTCACTGGGTTGTTAAGTGAACCTGGATTTCCCATTGACTTTGCTTGTCAGAAGGTCACAAAAGCAAATCACATGACCTTGAGACACAGCAAGTCATAAGTATGAACCAGTTGCCAAGCACCTGAATTTTGATCACATGGTCATGGGGATGCTGCAAAGGTGGTAACTGGATAAGATGGTCATAAGTCACTTTTTTCAGTTCCATTGAATGAACTGTCACTAAATGAACTGTTGTAAGTCAATGCCTACCTGTGCCTATCAATCCTATAGTATCAAGAAACAGACACTATAGGGATTCCAGAGTGCAATTTATATTGTTAGATATTGTAACAAAATCTTGAAACTCTATCTGAGTTTCTTTGTGTGCCATCTTATATGGAACAAAATCAAGGCAAGGCTATTTTGAATTTATCTTTCTCACTCTTATTTCTATCTCTGGGTTGTGTAATCTTTTCTGCAAGTTACTCCTTAATGGTACTTTTGTATCTTCTATCTCCAAATACCTTTACAATATTCCAAAGTTAACTTTATTGGAACAGGTGCTCAATTGTACATCTGCAGTTAAGCCAGCTGGGGAATTCTGGAAGTTGAAGCTTTCAAATTGCCACACACATCTTAAAGTTGCTGAGGTTGAGAAACATTATCTATGTAGACAGATCTGCACTTGAAGCAAAAGGATCCACTGGTAATTCCGGGACTTTTGGGGGCGGAGCTGGCAATTGTAGAAGGTTTTAATATGTCCCTGTTATTTGTATGGATGGGGAACATGATCCATTTCAAGACAGTTGCTTTCTTTGACATTTATGATATACACATGCCCCAAAACATCCAAGCAGCATGTTTCTTTACATGAGGAAAAGGGGTCGGGGCACAGTAATAGGTTTAACTGCTTGGTAAATTGCCCTACAACTAAAAAAGCAAAAAAAAAAACAAACCACAGGGTAATTAAAATTTGTTTGGCAGGGATTTTAGCTTCCAGCTGACCTATTGATAATACTTTTGTTCAATTTCCATGGGAGGCATGGTGAACTGAAGACACCTCCATGAAAATGAAGTTGGCCATAGCAAAGTCTACTAATTTTTTCCAGTTAATGAGAAGATAGGAGATTAACCACATATACTCCAGATGGCTGCACAAGGAGACCACGGGATGGCAGTTTCTTCCATGGGTTTGAGCATCAGGGGATGAAGGGATTAGTCATTTTGGTCTCAATTGAAGCAGAGACTTGTAAAGTTCACTAGGTTTGAAAGCCTCACTTTCAGAAATTGCCAATAACCATCTTAAAGTTATTAAAGTTATTAGAATGACAAGCTTAAAAAGTCAACTCTGAACAAAACAAAAATTAATTATAAATTTAAGAACTTAAATATTTTGAAATAAACCGCAAAAAGCTAAGTAAGAGTTTGGCTTAAAAATTGCTTTAAGGTTGAGTTAAATTTGAAATACTGTCAGTAAGTATAAGATTTTGGAATTAGCTATACATATTAGCTATACTATAAAACAGTTTCTCGTGGGAAGCTATTTTGGCTATCTTGATTCATCATAAAGATAAACAACTTTCTGGTTTTAGAAACTGATCTTTAGAGGAGATTAAACATTCTTTGTTGAAGGAAAAGAAAATTACAAGCCAACTTTTAGAGTCAGTTAACCAGGACTTACAAAATGACAAAAAAGTCATAACGTTGGAAATATTAAAGAAGATCTTTGAAGAATGGAGCCAGAAACTAATAATTACAATATCAGTAGTGTCAGTAAAGATGTCTGATTCTATGGATGGACACTGTCCAAATATGTCAATGAGAGAATGACAGATGTAGAATAAATTTTATCTGACAGGAAAAAGTACTTGAAAGGAACTACAAATGATATGCCAAAAGATTGATTTGGAAAAAGGAACTTTACTAATATTTAAAGAAAACTGGCAGAAAATGAGAAAAATGAAAGGGAAAGTGCAAGTGATAAAACAAAACAAAAGAATGTAGGTCCAATAAGAAATGTTTTCTTTTTGGATCTACAAAAGAGGCTTGTTAAACTTTCCATCAAGTTTTTTCCATCAAGTATGCAGCTGTAATGCAGCCCTAAATTGAATCTAAGCAAAGTATCATCAAGTATCAAGGGACGAGAGAACCTTTTTCAATAGATGTGTAAAAGCAAAAGTTAAACAATAATTTGTCAAAAAAAATTAATATACATTAGGGGTTTGGACACAATTGCTAAAATGTTATGTTGCTCCTCTATAATACACGGTCTTAGATACAGCTTTTAATTCTGATATTATGAAAATTTGAGAATTGTGGATATGATCCAGTCCATTGTTTGGAAGGGGGTTGTGTCCATGAATGGTCAGAGATCTGTCTTTAATCTATATTTCCATGATACTGAAATGGTGAATGGATTTAGATGTTGATCAGAATAATTCTATAAGATTTTTTTTGTAACTTTATAATTGTTGTCCCTTAAGATTTCTGTAAGATTAGAGCTTCAGGATTGGTGTTCACAAACAGTGACTCTAATTTCCACCTCATTTTTGACTCTGAAAAGACATTGAGGCTAATCTGGAGTATTTTGAGTGAAGAAAAAGTTCATCCAATGCTGCAGAGATTGGTCCTCAGTATAGAAAAATGGTGGTGTTAGAGGCACTCATCCAAAAGTTTTTTTCTTCTTAAATGGGAACTGTGAATTGTATAGATGGGCTGTATATTGGAGTTCTGGCATGGTCATCTTTTTACAGATGTTCAGGGTCTTATTGTCTAAATTTTGTTTGAGATTGTAACCCATGATATGAGCATTTCCTGGTTGAAAAGGCTTCATATTCTTATCTTTAATTTGATAGTTCTCAATTGCAGTTTCTTCCAAGAGACATGTCTCCATCAGTTCATTTTGTCTCTTCTGCAAAAGATCAACTTCCTTGTACAGGGTTTTGAGGTCCATTCTTTCCTGAATCTTCATCCAAAATGATTTATTGAAATGTTTATAAAGTTCCCAATCTAAAGCACACCACTCCTTTACTTTCTCCTTATTCTCTGGATTCAGAGTCTGAATGCTATGTTGGCTCCTGGCATTCATCTTGAAATAAATCACATCATCCAGATCCCAACATAAAAAATCCTTCAGAAGGATCATTGACTCATCAAAAAAATCAGCAATCAGTATCAAGTGAAAAATCTCTTCTATGTTATGCAGGACAAACTGGATATAAAGCTCATCGTATTCTGCATTGTTGTTATACCCAAAATCAAACCACATGTTGTTCTTAGCAGGCATATTATTTTTTTCTGACATATTGTAGTATGACCAAGGGGATGATAGAAAATCATTAACATTCTTGGATTTTCTAAATGCTGGTGCAAAGTTTTTGTAGTAGACATAAGATGATTCAAGCAATGATGCTGGGTGTCTCAGGATAGAAAAATAAAAGGTATTATTTGGCATTATTCTTCTGACCTTTTAAATGAAAGAAAGGGGGAGAGAAATTAAAATAAGTATCAATATTTTTGAACGATCAGTAAAAATTCTGTATTCTAAAATAAACACAATTTATTGTATTTATTTGTATTCTGTAAATTCTGTATTCTAAAATAAATACAATTGACCACTTGCAGAACTGAACAAGATTTCAGGAAAGTTGGTGCAATATGAAATTGTACTTGCTTTTGCATATCTGTAGAGAGATACTACACATTAATTTAGTCATATTAATTGAGACATTCCAGAAACCATAAGAAGACAAAGATGGCACAAACAAGTTTTAAACTCCTTTGGGCTTCCATGCTTCTCCTTTTAAAGGAATGCTTTAAAAAATCACTTCCATTGTAGCAGGTTATATTGTCCCAATCAGAATATCTATGCTTTATTTAACTAATTTAATATAAATTAGATTAACCATAACTCGAGGTTTGGATGCTATTTTAAACCAGGAGTGAAATGTTACCGGGGCGGTTCGCTGGAACCGGTAGTGAAAATGCTGCTGGTTTGTCGGAACTGATAGTAAAAATATGCTTTAAAAAGTAAAGTTCCCATGATCGCGCGGCACAGCTGATCCTCAGAACCTCTTTTTTTACTTTTTTAAAGCATTGTTTAACTACTGGTTTGGGCAATAGGCAGTAAAAAATGTTTTAAAATAGTAAAAAAAATGTTCCGACAATCAGCTGTGACAATCAGCTGTGCCGCAATCAAAATTTTTTTTTTTTTACTTTTTAAAGCATTATTTACTACCTTTTCCTGAACTGGTATTTTTCTGTAAAGTGTGATAGTTTGTTTTTGAGCTTTCTGTGACTCTGTGAGGTTCCTGCTTGTTGCCGAGCAGGCCACTTTGTGTGAAATCCAGCTGTTTTTGCATTATGTGTGAGTCAGTTGTGTAGCTTTTATGTGATTTTTGTGTAAAATGTGATAGTTGGTTTTTCCGGTCACATGACCACCAAGCCATACCCACCCAGTCACATGACCGCCATGCCACGCCCACCACACCCACAGAACCGGTAGGGAATTTTTTAAAATTTCACTACTGTTTTAAACACTAGGTAATTGGGGGAGAAATTAAAGTTTCCAATATCTTTCTTTATAGTTTGGGTAAAGAAAGATCTAATTTATCAAGTTTGCATTCAGTAAGTATGAGAAGCCAGCAAAATGCTTACTTATATTCATCATAATGGGCATGTCTTTGGAGAAAATATTAAAATACCTAGTTTGAGTAATGAAACATCTGAAAGAAAACAACCAAGCTCAGAGAGTTGTTGGAAGTTAAACCCAGTCCGGTTCTTATTCCAAGCCAGGAGAGAGACACAGGAATTAGAAGCAGGCTGAAGTTTTGCAAAGGGAGGTCTCTGTTTATTTAGTCATCAGAAACAGCAGTGACAGCAGCATGTTTCTGTGGTGGCAGACAAATTGGGGTTGAGAGTAGATGGGATTTTATACAATTTTGGGAGGCTTTGTGATTGAGATGCCTGTTCCTGTGCAAGAATATGTACTTTAATATTTTAATAGCTGTTGCCATGACTATGGAGTCATGTAGGGGTCATGACTGGCTCTATAGGCAAAAGGGGAACTGCAAATCCTAGGTGTTTTGTCTGAATGAGCTAATTTTGTCAGTTTCAGCTACTTGCCTATTGTGCTGCTTATTCAGAGCTATTGGCTACCCTTTGTTTATGAACAGAGTGGCCTGGCTTTATGAATGGACACTAAATATCCATTCATAAAACGGAGCCTCTTCAGGCTTCTACTTAAGGCTGTTTTCCTGTAGCAGAAAGACTGGGGCTTCTTTTTGTCTTTGTTAAGGAGATTTTTCTCCTCTTCTCCTTTAGGGGAAATATTCTATTCTGCCTCTTTTACTATTCTGTAGAATATTTTATTCTGGGAAGGAGGCCCTTCCCACAGACCTCTCATTAATTATCACACTAACCACGTAATTGGAAACAAATTAAGAAGAAGATCAGTTTCATTCTTAGCAGACTTGAAGCAAGCTGGGAAGAGGGAAATATAAAAAGAGGTCTCCATTATTAGAACCATAGGTGCTGGCTATTGCAGATTGTAGAATCAAGTGATATATCTGATCTATTTACAGAACAGTATGTTTAGAAATCAATAGTGCTTAATGATAAATACAGTATAATTTGTGTGCCATTACATATGCTGAATGAGCTTGTTTCATTCCCCTGAATTTTCTGCATAAAAGTACATGAAATACCACTACATACTGCTCAATGAGAGGGTGAGACAGATGGACGAAGCTGATATTTTTAAATATTATATATATATTATATATTAATTAAATTTATATACCGCCCTTCTCCTGACGGACTCAGGGCGGTGAACAGCCGACTAAAAACCAATACAAAAAAGTTAAAATCATACTAAAACAGATATAAATTAGGCTGAAAGTTTAAAAACAAGATAAAAGTTCTAAAAATTTTAAAAAGTAGAAGGGATCAGGCAAGTCCGGCAAGTTGAAAGAGATGAGTCTTCAGAGCCCGACGAAAAGTCCGGAGGTCGGCAATTGTTCTCAGTTCTGGAGGAAGATCGTTCCAGAGGGTAGGGGCTACTACAGAGAAGGCTCTCCCCCTGGGGGTCGCCAGCCGACATTGTCTGGCTGACGGCACCCTGAGGAGGCCCTCTCTGTGGGAGCGAACCGGCCGGTGGGAGGCAATTGGTGGCAGAATGAAATGAAATGAAATGAAAAGTGAGCCAATTTTTCCAAATTGCACTCCTTCAGATATATAAGTGGAAATAGTGGTTCTTTGAAGTTTTTAAACTACTTTTTTTTTTCTTTTGCCTTTGGAGGCTATGAAGTTTTGGAGAAGATGCTATCACCAGAGTCCATGGAACTCAATTTTTGTGGCTGTATTTGCATTTTTTAGATGCTTATTCAGAGAACAACAGAGAATAGGATTATTCATCATCACAGAGACTTAATACATCTAATTCGATATCTTAAATTGTTTTACTAAATAATTATGTCATTAAAAACTGGCATTTCGCTACTAAAATTTGGGTGTAGGGTTGCAGGAGGTTACAAAAATGGACTGGGCTTAATGTCTCTCCTGTGTCCTGTCCTGTTTTTTCTTCCCCCTTCCCAATGGAGAGATTGCTTAAACAGTCCTCACTAGTGCAGTCCTTTCAATGTATATATCCCATGATGTTCCTGTATACCTTACCTTGTAACTGCTTCCTCTCCAATGAATGTAAATACAAACATTAAACCAGTGGTGGGTTTCAAAAATTTTTACTACCGGTTCTGTGGGTATGGCATGGCTTGGTGGGTGTGGCAGGGAAAGGATACTGTAAAATCTCCATTCCCACCCCACTCCAGGGGAAGGTTACTGCAAAATCCCCATTTCCTCTTGATCAGCTGGGACTTGGGAGGCAGAGAATAGATGGGGTGGGGCCAGTCAGAATTTTTACTACAGGTTCTCTGAATTACTCAAAATTTCCGCTACTGGTTCTCCAGAACTGGTCAGCACCTGCTAAAACCCACCTCTGGATTAAACCCCTTCTTGCTAAGTATCCCAGTGCCAGGTGAACATACCAAAGAAGAGGGGAGCAGGGGGAAAGGACTATAAGGATTGCCATTTTATTAGCTTCTTCATGAGTAAAGTTCCAGAAACTTCTGCTGTTTAGGCTCACCCAACTCTTGGGGTCATGTATCAGCATCTTTTGATGCTATAAGGACAATTTCTTAATAAACCCTTTTAAAGATTTGTTATGGTTCTGGACTCTCCTCATTCTTTGGCATCAATTCTGCAAATGCCAAATTAAGCATCAACACAGATTAAAAGCAACAATGACTCCTACAGAAGGCACCAACTCCAACAGACAAAAGCTGGAATAAAAAAATGGAAACTTTACAAAATAACTTCTATATTCTTACCTGTTCCCAATTAAACCTTAGGTGATTGCCCATGATGTTGAACTTTTTTCCCAGCGTTTTGAATTCCTCAACATATGATATGTGGAAGGGGCTAGGATAGCCAAGATGGGGCTCATTCCCATAGGGTAAGGCCATGGTGAGGTTATGTTTCTCTGAGAAGCGGCAGAGGATGTTGTATATTGTACTGCTGGCTGTTTTGTGGGTCTTGAGGAACATGATATCTGTGATGGGTTGACAGATTTTGGAAGGATGCGTCTTCCTAGATAAATACACAATATATAACCAAGGAAAAATATTTAGAAACTACCTTTCCCACTTGGTAATTCATTCCTTATGATTGCCATGGTCTTCCCTGCTTTCCTTTGTGTTTCTATGTTTAGTCTGTTCTGTTTTTATTTCAATAGGTCATGTGTCTACATATGTTTGAAAGCTGGAAGTTTCTAGTTTGTGAATTGTCTGGGACATTTATGAGCCATAAACTATGTCATTAACATACAATGCCTTTTTTGTACTTTAATAATAAAAAGCTAGATGTGATTTTTATATGGACAGACTGTTCAGAGTTGTAATGAATGTGAGAAACATCTATTTTAAGATGCTCATATATTGAAAGAATTAAATAAACCAGCTGGTCTGTCAGTCCATATAATGAGTGGATAAAGTTAAGGAAAGGAAAACCAAAATACCAAAGAGCTAATAAGAGGAGTGGGTTTCCCTCTTCATGAGGGTTTTTATAAAAAGGGAGGGCAATCTCCATTTTGCTTCTCTGTTTCATTTCTCCCTTATAGGGTTTGACTGAAAGGCTGATAACAGCAAAGCTGCAGTGACCAGCAACAGAGATGCAGCTAATAATTTAGATTGAATATTAGGTCAGTTAAACTAGTTGTATTATTATGTTTTTTTCCAGACTAATGTGTAAAAAACGTTCTACTTGTGCTTGTCTAAGGTCCTAGTCTAGAGAGGTCAACTGATTGAGATCCACCTTTTAAGGAAGCAATGATTCATTCTTTTTCCTTTTATTTTTTCTGCTCAACTTCTACGTCTCTGACTTCGCTGTGGATAATACCGTTTTCTGTTTCTTAGGAAACTTGTAATGTTTATTCTTTATAAGAAGCAACTTTAATATATACTTCCTTACACCCTTATATTTTCAACGACAAATCTTTAAAGCATGAAAGTCAGCTGGGTGACTTTAAGCCAGGCACTCTCTCTAAACCCAACTCATTTCACTGGATTCTTGTTGTGGAGACAACATGAGGAGAAAGGTGTGTTGGATATGTTCTCTGCCTTAAGTTAATTGCAAGAATAACAAAGATGGTATATAAATAAATAAGTAATAAATACATAATAAGCATGCATTGGCTCTTCCCAAGAATTGTGTTCAGAGTGCAGCAGGATTGTGGGAAGAAACTTGAGAACCAGCAAGGGTTCTTTGCATTCTAAGCATGCCTGAATATGTGCCTGTTACAATATAGCCTTGGTGGCACAGCAGACTAAAGTGCTATTAAATAGCACCAGCTGCCTGCAATTACTGCAAGTTCAAATCTCACCAGGCTCAAGGTTGACTCAGTCTTCCATCCTTTTGAGGTAGGTAAAATGAGGACCCGGATTGTGGGGGCAATAAGATGACTTTGTATAAAAAAGAACACTGCTTAGGGGGGCCCGAAAGCTCTACTAAGCAAGTATATACAAAAGTATGAAGGCTATTGCTTAACGCATTGTAAGCCGTCCTGAGTCTACGGAGAAGGGCGGCATATAAATTGAACTAATAAATAAATATAAATTTTTAATAATCCCTGCTAAGAAGCATAGAATAATAAAGCCTACTGTACTTACTTAATAACGTATACATATACACACAACAGAATAATATACATAAGCATGATTTTTTAAAAAAAATCCCTTCTCACCACTATAGGTGGCCTGTGTCGTCCTCAGTCTCAGGTCCTCTATCACAGGGTCCTCAAACTTTTTAAACAGGGGTCCAATTCACAGTCCCTCAGACTGTTGGGGGGGCCGGATAGTCTGGATGGGCATGGCTGGGTGGGCATGTGACTGGGTGGGCATGGCCAATTTAGCAGTCCATTTTGCCTTTGTCCTTCCTAAGCTGTAACTTGCTCAACTCAAGGAATCTGTTTACTTAATAAGATCTCCCCCAAAGGGAAATAGAGCGCAAACTTTCTTGTCATTTGCATAACTTCATTACAACAGCAGCTTCAGACTCCTTAAAATAGGCCATTAAAAAAAGAATAAAACAAATAGGATTTCCTTCAAAATAACTTTTGATCATATGTTTCAGATGACCACACAATAAACCAAACTGAGAACTGCACCAATTAAGACTGTAACTCAAATCCCCAAGATGGGCATTGAGAGACATTGGAAGCAGGTGGAAGAAGGCAAGAATCAACATAACACACACACCCCACCCAAGCCTCTAATGGGGCATTAAGGAGAGATAACGGTCCCTCAGACTGTTGGGGGCTGGACTATAGTTTGAAAAAAACATGAACAAATTCCTATGAACACTGCATATATCTTTATTTGTAGTGCAAAAAAACATGAAATAAAACAATATTTAAAATGAAGAAAAATTTTAACCAACATAAATATACTACTAATTCAATGGGAAGTGTGGGCCTGCTTTTGGCTGATGAGAAAGTCAATGACCAGTTCCATATTTGTCACTGCCAGTCGTAGAAAGTGATGCAAGTGTTCATCAGTTAGTCTGGATCTGATTGGAGATTTCAGAAGTTTCATTCGTGAAAAAGTCTGTTCACAGACGTAGATGCTGCCAAAAATGGTTACCATTTTGAGTGAATGGTTCTGAGATTAAGATATGTCTCAGAGGAGAGAGATGCATAGAAATTAGTAAGACTGCTTGACTTGAATGTGTCTTTCAGAGAGTCACAATTCTGTAGTTCAGCCAGTTCCATTTGGTAAATCGGATCAACAATTTCAATGTCAACAGAAAATGGGTTCCGAAAAAGCTATACGTCCTGTTCATGTGCACGAAGCTCTTTAAATCTTATTTGGAACTCCCTTAGCAACATTTCCAGTGAATCCACACACTTTTTGTTTGGGAATGCAACTGTAAATGCAACTGTAGGTTTTTCAGCCAACAGTTTTTGAGTAGTAGGGAGATTGCAGAAGTTTTCCTCCTTCACTTGTTTAAAGAGGAGGTCCAATTTTACTTCAAATGCCTATGAAAACATATCACAGATGAGCTTCCCCTTTCCTTAAAGTTGCACATTCAAACAAAAGTATGAAGGCTATTGCTTAACGCATTGTAAGCCGCCCTGAGTCTCCGGAGAAGGGCGGCATATAAATTGAACCAATAAATAAACAATAAATAAATAAAATGTTGAGTAGTTCTGTTACATCTGTCAGAAAGGCAAGGTGCCATTTCCATTCTTAATCTTTGAGCTCTGGTACTTCTTTGTTTTTTGAAATCAGAAAAGCAGAAACCTGTGGAAGTAAGTCATAGAAATGTTTCAAAACTTTCCCTCAACTCAGCCAATGGACTTCTGTGTGGTACAAAATATCTTCATAGGCAACATGAAATTCCTGAAACTGTCTGTGGTTTAGTGCATGTGCCTTAATGAAGTTATCACAAGACACCACAACTTTCATGATAGAGTCCCACTTCAGTGACTTACAACACAGTGCTTGTTGGTGAATGAGGCAGTGTATGGCTGTTGGATGGGAGTGGTTGAGTTTGTCCATTTCTTTGTTAATGCATGCAACCACTCCTTTCATACATCCCACCATGCTAGGAGCACCATCAGTTGTCACAGTGGCTATTTAATCCAGTCCAGCTCCAAATCATTCCGTTTGGTGAACCTTTTCAAAGATATCCTCTCCTGTTGTTGTTCCTTTAATGCTTTTCAATGTAGCAAGCTCCTCTGTGACTTCAAAATAATCATTTTCCCCGCGAATGAAAATTAGAAGTTGTGCAGAATCACGAACACCATTGCTTTCATTGAGTGCCAACAAAAAATAGCAAAGTTTTTTTGACGAGTTTTGCAAATGCTGATACAAATTGTCCCCCAATCTTCAATCCTTTTTGTAATTGTACGTCCTGAAAGACTCACTCTACTAAATAAATCAGGCTTCTCTGGACACATCTCTTTGGCAACAGAAAGAAGGCATTCTTTAACAAATTCTCCCTCTACAAATGGTCTGCCAGTGCACGCTATTAGCTTGGCGACTTGAAAACTTGCTCTCAGTGATGAAATATTTACCTGCTTCTGCTTCACTAAAGCATTTTGCTGAGTTGGCAATCCATTTTTCAGTTTTAATATTTTGTCTTTTCTCACTTGTCTGATGAAACAATCATATTTGTCCTTATGTTGAGTCTCGTAGTGCTGATGCAAATTGTATTCCTTGAACACAGCCATTTAATCCTGGCATTTCAGACAAACAGCTCTTTCCTTGTACTGCGTGAAAAAGTAATCGGAAGTCCCCTGTTCTTTGAAGATCCTGCACTCAGAGTCAATTTTTCTGTTCCTTGACATAACAGTTTCCTAGGGATTAAAAATTGCTATTAATAAGATACCAATAAATACAGCACTACAAAAAATAGGGATCACTATAGCACGAACGTAATGACAGGCTGAGAGAAGCTGTCAGTGAACGTCCCTCCCCTCCCTTTGCCTCTCTATGGGCCCATGTGGTTCCTTCCCCTTTTGTTCCAGGCAAAGGCTTCGCAGTGCTGCTGAGGGCCTCTTGCAAGCAAAGAGTTAAAAATTAAAGTTTGGATGTGATAGATGAATTTAGACTGAGCAGCTTCTGCAAAAAAAAAACCTGGGAAGGCTCAAAGCGCGCTCTCACACACATTCTCCTCCCTTCCCGCTTAGGCAGAGGGGCTTCTGGAAACACCCAGGAAGATCTCTGATTCCGCCATCTCACAAGTGCTCCCCTCTCTCCCTGTGCATCAGGCCACCATCAGTCCACCGGCCAGTATAACCCCTTTGCCAGCTCTCCCCCACCCGCCAGCCCACGCTGTTTGGTCTTACCTTTGCAAACAGTGGTGAGAAGTGCGATGAGCAGAAGTATGCAGATGTGCAGCTGCATTCTGCAAGGTATATATAGGCTGGAGGAGGGGCAATGAGGGAGGCAGAAAAAACCAGCTATGCAAGGAGTGGCTGGGAGGTGGGCAGTGGTGGGATTCAGCCAGTTTGCACCATTTCTGGAGAACCAGTTGTTAACTTTCTGAGCAGTTTGGCAAACTGGTTGCTGGAAGAAATCATTAGGGCAGAGAACCGGTTGTTAAATTACTTCAATCCCACCACTGGAGGCAGGGCTTAATCCCACCGCTGCACGGGATAGATAAATTGTGTCAGTGGGCTGTATCCGGCCCACGGACTGTAGTTTGAGGATCCCTGCTCTATCAGATGCCTGGCAGTTCATTGGGTCTACACGGTATCTTAGCTGTACCTAGTACTGCACAGAAAAGTACTTAAGTTGCAATCTTCCATGTGCCATGGTCTTCACTGAATAAACCCATGCTTATTGGGCCTCTGCAGTTATCATGGCTTTGATTAATCAAGGCCTTCCTGTTATACCTTTATTAAGTTAGATTAAGTATTGTTATAAGCAGATTAATAGCCTTATAATGCCTTATGCACAGTGGTGGGATTCAACTTTTTTTTACTACCGGTTCTGTGGGTGTGGCTTGGTGGTGTTATGTATGGATGTACATAGGAATTTGCATGCCCACCACGGATTGGATGAAATTCGCGGCAGGAAAAATGAATAGCTGTCAGTGGCCGGCTGGCAAGCCGAACGGCTTTAAAAGTCAAGCTGCGGCTGCCGAGCCAGCAGTTCTGATTCTGCGATGACCTGATTAAACTAGGAGAAAAATTTCTGGAGTCCATCTCTTCTTTTCCCGCACTTTGAACTTAACAGTGGATGTGGCTTGGTTTGGTGGGTGTGGCTTAGTGGGCATGGCAGGGGAAGAATACTGTAAAACCTCCATTCCCACCCCACTCCAGGGGAAGGATACTGCAAAATCCCCATTTCCTCCTGATCAGCTGGGACTTGGGAGGCAGAGAATAGATGGGGGCAGGGCTGTCAGAGGTGGTATTTACCAGTTCTCGGAACTATACAAAATTTCCACTACCGGTTCTCCAGAACTGGTCAGAACCTGTTGAATACCACCTCTACTTATGCAGCTTTCCTTGCTAATGGTTTGGGCACATTTTGGCCTGTATGTTGCAAGCACCGTGTGGGAGATGACCAAGCTGAGCCCAAGTGAGGGAGTCAAATGTGTCATAAGTCATGAGTCCCTGCGTGTCTGCAAGAGATCTAAGTCCAGCCCACCTTGAATGCCGTCTTAATTCCCAAGCATTTCCCTTGACTGTTCGTAGCTCAGATTTTTGTAGACAGCTCAAGCTTGTAATAAATCTTTATATTCATTTAAACTGCCTGAAACTCCTGATTTCCCCAGTCCTTGACACACAGCACAGTTTTTCAAATACACTCACAATTTCTATGCAAGGTACTCTTGCAAGCATCATATCGTTACCCACATCTCACACCTAGAGGGTATATGGAGCAAACCAATTCACCCAGGAGATGGTTGTTTTTAATTAGCAAGAATTGTAATATTAGGGGTTTTTAAAATCACACACATGCACACACACATTATACCTGCAATCCAGTGTGAAAAGGGAAGGAAGAATACCTGGTGGATCAATTCAATATAGAACTTCCTTATCATTGCAATTCAGTAGCTCAATATCAGTACTCTTTAAAGAGGGATGTCATTTCTGTTGGATTTGTTTTAGAAAATACACTTACTTGATGTCCTCTGTAGCATAGTATTGAAAGAATCCTATCAGGGTAAGACCTGCCAGCCAAAGAATGAGATGCAAAAATCGCTGAAAAAACCTAGGAAAAAAACCCAGATACAATCTTCATTTTCTAATTATCTACCAGAGTTCTTAGGATGTTTATACATTATAAACTACCTTTGCCAATTCCTGAATGTAATGCATTCTCCTCCTTACCCAGAAACCAATAACGCCATTGAGTGAAAAATGTAGATGAGATCCAAGCTTCCTAAGACACGTAGCACCAAAACTCAGTAGTGAACTGTAGAATTAGAAATGTAATTATGCTGGTGGAGTTTCCTGTAAATTTCAGGTGAAAAATAAATGGGAATGTATTAAACCTCAGATGGGCTTAACCCAGTGGTGAAATCCAATTTTTTTACTACCGGTTCTGTGGGCGTGGCTTGGTGGGTGTGGCGGGGGAAAGATACTGCAAAATCCCCATTCCCTCTCCACTCCTGGTGGAAGGATATTGCAAAATCTCCATTCCCACCCCACTCTGGAGCCAGCCAAAGGTGGTATTTGCTGGTTCTCCAAACTACTCAAAATTTCTGCTACCGGTTCTCCAAACTGCTCAAAATTTCCTCTACCAGTTCTCCAGAACCTGTCAGAACCTGCTGGATTTCACCCCTGGCTTAACCCATTTATTGCTGGGTTAATCTACAAGAACAAAAAAGTCCAGGGCATTGAATCACATTCCATTTGAGTAATATCTATTGTATTTACTGTAGCCCTTAGCTGTCTAAAATATAAACTTGAAAAGGTGTAATCCATAGCCCCAAAATGCTGCTGCTTTGACAGCTAGATATAGATTATGAATCAAAGGAGACAGTTACATTAAAAGAAATATGATTTAAAGCCAGTGGAGGCATTCTGGGGCTGACTGGAAAGTTGAAATTCTTCAGTTATAAAGCTTAAAATCAAGGCTTTGGAAAACTGATATAATTTGTTACAAATCGTTGTGCTGCTTACTCATACAATTCTAGATAGCCTTCAATATACATATATTATAACTTCCATAAAGATCAGTTCAACAGTAAAATATATATGGTGCTATCTACTATTAGATGACTTTAGTCTTCATTAAAACAATGGTTTTTTATTAAATGATAGACATTCAATTCACATAGGAAAAGGAAGAACATTCTGTTATATTATTGCCATCAAGTTTATCTTCTGTAAAGTTAAGGTTCAATTAAAAGAATTCAAACACACACACACACATACACACACACACACACGGCTCTTTACCATTGCCTTTTTTTCCAACACAAAATAAGCTTTCTCTTCGGAACATTTCTTTTGTATTTTGTGGTTATTCTCATTTTATTATATTCCAGTTTTTAACTAAAGAGAACTCCAAAAGAAAATCTCAAGCCTTCCTGAATATCCTTCAGAAGGTTTGGGGCAGAAATAGGAAGTTATCTGTGAATGTACAGAGACCAGTACATTCTGTTCTCTGGATATTAGCAATCAGTATTCTATTTACTCAAATAATAAGGGATAAAGGGCATATATGGCGTAATAAATTTTTTAAACATAAAACTTTTTCTCGATGTACAATATTCTAATTGTAGCATGAATCTACTAATGATAGAAATATCTGTTTATTTTTCACCCAAAAATGGGATTGTGAGAGGCACTACATGCCTGAATTATTTGACAAGTACAGAATTCAAATTTAACTATTAAAACAGGGTACATTTGACTGCCTCCATGCAGGAATACTCCAGCTGTTGTATTTAGAAATGTGGTCTTTAGTTTAACATTGTTGACGTACAAATTTAATGTATGTTATTACAGTCAAGTAGGGTAAAAATTCCAAAATGTTGAAAGGGATATTTATCTATGCCATTGATTTCTGCTTTTTCCATCTATCTTAGACCCTAAAAGTACTCCTTAATATTAGTTATTAGTTGTGAAGTTGTGTCTGACCCATTGCAACCCCATGGACAATGTTCTCCAGGCCTTCCTGTCCTCTACCATCCTCAGGGGTCCATTTAAGCTCATGCCTACTGCTTCAGTGACTCCTATCAGTCAACTATAACAGATTTGTACAACAATCTGTTTAAGATCATTTTTAAGTGATATAGAGACTTTACAAATACTGTTATGGGTATTGCTAATTAGTCCTGCAAATTGTAGAATATATTTTAAGAAAATGTTTTATAGGAGTTTCTGAATTAAGTTGCTTCTGGATAGTCAACACCTGTCCCGATGCCTGGAGGCCGTTGGATGGGGAGAAACAGGCTCAAGCTCAACCCCTCCAAGACCGAGTGACTGTGGTTTCTGGCGCCCCAGTATAGCCAGCTGGTGCCATCGCTGGCTATTAGGGATGAGGTCTTGCCCCCCTCAGAGAGGGCTCGCAACTTGGGTGTCCTCCTAGACACACGGCTGTCTTAAGATGATCATATGACGGCCGTGGCCAGGGGGGCTTTTTATCAGGTTCGCCTGATTTACCAGTTGCGTCCCTTTCTGAACCGGGACGCCTTGCGCATGGTCACTCATGCCCTTGTCACTTCCCGTTTGGACTACTGTAACACACTCTACATGGGGCTCCCCTTGAGGAGCACCTGGAGGCTCCAACTGGTCCAGAATGCGGCCACGCAAGTGATGATGGGAGCGACATGTCGCTCCCATGTAACACCTCTCTTGCACGAGCTGCACTGGCTCCCGGTCTTCTGGGTGTGTTTCAAGGTGTTGGTCACCACCTTCAAAGCGCTCCATGGTTTAGGACCTGGATATCTGCAGGACCTCCTTCTGCCACCGATAGCCTCCCACTGACCGATACGCTCTCACAGAGAAGGCCTCCTCAGGGTGCTGTCAGCCAAACAATGTTGACTGGCGACCCCCAGGGGGAGAGCCTTCTCTGTGGGGACCCCTGCCCTATGGAACGAACTGCCTCTGGATATACGAAGGATCCCTGACCTCCGCACCTTCCATCGTGCTTTGAAGACCCTATTATTTCATCAAGCCGGTCTGACTGAAAAATGATTTTAACTGGGTTTTTTAAATGGTTATTAATTTTGGGGTTTTTAATTATGGGCAAATTAGAGTGAATTATTTTAATTTTTAATTTTTGTGTTGTTAGTGTTTTAGTATGGCTGTACACCGCCCTGAGTCCTTCAGGAGAAAGGTGGTATAAAAATGCAGTAAAACTAAACTAAACTAAACCTGTTGCTGCCAATCAACAAGCACTGAAATCTTTACCTTCGTAAGAAGGACTTTTAGATTAGAAAAAAATAATAAATGGAAATCACAGAACGAATCATTCTATCTTCTTCTGAAATCTGTTTATGAGGGAGAACAGCTGTACAGTAAAAGGTTTGTTCAGACATTTTCCAAAACTATATTTCTTATTATTCATAAGGCTGATCACCAATGCCAATCCCCTGTAATCCATAATGATTTTATCACACAAAAATACATTTGAAGATTTAGTGAAAACATTTGTATTTACTACAGGAAATAAACTAGCATATTACTAATATAGAACAAAACCGAAAGTGATGTGTGATTTTTTAAAAAAGTTTTGCTTAGTAAAAAAAAATGTATAAACTCTTTGGAACTGAAACAGGCTTAAGAAAGCCTTTTGTCCATTTTGTCATGGGGATGACCTCCAACTGGTAAATTCCCTTGATTGTGAAAGACACTACATGCCTGAATTATTTGACAAGTGTAGAATTCAAATTTAACTATTAAACAGGGTATATATGACTGCTTCCATGCAGGAATATTCCTGCTGCTGTATTCAGAAATGTTTCTTTAGTCCTCTCACTGGAAAACAAGCACCAATTGTTTTGTTTTCCATCATTATTTGAAGACATATTTATGTCTTTGACCATTTATGTAAATCCCCCTTTATAGTGCTCCCTCATATATGATGCCTTCCTGACAGATACATCCACCAGTAAACCAGGAAAAAATAAAGAATTTATTCCTTATTCAATGCATTAACAGAATAACAGAGTTGGACGGGACCTTGGATGTCTTGTAGTCCAGCCTCCTCAAGTAAGAGACTCTGGCCTATACGATTTCAGAAAAATGGCTGTGCAATCTTTTAAGAATTTCCAGAGATGAAGCACCCACAATCTGTTCCACTGATTAATTGTTCTAACTTTCAGGAAATTTCTCCTTATTTCTAAGTTGGATCTCTCCTTGATAAATTTTCATCCATTGTTTCTTGTTCTACTGTCAGGTGTTTTGGATAATAGGTTGACCCACTTTTCTTTGAAGCAGCCTCTTAGATATTGGAAGACTGCTATCATGTCATCACTAATCCGACTCTTCATTGGACTAAACATACTCAATTCCTGCAACCATTTTTCATAGGGTTTAGCCTCCAGTCCCCTAATAATCTTTTTGCTCTTTTCTGCACTTTTTCTAGAATCTCAACCATCTTTTTTATATCGTCATGACCAAAATTGGATGCAATATTCCAAGTGTGTGGGCTAGAATGAGAAGTTTGAAGAATACCTGTCAATTTCACCTGGTTAGTAATAAAGAAATGCCACTATATTTGTTGAAAAGAGAAAGAAAGACAATGGTTGCCGAGTATTACTGTTTACATTAGTTAGGTTACATATCGAAATTGGTAGATATCCTTGATAAATTCCACCACTGAAAACATAAAACTCTACTATATTACTATCAATGCATCTGGTAAGAGAAGGAGAAGGAGTCCAGCCTTGCAATAGTCTGTAAATGAATCTGATAAAAATAAAAAATGCTCAGCTCTCTTACATTTCACTGGCCCAGTAGCTCAGAATAAAACAACCATGGAGGCCAGCACCCTTGAGTTCAGGGAAGGAATATTCCTATCATATGTACAGTAGCCAACTGGACTAGAATTGGAGCAGAGCCACTTTTATGCCTTGGGACATTTTTTAAAAAAGATTTCATCCTATATATATTTGCTTTCCTCTGTCTTTGAAATTATCCAAAAGTTTTTCCAAGTTCCTCTTCTAGGCACAATTATAGTTAGGTAGTCATGCATAAAACAGTCTTTTCACAATGCCTTCACCCCACCTGTTTGTTTAGATATGGGTCTCTTCTCGGAAAAATCTACCTTTCCCCACCTGTCACCCTCCCAACACTCAGCAAGGACTTTTTTAAAAAAAACCTAGGATTTTTAATCTATGCGAAATTGGAATACTACATCAGCTGTATAAATTTTAATTCCTTTCTAAAGGATGTGTACATTATTTATATTGTATTTTTACCTGCAGCATTTAATAGATTTTCATATTATAGTTTAGTAGTTATACATTGCCCTTGGTTTTTGTCTTATGAACTACACACTGAGTGTCTGTTACAAATTAATGATAAACAGTGGATGTGCATACATATCAATCAATCAGCAATACTTTGAAGAAATCTTAGATAATTTTTTCTGCACTCTAGTTAGTAATTCTACAAGAGAGAACTAAGTTAGAAGACCAATCTATAAGGAAAAACAAAGGAAACAGAAATCACTAACCAAAAATTGAAGAGTCAAAGAGACAATGCTCTGGAATAAGCTCAAATTATATATATAAATAAACTTTTCCCCTTTCTTCAAGATCCTAATGTGCTGAATTGCTATTATCGCATAGAAATTATTATGGGAGAGAGGATGTCAACAATAATGCTGAAAATAGGGCTGTATTTATCAGTAAACTATCAACAAAAATCTCTTCAAAGTCTGTTATTCTATTATTTTGTTAATTCTCTGGAAAAAGTTATAATTTTTTACATCCTCAAACCCCCACAGCTTCAACCTTATACTGTCTACCGTGGACCTCACCCCATTCCTAAGAGGTCCATAAAGTGGCCGCGCATAAGCGCACCAGTGTGCCTACCATCCCTGTCCTACTATCCCCATTTATTTGTACTTATTTCCTATGTTCATGTCCATGTTTATAATTATACCTGTTATCTTGTATGTGTTTGACAAAACAAACAAACAAACAAACAACACTAAGTAATAAGCAAACTGGAATTAAGAACATACTATCCACCTTGATCTGTTAATTCACCTTCGCAAAATCTTCTTTTCAACCTTTTCAACTCAAGATTTGAAACTCAGCCAACTTTGAATTATATAAGGTTACAAAACAGGTAACTTTATCCTTCATCAAAACTTTCAGTAAAGAAGTTATACTCTCTCCCCTCATCTTGTTCCTTACCTGCAAATGCCTTTCATTCTGCCTGTCTGTCACAGTGATAAGTGAATTTCTGGTCGGCAGTCAGAGTGCACTTCCTGAATAGAGCTGCTCAGAAATCTGGGCAGGGACAA
This sequence comes from Masticophis lateralis, assembly GCA_030761175.1. Lineage (NCBI taxonomy): Eukaryota > Metazoa > Chordata > Lepidosauria > Squamata > Colubridae > Masticophis > Masticophis lateralis. The sequence goes on along the minus strand of JAUDYJ010000005.1, from coordinate 39,126,316 downwards.
AGTGGGTGGCATAATGCCATAGACACACAATAAGATACATACATGTGAATCTGAATGGCACACGTAGATTACTGCAACTAATATAAAAATGAATGAAACACAATGTAGTAACAGAATGTAGTAACTAGAAATAGTTGAGGGAGATGGGCAGTTTAGAAACATGAAAATACAAGATTTATACAAGATCATGGAAGGCTCAAAAGCCTTTCTTTCGTCTTGAGAATACAAAAAGCTGTTTATTCAGAATTTATTTTGGTAAATAATACCTGGATACTTTGGAAATCAATATTCTACTTTCTTCAGATCATATAAATCTTTTGCCTTTTACAGTACTAAAGATTTCCATGGCATAGAAAGTTTATATTCTATGTTTGTAACTAATTTTGGTCTCTGTCTTGTGGAATACTTTCCCCCTTGAGATCCAGTAGGCTCCATCCTCTTTAATTTTCCAAAAAGCAGTTAAGAGCTGACTTTTCCCTTGGTTGGACGATAGTTCTGTTGAACCAAGTGATTGTATAGTTGGCTGGATGTAGTTGATAGAGTTGGGTGCCTGGTTTTTTTTTTTTTGTTCATTGTATGTTTTTATTGTTGTCTTTCAACAATCTATTACTGCTGTTTATTTTTCTTTGTTGTTTCACAGTTATAGTACTTTACTGCTTATTTTTCAGATCTGTATCTCTATCTTTCCATAAATAGATGCATTAACAAATGAACTAAATCTATCATCCATCTATCTATCTATCTATCTATCTATCTATCTATCTATCTATCTATCTATCTATCTATCTATCCTTTTACTCATTCTTGACTCCTTGAGATTGTTTAGAGAAAACCAGGTAACTTTTTAGGCAACATTTTTGGAAGTAGCTTGCCCTTGCCTTTTTCCTAGAGCTGAGAGAAAGTGACCTGCCCAAGGTCAGCCAGCTGGTTCTGTCCTTAAGGCAAGATTAGAACTCACAGTCTCCTGATTTCAAGTACTTGAGTACTACATCAAATTGGTTCTCATTTAAAATATAATTACACATTCAGATCAGTACATTCGTAAATCTACATCATAATAATATACACATATTCCAAAGTAAACTAAGTTTTGCTGCTTAAATAATACTTTAGCAATACAAGTATTTAACTACTTATATCCTTATTCATTTCTCCAACTCTTTCACAAGCAAAGACTTGATTAATTTACTTCCTCCTACTTGTTGACGTTTGCTGGCAAGTTCCCTAACCTATTCCATATTAACTCAATAAGAATCATCTACAAAACATGTACTTAATTTACTTCTGTCACATTTCTTATAGATATACATCATCTTGAATCTTAAGACTGGATTCTAATACACTAAACCATAGCATGTTAAATTTTGTATGAGCCATGAATTCTTAGCTGCAATAAGTCTATTTGTGATTTAGTCAACAAATCATGATTAAGCCAACCATACCTTATGCAGAATGTGTACCTGCACTTTTGGGTTACATTTGGTTCTATGTGGGGTGCTGAGATGTACACTACTAAAGTAATGGATTTTTTAAAAAGGAATTTGGGATTTTTAAGAGCAAAATAAGGTTCTACAATGCTTGTTTTTGCACGTTATCTGCCACTGCCAACCTATTAGAAATGCTAACACAGAGAGAGAAAGAGAGAGAGGGAGGGAGGGAGACTTCCAGGGTTTGAGAATGCAAAAAGACATTGGATGACTGTATACATCTCAATGATTGCAAATTGACTTTGTCTGTTCTTCTGTACGGATGTTCAAGAACAAATACTTCTCTTTTAGTAACATAATTTATTTGTATTTTGTATTTATTAGATTTTTAGACCGCCCTTTTCCCAAAGGCCTCAGGGCAGTGTACAGCCATAATAAAACAGTGAATCATACAAAATTTAAAAACCAGTTTAAAACAAAATTAAATAAATTTGGCCCTGTCAATTAAAAACCCATAATTTAAAATACCCCATCCAGATTCTTATTCAGCCAGGCCAGCCTGTTGAAATAGCAGGGTCTTAAGAGCCCGGCGAAAGGCACGGAGATCGGGAATTATACCTATCCTAGGGGGTAGTTCATTCCAGAGGGCAGGTGCCCCCACATAGAAGGCTTTCCCCCTGGGAGTCGCCAGCCTACATTGTTTTGCCGATGGCACCCTGAGGAGCCCCTCTTTGTGGGAGCGTGTTGGACGGTGGGATGCTATTGGTGGCAGAAGGCAATCCTGTAGGTATCCGGGCCCTAAGCCATGGAGCGCTTTAAAGATGGTAACCAGCACCTTGAACTGCACCTGGAAGACCACTGGGAGCCAGTGCAGCTCACGCAGGAGAGGTGTCACATGGGTGCACCGAGTCGCACCCATAATCACTTGAGTGGCCTCATTCTGGACCAGTTGGAGCCTCCGGGTGCTCTTCAAGGGGAGCCCCATGTAGAGAGCATTACAGTAGTCCAGACATGGCGTGACGAGGGCGTGAGTGACCATGCACAGGGCATCCTAGTCCAGAAAGGAACGCAACTGGTAAATCAGGTGAACCTGATAAAAAGCCCGCCTGGCCACAGCCGTCTAAGAATAGAAGAGCAACCTGTTCAGATTAGATCAGGCATGGTTAACTTTTTGATTTGTCAGGGCCACATTGAATGAAGAATTATCTTGAACCACATATAAAATATATCATATAGTTAATGCATATACATGTACAAATGTTAAAAGTTTACAATCTTGTGGGGCTGCACTACTACCTGCTTAGGGCCACATGCGGTCCATAGACCAAAGGTTAGACACGCCTGGACTAGACCCATCTTAGTGCAGCATTTTGTTTCTCACCAAATGCCACGGGAACACAACATGGAGACATATCTTTACCCACTCTTGTTCCCTTACAACTGATGTTTGGAGGTAAGCTATCTCCATCAGAAAGAGATAGGGAAAAAAAATCTCCCTGCTTATTTTCTCCAGGCCATCCATGATTTTATACACTTCAGGAATGTGCCCACATTTTATACACTTCAGGAATGTGCCCACTATTTGGCTTTTTTCCAAGCCAAATAGTACAAACATTTATCCTTCTCTCATAGGGAAGACATTCAAAGCCTCTCATGCTTTGGATTACCTTCTCCTTCATTTTAGCCAGTTCTTTATATCTATTTTTAAGTTTGGCAATCCGAACTGTGCAGAGTATTCCAGATGCTGAAACCTCATATATTTGTTTAACAGCATTTTGTTATAATAAGCTTTAATTGTGAAATTAGCCTTTTTCTTCTCTACGTATATAGATGCAATATATGATTGTACATATTGTGTTTGCCATTTGGTGGAACACTATAAAGTTTATTGAAAGAGGAGTCCTTCTGGTGTTTGCTTTCTGGGCAGAGCAAAAAGGAAATGTGTTTGAGGGAATTTAGATTGCAAAAGAATAAGCATATATATTTGGTCACAGAAATAGTTGCTTCAGAATTGTAAAGCTTTTTTAATTTCATCATCCTTAAGAGAATGGCTTTTGTTAGTTCAGCCTGAATAATCAACTTGGTGCTTCTTACATCTGCCACAAATGTTTCAAATTTGCATCGAATAAACTACCTTAAAATGCAATATAAAGTTGAGTTTCATATGTAATTCATGTAACCCGTCGCTACCAGTTCGCTTGTGTGTGCTTGCGCGTGCATGCGATGCTTCTGCGCATGTACATAAGTTTCTGCACATGTGCATAAGCATCTGGAGAAGGTGGGCAGAGCCTCCTGCTGCCGCTGCTACCAGTTCGCCAACCTGGGTAGAACCGGTAGCCACCCACCACTACTTTAGACTATTAAAATATTATGTTTGTATATAATACTAATATGTGGGAGGCGGTGGCTCAGTTGCTAAGACTCTGAGCTTGTCGATCGAAAGATCGGCAGTTCAGCAGTATGAATCCCTAGTGCCGCATAATGGGGTGAGCTCCAGTTACTTGTCCCAACTTCTGCCAACCTAGTACTTCGAAAGCACATAAAAAATGCAAGTAGAAAAATAGGGATCACCTTTGGTGGGAAGGTAACAGTGTTCCGTGTGCCTTTGGCATTTAGTCATGCCAGCCACACGACCACGGAGATGTCTTCAGATAGTGCTAGCTCTTTGGCTTTGAAACGGAGATGAGCACTGCCCCCTAGAGTCGGGAATAATGAGCACATATGTGTGATGGGAACCTTTTCCTTTACCTTTATAATACTTATACAGATAGTAAAATTTCCTTAGAAGAAAAAACCTTTCAAAAAATAATGCTTCTTTTTAAGGCGCAGAATTAAGAAAAATATCATGGAAATATCATTAAATGTTAAAATTGATTAAATATTACAACTAATGAGGTGATTTGTTTATATGTAACATTGATTTCAGCAAAGGAGTTGAACTCTCTAATTTCTTAAATGAATATGCTATATCTAGTGTTGTTCTGACATTATCAAAAAACATTTATGCTCATACAATTAAGACATCTAACATTCATAAATTTATCTTTTCTTCTAGAAGGTTTTCAGATTTTAGGAACCATTTTTCAGATTCTGCAAGACAGGAATTCCTTTGCTTCAATTGTTTAAAGGAAAAAAGATCCCTTTCCACTCTATTTAGAAAACATATATTTAGAATAGATGATTATTCTATTCTGTTTCTATTTAGAAACAGAAGAAAAGAAATGGAATTTATTCAGTTTTATTCAACTTGTGTTAACGAAAATGCTTTTTGTGTCAGCATCAGCTGAAGATGCCTATGGAATTGGCCAGACATCCCTTGACATGGCATATAAAAATCTAAAGCAGTCACTGAGTAGACACCCCACCCCACCCTTATTGTTACTAAATGTGCTTTTGGAAGTGGTGACCAGAAAGAATGGTAATTCCCAAAGTTCCTAAAACTTGATCAGGCTCAGTTCCTTAAGCCATTTGCTATCTTTTGCATTTATTTCTGGTTTTTAATAATACCTTCTTCATTACTGAGATGTATGGGAGTGGTTCTGGGAATTTTAAGTGTCTTGAAAGTTGAAAAGCAAAAACTATGAACATCTGACATAAAAGGAAACTTATGGATATGCAATCCCTTGAGGATTCCTGACTGGAAGAAAAGGAGGAATGACAGGCTCAAGCAAAAACTGTAGGCCTACAGTTGCCTCAGGACAAGGCTTGCCATGCTTAGAAAAACAAAGCAATTGTATACAGATAGTCCTTGACTTATGACCGGTTGCTAAGTGACCATTTAAACTTTCAATGGACTTACCTGGTGGATACTTATGACCTGGATTTGAAGTGCTGATGGTCAGCCCCACCCCAGTCACATGACCAGATTTTGGATGCTCACAACTGATCCATATTTACAACTGTTTGCAGAATCCTTCAGTCATGTGACTACATTTGATGATGGTTTCATCAAACCCCCACATTTTTCCAGTTTTAAGCAAAACTGTGACTATAGAATGCTAAATGACAAAAAAAATATCATAAAATCATGCGACAGACTTGCTTTGCGACCATCATGAGGTATGACTGCGATAGACAGGATTGTAACTTGAGGATTCCCTGTAGCCCCAACCAAGTCCTCAGTAAAGAGGCATTTGAATTTACAAATATGAAACTGATCAAGCTTCCTTTCCTTTCCCATTCTCTTTTTTTATGGCACTCTAGTTGCTAACGTTTGCATCTGAAAGAGGTCACAGCTCAAATTTAATGATTGATTCATTAAATTGTCTCTGTACATACTGTGCATTATAGCAATCATATTCGATTTGGCAAATTGCATTACTTTCTTTATTTTAGTTACTGATTTTCTACAATCTTAAATATTGACAAGTCCCTGTTATTTTTTATTGCTGTTTTATGATGTATATAATAAATGTGACACAATGGCCATTACAGTTAATGTCTTTCCCTTCCCCTTTTATTTACCCTACCATCTTAATGACAGACTATGATCATTGTAAAATCTTGCATTAAATGGCATCTCTGCAGTTCAGGTACAAGCTAAGGAAATTACACCATTGGGCCTCATTAATGAAATGGCTCTAAATCCCAGTTTTACGTAATTGGTTGAAAAAATAAAGGAAAAAAGCGTTGATGTGTATGTCTATGAAGACTCTCAGTCATCCAGGTCAGAGCTGTTCCAAAAGTGGTTTTTATTTTTGAAAAGGCAACTGCACTAATTTTTTGAGGAAGGAGGAGATGTCCCGCTTCCTACCCTGGAAGTTTCATCAGTTGTATTGAATGATGTGAGAGATTCTCTTACACCATGGTTCATGCACAGGTACATCCCTGCCATGTGCAGGTAGTCCTCAACTTATGACCACAATTGAGGCCAACATTTCTGTTGTTTAGTGAGACATTTTCTAACTGAGCTTTGCCCCATTTTATGACTTTTCTTGCCACAGTTGTTAAGTGAATCACTACAGTTTATAAGTTAGTTACCTGGTTGTTAAGTGAATCTGGCTTCCCCATTGACTTTGCTTGTCAGAAGTTCGCAAAAGTTGATCACATGACTCTATCCATGAACCAGTCGCCAAACATCTAAATTTTGATCACATAATCATGGGAATGCTGCAAAGATTGTAACTATGAAAAATGGTCATAAGTCACATTTTTCAGTGCCATTGTAAACTTTGAATGGCCCCTAAACGAACTGTTGTAAGTCAAGGACTACCTGAATATTATCAGGTTACCACACTGGTTTTGATTACTTTTCCAAAGGCCTTTAGAAATAGAGGTCTTTTGAAAGTCATCGCCAATAGAAAAAAAAACAAAACAGCATTGTGAAGTACAAATGAAACGATTACCAAGATTGACAGTAATTTCAATGTAGGGGAAAGAAAGAGTTTCTTATACTCAGAACAGTTAGTCAGACTCACAGCAGCCACTGACTTCCGCATCTATTATAGTATAGATGATACAGATGCAATGTGCCTTTTACACATATGCTGAGCCTGAAAATTCAGCAAAATAAAATTTTATTCCTTATTTTATTAATCCTGACAAAAGAATAAATTTAGTTCTGGATACAAAAAGATTATTCAAAGTGTCAATACTGACATAACTGATTATGAAAGTAATAGATGTGGAAAGCCGTCAGACTTACCTAAACGAAAAATAGGTTATCCAACGTTAAGTAGAATAATCCATTTTGGAATATGTTGAGAACTGTAGTTCAATTATTAATGCTGTTAAATTCATGTTCAAGGAAAAACACAATAAAAGAGAAGAAGCTGGCACTTGGGGTAATTAATGAATTAATTCAAGTATATTACCAGAAATAAATATATTACAAGAACTTTGCAATCATTTTTCAGATATTTCCATGAAATCTAGAATAGAATAGAATAGAATAGAATAGAATAGAATAGAATAGAATAGAATAGAATAGAATATTTTGGGCAAAATATTCATTTTGATCATAGTGATCCTTTCCATAAATGAAATTTGTAAATTTTTCCAATTATCTAAATCTTTTTTAATTTGTAGTAGTAATTTGTCATAGTTGTCTTCCTTAACTGAGGAGCATCTTGCAGTAAGCCAAATCCCTAAGTATTTTATTTTCTTGGTTATTTGAATTTTTGTACTGCATTCTAATTCCTTCTCTTATTTCTTTGTAAGATTTTTAGTTAATAATTTAGATTTATTTTTGTTAATTTTAAGTCCCGCTACTTCACCAAATTCTTCTATTTTTTAAATCAATTTTGGGTCTGATTCTAATGGTTCCTCCACTATAAACACCAGATCATTGGCAAAAGCCTGAAGCTTATATTCTTCTGTCTTTATCTTTAACGTTTTTATTTCTCGATCCTCTCTAATTCTCTTCAAAAGTGTTTCTAAAGTTAATATAAATAGAAGTGGAGAAAGTGGGCATCCTGGTCTCACTCCTTTTGTTTTATCGAATTTCCCTATCATATCTTCATTCATGATTACCTTCGCCGTTTGTTTTGTGTAAATTTTTCCAATCATATTTTCAAATTTAGTCCCAAATTCCATAAACTTCAATTGATTTATTGTCCTCGTATTGTTTTTAATTTGTCGACCTAGCAGGAAACTGTTTTGATCTGAATGTGTATGTTTGTTCATGATTTTTTTTATTCTTTCAGCTATGATTGATATAAATATCTTGTAATTAGTATTTAACAGTGATATTGGTCTGTAGTTTTGAATTTGTTGATGATCTGTATCCTCTTTGGGAATAAGGGTGATTATTGCTTTTGTCCATGTTTTAGGTATATTTGCCTGTTCTAGAGCCTCATTGAATATTTCCAACATCATCCCCCACAGCATTTCTTGAGTGTTTTTATATAACTCTACTGGGAATCTGTGTGGGCCCAGTGTTTTGTTGTTTTGTTGTTTTTTCCCTGCCATTTCAAATTCTGTTTCAGTTATTGGTCTATTTAGTATTTCTTGTTGTTCCTCCGTAATTTTACGCAAGTTTGTTCCCTCTATTCAGTCTTTAACGTTTTCTTCTGCTATCTCTTCCTGAAAGTATAGATTTGAGAAAAACTTTTGTATAATTTCCTTTTTGTCCTCCCTTTTGTGTTGGGTTATTCCATTTTCATCTTTCAATTGATATATCATTCTTTTATCTTGTTCTTTTTTTAATTTATAGGCCAACCATCTACCCATTTTATTCGCATGTTGAAAATTTTTTTGTTTTGGCATCTTTATTTTCTGCACTATTTCCTTTTGGATTGTTAAATTTATTTTATGTCTAACTATATTCCATTCCTCTTTTATTTTTTTATTTTGGGGATCTTCCTGTAATTTTCTTTCTAACTTTTTAAGTTCTTCCTGTAGTTTTCCTTGTTGACATTTCCTTTCCTTCTTCTTCCTTGCATTATAAGCCATTGTCAGTGCATGGATGTATGCCTTTAGTGTGTCCCAAAGGTTTTGTATTGATGTACCTTCTTTTTTATTCACACTAAAAAGTATCTTCAACTCCTTTTCCAACATCAGTTTGTATTCTTTGTCTTTGCATATATTTTGATTCAATGTCCATCTTTTAAACCTTTTTTGTTCTTTCCATGTTATAGTTATTGGGTTATGGTCTGCCCACTTGTTTACTCCTATTTCTACTTCTTCCACTCCTGTTCATATTTCTGCTGTCATCCAAACCATAACAATCCTGGAACAGAATTGATGTAGGTGTGAATAAAATGTATATTGGCTCTCTTCACTATCTATTTCTCTCCATACATCTCGCAATTTTAGTTCTGTTTTCATATTAAAGGATTCTTTTGGTAATATATCTTTCTTTTATTTATTTATTTTATTACTCTTGTAATCTTTTTTGATATCCACTACTGCATTATAGTCCCCAATTAAACAAATATTATCATATCCTAGTTCTATTATTTTATTGTCCATTTTTTAAAAAAAATCATGTTGATTTTTATTGGGAGCATATATTACTATTAATAACAGTTGTTTTTGTTCAATTTCTAATTCTACCATTAACATTCTTCGTCCGAATTAATTTTGATTTTATTCTTTCTTTTACATATATATAGCAATTCCTCTTTTTTTCTTTTGTATTAATGATGTATATTCCTAATTTTGGATTCTGGAATCCTTTTTTAATGTGTACCTTTTGAAGGCATATCATGTCCGTTTCAAGTTTTTTTAATTTAGTAAAAATCTTTTTTTTTCTTTTTTTCTTTTTTTGATGCATTCAAATTGTTTATGTTCACAGAGAAGAGATTTATTGCCTCTTCCATTTCGTACTGAAGTTGTTTTTTGGTGTTTCTTGACTCTCTTTATTAATCCTTAAATGTTTTTTCCAATATTGTAAGTCCTTAGAATATTTTCCAATGTGTTTTCTTCGCTGTTTCCCCTCTCTTCTTTTCTTCTGGCACTGTTCTGCCCCAGCTACGGACCCCAAAGAACGCAGCGCACACAAAGTCAGTTCAAACCTTAGTTTACTAAATAAACCAGTTTTTTACAACAACGGCTGTTAATTAACTGCATTAACAGCCACCAAGAATTCAAAGAATAATACTGAAAGCTTACTGTGATTGGCAGAATGCCCAAAAGCAATTTGCAAGAAGCTGATAAGATAAGCAAGACAAGACATGAAGGTATGTGAACAAAGTTGTTCCCTGAGAATTGCTTCGGTCGGCGTTCCTCCTTAAATAGGCTAAGGGAGTGGCCAATTAGCCCCAAGCCTTACTCTTGAGGAGGCCTCCTCAAGAGGAGCCACTCCTGCCTTTTGGCAGCTCTGCGCGCCCGAAGAGGCTCCTCCTCTTTGTCCTCTTCACTTAAGGGAACTTCTGGAGGTTCTGAAGGCTCTGGTTGAATCCTCGCCACTGGCACCCCATCTTCTCCAGCCTATTCATTGTCCGATTCGAGTGCCAGCTGAACAGGCTGCTGGCGTAACACCACACCAGCCTCCTCACTGTCTGAATCAGCTACTAGCTGCATAGGCCGCGTAAGGGCCACAACAGGCATCCTCTCTGCTTCTTTTTATTTTTAAATTCTTATCTCCGTTCCAGTTATCCTCTCAGTCTATTTAAATCCACTTTATGGGATCATTCCTTAGTTTTGTTTCTGGTGTCCTTTAACAGCTGTTTGGTCTTCACCATAGTGGAGTTTGGAGTGTGACTGAGATTGTGTCTTTTATACTGATAACAAGTTCAAACAGGTGCCATTAATACAGGTAATGAATGGAGGACAGAGGAGCCTCTTAAACAAGAAGCTACAGGTCTGTGAGAGCCAGAAATCTTGCTTGTTTGTAGGTGACCAAATACTTATTTTCCACCATAATTTGCAAATAAATTCTTTCCAAATCAGGCAATGTGATTGTCTGGATTTGTTTTCTCATTTTGTCTCTCATAGTTGAGGTCTACCTATGATGACAATTACAGGCCTCTCTCATCTTTTTAAGTGAGAGAACTTGCACAATTGGTGGCTGACTAAATACTTTTTTGCCCCACTGTATTTTATTCTCCTTATGTACACTGAGAGTATATACACCTAAGACAAATTCCTTGTGTGTCCAATCACACTTGGCCAATAAAGAATTCTATTCTATTCTATTCTATTCTTATTCTAACATAAAATGACATTACAAGACATACAACATTTATATATATACCCTCTTAACAGCTATTTCGTGATGATCTTCTAGTATTTACATTTTCTCCCGTTTCCCTTTATATTATTCCAGTTTCTTCTTGTCCCCTCTCTTTTAATTACAGTGTATTTATTAAGACCCCTATTAACTTTATATTTTCTATACATTGACATATTCATTCTTTCCTGTTTTACATTTCATCCCTATTTTTCTTCTCCATTATTCCTATTCCTATTCTACAGACATTTATACCATTTGTACCAGATTATATAATATTCCGTATCCTCTTTTTCTTTAAGCTCTTTTGTTAATTTATCCATTTCGGCACACTCTAAGATTTTTTTATCAACTCTTCTTCTGTTGATATATTTTCTTTTTTCTAATTTTATGCGTATACTAAATGGGCAGCTGTTATAATGTGTAAGATCAAATATTTTATTTCCTTGGTGTATTTTTCCATAAATATCCCTAATAAGAATGTCTCTGGTTTTCCGTTCATAGGTTGTTCTATTATTTTCTCTAGCCATTCTTTAATTTTATCCCAGAACTTCTTTGCAGCTGGACATGTCCACCAATGGTGGTAGTATGTTCCATAGCTCTTATTACATTTCCAACACACTGGAGATTTACTCGGAAACATCTTTGCAAGTCTAGCCAGGGGTAGATGCCATCTACGAAACATCTTCAACTGGTTTTCCTTGTATGCCGTGGACATTGTTAGTTTTGTATTTATTTGCCACACTTTTTCTCATTTCTTCAATTCTATTATGTGGTTAAAGTTTTTTGCCCATTTAATCATTGTATCCTTAACTATTTCTTCTTCCATTTTATATCGCAGCAAAAATTTGTATATTCTACTGATTAATTTCTCCTCCGTCTCTTGTTTAATTTTGTCCAATTCATTTTGTTCAGTGTGTATCGCATTTAATTTTGTGTCTTCTTTATATTTTGACCGAATTTGCGTATATATCCACCAATCGATTTCTCCATTTAGATCTTGTCCCAAGTCCTGTTTTGTTTTCAGATTTCCTTGTTCTTTTAATATATCTTATTATCTTGTCCCACTCAGTTAAATTTGGATGTTTTAATGTTTCTGTAGGTGAAAATCAAATGTTGTTTTTTAATCTTGATCCAAATTTGTAGCAATGCATTCCTTAGTATGTCTCTTCAAAAGTAACCATGTATTTTATATTTTTCGTCCCAAAGGAATGCATGCCATCCCACTTGCAAGTCATGCCCTTCTATCATTAATGTTCTTTTGTCTCTTAACTCCATCCATTCTTTCAGCCAGGTTATACAAGAAGCTTGATAATATATTTCCCATTCTGGGAGTGCTACTCTTCTTCTGTCTTTTATGTCTTGCAATGTTTTTAATCTAATTCTCACTCTTTTTCCTTGCCATATAAGTTTGGTAATTGTTCTATTTAATGTTTCAAAGAAAGTCTTCTCTAATTTTACTAGTATAACTTGGAAGATAAATAGTATTTTGGGTGGTGACGTCATTGCAAAGTGGGAGTGGGAATGAAGTGTCTTCCCCAAAATCCCAAATATTCTCTGCTACGAGCTCCTTATGAGCAATTCCAATCCTGAAGAGATCGGAAAACAAAAGGGGAAGGTCTGAAGCCTCCCTTTCCAGTGGAGAAAGAGTTGGCCTTCAGGGAAGACCAAGAGCGATGGTTGCCGCATAGTGGGGAAGTGGAAAGTGAAAACAGCTTCAGATGCTGGCTGAGAAGAATTCGGAAGAAGGAGAAATGAAAGTTTGCTATAGGAGACACGAGAGGAGAAAGACGTGGAGAAGGAAAGGCAGCAACTAAAAGGAAACAGAGCACAGAAAGGAGAGATGAATTGGAGAAGAGGTTAGTGCGAAAGAAGGAAGATCCCATAAGGTGGATTTAAATAGACTGAGAGGATAACTGGAATGGAGATAATTCCTAGTAAGGAAAAGAAGAAAAATAGTAATATAGTCTTAGTAAATTATTTGACATTGTTGTGGGAATAAGTTGTTAAGTAGAATGATGGCACTTGGGAAAAAACTGTCCTTGTGTCTAGTTGTTTTGGTGTGCAGTGCCTTATAGCGTCTTTTTGAGGGAAGAAGTTGAAACAATATACTGTATGTCCAGGATGTGAGGGTTCTGCAGATATTTTCAGAGCCCTCTTTTTGACTCGTGCAGTATACAGGTCCTTAATGGAAGGCAGGTTGGCAGCAATTGTTGCATGAACTTTGGAATCATCTGTCAGATGATTCTATATATAGTCCTCAAATATTTACATAACATTCTAAGTTTTAAAAGAAACTTAACAAAGCTTTTCTGAAATGAAACTGTAGTTACTTGATGTAGATTAGAAGTATGTGCATCCAAGGAAAAGAGAAAAAAACCCTAACCAGTAAGCCCAAAATTGTTGAGAATTTTCTCCCATTTTACTACCTTTTTTTACTGCAGTTATTAAGCGAATTACTGCCATTGTTAAATGAATCATGAGGTGATTGAGTGAATTTGGTTCCCCACATTGACTATGCTTGTTGGAAGCCAGCTGGGAACATTAGACATGGTGATCGCATGACCCAAGGACAGTGGAGCTGTCATAAATATATGCCAGTTACCAGTTTCCCCAAATTCTGATCACGTAACCATGAGGATGCTGCAACACTTGTAAACATGAAAACCTGTCATAAGTCACTTTTTGAATGGTCACTAAACAAATAGGATTGAGGACTTCATTTAGTGATGACCTAATGTTGATAGGCTCTTTCTACAAAAAAATTCTTTGTGCAATCTTTTGTTACATTGGTGAATGTACTTGAAAGCAATTTGAAAAAAGAACATTTATATATGAAAACACAGGATTGTGTCATCAAGTCAATTTCAACTTTCAATAATCACATAGATTAGATTCTCTCCATAACCATCTATCCCCACCCTAGTATTTCAGGTCTTTCAAAAATGTGTCCTTTACTGATACAATTAAATGCACCCACTTTGGTTCTGGACATCCTTTTCTCTTTCCTTCCATCTTTCTCAGTATTATAGATTTCTAGAGAGTTTGGTCTTTGCATAATGTGTTTAAAGTATGGAATTTTGAGCTTGATCATTTGTGTCTTGAGTAAGAACTCTAGACTGATTTATTGGATGAGCCATTTATATCTTTTGCCAGCTATCAGTACTTCTGGAATTATCAGAAGTACTCTCCAAGATCGTGCAGCGCCATGCCTTCCCGTTGGAACACCTTGCCCATCCCACCCCCATCCCCGGAGTGAGGTTGGTCCCAACTCTCCTGATCTTCCATAAGGGCCTAAAGACCTGGCTCTGCCAGTTGGCTTGGGACTCCAATGGGGGGGGGGGGGGGAAGGGAGGCATTGCAATGGAAGTAGTTGATAAATTAACAACAGTTCCCACCTTCCCCTCCTCCTACGCCTGCCCTTCCCATCTTTTCATTGGGCTGTTGTATTTGGCTCCGTGTAATATTTAATTTTTGTAGTTTTTATTTTTTATGATTGTAGGCTGCCCAGAGTTACCCTGAGGTAAGATGGGTGGCCAATACATTTTATAAATTAAAAAATATATAATAAACATCAAACTTCAAAAGCATTAATGATCTTCCTATCCTGCTGTTTCAACTTTGGTTTCCATAGAACGACTTAAAACCGTTCCGGTTTTATGGATCAGTGGCAGCAGCAGCAATGGCAGAAAAGAGAGAGGATGGTTGTACACACGCACACACCCATTATTGTGAAAATGGAATTTTGTGTGCCTCAGGCGAGGGAATTCATTGCTTGCACTATCTGATCATGGCATCTAAATACCTTTCCCAAGCTTTTCATGGCTGTTTTGCCAAGTTCTAGTCTGTGGCATATTTCATGGCTGCTTCTTCATTTATAATTGATGGTTGAGCCTAAAAGGCAGAAGCTATCTACCACTTTGATATTTTCATTGTCAGTTTTAAAGCTGGTCATGGCTCCTTTTATAATTAGTTTGGTCTTTTTAAATATTAACTTTCACTCCCATTTTTTCCACTGCGCTCTAACTTTCGTTGCGGAAGCTTGCATATTCTTTGCATGTTTAGCCATCAGTAATGTTATTAGTGTAGTGCAAACTATTATGTCTTCTTCCAATTTAAAAGAAATTAATCTTCTTCCAATCAATTTCCCTTACATATTCACAGACAGTCTCATTTTGTCGTCACTCTTTGCTAATATTTGCCAATATTTTCCCATGTTCTCTCAGACAATGATTTCCTAACCTCTTTGTAGATTTTGATGAGGACAATGCGATATCCTAGAATCTTATTTTTAAAGCACATTCGAGTTTGACTGACATAACCAAAGGCCTTCTATAATCAGTAATGTCTATAATCAATAGTGAGTTCTTTCTTTCACTTACTCAATTATCCAGTGTACATCAGCAATGTTTTGTATTCTCAGCCTTTTCTAAAGCCAGCTTAAACACTATTTGTTATCTCCTACTTCGTATAGAGTTCTAATGTTCCCAATTTTGTTTAATACTTTGCAGTCTTAAGTTTTTCTGCAGATTTACAGTACCTCTTAAAACCTATTCACTGTTCTTCTTCTGTTTGGCTAGTTCAGGGGCGTCAAACTCATGACGACACGTTGTCGTGTGCTGTATCACAACTTCCCCCCCTTTGCTAAACTGGGAGTGGGTGTGGGCCACAGGCTGCTGTTACAATGGTTATGTCTGCAGTCTTGCAGGATTAGTTTGAGATGTATTCCCTGACTCTCAAGGAGCTGCTTTCAGATGCTCCTGTAAGATATTTCCGGTTCCTGTCTTATGTAGATATATACTTGTAATGATGGCTTGTTGGGCAACCTTCTAAACCCTGAAACACCTGCAAGTTTGACTCCCCTGGCCTAGCTGGTTAGAATCTTTACTAACTGAGAATTTTCTGTCTTTTGTTGTTATACATGTTTCTGTAGAGATTCTATCAATTTGTATAGCCTTCTAACTTGGCAATGACTGGAGTACTTATCTAAGTTCATTTTCCAGTACTAGAGATACCTGTGACTAGGGAATATCTTCCAATGTATCTTTGATGTTGACATCTCTACTGTACAGTATTTCAATATACTTTTTCCATCTTTCTTTGGTCTTCTTTGAATCAGTTACACTGGTGTCCTTTGGATAGTAGAGAGATAAGCATGCCCTAGGAAGCATATTTCATCCTTGCAGGGTTTTATTTGCTGTTTATTTATTTATTATTTAACACATACATTAGTTACATTAACACGTTCTATCTCTGTGCTTAATGTATTCTAATAATCAGGCACGGGACTTTTCCTGTTAGCCACTGCATGATTCAGACTCCATATATAAGATGTTTGAAGCTTTGTGTCCTGAATCAAACTATTTGAAAACAAAGAAGAAAATGTCATATAGATGTTTGTGATATCCGGCTATAAATGACCATTCATAATGGATCATTTTACAAAGTGCAGTTTCTACACACCACAAAAAATAGATAAATTTTATTTAATTTTTATAGCATTTGTGCCATTAAGAAACCATGTTACATTTTAGGGATAGATGACTCAGACCTTATTCTGGTTTGGTTTCTAGAACAGACCTTGAAGACAAGAAGAGAGGATCCTTAAGAAATAGTATTCCTGAAGCTGCCAAAGTTTTCATTCAGATCAGAAAATAAAACTGTGGTAGATAATACTGGGAAATGAATCCAGTTCAATTGTTTTATTCTTCTTGTTTAGAAAAATAGAAAACTGGCTCTGGCTTCAGAGTTTATTTACAAAAAGACCTGATATACCATACAAGCAATAGATTAAAACTTCCATAAGAATCATTGTTCGGTCTTTGATGGTAATGTTTTATAAGGGTTTAAAATTCCCTTAGGATCTAACATAACCTTGAACTGCTGCATGAGAAGAACGGCTTCTTTTGGCTTACTGTAGTGGATGTAATGTTTCTTCTTGAACCCCAGGCCATGCTCTGCACTGATGCTTCCATAATATTGTGAAACCCACTCATACACATATGGCTCAATGGCATCCAGGAGAGAATGACTGTATGACTCTGCAGTGACATTCAGGTGCAAATTTCCATCTCCTGTCAAAGCAAACCAGAAATAAGAATTGACTTCAAAAGAGAAAATAGACAATATAATTATTCTGTGTCTGTGATATGCATTAGCACTGAGAATTGGTTTCAAAAGAGAAAGTAGACAATACTTTCCTAATTCCTTAGCTGTGATATGCAATAGTTTTTTTTTATTATTATTAAAAGGCAACAATTTCCATACTCCTTTGCAGTTAACTGGAGATGGTGGAAATGGTAAGCCAATAACACATTGTAATAGTTTGGTGATCTTTTCTGGAATGCTGAAATCTTGAGGGTACTAAATTGATAAAGTCTATTCTAAACACGGGATCATACCAGTCTTCCATGTGTCAAGCCAAGCAACAGGCTCGACAACATTACCTGCACGGGGGGGTGTGTGCACTGGTGATGGGAGCACTCAGGAATAGGCGGACGTGTGCGGGGTGGGGAAGGCGGGGCGACGGTATTAGGGCTTCAACACACCAACTGCTGTATTCGCTGACACCCTCACTGCAGAGACGCCGGCATGAGGAGAGGCTGGGAAAACGCTGAGACGCCGAGACCAGCATCCGGAAAGAGGAGGGAGGGTGTGGCTTTAAATACAGGGCGGGGCGGCACAGTAACAAGCTCTTTGCTATAAAACAGCTGCATGCCTACAGAATGTAGCGCTAATTTCAAATCGTTTAACGAGTGCAGTACGTTCCTGGAGCCAGCCGGATAATAAACCAGCATAGCACCGACCTGTACGCGTGTGTTTCTTGGTGTTGCCGTGCTTAGCCTAGGACGGCTGAGAGGAAATTAGCGCTACCCTCATCAAACCCTGTCCTGCAGCTCTGGGATGGCGGAGGGGGG
Source organism: Masticophis lateralis (assembly GCA_030761175.1). Lineage (NCBI taxonomy): Eukaryota > Metazoa > Chordata > Lepidosauria > Squamata > Colubridae > Masticophis > Masticophis lateralis. The sequence goes on along the minus strand of JAUDYJ010000005.1, from coordinate 39,108,359 downwards.
CGAGGACACACTTGAGATCACTGTGTTGGCAGAAGAGAATGCAGCTCAGGATGAGCCACGGGAAGAAAGCCCTGAGGTAGCGAGCCAGCTAGCAGTCCGCCCGAAAGAACGGAGCCCACGCCGGAGCTGCGCCCAGATGAGTGGCCCGAACGGGGCGCAGGGTGTGGCTTCCCAGGCAGCGTCTGGAGAGTGGTGGCAAAGCCCTGCGTTGGCTGTCCCGGGAGGCCCTCCCACCGCCCCCCCTTTCAGCGAGCAGTTCCTGAAGTGGAGAGAACGGCGATGGGTGGAAGAGGATGACGGAGAATGGAGTTACTCCACTGGAATAGGCCAATCCACGATGGAATTACTTCGAGAACGGTTTGGGGAAGCCAGCTTCAGGGATGCGCAATCCTGGCAGCCGTGGCTGGCAGGGGTGGAGACTGGGGGGGGTTCGCACAAACAGCCTGCAGGGACAGGAACTAGATTCCGCTTGGCTAGCCCCAAGTTACGGGTGAGCACTCATGCAGGTGCTACCCGGCCACCTGAGCCCCAGTCTCTGCGTGCAGCTGAGGGGCAGCCTCAGTCTGGGTCTAGAGCAGGCCATCAGACGTTGGGGGGGGGCCCTCCCCCAGGTGGTCCTAGCCAGGGGTGGCCAGGTGGTAGCCAGGTGGGTGCAGGGGTGTGGGGACCACAGCCAGTGTGGGGCCCGCCTCCCCTACAGGCTTCCTTCGATGGCAACCCAGACCGGGTGGCCCTGTTCTTAAGTCAGGTCATAAGTTATTTTGACCTTTATGGTCGCCTCTACCCATCCCAATGGTCTATGGTGGTGGCTATCACTACCACGTTGACGGGGGAGGCTGCTGACTGGGTAGCAGATCTCCATACCGACCACGCCCATGAACTCACTGACGTTGGGTTATTTCTGGAGGGGCTCCGGGGGAGGTTTGAGGATGAGACCCGGACCCAAGTAGCGGAGGAGGACCTTGTGGCTATTAAACAACGGGGCCGCCCCGCGAGAGAGTATGTAAAGGAATTTAAGCGGTTAGCAGGGAGAGTGCGGGGGTGGCCCGAACGCATGCTGGTCCACCATTTTCACCTGGGCCTAGATAGAGACCTTAGACAGGCATGTGTGTATAGGGGATTGCCGCCTCGGCTGTCAGACTGGTGTCGAGCGGCCATCGATTTGGACGTCGGTCTGAGGGAATTCCGAACGAAAGGGACTGTGGGACCACCTACCAGTCGGAGACAGACCGAGAGGCCGCTGCCCAGCACAGGGGGACGGGAACGGGACGCACGGTCAACAGACCCCACCCGCCGACCGCCGTTGCGGTGTTTTCGGTGTAATCAAGTGGGTCATAGAGCCTTGGAGTGCCCACTACCTCCAGTCCAGCCCATCAAACCAATGACTCCAGCGGCGGGAGGGAAGAACAGAGGACGGGCGCCACCAGAGAAGACCAAAGGGATCTCGCAGCCTAGACACACCACAGATGGGACATTCCCACAGGAACACACCACCCATCCCGGGGTCGTTCCAGTGGTGGTGCCGGAGAGTGAGGATGACGAGGACCTTGATGATCCTATGGTAAGTGGCCCCATACACCCGTTCCTTATCCCAATCACCTTGACATCCCTACGGGGATCGGGGCCCTTACGGCATGAAGCGCTAGTGGATTCGGGGTGCACCCGCTGTTTGATGCGGCGTTCCTTGGCTGCCCAATTACAGGTGCGAGTGCGGCCCTTACGAACCCCCATAACCTTCGAACAGATGGATGGATCCATCCTAGGTGGGGCACCGGCGACATACGTAACTGAGCCCATACGAATGACCATTGGGCCACACCATGAAACACTGCGCTTTATAGTGATAGAGACCATGATCGAACCTGTCATCCTGGGTTTAGCGTGGTTGGATAGATGGAAGCCTACCATTTGGTGGGAAGGGGGTTTCCGGAAGCTACGTCTCGACCCTGGCCCCAATCCGAAACCCATGCCTGACAGCTCGTTGAGGGCAGATGGAGCAGGGGCCATCGATTTAGATGCCGCTGGCATACCACAGGTATATGCTGACCTGTCGGCGGTGTTCGATGAGACGGAGTGTGATATTCTACCGCCGCATCGACCCACTGACTGCGCTATCAAACTAATTCCAAACGTCAAACTCCCAAAGCCACGCATGTACGCTATGACGCCGCGGGAGGTGGAGGAGTTGCGGGCGTACATTGATAAAAATCTGGCAAGAGGATTCATTCAGCCAAGCCGTTCGCACCTGGCCGCCCCCGTCCTCTTCAGGGAGAAGAAGGATGGCGGACTTCGTCTGTGTGTGGACTATCGTGGTTTGAATGCCGTCAGTGTGGAACCTCTTTATCCTCTTCCTTTGATGAAAGATCTCCTGGCAGCCTTGGCGACCGGAACGTATTTTACTAAGTTGGATTTGAGGGAAGCGTATTACCGAGTTCGGGTCAAGAAAGGGGACGAATGGAAAACCACTTTTAACTGCCCCCTAGGGAGCTACAAATTCTGTGTGATGCCCTTTGGCTTACAGGGCGCACCTGCTGTCTTCATGCAGCTAATTAACGAGGTGCTGCATGAGTTTCTTTACCGTGGCGTTCTGGTTTATCTGGATGATATCCTGATTTACACGAAAACCATGAAAGAACATGTTACACTAGTCCGGCGGGTGTTGCAGAAGCTACTAGATGCTCAACTTTATGTGAAAGCATCTAAATGCGAGTTCCACCGTACACAGTTGGATTACCTCGGGTATCGCATTTCAAAGGACGGTGTGGAGATGGACCCCAAAAAAGTGGCTACCGTTCTGGAATGGCAAGCACCCACAACCCGACGCCAGTTGCAAAGCTTCCTCGGCTTCGCTAATTTTTATCGCAGTTTTATACCCACGTTTGCACACATCGCTCTACCACTAACAAACTTGCTGCGCACCAAAGGGGAGGCACCACCACGTCCCGGGCGGCGCCTGCACTGGACGCTCGAGTGCCAGGAGGCATTCGAAACTTTAAAACGGCAATTTGCTAAGGCGCCCGTGCTACAGCATCCGGACCAAACAAAGCCATTTGTCGTACAGGTGGATGCAAGCGACGTGGCCGTGGGAGCTGTTTTGTTGCAAACGGATGCCCAGGGCCACCTCAGGCCATGTGCTTACACGTCAAAAAAGTTCAACCCCACAGAGAGGGGTTGGGCCATTTGGGAAAAGGAGGCCTTTGCTGTTCGCTGGGCCCTGCTCACGTGGCGACATTTACTAGAGGGGGCACAGATCCCGTTTGAGGTATGGACCGACCATCGGAATCTAATAGCGTTGCAGACACCCCGCCGCCTGTCCCCCAAACAGGTGCGGTGGGCTCAGTATTTTCAACGGTTCCGCTTTACTCTGAAGCACGTACCAGGGGGAAGGAACTTCCTAGCGGATGCTTTGTCACGCATGCCACAATTCCAAAGTCAGAGAGACGAGGTGGTTCAAGCTATGGTGCCAGGAGGACAGCCCGACCCACAGACAACAGCTCTCATGGCACACAACACAAACGAGTGGAGGACTCGACTACAAAGGGAGGAGACAACAGATGACTGGTTACAAAACAACCAACACGTCCTTACCAAAAGAGATGGTCTCTTCTGGAAGGGGGACCGAATATACGTCCCTTTGGGGGCTCGGACGAGCGTATTACACCGATGCCATGACTGCAGGGCTGCGGGACACTTTGGTTTCCTGAAGACATACCATCTGGTCCGACGGCAGTTCTGGTGGCCGCATATGCGACAGGACGTGGAAGAATATACTCGAGGCTGTTCCGTCTGCGCGAAAACGAAAGCGCGACCTGGCAAACCGCTCGGCCTCTTACACCCGGTCGCTACACCTACCCAACCATGGGAAGACATAGGAATGGACTTTATCGTAGACTTACCAGAAAGCAATGGGAATACCGTGATCTGGACTATCGTTGATTTGTTCTCGAAGCAAGCCCATTTCATTCCCTGTCATGGCCTACCATCAGCTCGACGCCTGACGAAACTATTCATCCAACACATCTATAGGTTACATGGTGTACCCTGTCGTATTATTTCTGATAGGGGGGTACAATTCACGGCCCGATTCTGGCGCAACTTTATACGGGCTATAGGGTCATCTCAAGGACTTAGCTCTGCTTACCATCCCAGCACGAACGGAGCAGCAGAGCGGGCAAATGCGATGATAGAGCGTTATCTCCGCTGTTACGTGTCCTATCAACAACACGATTGGGCAACGTTATTACCCTTCGCTGAAGTGGCCTATAATAACACGGTTCACAGTAGCACTGGGTTCACCCCCTTTCAGATAACAACAGGGCGGGATTTTGTAGCCATCCCAGAGCTAGACCAGGCACCAGGGACGGCGGTGATGCCAGCGGAATGGGCAGAAAAGCTCACAGCCGTATGGCCACAAGTGAGAGACGCACTAGAGAGGACGGCAAAGGACTATAAAACACAAGCTGACAAAAAGAGGATGGCCCCTTGCCGTCCATTACAGATAGGGGATATGGTATATCTATCAACCAAGTACCTTAAATTGAAAGTACCATGTCGTAAATTAGGGCCTAAATACCTAGGGCCCTTCCCGATTACTAAGCTCATAAATCCCGTAACAGTAGCGCTCAAGCTGCCACCATTACTGGGAAAAATCCACCCCGTATTTCATATAAGTCTCCTGAAGCTCGTTCCCCCTGGCCCAGACCCGCATACCCGTCCTGGCCCAACCACAGGGGACCATTATGAAGTGGAGGAAATCTTAGACTCCAAAATGAAAGGGGGTAAAGTGTGGTACTTGATTCGGTGGAAGGGATATCCCCATGAGGAGGCATCCTGGGTGTCCGCCCCAAACGTAAACGCTAAACGATTAGTCAAACAATTTCATAAGACGCATCCCCAAAAGCCACGATAGGCTACTAATCTTGTGATTTTCCCTTACAGAAGGACTCGTGGTGAAGGAGGAGCCGCCTGTCAAGCCAAGCAACAGGCTCGACAACATTACCTGCACGGGGGGGTGTGTGCACTGGTGATGGGAGCACTCAGGAATAGGCGGACGTGTGCGGGGTGGGGAAGGCGGGGCGACGGTATTAGGGCTTCAACACACCAACTGCTGTATTCGCTGACACCCTCACTGCAGAGACGCCGGCATGAGGAGAGGCTGGGAAAACGCTGAGACGCCGAGACCAGCATCCGGAAAGAGGAGGGAGGGTGTGGCTTTAAATACAGGGCGGGGCGGCACAGTAACAAGCTCTTTGCTATAAAACAGCTGCATGCCTACAGAATGTAGCGCTAATTTCAAATCGTTTAACGAGTGCAGTACGTTCCTGGAGCCAGCCGGATAATAAACCAGCATAGCACCGACCTGTACGCGTGTGTTTCTTGGTGTTGCCGTGCTTAGCCTAGGACGGCTGAGACCATGGTTCATGGCGTTATTTTTGAACAAAAAATAACTAAAAGATGTAACTATTGTTCTGTCCTACACGTTAGTCTGTGTGCAGCTCGACATGCAGCTAAACCCATCTATCCACCAATAAAACAGGCCATGTGTGTAGATCTAAATGCTTTATTGAAAGAAGAGGATATTGTAAAACTGGGGAAAATAGGAATACATACAATGAGAACCAAATACAAGATAGACAGCATTGAGTTACTGCTGAATATAACAATTAATAAATACAAGCAATCTAAATCTCACCAGCGATGTTCTATGTGTGGGGTGTGGGTTTGTCCTTGCATGACCATGTGCCATAGATTAAGATGGATTCTTCTTTGTGCTTCTGCCTTCTCCAAATGCTAAAGGAAATGGAGTCTGGCTTCCCAGCATGCACTTGTTTTGAGAGTGCGGGCTGATAGGTAAAGGGGTTGGGTCAGCTTCAGACAATGTAATTGGTATTTGTCTCTCTGGCCCCTAGATGGGGCTAGGGAGTAACAACAGCATATAAAAGTTATATGCTGGGGCATGACAACTATCATATACTTGAAAGAGAAAAAAAAACAGGGAATAACTGTATTTTAATCTTTGTGCATAACATTACATGTCCATATTTGTTATAAAGGCTGGCCTTCTGTCCCTTTCAAAAATACTCCCTATTAGCTGCTAGAACAACTTTGCCAATCTGTGCCTTCCATAAGGTTAGTTCATGGGCTTAGGAAATAATGCCCTATCCATGTTGAGTAGTCTCTTTCTGAAATTTCCTGTCCAAAGAACTTATATGATTTTAGCGTTTCCAGAAAAGATCATCCAAATGTTACAATCCAGCAATCGATTATTTCATTTTTAAAACATAATTTATTCTGGGCCAACACCACTTCCTCCTCTAATATGCATGCTTACAGTAATTCTGTCAAGTCAGCTAATATTATATGCTTGCTGCAGATGCCTGAACCATGCACAAAAACACCAACTCGACTGAGACCAAAAGATAATGGCTTAACATTATCTAGCAATTGAAAGCTGAAAGCTGAGATTTAAATCCAGAACTGAAACACAATCAGCTTCTTTGCTACAATGATTCAAAATCTAAATCATTCATAATTAAGGAAGTTTTTATCAGCATAGTGGAACTCACCTAGATGTCCATAGCCAACCACATTCTTAGCAGCTGTATCCAGCCGTACTTTCATGTCAGTCACAAGATCATAGAGTTTTTCCACAGGGAGTGAAATGTCATATTTATAAACAACTCCATCACATGTCAGAGCTTCTGTGATCCGTTCCCGTAAAGCCCATAATGCCTGTTGTTGACCAAATATATTGTTTGGAGGAAATAATACCACAATATATGATTGGCAAAAAATTATGGTTTTAACTGTGTCTTTATGTTGCTCTCATTTCTGAATGTTGTATTATTTTTATTGGTTTGTTCCGCTGTATCCTGCTTTAGATTTTTTTTTAAAGAAAACCAGGTTAAAAAGATCAAACAATAAGCAACTTACATTATATTCATTTAGATGTGCACATTGAGGAGCAATGCTTCCATAGAAAACATCAGCACTGCAGGATTTTTATCCAAAAGATTCCTTGTATAAATCAGGGATAGGAAGCGCATTTTGGAATTAAGAGCATCATCTGTACACTATTCCAATATGGCTGACATACCTTCTATAGAGAAAAGCAGCTACTTATTCACAAAATATGGGCCATTCTATATGTAGCCAGGCCCCAAAACCCTCATTTACTAAAAGGCAATCTGATAAAAAAGCTCTTGTCTCCTTTAGACACAAAATGCACTCTGCCAACTCAAGTTGTCTTTGTCTTTTTTCTAGCTCTGGGCATATTTCCAAACAAAGCATCACATTATAGACTTTCAACCACTTTTTTAATTGTCTAACACATATATGGGAGTGACAAGGGGTTTAGAGGCATTCTTGTATAAAACATTAGACTAGAAGCAAAGATGGGACAACTTTTTAAACCTAGAAACTGCACTCTGATCTTCTGTCTTCCCTGAGGGTTTAAGGAATTAAGATAACAATACTGAGTCTTTAAAATGCAAAACATGTAAATTTTAGACGTACTCATTCTGAGGGGTTCTGAGGATTGTAGATGGCTACTGGCGATCATACAAGACCCACATATTAAGTTCGGCAGCAGAGTAGTCACATTCCCAGGTCCCATAAGATTTGAGCGATAAGACTCAAATGTTTATGGTGATTCAGTCATCCAGGTCATTGTTGTCTGAAAGTGCAACTATTCTGTCTGATTGTACTGGACTGTCAGAAACATTTGGAAATAACACTCCCTCAGATAATCTCTTACTCCAACTGAGCTACAGTGTATAGTTTGAATTTAGCATTCAGTGATCACTTATTAAAATTACATGACCAATAATTGCAAATTCAACTCAAGTATGTTTCAAATTTAAATCATGTTTGAATCCAAACCAAACATATTGGTAAGAAAGAAAAAAAAATTACCTTTATCTTTTTTCCTTCTGAGGCCAGAGTTCCATCTACCACCAAATCTGAGCCCATTACATGTTCCAGGAAATGGCTGAGTTTTTCCTCGTCATGAGTAGAATTGGAGCCTGAAGTCTCAATTAACACATAAAAAGGACTTTCTAGGTTTACAAAAAGCAGAATTAAAGAGTCATACAGTTTCAAACATACACATCAACTGAAGTTATGTGATTCTACATGTAAAAATTAAGTAAAATTTCCTAGGATTATGAAAATTGAATAATATAGAGTTGGGACAGACAGACACACGGATACACACACACACACACACACACAAACACACACACACAGAGTCCTGCTTATAGCAATGGGATGTTCCTGGGAGGGATGAGCAAAGAATGTCAGGAGTGTATGCCAATAATACATATTCCCAGCAGGGACACCCAAAGTGTGAAAGTTATCCCAGCTGCCCAGCTAAAGTAAAAGAGTACAGTGAAAAATAAGACTAAAATTAAATACAAACAAGACCAAATTAATGACAATAGATACAACAACCAGCCTTAGAATTAACAATAAGGATACTGAAGTATGAGTAGTTTCTACCTTTTAGGATCAACCATCACCATAAAGGAACAAGCAGTCAAGAAATACACCCTACACAAGCACTTGGTAGAGCAGCCATGAAGACTTTGAAAAAAAGTATTTAAATACCATGATGTGGGCTAGGGAATTCTGTGAATTGAAGTCTATATATTTTAAAGTTGCCAAGATTGGGAAATACTAGTCTATACCTACAAAGATCAGAATTATGCATGCCATGGTATTCCCAGTGACATTCTAAGGAAGCAAAAGTTGGACTTTAAAAAAACAGGATAGGAAGAATATTGATGCTCTTGAACTTTTGTGTGGGTGAAGACACCTGAGAATATTGTGCATGGCCTAGAAAACAACAAATGGATCATCAAATAAATCAAACCAAAGATCTCACTCTAGGTATAAATAGCCAAGCTCAAATTATCCTATTTCAACACATTGTTTTGAGAATGGAACTTCTCTCTTCATAAAGATCATCCTCTTTATTCACTACGTTTTGCCAAATTATCTTCTGTAATTCTATAACATCAATGACCCTTATATTTTAGCCAAGATCATAAACAATGATTAATACAATCCTTATGGATTGAATCAGGATTTCAAGAATTTCTGGCCTCAATTAGCAGAATGAAGAAAAAAAGTCCAGAACAATGGCAAATCACATTTTGAAAACATGTGAAATAATGTATAACATCTATAGAGAGATGCTTTTAATAAATGCATTTGTCCATTCCCAGATATTATAAACTCTCTCCTAATTCTTTTTAACTGTTCTACACTAACTTAAACTATAAATTACAGAAAATGGCAAAGAAATAGCTTTTCCCTGATACCATGATAAATTGGAGTTTTGTTAAAATCATAGGTTTAATAAAGATTTTTTAAAAAACTAATAAATATTCTCATGCACAGATCACAATACCTACATCATCACGTAACTATGAGCAAAATATATTGACGACCTAAATTAATTTAGGTAACAGGGAAGCAAATTAAGTATAAATGAATCTAGTACATTTAAAGCCAGTCATCAGATTATTTAAGCAAAAATAAATCTGCATACATAGAATTAATAATGGGAATCCATTTCTGGAGCAGCTGGTACCTGTTACTGGATTGGTCAGTTTCAGATGTCTCTCTACCAACTTCATGCATCCATTGTCCATGAACTCATAAGCAGACAGAATTTCTCCTAGCATATCCTTGCAGGTTATGAAGGTTCTCAGGACATGAGGGAAACTTGGGCAAGCTTTATGGTGAAAGCAAAAATCACAGAAAATAAGTAAGAAGGCACACAAACGAAATAAAAAAATGGTAGGGAAAGCACTGGAACTTTTCATATCTATTCTTTCTTTTTCTTTAAATATGTAATTGCTACTTTAGCAATTGCTCATTCTACCTTGACTCCAAGATTAACAGAGAATGAAACTGACAGTCATTTCTCTAAAACTAAAATAGATACCGTGTTTCCCTGAAAATAAGACCCTGTCTTATATTTTTTTGAACCCCGAAATAAATACTTGGCCTTATTTTCAGGGATGTCTTATTATTTTGGGGCATGTGAAGTAAGATGGGGCACCTCTTGCTGTCTTATCTGTTTTCCAGCTCTGTCTCCCTAACCTTAACCAGAAGAAATGGCGGGAACCTACTGCACATGTATTTAAATATTTTCAGGGAGGGCTTATTTTCAGGGGGCGGTGTTATTTTAGCACATGCGCTCAAAAGCCTGATTGGGATTATTATCAAGAGATGTCTTATTTTAGGGGAAACAGGGTAATAGAAATTGAATTGTTCTCATTTAGTGTATGCACGAAAGGCAGAAATTAGTCCATTCCCCTAGCTTTCACGAATGACGGCAAATATGTTTCCCATTATAATGTTGCAGGATCCAATCTGACTTGGTCACCAGAGGTTTTGTCTTCTGAGCTTTTGGACTTCTGCCCGAGCCCATCCTCAGGGAACACAGAGAAGTTCTCTGAAAAGGGCTCTAGCACAAGTCTGAAAGCTCGGAAGACAAAACCTCTGGTCCCGGTGACTGACCCAGTTTGGGTGCCCTAGCTTTGCTTGACACTTCCTACTGTCCTCTCAGCAAATATCACCAACTGAAAGAAAAACACCCACTATCCATCTTAATATGATGAAACAGGGATGGAGAAGAAGTTGAATTTTGACATATGCTTTGTTTAGGTCCAAGAGTTTTGTAAGGGTGTTCAAAGGGATTATGACTCTTTGCTGAGATGTGTGTTATTCCAAAAAAGTACTAACGTCATATTCAAAAGCATCCCAGACAACAGCTATACAGGTGTGGGAAAAGACATATTATGAAACAGCAGAGCAAGATCTTCTCTCTTCCCAACATCATTCACTGCCCGCATTCTGCAACCTATCAGCAGCTATTCAAGCTGATTCAAGTTTTGCAACCAGGAATAGCTTGGAGATTTGGTAGATATTGGGCAAGAACCTGGTTTTAAAGACCCAGAGTTACCCATTGCTTGAATCAAAAGACCCAGAAGACAGTAGCCAGGCCTCAAAGGGCACCAAAACTAATAGGACCAATAGATCCCAGGTTGAACCCATCTCTTAGAAGCCACTTGACTGCACCACCAACAGATCAGTTGGCGTAATATATTATATTACATTATAATACATTATATTATACATTATATTATGTATAAATAAATAAAATATTGTATACATGGCAAAACCTATGTCAAAATAAGGAGGAAAATGTTACTTCAAAAACAGTACAGCTAAGAAAACCTTAAAGCTGCCCGAGATATGGAGTAGAGGTGTAATGAAGGCAACTCACAAAGGCAGAGGGAAAAAAGGAGATAGCCAGATGTGATTTTGTTGCGTTAAGGTATGAGTGAAGAATTAGTTTGTTTCATTCTACATGAGAGCTGTGATTTGGCACTGACAACAGTTTTATAAATTAGACAAGATTCATGATAATTCTATTTCATATCCAGTTATGATTTCAGGATGCCCTGATTTCTTACATTTGTCTGTGGCATCCATGCTAATAGTAAAAAGCAGTTTGCTACTGTGTTTCCCTAAAAATAAGACCTATCTTATACTGTATTTTTTGGAGTATAAGACACTCTGGAGTATAAAATGCACCTTAGTTTTGGGGGAGGAAAATAGGAAAAAAAAATCTGCCTCTGCCTACCAAATATTCATTTGGCTAGCATCCTTAGCCTGGAAAGCTTCAGCACATTAGTTTGCTGGTTGTGAGCACGTCCAGCCTGTGGCTTCCGCACAGGTGCTGGTGGTGGGGCCGGCAGTATTGGCTGCGAACTCCTCAAGGACCTGGTGCTCACTGTCTTTGCCCACATTGATGTGGTGATGCCTGAGAGGTGCACAAGGGGGGGGGGGGAATAGGTGCTCATGCGGCTTGGCGCCTTTGGGCTGCTTGCATTCCACCACCCTCACAGGAGGGGAGAGGCTTGATGGCAGTGCGCCAAGGGAGCCTCTCTCTGCTGGAGTCCCGGCTGTGAGTACGCAGGCCGCCCAGAACCTCCCAGCAGGCTCTCTAAAGGGAAGGCTTGGTTGGCCTCGGAGCCGTTGTTGGGCAATGCCATTTGTGCGCTACAGAAAGACTGTGATCCTGGGATACCGCTCCGTCAGGCCAGAGGGGAGGGTATCGTCCGCTGGGTGGGTACCACATGGCAAGAGGTGCTGGGCAGCTGCTCTCGTGCAAGTGGGGCAGGAGTTTGCAGGCGACGGGGATGGATGGATGGATGGGGGGCTGGGGAGAGATAGAACAAGAGACAGCTCCCAATCAGCTCAGCTGATCTGCAGGTCATGATTAAGTGGCCCAGCTGCCATTAATGCTGGCCATGCCCACCTCTTCACTAGGACTTATTTGGGGGGCGGGGCTTATTTTAGCGCATGTGTTCATAAGCCCGATTGGACTTATTATCAGGGGAGGTCTTATTTTCAGGGAAACACCGTAGTGGCATAAATTATTTCCTCTGTTCTCATCCCTGTTTTCATTACTAACACTGGTGATCACATCAAATGGTTACAAAACCTAAATATAAGAAAGTAGCACTGATAAACTAACTGCTGCCTCAGATGCACTCTTCCTGTGTAACACTTGGAAGTACAGAAAATGCACTAAAAACAAGAGACAGGAATGACTCTCACCAAGGAATGCCAGATTCACAGCATTTGGTTTCCGTGGACAAAGGATGGACACAGCAGTGACCATCCCCAAAGTCCCCTCTGAGCCAATGAAAAGCTGCTTCAAGTCATAGCCAGTATTGTCTTTCCGCAGAGATGCCAAACAATTCAGGACGGAGCCATCAGCCAGCACCTGAAAGAGGACAAACTTTGGTTGAATCTGCTTTATTTGAAAAAAATCAATGCAATGTTCTTATTTTAAATTTTGTTTATGATGGTTACACAGGCTGAATTAGAGAAACAGTATTTTCTAAGTTACATTTTTTTAGAAAAAAGGAACATACGGTAGTAGTACCTTTGAACTAGAATAAAGGGAATGGTAGAGAATATTTATTTTAAACAATTAAAAAAAACCAGAAAGTGCTTTTTTGAATTTCAACTTACCACTTCCAATCCAAGAACTGTCCCTCGAAGGGACCCATACCTCAGAAGGCGCAACCCCCCTGCATTTGTAGCTACATTTCCTCCAATATGGCAACTGCCCTTGGCTCCAAGGTCAAGAGGCATGACAAAGCCCTTTGGCTCCAAATACTGGTTGAGGTTCTCTAAAATGCAGCCCGCTTGGCAAATCAGGATTCCTGAAGCATAAGTATTAAATCACAGTAATGTTAGATATAATTCTTTCTAATGGAGCAGCTTTCTCCAAATTCAGGCATAAAACAAGCTGGTTGGATTTGTGGGATACAATTAGCAATCAAAGATCTAGCAACTGCATCTTCACGACAGGCTAAGCTCAATTAATTTTAACTTGGCCCAGTTGTTTTCACCTAGGATGCTGCCTAACCCAGTCTCTGGTGAATTTATGGCTCAATATATTGTGGGGAAAAAAACAAGAAAAGGAATTAAATTTAAAGGTGTGGTATGAACTCAGTTGGATAACCTCCAGTAGGTCTTCCAACTCTTCAACTAACCTTCCTTGCAGTAGTCAGGTGACTATTATATATATGCAAGATCCTTTCTTAGACCGCAGAGCACTTTGACATCTTCAAAAATACTGCTGAGGACACAAGTATTTTAAAAAAAGAATCTGGTATTTAGATCCCCCACCCCCATGTCAGGGAAAAGGTGTGGAGAGAGGAGAGAATACTTTTATTAGGCTTTATAAGTCTGGGAACCATCTTCCCTGAAAAGACAATTCTATCAAGCCACCAGACTTGCCCACCAAGCCTTGACAAGAATTTACCAGAAATATGCTCAAAACTGATGATCTGGTTCATAAGTCCTGTAGAAAGAATGATCTCATCAAAGACAGGAACGCTGCCACCAACAAGGCCAGTATTGCCTCCCTGAGGATTCACAGCCAAGTTCTTCTCATTGCAGTACCTGAAAAGGAAAACATTTTTGACTGTTCTAGAAGTTGCTTAACACATTGCTTAACGCATTGTAAGCCACCCCGAGTCTCCAGAGAAGGGCGGCATATAAATCAAATTAAAAAAAGAAAGTTAAAAATGTTACATCCATGACAGATTACTTTAGGTCTGTCCCAGATCAAGTCAGAGTAAACTTTCTGGCTTCTAGCCAAAAAGTCAGTATGATTCCTATACCAACACATGAGGATGGCTAGCAGTGGGAGTTCATCCAAAATTCAGGAAACGATTGTCAACATTTACAGCCTAGTCCTCACCTTACAACCAATTGTTTAGGGATCGTTCAAAGTCATAACAGCACTGAAAAAAGAAATTTACCATCAGTTCTTGTACTTACAGCCATAAAGGCATTCCCATGGTTACAATGTCCTTAGATCATGTGATTGCTATTTGGGATCTTCCCTGATAGCTTTTGAGAAGCAAGATTAATGGAGGAAGCCAGATTTGCTTAATAACCATGTGATTCAGTTAACAACTAGTGATTCACTTAACAATTATATCAAAAAGCTTGTAAAATCAAGTGTGACTTACTTAACAACCACCCTGCTTACTAACACAAATTCTGGCCTCAACTATATCATATATTGAGGACTACCTGTAAAGTCAGTATTCAGTACACATTTGTACCTATTTAGTTGATACTGCTTCTTCAAATGGTTATATGCTTACATATATGAATGTAAGCATATATGTATAAATATATCCTAGGAGAAGCTGTATCTGTTTCCTAGGAAAATTGACATGCAGAAATCCCTTTGACTATAGATGCTTCTATACACTATAGATGTATAGATGCTTCCTGACTGAAAGTTGATTATACCGCTTCCAGTCAAAAGATACCAGTTATTCCATCATTTTTCCACTTTTGGTGGAAAGGCTACAGTAGTAAGAAAAAGATAGAAGTGTTGGGAAAATTTGGAAAGATTATAGTCAACAATATTTAAAACTTCTATAAAAATCATTTGTCTGTGGGAGGGGATTAAACAAATGCATGCTGAGTCTGGAAGTAACCTAGGGTAGAAAAATCCATCTATCTGGAAGCACACTTTTAACAGCATTTTTAAAAATCTGTTTTAAGGTTAATGTCTTCTTAAAAGCACAAGGCTGATATGGAGTATATTCTGATGATTCTTTAGTGTTGTCTCAGTTTCTCTTTTTAGATAAAGATTGAGTCAACTGAAAAGTATAGAGAATCGTTCTGTGTCCCCACATAAAAATTACTTGTTCATCAATTAAGAGACTATGAGACGATCCAGGAGATAAAAACTACTCTAATGTTCTATTCTATCTATGTAGTAATTATAAACTTTCTTCTATCCTCTTAAACATCAATTCATTTATCATACAAAATCATGAGGAGGGGGGGAGAGAGAGAGGAAGAGAGGTGGGGAAAGAGACAGAGATGGAAAGAAGACTCTTCTTCAAAAACTACAATCCTAACTCCTGAACTATTCAGTCTTCAGAAATGTAACAGGACGTGGCCTGTTTTGCTTCATTCTGTATTCTGTTCTTCACATGTCTATGGACGATACAGAAGTAAGGCATGTTCTTCTGAATAACAAAATTTCTAACACTGTGCACTATGTTCAAAGAAACATGTTTACTTGAGAATCTGAGATACTTCCATTGTTGTCCGTGGCTTTAGCAGTACTGTACTGCAGCCTGCAATGGAAATAAGATGAGAGAATTCTATTACAAGCATGACTGAAGTCCAATTACCCAACCCTTCATGCACAGGAGTTAGAAGGGGAATGAAATAAACCCACTCCACCCTCCTGTTTTCCCATCACTTATTTCTTAGCTGCAAAAAATAACAACAACCCAGAATAAAGATAGCTACACAATGCAATTTAGTTGGTATTATACTATGGATTCTCCTATGCAGTACAATTCCATCCCCCCTTCGATGCCAAATTTATCCTTAAATAAATAAATAAATAAACACCTGTCCTGGGCTGTTTGCAGAACTGCTTTATCAGGATGGCAACTATAGCAATGTTCAGTTGTAATAAAACATTAAAATGATTTACCTCTCACAGACTTTAGCCAGTCCACATTGAAAGGTTTGAGTTCCTCTGCATCAGTAATGACTCTCCCAGGCAAAAGGTGCTCAAAGAAAGTTAAATCAGAATCAGAAATGCGGGCAAAGGGCAGCCTCTCAACCCCATACCGTTCACACGTGAGCATTACTTCCTGGAGATGAAGCTGGCTGGTGTGCAGATTTCTCTTAGCTATGATGCTCCACTGGAGAGAAGATAAGGACAGAAGTGCCTTCAATGGTTCTGTGGCTTTCTTCTCGATTCTGGATAGAGCGGCAGTCCTATTCCATACGCTCCTAGTTTTTCTCTGGCATCTGGTAACCAACCTGGGTACAGTCCCAATGTATTGAAATAGACAAGGCCAGACAAGGCTGGAAATAGCCATAATCAACCTGAAACACAAAAATAACCAGATGGAATCCCTCTTCCCAAAAAGCTCCCATTACATTTTTCCCTTTTTAAAAAATGAAGGCCATTTAAAATCTTTATAAAGTCATAGTCATGGATAGGATCACATGATACAGCAATTTGCTAAGTTACTCTAGGGCGGGTTAGGGACTAAAAATCCATCACAACTGACTTCACACTCCTTTTATTTCTACATTGCTATGTAGAAGAAAATGCATTTTCAACAAAGTATACTTGCATTAACTCTGCAAGCTGTGAATTGCTTGTGCTCCCATACATTAATGGTCCTCATCCAAAATACAGTTCAGTATTTGAAATGATTTTTTACTATACAAGAAATAAATATGAAAATTTGATTTATAAAGCATGCACAAAGTGCAAAATATCCCCAGAAATGGGCAAGGAAGTGGGGCTTTTTAGGTGCAAACCATAGAAGAGACTAAATCAGATAAGCCTTCTAAATCTCACTTTGTCTATCTTCAAATTATTTCATCACTTTATTTAACACCGTAGTTAAATGAATACCCGTTCAGCAGTGTTTCCCAATCTTGACAATTTCCAAATATAATATATTAATTTCAGGTGCTTTAGAGTTCTCCACTTGGCAGGTCATTGTGGCTGAGAATTCTGCTAGTTCCAGCAAACGAACTTTGACATTTGGCTTGAACCTTTTTTTTTTAACCCTCCTCCTGCTAATTGGAAAATATCAA
This sequence comes from Masticophis lateralis, assembly GCA_030761175.1. Classification (NCBI taxonomy): domain Eukaryota; kingdom Metazoa; phylum Chordata; class Lepidosauria; order Squamata; family Colubridae; genus Masticophis; species Masticophis lateralis. The sequence continues at coordinate 39,091,160 of JAUDYJ010000005.1, read as the reverse complement.
AAATTGCACGCTATTTGGTGACCTCGAACTGGCTTGCAATCGGATTTATTATTCTTTTTTTACGATTGCTAGAATTTAAATAGGAAAAGGAACAAAACGAGGGGGACAAGGCAGAGGTCGATGCTTGTTTTTTTCGAGCTACTGGGAAAATTCCGTCAGGCGTTTAAAGCGGGAGGAGCAGGGGAACCGCAGGAGAATTCTGATCGACGGTAGCAGAGCTGTAGGGAAGGGAAAGGAAGAGAAGAGTGTCGCCAGGCGGAAGTTTCTTCTGTGCGCCTCGCAAGCAGCAATCATTTCCCTACTCACTTTTGCACCAGACCAGGGCCGACGTTTCCCCCTCGGGCAGATCTAGGCGGTGCCTTGTTCGCTCCGCCCCAGCTTTGCGGGTAAAGAAGCGACGCTCCACGTGGGCTCCCTTAAAGGCTCGTCGCCTAAGCATGGTTGAATCGATCTGGTACGGATGTCGGTGACGTTCCGACTTTTCTCTCGCAGCGCCGCATCTCTACTTTAATGTGCACCATCCACTCCGCCCATTCAGAACAGAAGTTTCTCAATCTATCCGGTCATAGCCTAACGCCTCCCCCCACCCCGCCCCTAGGGCTGTTGAAGAGGCAAGAGAGATACGTTTCAAAGTTTAACAAATGTATTAAATATTTTTTAAATCTGGAGGGTGTGTGGGAGGGTGGGAGTTAACATGGAAATGTTAATATTCTGGTTAACCCTCGTATTCAAATAGCTGGTGTTTCGGGAGAGTCTGAAAGTGAAATTATATCTTGCCCCACCCATTCGGCTTTTTGGCTACAATAGAAAAGCGTGGGGGGGGGGATAGAAATGTGTTCAATTTCCCACCCACCCAAACTTTAAAGTGTTAACTGGAAAGTCAGTAGACGAACATCAGTTCTCATTCTCAATTGAGCGTCAGGAACGTTGAGGAACGGTTAAGGCATTGGCTAAGCATGCTGGCTGGGGCATTCTGAGAGTTGAAGTGCACCCATCTTAAAAAGTTGCTGAGATTGAGAGACACTGGGTTAAGGTGTCAAGATTCAGAACTAAAACTGCAATCACCTGGTGACTAGATGTGCTGGAACTATTTCTTGAATTCCCGGAGTTCTACTCTTTCTGGAAGGCGCAAAGTTGACAGAATCTGTGCTGTTATTTTTTTTATTGAAAAAGTTTTACAAATAGAAGTTTTTCATCCCCCCCCCATTCCCCCTCTACCCTCCTATCCCCCCTCCCATCCCATCCCACCCTTGGCTTCCCTTACAAAAATTATTATTCTTATACAATCTGAATCTGTGCTGTTAGATCATTCATACTGGATAGGAGCTACAATGTTAAATTTTACTAAACTAGCATTCTTGGTTAAGATAATGCCATTAAAATCAAGAAGTTGTAAGATAATGATAGCATTACCTGTTCTAAGGTTCTCTCTACCCTGCACTGCTTTAATCAATCTACAGCCCAGTGAATTCTGAAAACCAATTTTAACAATTTTATTTCATTGACTTTTAGTTAAATAAAGCATTAATATTTAAATTGTAAACGTATTTTTCTAGCACCTTTCCTTTTCCAACAAAGTTTGTAAAATGTTATCATGCTTTATGATAATGTTTATGTTTATCAGCGTAAATATTTAGAAGGTTAAAATAAATAAAAAACACCAGCATATTGAAACTCTCTCCACACAGCAATCATACTGGAGGTCCCATGTGAGCAGAGAATGTGCCCCTTGGACAAGGGATCATTCAAACCATAGCTCTTACCCTGTTACATTGCACCCTCTGTAAGGACTCACCGACTCATATCTTCTTACCACAAACAAATAACACAGAAATTCTGATCTCTTCTATGTAGTTACTATCAGCATCTCTGAACACAGCTAAATTTTCTTATACTATCTGTAAAGTTAGGCAGACTTTGGCTACCATTGATGAGCCCACCATTAATTCTAATAGCCATTATGTTTTGTTTTGCTTCTATTTTATTTTAATGTTTTAATTTCTATTTTAGTCTGTAGCCATAATAAAAGATTGAAGTGAACCGAGTTGCAAAAATAGAGATTTGTCATCAGGATTTTAACTGGATTTAAAATCAACTAAAATGAAAGTCAAATTTAGAAATGTAAAGGTTAAGCAGAAGATTTCAAAAACCTGTAATCACCCTAAGGAAGTATTGATCTGATAAATCATCCAATGCAGGGAGATTAATCATTAGAATAGTAAGGGCTTTACTCTTTAGAAATAGATAGGAAATTAAATATTGTGACTGAAATAACTGCTAGAAGTGTGGATGAATTCAAAGTGGTTTTGCCATTAAATGTACAACCTTTTAAGCTAGATGTTTTTAACAACAAGAATGGAATGAAACTGGTCAAAGCCAATGATTCTTCTTCCATAGTTTTCTATAAGATTATGTTATACAGTGGTGAAAGTGGGTTAATTCCATTTCAAGTATCAGTTGTACTCCAGATTTGGTGTAAAGCATAAAAGTGAAATGTAAACGTTCAAAGGGCTCCAGGTACGGAGCTTAAAATAAAAGTCAATTACGTAACTGTTTATTAGATGTTTATATTTATTAGATTTATATACTGCCCTTCTCCCAAAGGACTCAGTGCGGTGTGTAGCCATGATAAAACAGTGAACCATACAACATTAAAACCCATTTAAAACTGAATTAAACAAATTTGGCTATTTTCATTAAAACCCATAATTTAAAATATCCCATTCCAATTTTTTTTTTATTCAGCCAGGCCAGCCTGCTGAAATAACAAGGTCTTAAGGGCCTGGCGAAACGAACAGAGGTTGGAGATCGTATGTATCCCAGGGGTAGTTTGTTCCAAAGGGCGGGTGTCCCCACAGAGAAGGCTCTCCCCCTGAGGGTCACCAGCCTGCATTGTTTAGCTGACGGCACCCTGAGGTGTTGGTCGGTGGGAGGCTATTAGTGGTAGAAGGCGGTCCTGTAGGTATCCAGGCCCTAAGCCATGGAGTGCTTTAAAGGTGGTAACCAACACCTTGAACCGCACCCGGAAGACCACTGGGAGCCAGTGCAGCTCGCACAGGAGAGGTGTCACATGGGTGTGTCAAGTCGCACCTTTAATCACCCGTGCGGCCGCATTCTGTACCAGTTGGAGCCTCCGGGTGCTCTTCAAGGGGAGCCCCATTAGGAGAGTGTTGCAGTAGTCCTGACGGGAAGTGACGAGGACGTGAGTGACCATGCATCCAGGTCCAGAAAGGGATGCAACTGGTGCATCAGGAGAAATTGAACTGAGTTTTCTTTCCAAGAACTTTAAAGCACAACTTAAAAGTTCAAATCTTAAATATAGATTATAGATATCTAGATAGAATTTTATTTGCAAACAAATTCACTTCTAGTTTGTGCACTATTTTCTTTCTCAGAAACAACAAAATATATCCATATATTTGTTCTCAAAAATACTTTATTTACCTAATATATTCATAACATGATCAAAAATACATTTCACATTTTAATAAAAAGATTTATAATATTCTCTTCATTTACAAAGAAAACATAAACCTAGAGCTATGACTAGAAAATTTACACTGTGACATTTATTTATGAGGAACAATGGGGAAAAGGTAACATTTCTTTTTGAAAAACGGAGTTCTTTATTTTTTAAAACATGTATTCAGCTCCTCACGTTCAAATTTCAATAATGAAACAGGATACTGTACAAGCAACATTCAGAATAGTTTCTCAAAAGACAAGAATCAAGGTGACAAGTTCAAAACCAATAAGGATTTTAAAACTTCAAATATAAACTAGTTGGTGTAAATGCAAAGCCTTATTTCAAAATAGACAAGTCAACATAGAACAATTGCTCAGTCCAATACCATTTTTCAAAAATTAGATGATGAAATTTTACTCACTCACTCACTCATAAGATAAAGGTTCCCCTCGCACATATGTGCTAATTGTTCCCGACTCTAGGGGGTGGTGCTCAGCCAAAGAGCCAGCGCTGTCCGACCACATCTCTGTGGTCATGTGGCTGGTACGACAACGCCAAAGGCGCATGGAACGCTGTTACCTTCCCACCAAAAGTGGTCCCTATTTTTCTACCTGCATTTTTTATGTGCTTTTGAATTGCAGGTTGGCAGAAGCTGGGACAAGTAATGGGAGCTCACCCTGTTACGCAGCACTAGGGATTCAAACCACTGAACTGCCAATCTTTTGATCGACAAGCTAAGTGTCTTAGCCACTATGTCCATTCTTCACTCACCCATACTAAATACCTAATTCCTTGGGACTGAATAATGAGTTTCAATCTTGTTTATGATAAACTGACAATCTAATTTGCTTCAGGAACAATGTAGCAGCAGTCATTGTTGGTGTTACATAAAAAGAGCCTTTACCATCAACCTATAGTACTGTACACTTTACTGACAGGAAAAACATAATTTAAAAGTAATTGCTATTGTAATATAATGTCACTTTCTTCTAAATCTGGAATGGAAGATTAACGCCATAATTACTATTTGTTAATACAGTAACTGAACTACTGATCTGTGAATTCTTATAAAAACAGCTGTCAATAAGAATGCATACTGTTTCTTTGGAGGCTAGAAAAACTGACTTTGCAGCTATTATAAAAACTATGTAACATTTCTCAAGAATCCCATAAGGTACTCAATATAATTTTTATTATGGTACAATTGGGATTGTAAAACAATTACCAAGCATCTGGCAGACTGTGAAAGGGAAGTCAACTGATGCACCACTACCTACAGAGGCACCCTTTATTTTATAGCATATCAATATAGTACATCCACAATTTCACATTTATCTTTTGCTCTCTTCTAGGAATTTACCATAACTTAGGGCAGAAACTTGGGAAAAAGCCTGCCTTCTAAAATTCTTTAACGTTGAAAACACACACTATACAGTAGTACCTTGGTATTCAGCTGCTTTGAAACTCATCAAATTTGGTACTCAATGTATTCTGATGAAAAACTTTTGTCCTGGTACTTGTTTGTTTGGGACTCAACACGCAAGGTGTCAGTTGCCTCATGATTCACTAACTTCCAGCCAAAACAAAGGGTGACCTGTTAATCAGGTGATAATCCTTGCCCTGTGCACATACCTTTGCCGTCTTATCTTAGTTTCTGTGGTCATTTTTTATATTTTTGCATGTTTTTTCCTCATCAGTATAGTTAAAGTGAAGTTTTTATTTTGTTTAATTTATTTATTAATTTTTAGGTTTGTTTCTCTTGTAAAGTAATGATATACAATCCTAGCTTTTTACATATTGCCTTAAAATGTGCATTATTTTTGGTTTGGGAATATATTAAATGTATTGACATTATTCCTTATAGGGGAAAAAAGTTTGGGTACTCATTGCGCCTCCCAGAACCAATGAGTACCAAAGTACCACTGTATAGCTAGCTATACAACATTTCAGAACATATAAGGACCCTATGGCATGAATACTACAATGTTACTTCCCCTCTCCTTCTTAGAAAATGATGCAGTTTGCACTTTTAGAAAGCAAGTAGTTACAGAAAACATAAAATGTACAAAGAATACTGTAACTGAACTGCATTACTAACTACAAAATTGTGTGTATAAAACTATAAGAATTTGCATTCTTCCATAATAAAAACCAAACTTATTTTTTTTTTCTAAATGTAAACTAACAATTTTGAGGGTTGTGCAACATTCTAGAGACCAGTTTTTCCAGATTGAAATGGAGTTCATTTTAATTCTGCAGATGTAATGGTGACAATTGTTTAAAGAATGATATTGATTGCTAACATTTCTGGCAATCGTTTTTACATTACAAGCTAAAACCAATTCTAGCAAATTAGGCAACTGGATATTTTCAAAAGGACATTCCTCCCATTTAAACTGACTTCACTTTTTATTTTTTAAAAAAAATTAAAATATACTATTTAAAAGCTGAAGGTTGTATGGCAGAATCCTTGGCAAACAAGTGTATGTTTTTGTCTAGCTGAACAGAATTGTCAGGTTGATGACTTATACAAAAGCATGCAAACTTTGACTACCTGAGAGAATGATAGATGGACAACAAAAAGCAGTGTGTGTATATGCGTGTGTTTTGGGGGAGGGGAATCCTATCTCTTACCTGAGAAAATCAGAAAAGAATGCTAATATTTACAGTGGGTGGTAGAAAGTATCTCAGTGAAGTCAGAACATGAACGTACTGCATACATTCTATCAAACACTTTTGTGCAGTTATGGGAATTTCTAAAACTTATTCCCTGAAAACTAGTTTTCCTGGTCCTTTATTTATTAATCCAAACTTATTTTAAAATATTAAATCTTATTTTATGAGGGATTTATACTCTACTGATATCACAGGTATTGGTTATCAGCAGGAATGAGAGCAATGCATCCAGTTTCAGTGAAACCAAAATGAAGTTCAGAGGGGACAGTACACAGAAACAATAAGCATTTTGAAATAAGCGTTGTGAACTCTCCTAATCAAAAACAAATTCTCTGTTCTTTTTGTGAAACATAACTTTGCAAACTTATTTCCAAAGTGGCAAAATTGCACATTGAAAATCTCAACCCATTCTTTGACAGAATCAAATATTATACAAGTGGAATATCCACCTGCAAAAGTGAACTAAGTGATTCTACATCTTATCAACAATGATAAAGATTTTGATACTGGATTTAAAAGACTTCAAGGCTTGCATCAAAAATTATGCAAGCCTATCCTTCTCATATAACAGGACTCTTAGTTCATTTCGACCTGTTTCCCAATGCTCATTCCAAATCTCTAAAATAATTTTAGAGGATGCATTGGGAATACAAGAGAAAACATGTCATTCCCCCAGTGAAATGGCATTGGTGAAAGCTTCCCAAAGTGACTACATTTTATGACAACAAAAGATGCTATCTTATTCACATGAAAGGCCACAGCAGTTTTCACAGGTTTCAGTATATTAGAAATTCCAGTGCAGATCTATTCTTATGTACTTCATATCTTTGATTACAGTGACAAAGAAGTGTACTGTGTAACCCAAATAATCATCACTAATGAACTTCCTTTGATAATAGGACGTTTCATTCAAAGTGGGAATCGTTCCTTCCTAATGATACCCCCCTTTTATCATTCACATGGCTAATAAAGAAAACACCTGGCTACTGCATTGCTTCAGGCCAAACAAGATGGGTTGGTAATGAAAACAAAATACTGCAACATATGAATATATTAAAACTTTTTTTTTCATATTATACATCATTTCTACTTCTTCTTCTTCTCCTGTGCACAGCGAGGACAGTACCTTAAAAAAGAGAAGCATTATATTTAGTCCTATACACTTCTGTGAAATCACTGTTATTTGACAAAGGAATAAATTGATTTATGAATATATTGGCACAAAGACCACTGGAGGTCTCGTACCCTATTAATATTATCAAAGACATATTCACTTCACCTATTTTCATTCATTCATTCAATACACGTATCTCTGTATGTTGGCCTAAACGTCCTAGATCTACATAAATATGTACAGTATATTACATGTGTGGATATGTAGTTTTTTTAATTTGCCAATTTAAATTTGCAGATGTATAAATCCTAAAATGTGAGTCTCACAGATTTCAATGATATTTACAAATAAAGGAATAGTAATTTCTTCATACAGCAATTTGCTGAACGATATACATTCCTAAATTCAGTGGAATATGTTTTCCAACAAATACGCTTACAGTAACTGCATCAGACCACTTCTCCCTAAATTGGTATCTGACAGATATGTTGAGGCTATAATTTCCAGCACATTCAGAAGGTTGCTAGATTGAGTAAGGGTTGCCTTATATTATAAGCTCAAATATCAAAGGATAGCTCTTCCACAATAACTTAGAAAGCACTGAATGAAAAATAGCTCGGTAACAGTGTTTTCAACCTTCTTGGGACAAATTATCTATAAAGAAATAGAACAAAAAGTAAACAATTCATGGTACATACCATTTTCCTTTGGGTTTGGTCGTGAGATCCACACAAGCAAAGTGAAACCATTCAATTGGACACTGTATTTGGGGTTGAAAAAGATGAATGGCATTATGTTTTCCTCATCAGTCTTATTAGCAACGTGAGTTTAGCTACCTAGTCCTTCCATATCATATGCAGAATAGGAAATTTTATTACAATATTCTTTCTTGCAAAATGCTTGCATTGTAGAATTACACAACTTATTCTTTATAGCAAAGGAAACAGAAGTATATTATCTGATAATATATTCATAATTTCAGAGTAATATGTATTCTGTGTGTTTGTGAGAGCTATGTAGTATAAAATATGGAGCAATAATATATGGAGAATCTTAATGTGTAGATTTTTTTCAAATTAAAAAATATAATTGAACTTTTCCAAAATTGTGTACAAAGAATGTCTGCAGAAACTCTCCATAATGTTACTATGACTGTGATTTTTTTTCTTTCATCTTCTTTTTCTTTCCTTTAAACCTACATCAGTGTAATTTTAAATAGCTACTGCAGTGTTGCTTTTTCCACATTTGCAATACAAATTATTGCAAAATAAATTGTACTTTCTGGAAGGGTACAAAATGACTCAATATTCCAACACTCTGCAAGAACTAGGGATGGATTTGTAATTTTATGAAGAATCCTATACTGGACTGGCAGTTGTTTTTGCTTTAGACAGCAAATTTGAACTCATAGTACAAATGGATAGCATTTGTCATACTTTGGTTTATTTCAATACTCACATCGGGGTTGTCACACCCAATCATTTCTCCGTAAGATACTTGATGGCACAAGCAGTATGTAGGTTCATTGGGATCCACTGGCATGTCCAAGACATCAGAAGGGTGAACTGACAGGATGGTATCAGCTAATTCAGATCTGCTATGGTATAAATTCAATGGAACTGGGTGAATGTCAGTGACTCAGTAATTCAGAATGTTAAGAATTTGTCATTAACTAGAAGAGGTTCAAAAACTGAATTAAAGTCTTGCCAAACTAACTCTATTGCATTTTTAAAAAATCAACAAACATCCTTAATGAATTATGAGAATCCTATATCATGATTTAAAACAAAACATCTGAGAAAGTATTCCATGATATTCTGATAAGCATGTTGGCAAGAACTGGATGGTTGACAATTAAGTGGTCAATATCCCTTCTATTTCTCAACATTTTTATTAATGACTTGAAAGAAAAGATGAGAATATGCTTAACAAGCCTGCAGAATAGTACAAGTAGTCCTTGACTTACATCCATTTGTTTAGTGACCATTCAAAGTTAGAATGGCACTGAAAAAAGTGACTTATGATCGTTTTTTACATTTACAACTATTGTAGCATCCCCATGGTCACATGATCAAAATTCAGATGCTTGGCAACTGAGTCATGATAGTTGCCGTGTCCTCGGGTCATGTGACAAGCACAGTCAATGGAAAGCAAACCAGATTCAGTAGCTAAATTAACAACTGCAGTGATTCACTTAACAACTGTGGCAGGAAAAGTTGTAAAATGGGGCAAAGCTCACTTAACAGTCTCATTTAACATCATAAATTTTAGGCTCAGTTGCGGTCATAAGTCTAGAACTACCTGTATTATTAATGTCTCAAAGCCAGAAATAAAATTTAACACAATATTAATAAACAAGATAGAGTTCCATATACTGCAATGGGTTCAGAAAGGCTATGAGAATGATCAAAGGGCTGAAAAGTAAATTCTATGAAGAGAGACTATTTCTGTATGTTTATTCTTTAGAAAAAAAAGTGAACAAGACAAGATTCTTCAAATCCCCAGAAGAACATTCTAGGACAGTGATGGCTAACCTTTTTGCCATCGTGTGCCAAAAGCGAGGGGAGCGTGGGGGGTCGTGGGTGCCTGTGCTCACATCCATAATTCAATGCACCCCGCCTTCCTGTGCATGCACACTTCCCCCTTATTGGCACGCGATGGCAAGGTGGGCCCAGTAGGCCCGTTTTCCCCCCTCCCCAGGCTCCAGAGGCTTTCTAGGAGCCTGGGGAGGGCAAAAACAGCCTTCCCCATCCCCTCCCCCCCGGAAGCCTTCTGGAGGCCAGAAACAGCCAGTTTCAGACTTCCGATGGGATCGGAAGGCCTGAAAATCAGTTGGCTGGTGCGCGCATGTGCGCTGGAGCTGAGCTAGGGCAACGCTTGCGTGCCCACTAATATGGCTCCGCGTGCCACCTGTGGCACGTGTGCCATAGGTTCGCCAACACGGTTCTGGGATATAAATATGTATGATCTTATGTTTAAATGTTATTATCAACAGATCTTTTTCAAAGATGATACATAGCAGAAAGAGACCACCAAGTTTTAGAATAGCTTAAACTTTTTTCTATACTGTTTTGTCTTGCTCCCATTCATAAATTCATGTCACCCAATAACAATATTCTCTTCCATTTTATTTGCTGCAGCATAAGACAAAGAGTTATAAACCTATGGTTTTCTACTTCAATATGCATCTGCAATTATTTAGAAGATGTCATTGGTTCCTTTCTGATACCTAGTTTCATTCATAATTAAACTTACAACTTCATCTCCTTGTAGTATCCATCAGCCACATTAAACAAGATCAGATCACTTCATTCAGATCTATTACATAATTATCAATGTTCTTTCATCCATTTCACTCCTTAATGCTTGTTCTTTATCATTTATTTCTTGTACCTTCCAAACTGCAATCTTTTATAAGCAATGGGCATCATCAGACTGGCCCACAGACATTAACCTTTGTGGCTTTGGTCAAAGCTTCAAATGTTTTTAGGAATTATAAACATAATTCCTAAATTAAGTTTTAGGGAAGGTATATACTAGGTTACCAGCTGAATGACTTCTCCAGGCAACTCCCAAGAACCTGCTTTTCTCCCATTTCACAACAATCCACTTGCCATGCCTCAGATGAGGCAGGTGTGGAGTCACTGTCTTTACACAGGGTACAACCTTGCACTTGCTGCAATTGGGGAACAGGGAAGAATAAAGGATTCCCCCCCTCTTCTCCTGCCTCCCTCTTTCTCCTAGCTCACTTGCTTCTTCTGTTCCTCTTCCTTTCAATGCACCTTTCCTTACCTTTACATCTGCTGCAAAGTACCACAGCCATGGTACTTTCTTGGCCTATTTCTCTGTGGTACATCTGAAAATACCACTTTCCTGCCAGATAGCTTTGATCTGATTTCAATTTGCCTTACCAAACCTTACCAAAGGCTGGCAGCAACATGGAGGTCTACTATATCTTCAACAAAAGGAAAACAAGCCATTTTGGAGTTGTGGTCAAGAGTGCAATCTAGATGAGCACCTTAATGACATGTGTCACATGAAGTATTTCCTGCTAAACGTATGGACAATACCAATTAGTTTGGGCACATCTTGCCCATACGCTACAACTGCAATCAATGCTCAATTTTTTACCCCAAGGACACGGGAACTACTCTCTGTGAACTAGGATATCTAAACTAGGGATGGATGTTCCCGATAGCTGTTTTCTGGTCATTCTCCAACCCTTGTCCAGATTGGGTGTTTTTTTAAAAAACCCATCTGAAGCCAGCCAGAACAGAAGGCAAAAAATAAATGCAAAATGGAGTTTCCCTTCTCTCTTTTTAAGCCTACCTGGAAAGGAACCTTCTTGCTTTTGACTAGTTGTTCAGCGGTTGGGTTCCTAAGCTTTACTCATTTCTGTCCACTCTCTATAGAGAGACAGATGTAATTTAGTAATCTTGAAATCTTTTGTGTTTGAATGGGATTTTTCCTTCTTACCAAAAGCTACAATTCAAAACATACTTACCCTAGAATAGTTTCCTGGAGTCTGGAATGAAAAAGTGTTTCTACTGCAAGTTGACTTTGGGAGGAAAAAAGCCAAACCCAAGAACTCTTTCCTAAAATTTGTACTAATTTCTAACCTTCGTTTTGGTTTCTTTTTCACTGGAGCATCTTCCTCTGATGTCCGCCGGCCTCGACCACGGGAAGTTTTCTTATCCTTTGGAATTCTCCCCTCTAAAATACAAGTATTTTGCATTAACTACATTGTTAAGGAAAATAGTATGATTTTGTTTTTAGATGTGTGTACTAATATTATCACAAGAAGCTTTTATCCATTGCCACTTTCAATTGAGAATGCAGTTTCTCTCAAATTGTTTCAGGAACTATCACTCTCTTGGCAGCTAAGGAGTCCTGTTACAGGAAGATTGATATGTCTCGTTCAGACATTTTCTCTTTACAAAATCTGCCTAACTGAAAGCATCAATTTGAAGTACAGGTAGACCTTGACTTATGACCACAATTAAGATCAAAATTTCCATCACTAAGCAAGACAGTTGTTAAGTGAGTTTTGCCCCACTTTACAACCTTTCTTGCCACTGTTAAGTGAATCACCATAGTTAAGTTAGTAGCATGGTTAAGTGAGTGACTTCCCACTGATTTTGTCAAAAGGTCACAAAAGGTGATCACATGATCTCAGGATACTGCAATTGTCATAAATATGAACCAAATGCTAAACAACCAAATTTGATCAAGTGACCATGAGGATGCTGCAAGTCTTAAGTATGAAAAACGATCATAAATCACTTTTTTCAGTGCCATTGTAATTTCTAATAGTCACTAAACGAATGGTCTTAAGTTAAGGACTACCTGTACAAAGTAGATGTGCCTGGATCCTTCTTATTTTTTTCTCCTGAGGACAATTTATCTCATAAATCATGTTTGATCAGATAAATAGTCTTTTCTTTCTCCATTCCATTTGTGTAATTATATCATCAATCATACACTTCCTCGTATTACGAACTTCCCCATATACAAATATGTGTACACACCCCAAGGATCAAGATTGTTGGCTGAAGCTGATTAAAAAGTTAATTCAAGTTCTAGAGACTGTATCATATTAGTTACAATATCCATACTTTTTAAGTTTTGTGTCACAGGGCTTTCAAAATCACTGCCTTCCAATTTATCCTTCAGATCAGCTTCAAATCGGGCAAGGTCAGCATCTAGCCGTCGAATGTGCTTGTCCACCTGAAACAGAGACAGATACACCACAGAGCTGAAAAAAACAAGTTTTCTTAAATAGAATTTTAATTAAAAATCAGACTGCTTTTCTGTAATAAAATATTAAATAGAAGTTTGGGTATACATGTTTAGAAGGTAAAATAAGACTAGGTTTAAAGTACAAGGAATCAGATTTTAGTTGGATATCAGGAAGAATTTCCTAATCATAATAGCTGTTTAACAACAGAACAAATTGTCTCAAGGGGTAGCATACTCTCCTTCATTGCAAGGATATAAACATAGCCTGAATGGCCATCTGGTGTTATAATAAGGGATTCTTACACTAGGTGATTAATAATGTCCCTTCCAACCATTATATTATTTTTTTTAATTAAGCATTTTTAAGAAAAGGAAAAACAGAAGAGAAAAAAAGAAAGCATCAAATAGATTAATAATTTATAAACAATATAAAATTAGGTCACTTTTTTCAATATTTCATTAATTTTAAATATCTGAATATACAATATTAATTTTATAAACCACACAAAAATATTTGTATGTCTTTCCTCATTTACTAATGCAAGTAGCAGGCACACTAAATTTGGCTGCCTGCTAACTGTTCTGAAGCTTCATAGTAGTAACAAAATATATGCGGTGGTTACAATTTTTCCTCCTCCAGACCTCATTGGAAACATTGTTCTATAAGTGCAGAAACAAGGGAATGTTATCATAAGAATTATTAAGCAGAATCAGTTATGTCTCAATGTCAAATGTGCACAATATAGTTATTCTAGCTGTCAATAAGCCAGGGCCAAAAATCATGACTTAATACAATGTGTGAGTACCAACTGTTTCATAGCTGTTAATATATTCTTCAATGAAATTCAAATCCACTCCAGAAATATGGCTGAAGAGACAATTTTGATAAATATATTTCTGACAAATATAGTTACTTGTCAGACACATTCACTCTAGACTTCACATTTTTTACTATTTCTTCATTCTGCAGAAGATTAAATGAGGAAAGAGTACAATCTTATACACAATCCCTGAATCAGAAAATGTATAATGATACGTGTTAGCTGAAGTCCAGCACAGCACCTCCATTTGTCAGTTTAACAGTTACTAAATATTAAAAAAAAAAGTTGCCATCTGAAAGACAAGCTAAAAGGTTAGATAAGAAACGTTATAAACATAGGCACTGTATTGGTCTTCTGCAGTATCATTGCTCTATCATTTAATCTTACCATCTCGTAGGTCTGCATGGCCAACTGCACTTTGTCATCACTATACTCTTTGCATTTTGTATAAGCATTTTGGATCTTCTGCAAGATTTCTACTCGTTGCTCTGATGACAGATCCCGCACTGTTGAAATATATTGTGCAGCAAAACTATCAATTTCTGCTTTCTTGTCTGAAGGATAATGAGAAACAGTATAAGTATAAAACTAAAACTGCAATCCAAACTTCATCATACCAAAAAGCCTCAAATTGTCTAAGTAGAGAAATAAGAAAATGTGTTTCAATGCTGTAATTAGGAGTTCATTTACCAGGGATGTTTTACTAATTTGATTTGGATTTATTTTCACATAAACACAGTAAGTATCTAATTGTATTTTATAACTGAAATGTTTCAAGAACCATATAAAACAAAACTTATTTATTTTAAAAACAAATATATTTATTTTAAATATAGGATGGAAATCCCAACCCTTTTACAATGTCATTGTAAAAGTCTTTAGCACTGCAATTTCTAAAATTTCAGTATCTCAATCTCCAATGAACTTACTTCACCCACTAACTCACTAGCAACCATATCTTTATCACAAAATCTTTAAGCATACTACCAGATGGATGATGCTAAGCAAACACTAGCATTAGAAGAGAGCTAAACAAAATATCTCACTCTGCCTCCAAAAACCAGCTAGTTAAGGAAAGACTAATGTATTATTTGACTCTGAATGCAAATGGCTAGAATAATAATTGTGAGGATTAAAACATTAAATTTCTGCTGGTAGAAGGAAACATCCCTTTGTATTCAGACCTCTGAAATAGTTTGATTTAAACAACTTTTTTCCAACAATATCTTATAAATGCAAATACAGTATTTGTTTCCTATATGCAAGCAGAGGACCAAAGTCAAAGAAATGGGCTACTTCTAATATCATGTTTTGCTAATGAATAGCACTGCAGCACCAGACATGTACTGTTTGTCCTTTAAAACATGTCATATACAAAAATAAAATATTCAATAATTTGATTCTTATCACTAGTTATTGTCAAGATGAGGAAAATAATATTGTTTGACTTTTAGTTTAAAAATGTATGTTAAGTCCTTAAACTTATCTTCTCAGATATACAACAAAAATGGGAAATCTTTCTTTCTACTAAAGGCTATATTGCTTAGGAGCAAAATGAGAAATATATTGATTGAAGATAACATGAAAGATACGGCTTTTAAAAAAAAACAGTGAATGGGGCTAGAACCAAAAGTACGTCAGTCATTCTTTTTCTAATGCCTTTTTTTCCTCTCATTCTCTTTCTGATACTTTTCAACTCTCTTCCAAGAATAAAGTGTAGGAGAGGATATGTATCTCTTACCATGATTCTGAATTGATCTCTTGAGAAAGGCTTTTTAAATTAAACCAAAGGCTACATATGATCCTAAATATTCAGTTATATCCCTGCATTATCTGAAAAAGATCTGAGAGTTAGTATACTTGAATATACCTTCTGTTCTCTGATCCAGTTCACGCATAAGTTGGAAGTTTCTCTGTAATTCACAGGGCAGGTTTTCAATGCCTGAAATAAGAGTTAGAAAGACTGAATTCTTTTCATACCACAAACCTATTCAAATTAAAATTCTGACCACAAAGAGTTTGTAACTATCATTATGATATCTTCCCACCACACATCATTCCCAGTTGCATATGCTGCTTGGTTTCATGGGTCCCAATGCCTAAGGTTGGAAAACAAATATTGCTAGACCCAAAATACTTTAAAATCTCCAAATGGAAATTAAAAGTGGTAACTGTAGCTCATAAACAATGCTCACTTCCCTAGTTCTGTTCATTAATATTCTTGCTGTCTCCAAATGTTCTGTTATCAGAAGGTATTAGCAGGGGGAGGGAAAGCAGAAAAGCTAAAGTTGCAGCAATGTCACCATGCCATTTCCCTGTTTTCTACAATATTATGGATAATGGCAGAAGATATTGCTCAGAAGTCTTTCACCAACTTTATTTCTATCATCAGCATGTATATTTTTGACACAGAATGTATGCCTTTTCCATTATGATAAAACATTTTCTGTACATTTGATGTCTCTGACACTTTACATTCTAATTCTATGGACCCTTTATCAATGCTGCTGGGTATCTGAGAGAATTCCTCATCCTCACAGTGGTCCATCCATCTCACCAGCCTACTGTATTACTGAGTAAGGGGGGATTGAATGCGGTCTTCTATTGGAAAATGCATTAAAACCTTCTATGTGAATGATCTGTTATATGGAAGAGGAGTATAAAAGAGATCAGCAACATGCAAGGCTCCAATTCTTCTGTTGTAAGACCACTCATCCCATCCAGCCATGGGAATTTGTTGTTTCATAGACATTTCTGTTCTTGCTGCTGAAGAGAAAAAATACCAATAATGCCACTTCTTTCTTTTCTTCTTTCTTTTGTAATGAAACTATTGATCTTGTAGAGCAGCTCTTCCAGGAAGCTGATATTCCCATGTACTGTATCTACAAATGGGCTGCCAGTGACAGCATGGTTCCTTACTTTCTTTAGCTCCTCTGTCAAATCCAATATTTTGCTTGCTTCTAAGGAAGTATCTTCAGCTTATTAAATGAATTTACTTACTTTTGTGATACTTCACTCATTGCCCAGCTGATTCCTGGTTCTGCTTTGCTGCCTTTTACTAATAAAAATGTGAGTTTCAGAGAATTCAATGTACTGCACGTTATTTCAGCTGCTTGCTCAAAGTTGTATCTCCCTGCCACCCATCTTTCATATCAGTTTTCATGTAATAAAACAATCATTTCCTTTGAAAAATTAAAAAATGATTAATATAATAAGTTGATAGGCTACTTAGTCTCAACCCTAGTTCAGTGCATGTTCAGGGCTGGAGAAAAGTAAAACAGAACATCTTTCCTGTTGCAAGCACAATTTTCCAGAGCCATAGGCTAACCCATCACTTACCATAACCTTTGATACTTTTTATACAGTATAGGCAGCAGTAGATCCCTTGCTACAGAAAGGAGGTACAAAAACAGATGTGGGGGGGCATCTGTCCTCCATTTCTTCAAAATTTCTCCCCTGATTTTTTCTAGTGCAATAATTCAATATCAACAATCCCCAAACCAAGTTCAGAGAACTCTAATGATGCAATATGTGTGTATTTGTAGGGACATACTTTTCTCCAGTCAGGGATATGAGGCATCCACATCCAAGAGGGTATATGGATAAGCCTAACAAGGGCAGCAGACCGGATTCTCAACTCAGCCTTTTTTTTTAAATTGAATTTTATTGAATAAATAAAGTTATTACAATTCAACATTTTCGGTTTGGCTATGTGTAGTCATGCTATATACCTTATATAAGTAATATCTAATAAAGTTATATAAATACTTTGAAATTAAAATATAAAATATTTATAGGTTCTTACAGTATTGTGATATATCTTATTACTTTACATGTACAGGTCTCAACTCAACTTTATATAGGTAGTCCTTGACTTACGACAACTGAGTCCAAAATTTTATGTTGCTAAGTGAAACATTTAAGTGAATTTTGACCCATTTTACAACCTTCCTTTCCCCAATTGTTAAGTGAATCACTGCAGTTGTAATTTTAGGAACATGGTTGACTCTGCAGGGATGCTGCAATGTTGTAAGTGTGAAAAACGGTCCTTTTTTCAGCACCCTTATAACTTCCAACGGTCACTATATGAACTGTCGTAAGTCGAGGACTACTTGTAGATAACGAAAGCTGGACTGTAGCCGACTTTCCTCTTTGCCTCTCGGGAGTTTTTCCTCACTGCGGTTCTGAATTCAGTACTGATAGCATTCGTTTCGACGTTTGCACAATTCTCTCGGCTGTACTGAAGGGAAGCTTTCGGTCGAACTCTTCTGAGCCAGTCAGAAGAATGCAAATTCGCTTTAAAAATCCGCGACGGCTCAATTGTTTCAAGAGCGAAATCGGTAAAAGATGGTTCGCTTTTTGCCCTTGAAACTGTTTTAAAGTAACTGTTTTAAGCAACCGCGCCGACCTGCAGCGACGGATAAAAAGGAAATACTTTCATGGCCACGAGGTTCTTCAAAGAGAAGGTGGGGGCCTTTTGTAAACGGGGCGGTCACCCGGGAAAATGCTCCAAGTTTAAAGTTTAAAGTGTTTGTGTAATAAGCTTACAGGTGGCACTGATGGCGAGCAACGCCGAAGCGGCCCCTACCGGCTAAGACCATCAACTACATCCCTAGAGCCGGCTGAATGTGTTTTTCGGCGCGCGGTTAGAGGTGTGACGCAGCAAAAATACCTCTCCGGTTAGTTCCTCTCCGCACCCCCCCTCCCCTCCCCCCTACACACCGGGGCTATGACGCAGCTGTAACAGCCAGCGAGACCACGCGGCGCTTCAACCCTCCCCAACGCCGCACTCACTCACTGTCCAGGTAGTGCTCCAAATACAAGGCCGCTGCCGCCATCTCGAGTCAGCCAACCGCCCACCAACCGGCCGACGCCCACCTTTCAGTCGTCGCGCGCTCGGCGCTGTCACCCCAGCGCCTTCTCAATGGCCGGCCAAGCTTTCATCGCATAGTCATGAGGCGCTGCCACCTATTGGTCGCGCCGCCACCGTGCCGCCTCTCAATGAGAAGGCGGGGACGAGGACTGGAAGGCCGGGAGCCGTCCGGCCAGAGTTTTCCCCCCAGCGGGCGAAGTTGGCTTGGACGCTGGAAAGTTTGCACGACACGGCCCCCGGGCGCGCCTTGCAAGGAAACCCTATCTCCTTCAAGCCTTTGCTTAATATCAAATGCAGCTTGGATGCCTAACGTTCTCGGCTCTAAGTCTTTTGGACATTCGTATTTTGTTTTTTCAAAGGAGAGTTCTCCCCTTGTCCTGTTACGGCCATTGCCCTTTCTCTTTAAGTCACGCCAACGACGAGGCAATGGACTTAAAACGGGCTGCGAACGGCTTATCCCGTTTGCCAAACCCTGAAAATAAGGTATTTTTCACCACGGATTCCCTGAAAATAGATACTTTTCACAACGGATGCGGTTATAAAGCAAAGCGTGCTACTTTGGAGGGTTCTTTTCCAATGGAAAGAATTAAGGAATGGGGGAGAAGCAGATTTTGAGAGTGATGCTTTATTTGTCGTGGTTGCAGAAATGGTTTGAAAAGATCCAATTCTTCCAAATTACCCGCTTAGTTTGTTGAAGGCAGCCAATCTCGTGCAGGGTCGTTGTGCGGATAAATGAGGGAGTGCCACGTGCTCAGCCGAAGTAGAGGTTTGGCGTACTTAAGCATGAATAAAAATATATATCCAGATATATATTCAAATGAGCTTAGGACGTTCTCTCGCTAAATAAAAAAACTGCATACGAAAACGATCGCTTCTCCCGCTGTATTGAAAGAGTTACCACCCCGAATCCCGTATTTTTCAAAAACGATTTCTAAAACTTATCCCGCAGCACGTGCAGTTCTTCCACCTACTCCCTGCAAATAAATCGGCGACTATTTACACTGTATGGAGTTTTTAGAAGGTGGCCCCAAAAAGACTTGGTGGTTAATAAATACGGTAGGTTAAGAGATAAAAGCGAGAAGAAGCGACGAAGCACCGAGCAAGCGGCTTCCCTGCTCGCACCTTTCATGAACTCATAGTTCTTTTTGGTGCTCAAAAGGAAATTCGGGTCCCCCCCTCCCATTCTTCTAGTTAAACCTCATTTCTTGGTATTTTTCCAGGACCTCGTGTAAAGAAAATGTTCGCGCGTTTCCGGTTTGGCCTTCCTATTTGATTACCATGGCGACAGTAGGGCCGCTCTGCACGCCGGAAGTATCATTTCTATGATTTGTCAAGCGCGGGAGGTTGCAAGTTCGGTGACTTATTCCCTCGGGTAGAGATTGGAAGGGTGTATTAATGGCGGGCCGACGAGGAGCTTTGATTGTCTTGGAGGGGGTTGACCGAGCAGGCAAAAGCACACAGAGCCGAAGGCTCGTGGAGGCTCTCTGGGCAGCAGGGCACCAGGCCGAACTTCTTAGGTTTCCCGGTAAGTGGAGTGCAGACCTGGGAGTGGATACACACTGCAGGAATGGCGTCGCCTCTAATTTCCTTAGAGAAAAAATGATATCAATAGAATGTCGCAGAGCAGACTGAAACTCAATGGGTACAGCCCTTCGGAATCAGACAAGCATGGGTTTTTTTGTTTTTTTAAAAAAATTTGATTTATATGCCGCCCTTCTCCGAAGACTCAGAGCGGCTTACAATGCGGTAAGCAATAGCCTTCATACTTTTGTATATTTATATTTATGCAAAGTCAGTTTATTGCCCCCACAAACTGGGTCCTCAATTTATCTACCTTAGAAAGGGTGGAAGGCTGAGTCAACCTTGAGCCTGGGGAAATTTGAACTGAGCAGAACTTGAGCAGACAGTTGGATGTTAATTACGGTGCTTTAGTCTGCAGAGCTAAACCAGGTTTAGATAACATGGTTGAGTTCATATTTATTGAGCAACTGATAGTAGAAGAAAGACATGGTAACAGTAAGAGGGTTTTGCGATGGTGCTATTGATGGGGAAATTGTTGTATACAATCTGTGCTTTATTATAATCTGTGATTAACCTATAGTTAATAAACACTCAAAAGTAATTCTGTCCTACACTTTTAAGCTTTTCTTTAAGATCTTTCTAATGGAACACTTGGAACTAGCATTTTCAGCAGCTGCTTCTATACAGAATATTCTTACATTTAATCATGTTCAGCATACTAGTGAGATTTTAAACAATGTTTCCTTTTGTTCCTCTGCAGATTATTTGGTACAGTAATGCCTCGATACTCATTGTTAATTGGTTCCAGGAGGTGCGATGAGTACCCAATTTTTCCCATAAAGAATAATGCAGTGAATCACAAGGCAGCCAACACAAGTTTTAGCTTGTGCGTTGAGTACCAAACAAACAATGAGTACTGGGACAAAATTTCCATGTCAAAATGCGTTGAGTATAAAATTCAATAAGTTTCAAAGCAGTTGAATATCAAGGCACCACTGTACATACAGTATTTAACTAAATTAATACTCCATTAGGATCTTGTTTGCAAGTTCATTTGGATTATGGCACTAAAGAGGGGAAGGGCACATACACCTTTATTTCTTACACTTCAAGATATGAAGTGTAACTAACAAACATGGAATCATAATCTTTGTATGTACTTTTATTGCATATTGAAGTCATGCCATACTTTTCAACTGAATTTTGAGACAGATAAAAATGATCAGATAAAGCAGTTGCATTTTATGTAATGCATGTTTAATGCATGTGCTGTATGTTTAAAGAAGAGACACTGAGGGAGTGTGCTATATTTCATTTTTTCCTATTTATTTATTACAGAAAGGTCAACAGAAACTGGACAGCTAATAAGTTCTTACTTGGAAAAGAAAAATAACTTGGAGGACCACACAGTGCATCTACTGTTTTCTGCGAATCGTTGGGAGCAAGTGTAAGATAATTTTTTTATCTTGTACTTGGGGGTCCAAATATTTCCCAATAAATCCAATTTGATTTCGCATTTTACTTTGGGGAAATTATGAATGTATGACTTTCAAATATTGTGTTAGGCTGCAATCCTATGGTCTGTGTAGAATATCCCAAGATATAAAATATTTTAGATGCCCTTCTCAGTTTCAATTCCAAGAAGGAAATCAGGCATAAAGCCCCTTCTCCCAAGAACATTCGAAACTTCAGTAGTTGTTTTCAGAAAAAGAAAGAAGCAGGTTGGAATTTGATTATTGATATTAACCACTTATTACTATAAACTAGCATGAATTATTTCAAGAGGTTAAGCATTATTTCTGGGAAGATAAAGCAGAGTGCCTTTTCTTATTTCTGCCCTAAAAAGTGCACTAACAACACAGATAGGATTGTTCTCTACATATTTCCTGAAAAGGATGGGAAAGGTAATCAGGGAACAAAATCAGGAAAAGAATACTATCTCTTGTCAGGATTCAGAAATTTCAGAATTAATGGTATAGACATACTGGTAAAATATTTGAAATAAAGAAATGTTATAGAATAACATAATGAAGCAGGTGCAAACTTTAACACAAGTTTAAATGATATTGTTCCAAAAGTTTTTTAAAGAATAGATTCTATCATCCATTTAAATCTGGTACAGGTATGGTACAGAATGGCATAGTAATGTAAGAAAAGAGGACAAAATCAACTTAGAATTATAACACAATTCCATAGGCCATAAGATTGCAACTCTGGTGCAGTATTATATAAACTTACCCAAACATTTGTACTGAAATTGTAAAGACTTATCTCTTTTTGTGCCTTTGAGTCATGTTGACACCTTGCAGTTTTCTTGGCAAGGGTTTTCTTAAGTGGTTTGCCATTGCCTCCTTCCTAAGACTGAGAGAGTGATGGCCCATGATCACACAGCTGGTTTATTGCCTATGCTGGGTCTAGAACTCATGGTCTTAATTTCTGGTCTTAAAACAGCATCAAATTAACTCTCAAAAACATAATCCAGTTTTTAAACTGTAAGTAACAAAATGAAGGCACTGAAAACTATGGTATTAGCAAAATACATTTTACTGTCCTTAAAGAGCTGCCCAAGTACCAGTGACTATATATGCCTTTAAAAATTATCCAATGAATTAATTGGTTATAAAACTAATTATAAATGATTATAATTTTGAAGTAGCCCAGTTTGTTTGGTATATTATCTTCATTATATTAAAGGATGTTATGAAACAATGCAGTCTTAAAAGTAATCTATATAAAGGAGAAGTACTGAAATCACCCATTTTGCACCATTCCTTTTTTCTGGAGTTCTTCCCTAAGATGTGTGAACCTTGACCCCTCCCACACACACTAAATGAATAGTTATGGAATGCTAGTATTGTAACTTAATCTATTTTTACTTTTGGTAAATAACATGCCATTCTCTTGTTCAGGCCATCTATTAAAGAAAAATTAAGCCAAGGTGTCACTCTAATAGTGGACAGATATGCCTTTTCTGGAGTAGCTTTCACAGGTGCAAAAGAAGTGAGTAAATCAGAAATGTACTAGCCTAGCATTGTATCAAAATTTTATTTTATCCTTTCTAGCAGTAGTCTCTGGAAATCAGATAGTTTATGTCAATTTTCTTCTTGCTGATAAGATTTTTTTATACATTTTGCAGTGTTGCAAAGTTTTGTTAGTATAAAGGCTTTGACAGGAAATCCATTTTAACATTAAGATTGCTTGTTGTATATGCTTATTTGTCTTTATTGGACTCTGGTTTACTGGCTAAAGGCAATTAAAAATAAATAAAATTGAAACAGCCTGGCCTATTTAATCCTATTTATACTTCCTAAAAAATAGCATTTATCCTAATATATTGGGCTACTGTTCTCAAAAGTCCTAGTCATTGTCGACTATCTAAATATGGGGAATTTTAGCAGAATAGACGATATCCTTGGGGAAGGGCAGTAGTTTGTAGCACATCTGGTTGTACTGTATGTAAAAGTCTTATGTTCAAATATTTCTACAAGATACAAACTGACAAGATACAAACACTACAAGAATGCTTATCTGTTGAGAACTGAAAGTATGGATATTAATGAAGAAATAGAACTATGATTTATCTTCCTATAATCTTATCAAATGATTATTTGTTTACTTTTAACTATTTACTACTGCTCTTAATTCTCTCTGAACAGAACTTCTCTTTGGAATGGTGCAAGCAACCTGATGTGGGGCTTCCAAAGCCAGATTTGATCCTTTTTCTTCAATTGAGCACATCGGAAGCAGCCAAACGAGGAGAATTTGGAAATGAACGCTATGAGAACACGTCTTTTCAGGAGAAAGTTCTCCAGTGCTTTTACCATCTGATAAAAGATAAATCTTTAAACTGGAAGGTAAGAAATTAAATATTAAAAAAATAGAATTAGTTGGTAGTACTTGTACTTTTTGGTTAACCATAAGCTTTGGTTGTTTTAACTTTTTATGAGTAGAAGATGGAATGAGTCATTTCTCTCTAGCTGAAAAGCTGAATTTAGGGCATTCATTCAATGAGACTTCCTTAGTTGAATAATAAATGTTTCATTTCTGTATGCTTTGTTTTTGAATATAGGTGATTGATGCTTCGAAAAGTGTAGAAGATTTGCACAAAGAAATTAAATCCTTTACAGAAGAGGCTATGCAAGAAGCTCAGCACAAACCTCTAGGAGAACTGTGGAAATGAAATTTACTTAACTCCTAAAAGTCAGAACTTATTTAATCAAATCCTGCACTATTTGCATTCACATGTTTGGTGAACCTGCTTCTGTGTATATTTGAGAGGCCAAGCAGGTTTCATTTGCTAATCTTTACTATTTATCCGCTCCATTCCTCTACAGACTGTGGAGTTTTAGAAGAGTGAATATAGAATATCTTCTATATTCCATTTAGATAAGACTTGAGATGCTCAGTACTAAAGTTTTTCTATAAATATGTTGAATGAAATCATGTGCATTAACTTTTTCTCACTATAGTAAGGTTTTGTATGTGTGTTTTTAATATTTCATTTGTAATATGTAGAGTAAGTATCGATAAAATATTTTCAACTATGAAGTGGATATGTTTGGCTAATGACATTTAGTTTAGTTTAGTTTATAGTTTATTAAATTTATATACCGCCCTTCTCCTAGTGGACTCAGGGCGGTGCACAGCCAGGAATAAAAACACTTCAATACAAAATTTAAAATTTGTAAATTTAATAATGAAGTATTAATAATGTGAGTGAGTGTGTATAGGTAGATTCTAAAGGAAGTTTGATGCCACTGATATAACAGCTTAAAATAGTGTTTGTATGTATAGAGGCTGATAATAATCCTCCAAGCTGACACAGACTCTTCCAGGCGTTGTAGGAAGACAACCAGGTTGGTCTTCAGAAGACAAAAATCTAGTAGCATCATTTTAAATTAACATTTTATTCTATTGTATATTGAATTAAAGCAAAATAATAATTTTTTTTTGTCTCAGTTGATAAAACTTTTGTCAGGAATCTTAGAATAATTTGTTCAACCTTTTTATATTATTTTAGTCCAAACAAAGCCATAATTATTATTGAATAACTTATTTAAATTCTTTAATTTGTTAATTTTTATATTTATGTTTTCTTATATTTTATGTGATTGATTTTATGTTCAAATGGAATTTCTAAAATAGTGGATATAATTTTTTCTTACAAGCTGAATTTGAATGCTATTCATATACAATTATACAGTTTTAAAAATTAGACAAGCAAATTCTTGGTTTTTTATTAAACTGGCAGGAATATATTGCATTATAGAGGATTATAATAACTAGCAATTTCAATCAATAATGTTTTCATTTTAATTCCTTGAATTTTATTATTCTCACATAACACAACCTCTGACATTTCAATAATTAAGCACAGACTGAATATAGATTGAAGAAATAGTAATTTGTTAAATTATCTAACTTTAATAAACATAATTTTTCCCCCAAAAAATTATCTTTAACACTGTCCTGTAAGTTTCTTGCAGTATAATGGTTGAACTGAAGTAACCTAAGTACAGGAAGTTCCTCATAAATTTTAAGCCCAAAATTTATGTTGCTAAGTGAAACAATAGTTAAGTGAGTTTTGTCCCATTTTACAATCTTCTTGCCAGTTAAGAGAATCACTGTAGTTAAGTTAGTAACATGATTGTTAAGTGAATCTGCCTTCCCCATAGCTTTGCTTGTCAGAAGGTCTCAAAAGGTGATCACATGACCTTGGGACACAGCAATGGTCATAAATTTGAACCAGTTGCCAATTTATTTATTTATTTTTTATTGTGGTTTATATGCCACCATTCTCCTGAAGGACTCAGGGCAGTTTACATACAACAATCGTCAATACAAATCACAGTGTAGAAATTAAAATAAAATTAAAATCCCCATTAAAACCATATTAAAATTATAAAATTGTACAACCCCACGATCGGATTATTGCTGGAACAGCCACGTCTTTAGTTCGCGGCAGAAGGAGAGGAGGTCGAGGGCTATCCTGAGCTCGGTGGGCAGACCATTCCAGAGAGAGAAAGCCCTCCCCCTGGGGGCCGCCAGCCGACATTGTTTGGCCGACGGCACCCTGAGGAGGCCAACTCTGTGGGAGCGCACAGGACCATGGGAGGAAGGCGAGAGATGGTCCTGTAAGTACCCCAGGCCTAAGCCATGTAGGGCTATATAGGTAAGTACCAGCATCTTGAAACGAACCCGGAGGGCAACTGATAGCCAGTGCAGCTTGCGCAGGAGAGGTGTAACATGGGAGTAACAATGAGCCCCTGTAACTACCCATGCAGCCGCATTCTGAACTAACTGGAGCCTCCAGATGCATCCCAAGGGCAGCCCCATGTAGAGGGTGTTATAGTAATCCGAGAAGTAATGAGGGCATGTGTGACCGTGGTGAGGACATCTAGGTCCAGGAAAGGGCGCAACTGGTGCACAAGACGTACTTGTGCGAAGGCCCCCCCCCCCCCCCCCCCGTCAGATGGTCATTCAAGAACAGCCGAGAATCCAGGACACCCAGATTGCGAACCCTATCGGAAGGGGTAAGAGTCTTCCCACTGATCACTAACGATGGTATCTCTAGATCCCGAGATGCCGGCACCCACAGCCACTCAGTCTTAGAAGGGTTCAGTCGGAGCCTGTTCCTTCCCATCCAAACCCGCACCGCCTCCAGGCAGCGGGACATCACGAAAAGGGCATCCCCAGGGTGGCCCGGAGTGGAGATGTAGAGCTGGGTATCATCTGCATATTGGTGATACCTTACCCCAAAACCACGAATGATCTCACCCACCGGCTTCATGTAGATGTTAAAGAGCAGGGGGGAAAGAACCGATACCTGAGGCACCCCACATGAGAGGCCTCTGGGAGGGTCTCTGGCCCCCCGCCGATACAAACTGTGAGTGGTAGGAGGAGAACCACTGCAACACAGTGCCCAACTCCCTGAGTCGCTGCAGTAAGATATGTTCGATGGTCAGAATTTTGATCATGGGGATGCTGCAAAGATTGTAACTGAAAAATGGGCATAAGTCACTTTTTCAGTACTGTTATAACTGGTCATTAAATGAACTGTTGTAAGTCGAGGATAACTTGTCCTTGATTTGTTAAATTTTGCAAGCTTGGAATGGGCGTTGACTTACCTGACCATCCATTTTTGGTGCGCTGCGGGATAATTCAAGCGTGGATTATCTTTCATCTATTTTCAAGAGGCTGAGTATAGATTTTTTCTTTTTTTCCTTTGGCCACACCTCTGCTCGGCTGAGCTTCAGTTGTTTCACGAAGGCGCAGTTATCCTGCGAAGGAAAAGAAACCCACGCTGGGACCTAATCAGGAAGCCAAGAGTGCGGGTTGGATTATCCTGCAGCGCACCGAAAATGGACGTTCAGGTAAGTCAGCGTCCATTTTCCAGTGCACTTATTGGTTAATCCAGGCATGGGATATACCGAAGCTCAAGAACACTGGGCGGGAGGCTGATTGATCCCTGGGCCCTGGGTGGAGCATACACTCTGCAACACCCGCTGTCCAAAAGACGCCTCAGCTGAGGCATAACTGTCTAATGGTGAATGGTGTCAATGAGGACCAAGTGGCCGCTCTACAAATGTCGCTGATGAAGGCCTGCATAGTCCAAGACGCCGTTGTGGCAGTGCTCTGAGTTGAGTGATCTAAAATCCGTCCAGGTAAAAGCTTAGCCTTGAGCTCATATGCATTCGCAACCAATGGCTACCGTAGAGGAGACCTTCCTGCCCATTGATGAGAGGTGAAAGAACACAAAAAGAGCTTCAGTCTGTCAAAACAAAGCCGTTTGTTTAATGTGCCTGCTGAGGGCCCTCCTGACATCCAAGGTGTGCCATCTTTCTTCCGGTAGGTGGTTGTGTTGTGGCCAGTCAGCGGCCTGTGCAGTTAATAGCTGATTCTGACAGCGAGGAGGCTGGTGTGCTGCGCCAGCAGCCTGTGCAGCTGGCGCTCAAGTCAGACAATGAGGCTGGAGAAGATGTGCCAGAGGCGGGGATTCAGACAGGGCCTTCAGAACCTCCAGAAGCTCCTATAAATGAAGAGGAAGAAGAGGAGGAGCCTCTTCTCAATGCACGAGCGCACAGAGCTGTTAAAAGGCAGGAGTGGCTCCTCAGGAGGAGGTCTCAAGAGTAAGGCTTGGGGCTAATTGGCCACTCCCCTAGCTTATTTAAGGAAGGACAACCACTGATGCAATATGCAGGAAACAACTTCATATTCCTTCACGTCTTGATTCCAGAAATGTTTTGATTTGGCTCTTGTTTATCTCTTGTCAGTTTTTCTGCAAATTGCTTCTGGGCATTCTGCCAACCAAAGTAAGATTACGGTTATCTGAAATATTGTGCCTCAGAATTGAGTTGTTATTCTTTGGATTCTTGTCGGCTGGTAATGAAGTTAAATTAACAGCCCTTGTTCAGAAAATATTGATTTAAACTGTAGTTGTGTTTGAACAGCTCATTAGTAGTCCTTAATTAGTAAGCTAAGGTTTGTACTGACTTTGTGTGTGCCGCATTTTTGGGGGTCCGTAGCTGGGGCAGAATAGGTTGGGTGCTGGACAGAAATCAGGCAAAATGACCTGGGCACGGTGAAACCAGGAGTTCACCTTGGGCAGAAAGGAGGAATCCATCTGCAGAACAATTCTGTTTGAGTGGAATATACAGATATCCCCTTGTACGGAGAGCCGCCAGTTCAGATATCCTCCTGGCAGATGTAATAGCCAGGAGGAAGGTGACTTTGAGGGTCAGGAACCAGAGGTTGATGGAACTCAACGGTTCAAACTATGAAGTCGTAAGAGCTTGAAGGACTAAGTGAAGGTCCCATTTGGGGTATCTATACACCACTGGGGGGGGGGGGGAGGCAGAGATTGGTAACCCCTTGGAGGAAACTGCATACCCATGGATGTTGGGATAGGGTACGGTGCGAGTCACAGGTAAGAATGGTAGACAATGCTGCCACCTGCTGGTGTAGGATGTTGGGGGCCAGCCCCTTGTCCAGCCCTGATTGCAGGAATTCTACGACCTCAGGTATGGAGGCCGAATTAGGGTCAATGTGCTCCTTGGAGCACCAAAGACAGAAAGATCGCCAATAAAGGTTGTAAATCTGTTTTGTCGATGTACGCCTGGAAGCGTATATGGTTTGTATCACCTTCCCTGAAAGATTATCCTTCCTCAAGAGGATCTTTTCAAGTGCCAGATGGTCAACTGGAGCCACTGGGGCTCTGGATGGAATATGACCCCCTAGCTGAGAGAAATCCTGTCCTGGGGAATCCTCCATGGTTGGGAGATGGAGAGGCTCATCAGGTTGGCGTACCAGGGATGCCGTGGCCAATGGGGGGCGACTGAAAGCACCTCTGCTCTTTCGGCTAACAGTTTTCAAATTACCCTGAGGATGAGTGGGTGGGGAGGGAATGCATAGACCAGCCCGTGAGGCCATGCACTGCAAAGGACGTTGCATCCTTCTGCCCCTGGGCTCGGAAATTAAGAGAAAAACTTCAGAAGTTGCATGTTTTCCGGCCGGGCGAACAGATTGATGATTGATAGGCCAAATCGTAGCGACAGTTCCTGAAAGAGCTTTGAATGAAGACACCATTCTGATGGATCCAGATGTTGTCTGCTCAACCAGTCCGCTTGAATGTTGGATGAGCTGAAGATGTGTTCTGCTTTGAAGGGGAGCATGTATCTCTCCGACCAGCTCATCAACCTCTCCGCCTCAGCCATGAGAGACTGGGAACAAGTGCCCCTTTCTCGATTTATATGTGCTTTCGTGGCCACATTGTCCATTAAGATCAGCACATGTTGACCTGTCACCATGGTCTGAAAGTTGCGGAGGGCAAGGTTCCAGGCAGTTGATGCTGTTTTTCCATTCCGCTGGGGACCATTGTCCCTGAGCCACTTGAGAGAGCAGATGTGCACCCCAGCCAGAGAAGCTCGCATCCGATGTCACTGTGGGCTCCTGGAACACACCCTTTTGAAGTGCTGCAGTTGTCCACCATTGGAGGGATAGACATACTTGAGGTGGAATGGCCACCTTGGCCCGGGAGCTGCTGCATCCTGTTCTCTGGAATGGTAGTAAGAACCATTGCAGTGGACGGGCATGCCGGCATGCCCAGGGCACGATCATAATACACGAGATCATTTTCCCAAGCAACTTGAGACAGGAGGAGCAAGGGAACCAACCGTTGGGAGATAATTTGTGACACCAACACCTTGATGCTGTGATGTCAATCCGGAGACAGGTAACACTGGCCTCTGAGCGAGTCTATCATCGTCCTTAAGTGGAGTATGTGGGTGGTAGGTGTCAGATGACTCTTTAGAGAGAAACTGGTGTTGGAGTATGTGGATCACTGTCTCTTAAGTCCTTTGTGGCTTGCGCCTGGGAGGATGACAGGATTAATATGTCATCCAAGTAGCACAGTCTGTGTACTGTAATCAACCGGAGCGTCGCTGCAACTGCCACTAACAATTTGGTAAATGTCCTATGGGCCGAACGGCATGGCCCGATATTGAAAATGGCGACGCATACACGAAGCGTGGGTACTTGTGATATGCTGGGTGGATCAGGACGTGTACTAGGCTGCCTTTAGGTCCACCGATATCAAGATGTCAATTAAATATTTTATTAAAATGAAGGACTTCTCCCATTCCAATTTCAAACAAATTTGAATTCTTGAAAAATGCTTGATTGAAGTTTTTGAATAACTTGATGAGCTTTTGAATAACATGATGAGCTTGGTTTGCATTTGTTTCATTGCCCTCTATTGGAAGAGGATAGCTGATTCCTTGTTTTACCTCTTATATGTTGTTTTAATCCTTTTAATTTTTTTGCAAAGCACCTCCAGAACTATTTATATTTGGAGGAATATTTAGTTCATTTAATCAATAATAGTTAAAAACTATTGAGTTGGAAGAATAAAGGTTTCAGCATATTCCCTGGAGAATATGGAGGTTAAACTACCTTCCCCAAAGTCTATAGAATTCTTAGGTAATTAGAATTTGTTTTTAATTTATGTGTGTATGTGTTGTCTGCCTTGAAAATTCCTCAGAGTTATTTGGTTATAAGATACTTACAAATCTGCACAGACACATGGAAGGAGCTGCCTTATTTTCTTTCCTCTTGTTGGTACTTCTTTTTTACAAATTACCATACATATCTGATTTACATTTAATGTGTTTAAATTATGTCTTCAAATGTTAAATTGTGTGTAGTTTTTAGTACTGTGTTCTTCAAATTCAATTATTTGTCCACCAATTTTTAAAGGGAGAGGCTTTAGTTGCTTGTATAATTTAATTTAGTGTTCTTTTAGTGCTGTATGTGTCAATCAGATTCTCAATCCTATATAGCAGTAGTGTTCGTTATGTCTGTGCACAAAATTTAATGAGGAAACCTAAGTACTATATCCTTATAGATTGGGAAAGGTTGTATTAGAATAGTCAGAATGTGTATCATTTTTAAAATACACAATAGAGCTCTTATTAAAAGAAACTGATTCTCTTTTAAATTTATCTTACTTTCAATCAGTGGTGCAGAAAAAAGTACCAGGAATACAGAAGCCTTTTTAAATTTGTTTTATTCAGATACAAATTGAAAGCAGTTGATGAAACACAATCAGACTATGCTCTTCTTCCAAAAGAAGGAGAAGCACAGCAAGCTATAACAATGACAAATAAGCAACATGGTTCAAATTTGATTTCTAGTAGCTAAATAGGCAACTGAACCTACTATATGCAATTACTTTATAGATGGCTATAGTACCATCTGTAGTTTGACAGTTCTGCTTATAAATGTAGGCAAGAATGCTTTGTAAACATATTTGCCACTGCAACATCCATTGATTGAGCTAATGCTTGGAACTGATGGGGTTCTTGCCAGCCATTCCTACCTTTTAGAAACAGAGGAGCTCTTCTGCTATTTTGGAATATAATAGGCTGGAAATCCTGGCCAGAAAGCTAATCATTTAAGGGACGCAGAATTTGCTTTAAGTTTCTTTAGAATTTCATATTAAGAACTGAAACAAATGAAAAACAAATAAAGACACACAATATAAATAGTCTTGTGTAGTACTTTCAAAAAGTGGGAGATGAGAACACACCTTTGGCCTAAAATCGTGATTTTAAAATAGCTGTTAACGCAAGATTTGTGTCCATGTATAGTCTAAACTTTATTAAAAGGAGGAATCAGAAGTATTTTTAATTAGTGAGCTAATGGATGTTTTCACCTCATTTTATTAAATAGCAGCCATATTTTCAATACAAAATAGAAAAATGTCCAAATAAAAATTAGGTATAACGAAGCAAAATCTGAATAACAACATTCTGTTTGTGCATATTATAAGAGTCAAGTGAATAACTATGAGAGCCTTCCATATTATTATGTAGTGATGTTCTCTTGTCATCTTTAGAACATATTTTAATATGTTCCGCATGATATGCTCGTGTGATTGCTAGAATGCAGCTTATTATTTTTAAAAATAAATTGCAACTTTGAAACCAAAAGTATGGAAGCACTGTATTGGAGAAAATCTAAAGTACAAGTTGGAACATTTTGGTGTAGTCAATCTTGAGGGAGCTTGTGGCCCCAAATAATTCAGAATATGGCCGGCAGGTTAGGGAGACATAACGCAGATACCTGTTTCACAGCTGTTATGCTGGTTTTCATTTCACACTATAAAAATGGGAACAGAAGTAATAAGACCCGCTAATAATAGAGAGACTTAAGCCAAACACTCCGAAGGGCTTTTACTATTATAGTCAAGCCTTTGTGCCTGTGCCTGTTCCTATGAAAATAATTTCCAGCTCCTAGGAAACCTTGCATCCCGTTCCCATGGATATCGTTGCACTGAGAAAGTAACTAAAGCTATTAAGGCCTTAATGACGACCCGTTTTCTTGATCCCACTGCAAAAATCCACTCTGCTCCAAGGTTGCACAGAATGCTGGGGTAAATGGGAGGCAAGGATGTCAACAAGCACCTATGAAAGCTGGTAGCCCGAGGCTCTCCAAGGAGCTCCCCTCCCCCCTCAACCCAAATTGGCAGTTATTGTAGTTTCTTTTGTTAGAGTGATAAGATTTCAAAATCTTCATCCTCTGAATCAAAGAATCTTTCCAATCTGTCTGCATCAGAAGAATCTACAAGAGATGAATGATTTATATGCTTCAGTATTACTTTTAGACTGTTCCCACAACACATTAATCATAATTAAATATAAACTATGCAAAACGCCAGCTATGATTTGCGTTCTGAATAATAGAAACACTAGGTAATGCCAGACAGTTTAACTATTATTTTTAGCAAATGCACATGGTCTATGGTAATTCAATTTGCATCAGCCACAGTATATGGGTAGAATGATAGCTTAGCCTTCCTTATCTATTTTCAGAAATTTTTACAGGGATGAAAGGCTAAAGTAGTACTGTACAACAAAAATCCTGAAAGAGCAGCTCTACTTTGCAGGATTTAGAAGTAATTGTTTTATAAATCATTGCATTTTATGAAACAATAACAATGTAATGAATAAAGCGGATGACTCCCAGGATGGAAGACACCCCTCACCAAATGTGGGTCCAGGTGAAAAAAATTGTTTTAAGAAAATGCCTCAGACAGCCACCCTCCAATTTTTATGAAGATAAAAATGTTAAAATGTTTAAAATGTTAAAATGTTGTTAAACCTGCAGGATTCTGTTACTGTAGCTCAGGGGTGTCGACCTGCAGGGTGTTTATATCTGGCCTGTAGGGCCGCCCCGGAAATAGTGAAGGACCAGCCCGCAGTGCCTCTGCCAACAAAAACTGAGCTTGGGAGGGCCGCACTAGCCCTCCCGGGCCTCTTGCAGCCCTCTGCCAGCAAAAATGGAGTCCAGGAGGACCATGCATGGCCCTCCCAGGTTCCATTTTTGCTGGCAGAGGACTGCAGCTGGACCCCGTCAGCCCCACTCAGGCCACCACAGGTGCTCCCAACATGAATGATGTCGAGCTGGCCATGCCCACCCTGGCCATGTCCATCCACCACCCTGAGGTCAAACCCAATCCTGATGCGGCACTCAATGAAATCGAGTTTGACACCCCTGCTGTAGCTGTTCTGATAAAAGTAACTTTAGATCTGCACAATGTCTATCTGTTTCATAGTCTGGTCATCTGATACAGCTGACATTAGAATATTATAGTATGGAACTGCATCTAAAAACAATCTCAATGATTTTTAAAGATCAAATATCAATTTTGAAATTGGTAATCTTTCTTAGGCAATGAAGAAACATGCTATCATAATTTATCCAGAAAAAAAAATCTCCAAATATTAAAATTCCTTCATTCATACAGTGTTCATTCCTTCTATAACCAAATAAATGAACATTACCTGGAGTGAGATTCAAGACATCAGGACTAGAGAAGTGTGAAGGCTGATGTTCTATTAGCTCAAACATGGGAAGGGCTCCTCTAATCAGTGACAACTGTTAGAAATGTATTAAAAACAGTTATATTCCTTTGCTATTTCTAGGGGTATTGAATATTTGATATAAATAATGCACACCTTCAGTTCAGTGTTTCACTTACAGAACAAATTAATTTTCAGTCTTTATAATTGTAAAGACTTGCTTAAAATGTGTGAATGCACAACATATTGCAATACTAAAAAAAAGATATTCTGAAAAGTATAGTGGTTTTACATATTTGGTATAACTCTCTTCAGCTTCCAACAATAAAAAAGAACAAAGTAATAAAAGCACAGGAAAATATACTGTATTTAAGAATAGAAGGTACACAGTCCCCTTAAGGAACACAAATTAATGCAGCCAGCAAGACAGCAGCTTTCAAGTGAAATTTGAACCCAAGGAGGGGGAAATTTATATAGTTTGATTTCACTGTTTTTCATTACATTAATCTATCCTTATATGTTAGCTTGTACAAATTTGAATGTATATTTTTGTGTGCATTTTCTCCTAACATGCAGAGTTGCAAATGTAATTTTCTTTAAAGATGCATTGTTGTATTGCAAATTATCTCTAAAATGAGGATTAGTGCAGATGCTGGAAAACTAGGAATTTTGCTTTTTATATTTGTGAAATCTATGCTTATTTATATTAATCATATTTATATCCATTATCTCACCAAGGGAGACCTATTGGATGAGTTTAATTTTTTTAACCTCCCCCCACCCCATTCCTGTAATGTACAATTAGGTTCCCCTTCCTTTTTTCCACTTTTGATTTAATATACAAAAGTAAGGAAGTTGTTACTGTCACAAATCAAGTCTGCATGCCTTTTACAGAAATTAGGTCATTTAGACTTTGCTACTGTGTAATATTTTCTCGTTCCATCCTCTTTAAATACCAAAAAAGTTAGCTTCTTGAAAGAGAAAGCAATGTTAGAAGTGCTACAACTAGCTATTACTCAAAGCCCTTCTAGAGATTTAAAGCTAGTAATCAATATTATTTTACTGTCTAAACAATTTCATATTTCATTGTTGAACTTTCTATCCAATCATTTTAGTGCAACCTAAAATCTATTTTGCATTAAATACAAGTGGCGTGGAAATACTGTTTCTAGCACATTATCATTAAATTAATACTTTAATAATAGGCTACAGGATTTCCATCACAATATCCAGCTCTTTACCCTATTTTGTATATTTATTCTTGAAACTATATTCCCAAAGTTCCTTGCCTAGGACTTAGTTTGATGACTTTAATGTGTCTTACATGAAATGCAGAAAAATCTTGGGCAAATAGGATGGATAATTGTAGCTAGCTGAGGAACTGTTAATTTTAATGAAACTAGCAAAATGACTAATTGAGATATGGTTATTTCATGTTTTATCATTGAATGTTTCCGAGTTAAGATGATTTGTTACGGATTTCATCTTTCAAGCGGGAATTTGGGAGAATTCCCCAGTGATCATGTGGACAGTTATGTTCACTGGCAATAGGGGATGATGCAGACACTTGCTGAGACCAGCCTCCTGCTATTGGCAGATGGCTCCCTAGTGGACTGAGAAGCTCCTTGTAAGTGACGAGGCCAATGTAATGTCTGGAGGGGGTGAAGAGGAATTTATTTTCCTCTTTGAGTGTGTTGGTAGGCTGTTGGCCAGTGCTCTTGTGTAAGGTAACCAGCTCTCTTGGGAGGTGGTGGAAGGTAGATTTCCCACTCAGCTACTAGGACCCAGTTTGCATAGTACATTACATATAAAGTTATACATTAAAAATTCAATTTCTTATCTTTTAAACATTTTCCCCTAATTTCTTATCTCTTCATGAATGGATGGAGTTCTTGTGGTTTAGATGCCCACCCCATGCCCATTCCTGGTTCTTCTACAGATCTGCACTTCACTTCAAGAGGCAACTGAAACAAACTCCTGTGTCCCCTCCTTAATACGCCTCCATAGATTCAACCATTTTTGACAACTTTCACCCTGACTCTAAAAAGGAAAGATTTATTAGAGGGCAATTATACAGCACCCTCCAAGAGGATGATTATCTGGATCCTTTATCAAATCCTGATTTCTTACATAAACAAATAATTTCATGATAAATCTTAGATCTTGTTTACCAGATGCTTCAAGATAACAGAAACACTTTTATTTGTACATTTCCCATATTTTATCACTTTTAAAAAACAAATATTCAATGGATATCTCTGAAGGAGGTAAAACATTATCAATATCAAATAAAGCCCATCGATTCATCTATCCTACAATAGTAAAATGATTGCCTAATGATTAGGCAATCCAGAAAAGCTGTAACCTCTAAGAAAGATATCTAACAGAGGTAATATAAGATGACATTGGCAACAGATATATTGACAAGATTGCTAGTCTTTTAAAACTAACTCATTTTATCCTAATTCTTCCAAATGCATTCATTCTTTTTTAAATCAGTTGTTGTTCTAGCTCTGACCATTTTTGTGTTGTTTTTTTACAAAAAAAGCTACATACAAACCTTCTTGATTTGCTGGCACCAATCACTGAAGTCTTCTTCTTTCTTGCAGAAGAATCCCTATAATGGCAATATTTTTATTATTCTAAAACACATTTAAATTAAGAAAATCCCTATTAGATAAGTCATGAATCCTTCTCCTTCTCCAGTATTACAGAGTGGCCAACAGATGTACTTGGAAAGCTCACAAGCTTGTACTTGGAGGGCAATATGAATTCCCAGTAACTAGTATTTAAGACATGCTGCCTATGATTCCATCCACATTAGTAGGCACTGATAGCCTGATTGTCCATCAACTTGACCAGTTTCCTCTAAAACCACCCCAATGTTTTGCCATTATATTTACAGGGAGAACATTCTATATTTAATTAGATTCTGTATGAAATTATGTCTCCTGAATTGCCCTACATTAAATTTCAATGGATGATCTTTACTTGTAATATTGTAATATAATATACAGAATATGGCATCTGACCATTCATTTGTCTAGATTTGTCTAGGATACATGTCTCTCTTCTGTTACCCCATAATCTAAAAGCCTCAACTATTGTAATCTGGAAATAATTATTTCTCATGCTTCAGAACAGGAATATATTTAATTTTATGATGAACAGGGAGAGCACAACAGAATACCTTCATAAAGAGAGGAATCGGTAGCTAACTAGAGCAGGGGTCTCCAACCTTGGCAGCTTTAAGACTTGTGGACTTCAACTCCCAGAGTTTCTCAGACAGTTTTGCTTTGCTGGCTGAGGAATTCTGGAAGTTGAAGTCTACAAGTGTTAAAGCTGCCAAGGGTGGAGACCCCTGAAATAGAGGATTATCCAAAATAATAGCAGTCCCTTGATAGGAAAGCGAACTTCAGGTATGCATACTCACTACTGCAATAGAAGGATCCAGTTCTGCAATGCTCATTCTGCAAGGCGGATGCTGGCAATGAAAGCTTTCATCAGAGATGTGGCAACTGTCTACAGGATCCACTGCAGGCTGAGTAGTGTGTGGGTCAAGATAGATTAGTTCTTCACCTAAATAAAGATCAGTGGAAAGATCATGGATCTACAAGCTCCTTAATATTACTGTATCAGTAAACTCTTATGTGATATATCCATTGGAAATTTAAAAGATTACCTGCAAAGGAACAAGCTGCTTTGGAGAAGATCACTTTGCAATTGACCAGTGCCTCATACTTGAGCATCTTACTAAGAAATATAGCCCCAGAGTAGTATCTCGGTCCTTCCTTTATCTTGATTCCATGTCTCAGACAAAACTATCCCGAAAGGTATATAATACTACCACTGATCCCTGACTGATTTCTTATTCATGAACCACAACAAAATATTCTAATACTGTATGTCATTGTGAAGGATATCTGACAGTACCCCATTCCAGCTGCCAATGCTGTAAAACAGAACTGTACATCAGCACCTTTTGTATTCAAATTGTATTAAAACAAAGCGGTAGAGTGGCTTGACAACCTGAATTTTCAACTACCCAAACAGTAGAGAGGCATATTGCTAGTCTGTTTATTCATTCAATTATTAAGTTATAAACATAGGATGCAGTAATCCTCTCAAGGACCCCTATTGGACTTGAATACTTTTGTACAGCTAAATAAAAAGGAATAATTGGAAATTAATTACAATGCCCTGTCCCAAAAAAATGACTGCATTTGCCAATTGACCCAAAAGGCTCCCCAGGCCTATCAACAACAATGCCACTGAACAAATGCAAGATAAATAAATACCTAGCAGTGATCCTCCAAACTAATGGGAAGAAAATGGCTGATGCTAACTATGTTACACAGAATGCACATAAAAGGGCAGTGGATATTTTAAGATTTTACTACTGTAGTAAAGGCCAATATAAACACCTGCAGCTCTTAAGCTTTTTAAGCCAAGCCTCTAGCATAATTACTAGGTAGTACACAGTTTGGAACACTCCACAATCTTTCTTTGTTGAAACTCACACAGTCCAAATTTCTAAGGGCAATTTTGAATCCTCCACCTAATGCATATGGTGCTGGAATGGCAAGTGTGGAGATGACAATGTGCAGACCACATTAAATTACTGGTTGAAGTAAACACTTCTTCCATCAGGTTTAGGATAGATTTCAAAGCAAGTAGAAGCAAGCAAATTCACAGGTTTTTGCTCCTATGACTCTCCTATCTAATTCTATTTAGGTTATGAACAAGTAACAGTAACATTTAAGAAGCAACTGTTTAATATAGATCATCAAATCAATGCAGGTAATACTTTCATTTTCTCATGGCTAATAAGATATACATGAAATACCAGGTAAATGTTCTAACTAAGAAGGGTTTTCACTCCAGACTTATGAAATACTCTCTCTCAGCATTGCTAGAAGATGTAGGAAGATACCCTATCTGCCAGGACTATGCCCCTGGACTTAGAACAGGTTGAAGCATGTTTTCCTATACTGACATTTCTTCAGTACTCTTACTCCTCTTTTGAACAACATAATAGGATTTACTATCATGTGCAAATCCTACTTTTTGACCTTGTTCTGGCAGTTGCTAAGTGAATCATTGGTTGTTAAGTGAATCTGGCTTCTCCTATTGCTTGTCAGAAGCCAGCTGAGAAAGTTACAAATGGTGATATGATCCCAGGACAGTGGAATTGTCATAAATGCATGCTAGTTGCCAAGTGCCCAAATTTTGATCACATGACAATGGGGATGCTTCAATAGTCTTTAAGTGTGAAAGATGGTCATAAATCACTTTTTTATGTGTCACTGTAAGTTCAAACAGTCACTAAATAGATGGTTATAATTTCAAGGACTACCTCGAATTGTGTGTATGTGTAATTCTGTGTTACTAGGAAACTTGTTATATAATCTTAATAGTCTCCAAAAATACAGCTTAAAGATTGTCAAACCACTTTATCACAGTACAGGCTGGAAACAAAGTTCAATACATTTTTGCATAATCATGCAAGAAGTTATCTTTTTACAGATCAAAGTTTGAGGGAATATAGATTTTAGGAATGAGTATGTTTGAACACAAACAGATGTTTCCTACATAGTATAAACATAAACTTAAGACTCCCCATGTCCTCTTCACCTTCGTCTCGTCCTCTTAAGAAGAATGCTTCAAGATATGTCAATAAATAGCACTAAGCTTTGCTTACCTATCTTGGCTCACAGCA
Source organism: Masticophis lateralis (assembly GCA_030761175.1). Lineage (NCBI taxonomy): Eukaryota > Metazoa > Chordata > Lepidosauria > Squamata > Colubridae > Masticophis > Masticophis lateralis. The sequence goes on along the minus strand of JAUDYJ010000005.1, from coordinate 39,050,871 downwards.
GCTGGTTTGCACCTGAGAAAATGGTTTGAAATATCTTACAGATCCATACTCATTAATATATTCAGCATATATACAGCTTAAACTTACCAACATATCCAATGAAATAATGAGCACTATTCGGTTTTCCTCCAATCACACCTAAGGACTGAGGCATCATAAAACAATGCTGGAAAGTAATATATGCACAATTAATCACAGTGGAAAACAACACTTAAAATGAAGGGCGTTACCCAGCTATTCAGAATAGGGTTTTAAACACATATCCACTACTGAACATTCAAACAAGTTACTTAAGCACTGGTCATTTTTAAGACAAAAAACCATAGGGGGGAAGCCATTAACAGTGCAATAGTTTTCATGAAATAACAGTGTCAAAACTATATAATTAGTAAACTTCAATAAAGGGTGACTGATAATAGTAACATGAAATGATGATTGGCTCCCTACACACAATACCACCACCACAATTTTATGCATAGTATTTACTCAAAACTAAGCTCTATTCTCAGGAAAATGTTTATACAAGTTTGTAGTTTAATCATATTAGTCAATGAAGGTACACTTGTTCAGAATTAGCTCAGAGAAAAATATATGACCTTGAATTATTAAATAGAACTAGGATGATTACAAATGTGCATTACGTAGCTGCATATTTAAATCACTGCAACAGCCGCTAAAACAATTCTACCTATTCAGAATGAGCTGCTCTAATAATGACAGTTCTGGATAGCACAGTTGAATATGTAGATCATCTATTTCAGACATTCTGACCCTTATAAAGAATTTATCTTGACATGCTATTGCATTCACAGTTAACACTGTTAATTATGAATATGGACCAGAATTGTAAGTATTAAAAATGCATACACCAAACCACATGGTTTCAGATATCCAGGTAGTTAAAATTATTTTATACCTTTAGTGTTTCAATATAGGCTTCATTGATATCTGTGAGACCAAGGCGAAGTGGTATCAGCAGCACTAGTGGTTTCCAAAGCAATAAACTGTCTGTGGATACATCTCCATCTGGATAACCATTGGAAAGAAAATCTGATTCTGCAGAAGGAAATGCTGAGGCTCCAGGACATGGACAGTTGGGCTTGCATAACCTTCCTGCCAAAAGATAAAAAATCAGCAGAAATAGCCTTGGTTATGCCAATATAGTCTAGTTGAATAGCAAATAGAACTACATACATATAGTACATCTACCATATATTACATCTATTATTGCTCATATAAATGTTTATTTTATTGTAATGGAAATATTTATAATCAACATTTCAAAGCCTGGAAGCAGGTTCTTTCACACATTCTGTTGCTACCATAAAGCTGCAAAAGTAAAACTTTTTTTTTCACAAGTAGAAAATATCTGTATCTTTAACTTTGAGAGCTAAACAATTTAGTTTTGCCAGACATAACAATACTGAAATATAAAAGCAATCCACCTCTAACAGTACCAATAAAAACTTACTCAAACCAATCAATCACAGATTTGATACACTGCAGCAAGCATCCACTAAACCTAACAAATGTCTTGTGACTCTTTAAGCCCAATTATGTAAAAAACCATATCCCTTCAACAATAGGCACATACTTTTATAAACAGTACAATGATACTTACTTATTTCCTCTATCACAACAGTATTGTCCATGGCTATGTGCACTGCCAAAGAACTCCACATATCAAATGTGGCAAGTTTTCTAAGGATAAAAATTAAAGAAACAGGTATTTAAGTGAATAAGGTACACATTACAAGATCTAGAAATTTGCCAAGGACAATCACATCATCTGGGTCAGTATCAGTGAATCAACCAAAATTTCAAGTTTTAATCTGTCATATTTTTAATGAAGTACACAAAATGATAAAGTTATAAAGAGGATATAAATACGTATTACAAATTACCTGCATTCTTCTTTTCCATACAATTTCATAATAGTTAATTTTTTATCATTTTGACCAACAGAAAATTAAGAGCTTACAAAGAAAAGGACTTTCCAACTATGGTTAATAAGTTTTACAAATATTTATATGCCGCCCTTCTCCCAAAGGATTCAGGGCAGTGAACACAGGCTAAAAAACATACAATCATAAGGAAATCCTAATTAAAACCAATTAAAACAAAGACAAAAATAATAAAACCTAGGAATCAGAATCAACCCATTTGTTGAAACAGCCAAGTCTTTAGGAAACAGCCAAGTCTTTAGGTCAATGGAAGGAGCGGAGATCAGGCTCGGTCCGAAGCTCGGTGGGTAACTCATTCCTGAGGGCAGGGGCACCCACAGAGAACGCTTTACCCCTGGATGTCGCCATCTGACACTGTCTGGTCGATGGTACCCTGAGGAGGGCAGCCCTGTGTGAGCAGACAGGACGGTGGGAGGCAAGTAGGAGATGGTCCTGCAAATATCCCGGACTTAAGCCATGTAGGGCTTTAAAGGTAAGTACCAGTACCTTGAAGCGATCCGGAGGACCACTGGTAACCAGTGCAGCTCGTGTAGGAGAGGTGTTCCACGGGAGTAATGGGGAGCTCCCGTAACAACCCGAGCAGCCGCATTCTGGACCAGCTGGAGCCTCCGGGTGCACCTCAAGGGCAGCCCCATGTAGAGGGAGTTACAGTAATCCAAGCAAAAAGTAACCAGGGCATGAGTGACCGTGCGAAGGGCATCTCGGTCTAGGAAAGGGCACAACTGGCGCACCAGGCGAATCTACGTGAAAGCCCTCCTGGTCACGGCCGTCAGATGGTCTTCCAGAGACAGCCGGAATCCAGGAGGACACCTAAGTTGTGGGTCCTTTCAATGGGAGCAAGTACCTTCCCCCCATCAAAAGTGATGGGACCTCTAGAATATGAGGTGCTGGCATCCACAGCCATTCAGTCTTGGAGGGGTTGAGTCTGAGCCTGTTCCTACCCATCCAGGCCCGTATCGCCTCCAGGCATTGGGACCACGGAAAGGGCATTCCCGGGGTGGTCCGGGGAGAAGGTGTATAGCTGAGTATCATCAGCATATTGATGATGCCTCACCCTGAAATCACGAATGATCTCACCCAGCGGCTTCATATAGATCTGAGGGACAGTGGCCTCCCTAGGACTAAGACTTTCTCTAATAACCACTGCCACCCCCCACCCCTTCCCTGGCATCGCGGCTGGTGCAGTACATGAAAGCCTAGGGGGCATAAGTCAGAGAGAGGAACTCCCCCCTCCTGCCCCAGCCAGTCTCTGTAATGCAAGCCAGATCTGCGCCGTCCTCATCAATAAAACCTTGTATGAGGGGGGCCTTATTCACTACAGACCTGGCATTCACATACACCAGCCGGAGTCCAGGGTTCCCCGCTCTCACACCCCCAGGGAGGCAGGGTGAGCAGTGAGAGCGGGAACGCGCCACCACCTGGATACAGCAGGTGCAGCATCCCCGCCCCCTACTCCCATCTCCCCTGCCCCTCCCAACCATCACAGGTATAAAATGTCCCTCTCCTTTCCGCACTTCATCTTCGCCCCCATCCCCACCCAACCCATCACGACCATCCGACTGACTAGGCTGCTGATCCTTAAGAGACTCCTCAGCCTTGTTATTTACAGTGGAAGCCACCCTCCTCCCAGAACCTCTTAAAATTGATGCTAAAAATCTATTTAAAAAAATCCAAAGCACCCGGTTCTTAGCATGCCACCTCTCAGGGTTCCAAAACCCGGTTCTTAGCATGCCACCTCTTGGGGTTCCAAAACCTGTCATCAAGGGCAGCCCTCGATAACTGGGACGGCCAGACCTGAGAGAGGGGGGAGTCTCACAGTGCAAGGAGCTCGGCTGTTGAATACACCAAGGACAGAAAAGAACTGGAAGTGATGAAAGACAATGGAGGCAGAAGAAAGGTATAATTCAATATTATATGAGTTATATGAACTTCATTTTGAAGTTTTATACAATATTAAGTCTCAGTAGCTTTTCTAGAATTTTTGGAAATTCTATAAAAATTTATAGTGAACTATATGGAATATATATATATTGGTAACATTTTGAAAAGCCATTCTGGAGTTCAATAAATTGCTCAAACAACTATATTTCAAGGCACCATATAAAAAATAAGGAAAAGCTAAGCATAAGCAGATGAAAATTCACATAATATTTGGCATAAACTCCTCTAGCTTGAAGACAGAATAAATGAACATCATGAGACAGAGACTCTGCTGATATCCAATTCAGAGTCCACAAGAAATAGTATCTCAGAATATTGATGACAACTATAGCTTCAAACTGTGAATGATCTTTCCAGTCTTCATGTTGGCACTGATTAATATAGAAGGCAAAGTTGAATCTTCTGAGCCTTTTTTCCCAAACAGGTCCATTCCCAGGAAAAACCTTGCAATACAGTATCATTTTATTTTCACCCAGAAAGGTTGAAATGGAAATACTAGATGGCACCTTCAATCTCCAACCTTGGAGCCTTGGTGGTGCAGCAGACTAAAGCACTATTAAGTAACACCAGCTGCCTGCAATTACTGCAAGTTCAAATCTCACCAGGCTCAAGGCTGACTCAGTCTTCCATCCTTTCGAGGTAGGTAAGAACACCACTTGGGGGGGGGGGGGCGGAAGCCCTACTAAGCAGGTATATACAAAAGTATGAAGGCTACTGCTTAAAGCATTGTAAACCACCTCAGTCTCCGGAAAAGGGCGGCATATAAATCAAACCAATAAATAAATGAATACATAAACTATCGTAAGCACCCCAACAAGTTACCATAGTCAACAATATCAAAATTCACAGAAAGATCCAACAGAATCATATCCCCCCCTCTTTCCTAATACAGAAAATCCAAAAAAGTGATCAAGACCGTCACCACATGTAAAACGGAGAGGAAAGGATTGAAATTGCAATGCTGCCATCTTCTTCACCAGTTTGTCTTAATATAGAACATCAGATACTTCTGAAGCTTATTAAAAACTATTAAATCTAATTATGGCTTTATTTGAAGCAAAAGCCTCATCTTGTTTTTTTGTAAGGTTACAGACAATTCAACATGCAAAAGAACTGAAGAAACTGATCTGAGTATTACTGATCTATAATTGGCAAAACTGTTTGAGGCTGAGGATATTAAACAAAATATAATATTTTATTATAAATAAAATATTACTACTTTAGAGAAGTAGCAATATTAACAGAATGAAACCTATATCCACGCCATCACAAAACAAATAATGAAACTAATTCAGATTCTAATTAATAGAAAATGTGATAGATTACCTAGGTATAGCTCTACCTTAAGTAACATCAAGCTTATCACAAAGCTGAGCAAATAAATCTGCAAAGAATAATACAAATTGCTCAGGTGATTTGGGGGCACAAGCTAGAACAACTGGAAGGTCTACCTACAAACTCTAGAAATAGCCCATGGAATTTATCCCAACACTAGATACAGAATTTTGGAGGCCTACTGAGTGGAAAATCAATTTTAACATTTCATTGGGATAGGTAATTAAACTACTTTATTGTATACAGTATCTAAAACCATAAGTGTTGGAGCTACTGAATACTTACTTAAGTACTTGTGCAACTGTATTTGGTCCATACCATTGGCCTATGGATTTGCCTTCTCCAACTCCCATCTGGGCTGCAACAAACACATTATAATTGACCCACAGTATCATTCAAGGTTACTTCTCAATCACTTAAGAAACTTAATTGGACAAGTATTTAGACTTCTTAAGAGTACTCAACTAAAGTCCTATTAAAACTGTGAAATGTTTTAAATAATAACATATCTATCTAGCAGAGAAGTATGTTCGTGATCATTGGAGGAATGTACTACAGTAATTTTTTGGAAGGTGATACATAAAAATTCATCAGGAAAAATCTTTCTACTCTGTCTATAAGGAATCTCACTAGGCTTCAAAAGAAGAACCAATAACTCCAGGGATATTAATCTATTGCAATGTTTGTCAACCTTAGTAACTTTAAGAAATGGGGAGATCAACTCCCAGAATTCTGGGAACCGAAACCCATACATCTTAAAGATGCCAAGGTTGAGAAACATTGATTTATCGCCATACCATGCTGCTATAAAATCATTATGCTCTTTAGGACAAGGACTTTTTCCTCGGGAAGCATTTTAAAATCTGATTTCTGAGGCTGCAGGCAAGATGTCTGGCAAAGTGATGACCTTGCTGAGTGAACATAGCTGAAAAATGTTGGCCTTTTTCATTTGTTAAGATATGGAAGACGTTTAATGATTGGAAATATATAGATGAAGCCTTGCAAAGATGTCATACTTTAAAAAGTGAAAAATAAGTAGTAATGCCTTATTTTGTCATTTTTGGTGCAGTGTGGGGGCTATACATTTCAGATTATGCGTTTTAGTGTGAAAGGCTCACCCTGGTGCAGGATAAAGCCTATTCTGAGAGATGCAAAGAATGCAAACTTTGCACTGAATAGAAAGGCAACTTCTCCTTTTAGTATCCAGACACAAAGTATGTTTTCCTGTATTCTCCATTAATTCCTTTAAGACAAAATGCCACCTTTTCTCATTATAGCTCCTTAAGTCCTTCAATCACTTATATTTCTTTGTGATTGCTAGTAAAGTTGAGAATGCTCCAATGCAAATTAATGTCTCAAGAGATAGATTCTTTTAAAAATGATTCTCACAGCAAGAAATTATCTTCCATAGAGAGAGAAGAGGCACAAAAGTAGACAAAAAAAGGCTTAGATAATAAAAGTTGCTTTAGCAACATTATTAAATAACTATTTTGAACAAATTGCTGGTTTAAAACAAATCTTAACCAAACTGTCTCCTGTAAGTATTTCAAAGAAGAGTTTCCTATCTAGAACTAAGAGAAAAAGGAAAGATATAAAGATCTGAATAAAGATGATCTGATTCGTATAGGGGAAATGGTAATACAGTACACAAGGAAGAAATATGGATTGAACATATAGTGAGCACTATACAAGAAATATGGTAAGGTAGTGTCATCATGTAGAGAGAATGACAAAGTCAAATTTGTCTTACAGACAAATAAATAAATTGTTTTGAAAGGAAGAAGAAAAGTGGCATCAGATGGAATGAATAGGATTCTCTAAAACTATTGAGAACTTTAAAGAATGAAATGCATGAAGCAAAGTTTGTATAAGAGTCATTTCTCAGACTGATAAAGATTCATGTAACCTTTATGTAAAATTCAGCAACCATTATGTAAACTCTGTAATCAGGTGCAGAGTTCCCAGTTAACAGTGATGAGAACTGCCACCCCTCTGCTTAATAAGGCAATGAGAAAGAGATGAGAAAATCTGTTTTGATATATAAGATAGATTCATTCTAAACTAGTTCTTATGCAGTAAAACTTGTGGGTTTTTTTATTTTAATAAATTTTGCTAAAGATACCTCTGAATTTGTGATTTGGAAAGAAGTATTTTCAGCTGCCATAAGCATAACAGAAGTTTCGTAAGAGGAGGAGGATATGAAGAGGTATAGTGAAGCATATTAATTCCTTAAAGTTAAACACATTACATTTCCTTTCCCTAGCTCATGTTTTTTAATTACCTTGGCTTAGTATTTCTGATTCCCTTGTTTCAGTTTGTACAATAACACTGCTTATCCTGAAAGGAATTAAAGTAGGATACATGTATGTATGGTTTACATAACTTATAGCTGAAGGCAAACTGAAGTGTTAGTTTATTGCATTTTATAATCCACAGAACAAAATGTCTTTAGGATTTCTTCTCCAACACAAAATGTGGAAACTCTTCTAAATAAAAGTGGCTCTCTGTGTTGTTTGCATAGATTATAAGGGGAAAATATACACACAATATGCTCACATCTGAAGGTAAATTCTATTAAGCTCCATGGAATTTATTTCTAATTTGTATAGCAGTTGGTCCTTACACAATTACATTTTATTCGGAAATGCCTGTCCCTAGATATCCTAGATCTATAATAGAAAAAAAAATGAAAGGCTGGACCAGTTTCTACATTATTTCCCTAACTCAATTTCTAATAATAAACATGGTAAATTATACTATGTTTGCAAACGAACATATTCTCACACTTGATTGCCTATAGTGCTGATAATCATCTTACCTATTTGGTGAATTGAGTAATAACTGTCCTTTTTATCAATGAAAGCATTGAGAACATTGTAATAGTTGTCTGTCTGTTTCTTCCCTTTCATCCACCTCCAATCTAAGAAACAAAATGTTAAAGGGGAAAAAGAAGAAAATCCAACTGACACCCTTACATTTTCAAGGTATTCATACAAAAATAATCATCTTGCTTTAAATAGATCCTTTCTCATACAAGGGTTAATGATTATAATCTGAAACTACTTGAAAAGATAACTTCAAATACAATCTGCATGTAAAATGACACTTTTCTGCTTTTATTTTTATTGTATTTCACAATCAACTCCACCAAGATTTAATTTCTATGGAAAAATGTATGTACAAAATATACTTTACACTGCAAGAAGTAAATAAACTGATCTGTCATCAAATTTATTGATTTCCACAGCCCTTTTAATCATGACAAGAATTGTCACCATATTCATGCTGGTAGCGCTTCCAGAGTAAAAGGATTAGCTGGTTACCATTGCTCAGAGGACACCTGCCCGGGGGTGAGGGGGAGGGCTTTAATGTCTCCATTAATGGGCCCATCGAAGTGGTACCTATTTAGCTACTCGCATTTTTACACACTTTCAAACTGCTAGGTCAGCAGGAGCTGGAGCAAATGATGAGTGCTCACCCCATTGCATAGCCGCACTCAGCACTTAAACATGGACTTGCTGATTGTCAACCCAGTGTTCTATCCATGGATAAGATAAAATAAATATCCATGGATAAAATAAATATCCATGTGAGCCACCGTGTTCCCCAAGAAAATAATTATACGTTTTGTATACATTTTGAAAGAAATAATGCTACCAAGGGGAACTTGGAATATTTGCAAATAGGCCTGCTTCATTATGCATTCCTTTACAGTGAAAAACACCTTTATGAAGGAACTTGTGTTACCTGAATATAAGGAGTATCATGATTTTGCATTATAATCAGCACAGTCATGTGACTTACCTCTGCTTAAGTGCCTGCCAACCAAAGCCTGGGCAAAAATCATCTGGCCACATCTTAGCATACAACCCCAACCAGTGTCAGATGTCGGACCTGTTCCCCCTGCATAAACAGATCACATAAACCAACCTTTTTGACAACTTGACACTAATAATTTGAAGCATTGGAGTTTTATGATGTACGTGAATAGGTTCAGGGGCCAGAAGTCAAAATATGGTTGTAAATATAAATATGCTGATCTGATATTATGCCCCTCTGAATATAACGGAACATGCAGCTACAGGTAGTCCTTGACCTACGACCACAATTGAGCCCAACATTTCTGTTGCTAAGTGAAACATTTATTAAGTGAATTTTTCCTCATTTTACAACCTTCCTTGCCACATTTAAATGAATCACTGCAGTTAAGTTAGTATCATGGTTGTTAAGTGAATCTGGCTTCCCCATTGACTTTGCTTGTCAGAAGATTACAAAAGGTGATCCCATGACCCCAGGACGCTATGACCATCATATATATGAGTCAGCTGCCAAGTGCCTGAATTTTGACCAGATGACCATGGGGATGCTGCAACAGTCATAAGTGTGAAAAACAGTCCCAAGGTACTTTTTTCAGTGCTGTTGTAATTTTGAACAATCACTAAATGAACTGTTGTAAGTCCTGTACATACTTAGTGTTATATATCCTATTGAGTGTGAGTAATATTTTGTTTCCTTCTCTTGTGTTGTTGTCTACTCAGCAACTCAGTAAATTAGAGAGGAAAATAAAGGAGAAGATAAATATAAATACACATTTTAGAAAATGTTATCAAATATAAATTCATATATATATGGGCATGATAATGTTAAAGTTTCCTAACCATTTCAAAAAATACAAACATCTATTCCCAGATACTAATATTATAGATGAATAATTAAGTCCTAAAATATTAGACATGACAATTTAAAAATATATAGCCCAAATGCACTATGAATATTTAAAACATGAATTTTATGTATGTTTTTAGCCACTGAGTTTAGATGTAGGAACAACAACTATAAGAGAATTTTAAACAAGACAAAAATTCAATCTTCTTAGTAGTACTTCTGGCTCTCAGGCCTTTTTAAAAATTTCACAATGGCTTAATAAAGACAGATAAATTCTTTTGAAACTTGAAAACTTTTCTATTTTTATCATTTGCTTTTTAATCTTTATGCAAATAGAAAGGAAAAATTAATTAATCTAAATGATATAAAGTTGGTTGAAAGATGGATGGCTTATATGCTTTAAATAAATATACAACTCTGATTTAAAAAAGCATCTTTTTATTTTCTGCAATTTCCATCCTTCCATACTATTTTCAAAGTGGAAGAATCTTACTTTCAATAAAGTGAAAACATACCCAGAAGTCCTCAACAGACCATAAGCCAATGTTATTTGCTGAAACCTAGATAGTTGAGTACAATTTTAAATGTCAGGATGGTTTAACAAACACTAAATGGAATATTTATTTATTTATTTATTATGAAATTTATTTGCCGCTCCTCTCCTAACCGACAAATATGCCAGACCAATATTCCATTTGGCTTCTTTAGGTTGTAAAGAAATACAGTTTTTAGAAATAAATATGCACCATTTCCACGACAATTTGGAAAATGAAAACTGGTGCTTACCAATGGCTGGAAAACCTTTCCTATATGTAAACCACAGACGAGAAGTCACATCCAACAAAATCTCCTCTTTCTCTAAAGGGATGAAAACAACATTTCACTACACTTGCAGAATTTAAGATTGCACTGTTTCAATGATAAACGTTAACTGAAATACATTCATTTTAGTTAGGGTTATTCAATATTTAAAGTTAAGAACAGTATGGCACATATAAAATAGTATATGTGATGCAAGTTTTTTGGGGAGGTGGATTGAAACAGTTTAATATCTTTTGGACTGCTTTCTCATATCAATAAGAAAGTAGAACACCATCTAGCCTTTATTATCTTCAAAATACCATGTTTCCTCAAAAATAAGACCCTGTCTTATATTTTTTTTGAATCCTGAAATAAGTGCTTGGCCTTATTGCCATGCACTCGAAAGCCCAATTGGGCTTATTATCAGGGGATGTCTTATTTTGGGGGAAACAGAGTATGTGCTTTCTCTAAAAGGTTCAGCAGAAAGCAAGGCGTTTGTTAGGGTGGCAGAGCTGATCCAGAATAAGATCAGGAAACTGGCCTACATGCATTCATCTATAAAGAGACAGCAGACTTCAAGTCATGGTACAGAATCATAAAGCCCTTGAAATATTAGCAGAATAAATACCTGTTAGTGCGCTGTATTTTCTTCCCAGGATCCAAACAGGCTCTTTGGTTTCTGGGAAGTCTTCAAACTCAAACCTGAGAGTATCATAAGTGAGAGTAGCTGCTCAAAACAAACAAAGACAGTAGTCTCAAAATACTTTTCAGGATCTGCCATTCAAAATACAAAAAAAGTTTCCTTCAGAAAATTTCAACAATGTAAAACTATTTTAGATGATGAAAAAGTAGCAATTATGCTCCAGGTTCAAATATCAAACAAGAGAGGCAGATACTATTATATTCCATTCTGCCAATAGAGAAGAATATTTGTAGGTTGAAAAGAGTTGGTTCTCTCTGAGCTTGGTTGTTTTCTTGCAGAAATTTCATTACCAAAACTAGGTAACACCATCATGGTCACTAGCACTGTTGACTGTGAGCATCTATTTACTTCTCTGCTTTCAGAAATTAAAGTTTGTTGTATTTATTTTTTAAAAAAAGAACTGAGAATCAGTACAATGCACTCTAGTGTAAACTTACATCACATCCTTCTTCTATTGGCCTCATAGTTGTTAAATCCAAAAATTACTGTCCAGATAACCCATTCAGTTCAAATTTCACATACTCTACAACCTTGCCTTAGAGAACATCATGTCCCATATACCATGTGATTCCGAATGGCATTTAATGTGAGAGGTTCCAAGAAAAGACTGCTAAGCCTTTTTCCTCAGTCTAGTCATAAATACCGGTACATAACATTCATTTTGCCCCTACTATGAAGTCTCAAGTCTGTTACATTCAATACACTGTTTACATGAAGTTAAAATGTTATCAATACATATATTCCAAAATTTAAATGATCAAATATCAGAATTAATTGGAAGAATGGGAGATTAGACTGGGAAATAAAAATAAAAACAGAAAAAGGGAACGCCAAATTTCAGAACAGAACTTAAAAAGCTCAGTTTTTTTATTACTCAGTCATCTATCCTTATATAATATTAACATATATTCAAATAAAGATGGAGAAAAGGAAGTTTATAGAGATTTATTCTGCTAATGGCGAAAAATGCAAAATGACTAATGAGATGGAAACAACAACTGTTATAGGAGCCAGGCTAGAATAAATTTATTTAAATATCTCAAACATATTTACGTAAAAGTGCAAGTATAAGTACCTGGGCCTTATTCCCCAAGTACAGTATAGCATATAGGATTGCAGTAAAATTGCAATATATGAGAATAGTATAGATCTATTGTGGAAAAAGTATGTATATTTCATATGCCTTAAAATCAATTATTGTTTATGAAATATCACTAAATAAAAGAGAATTTTCAAAATTCATTCTTTAACTAGAGAGCCAGGAGTCCATGAGTTCTAGTCCTGCCTTAGACACAAAGCCACGTGGGTGATCTTGGGCCAGTCATACTCTCTGCCCTAAGAAGCAGGCAATGGCAAACCACTTCAGAAAAACCGCACTGAGAAAACTGCAGGAAGTTTTTGACCAGGAAGTCATCAGATTGATTTGGAGACAGCAGATTAATAAACAAATAAATAAAAATCCCTAACTGTCATTTACTAAGATGTATTTGGAAAGTTTCAATAAGAATTCAATTTGGTGTAGATCTACTACAGAACGCTGCACCTGTCTTCATAATCTTATTCAGACAGTAAAACCAAGTACAATTTTTAATATAAAATGCTTGTTTTATATATTTATTTCTTTTAATCTGTTTGGGGAAAGTCAAGAAGTTGATGAAAAAGAGAGTATTACATATTTGCCTTAAAAACTTAAGAGTCTTAGTTTTTCCATTTGGGCTATGGCATTTTGGTAGGTAGTATTAAAACAGCATGATTTTTCTTCCCTCACAACTCAGGTCATTACATTAGTTACATAAGGAATCAGTGCATTCACTTTTAACTACTTAAACAAGAACCTTGGGTCCTTATAAACTTTAGAAAACTTTAAGATTATTTCCATACATCAAAGCACTGAAGGACCAGCACGAAGCTTTATAAACTATGCAATCAACTAATGCTAGAAAAAACATGGCAATGTACAGTACAGACTTAAAACTGACAGGCTTTGTTATAGTGGAGTTGCCTCTATTTGAAAAGAGAAGGCAAAGCAAATTACCATATTAGCCAAATTGCTTTATCAACTTCTATTAATCACAGTCATTTCGCAAAGAAGAAAAAATACCGTAAGAAAACACAGTTCCCAAGGCAACATAACTGACCCTTCATCGACCTCTCTCTTTTAGGCAATCTATGCTCACAGTTCCACCGACTAACCCAGTCCGCAATTTAGCCCTCTGCTGAACAAACAAACCGACTCCTTTCTTTCCACACCCATTGCCCGCTACCCCAAACATAGAGAGCTGCATGTCGACCCACACAGCTTTCCCAATTGACCCCACCAAACATTTCCCCACTCACCCGCGTCCATCCTGCCCCCGCCCTCTTAAGCTCGGGGGGCCCACGGCTGTCTCCTGACTGACACAGATCACCCAAGCGGCGCACTTTATACTTCTCATCTCATAGCGCTGCTTTCGCCCAATGGCGGAATTGTTCACCACTCGTCTAAGCTACCATTGGTTCGTTTCATATGCAATGGTTTCTCCCGCTACATGGCAGGTGCCATTTTGTTGTACGGAGAGACCGATAGGTCTGCAAGGTTATTTAAATCGGCCTTGCTTTCCTTCTGAAGCAGAATTTTTTTTTCGTAAATCACCATGTGTTGCTTTCTATCCCTCGGAGTAGTTTAACTGACATATGGTATTTTCAAGTGTAGAAAGTAGAAGGGAGCCGCCATATTCTTGTACGGAGTATTAAACACCATCCACTTGACCCAATATGGAGCTCTCAAGTAATTCGCATTGTAGCGTAGTTTTAACAACATTGGCCCAACAACAGAGTAGCTGTAGTTCTGGTTTGCCTGACAGCGAGGAAATCGGTGAGATGCAAAGTGGGGAGGCAAAAGAAAATGAAGGAGGGTTGCAAATACCGCTTCGCTCATATACTGGACCACCGAACCGAAGGCACGTGGGGTGTAACTGAATGACAGCTTCTTCCGTACGGAAGTTACTCGGCAGGGTGTGGCGAGACAGCTGTGTGATTCGCTTGGCTTCGCCATCTTGTTGTACGGCTGAAGGGGGGGCGGAGAGGGGGGTGAGGCAGGGCCGCCCGTGCGGCCTCCAGCGATGGTGATCTGTTGCGCGGCACTGAACTGCTCCAACCGGCAGGGCAAAGGTCCCCGGGGCCAAGTGGCCGTCTCTTTCCACAGGTAATCAGGGGGAGGGAGAGGAGCGGTCGCACCTGCCCGTCTCCTGCTTCGTACTTCGACACGGGGCTTCTCGAGGCGCACCTTTTCGATCGGGTAGACCGATGCAGAGCTTCCCGTTTCTCTTCCGCTTGCAGTTCTGTGACAGGCTAATGCCCCCCGAAGCTAGCCCGGCTGCCCCTGCACGTACCTTATTGCACTCGCCTTCTGGGGAGTTGGGCGGCTCTTTCTCTTTCGCTGCCTCGCATCACTCACTGCTGTTCTCTCCCAGACAGGCCAAGTGAGCATCCCCCCAACAATAGGGGACCAACTCCCCGCTCCCCAAAATAGGGGACCAACTTTACCCCCACACAGAGAGCCCCCCTCCACACTAAAAACCCATGTGTTGCCTTTCTCATCCTTCTTATTCTCTCCCCCCACCACCCCATTCTTCTTGCTATCTGTGCCCAATTTAAGATAAAATCGTGAAAGGGGCTGCAACTTCTATGAAAACGACTCTGTATGTTTTGGGCTAAAAGTTTATCTCTTTTTTTTTTATTTGAGAAGGGAAGGGACGGACTCTGTTCTAGCTTGGTTATAGTGACATCTCCCCCAATCCTCCACTGGCTCCCTGCACCATGGATTTGTAGTTGAAGCATTCCAGTGTTAAGATATGGCTCAAGTTTTAGCTCTGATTTTTACTTACTTATTTAGTTATTAAATTTCATATGTGGGACACTGATGCATGAGTAAGCAGTATTACTGTTGTTCACAAGTTTACCTGTTCTGTCTTGTCTGAGTTTTGCAAGTATACACCCATTGGAGAAACCAGCTTGATTCAGTAGCAAATCTGTCTGTAGGTGGCTTGTGGAGCAATCGCTTTCATAAGGAAAAAAAGCTGACTGTTGATTTTTCTGTCACATCCTAATCTCTGATTTGCTCTGAGACGTGGCATATTTGCCAATCCTTGCAAGAGATAGATTGTATTCTAGAAGTATAAACTGAATATGGATTGTTATTTTTAATCCAATATATAGAGTTGTGTGTGAATCTTTATTTAAACTAGAAAAGGAACACATTACAGCTATGAGAAAATAAACACAAAAGTGAGTATTGTTTAGTATATTGTCAATGTAAAACAAGAAATGCCATCTCTGTATACTCAAACTATGAAGGCATTCTCATTTTATTTATTTATTTATTATGCATTCAACAGAAAAACAAATATATCATTATTGTTATAATGGTTGGTTCCTAATGTTTTTGATATTGGTGTAAATGTAAACATTTTAAGAATTCAAACATTCAATAGTAGCCATTATTTCCTATCTAAAATTAATTTTAAAAAATTAAAATATGAAAGTAGTCCAAAAGTGAAAATATGCAAGATTAATTTAATTCAGTTGAAGAAATTTATATGAATTTAAGATAAGGATTGGGTGCTGGATAGTGACTCTGCTTAAAAGCATCAAATGAGATGCATCTAGAAATTCCCAAGTATAATGCAAGGACAATGTCTCGGCCATGTTTGCTACTCAAAACATATATTCTCTTTTCAGCATAGGAGTTTGATTCAATTATTACAAATAGTGAGTATTCTTTGGGTCCCAGTTTTTTCTTTTGCAATTGTCTTGTGATATTTTTTTTATGCATGTGAAATGAACTTATATTTCTGAAAAATACTATGAATGTATGCTATTTCAAAATATGAATGATTAGAAATAACCATTGGTTTATAATGAACTGAAGAAATCTATGAAGAGTTTCCTATGTAACTATTTGATATGCACTATAATTATTTTTGCTTGCTTCCATATTTTAAAGATGGCTTATAGTGTTTGATTGTGTCAATTGTTTATTTTCTGAGACCAAGGTGGGACCCATTGATTATACAAGGATAACCTTTTCAAGAAGTCTTTTCGCTGATATATCTTTTTCCTGTTTCTTTGCTGTCAACTGAATCTTGCATTGTTTAGATTGCATTGTTCCATCATCTAAACCAATCTAAACATCCCTCATCTAAAATGGGGTCATCCTTAACAGATTTCCAGAATTTGGTTAAAATTGAGTTGTTTCAAAGAACTTCGATGTGAATTGTAACATCATCAAGCTTGTGTTATGTGATTTTACTTTTAAATTAAATAACAATTATTCTGATTGTTAAATGTAATTCAAGTCAATCTCACCTCTAAAGGCAAAATAAATTATTACTGCTGCTTAATTATTGCTGCTTAAAAATTGGAAATAGATGTGTAACATCTTTGCAAGATTCCAACTATATGTTTCCAACTATATACCGTATAAATGTTTAAATTTCTTCTGTATCTTAACAAATGAAAAATTCCAGTCCCAATTATGGTAATAACTGGAGGACTACTTAAAAATACATAATTTCTATAACAAGAGGTCTATATACATTTCTTTTAAGTTCCATTAAATATTAAAACTGACCTCTAAACTTGCTTAGAATTGCAAAGTATTCTCTAAATATGATTTGCTATAACATATAATTTGAGTTACACAAATATTTAGCCTTGACACACTAAACTAAAAATGGGTGAAAAGGGAATTTTTTTACTTGATTAATTAAATACATTTATGTGGCTGCCCATCTCGCTTACTGTGTCTTTGGGCAGATAACCAACGATTAAAACACTGTCATAATGTCAGATGCAAGAAATCAGAAAACAAGGCAATTCAAATAAATATAGATTTATTGCATGTAGCACTTTCTACAAGAATCTGAACTACTAATGGTCAAAGCAAATTGGCGGTAGATAAGTGTCAACAGAATTCAAGATGGGCTGGACTTAGATCCCTTGTGGGCACAAAAGGATTGAGACTGATGATGTGCTTGACCCCTCTCTCAGGGCTCAGCCTGATCACCTCCTATATCTATTAAAAACACTTTGAAAAATAAATAGAAACAAGAGTTCTGGAAGAACATCCATCTAAAAACACAATACAACCATCCTATCACATGGAATTCTAATCTACTTCAACATATTCAATGATGTGGAACACACAGTTCATTTCACTAAGTGATGCTGCTTTCAAATTGCTATTATTGCTAGAAAAAAAAAGTTGTAAAGTTCAATTGGCATACTTTTCTTCAACTTTAATATATTATTTAGTGTACTAAACTAAATGTTACTGCATTCTGGAACAATGGAGAACAGGTTTGATCTTGCATTTGATATCCTTTCAGGTACTCGAATAGTGCTTTCATATTTTCTCTCTGTTTTTTAAAAAAACTAAACGGACCCAATTATTTCTATCTTTCTTTTAGATTGTGATTTCTAGTACCTTAATAGTTATTATTGATCTCTGCATGTGTTTTCTCTGAATATTTCTTAAAGTATGATATCCAGAATTGAACACAGTTTGGCATCTTTATGAAATATTGCTTTTAAAAATGTAATGAATGCTGCTTATGTCTATATATTATATCTAACTTTTTCAGAAGATTGAGGTTTATATAGTTTAACCTTATCTATGTAATTTTCATGATTCCAAGAAATAAAAAAAAAAAGAAATGTATATACTAACTTTCTGCTTTTATACTTTTTTGAAGGTTTCCATTAAAGGATTCAAAGCGACTAATCCAGTGGTTGAAAGCAGTACAACGGGACAATTGGATTCCCACCAAATATTCCTTTCTCTGCAGTGAACACTTCACTAAAGACAGCTTTTCAAAACGACTGGAAGACCAGCATCGATTATTGAAACCTACCGCCATCCCAACTATATTCCATATTTCTGAAACAAGGAGCAACAACAGGGGTTATGTCAAAAGAAAGAGAAAAATAATAACCCAGACTCTACAAAGAAATGGTGATCAATCAAATGAAGGAGATGGAGAGGTAGTTGAAGGAATCTTATCATCTGGCCAAGACTTGCTTGTGGAAGGAACTAATAATATGGAGCACATGACTCTTCAAGCTGAAATTGGGTCAATGACTGAGCAGGGGGAGAATTTTCAGGTCCAACTTGAAGGTTCTCTCAGGAGGATGTTAGCAGATAACTTAGTTACAAAAGTTACTCAACATAAGCCTGAAAAACATTCTATTGAGGACCATTCTGAAGTGGTTATCCATCCAGGAAGTTTCAAAATCGATAAAAATGGTATATCAGAGGATGACTTCACACCTCCGGTGTCAGGTGCATGTAAATTTATTGGATCCCTTCATTCTTATAGCTTTTTCTCCAAGCATACTAGAGAGAAATCATCATTTCCAAAGGAACAACTAGAAAGAAAAAGGTTAAGGAGAAGTGTGGAATCAAACTGTGGTAACAACCCTGTGGAGCAGGACACTAGGTTTCGAGAAGCCTCTTCTACTTCTTCTCTTACAGCTATCCCCCAGAAATCTTCCCAAAGCATGTCTGCATCCCCTGCAGATCTGACCCCTAAACCAGCCACAGAAGCTGTAGTAGGTCAGAAGGGAGAGACTGATGCCAACCCCATGTCAATCAATGAGGTCATTATGTCTGCTTCAGGAGCATGCAAGCTCATTGATTCCCTTCATTCCTACTGTTTCTCCTCTAGGCAAAGTAAAAGTCAAGTATGTTGTTTGAGAGAACAAGTAGAAAAGAAGAATGGAGAGCTGAAGCAACTGAGGCAAAAGATCAGCCGCTCTGACAGCCAGGTTAGAAAGCTGAAGGAAAAGCTGGATGAGCTGAAGAGGACTAATTTCCCCTTCTTGAACAACCTGTTGTCCCAGGACTGTGGTTAGTATACTGTGCACTTTCACAGCTGAGAAAATTTGATGGCAAAATATGCAGGTATCTAGCATAAAATATGATGTTTCTTTTTCTTTTTTTTTTCTGTTCAAGAAAGATTCACACTTGCCTCTTGCCATAGCTCTTTCTCTCAATACTATTGTGATCTTCACTACTTTCTCTATATTCTCCTCCAATTCTATTGTACTCAAGTTCTGGTCCTGCCTGCCTAGAAGGGATTCTAATCCATCACTCTCTCATTTTAATTTTTAATTATACCAGTCACCTACTCCAGTGTTCTACACTTCTCACCCATCAGCAACCCCATGTCCTTTCTCTGTCATTTGGCTTCCCTTGCCTGAGTTACTCAGCAGCTACTAGTTGCAGAAATCCCATCTAAATGTCCTCTAATTACCCTAATCCCAACCAAGATCAATTATAATTCCACTCTCCCCAAGTAACTTCACTCGTATCCATAATTCATGGAAAATACCAGCTTTGACTTTAACTCCCCAAACCTACTCTGATTATTCTCTGTCTTGCAATTAGAGAAGACCATATATCCTTTTCTTTATCAACAGTTCCAGCTCATATACTCCACTTTTATAACTTTTCCTTTATCCTCCCTTATCTTTACCTCAAATAGATTGTTTCTCCAAATAACCTTCCACAAAACCAATTCCATCTACCACCTTTCCAAAACTAGCCAGTGGTCCTCATGGAATAGTTGAAGTTGTGGTCATTTCCTGTCTGTTTTCTCCTTGTTCAATGATGAAGGCAATCAAATGACCTCACAGAATAGCCCTTATGGATATACCCAGCCAAGTCAACCATGAGGCTTGAACAGGTAGCAACACTTCCAAAAAGATAGACTCTGCTTCTGCTGCCTATAATACTCTGGGCTATCCATCCCATTTTTACCAGCTGTCTCACTTTCAGACCACTTTCACTGTTCTACTCACTTCTTGCATGCCACCAATGTCTTCTACCATCTGGTGCCTCCAACATTCCATTCTCATGTTTAACTAATGTTCCCACCTAGATTTTCCTTTGTTGCATGTAGTAGAATATCAATGTCTTTCTTGCCTTCCATTTTATCTTCAATTGAGTTCTTCCTGCTCCAATAAGCTGACATACTAATGCTTCCATCTTCTCATCTACTCATAGTTCATTAGCTCACTTTCACTAATCTTAATTTCCTTTCACTTCATGCTGCTATGCAGTTACTCCCTCCTCATTATTATTAGTATTTTCTCATATTTAAATTCCAGAAATTAATATCCCTTGATTAGTGTAGCATTTCCTAAGAGATAAAAAAATTAATTCTGTTTGAATTGAAGGCTTGGCTTTTAAGTGGTGGAATAAAGATCTATATAAATATAGGTCATGCCAAAAATATAACTCAACCAGCATTTGAATGAAGTTTCAAACATGAATTACACCCAAAATTAAATTAGAAAAGAAATAAATGATGCAATGCTAAGGGCAACAGCTATAGTTACAGAAACTTGCAAAGTCTTTGATGTGTTGCCACCCTCCTTCACTTTATCTTGTTGGGAATTAGAGGGTCTTGTTTTTTCAAATTAGTTTCTTGGCCAGACTCAGTCCTCTGTCAATCAATCTAGTTTCTTGGTAGTGATTCTTCCTCCTGTCCTTCACATCCATTTCCTATGCTCTTTACAGGTAAAATATATATTTAGTAATGCAAATTTACTAAAGCCTTCAAACAGGGCCAGATGATGTGGGCCTGTATCTTTCCAGTTGGAATCGGCAAATCCTGCCTTTCACTCCTAATATTGAGGTTATCGGCACTAGGGACCAAGGTTTTTTTCTCAATAGTGATTTAAAACAGCATTTACCCTTGATGAATGTGGGCCAAAAGAAAAAGATGTTTGAAATGAGGTCAGAATGCTTTCTTTGCCTGCATTTCAATATGCCTCCTACTGGTGGGTATTCTTTGTCCCAATTTCAATTATATCGCTGATTATAGCTGTTGTCCCAAAGAAATCTATGAAAGCCATGAACAAGTGTTACATTTGAGATTGTAAAAGAACAAGTGTTACATTTGAGATTGTGATGGAAATATTTAGAATTTTTATATAATGTGAGTTAAGCACCAAAGAATTGACCGTTGGACTGTTATGATTTGGCATTACAATAATCCCTATTGGTGTAAATTTTAATGATCTACTACTAAACGATGGCTTTAGTTACAGTATGTTATATGTGCTATACTGAAGAACTTCTGAGGGATGATTACTGTTACTTATTACTTGTTTAATGAGACTAAAAAACACAAAGATACATTTTGGTATTCTGTAGGGGAAATTATGTGCTCATGTCTTTCGTTTGGCTAACAATTGTTGCCAGCCTTCAGATTTTTATATAATGTTTATTCTGAATGCCTAATTTCTTACCTAGTCCTTTTAATTTATTTTTAAAATAGGATACAATTTAATAGGAGTATGTTGTCAATTTATTTAACAAAATTTATATCCTTCCCCAATCATGATAAATACAGAAAAGAAAAAAAAACCTCTAGGAAAAACATTCAAAAGAAGAAAACATGGATAACACTTAAAACCAGATAGTCAAGGTATTTTGAAGGAACTAAGTGTCAGAAACAAACTGGATCAAATTTTTAATGAATTTTGTGCTTACAAGATCTGCACTGACTTTCATCTTTTTCTGGTCTTGGCTCAAGCAGAATTAAATTACAGTAGTGTATTGAAGTTTCTGTGTGATCTGCTCATTGATTTCATATTTATGCTTAGATAGCATAGGATGCAGGATAGAACTCTGCTGCATCAGATTTTTCCTTAAGAGAAACAGGTAGGCAAGGTAAGATAATTAACAAAATTTCTTAGCATAGAATATTTTCAAGGGCCAGTTGCTCTTTTTTTCCCTCTATATACATTTGTCCTTGGGGGGGAAATGTCAGCTAAGTAGGACTAAATCTGTTTCACAATGGTCTTGATGACTTTGCTAGGAAATGGATCATATCAACTGTTTTGGTTCCTGCCCTCGTGCTACCTTCAGAGGGCCTTGTGGACAAGCGTTGAGAACCAGTTGTTAAAATGACAGACTAAAGTGACACATCTAATACAGGTCCTATTGCTGATTTAGCTCCGATGATAGTGGTGTTTTTTTCACACTCCTTGGGCTACTAGTCTCTATGGATTAGCCTGTCAATCCAGCTGATGGGTGAGAGATGCAGGCTGGTTTCTCAGCTGGGCCACATCTTCATTGGTTACAGGTGAGAGTGATAATGGTCGGAAGTCCTGTGTGGCAGATAGGGTTTCACTAAACCAGCACAGCTCACAGCCTCCCTAGGGGTTTAACAGATGAGACTGGGTAAGATTTTGCCCGGCGGGCAAGCTCTTGCCTGCCCCCAATCACACCTCCCAAGTCAGACAGTTGCAGATGATAATTGGAATACATTGCTGCCTAATTTAAATAACTTGGGCTTGGAGAAGGATTCCGTATTGGATCCTAACCCTGGTCATGTGCTCCTACTTTAGGTCAGTGCCATATTGCACTTTCAAAGAAGAAATCTAAGAACTACATTGATTCTGTGTTGGCTACAGTTACCTGATGCTACAGATTAAATCTGGTCAAAACGTACCCACAGGGCCACATTGCCTTTTTAATATTCCCTAATTAGATTATAATCCAAATTAAATTTATAGCCATTTATATTTTATTGATAAAGGAGAATATTTGTAACTCAGGGTTGAAATGAGAGTTCCTTCGTGTTCTTTGTGCTTGGTTGTTTCCTTACAGATGTTGCATTACCCAAACTAGGTAACCTCATCAGTGCAAGTGATGATGGACTAGCACTGATGATGTTATCTCGTTTGGGTAATGAAATAGCTGTAAGGATACAACCAAACTCAGAGAGCACCCAGGACCCCTAATTTATGCTTGGAACATAACATTTATTTTCATGTATCACTGATAACGAACTGAAATATTGTTGAGGTACACTTTCATTTGTAAATGTGTATAGGCTGCTACCATTTCTATCCCTTGTTTACTTAGCTTATAAAAAAGAAAGCCGGGCAAATTGGATTTCACTAGCAAAATAATTATTCAATCATGCTAACATTTCTTGGTGTGGCTTGTAACTTCTTCCTCCTTTGTTTCTGCCCCGTTTTACAAACTGAATACAGTACTGAATGCTTGCCTTTGTTTTACGGGATGCTAGTATGGGCCTTATCTTTATGAAAGAGCAGACGGAACCAAAAAGAATGATGAATCACAATCTATGCCAAAGTTTCATATCAGTTCTGCATAACTTGTTAAATTTGACTACAAATCCCAGAAAACACTGCAGTAACCTTTATAGAGTCCAAAGATTGTTTCCTGTTTTGTCTTAGAGTGTTGCAGCTTTTCATGGAGGCTAGGGAAAGGATTAGAGATCTTAAGTAAGCAAGCTATAAATAATATTGCAAAATATGGCCAGCTGTGAAATCCAAACAGGTACTGTATAAAATAGTTACTTTTTATAATTGAACTAATACATTTCGCATATAGAGATATGGGTTATGTTTTATGTACTATATATTAAATTACACTGCAAAATGAAGCCTGCACTTGTGGGAATACTTTAGGAAGAAGAAGATATTAAATTACACTGCTGATTCCTATTCTTTTTCCTTTGCGTATAGAAAACGTTTCAATCAGCATTGCACAGGCACTAAGTTCTATAATGTTTCAATTTATGCTGATTGTTGATTGTTTCTGAACCAAAAATAAGAAAATTCCAGATTTACACACTCTTTCTCCCACTTTGTTAATATTAAGTTAATGTTAAGAAGAGACCAGGAAGTTTCTATATGTTTTTGAATTCAGTTGTGTCAATGTTTATTTATGATGGCAAGAATTTGGCTAGCATTGAGCTCAGTTTCCAGGGCATGAATGCAAACAAAATATTGTTGTATTCAAGATACATTAAAAATGTAAAGCATGTTATTATTTTTCTGTGACTGACCATTTCTCAGTAATTAAGTCCTCATAAATACTATAATACATTCATAAGCTTTTAAACTATTATTTTTATACTATTTACTATTAATGATAGCATCTAACTGCACAACTATTAGATGAACTAAAATAAAAATAAAAATAAAGCTGCTTGCATGATCAGGTTGGAAAATTAATTGAATTAGGATATAGAAGAATAAATCAAGTTGCAAGCAGAATGATTTAGAACCAATCTATTAAAATGTATCTTTTGGATTTTAGATCAACTTTTATATTTAAATTGTATGAATCATGATATAAAATTTCTACTGCATGCCAACATATTTAATAACTTTTCTGTTCCTTTATTTGTTCCACCCACAAAAAAGGGGGAAAATACCCAGGGATGGTTGTGTACTTTTATGTCGGTACTCAGCTGCATTAAAATATCTGATTTCTCTATTAATGTTTATGAGTAGCTTCCATGTTCATCCTAGGGAAATTTAAAAATAGTTTTAAGTGTGATTGTAGATTGCTTACTTAAACAATAGCATAGTTCATCCTTTTATTTCTTACATCCTTTTCTGCATTCATTGTTAATAGCCACCAATACATTCTATTCCCCTCCCCAATCTGTTTTCATTTTTTTCCCTTCAGATCCCTAAAAATCTAAAGCCATGGAGTGACTCAATGACCTAGTTGCCCTCTTTATTCCCTCTTTGAGTTAGTGTGTTTTGTTTATATGTAGGTGTGTGTCAATGAGAATGTATGGAAGTGTAATGCCTACAGAGCATGTATTTAATTTGAATCTGTGAATACCTTTATATTGTGCATGAGGATACAGTTCTGGTTGCAGTTCCATAAGCAAATATAAATTAAACATTTGCAAAATGTTGCTTAATTTGAAAAGTAATAGTGTGCTGTGTATGTTTATGTTTTGAGTTACTATAATGTGAGTTCATCCACTAGATGGTAGTATAAACACTTCTTTAGCCTCCTTTCATTTTTCAAGTTTTGTTACTTAAATTCATTCCCCACCAAAAATCTTACCAGTTTTTAGTTTCCATTCCATGGAAATACTATTTAATTCCAAATTCAGCCCTGTCTAAGCTTCACATGATCATAAAAAAATATATTTCCTTAGACTGTTAAAATAATCCTTTTAAAGTAGATTATTGTCTATTATAGCTTCCAAGAAGCCCCACCTGATATCTGTGGAACAAAATTAACTTGATTTTTTTTTATAAACATTGATTTTCTTCAGGTTTTCTCCAAATTCAAAAGAATACATTTTTAATAAAGCTGTTAGAATACATTATTGTAAGTGTTATTTTATTTTGCAATTAAAAAGCTGGTATTATGAAGATCTATTAATTTATTATTTCTTCTGGAATTTTATACAACTTATTAAGGAAGGTTGCCTATTGCTACTTTCAAAAAACTGGTACAGTTTGATACTCTCAGATTGTTTATTTATTTAGAAACTGCACAGTTAAACCCTGTGATTGAACCGCTCTCCTGGATGCTGGGCACTTGGCTTTCAGATCCCCCAGGAGATGGTACCTTCCCTTCAATGAAGCCCTTCCAATACCTTGAAGAAGTCCACATCTCTCACGTTGGTCAACCGATGTTGAATTTCTCGTGAGTTTTCTTTTTTTCCCCATGTGTTTAAGAAGAACACCTCTGAAACAACATGTAATAAATAATCTATTGCTTTGACTTCCTAAATATTAATGAGGCAGAAAGAAAATCATAACTATAGAATTCTGGTATACTAATTTTAGAAGAAAACCCCCTTCTAAACTGTAAGTCCCCAAACCACTGGCACAGAGACCTTGACTTATTTAGCTCTCTTTCTTTATTGTTAATAATTAGAAACATTTTACCTCTTGTGGGCTAGCTTGAGGGAATTAGTGGTTTTTACATTATTTGCATAGCTTTTTAGGAACCATCTAAGCTAGACATAAGCACCTAAGCTTCCTTCGTGTAGCATGAAGGAATTAAAATAGAGGAAACTATTTTGTTACATCATAAAGGTAAGAGATGGAACAAGGAGGTTATATGAGAAAGCATGGTTTTTGCCTGTATCACTTTTGGATCTGTTGTTTAGAAATAGCACTTTTTCCCAGTATTAATGCTCACGAACTGATTAAGATGATCAATGAACAAGAATTTATAATGAGCAGGAATTGGGGCATTTTGTGTCTACAGGAAAAGCAGTATTCCACTACTTTCACATACCTATTTTTGAATTTCTCTAATGTCAGATAGTCCAATAGTTACCTAATGACATTGACAAATTATTTTCTGAAGCAAGATTATAAAAATGGTCCAATATTATAACAGAGAGAAGTATGTCTTGCTTCAAACAATAATTTTATGACAAACATATTACTTTACATTTGAGCACTGTTCAACAGTGCTTCTATTTAGAGAGAGTATATGAGAATGCCACTCACATTTCTTTCATTCAAATAATATTGGGGAAAATGGCCGAATGAATTCTAATTTATGTGGATTTGTTAATAGAAGAATGTAGATAGTACTGTTTTTTATCCCAACAGTTTCAATGCTTTCCATCCAGACACTAAGAAACCAATGCATCGAGAATGCGGATTTATCCGCATCCAACCTGACACTAACAAGGTGGCCTTCATTAGTGCCCAGAACACAGGTATTAATCTTATTGTATTAGTTGTTTTTAATCCCAGTTTTGAAGTTGATTTTCCTGAAAGCACTTAGAAAATTTTCTGCTATCTACCTTTTTGTTTTCATACATGATTAGTTTGGAGGTATAGTTGATATAGTTTTGTGAAGCCTATGGATATTAATGTTTGTTTGTTTGCTTTATGTAGGGTTGGTGGAAGTGGAAGAGGGAGTGGTAAATGGGCAAGAGCTTTCTATAGCTTCCCACTCAGTAGCAAGGATTTCTTTTGCCAAGAAACCTCATGTAGAGCAAGTGAGTATGCTTAATTGTAATTTAGTTGATGAATATGTACTCAGCATCCTATTGCTAGCCCAAACAATATAATTCTGCTATTACGTTCCCGCGATGGTGCAGTGGTTAGAGTGCAGTACTGCAGGCTACTTCTGCTGATCACTGGCTGCCAGCAGTTTGGCAGACTGAATCTCACCAGGCTCAAGGTTGACTCAGCTATCCATCCTTCTGAGGTTGGTAAAATGAAGACCCAGATTGTTGGGTGCAATATGCTGACTCTGTAAACCACTTAGAGAGGCCTGTAAAGCACTATGAAGCTGTATATAAGTCTAAGTGCTATTGCTATTGCTATTCCCCAGAAACTGTTATATTTCTGGTCAATTCCATTCTGTAGGTTTGTAATAATTTCTATAATTATTAATTCTATAGCATTTTTTTTCTTAAATACAAAACACAAAGTGATTAAAGACATGATGAATCTTTGGAATTTCTGAAGAACCTAGTACAATAATAAAGTGGTGAATTCATCATAGCAAATCTAAAGAGAGAAGTCTGTAATGTTATGCTATTTGGACAAAGTGATGTAAGAACAATTGTCTCTAATGCTACTGAAAAGTTTAGTTTTCTACTCAATTGAACCACAACTATTTTTTTTAAAAAAATTGTCCAATTAAGCATTACTCAGGACTTATACCAATGACTAAGTGGATGGGACAGAAAACTCAGCTGTCGTATCATCGCTGTTGTGTGTTTTCTAAATCCCTGGCTATATTACCACTGGAAAATGACTAGCTATTTTTGTAAACATATGGATTTTAATTGAATCATCACACATCATGCTTCTAATATTTCATAATCATTTGACCTTTCCATTTAGTTTTAGCTAGGTGAAAATGAAAGTAATGAAATGGAATTTAGGATTCGGACATTTGCAGCTAATTCTACCAGCTGTACATTTGCTTGATGCAAAGGCTTTTTTATAATTTTTAAAATTCTTCAAATAGTAATTTTATTCACATTCCTGCATCACTGCTAGGATTTTTCATCTAGTCCTCCTTGTTTTAAGACTGGTAGAGCAGAGGTTACTTTGTACTGTTTTCCAGAGATTCTGATGCTCTGATGGAGTTTTGCATGTGCCCAGACCACACTGTTTTCCAATGGATGGCTGTATTCAATTTTGGTAAAGGTGAATCTGTGGACTGTGAGATTGGATACTGATTGAAAATCAGTATCTCAGATTCTGCTTAAGATACTCCTGGCATTTTCACACCCAAATCGGAAGAGGCTGTCTAAAGAGAATCCTAGACGTTGAAGACTGCTTTTAGCTCTTGCTAGACAAGTTGATTTAAAATGGTATCTGAGAACTAGTGTGATCAGATGCACAGGGGAAAAAATAATTTTAACACTAATTAGTGTGTGAATACCAGGCTATGGAACCCACAGAAACGCATTCTGCCTCTAGCCATAAGGCAGAAATGTTGATGCAGTTTGGAACTGCAAAGATAGCTTTCAAAAACTTGGACTGGAAAGCTTTTAGGATACTATACTTTATAAAAGTACAAATCTGAATCCCTATAGCAGTTTTTCTCAACCTTGGAAGCTTGAAGATGGGGGGACTTCAACTCCCAGAATCCCCCAGCCAGCAGCGCTGGCTGGGGGATTCTGGGAGTTGAAGTCCACCCATCTACAAGCTTCCAAGGTTGAGAAACACTGCCCTATAGAGAAGGTGCAAAATAATCATACCAAGAAAGACCTTGTTTACTGTGTGAATACATTGAGCAACACTGCTCAATCAAGAGAAGTATGTGTTCCAAGATAAGGAAGTCTGAATCTGAAGCCCAAGATATTTATAACCTGCTCCATAGGAATCCCATTAATTGATCATTTATGCATATCTAATCAAATATTTGGAGTTGCAAAGAATATATGATTAAAGTCAAATTGTAGATTGGGATTGAGGTTAAATAAAAATGAGTCCTGGCATTGTTCTTCACAAGTCTTTATGATATGTAATATAAATCCTAGTTAAAGGATGAGAATCTTTGAGTGTGTGCTAATTTACCAATTCTGCCAATAATAAAAATACTTTTACCGGCAAAATATAAATATAAAAAAGTTTATTCTGAAACTGTTGATAAATCCAGAAAACACTGTTAGCATCCTGATCATGTTACAGTATAGCCTTGCCCATCCTCAAAAGACAAGTGGCTTTCACAATTAAGTTACAAGGTTTGCTTTAAAAGTATCTTGTTCCTCTTTGAGTGGAGTAATAGCATCCTTTTTCTCCTTAACTAGTGACCATAGGTTTTCTAGAGTTGAGGATGAGCAAAGAGATTTATAGCAGCTGTCAGTTTTTAGCCAAAATATTTGGTCAAATTGTCCCAGTGCCCTCAGGGTCCCTTCACAGGAATTCCCTCCTGATCTTTCTAGCTGCCTTCCTCTCAGCTAGCTTCAAAGAGTCTGAATTAAGTGAAATGCCCAGAACTGGACATAATACTCAAGATAGAGTTTGACTTTATTCTGAAGCAGTTACTTCTGGTGAGTCCTGCCTGAAAGTACTGTTTGCGCAATCAAAATTGCATTTGCCTTTTTTTTTGCAGCCACTTGTAGCCACATTAATAGTCTCAAAGTTTGGACTAACTTGCTAGTCCAAATTCTTTTTTGTAACTATTCAGGTCTCCCCCTTTCTATATCTTTGATATTTATGCCTTAAGTGAAGAACTCTGTTTTGATATTTACTATACTATTTCTGGGTAATTATCTAACAATAGTGAATTTCACACCCACACAACCCAAAAAAATCTCCATTCCATTTTCCATTAAAATGGTGGTGTAGTGATTAAGGTGCTGGACTGGGAGCCAGATCCCCAAATTCTATTCTTCTACTCTTAGCCCTGGATTGGGAAGCCAGAATACACCTATTTGCCAGCCTGCACAGAACTAGCCTTGTAGATTATGGTCCATAAACTTCACGGAAGAGGCCTTTATCTTGCAGTGGATTGATTTGGGCTATAAGAATAAGAAGGAAAGATAAACAGATTTTATTGCAGTAGTTGTCTTTTTTCATAATATATCCCTCAAAATAATTGGTCCTTTAATAGACATTGGTCTGTTAATATTATTGCTGTGCAATTTTTATTATTCATCTGTACCAGGCAAACTGTTTTTCAAGTTGTTTTGAACACTTGCTCCAAAAGAACAATTTTTGGCAGAACTTCCTGGTTTTGCAATCCCAGATATTTCATTCTCATTCTAAAATAACTATTTCCAAGAGACAAAGGGCACCGCAGATTCAAAACCTAGATGAGAAACAGAATTGTTTTTTAGAAACAATTTGATGAGCATTGCAGGAGGTCAGTGCCAAAGGCAGGGGTCAGTAACTTGCGGCTCTGGAGCCGCATGTGGCTGTTTCACCCCTCTGCTGTGGCTCCCTGTTGCTGGTCGGATCCACAGTTGATAAGGCTTTCGGTTAGGACATGGAAAGGATGAGGAAAAAGGATGCTGCGCTAGGAGGAGACTCTATGGTGGGGGAACCAGACTTCCGGTCAGCAGAGGAAAAAGGATGCTGTGCTAGGAGGAAACTATGATGAGGAAACTGGACTTCCGGTTGGCTCCAGAATTGAATGGAGGCTTCCGGTTAGGACCTTAGTAGCTCTTTGAGTGTTTAAGGTTGCCGACCTTTGGCTAAGGGGTACCCTGTTTGGGTTTGCTATGTGAAATTTATTTTAGTTATTTATTTTGATCTAGCCTTTATTATTTTTATATGTAACTCAAGGTGGTGAACATACCTAATAGCCCTTCTACCTCCTATTTTCCCCACAACCCTGTGAGGTGAGATGGGCCAATAATGAACTCTTTGACGTAATGTCCTGTAATTTTCAAAGATATTTAACGTAAACTATTTTTTGCTACCTCTCTTTTTAAGAATTAATGTTAGGTTTATTACTTACATTGTTTAATTGTAACTTGCCAAATTAGAAGTAAATGTATGTTTCAGACAAAGCAAGGAGATCACCATGATTTACTGACAGATTTCTGTACTTTTATTCTAAGGGTACCCATTAGTCTGTGCTTTTTGTATTACATACCACAATTGTGGTTTGTGTTCAGAAGCCTTCTAAAAAGGTTTCTCCTTCCAATAAGTGTCAAAATGAAAAGATAAACATTGAAATAAGACTCAATATCCTGCCTGGAATTTTGCGAGGATTTGAAGTATGCATATTATAGTAGTACTTGGGAACATTTTTATTCATTTATGGCCCTTCATCTTAATTTGCTTTGCTGTTTTCTTGAATTCTAAGCAGAACCCAATAATACATAATGACTTTTTATATTCTTTTTAGATTACTAGAAAATTCAGGCTCAATTCTGAGGGAAAACTAGAACAGACGGTCTCTATGTCAACTACTACGCAACCAATGACTCAGCACCTTCATATAACATACAAAAAAGTGATTCCTTAAAAAGGAGGATTTGTTTCATGAAGAAAAAGACATTGCATGGAGAGAAGTGAAGTAGCTTGAAGTAAAATATGACTTTGCATCTTCACAACCCAATTCATAACCAAGAGTAGAACTGCAGTTGCTGAAGTTTATTATCAGTTTCTGTAATAGTAGACTTACAAAACCAAACAAAATTGAAAGCCAATAAAAAAGCTTTTATTTTTAAAGGTGAGACTTGGAGTGGCATTCTGTTGCTTTAAAAATGCTTGCAAAGAGATGCATTAAAACTTCCAAAATGTATTGTTTATATAATAATGAAAATCAAAGGGATTTTATCTTGGGAGTTTTCTGTCAGTACAATTAGGGTTTGCAAATAAAATCTTGCATGCAAAGGAAGATTGCACATGACTACTTCAATGCAGCCCAAAGTTTGAATCTGTTAATTACTTTATAATAGTAGTATAGTTGAAGAACCACTACCTGCTTAATGCTAAATGACCAGTGATGAATCTGTAGTTCATGTCCAAATGTGGCTTGTGAGTCCTTTGCCCTTATACCTTAAAGTCTATATGGATGGAAGTGCCGATTTCTCAAAATAACCCACGCAGAAGACACTATCCATAAATTAAATAAAAGGGAGATGCTGGAACCATTATTTTAAGAGTGAACAACTGAATCAGTCCTTTCCAGCTCTACTTCCCTTTTCAGAGAATTCATAGTTTTGAGTGTTGGGATGAGTCAATTTTCCTTTTCCGAATTCTTCAAAAACTAAACAATCTTTAAATGGTTTTGAAAAAGCAGCCTTTATTTTATCAGTGTTTACAAATGGTGACAAATCAGATGAAGGCAAATGGAGCCAGGAAGTTAAAAAATTCATTGGTTGGGCAGGTTGCAAATCCAGGGAGTGGGTGTTCACCCCCCACCTACCCATCTCCAGTGCTAGCACTTCCCTCTAGGACCGAGTTTGGGAAGCTCTGGGAAGTCAAATTATGGAGATGCAGATGTTTAGAAAGATGTACAGATTTGGCTGGCATTCAACTCTGTCTTTGCCAGAGAAAATAACATGACCTCAGTTGTACGTGTTATAAAAATCCAGAGATTACATCTGGTGCTACGGCTAGGTTATGGCTCTGAAAACAAGAGCATGTTACTACTACTTTGCAAGCATATTAGCCCTTATTTAAGATGCTGGCATTTATTTACACAGCTCTAAATAGTTCTGAACCATTTGCCTAATAATATCTAGAATCTGAGATTTACTAAGGAGAGATTGATGACAATCCATTTGTAAAAGAGATGTATTGGCACACCTCCACAGTTTAATAAAGCCAGAACTTGGAATAAACTTCCAACAGGCCTCTTTACTTTGGACTTTTTTAAACAGTTAAACGTATGATTAATCGGTCATTTCCTGAAATATGAACGGGCCCCCTGAAATTGATTTAACATATTTTTACAAAGTTCGCATATGTAATGTTATTCTTTGCATGTTTGAAATCTTCATGCTATTTTTGTGTATCATTGAAAGGCACCTTGAGCACCATGAGATAATAAGGCAGTACATACATTAAATGTATGTCATGGAATTCAATAATTACCAAAATCTTCATAGGAATGTACCTCAGTAATCATGGCTAAACTGGATTGATATTGATTTCATTTGCCATACTCACATGACATGTTTGGGTGAAATTTCAGTAAGCATAGGGCACTTTTCTTCTCTTTCTTATGCAACATTTTAGACTTGCCATCAGTCAGACTCTAAATAACCACCAGTCTGAATATATTTAATATTTAGAGTTACCTTACCGTATATAAAGTATGAAAGCTCTGTAAAAAGCTACATGCAAGTGGTTAACAGTGTAACTTGCTTGCTCTTTAAGCATATTGTACAAATTCAGCTTCTCTTTATCTAATATGGCAGAGATACCCTGTTATATTTGTCCATTCGTTCCTTAACTCAAGAGGATAATTCTTATAGCTGTCATGTTTCTTGATGATCATATATATATATATATATATATATATATATATATATATATATATATATATATATGTATATATATATATATATATGTATATATTATTTAAGAACACTTAATGCACATATTTTCTTGGAGTATTTATTCTGTAAACCTAGAATTTTTTCGCATCTTTATATATTTTTTATTTAGGGCTGTGATTGTATCTATGGCAACAGATCTCACAAAATGTAGCAGTGTACACTGCTTCTGCTCTGGAGCTGAAATATTCAATTTCCCCCCACAATGTTATGTATTTTCAGAGTATGCTAAATATAGTTTTGAAGGGTCCTCCCACTTTCCACACTCAACATATATATTTCTTCTCTTAGTGATGGATATTTCAAGCCTGCTCCTTATCCCTGCATCATTTTGGCTTCATATGGACTCCTTCAACAAACATATCAGCGTATACAAATATTCTTTTTAAACCATAGAATGGTGGAAAGAAGTTCTATCGAGGAAATAGAGACATTGTCCTGCTTTCTATTCATCAAAATGGAACTCAATTTTCACTCCTGGAAATTCCATTCCATTTCCTTCCTTGCGGAAGGAAGATTGAGTAAAAAAACCTGGCTAGGTCCAGGTGGAGTCTTCAGGGGAAAAAAACAAAGCTCTTAAAAAATCCTCAAATGTACCGTGTTTCCCCGAAAATAAGACCCTGTCTTATATTTTTTTGAACTCTGAAATAAGCGCTTGGCCTTATTGCCATGCGCTCAAAAGCCCGATTGGGCTTATTATCAGGGGATGTCTTATTTTGGGGGAAGCAGGGTATAAATTGAACTAATAAATAAATTGAACTAATAAATCCTTTTTGAAAAGGCAGTTAGGTAGCCACTTGGAATATTGCTGATGCCACAAATCTAAGATCCACTCCTGACCGCTTGACCCAGGGCAGAATTATGACTAAGTGATTACAAAGAGTTCCAGAAGTCGTATTCTTCATGCTCTGTTGTGTTTTATTTAGTCACAATAAATCAACCTCTTCAAGGTGTCGTTTCATTATATACAGTGCTCAAATTCTGTTTCAATGGTTTAACACCAGAAGCTCGAAGCTTTGCTGTTTTCACAAATTTCAACGGCAATCTTCATAGCTAATCCCACTCCCATTTACCAGCATTTTTCACACTGTAAATTACAAAGTAGAAAGAAACAAAATGTGTTGGAGTATCTTTATGATGTTTATACACTTCATTGTGTATACACAGTTCTTTATTTGCATTTAGGCATCAAAGCAGGCTTAGAGTTCCTTCTGTCCTGATCGTGCTTGTTATCATATATGGGCTACAGTAGGATTAAAATCAAAACCACACAATTTGCCAATTGCACCTCACATTGTATGCTCCAAATAGGGTATATATTTGCTATATTCTAAAAATCATTGTGGTTGATGCTTCTGGATCCTTTTATTCAACATAAACATAGCTTTAAAAAAACAACAGATGACATTATATTTTGGTGCCTCAGGTATGAAAATTCAAGATGGATATGTAGATTGGCAATCTGATGTATAATCCCAGTTTTGTTTCTTAGACAGGAAGTGGTATTTAACTAAATTTCAGTATATCAGAGAAACCCCTCCCTTTCTTTATTTAGCGATCATTAACCAATAATTTAGAATCCAGAATGAATAACACTGTAAAAATCACAACTGGAAAATGCAAAAAGTTTAGAATACAGTTTTCCTCTTTGCACAGCTCCAAATCAGCTTCCTTGTGTTTTTGGTACATTAAAATGTGACACAATTTATAAACAATAAACTGAGTGGCAAGTTCTTCCATTGCTCAGCCTTGTGAACAGATCAATGCAAATCTCAAAGTACAAAAGATGCTTGGTATAAGAAATGAACTGAAAAAGGCTTCCCATTGCAGAGGAAGGTCATCTCTGTGACTGTTACTGAGAAGAAAATGGAACTTCTTTTGATATCATCTTTCTGGCAAGAGAACAAAAAAGATGGCCTTCAAAAAGTGGCCAAAATTACAAATGGCAGCCACAAGCCAATGGGAGCGGAGGCTGGGATCAGTATTCACTACACATTTTGTTATGTCTGCCTGTAGTAGAAAAGAAAAAGATAATCAGCATTTTTGCATATGTTATAGTCTGAGTACTAGTAGAGCTTTGCATGATTCCTGCCAGATTGATGGTGAAAGATTTATCAAAATCCTTAAAACACTTCCATTGATCAGAGCTTTGGAAAACTTGAATAAATCTCCTGTTGGAAACCTTGAACTTTTCTCAATCCACTTCTGAATACTCAGAGGTCTAAGACACTCTAAGTCTCAGAGATTTAAACTTTCAGGGTGGTGGTGGCATGGACAGGCACTAGGGGAGCATAGGTGGAAGAAACGGCAGCAGAAGCTTGAGTGCTTCTGATGTCATGATGGCTCTCCCATTGACTTTGGTGGTGGGAAACCAGCACAGAACATCAGAAATTGTAGTCATGTAACAGTAGGAATATTGTGATGACCCAAACTCCAAGCACCAGTTGTAAATCCTGCTTGTTCAGTGCTTTCAGACCTTTGAATGGTTGTTGACTGAATAGTTATAATCTGATAATTACCTGTACCTGTACAGGTAGTCCTCGACTTACAAGAGTTCATTTACTGACCGTTCAACATTTCAAAGCCACTGAGAAAAGTGACTTATGACCAGTTTTCACACTTACAGTCATGGTAGCATCCCCACGGCCACATGATGAAAATTCAGATGCTTGGCAATTGACTCATATTTATGATGGTTGCAGTGTCCCAGGGTCAGGTGATCTCTTTTTGTGACCTCCTGACAAGCAAAAGTCATTGGGGAAGCCAAATTCACTTAACAACAGTTTGACTAATTTAACAACTACAGTAATTCACTTAAGAACTGTGGCAAGAAAAGTCATAAAACAGGACAAACTCACTTAACAAATGTTTCACTTAGGAACAGAAATTTTGGACTCAATTGTGATTGTAAGTCAAGGACTATCTGTATAAGACTGCACATAATCAGCTCTATCTCCATGTGCAGCATTATACTATTGCCTAGCCACTGAAAATGGCAGTTAAAAAACGAGGGGCAGGAATATCTTCCAAGCTACAAAGTATCTGTAGAAAGGTGCCCCTGAATACGTATATACACATATCAGGTGACCAATAACTGGTCAAGGTTTCCTATTGTGTCATTACTTATCTCTCTTAAAAGTACAAATTCCTATAAACGATTAACACAAGTCAGTAGTAGCAAATTAAGCAAATGAAATGAGGCTAAAAACTTGAGAAAAAAGGCAGCCAAAGTCCCAGTGGATCAGATTCATAGCTACATGAAGAAACTAATACAGTCTGAATTCAGACCAAGGATGGCAAGAAGGCCTGACAGACAAAGTTCTATTGAAGGAGAACTTTGTCCTCTCATGAAATACCCATCTAATTTGATCCCTTCCAGTAACAGTTCCATGGCTTATCCTCTCATGCTTTTAAGGAAGGTGTAACTGTATAGGCCCACTTACCCAGCCTCCTCTCCTCTTCATCCATGTCACCAAAGTCTTGCGTACAAACTCTCCCAAACAGTCCACGATGGTATGGACCATGGCTGGCTGGGCATGTCTCACACAGTCCACAGCAAGGCCTGCTGCCACGGCATAGAGAGATGCAATTTTACCCCATGTTATTCCTACAGCAAGGCGGGGAAAAATCAAACATAGTTGGCACAGAGCTGACAAGAAAATGGTGAAGTTAGGTAGCTATAACCTGTGTGTTTAGGTAAACCTCTTCAGGTAAGTATTTTTGCATTTGGCATTGTTCTTTCCCATCACCCCACTATCATCACATACTAGACAGTTGGGCTGGATAGGTGTACAGCCAGATTCTATACAAAATTATCTGTAAGCATAGTTTATTTTCACATAATCTGATCCAGGCTATAGACAGTGTATGGAGCAACTGTCGTGCATGTCACTTGTCCAATTGGTACATTAACTTTGCCTATTTTGTAATCGCTCTCCAGGGATAGGCATTGACTGAATAGCTACCGTTGGATAAGAATAATTCTTTAAAGATTCCAATTAGATGAGATGCCGTTCACACAATTATGGGAACAGCTTATAAATATGTACATAAATGCATATAATATCCTGCTTTGGATCAGGTCTAGCTTGTCCTCTCTCTCTCTTGTGTACTTGCTCCAATAAAAAATCTGTACGCATGTAATTGCTAGAGCTCACTCTGGATTCTGTTATAGAGAAGAGTTAAAATTATCAAGGGACAGCCCAATCTCCATTCTCCCCCCCCCCTTCCACCATCTCAATTTGCTTTTAAACATCTATTTACAAAATTGCTTATTACATATGTGAGATAACAGCTGATTTGGATTTTACAATACAATATATTTTATGTAATGCCACCAATTAATATTCATTCTCTTAACATATATAAAGCATGGTACAGAAGATACAGTGTCACCTCATCAATGAGGTGGTATATAAAAGTATATAAAAGTAATAAACAAATGAACATTGTCTTACATATGAAAGAGCTAAACCCAAGCTAAGGGCAAGATACAAGAGTGTTCTAGAAGAGATAATGTCAGCCCAATGTAAAGCATTTCATGCACAGGTGAGGGTTGCCAAAATTGTTGTTTTCATTATTTAGATTTTTTTTAATGTAATAGACAACACCCAAGGACAGCATCAGGGTACAATATTATGTCCCCAATAATTCAAAAAATTAACTTTCATTAGTACCTCAGAAGAGAACAGAACCAAGAATTTTTTTTTAAAAAAAGAAATATGTAATAGAAATGTATTTCAGCATTCTGCATTCTACATTCTGAAAATTAGGAACCTACTGAAGTATGAAGAATTTTGTTTTCATGTGTTAGAGCAAAAACTAAATTAATGGATGATTAATGATATCTGATCTGAATATTCACATCTACATTATTCACACATAACTATCAGTTACAATGTATTATATAATACAAGATAATTCCACATGGTCAGGTTTTTATTTGTTGCTTAAGACTTGAGTATCACAAATACAAATTGTTTTGATATTTATTTTTTCTTTGTTCTTTATTTTC
Source organism: Masticophis lateralis (assembly GCA_030761175.1). Lineage (NCBI taxonomy): Eukaryota > Metazoa > Chordata > Lepidosauria > Squamata > Colubridae > Masticophis > Masticophis lateralis. Next base: position 39,012,162 of record JAUDYJ010000005.1, on the reverse strand, counting down.
TTGCCACAATTTCACTTATTTTTCTGGTTGATTTCCTTTTTTCTTGCATTATTATTATTTTCTTTTGTTATTGTTAGGTTAGATTTAAAAAAAACTACACATCTTTTTAAAGGATTTTATCTAAGCAATGATTAATATGCCAGCATAACTTTGCTGCAGCTTATTTTCTAAATGTACACATTATATAAAGCTGCAATATGTTAATACAAAAAAAAAATTGTAGGCTAGAAAAAAATATGTCAGTTATCCCCAAAGAGTTATTTGTAGAAATAAAATTAGTATTGGATTCTAATGATTATACTAGAATTTCACAATTTGTGTTTCAATCATTTAAAAAATGCATCTCTTAGTGGAGGCATATACAAAATTTCTGACCCCCCCCCCCGTGGCCACAAAAGTTGTCAGCCAGAGAATTACAAACACATATACAAACGCCATTCTTCTTAAGATTGCTGGGAAGAGGGAGAGCCCCCATCTTCTCCCTCCCACTGACCCTGCTTACATAAAGGGGGGATAAATTGCTTGCTACTTTGTTTTCCCATGTATGGCAGGCAGTGGGAGCAGTCACAAAATGCATCTAATAAAAATGCCACTAGGTCAGATTCCAGCTGGGCAAAACTGTCATTCTTTATATAAGCATCTTCCTAAAAGCTGTAAAACAGAAATCAGCTTGGGGAACAGGCTCTATGTAGCTCAAAGGAACTGGTTTTAAAACCAAAGTCTATTGCAAAGCTATGAGAGAGCAGAAAAACAGCTGATTCTGCTGAATTATTTTTTTAAGAGCCAACAGATGGAAGCAATCTGTCGAGCGGAGGTATGTACCGTAAATACCAAATGGAGCAAAACAGAGAAAATAAATGAGAACTGGTCCCCTGCTTTAGTCTCCTAGATGTTGGAAAATCTCCAGGAAACCATGTGGATAAGCGTCTGGTCAGTTTCTGAGCTCACAAAACGACACTTCCTTTCACTGTACAAATAAACTTATCCACTTGATGATCAAAGTGCACAGCTTTCTACTCCAGTCCAAAACAAACTTGTAATGGATTCTATTACAAGAAGGGGGTAGGGAGAGAAAACTGAATCCTTCTCACCACTTGCAAATGACAATAGGAAGGATAACATACTTACTCACCTTGAATAATCAAACCATGTTTTATTTAGTCCAGGATTACTCAAGATAATAAGCCACAAATAAGTCAACTATTTTAACTTAGCATGTTCTGGAAATCTAAGTTTTAATTTAGAACTTGCTCAATTTAGCGGGGCACTAAACCTGGGGACACCCATAGTTCGAGAGAATGGAATGGATGTTGTAATTTTCTATTCACCTCCAACTTACTATGAATGTAACTTTTGCCAATGTTTTCCTGAAAGTGAGAATTTCTGGCTTGCTCCAGGTCAAGATTTGCTTGCTTTGTTCTGGGAAAATCCCTTCACTTTGATTGGTGACTGAGTAGAGGCAGAAGTAGTCCTCAATTTAAAATCAATAGTTTTCACGGTTTACAATCTCTTCTGAAGCTACCTTTATCAGTACTGTAGTTATCTAATTCCACAGTGGTTATAGTTCTTAACTAGAATATAGTTGCTTTGAACCAGCAATATATACTGCTTATTACTATAGATAGTCTGCGACTTACAACAGTTTACTTACTTAACCGTTCAAAGTTAGAACAGCACTATGACGATTTTCCATACTTATGACCATTACAGCACCTCCATGATCATGTGATTTACATTTAGGTGCTTGACATCTGGCTCAGATTTATGATGGTTGCAATATCCTGGGATCATGTGATCCCTTTTTGCAACCTTCTAACAAGCAAAGTCAATGGGGAAACCAGATTTACTTCACAATTGTGTTACTAATTTAACAACTGCAGTGATTAACAAATGAGGCAAGAAAAGTTGTAAAATGGAGCAAAGCTTACTTAACAAATTTCTCAATTAGCAAAATAAATTTTGGGCTCAATTGTGGTCATAACTTAAGGACCACCTGTCTTCTTTTTCCTGAGCTACAGTATATACTTTTCTATTGGGGTTTTTGAAAAAAATAATAAATCCACCAGTGCATTGTTTCATAATTCTCCTAATTTTTCCAGATGTCTGAAATAGAAGGATTTCAATTCCAGCTGCCAAAGAACCCAACTGATTCATATACATATACATATTTTTATTTTTGTATGTATATGTGTAAATACATATAAAACCATTTATATCTAGTAGAATCTGCCCACTGAAAAGAATCTGGTTGACAAGTGTTTCCTGGAATGAAAAGCCATAGCAATCAGGATATAATAGCATTTAACTCCAGCCTCACTCTTACAGTGATTCCAAAAGTAAAAATTAGCTCCTATCTTGCTCTATTTAACATTAAGCAAATAAAGTTGTGACAATGCATTTAGTGGATCTAACCAATTCTAGTGGTTTAGTTTAACAGTTTTTTTTTAAATCATGAGAAAAAGAGATAGAAGGTAATAGAATTTAGGCTCGTAAAATAACCTTTATCCATATTCAGTGTGTTAAGTCAGGAAAAACACACTGCAATTATGGATAAGCATTGCTTATAATAGTTTATAAAAAACAGGAAAAAATGACAGTTTGCAGGAGTCCTACATTTTTCAAGTAAAACTAAATCAAAACAATCATTTTCATTCCATATTAAGGCGTACGGTTTTAACACACATTTCTATTAATTCTAATGTCACTAGAGATGATTGTTTTACAATTGAATATAACTTCATCAGCTTCTTTAACAGAGAAATTATTTTCTGGCACAAGACACAAACAGAAAAAAATGACAAGGAAAGGTCTATGATGAAAATTCTGTTCCAGTCACTGAATCTCAAAAAGATCCTGTTTAACAAATATAGTTTACATAAAGGTCAATAGTCAATGGTTTATTTTCAGTAGAACTTTTTAATATAATAGAAACCCTTGCCTTTTATATCTGTTATACTTTATAAACCCTACATGAATCATTCAGCTAGTAATACATTGTGATAGGAAATGGTAATCATTCTGGGATTGGCTGGCTCGGTACAAAAAGATGGAAAATAAGTTTCAGGCAGTCTTGGTCTGGAATGATTACTGTTATCTTTCATCTTTGCTCACAGTAAATATAGGGAATATCAAAATAGATTAGCAAATGAAAGAGGATGTGGAAGGTTACCTCCATCCCACCAAACTGACAATTAAGGAGTCGTTCGTCTGGACTCTGGAGTCAACTCCTTGCGTCTTGCTATTTATTTGACAGAGAAGAGCAGAGACTGATTGTTTGACAAAGAAGAGCAGAGATTGAGTATATGTAGTTTCACCTTACAATAAGCACTGAATATCACACATTAGTTTATACAATGTCTTGTTTATAACAAAAGGCAGTTTCTTTCTTCCGATGGTCTCTTAAAGTAACTGAGATGACTCCTCAAATGAATACCCATATGAAAGATGCATCCCTGACTTGACTGGGTCCTTGAAGTTACCTTAGACTAAACATGATTTGTTTGGGTTTGTCTCTTCACAGGAATGTCTACAGCAGGGGTGTCAAACTCACGTTGTCATGGCTGCATCAGGTGACATATTGGGACTTTTTCCCCTTCGCTAAATTGGGCATGGCCAGCACATGATGTATCCAGCCCACAGGCTGGGAATTTGACAGCTCTGGTCTACGGCAGAGGTGGGTTTCAGCAGGTTCTGACCAGTTCTGGAGAACCGGTAGCAGAAATTTTGAGTAGTTTGGAGAACCGATAGTAAAAATTCTGACTGGCCCCACCCCCATCTATTCTCTGCCTCCTGAATCCCAGCTGATCAGGAGGAAATGGGGATTTTGCAGTAACCTGCCCCTGCCACACCAACCAAGCCATGCCACCCAGCCACAGAACTTGGTGGGCATGGCTACTACCACAGAACCGGTAGTAAAAAAATTTGAAACTCACCACTGGTCTACAGGATATGTTTTTTGACCATACCTTAGCAGATACTCTTGCCTCTTCATGTTATACAACAATCCACAAGTTATAGAAATCCAGCCACAAAATGTCTTCTTCCAGTTACTGTATAAGCTATATTAGGGGTCCTTAGTGCTTGCTTGTTTTGTTGCAAGAAAACGAGCAAGCTCAGAGAGCACCAAAGACCCCTCATGTCAACCCTGAGTTACAAATATCCTTCTTTATTAATAAGCTCTATTTGCTGGATAGTTTTGTCAGTGTGTAATAGAAACTGAGAAGGTGACATTAAAAGATTATCACTAATAGTTTAACCTCTGAATTTAGGTAAACTTGTTTTTTTAATTGCTACTTAAGTTGTGACAACTAAACAATACAATGTTAAAGAATGGTTTTGTATTGTAATTTACTAAGGAAATATTTTTGTTGTTTATCACTATCATTCTCAGAGATTAGGCAAACAAGAAAAATATATTATCAATCATGGAGGATGATCTTCAATTGAGAGGTGTTTTTTTAAAAAACGATGTTAGCATTTCAGCCCTTTTAGTAGATTTAGTAGATATATTAATATTTAAAAAGTATGCAGCACATTAGCTAGGCAACTTGATGGTGTGGTACTGAGGTTTAGTTGGAATGAGCCATGATGGTGCAGAGGTTAGAATGCAGTATTGCACACTAGGTCTGCTGACAGCCGGATGACTGAAGTTTGGCAGCTCGATTCTCACTGACTCAAGGTTGAGTCAGCCTTCCATCCTTCCAAGGTCAGTAAAATGAGGACCCAGATAGTTGGGGACAATATGCAACTCTGTAAAACGCTTAGAGAGGGCTGTAAAGCACTGTGAAGCAGTATTTAAGTCTAACAGCTATTGCTATTGTGATAACTACTTCCCCATTTATATTTATACTTAATACCATAGGTTAAGATCCATTTTCAAAAAGCCAAGAGAACGATCATTTATAATGTGAACAAGTCCTGGATTACAGTGAAATAACTAGATGTGCTTCTGTATGTGTTTGTCTGTGTGAGAGAAAGTGATGGCATCACTTATGTATGTATTGCATGAGGATGTAAGTGCAAATGATAAAAATCCAAAGGCAGACCTACCCACCTCCCTTTCTATTGAATACAAAAGGAAAATAAACACAGTACTTGGGAAATTACCATACTAAGCACACTGTTTGGGAAAGACAAGACATTTTGTTTCTCTACTTTTTCATTTTTTAACAGAGCCAGTGCTTTGTTATATTGTCACATAATTCTAGAGAAATAGAATAAATCATATATACCCCATTCAACAAAGCTAAAGACAGTAAACATATACAGGGTTTCAGCTTTAATCTTCCACACACCCGCCCCCCAGAAATATCAAACACCTCCCTCCCTCAGCAATCATAACCTCCCACTTTCTTGATATTGTGTCTTATGCAATGTAACCGTCCTGACAAAGGAGATAAAAAAATGATCCTTCTGTTTTCAAAGAGGCACTGAAAAAATGATATATTCCTTTTAAAACCCATTCCTTGGCTTCTTTTAAAAATGGCCTATTTGAACAAAACAACTGTGTTTTACAAACATACATTTTGATAAGTTTCTAAATTGCATATATGTTCAAAAATTCAAGAAAGCCTGAAATACATTTGTACAGAAAGATTCATCAATGCTAAATCAACATGGTCAAGTTGGTTGGCTTTTTATTGGGATCCGGGAAGCCCAGTTTCAAATTCATCAGACTCATGGGCGAGGCTGAACTATCCCTGCTAGCATTCATGCAATATGCTAAGCCACATGGTACTTCGTTGCATTAATCTTGTTCTAACATAGAAACTTTGTGGTTTTTGTCTGGTACAGAGTGGCCAGCTGGATGTATTGATAAATTCTCAACCTAGACTGAAAAGCGATGTAAGGGACACTTACACTGTGGCTTTCAGCAACAAGAATTTAAGACGTGCTGCCTATAATTCAGCAGGTAGTAAACAAGAATCCCTGATAAGTCTGATTCTCCATTAAAATGTCCAGACTTGTTCAGAAGAAGATTGGACATTTAGGCAACTGGCTAAATTAACATAGTTTAGCAATAACCATGTGCTTATGAAAAAGCATTTCCTTCTGTTAGTCTCTGAAATAGCTCTGCATGGGAAAGAACAACTTATCAGCCACTTTGCAATCACCTCTGCGTGTGAGGAGATAAAGTCTCACAGACAGTCCTCAGGAAGCCAACACCACACTTTTATGGTAAGGAACATGAAGACCTGGATTGTGGGGGCAATAAACTGACTTTGTATTAAAAAAAAGAATACGGCTTATGGGGGTGTTCTAGCCCTACTAAACATGTATATACAATAGTATGAAGGCTATTGCTTAACACATTGTAAGCCGCCCTGAGTCTCCGGAGAAGGGCGGCATATAAATTGAACTAATAAATAAATAACAGCATGCTTAGGAACTGGAGGCTGAATAAATCCACTCCATTCCAGTGAGAAATATATACACTACCTTGCAGGTCTACATTATCATTTCAAGACTAGTTTGTTTGTTCTGATTTCAAATAAATTGATGCAGAGCTAGGGAAAAAAATTAACCTCACTGTTAAAAACACTCAATCAAATGCAATAAATCAGGTCTGAAACTGGTTCCAAAGTGACACAAAAACTTAGCCTATTTCACAGTGTTGCAATATATATTAGAAAAGGGGGAGGGGCAAAATCATAAATATCAATACGACTCTCCGAGATAAAGACAAGATTGAAACTCCTTGACAGGGGTGAAATCTACTTACCTTCCCTACCGGTTCAAAAGTGCGTGCCATCATCAGGTCCAATTTTTGACCCACTGTGCATGCGCAGAAGGTCAAAAATGGGTTACTTTCTGGCTAAAACTGGGAAGTAACGACATCTGGGTGGGTGGGCGGAGCCTTGCTCTGCCACTGCTATCCGTTCACTGAACCACGCGCCGCCATCACTACCAGTTTGTGCGAGCCGGACAGAACCGGCAGGATTTCACCACTGCTCCTTGATTTTCCATCTAGACCTTTTCTTACTTCTTTGTTACTTGAGAAGCTCATTCTGCAGCCAGAAGCATATACAATCTCACAAACCAAAGAGAGGAGAAAAACAGAACTGTCCGTAGCAAACATAGCAGTTGCCAAGAACGTATAAAAATAAGCACTTGACATTAAAGAGGCTCCCTTTCTGGAAGACAGAAAACAGGGAGAGGCTATTTCTTTACCCAAGAAAAATGTGGATTTGTTTTACAATATATGTTTAATGCAACATCCATTGCCTCTTTGCTTATGCCAGTGGTATTCTTTGCCAAGTGGCCTCCACTCACTCCACTGACCAGCAACTGCTATGCTCTACACGTGCTGCCTTCTCTAATTTCTCTTTCCTTTGCCCATAGTTTGCATTTTTATACATCACCTGATGAAAAGATTTGAGTGGCCACAGCCAAGAATGCATCCGTCACCACAGTTTCTGAATGGAGAGAAATGTTTAGCTGCCGTGCTATGTTTCGATAAAGATTGGGCCTGATATACTCCAGTTCATCCCCTAAAAAAAAGGAACACAAAAAGCCTTTTATACACATGCAATATAAAGCTAATAACATGTTCTTACAGAGTATCTAAAATGCTGGGATCTGAATAGAGCGCTATTGGCTCCATGGAAGAGAGTCTGTTGTGGCACCAGATTTCTTTGTTTCTGTTTGTATTGCTTTTTTTTTGCCTTTATTGGTTTTGTATAATGGTTAGGAGCCACACAGAATTATGGTTCTAAAATGGGCACCCAAGCAAATCTTTTATATAAATAAATGCATACTTTTCATTGAGACTTGGGATTCAATTTTTTTACTAGAGGTTCTGTGGGCATGGCTTGGTGGGCACGGCATGGCTTGGTAGGTGTGGCAGGGGAAGGATACTGTAAAAACTCTATTCCCACCCCACTCCAGGGGAAGGATATTGTTTAAGTTTAAGTTTAAGTTTTATTGCATTTATATACCGCCCTTCTCCCCGAGGGGACTCAGGGCGGTTTACAGCCATATTAAAACAATCACGTATAAAAATTAAAACTAATAAAATAATTAAACTATTTGGCCGTAAAATTTAAAACCCCTAAAAACCCCTATTAAAATTAACACTAATTTAAGTCAGACCGGCTTGATGAAATAGTAGGGTCTTCAGGGCTCTTCGGAAGGCACGGAGGTCAGGAATCTTTCTTATATCCGGGGGTAGTTCATTCCATAGGGCTGGGGCTCCCACAGAGAATGCTGTCCCCCTGGGGGCCGCCCGTCGGCATTGTCTGACAGACGGCATTCTGAGGAGGCCCTCTCTGTGAGAGCGTATCGGGCGGTGGAGGTATTCATTGGCAGAAGACGGTCCTGTAAATATCCCGGTCCTAAGCCATGGAGCGCTTTGAAGATGGTAACTAACACCTTGAAACGCACCTGGAAGACCACCGGAAGCCAGTGCAGCTCGCGCAAGAGGGGAGTTACCCGGGAGCGACGAGTCGCTCCCATAACCACTCGCGCGGCCACATTCTGGACCAGCTGAAGTCTCCGGGTGCTCCTCAAGGGGAGCCCCATGTAGACAGCATTACAGTAGTCCAAACAGACTACAATGGATATTGTAAAATATCCATTCCCACTCCACTCCAGGGGAAGGTTATTGAAAAATCCCCATTTTCTTCCAATCAGCTGGGACTTGGGAGGCAGAGAATAGGTGGGGGCGGGGCCAGTCAGAGGAGGCTTTTACCGGTTCTCTGAACTACTCAAAATTTCCACCACCAGTTCTCCAGAACTGGTCAAAACCTGCTGAATACCACTTCTGACGTTAACTATATATAAAGGGGGAAAAACAGAGCAACAGGAGTTGCTGGTGATTTCTGAGCCTCGCTGTTTGCTTGCAGAAGTTTCATTACCCAAATAGGTAATACCATCAGTGGGGGAACCTAATTTTCAGCAGGGACAGGACTATGCTCAGTTGGAATTAGGAAGGATAGTATGCCACAAATAAGTGTGTCATTAGTAGAAACACCACACCTCTCATTATTACCTGATGGACTTCCCTTGGCAGATGGATTTCCCTTGTTAGCCCTGAGAATAAAGTCTTAATGAGAATATCAAAGGATAAAACAGGAGACCAGTAAACTTTGCTTTAGAAATGTAATACATCCTCTAGAAATGAGCACGTCTAAGTTATCTGGGGATCATTTTCATGATTTAACTTTTATCTAGATATAGTGTGATAGACATGTAGCCAACCTAGAAGAGATACACATTAATGAACTGCCACCTAACATTAGTGCCCAAATGAAAATAGTTGAAAATATTCTTAATTCAATCAGTTGTACAATGCTTTTTGGCAGTGAGTTCCTTTGTTTCCTACTCTGGGGTGACCTCCTTAGCCTGTGCTTCACAAGCATCTACTCCGCGTTGTGGAGTCAGATACCATCTGTTTCCTCCATCCATGTTTGGATCCAGTTTGAAGAACCACATATTTCTCTTATTAAGATTTGTTTAACATACTAAACAGTACATTGAACTAGGAAATGGTGATATTATCAGATGTTTATGAAGGACAGTATTCAGCCTATTTCTTCTTTTGAAATTCCATATTCATATATCTGTTCATACCTTATGATTCTTGACGAATGTATCTTTTCTTTTATGTAAACCGAGAGCGTATGCACCAAGACAAATTCCTTGTGTGTGCATATCACACTTGACCAATAAAGAATTCTGTTTTTGTCTATTCTATTCTATTCTATTCTATTCTATTCTATTCTATTCTATTCTATTCTATTCTATTCTATTCTATTCTATTCTATTCTGATATACATTCAATGTATATTCCTCTAATGCAAACAGTTTGTAAATAAACTAAAAAAAATAGCTCTAAAAGTGTTTCTACAAATCTTATCAGGTCAAGGACTTGAAAGTCAGCCACTGTTTATTTCTTCATCCCTCTGATCCTTCAGAGAATTATTTTGTGACTTTGAATTGACCTAAAGAGGTGTTGCCCTAATGAGGAATTTACATCTCAAAGTGGACATGCAACTAAAAACATCCACAAGAAATGAAACCAAGTCACGTATTCCGGCCTTCATACTGTGTGTGCACATACTTGTGAGAAGTAATACATTTTCTTTCTTTTTTTCCCTTTGCCCTACACTTTTCCCTCTCCTTCTCCCTCCCTTATTTTCTCACCATTTTCTTTTGTGTTTTATATTATAAACCAATGAATAAAAAGATGTAACAAAAATGGACTGTTGACCATTTTCTAAAAGATCAGGGAGGCAGCCCTTCCCCCAGCTGGTCACTATGCTGGGAATTCTGATGTTTTTACTCCCAACACAACAAAAGGATTATCAAGCTGAAAGAGGCAAACATGCTATTTCTTAAGATGAGGCTGCTACTTTAAATTCAAATGGCATAATTTTTTTCCTCTATTGGAAACATGGCAAAGTGCCCTTCTGTGCTTATGCTAGCATGGATAGCAAAAGACAATATAATCTATGTCTTAATCCTGATTTCATGTGATTCAGTAGATGCTATTTAAAAAAAGGTTTAAGAGCAACCGGATGGGGGGAGGGTACATTAGCCTTATATGCTAGTCTGATATATTTTTTACTATTCAGTAAAATACTTTACTATGGTTATGATTTACCAGATTTTCTTGCTTATGTTTTTGTTTCTAATCATCTTTGAAGCTGTTCTGGATTCAAATGTTTAAAATAATATTTTGTTCAGACTTGTCCCCAAAATCTTTAGAAATGTGCTATTGTTTTGCTTCAGATATGGCTAGAAAAATGTGATAATCTTCCTCATAGGACCCCAGACAAGATGAGGATTAACTTTTATTGTTGAAAAAAGGGTGTATCCTATTAAAGCAATCTGTCAACCTCATCTCAAGCAAAACAAAAAAGGATTTCCATGGTTGGAACATGAAAAAAGTTTATGGCTTGCCTGAAGCCGTGAAACGTTCATCAGACAGACTAATGTGTCACCAGTTATTTCACACTATGGCAGACATGAGGTGCTAAAATCAGGAACCTTATTTATTTCTTGGGTTCTTTCCTAGCTTGCCAGCCTCTCCTTGATTCTCAGTATATCCTTCCCCCAGAAGTTTAAAAGAAAGATTGTCTAATCCAGAAAAGGCCATACCTAACATCAACTTTCCCAGCATCATCAAATATTTTTTAAAAATTGGAGTGAGGACAAGGAGGTTGGAAAATAGCCAGGGATGCTTGTTATCTTTGCAAAAAGAGAATTGCTGAGGATAAGTCTCCAGCTCCACAAACGTCTCTAGACATTTTGCAAGTACACTTTCAGTAGGCATAGAGTTGTTGTTTTGCATGAAGCAAAATGATTTTGTCAGAAGCTCAGGTCCTGACAGCTACTACTGTAGTACGACCAGAAAATAATCAAATTAACAACTCTCAACAGCCATCATTAATCAGTGTATAAAAATACACTTAAATGTTAGTTTTGCTGGATGAGAACCAGTGGTGGGTTGCTCCCTGTTCACAAGAACCAGTAGTACAAATTGGTAGTTGTTCGGAGAACCGGTAATAACATTGGCTGGCCATGCACCCGAACCGGTCCCCAGCCTGGTCGCCGCTCGCTTACCCTGCCCACCTTATCAGAGGCTTTTTTTTTTTACTTTTAAAAGCATTTATTCTACAACCTCTTCGGCCAAAAAAAATGCTTTTAAAAGTTTCTTTTTTAAAAAAAGCTTCTGGTGATCACGTGGCTCAGCTGGGATCATCAGAGGCTTTTAAAAGCATTTTTTTCTGCAACCTCTTCAGCTGAAGAGGTAGTAGGAAAAAAAATGCCTTTAAAAGCCTCTGGCGATCCCAGCTGAGTTGCCTGATCGTCAAAGGCTTCTAAAAGCATTTTTTTCTGCAAGCTATTAAGGCTGTAGAAAAAATGCTTTTAAAAGTAAAAAAAAAAATTGACCCAGTCACATTAACCCCACCAAGCCACACCCACAAAATAAGCCACACCCACAGAACTGGTAGTAAAAAGATTTAGAACCCACCCCTGATGAGAACCTATTGTATTCCACACCTATCTGTTCCCATTGTACAAACATTCATAACTGTTGCCAGTTTCTATCCACTCATTTCTTTATCTTGGATCCTACATCTCCACCAGCAGTTTGAACTAGCCTCTAGCTAGTTCTCCCATTAGTAGGAAAACATGGTAAATATGCATTTATTTCTTCTTTCACGTGTGTCTGTGCATCATTCCTTAATAGGAAGATTTATCCATATTCTTTTCAGCATCAAATCAGTGTGAACTCCTTCCCTCTGACAGGCATTTTCAGTTAATTTTAAAATCTTGTCTTCTATATGGAAATTGGAAGAAAGAAAAGGCAAACCATTCTGCATGCTGACAAAACATCATATCAACATGACTATGTAGTCACCAAGAATCAGTCAACTCCGTTAACTTAAGATTTAAAATCTTAACTAGATATGGAATATACTGCTTCAGGAATTGTGCTTGGACATCACGAGCTTTTGCAGAGAAACCAAAATGCATTTTTTTCATGATAATTCATTATTAATTAATTTTAGTATTAGTTCTTCTAGTTTTTAATATTCTATATTTTAAATTTTGCTAGCTGCTTTGACTTCTCAGTTAAACAAAAATACAGTATATTTACTGAATAAATTAAACTGCTGGTTGAAAAGGCTTATACTTTCTTTTTTGTAAACCTACTAGTATTATATTTCATTTATCCTGTATAATGAATAGCATCCTGAGAGTTTTATATTTGAAGAATGACTTAAATATTTTTTAAAGCAATAAAATACCTCTCTATATGAAAGCCATTTCTCTCTCCATTCCTCACTTTTGTTTTATGTGTTACTTACACAATCGTTTGGAAATCTCATTTAAACCAACTTATGAAATATTTGGCAGAAAGCTGTAACATTTGACCCTCTGAAGGGCTAAACCGTTCCATGTAATCTGATAAAAAAGAGAGAAAGGAAACATGGCATATACATGCACAGCCTGATAAGAAACCTTCTGAGAATAGGAACTTTCTGCTCAGAGTGTGTAAAACTCCTTCATGAGATAAAGCAAAAGAAAAGGCAGGAAATCAAGGATGGCAGCTCTGAGAAAAATAAAATCACATTTGGATGACATATAACTGAAACTCCTAAGGGGAAGCTATTTTCTGTCATATAAGCTGATTATTTTGCTTGGGAGAAGGCCTTCTAATTATGGCAGACTGCCTGGGCAACTACGCAAAGATTTAAAATATTTACGTATCTGCACCACTCACTTTTTCATGAACATGTATTTTAGCACCAATCTCCTCCCGGTAGTCCTTTCACAATAATTTTAGAATGTAAACAGCTACAAAAAGATAATGCTGAGAGCTTCAAAAAGCTAATCTTCAAGGTGCGAGAACAAATCAGCAAGCACTCTGCCGTGCAAGTATACAAGGATTACATACTTCCTACTACCCCCTATCCCTAAATACACTCATATACTGATGGAGTCCGAGTTGATAGTTGGTGACGAAGAGAATCTGACTTCATAATGGATAGATCAGGCTTCCCTAGCTGTTTGAGCACATTTGGAATAGTGAGAGTGTATGTTGTAATTCTTCCAAAATGATTTGTGACATCTGCTGTGACAATCAGGTGTGGAAGTTCCACACAGAAAAAACAAACAAATCAAAAACACAGCATTGTGCTGCAGTCTTTTCTTAATTAAATTTATAAGAATGCCTCTAGGATGTATTTTTGACTTACAAGCATTTTTGGAAATGCAGATTCTACCCAAAGCAACATTTTGCTTTGTGGCATACCAGGTTCCAATGCATTATTTTAATAAAATTAAAAAATAGGTAGGACATGGAATTTGATAGGTGCCAAAGAATGTATCTCAGCATGCACACCGATTGCCTTGTCAGAGCATAGTGGGGGCCCAATATCATACATTCATCAATACAGTTCAGAAGAAGATGACCAGGTGAGGGCAAATTCCATGTTAGGGAAGTAGGAAAGCAAAGAAAACTACCATAATCCTTTAGCAAAGCTGTAATGCACCCAAATCTGGACTATTAGGTATAATTATTATTAAGAATACTTTTTATCAATATCAAGAAAGGGAAACTAAATCAATGAAAGAGCTTGATCAGTGCCTTTATAAGGAAAATTACAGTATTTCTGGATTTTTAGTGGTTTTTTTTAATAAAGGAAGTGACATATGTTACGAATTATCCAGTGAAGCTGAATGATAAGACATTCTGGAATAAATAAAAGGAAAGACTTTGGGAAACCCTGTGATTTCACTGTAATTTATTATAACAATGACCACCAATTGAGACAGTTTTAAAAGACTATAAATCAGGGACGTCCAATCTTGGCAACTTTAAGACTTGTGGATTTCAACTCATGCTGGCTGGGGAATTCTGGTAGTTTAAATCCACAAGTCATAAAGTTGCCAAGGTTGGACACTCCTCCTATAAATTGTTAGTAGTTGTAGTGAGTATCTGATCTGGGAAGTAGTAGTGGCTATAACAGAGGGGAGTGTAGGCTGAAAAGATATCTAGCAGGCACTGAGATTTTCACTCAAGATATATTGAGCTTTTCTTCCTGAAATCTGTACTGGAACATTTTGATGACTGGATTTGCATGATGTGTTGAATCACAAACTTTTATATTTTTTCCCCATTAACTAAGTTTAATGTAACCATGAATATATCAGGCAAGCACAACTTTTTTATCACAAGTTCACACAGGAAAAAAAGTGTGGGCCTACTCTCATCTACTTTATTTACAGTATCTGCCAAAGTTTTAGTACTGAAATATTTCTAAATAATTGCCTAAAAACAATTCAAAAATATTAGATCAGCATCAAATCCATTGTGGTAATTGTAAAGGGAAAATAGCAATCATACTTTTTTTGTCCACCATGCAATTCCCAGTTATTTTCATTAAAGTAGTATTTCTCAATCTTGGCAACTTTAAGATGGTTGGAATTCAATTTTCAGAACAACTGGAATTCTGAGTTGAAATCCACTCATCTTAAAGTTGCCAAGTTTGAGAAACAGCATTAAAGCTACAGCAGGTTTGGCTTACTGAACCGGGGGGGGGGGGGGTGTTCAGTAGTATATGTATTTCACTGTGAATTTGATTTCATTTAATGTTAATCCTAACTTAATATATTGTACATTTCACTCCAGTCTTAACTGGATTTAATAGCCAGAGTGATTATCAAGTAGCTACCTTCAAGTCTTGTACCAACATCTCCCACTCATTTAAATATTTAGCACCAACATAATCAATGGAAGGCAAGCTTGATATTTCCATGTATCAATTAAATGAAGGGGTGCAAAATCCAAGAAAAAAATATCAGGACACTTAGACTAAGAAAATAGATGGAAAGATCAACAGCAAGAAAAAAATAAAATTAATTTACCCTCTCTGCCAAAACACAAAATCTGCAGGAAAGGATATTGTAGAAAAAAATTAAATTTCTAGTAGCATCAAGATGAACTAAAAAGGACATATCAAGCTTGCTGACCTTTTATGCTATAACTCTCATCCTGGATGATAGAGTTTAAAAGTAGTGGAGGATGACAATCAACTGTACAGCGATGTTACTGCATATAAAACTTTTAAAACTGATGTTCCAAACTGAGGATATCATTGATTAAGTTTTGGAATTTGGTACTAAAGAATTCAGTGGTAGCTACCAGTTTAGCTGGATTCAAAAAAGGTTGGACCAATTCAAGACATCATATATATGAAATAATTTAACATACTTGGCAGTTATTTATCAATTGCACATTCAGCTTTATGATAATGTTTAGAAATTAGAGTTAATACTTTTTTCTTTATCTTTAAAAGTTAAAGTTATCTAACCATCAGAGTGATTTTAATCTCCAATCAACACTGTATAAATAACACTATATACCCAAATAATGTTCTACTTATGTTTTATAAATATATATATATATATATATATATATAAAGGAGGAGGAACTTCTCAGGGGTATCACCAGTGCCTCTTGTTATTTTTCTCTCTCATTTCATTTTTACAATTTGGATTATAAATTGCTTTCATCCTATGACCACTTTTTGGAGGGATGTTGTAACTAATAAAGGTCATTAATGTGAGGTAGGATAATAATCAAATAAATAATCATGCTGAGAAAGGCTATTGGCCTCCTTGTGAACATCATTAGCACTATTTAAGCTTAATGTCACAGGAAAAAAATCTAAACAAACAATAAAGACACCAGAAATAGTTTTCGTTCCCCTTCAAAAAACCTTTGTACAAGAAAGTAAAGTGGCTTCTCTAGATACTAGCTAATAAGTGTCCACAAAAGCAGCAAATTCTAAACTCAGCTCAAAAAATAAAGCCTAAAACACCTCTAACCAAATTGATGTTTCGTTATGAAATCTAACATGTATAACCATCTTAGTCTGGGAATAAAGAACATCATCAAAGCTCTTTTGGAACTCAATGCATAAAATCCAGCACGTATACCTCCCTCTTCATCCATGCAAACAATTAGGAAAATATTGCTCTGGCATGACACCTGAAACCCTAGAAGCCATCTCTTACTCCTGGCTAATCTAGGGCTAGTCCTGGCACAGCCCAAACCAGTCTGAGAGCGTGAGAAACAGACTTTACCTTTGTTTTCAATAAATTATAAAAAAGAAAGGTGTAGGAAGGCTGCTACAAAATGGGCTCACAAACTCAGACCAAATGAAAGCAGATCAACTGTAACAGAGGTGGGTTTCAGAAGGTTCTGACCAGTTCTGGAGAATCAGTAGCGGAAATTTTGAGTAGTTCAGAGAACTGGTAGTAAAAATTCTGCCTGGCCCCAGCCCCATCTATTCTCTGCCTCCCAAGTCCCAGCTGATCAGGAGGAAATGGGGATTTTGCAGTAACCTTCCCCTGGAGTGGGGTGGGAATGGAGATTTTACAGTATCCTTTCCTGCCATACCCACCAAATTATGCCCACCAAACCATGCCATGCCATGCCCACCAAGCCACATCCACAGAATCGGTAGTAAAAAAATTTGAAACTCACCACTGGACTGTATGCCCCAGTGAGATGTATCTATTGTAACTGTCATCAGCATATGTGATGCTTATCACAGCTTAGTTCAACGAGAACTGGAAGCTAATTTATTCTTGGCAAGAACAGATGCAAGCTTGATCTATTATAGCACAGGTGTCAAACTCATGGCATTACGTTGCAGTCACATGACGTTTCGTGACATTTTTCCCATTCTCAGAGCAGGGGTAGGTGTGGCTTGCATGTGATGCATCCAGCCTGCGGGCCACCTCCAGTTTGACAGGGAAGTTCAGAAAACTTAGCCACTGAAGGGATACCTCTGATACGGCAATGGTGTCAAAACATGTATTTCTATTCAATATCACTCTCAAGACAATGTAGGTGCGCTGTTTTGAAACTTAGTTGATCTCATAACAGCCTTTTCAGATCCAAGCAGCATATAAATTGCAGTATTGAAAATAAAAAAGGTTGAAGCTCTATCTTACATGACAAACCTCTGCAGGGAATGATGAGGATTTCACCCAGGAAGAATTTTATATTATACATTCCTTATAGCCAGTAACAAATAATTTTAAAGGATCTAAATGGTGGGATACCTGATTTAGGACTATAAGAGATTTAAATTTATATAAAATCTCTTATATTCCTAAATCAGGTATCCCACCATTTAATTGTAATCATATGCTTATTATATATTTATTATATTAAAATATATACTATATATAAATATGGGTTATTATATATATATATACACACATATTATATATATACATATATACATATACACACAATGTGTGTATGTGTATATGTGTATGTGTGTACAGTAATAATTGTAACATATATTTATACATAGTACATATTTTAATAAATTTATGATTATAATTATATAAACATACATTCATAGCCCTGATGTTGCCTTTAATCAAATAATTTTTGAAGCACAGAAGAAGCTTGCTTTATTTATATATTATACCTTTGCTCCCGAAGCAGATATACATGCCAAGTTCCAAAAAACATGTTGCCTGCCACTTCTTTTCTCCCTCTTCCGTAATTGAAGAGCACCCTGTTTTTAAGTCCTTCTTCAAATATTAACATATATACATGATGGATAAAGGACCAAGAAATGCAACCTTTGGCCATCTAGCACTACATATCGGCTAGACATGTTTTCCATGGTGAAAAAACAAGAAGGGTGCCAAAAATACAGCCAAATAGGTTTATTAACAAGCCATGTAAATTTGTCCCTCTTTTCACTGAATGCAGGGGAGAATGGGATAGATTTTGCCAATTTGGACCCTGAGAAGAAGAGAGAGCCTGAGACAGAAAGAGACAGAGGCAACAAATTGTTAGATGATTTCGGCATAGGGGATGAATAAGATTACAAATAACTTTTGGTGAAAAGAGCAGAAGTATGACAAACATTATGCCATTGTAACATAACTAACCAGACATATCTTTTGTCCATTTTTGGCACTTACCCAACCTTAAAAGTATGCTGGACACTTCTGCTAACTTGCCAACTGGAACAGGTGAGCTGTGCTCAGGCTTATTCCAGCCAATTCCAGCCCGAATGAGCCTGGAGTGAATGTAGTCCCTGCAAAGCACCTTGGCTTGAGATACAAGCTCCTTGTCAGTGGGAGTCCGGTCAAACACTTCCATCACCTCTGCAGCAAAGACAGAAGAACGACGGAGGACTTCCATTCTATCACCGATCTTCAAACATGCTGGGTAGAGTCTTCTTCAGGATTTCATTGGTGGGACATCTGGAGAGGAATCTATACCTAGAGAATGTGTTCTTAGGATACTGCTTCGCTCCAATTTTCAGTCAAGATGTTTGTTGGAGTTCCCTGATTGACAAATGAACAAGAAGAAATTATTCAACTATAATCAATAGCTGTTCATGTTAACTTCCTGATAAAGCTAAGCTGAAATCAATGTGCAGTATTATCTGATGCTTTGATGTTCAAAGTAGCTTTCTCTAGCTTGATGCCTTCCAGATGTATTAGAATTATATCTCCCAGAATTCCAAACCAACATTAGTAAGGAACTAGATCAAGAAAGGCTGAATTAAATTGTTTTTCTGTGACACTTACATACAGATAAATGAGCACATGGTTGCAATTTTACCAGTACTTGACAATATGGAAGTAAACACTTTTGAATACAAATCACATGGCAGACTTCAAGATCTCTGCAAAACCAATGGGCGATGCAAACACACATTTTTATAAACTTAATTTTCTGAAAGGTGTTTCCGGACAGGACTTTTATCATTTGCCTTCAAGATGCAATTTTTACAAGAGATTCAAAAAATGATATATTTGTTTTGTTACCATCCTGTTTTTCTATTTCAACTGCCTTTTGCTTAAAGAAAAAGCAGAAACACATTATTAAGACAGAAAAGCTGCAGAGTGCCTTTTGAATGACAGAATAAGGGACATGGAGTCTGGAAACAGCCTCACACACCCTCTTAAAAATCAGCAGTTATAAAAACAAATTAATGGAATCTTGAAATAATATTTGAAAGCATTTTGTTTTCTGCAAAGCAGGACCACATATGACAGGCAAACACCAATGTTCAGTGCAATGACATCAAAAGAAGTAGGCATGCCATATTATATTACTGAAGAAAAAAAAATAGGAATAGTGACAATATCTTCACCAAAGACGGCATTCTGTTGATGTCATCTTTTAGGATGCAAAAAACACCCAAGTCTTTTTGTATAATTTTTAAACTCCATCTACAATAAAATGACATGGCCATACAACACTATCTCTCAGTTCTGCAAGGATGCAACTTTCCTTGAATTTCATCTTTACTGACTTTATGTTTTAACATATTTAAATACTCCTCTTAGTCAGAAGGTAATCTTGTCAATGATATGACTTGAAAATTTAACACAGGAACTAAGAGTTACCCTAGAAGTTTCTCACAGGACACAGAAAACATTTCCAGCCAATCCATTACTGATAAAATATTTTTTTAATCAATATTGAGGGAAAGAGTACAACCCTGAGTATCCAAGCCATGTCCTCAAACTCAGGTACACCTAAACTGAGAGTTATAAGCGTAACAGCATCCATTGCCAACCTATACTGATTTCTATACAGCTTGCATGTGGCCAAAATACATAAAATTCCCCCTGCAACATGACACAGGGAGTTCGAAACCTACTTAGGGATCAGACCCTTTAGCTGTATTCACAAATCACACAGCAGCACAAATGAGCCAACCATATATTAACCTAGCCTCCTGCAAATCCATGAGAATTCATCTAAGTTCCACTGTGCCATGCAAACCTATAAAATCAAATTAATTGATAAACCAGAGCTAAGTCTACCACTATGTTTATAAACAAAGCTTCTGACAGGGCACTGTTACTCTTACTCAATCTGTCCTAAATCAATAAAAAGGCAGCAACAACGTCCACCCGTAAAGTTTCCCAGAGATGTGCCTCCCCAAGGCATTTCCACTCCGCAGTGATGTTTTGCAGTGCAGGAGGTTCCTTACGTGCTCGGCTTTACTTAAAGGAGCGTTCCTTAATTCTCCCCACTGGGACCGGGTTGGGCAGAGATCCCAAGAATTCTTGGTTGTTGGAATTCCACAGAAACGCCTAATTCTCCCCAAAAAACTTGGAGCTGACGTTCCTTCTGCCTTTACGAAGCTTCAAAGAGCCCTTGCGCTCGCAAGATTCCCTCTGTGGAAAAAGATCTTCTCGCTATAGCCTTGTAAGGCAAGTGAATTAGCCAGGAGGAGGAGGAGCTAGAAAGAATTCGCCCGTCCCTTTCTTCTGCCTCTTAAGGAGGCACCAGGAAGCCGGGCCGATGAGGGTTGAAAGCTGTTTTGGGCGTATTGTACGAGCTGGTCCTCAGGTGTTCAGCACTGCCTCGTTCAAACTGAGAGCGGTTCCATTAAGGTGCTAAGGCCACAAGGTGGTTTCGTTGGTCTTGGCTTAGCTTCTATGAATTCATCCAATATAGGCTGACTTATTTTGTGGTGAAGCCAACCAACTGTGCTTTATTAAGTAAGCTCTATCGAAGCAAAACGTGACTTTGCATGTTGAGCAAGCATCTCCCAATAAAACAGCTCTTGAAAATGTACAGGTATCTCTAGGCATAAAGGTAATCAGCAATAATACCCTTCTGAGTAGGGTTTCTTAAACCTGGTGGGGCTGTAGCTAGATTTTGCTGCTCGTGATTTGTAGCCTTCGGCATTATTTTATTTTTAAAAAACTTGTATTTTTCTGAGACGGAATCAATCAGTCTCATCATACTCTCAAAGGAATCTATCAATGCCCTGAAGGGGTTATGTTTTAGAGCAGGGGTCAGCAACCACCTGCAGCTCCAGAGGGCACGTTGGGCCCTTTGCTGTGGCTCCCTGCCACCACTGGTTGGCCCCACCGCTAACCCTCCCCTCCCAGTCACTCCTTGCCTGGCCTGAGAAGGTAAGGGTGACAGTGGGGGATGGAGAAGTGGCCAGGGAAGAGACAGAGAGATAACAGAGAGAGGAGGGGAGAGAGAGACATAGAGAGATACAGAGAGAGAAGGAGTGGGGGGGACGGGACTGCAGAGTAGGGTGTTTTTTGGGGGGTTTTTTTGGCCCTGCCTATTGAAATGAGACCCATCCACCCCACTCCTAATTCATGCTGAATCAGGAGTTATTTCTTCTGCCATCTAAACCTATTCGGCTCTGCCACTTTTACATCAATTATATCAGCCAATCACTCAAAGCTGGAGCTGTTAGCTCCGTTGCTCCTCTGCTCTTTTCAGTTATTGGGCTCAGACATTATTAGACTACTAAGCCATAATACTTGGTCTGGCTTACTCTGTTGTGTGAACCAGCTATTCCTGTTTCAAATTTAGCATGTTTGTAAACCAACCACTTATGTATTCAAGTAACATAACTGGCCCCTGAAGTCCTGAATGGTGTTCATTATTTATGCCTAGCAAGGTAAAACTTTTTTTCTGCTGCGGCGTAACTGTATTCATTATGAATATGTACTGATTGTTGTGCAATAGCCATGAACATTCAACTGGCATTTATCCATTATCCATTTGTGGTTGACACTTTTTTCACCCCTTTTTTAGTGATGTAACCTCACTATTTCCCAAAAAGCATTTGACAAATGTGCATACCAGCATTGCACAGCTTCAGCATAAAAGAGTTCAACTTATATGTTTCAAAGAGTAAGCAGAGTCCTGTTCTGCACTTGCTTCCATCAAAGACAGTAATTCAAATATATCTCAGAGGAAGGCCACATTTCCATTGCAAGCAGGCTTCAAGACAAGATGACATTTTACGGTTCCACTGTTTACAACTTCCACTGTCAGATAGGTTGAGAAGCTCCTTATCATTAAAACTGTATAGACTTTGATTGACGCATTCTGCTTTCTTTAAGGGATGGTAGAGAAAAGCAGGATGACTGTTTTGGGTTTGCTCCTGTGTTTTATTTCCCAGCTGCCTGTTTTCTTTCCTCTCAGGCCCGTTTTTTTTCCTGTGTTTATTATGATGCCTATTAGGCATTGTAAAACATAACTAGAATAGATGGACACACTATAAAGAATTAAATTAGGTAAACTCATAAAATACACCTTTGAGGCGTCTATTCCTACAAAGATCAGATTTTCTCTTTGATACTCTATGGAAGCAAATATTTTCAGAAGCAGAATAGGAAGAATATTGATATTTGATGATGAGGAATGGTGGCACTCATGAACAATGGCTCAATAGACAGGAATGCAAGACAAGTTTTAAAACTGAAAAAGCATACACTATTACAACCTGTTAGACTTCAAAGTAGAAGCTATAGTATATGAATTGTAAATAAAAGAATTGTTTCTGGATTTTCTGAAAAGGGGATGAGTATAGGGAAAGATTTGCTTAATCAAGGGCACAATAAGCATTGAGCAGAAATATTAAGGATCCAAACCACTTCACTTCTTGCTTTTTAAAATAATCTAAACATCAAATTGACAAAGACAGTTCTTAATTTCTACTTCTGTTACTATTCTATATAAGAAGGAAGATCCATAACAGAAACCTGCCCATTATAAAATGTCTTGGGGAAAGATAATTCCTAATGACTATTGAATATAGCATGGTTACCAATCTTATTGTGAAATGGAATCGAACTATTCCCTACAAAATTGGTAGGAATTTACAGCCTGGGGGAGAAAGTTGGCCACCCACATTGTTGTGATCCTTATCCACTTATAAAGACTCTAAAATTCCTAAAATATGACTAGATCAGATGAATCAGCTGCTTCTCAGAACAATTTCATCTACTACGTCTTAAAGATACAGGAGCACTTTGATCTGTTAATAATATTAAAGATATATTAAATAATGAAATGGTAAAAGCTTGAAAGGAATGATAATTTCTGCTTTTTCCTGGTGAAAAACCAGATATTGTGATGTTTCTACAATACCTTACATCTTCTTATATTTCATTTTAGTACTATATACCGGTACTTTATGTTTTTCTTCTTTACCAAATTCTTATTTTTCTTTTTTATTTTAGTTTCTGTTTTTCTGCACCTTCTACTTTTTTATTCCTTTAAGTTTGCATTAGTTTTTTATTTTATAAGTTGTAATATTTAATAAAATTATTATAAAATAATGAAACAGCCTTTCCTCAAAGATTCCTTTTGCCCCAATCCTCTTGGCTTCTTTTAAAGCATTAAAGATCTGGAAGCTCCCATATGTATTTGGACCAGGTGGTTGGGTGACCCCCAGTGATTGTTAATTTAGTCTTTGTGACTGAAGTAGAACGTATTTTTTTTCTTTTGGAACTCAGGCATGTTGTGTATGACTTTTTCCCCCCATATATTGTGTATATTGTTCAAACTGTGTTTTGTTGTTTTGGTTTTAATTTTTTGTAAACTACTTAGACTAGGGGTGTCAAATTCAAGGCCTGCGGGCTAATATCTGGCCTGCGGGGTGCTTAAATCTGATCCGCGGGGCCACCCTGGAAACAACAAAAGACCAGCCCGCAGTGCCTCTGCCAGAAAAAATGGAACTCATTTTGCATGCAGCCCTCCCAAGTTCAATTTTTACTGGCAGAGGGTTGCAGGAGGCCGTCACGGTTGAAAACAGAGCTTGTGAGGGCTACGTGAGGGTTGCAGGAAGTCGTGGCAGCCAGAAACAGAACTTGGGAGCCTGTTTTCACTGGCGGAACACTTGGGCCACTACAGGCACCCCCAACATGAGTGATGTCGAGCTGGCTACGCCACCCTGGCCACACCCACCCTGGCCCCCCAAAGTCAAACACAACCCTGATGCGGCCTTCAGTGAAATCGAGTTTGACACCCCTGACCTAGATTCACTGGTGAGATAGGCATCTATAGAAATTGCTTAAATATTTATTGGTATATGCTTATATTTTAATTAGAAAAAATGATCCACAACTTTAATTTTAAAGAAGTTAAAGTTTAATTGATTTAGGTTGAAATAAAACTGTTGTATCGTGCCTTTGTGAACTTAAAAATCAGATTATTATTTTTTAAAAATAATTCTCTCTGGTGAATGGGTAGGTTAAAAGAAAGAGAAGGAAGGACTTCTACTTGTGGTTAAGTTTAGGCTGGACCATACATTACCCCATTCTAGGCCCTTCCCCCCCCCCCCCCCCCAAGAACCTAAACACTGTACCAAAATGTCTTTGTAACACCATTTTTCAGATTCAGGTTTAAGGAATCCTTACTGTAGTACGGTTAAAAGCAAGGTTCCCCGTTAATGTAACCTATGCAAGAACAAGCTCAAAGATGTATACAATCTTTTAGACTACTGTCTATTATCTTGAGGGGAGATGTGGTGACTCAGCAGTTAAGACAATGCAGGGCTTGTCGGCTGGAAAGCCGGCAGCCCAGGTTCAAGACCCAAGTGCCATGCAATGGGGTGAGCTACTGCCAACCTAGCAGCTCCAAAGCATGCAAATGTGAGTAGATAAATAGGTAACGCTTCAGTGGGAAGTTAACAGCGCTTTGTTATGTCTTGCTGGCCACATAGCCTTGGAAATGTTTTTGGGCAGCACTGGCTCAATGGCCTTGAAATGGAGATGAGCAACACCCCCCCCCCCTATAGTCAGTAATGACCAGCAGAGTAAAATCCGCAGGAGACGCCTAATATCTTGAAGGAAGTCAGAAGATTGCAGTGATTAGGAAGAGACACCATAAAGGAAGGATAGGGGTTGCAACAAGAACAGTAAATGTCATGCTTTTATTGTTGTGTCAAGGGTGCATAGTGAGCATTCCATTAAGTATGGAGAAAGGCCCTGGGACTATCACTCTGAGCCCTACTCTGCACAGATTGTTTTGCTTTTTATCCTTAGGCATCAGCTTCTGTGGATTCACACATTTTGCTTGCTGATGTTTTAATCTTACCTTATGTAAATTAAAGGTTAAAAAATAGGACATTAAAAGTGCTAATCACATTAAATTTTTATGTCACTTACGACAAATATACATTGCAATTTCCTTTTGAATCAGTTTTCCCCCATGTTGCCAGCTCCTATGCAGAGACAAATAAATAGAACCTTGAATGTGTAAAATCATTTTAAGAATGAGGAACCAGAGTTTGCTGGGCAGCAGCCTCAGGGAGAGGAGAGGCAGCGGAGGCAGCTTCTTTCCTAACTGGATATTCTGGCTCCTTGAAATCAGGTAATTCTGGTGGCTGTTGTTGTTGGGGTTTTTGCCTACCTCAATAATTTGTGCTAGCAAGCAATATATGAATACTTTAGAAAGGTCTTTTGCCTAGGTGTGTGTCTGAGCACTTTGGGATTCAGACTGAAACTGCTTGATGTTTAAATAGATTCTTTAGAATAATAGGCAAATACCACAGCTTATTACAATTGTCCCCAGGCTGGTGCTTTTGAAATACACTAGTTTCTAGAAATTAAAGTTAATGTAACCAATAAAATGTTGTTTGTCCTGCCTGGAGGATATCAGATTGGAAAAATGTTTGCCCATTGCATAAGCAATCTGAAGACTTCAAAATGTATGGTACCTAACACTTGGTGTATAATCTTTGGCAGTTACTATCCCATAAAAGTACAGCTATCAGCACAGACTATTATCATGAAAAGAAGCCCATCTTGGTTCCATTCCACACACTTATCACATTATCTAAAGTATCATATTATTGAATTATTTCCATTAGCTGTGTTAAATAGACACGTTAAACATTTTCTAGGGCTGAAGTTTTTAACATGATTCCCGTATCATCTCTCTTTCTCAATGATGACTTTGACCCCTAAAGAGTTCTCAAAAGCTTGACTGGCTGTAGCCAAATTTGTTTATAAGTGGTAGTGCATAAATCTAGAAGACCACTAGACAGCAAATTG
This sequence comes from Masticophis lateralis, assembly GCA_030761175.1. NCBI lineage: Eukaryota > Metazoa > Chordata > Lepidosauria > Squamata > Colubridae > Masticophis > Masticophis lateralis. Next base: position 38,985,831 of record JAUDYJ010000005.1, on the reverse strand, counting down.
ATACAGAAAACTCTAACACTTTGCTTCCCTCTAGTGGTCCTCTGGATTAGTGCAACTAAGATTTGACAGTCCTTGTAAGAGGTCCTACATGTCCAAGCATGTATGGACAAAAAGAGTAGGGAAGTAATAGTTGGCAGTAATTCTGGTAAATGAATACTTCATAGATGATTGTATTGCTCACAACAGCCATTTTGTGAATGACAAAGCCCTCTTGCAGCAGCCATTTGACTAGAGTTGTCTCCAACATGTTATCAATGTTTCAAATGGCCCACTAAGCCGCAAAAGTTTCTCCCCATCTCGAGAAAAGCAAGGACTATCATACTGTTGTTCAAAACTATTTGATTGGTGGATGACTCATGCCCATAAGAGAAATATCCTTAAGCCATTATTAGCTGTGTTATAAGCTTCCCCCCTTATTCTGATACATCCAAGATATAGCCTCTAGATGTATCAAATTTGCAATGATTTGTCACCCATCACATTGCAGGAAGTCAGGTAACTGGAGTGATTTAAAACAGATGCAACAATAGTAGGACTGAAGTCAGCAAATGTCATGCTTTTTTGCCAATTTAAGGATGGGTAAAGAGCATTTCAACTCAGCACTAAGAAACACAAAACTGGAGAATAATACAATTAGGATAGTGTTGGTGAGCAAGTACTGCCCTCTTATGGCAGTAAAAGACATGACTATGTTCATGTTTCACATATCAAGAGTTACAAATGTATGACCCTTAGGCTGCACAATGATTCATCACCACTACTTTTGCAGTCCAGAATCGCCTTAAAATTTATTGTTGGAAGAAATATCCTTCTGGGTTCTGCTCCAAGTGGGGAAAAAGACACTGGAAACATGGAGACTGCTTGGAAAGATGGTTTAATGGTGGACAGGATCACATGGCTTGAGTTCCTGAACAGAAAAAGGGCAGATACAGCGAATCCTTGGGTTTTTATGCTCTCTCTGGCTTTGCTGGGGCCCCAAAAGAATATTCTGATTGGTTGTCAGACTCCCAGAGGATGGGGATCTTAGCTAGCCTTGCTGGCTGATGGTCACATGTGCTTCCCAGGTCACATGCTTCCCAGGTCACATGTGGTGAGTTTTGGTTGCTAGTTGGGGCCCCATTGTTTTGCAGATTGTGTCCTTTGACAAAGGATTGAGTTGCTGCCTCTGGCCCTTTAACAAAGGTGTGGGGGAAAGGGGGAGGCAGGAAGCTGCTTTGTCTTTAAAACATGTTTCTCCATTTCTTATCCAGGAAAATATAATATTCTGCCTTTTTAATATTTCCTAAAATATTTCATTCTTCCAGGAGAGGGGTGGGTGTTAACTTCCTACAGTATTTCCCCCTTCCCAGTTTCCTTTTCTTAAAAAGAAAAATGGGTATCTTAAATCTAAAGAATTGGTGCTTATTTTATTTCCTAAGCCAATATCCTTCAGGTCCATTTAGGATCCTGTCTCTGTTTACTTTTGGGGTGCAGCCCTCAACATGCCTTTAATCTCAACATTAGCCGTTATTTTGGATGGGATGCTTACTAAGTGAAGTATTCTAAACAGAAGGCCTGAAAGCGGAAAATGCAACTGATTTGTAAATTCCAGTACTAAAGTTTAGGGGGAACAGGGAAAAAAAGGGAGTAGGAATAAATATAAATAAAAAATAATGACAACAGGTAGAATAACAAGCCTAAAATTGAAAATGAAGATACCAAAGTAGTAGATAGCTTTTGTCTTTTTGGATTGACCATCAAAAGTTCTTGGTTTTAGGAAAAATACTATAATGCCATGATGTATCTATAGCTACAAAGATCAGAATTTTGGAAATCATTCTCTGTGAAACTCTACAGAAGTGGAAGTTTAAAAAGAATGATGGAAGGAACATTCATGTTTCTGAACTTTGATGCTGGAGAAAACTCTTTGAGAATATCATGGACAGCCAAGAAAACGAATGAATGGATCATCAAATGAATCAAACTTTGTTTCAGTGATAATAAGTGCACTGGTAAAAGAACAGAAGGACCAGAATAAGGAGGGATCATTCAGGGGGAAATCTAGCAATATGATCACAAGAGTTGATAACAGCTTGATGGCACATAATCAGTCAATTAGAAGTGCTCTTTGGTTGGCTTGTAAATCCCTACATCACCATTAGATAGCAGCAAAGAGATACAGAAACCTCTTGACTGCATTAACGTTCTTTGGGAATATTATGCCAGTATAACTAATAGAACTGAGTACTTAGACACTGTCACCACCACTGGAATGCTTCAAATCAATGGAAAAAACTTAAAAGAAAGTGGACATTTTTCAGTATCCGGGTCCCAGGCAATGGCAACATCAATGACGAGGTGCGAACAAGGGTGAATGCAGCCTGGATGCATTGGCGAGAACTCACTGGTATATTATTTGACAAACGAATGCCAACCTGTCTCAAATGTAGGATTTACAAAACAACCATCCGCCCTGTTGCACTGTATGACACTGAATCTCCATGCGATGGAAATGCGAATGCTCCGTTGGATATCGGGCATCTCCCTTCTTGACCACATCACAAATGACACCATTCAATAACATTTTGGTCGGCTCTGCTGGCATGGATGTCCTGAGAGCAGCACCTTCCACTGTTGCCAAGACTGCCTACCAACTAGAAGTCAATGGTCGGCAACCTCGCGGGCACCCAAAACAGATATGGCAAGACACCATCAACAAAGATATGCAAGCAGGCCTGTGCCCTGGAGATGCAGCTGACTGTGGAAAGTGGCACTCAATGATCCAAAAAATGAACACTGCACTTGCAGGAATAAGCTAGGAAGAAAATAACTGCTAGAACTGGGATAGTATTTTGTGTGTGTGTTTGCGTGCATGCATGCACATCTTTGAGTCATATTTGACAACTGGTGCCTGGACAAGTCCGTATAATTTTCTTGGCAATTTTTTTCAGAAGTAGTTTGCCATTGCCTCCTTCTCAGAGTTGAGAAAGAGTGTTGTGGCACATCAGGGGCCTGTGCTAGTAGCTGATTCCGACAGCGAGGAGGCTGGTGTGGTGCTGCACCAGCAGCCATGCAGCTGGCACTCGAGTCAGTCAATGAGGAGACTGGAGAAGATGTGGTACCAGAGGCGGGGATTCAGCCAGGGCCTTCAGAACCTCCAGAAACTCCCATAAGTGAAGAGGAAGAAGAGGAGGAGCCTCTTCTCGATGCAAGGGTGCGCAGAACTGCCAAAAGGCAGGAGTGGCTCCTCAGGAGGAGGTCTCCTCGAGAGTAAGGCTTAGGGCTAATTGGCCACTCCCTTAGCCTATTTAAGGAAGGACGACAACTGAAGCAATTTGCAGGGAACAACTTCGTTCACTCTCCTTTGCGTTCTGATCTTAGTTCTGTTTTCAGTTTCCTGCAAATTGCTTCTGGGCTCTCTGCCAAACATAGTAAGATTACGATTATTTATTCTTTGGATTCTTGTAGGCTATTAAGAAAGTTAATTAACAGCCTTTATTTGAAAAAGAATGATTTAATTTAGTAAACTAAGGTTTGTACAGACTTTGTGTGTGCTGCGTTCTTTGGGGTCCGTAGCTGGGGCAGAATACAGAGTGACTGGTCCAACAGCTGGTTTTGTGCTTAAGCAGGACTAGAACTCATGATCTTTCAATTTCTAGTCTGGTGCTTTTAACCACTGCATCACCTGGCTCTCATAGAAATGTATGTGTGTGTATTCTATTATAATCTATCAAATGATGTGATTCAATAATTATGTCTCAGCATGGATTGGGATGGGAGCTATGTAATAACATTTGTCAGATACACAAATTATGAACAATGCCTTATCTGTAGTATATTTAACAAAATGTGTTGTTTTTAATTTCTGTCAGATGAGAGGTTCAGTCCAAGAGAGAAAAATTATGATAGTGTGGGAATTTAATGAGTTGCTATAACAACCTGTGAAGTCATTTTTACACTCTCTAGAATTTAGAACACTGGACTTAATATCTGGAATCAGAAAGATGAAAAATTGATCCTTCAATTTGTCTCAAGGATCCTGATCAATGGATTGGAATTAATACCAAGAACAAATGGGTAGAACCGAGGAGTAATCAGGATCTGGAGTAAAAATAGCAAAAATGCTGAGAAGTACTTAGCATACTAGAGCATTGGTATTTCATTCAAGGGTCAATTTGAAAGGATGACTTTCCATGAAATAAGAGACAGTGGCTAATCTGTATAGATTTGGAATCAGCTCAGATATTTGTTTGTAAGTATGACACAGTAAACCAGAAACTATTAATGGCAGAGTAGCATATCATATTTTGTAGTTTATAGTTTGTGACCTTACATAAATGTAGAAAATTGGAGAAAACAATAGCTAAGTTATTAATAAATAGCCATTTTGTTCAAATCAGCTCCCAAACACACAAAACAGATCAGTTTACCATTACACACTAAGCTAAAGTTTATTGGGTTTACACACATTCTAAACCATAAGATTCAGTAACTCACAATGTTGGAGTCAATATTATACATTAACCCCAAAGCAAAAACCTTCAATAATAATTATAATAATAATAAACTCTACACCATGGCTGAATAGGTAGTTCAAACCAACCGGTATCTATAATATACTTTTCATGTTAAAGGCATGATTATTTCCTGGTTATAACCACTAAAACGTTTATTGGGAAGGAAGTTGGATCAGCAAGTCATCTTGAGCTGACAACAATAACCATCAATAAATTTATTCTAGAACAACTTTCTCCAATTCATCTTATAAAGGAAGGCACATAAGGAGAATACCAAGAAGGGATGGCTCTAGCATAGGGCCCAGAATGCTTCAGAGAATAAACAAGTATTTATACAATACATGAATATTGTTAAGTGTTTCCTTGTGTTTCAAATTATGGAGAATTATCTAAATAATTTTGCCTACTGATTGATGAATTGTTTTAGAAAAATGTTCTAAAAATGTAAATGATGACTGCTGAAAACTACCCACTTGGCAGTAAATTGTATTATGCTGAGTGCAGTTTCTTCTGTTTATAAATATATCACATATATTTTTAGTATAAAAAAAATCAGTCTCTTATTTAATCACAGTCTTAACATGAAATGGAGGAGGTTGCACAGGGATTCAAATTAAATTCAACCAGGCACAGTGATACTTTCAGATTGTCCAAAAATAAATTGACAGGTTGATGGATGATGGGTGAGAGGAAATGGGTTGGATTTCCATGGTATCTCAGTGCACCGAAGGGATACATTTCACACATCCTTTCCCAGGTTCATCCTTCACATCATTAGCAGAATTCTCATCAATTTTGTTCCAACTTCCAAATATCTCACGTAATAAGTGCAGAAAGGGGAGGGCAGTGGTTATGGTCAGCAGCATCTAGATCCCCTGGGACATCCTCTGGCTCTGGACATCCAAAATGGTCTTAGAGTAGACAAAATGGCAGCTTCCTTCCCAAGTAATGTGAACAATAAAACCATGACCACATGAAACCTTTTGTTAGCAGAAGTAATAATCACTCTGTAATACACTGATTTGAGACAAAACAAGCAATTCTTCTCTTTCCCAGTTTAAATCAACCAGTAGCCTTGTTTTTATACACAGGTCTACTGTTCTTTTGAAATATCACTGAACAAATGTTTAATAACATCAAATTGTCTTCCAAAAGACTTGAATGGTACTTTGCAAAGCATGGGCCAGGTATTGTACAGGCAGATCCCTCCATAGAAATCAGGTATTCAGCATTTCCTTGAACTCAAGCCAAAATGACAGTGAAAGTCAAAGGTCAATTATTGGAGGGAGAGAGTTTGTCTATAATAGCTTCAATCTGCCAGTGGGAATTCAATATATGCTGTTCTTGTCACATTAACACCAAGATAATGAATGAAGCATCATAGACTGATTTATACCAAGACTTTTGTCAGGAGAATACAGAAAACATTACTTTAAAACTGGAACAGTTAAGAATGAATTTAGGTTGTGTCTATGATGAGTTGGAGATGAGAGAAAGGCTGGATCACAAGAATATGTATCTGAAAATATTTAGCAAAATGTGGAGATTAGCCCAGAGATTCCTGAGAATGATTGGACTGCAAAAGCAAAGAGCCAATGCTTGATCCCACATTTTTCGAACTACAGAATCCAAACTATTACTGGGAATGGTCATCACCCATAGACAAAACATACTCTTTAGTCATTGAAAAATAGTAGCAAGTAATAGATGTTTATGTTAACAATGCTTAAATGAAAGCTGTAATATAAAGTATTGGTTGGTAAACACAATATAGAAAGGGCTACTCAAGTTACTGATCAATACTTACAGAATGTTCAGCATTTTCCAGATGAGTGGAAAGAAGAATGCTGTCTTTCTTGTGCTTTGAATGTAGTTCTTGTAAAACTAATTGCTACACAGTCCTGTTCTAATAGCAATAACAATAGCACTTAGACTTATATACTGCTTTATAGTGCTTTACAGCCCTCTCTAAGTGGTTTTACAGAGTTGGCATATTGCCCCCAACAATCTGGGTCCTCATTTTACCCACCTCGGAAGGATGGAGGGCTGAGTCAACCTTGAGCCTAGTGGGATTTCATCTGCCAAATTGCAGGCAGCCAATAGTCAGCAGAAGTGGCCTGCAGTACAGCACTCTAACCACTGTGGCATTGAGGCCCTATTAATATACTAATAGTATAAATTAAAGTGTCTATCAAGGATCGCGAGCAAATTTACAATTGTCTTCCAAAAGGATGACTGCATTAATTCCTTTTTGGCAGTCACTTTTTCCTCTAATTCACACCTCTGTATGACCAATTTCATCTGGTAGAAAGTCATCATATTGTACGTAGCCTGGTGTAAACCTGGAGTGGATTGCTAGAAGCAATGGGTGGGATCAAAAAAAGATTAGAAATCCAATGATTATTTTCAGGAATAAATTCTATACTGAAGTAGAGTGTCTATATCTATGATTTATTTCAGAAATGTAATTCCTACCCCATACAGCTAATAGTCACATTACGCTAAACCTAGTTTACAGTATATTTTAACTTCAGATTAAAATGCAAAGTTAAGGTAACTTCTAAAGCAGTGGCAGAAACTATGAATAAACAGGAAATGTAGGATTAAATAAAATAGAATAATATTGTTATCTAAATAGATTAACATACATTTGAGCCCCTTTGAATATTTATTCGGTTACCACCTTTCACCTGAAAAATCTGGCACCATCCCATTCTGCTGTGAATTGAGAACTAGCAAGACCGGCCAAAGCAGTTATACCTCCCATTAAAATTTCTTTAATCCAAACTGAGCTTTATCTTTTGAGGCTAGACTTTAGCGTGTGTAATTAAATTGCTTACTAATGCACTCTTAAATTGCTGGTTAGACAATTCAGTATGGTTCATGCAAAGTTCTAACTACTTACTATGTAGTAGTTCTAACTACTTACTATGGAAATCTCTGTACCAATAACCAGCTATATTCTGTGACAATTGACTCTCAAGTATCTTTCAAAGTACAACCTGCAAATTTAATTTACGAATACAACTTCCAAGCAAATATGTTGGAATGTTATGTTTAAATGTGTTTGAATTGAACTGTTTGTTTTTCAAATATTTTCAGACTTCCAGAGAGTAAGCCTTTAAGATAACAACTAAAAATGTAAATGATTACACTGAAATGATTGCTTCACTTTGAAAGAGATCATCTGAGATTTTTACCTTGCAATATAAACAAACGTAATTTTTAACTGCTTTGGGAACATTTCTGCTCCTTCTTAAAGTGATGCTAAACATCGGCTTAGCAGAGGAGTCCGTGTGACATTTTGCTTTATGCAAAAATTGTACTGCTCAGTTCGACCACCAGAAGGAATCAAAGCTTCGCAAACAGTAGGAACTTCAGCCTTTCTTTCTTCCTGAGAGCCGAAAACGAAGCCTAATAAACTACCTTTCCCAGAAATCTTCGCTTTCCATGTTTCCTGCCCTGCCCCTCCTGAAATGTATTATAGTCATTGCAGTCTCCGTTCCTACCTTTTTCTAGCAAGTCGTTTGGCCCAAAAACTAGTCTTCCCAGTAGACTCCGCGGCGAGTCGGATTCCTGCGCATGTTTGTTTTTTCGGTTCGCTCCCTGCCTCCCCTGCAGTTACTATCCCCGAGCCCGCTAGGCTGGATTGGCGCGCGTTAAGATACAATGGGACAGCTGGGCTGGAGAGACCCTCGGCATGCAGGTGAGGCGAAGAGCTTCGGGCACGCCCGGTGACAGAGGCAGGACAAGTTGTTTGGGAGTAGGGCTGGCCGCTGCAGCCGTTGCCATGGCAAGGTGTAGCTAGAAGCTTTTCTCTCCGGGGCAGCCGTAGGGCAGGGAAGATTTTGGCCTTTATCCATCTCGGGTTGACTGCACATCTGGAGATACCTGGTGGAAATCACCCCCCCGGGGGTCTGCTCCGAATTAATCTCCACCCCGCTAGGCTTTGTTTTTTTTTTTTTAAACACAGGTGGTAGGAAAGGCGTTTCTTTTTAGATGTTTTTTTTTTGGTGTCTCGTTGCAGTCCACCCTAAGGTTCCCCTTTGTGCAGCCCCGTCGTGCTTAATAAACCTGGACCGGGGGAATAAGAGAAGGGTCGTTTTGTCCCGCGCTGAAAAAGCGACTATATATCTCTACGGTTTGGTTTGATTTTCTGTAATTAACCATCCCCGGATCTGCTTTCTTCTATATCTCTTGGCTTACCATTCCCATTATCCGATGTAATTGGTATCTCAACACCCATAAGAGCGGATGGAGTGGGAAATAATTCACGCTGGGCTTAATCATGGTTAAACTTCATATTGTGCTTTAAGCTGATATCCTGATGACAAGAGTTGTCATCCGTTTTCAAAGCCGCACTGTTAAATCTGTGCTTTAGCATTCTGTTACTAAGAAAGAGAGCTTTGTTCTTATTTATTAAACAAGCAGGTGTTCACCCCCATTCTTTTCCAAAGTGATCTGGATAGTATATCTGAGTAGAGTTGAACTTTTCCCAACTCCTTGCACACTTGTGAATTGATAGACTAAGAGAGAATAACAGGTTCTGAGTTGCCTATTTTGAGATGATTCAGATATCAGAGGTAGATTCCTTGTTGAAATTGTTATTGTTCCTGAGTCTGTTAAAATGTGAGCATGTCTGTGTCATGCCACATTAATTGGCTGCACTTTTTTTCCTCTGTTTGTAGCTAAATGATCAATAGAAGAAGGTAACATATTTTATATTGCTGTGCAAGAATTGGTATATGGGTGTGGTGCCAGTCTTCAGTCATGGCTCATCTGAGGGAATTTGCCAATCAGGTGAGTGAGAACTTGAGGCTGTTTCTCAATCAGTTTAGATGAAGCTGAAGTATCTAAACAAATTTCTGCATGTGGCCACTTTACATTATATTCTGACATTCATTTTTGCAAAAGTCCAAGGTGGCATTAGTTTTCATGATCCAGTTTACTGTTATGTGAACCAAGCCAGTTTCCCTGGATACTTTATTCTACCATTTTGTTAAATGCTATTGCTGTTTATATCTTTATATATTCCAGTTTTTTACCAGTGATCCTAAGTTTATGAGGGATTGGCTGACTTTCTATCTTGTTCTCTGTCCCTTCCCGCATACATTTTTTCTTTTTATATTTGTTTTCACATATTCTACTTATATTTCTAATATGCTAATAATTGATAGTTGAATGCAGAAATCATATGTGAAGCTTGCTTTTTGAGAGTATGAATGGATTTTGTGTCATATGAAAAGTTCTTTGCATCTTGTCCCCTGTCAAAAGAGTTGGAAAGCGTTTCTAGTCATGTTGTTCTGAACTTGAATGCTTGCACACTTCCTATTATTTTAGTTAATTCTAGAAAAACATCTGTAGAGGAGCTGACTGGTCTCTTCCTTGCATCTTAAATATACAAATTGCTTAAAAACAAAATATTAATTAATATATGAATGCAAGTTGGTGTATTTGGATCTTTTCCCGTGTAAGATTGAGAGTATCTTGGTGACGTTTCGACAAGGTCCCAGTCGTCATTTTCAGGCTGGCGTCTTCGGCTTTGTGATGCTTTGCTTGCACAGACACAAAGCCAAAGACACCGGCCTGAAGATGATGAGTGGGACCTCGTCGAAACGTCGCCAAGATACTCTCAATCTTACATGGGAAAAGACCTGAATACTTGCATACCTATACCCGTGAAAGTCTACAAAAACTAATATATGAATTTATATATATTCATTTATTAATTTTTTATCCTGCCCATCTCACTCACACAGTAAATCTGGGGGGGTGGGGGGCTTACAATGTGATAAAAAAATCCTACAAGTCAATTAAAATTAAAGGAATTAAATAGAAAAGCTGAGAAACAAGGCAATGGGCAATCTGGGTCTTCTCTACCTGGTCAGCCACCCTCAACGTAGGTGGGCCCCGCTAGACACCCAGGTCAAATGGCAGAGCCAGGTTTTCAAACTCTTCCAGGACTGTGGGAGTGAACTCTCACTTCCAATGGAAGAATATTCCAACAAAAAGGCTCTTATCCTGAATCCCACAAACATATTCTACAGATATCCTGGTGCCATGCCATAAGGGGCTTTATAGATAATAACCAACATCTTGAATTGGACCCAGAAACAAACTGGCAACTAGTGCAGCTCGGGTAACAGCAAGCTATAAGGTCAAAGAATTTGAAAGAATACAATAAATTTTGTAAATAAAAATGTGAAGTTCACAAAGATTATTAGGTGCAAATAAAAATACACATTTTTCCATAGCAAGGAATGGAAAGCAGAAATGGTTAAATTGATTATTTTATTCAAAAAGGAAAATATGGTCTTATTTGATTATCACTTCTGGAATTTCTGCTTGTGAAGAAAAAATATGAAACCTTGATCTTGGTTTTATTGATTAGAAAGATTTGATGTTATAGGACTGGCTAGTTATATATTAATGTGTAAAAGCAAAAAGTTGAGATTGGAGTGTGTTTATCTTATAATGTGCTAAGAAGAGTTGGAAGCCAATTCCCCCTTTTCTTTCTTTTTCTCTTTCCACTTGTATTTCACACACCCCTTTCCCACTCCCTTTCCTTCCCTTAATTTCCTATTTTTTCTTTTCTTCTTTGTATTTTATATAATAAAATAAAAATGAAAAATGTCACATGTGCCAGCTGAGGGCCCTCCAGAACTGTCAGTGTATGGGTTGTAACTTCTGAATACTCTTCAAGGATTGCTCCATATAGAAGGCATTGCAATAAATAAACCAGTAGATGACCAGGACATGAATGACTGTGTGCAGGACATCACAATCCAGGAAAAAGTGCAACTTGTACACAACTTGAAGTTGTGCAAAGGCTCCCCTAACCATGACTGTCACCTGCTCTTTGAGCAGGAATCAGGAGTTTAGGAGAACCCTCAGATTGTGCACCAAATCTGTCTGGGCAGTCAACTCCATCCAGAACTAAAGATGATAAACATCCTGAGATGTTTACATTTCCACAGCTGCACTTGTCTTACCAGGGTTCAGCTGAAGCCAGTTGTCCTCCATCCACACCTCCACAGCCTCCAGGCACTGTGAGAGGATAACTACAGCATCGGTATATATGAAAGTTTGCTGGTTTAATCTTCGAACATGCATTAATACATAATAATTATGGATAGCTATGGATTATTATTACTACTTTAATAATGTAGTCTCTTGACAATTCTCAGGAAAATAATTGAGACTCATCTATCCATAATCCAGGGATGAAATGCTCCCGGTTCGGACCGGATCACCCAATCCAGTAACGATGGAGGCAGATGGTTCGGAGAACCGGTAGCAAAAATCCCTGCCCCACCCCACCCCCCCTTTGCCCAGCTGAGCTGCGCAATTTTAAATCTGAAAAAATGCTTTTAAAAGTTTTTTTTTTAAAGCCTCTGATGATCGCGCGGCTCAGCTGGGATCATCAGAGGCTTTTAAAAGCATTTTTTCTATAACCTCTTCCGCTGAAGAGGTTATAGAAAAAAATGTTTTTAAAAGGAAAAAAAGCTTCTGCCAATCAGTCAAGTCAGCTGGGATCGTCAGAGGCTTTAAAAGCATTTTTTTACAACCTCTTCAGCCGAAAAAAAATGATTTTAAAAGTTAAAAAAAAAAATGTTGGGCACGCCCACTCAGTCATATTAAACACCACCACCCACAACCAAGACATGCCCACAGAACCAGTAATAACAAATTTTACATTTCACCACTGCCATAATCCATATCGGTGTGCTTTCTGCTGCCTATATAGAATAGCCATTTCTGGAATGAGGTTCTCTCACAAAATAGACACAGAATGTACCTATTCTTTTGATGTTGGTCAGCCTGCAAAAGATGTACATGGGCTGTTAAATATCTTAAATATTTTTATGATATTCCCACTGTTACTGTTATACTTACAGGAACCGCAAAAGATCAGATGAAAATAGCTCTGGAAATCTTGTTAAAAAATGAAAGTTACAATTGAATTCTGCAGCATTTAAATTATTTTCACAAGCATAACTCCATTAATTACTTTACTTCAATATTTCAACTCATAATGTTTTAAGATGAGATTCTTTTATAATAGATCTTGCACACTTTCTTTTTGAATAACATCTAAAATTGACCTTTCAAAATCACTCAAATAGAAATGAACAGTTTCAAGTTTTATTCAGTACTTCAAGCCTTTATAATTAATTTTCAAGGTAGACAAAACTTTGATGAAAGGTTACAGCAAATTTGATGATATATAACAGCAATTAATCTCCAGTATAGAAGAGACATTTATGCAAGACTGCATCACAAAAACCTTGATGTATTAACAAATGCCACTTTGGTCTAGTGGTTAAGGAACCAAAATATAAATCAAGAAACAGATCTAATCCCATTTTAGGCATGCAAAGTGGGTAACTTTGGGCCAGTCACTTTCTCTCTCAGCTTAACTTAACCTCACAGAATTGTTGTGGTGGCAAAATAGGAAGAGGAAGGAGTATTGGGTATATTTGTTGCCTTGAGTTGTTTATAAAAATAATAAAGGCAGAATAGATACATCCTTTTACCTGTATTAATTTTAATATTATATTTAATGATTATATAGTTTACTGTTCACAGTGGTGTTCTATGGATTTACAAAGTAAACCATGAAAGGTTCCCTCAGTAGAGACTCCTTCTAGAATGTTAAATTAATATAATCTCTTATCTAAATAGCCTCAGTATAAATAGAACCCTGAAATTGTAAGGAGATGTTACAAGCTGAACAATATTAAGATATTTACAGCCAGATACTCTTCTTACATATGTCAATGAAGAGTCTCAGTCATCCAGGTAGAGTTGAGCTCAGACTGAAGAAACTATTGGATAAGCAGCAAAATGTTTCAAACCAAAAAGAAAAGAAGTCCAGCTGCCATGATTCAATTTCAAGATGGTCTTCTTACATAGTATTATTTTTTCCCCTTTAGGTACATTATGTAGAAAAAACATAAATCCATGCTGAACAAGTTAACCTTAGAAAAATATACTGAGTTACACCTATTTTGAGAGATTTGTGTTACCACTTTTATTTGCAAACCTAACACTGATTTACCAGTTCAGTTTCTAAATCCATATTTAATCTTTTACCTAAATCTTATGTTTGGTTGGTCCACTTACTATTGTCTTTTTAAATGCATGTATTAGATAGTCTTACCTGATTCATTGGCATTTTGCTAAGCCAGTCTTCTGAATTAATCACATTACTGGTTCACATATCACATTAAGTAACCTGGTTTGCTTGGTTTGGACTACTTCATTGTGATTCCAACTTCATGCTTTTATCACTATGCATGAATTGGCTCACTGGCTTATTTTGAAGAGAAAAAAAGTACAGATTCTGAGTTGAACTGATGACTTCATAGGCCCACTATGCTTGCCTTTTTTCAAGATAGTCTTCAATTTCCCAGTCTAGTTTATACTTCGGAATTCCATGTACTCAAATTAGTTTATAAATTAATCAGCCAATTATTGCCACTTTATGAAATCAGTCTAAAATGAAATAAACACAACTAAGAGAGAAAGCAAATGTTTTGCTTTACTACAAAACTATTGGAGAAAATATTCATATTGTAGTCTTCCTATTCCTGTTCTTTAAATTGATGAGATGTTTGGTCTTCATCGAAATATGCTATGGCTATGAACTATATTATACCAGTAAGATTAAGATTATTTTTTTTTAAATTCTCCTGAATTTGATGTTTTCATATGTGGGCTCTTGGCTATTGACAGCAAGAAGCCAAAGTTTCAGGAAATGTAAAATAGATTCTTCTGGCAGTCTCCAGCATGAAATGCAAAGAAGATTGTGCAAATTCAAGGCTTGTTTCAGAGTACCTTTTAGGATTTGCATTTTCAACGTAACTGAAGGGCACTAAGTTGGGGAAGGATATGCTATACTGTCATAGAACTCATGACATGCAAAAGAGGGGAAAATAGTTCAAGTTTTGTTCTATTGAGACCATACAGTTTCTCTTTTCACATTTATGAATATAGTTAATCATTCATTTATTGACTACTATACATTGACACACTATTGACGTGTGTGTGTAATAAAATCAAATATAGATTCTTGCAACACACAAAAGTCTTTCAATTTATTATGATGTAACTTTCTTGATCTACTTATTTTTTTTTTTTTTTTTACATCTGATGGTAGTCAAAGTGCCATTTTATTTTTGGTGAAATTGACTGTCATGACCGCCCCTAGAAAATATAAATGTTAAGTTAAAATATAGTTTTTGGTATTCATAGACCTTCACATATATTCTTTTTCTGTTCTAATAGGGAGCCACTATTGTCACTGTACTATAGTGAGCTCTCCTATGGATGGTCTACTTAGAATTGTTATACTAGCTAATAATAATAACTACCCTTTGTATTTCTTTGTTTTAGAGTTCTAAATAGTTTGTCTTAATGTGTTGTCTTTCTCTCTCACCTCTTATCTTTTTCATTTCCCCAATGTTTTTTATCCAATTTAGCACTCTCGGGTTGATCCAGAGGAACTGTTCACTAAGCTGGAGAGGATTGGTAAAGGATCATTTGGGGAAGTGTACAAAGGAATTGACAACCGTACCAAGGAGGTAGTAGCTATCAAAATAATTGACTTGGAAGAGGCAGAGGATGAAATTGAAGACATCCAGCAGGAGATAACGGTTCTTAGTCAGTGTGATAGTCCATATATCACCCGATACTATGGCTCCTATTTGAAGGTAACTGAAGCTAGAAAAGTAATCTGGATTGCAATGCTTTTGTTGCAAGCTGATAATTTTGCAATTTATCTATAAAATTGAAGGAAAGGGAAACAAAAACCAATTAATGTACAAACCTTCTGTCTCCAAGCATAGTAAAATGGCTTCTTTTTTTAGATCATGTTTTTTCCAAGAATTGTTTATATTTCAAATCGCAGCACAAAATATTGTGGTAAAGACACTGGTACGAGTGGACAAATGCCAGTGAGCAGGTGAAGATTTTCCTTCAAAGTCCTTTCTCTGTTATTGTTGAAATAAAAATACTCATGATCAATATTTAATCTTCTAGAGAGCTAATAATTTGAATGAAATTCAGTCTAAGCAATCAATGGAATGAAAGAGTAATACATGCAGTGGTCCCTCCCTAAATTTACTGATTCTAAATTACACTCTCTTAATAATTTTACTGAGTTTGTAAAATATTGTCATTTGTTAATTGAAGGTGCTTGATTATGGTGGATGAACTTTGCTTCTGAAATGTTAATCTTTTGCCTGAAGGACTGCTATGACCATTTCAATTTTTGTTTAGCAAAGATAAAGTCCTTGTATTTCCTTATACTAACATTCTTGTATGAAACTGGTTATTATGGTACTGTTTATATAATTTCTTAAACTATAAAAAAAATAATATAACCATGAATGTGTTATAAAGGTCAGTGAGACAGCTAGATCTTATTCTGGTATTAAGAAACTACATAAGAGATGAAGGACAGCCTGTTTTGTCTGGTAATATTTCTAATAAGAAAGTAGATGGATTTAACTAAACATTGTGATAATACTATTGTCACATCTGCTTGGTTTAATCTACAGGGCACCAAACTGTGGATAATCATGGAGTATTTGGGAGGTGGTTCAGCTCTGGATCTAGTAAGTATTTTTCTTGTTTTGTTTATTACCTTACCAGAATTTACCACCTCAGGAGCAGCTCAAGATTTCATATAATCAATTATGACCATCTAGCTAACCCAACTGGTATTTGGCTCCACCCAGTCAACATATTTGCTATTCTGGCCTTGGATGAAGTGAATTATGTGGATCCTTTTCAGTCTCGGTTTAGGCCAAGGTAGCATTGAGGTGGCATTGGTCCTTCTTGTGAGTGATCTCTGGGGGGATTTGGATGGAGATAGTATAACTGTCCTGACCCTTCTGGATCACCTGGCAGTTTTCAATATCAACTATGGTATCCTCCTGGACTGGATTCCAATATTGGGAATTGGAGACACTGTTTTGTAGTGCTTCTCCTCTTTCTCTCATAGCCATTTCCAATTTGCGGGGCGGGTGTCCAGCCTAGATTCCTACAATATGTGCTATCTCAGGGTTCAGGTTTTTCACCCCTCCTTTTTAATATCTACATTAAATTGCTGTGCAAGATCTTTTGTGTTCATAGAGTGTGGTATCATCAGTATGCTGATAATATATCTCCAACCTAGCTGGTCAGGTGATGCTATTGAGATGCTGACCCAGTGCATGGACGTTCTGAATATCTGGATGCCTAAGAACAAGCTCCAACTCAATCCTAGCAAGGAGTAGCTTTGGGTTTTTGGCTACCTAGGATCTGATGATATTCATTTTTTATACTTGATGGGGATACACTTTCCTTGCCAAAGTTAGTGTGCAATTTGGGGCTTCTCCTCATGAGCTGGTGGCTAGAAGGCTATTGCACAGATTCATATTTTTTGAAAAATCTTAGTAGCCAAAGTCGTTTTATATATTTCATGGACATATTACTGCCCTTGTCTTTCAGCTCAAACCTGGTCCCTTAGAAGAGACCTACATTGCCACAATTCTGCGAGAAATACTGAAAGGTCTGGACTACCTTCACTCTGAGAGGAAAATCCACAGAGACATCAAAGGTAAGGCACACAGACTACACGTTGTGTTCGTTCCTGGCAGTCCTTTACTGAGATCAATGAATCAATGATTGTTGCTTGTTTGAACTAATATCCTAGGAAGAAAAATCTAGCTAAATATATATCTTCCTGTAATCATGCATTAAACTAAGGAGTCTGGATGCCCACATAAATCTATACAACATATTAATGAAGATTATTTCTTTTTTTTTTAAAGAAGGAATTTTTTTCATGATTTGAAAATGAGAAGAGGGGATGAATAGGAAAAGGGGATTATGAAACAGAAATCATATTTTACTCTGCCAAAGCGCTATGCTTGTAATGGAGGATAATATCTAACTATATATAGTTTATTGTCATTGTATGTATATACACAGTATACACATACAACAAAATTCACATAACACCCAGAGACCAAGCCCAAAACACATGACAATCCCCAGACACACCCCCATCCACCAAATTTCCCCATCCCTAAACCACCCAAACATCCACAAGCAGACCAAGCAAGGCTGTCCAACAGCTCACTGATGGTGGCCCTTTCGTTCATTGTTGAGTGCAATTAAAGCTCTAAGATAAAAACTATTCAGAAGACATGTGGCCCAAATTTTAATTGTTCTGTATCTTCTACCAGAAATGGAAATCATTTGAAGTCAGCATAAAAGTTATTACAATTTTGAATCCATTTGCTATAGTTAAGAATACTATAGAAACAATTGACTCCCTTTCATAAAAGGGTGGTTTTGATTAAATTTAAGCTATGTGTATAAACTGTGCAGTTACTTCCAAATTAATTCAGTATAGTACTTCTGGATAGTGATTTTTTAAAAACCAGAATATAGGATACATTTAGGATAATTATAGTGGCTTTTCCAATAGACTATAGCAGTGATGGCTAACTTTTTTGCTGTCGCATTCCAAAAGTGGGGAGAGCGTGGAGAGGTCACCCGTGTGTGCCCACACCCATAATTCAATGCGCCCCACCCCTGTGCATGTAAGTATGTGCGACCCCCCCCCCCACTTTTATCACGTGATGGCACAGTGGGCCTGGTAGGCCTGTTTTTCACTCTCCCCAGGCTCCAGAGGCTTTCTAGGAGCCTGGGGAGGGCGAAAATGGCCTTCCCCAACCCCATTGAGGCCCTCCGGAGGCTAGAAACAGCCCATTTCCCAACTTCCGGTGGGACCGAAAGACCCAAAAATTAGCTGACTGGTGCACACATGCGTGCTGGAGCAGAGTTATGGCAACGCTAGCGTGCCCACTGATATGGCTCTGTGTGCCACCTGTGGCACCCGTGCCATAGGTTCGCCATCACGGGACTATAGAAAGGAAAGATATAAAATATGGAAAGAAGAAAGAATGAAAAACAGAATTAAATGTTTCAGATAGGACAATTATAATATCCCATTGTCTCGCTTCTGAATATCTAAGGAAGTGGACTGATAAATAGACTTAAGGACTGAACCAAATTTCTGGCTGTCTTTTGTTTTCTTGCTACAGTTCTTCAAATAACTATTTCTCTTCTTCTCTATCTTGAAAATTGACTGAAAACTGTATACCACACCTTCAAAAATTACTATCTACCCACGAGAGATAACCACCCTTTGATTAAGTTGTTTGTATAACTTTTTATATAAACAGCTGCCAATGTGTTACTTTCGGAGCAAGGAGATGTGAAACTAGCTGACTTTGGTGTGGCTGGTCAACTGACAGACACTCAAATCAAGAGAAACACCTTCGTTGGGACTCCTTTTTGGATGGCACCCGAAGTCATCAAGCAGTCAGCCTATGACTTCAAGGTGAGCTGAGAGGAGCAACTAGAAGTAAAAAGATCATCAATGTATTATCTCATCAGGGAATTGCCCTATGTAGAAAAAATAAAAAGTTTACAGTATGTTATATCCACATTCTTTGCCCATAGTAATGTTTGAGCATACTAACAGAGCTTTGCTCCTACCCTGGACTGTGAATTGAACTATTGTATTCTGGAAATGAGAATCAAAGCCTATGACCACACAATCTTGGCTTCCATAGGCAAATTAAGGTGGAATATTCTGAGTTTGTACCCTTTTGTTTTTCTTCCAGGCAGATATTTGGTCCCTTGGCATTACTGCTATTGAACTGGCAAAAGGAGAGCCTCCAAATTCTGACCTGCATCCAATGAGGGTTCTCTTCCTGATTCCCAAGAACAACCCTCCAACGTTAGAAGGGCACCACAGTAAGCCCTTTAAGGAATTTGTGGAAGCCTGCCTTAACAAGGACCCAAGATTTGTAAGTGGTTTTTTTTTTTTTTGCTTGTCTTCATAAGCAGAGCCTACAGAGTACTGCATCAGAATATCTGGCAAAAGCTATTAAAAGAATGTGATACTTTGACCTTTGGAGCTAAGGAACTAGAGGAGACTCGAGTTCTGGTTTACCCTCCACAGAAGATTGTGGTAACTTTGGGCCAGTCATGCTATCAGCTTTTCAGCCCAATCTACTTGACAACATTGTTGATGGAAAATGTTATGTACACTGCTCTGACCTTCTGGAGGAAGTGTGGATGTAAGATTAATTAAAAGTAAGTCTGCCTGAGTCGTTTTCTAAACCAAAATGCTCTCCAGAAAGCCAAAAGTGATGTCCACCTTCTTATTTAGGCTTCTGCTAACTGAAGCTCCTTGTTTTGTCTCTCTTTTTTTGGCACAGAGGCCCACTGCAAAGGAATTGCTAAAGCACAAATTTATTACACGTTACACAAAGAAAACATCATTTCTCATGGAACTTATTGACCGGTACAAACGGTGGAAATCAGAGGGGCATGGTGAGGACTCCAGCTCAGATGACTCTGACATGTATGTATATTCCCCGTCTCCTGCTCCGTTCCCAGATAAGAATAACTCACAGATGTTACCGAGAGGAATCTGAACAGTATAAATTTTGCTGCATGGAAAATAATCTTTTGTAGATCTTAACATGGATATATTTGATGTGGCTTTTTGAGTGTGGGTGGGTAAGGAACAACATATATTATTTTAATGCTAGATGCTTCCATTTTAAAAAAATGATGACAAATGGAGAACATGAATATCCAACTTTGGTTCCATGCTGGGAACCTACATAAAGATTAGTGCATGTGGTATCACATCAAATATTAGCCTCCTGATACACCACACCAATTGTGAGGGCATAGGAGCAGTTGGGGAAACTCTTTTCTAATTTTTGATGTAATGTAATTTTTCCAGTTCGACATATTTTTTGAATAGAAGTGTATTTTATTTTATTTCCTAGTGATGGAGATGCAGATGAGAGGGATCAAGGGCCCATCTGGACTTTTCCTCCAACTATTCGGCCCAGTTCCCTGAACAAATTGCATAAAGGGATACCTCATCCTGGGTCTCAAAAGGTCAGTTTGGTATTTATTGCAGCTGAGAAGAACCAAACCTTTGAAAGTAGGTCTGGGGAAACTTCAATGTTTCTCTATACTGAAACAACAGTATTAGAATATTTGCTTTGATTGCTTTTTTATTTTTAGCATTAGTACCAGATTCAAATGGCTGGTAGGATGTCATTCCAGCCTTAGGCTGTTTCTGGAATCAGAGTGGGACTGCTGAGAGTCTGTGGGGAAAAATAGAAAGCAGTTAATATTTGTTTCTTTGTTTCTTTCAAAACAATATAGGTTCATGATGCTTGGCAATACAGTATACTGCATTTTTGTGGACAGAGCAAATAGATAGTGGGTAGGCAACCTAATGCACTCCAGATTTCAACCCTCATCAGTCCAAGTGGCTTGGGATTATGGAACATTTAATCCAAAAACATTCAGACTAAAGTTTGTCATTACATTAGCCAGAAAGATGTTGATTTTTATGTAGTGTGATGTAGGCACAACAATTAAAGCAAACCCTGGCTTAGCATAATGTATGAACCAGTTCTTGAATATTCTTGTTATCATGTCTGAAGGTCTCGCTTAGGGAAACACCAGCTGGCAACCTTGGTTTTTCTCTTTCCAGGCTTGTGAACCCATCAAGAGGCAGCCCCGGTCCCAGTGTCTCTCTACTCTCGTCCGTCCTGTCTTTAGAGAGGTGAGTCTCTGGCACATTCTGACCAAATTCTGTAAACAACTTTGTAACATGTAAAGGGCTTAGATAACTAGGTGAGGATCTCTGAAATGGATAGAAATCTGAAAAGCAAGTACATAGCAAGAGATGACTTTTGAAAGGAAAAATGAGGTACAGATTCTACACAGGTACAGATTCTACACAGGTGTCTAAATCCAGTATTCATAAAGCCTTCTAGTAGTTTTTATCTGTACTATTGGGTCATGCATAGGTTTTTTGGGGACTGTGTGTCATTTTTATATTTAAATAGCAAGTATTTATGGCGATTCACAATACCAAAAAAGTTATTAGATGTCAGCTATAGCATGCAGATGAACTGCAGGGTGCTTCTGATTATGACATACTCAATTCACTACAGAATACTTCTTGCAAGCCAAAAATACTCAAAACCAAAATAAGCAGTTGGTAACAATGCACTAGCCTCACAGTATCCGTTTGAAATCAGTTCACTGCTTCTTTGGTGCCAGTCTGGCATCTTTTCAGTGTGTTTCTAGCAAGAGGCATTTTCTTCCACCAGAGGGGGTAATACACATTACTGCTCTTCTCCCACAATCAGCTCAGCTTTGCCTTGTTTTGCATCCTGATTACGTGGGAGGCACAAAGCAAAGGGTAACTGCCTTGGGTCAGAATACCTTCAGGACCAAGTACGGATACATAAGCCATACTGATAATTAAAGAGAAAAGGCGTTCAGCCAAACAAGTTTTTGCTTATAGACTGATTGCTTTTGTACTGATATTTTTTGCTTTTGGTTTTGCTTCATAGTTAGCTATTCAATTTCTTATGGAGAAATTTCTTAAGGAAAAATTCTTATGCTACAGTTTGTCCAGAGCAAACATTTTTCTGAAATGTAAATGTCAAGTATGCTGAAACTTAAATAGGAGATTCCAGAGATTGTACTATTTGAAGAAATGAAGAGACACACTAAAAACTTTTTTATTGGGTGATAGATATTGTCTAACATGTAGGGTGTTCACAGTTTCATATATGAGCTGGTCTCAAGCTCTCACCTATAGTTATTTCATGCTGGAATCCAGAGTTGTCTAAACATTTGGATTTGGATTAAACATACCTGACAAAAATTAGTAAAATATATACTACAAACAGTCCTAAACCACAATTGAGCCCAAAATTTATGTTGCTAAGTGAGACATTTGTGGGTTTTGTCCCATTTTATGATTTTTCTTGCCACGGATATTAAGTGAATTACTGAAGTTCTTAAATTAGTAACACAGTTGTTAAGTCACTTTTTTCAGTGCCTGTCACTAAACACTAAACGAATGAACAGTCACTAAACAAATGTTTGAGTTGAGAACTGTATATGGCATCCTTTTACATATAGGTGGAGAGTAATAAACTTGGATATTAAAATTGTGACTCTTATTATGGAGTAACCAGAAACTCCAGTTGGTGCAAAATGCAGCAGCCCGCACAGTTTTGTGCAGACCCTGGTATGCACATATATCACCTCTCCTGTGGGAGCTGCATTGGCTGCCAATTTGCTTCCAGATGCAATTCAAGGTGCTGATTGTCACCTTTAAAGCCCTTCGTGGCTTGGGACCAGGTTATCTGAGGGACCATCTCTTGCCGGTCACATCTACCCGACCGATTATAGAGGAGGGAGGCAGGGAATGCTGCGGGTCCCATCCCCGAGGGATATACACCTGGTGGGATCCAGAAGAAGGGCTTTCTCCATGGTGGCTCCCTCTCTCTGGAATGTCATTCCCCCAGAGATTAGAATGGCCCTAATCTTATTCTCTTCCGGAAAGCGCTGAAGACTTGGTTCTGCCAGCGGGCCTGGGGAACCCAGAATGGGATGGAGCCTATTAAATGGCTGGTGTGATTGGCTGTCGCTGGGGCAGGAGGTGGGGGTCAGGGGTGGTTTTATTATACTAATTTGATTTTTCATGAGTTTTACTGTTTTTTAAATGTGGTTTTTTTATATTCTGTAAGCCACCTTGAGTTGTCATGGGTGAATAGGCAGCAGTATAAATCAAATAAATAAATAAATATACTATCATCTCTGACATAAAATGAAAATTTAAAACAAATATTGTTACTGTTCCAAACAAAGTATTAATTTTATTTATTTTATTGGCAGCTCAAAGACAAGCACAAGCAGACTGGAGGGAATGTAGGTGCCATGGAAGAACTTGAAAATGCTTTTAGCTTAGCTGAAGAGTCTTGCCCTGGAATCTCAGATAAACTGATTGCATATATGATGGAACGAGTGCAAAGGTAAAATCAGCAAGAGCTGTTGGTCTGATCAAACTTAATAGTGTCAGAAGAGCAACAACTACCTATTCCTAATTTATGCTACCCTTTGTTTGTGCCCACAATATTTAGGTAAGTGCTATAGATTGTGGATTCCTTCCTGTATAAACCAGCTTCTACATTTTCAGTCCTTTGAAAGGTCTCTGGACAGGATACTGAAAATTCATTCTGGTACTAATCCACACCAATTTTGGCTATGCACGACTTTGAATATTTAGCCTAAAGCAATGTTCTACCTGTTTGTTATTGAATTTGAAGAAAGGTTATGGTATACATCAGGGGTCCCAACCCTCGGTTTACAGCCTGTTGGGAATCAAGCTCCTCAAGTGGCGGGCAAGTGTGTGAAGCTTCATTTGTGCATGTATGGTATTAGGTTGCATATGTGAACCCATCCCCTTCACCCCGCCCACACCACCAGTTCACATAGCCAGAAAGGTTGGGGGCCGCTGGTATACATAATATACTAATTCTGTATATAATATTTGTAAAGTGAAGGTAAGCCATCTGAGACTTCAGGGTCACAGGTGACATGCAAAACTCTCCCATCTTTGCTGTTGAATTTCAGCTTTCCACTATTTTGAGGCACAGAACATATGAAAAAGTACAACGCACAAAGACTATTCACCTAAATAATGGAATCCCCATTGTGCAACTTGCATGCCTATATTACCCCCTTTTGGCTTAATAAAATATGGTGGAGAAGCTTGACAGATTTCTCTTGTTCGTCCTCAGGTTCTCACACAGTAGGAACCACCTGTCTTCTGCACGCTGATGAGTTGCTCTTTATTGCTCATGAAAAGGGTGACTCCCCTACCCCCACCCCACCAGCTCCACAAGAACTACATCTTGAATTATTACCTGCTATTGGATGTTAACATTGTGCTATGAATTCCCAGTCATTTCAGAGCCTTTATGTGTGTATGTGTCATGCGCCCATGATGGGATTTGTAAAGCAAATGATCATGGACTACTTTGCAGTACTGGGAGGGTAATTTCTACAATGCATTTCATGGAGGTTTTTAAACAATAACCATTTTTGCTCAGGTCAGACCTTGTTTCAAAGCAAAATCCTGACTGCTGGAAAATCAAAACTCTTAGACAAACACATTCCAAGAAGGAAGGAGAACTGGTGGGTCTCCTCTGGCCAGAGGCAAAGTTTACTTAAGCACATAGATGATCTCTTGCCAGTCAGCTAGATAGCAATAGACAGCTGCTACTCAAGAGAATCTTCTTTAGATTTTCTCAGTTTAATTATACAGGTGATATTTTCCTCCTCAGTCTGCTTGCCCCTTTTGTGAGGCAGGCTTGTCTGCTGCTGTAATCTGCCCTTGGCCACGTTTCAGTGACAATAGCTCAAAGCAGAAATGCTTGTAGTGTGGCAAGGCCTTTTGCTGCTATACAGTATTCATTACTGTCAACTCATATCTGATTCAGTAATTTTGGCAAGCAAAGTATTATGGACTTATTAAAGAGGAGAGACATTAACTACTCCTACAAGTTAGAGAAACAACAGAGTCCTTTCAAAGTTTCTACACGTTTAGAGCTTTGTTTGTGAAATGTGGCTAAAATTTTCTGTTAAATTGAAATAAAGTGTGGTGCCAACTAGTGAAGAATATTCTAAGTGACGTTCCTGAAACGTGTTCTTTGTTCTGTCTCTTTAACTGTTTACTCTATGTTGGACCTGAATAGTTTTAGGAGGTATCCTATCATTTTCTAAGCAATCTGAAACTCTTAAGTAGGAAGTTAGCAGATCTATAGCAGTATTAATAATAGAAGTGGGAGGTCTTCAAGTATCATTTTGTAATTCTGTAACATCTGATAGTGCCATGGATGACTTGAGAAAAATGTGACTGCCTAATAATTACATTTGTGGGTGGAAGTGGATCTTCCAGTTCTGTTTATCCTCCCTGAAAAATGCTCTGTTGATAATATTCAGATACTATGCTGGAACATAATGCTCTTAAGAAATATCTGGGACAGTTGTATTTCAGCCACATATGAATTTGAATTGAATTTCTTTACCATTATTTCTCCAAATTATTTACACAAAATATAAAAATATACCAATGGAGAACAGGAAGCTGCTACTTTGTGCTGTTCATAAAAGGTACTTTATGCTAGTCCACACGGTATTGCCAAAATGCTCCCAAAAGTGACTCCAATACTCAAAGTAACAATTATTGCTATTCAAATAAGCAGCAAGAGGGATCTGCCACTTCCAATAAAATTAACTTGTAAAACAATGACTTTGCTTCTTCATTCATTAGTTTTATGTTTTGCCTTTCTTCTAGGAACTCAAGATAAGTACCTGCTCTTCTAATTTTTCCACAAACAACCCAATATGGTAATTTGGGCTGAATGTTAATGATCAATTGCCAGCTCTTCCATGCCAGGGGGTAGACTTGAACCTAGATCTCCCCAGTCAAAGATAACTGGTATTATTGTTTATGGAATGAATGCAAAGTTTCAAGTTGATGCTAATTAAGGGCCAGAGTTTACACATACATTTTCCTTAGGTTATTTCTTTTTAACTGAGAATAAAGCTTGATCTTAGGTAAGCTATAGGAATTAGTCAACTGATTTTATAGACAACTACTGTATATGTTGTAACCCTATCAGCAACATAAAGCAAAGGATATTTAAAAGGACTCAAAACTACAGAACTTTTAAAAATACTGAATATTCCTGTCAGATAATGTATTTGCTGTAATCTGTATTTGATGATAACTTCCCCTGGCTGTTTATATATCCAAATAGACATCAAGTAATCCTTTGTGCTAGTTAGCTAAAAGAAGCTGAAAATATTTTTCTCTCATAAAAAAAAATATTCCCTAAGAGGAGGAAGGGCTATTGGCATCAGACAGTGTCCTAAATCAAGGCTCTCCAACCTTGGCAACTAAAATTTGTAGACCAATACCCAGAATACCTCAGCCAGGCATGCTGGCTGAGGAATTCTGGGAGTTGAACTCCATAAATCTTAAAGTTGCTGAAGTTGGAAAGCCCTGTCCTAAATGCTTATGAAGAACAGTAACAGATATAATGGGTTCAAAGATTAAAATGAAGCTAGACAGTCTTAACTGTGCCAAAGGTTTGTTAATGGTTAAAATGAAGAGTAATGGTGACTGGCAAACAAAAAAGGTTGGCTATTATTACATGGCTGAAGTTTTTTTTTCTTTGATGGGGTGGAGCATCTGATATGCAAAACTCTGCCAAAGTCAAGAAGAGGATGTGCCATAGGAATTTTTCTACTCACTCTGCTATATCTCAGGTGTCAATTGGGGGAGAGGAAGGACAATATAGTTTTAGCCTTATATTTAATAGCAAATAGCACTTAGACTTATATACCGCTTCACAGTGCTTTACAACCCTCTCTAAGTGGTTTACAGAGTCAGCATATTGCCTCCAACAATCTGGGTCCTCATTTTACCGACTTCGGAAGGATGGAAGGCTGAGTCAACCTTCAGCTGGTGAGATTCGAACTGCCAAATTGTAGGCAGCCAGCAGAAGTAACTTGCAATAACTTGCATTCTAACCACTGCACCACCTCGGCTCTTTAAAGAAGGATATTGAGAGTAGCATGATTTTAAACACCAAGGTGAATATGCATGTTAGAGCAGTTTCATAGCTCGCAAGCATATATACAGTTAGAAGAACATCAGATATTCACAAACACAGGGAAAAAAAGTTACAATGTCTTTTTAATTTGAATCTATTGAATGGTTGGGAGAAAGTGCAGGGAGAGAAGGTGACTAAATCCTTCCTAAAGTTTACTAGGGAATATGGTGAATTTGAAAGTAGCTTATATACTTTGATGAGTTTCCTTAATAAATAAATAAAAACCCAACAACCCCTGCCCCCATAGGGTCTGCTGTTGACATGTATTATTTGTGAAATCGTACCAACTATTAGAAAGAAAACAATTAGAAAGATTGATTACGAGTGAAACATATTTAAGAGATCTATAATAGTTTATTTCCAAAAACAGACTAATAAATAAAGACAGACGATATAATGAATGGCCATTATGTTAAATAAATCTTTAGGAATTTGCTCCTCATCAAGAAAGATGTCAGAATTTTCCTTTTTCCCTCCATGGGAAAGAAACTCCATGGGAAAGAAACCCAATTCCATGAGTAATGAACTGAATCAAAATTTTTGTAAAGTCCTATTTTCAACCTCCCACATTTCAAAATACAAACTTTAAGATAACATTTCACCCCACACTTTTTCTCCTACAGTACATCACCCATCACCACATTGTTGCTCAATCTAACAGAAATAGAGCTGTATTAACACCAGCCCTCTGTAGCTACTTTACACTGCTTCCCAAAGATAATATACGGCTCTGTGCCATGTAAGAAACATGGAGCCTTCTTTCTAGGGTAGTTTTTTTTCCCATCTTCACTGAAACATTCCATATAGACCAGGGCTGCCAAACTCCCGGCCCATTGGCCGGATGTGTCACGTGTTGGCCACGCCCACTTTAGCGAAGGGGGAAAAAGTCCCGATACGTCGCGTAATGCTGCCGTGACAATATGAGTTTGACACCCCTGATATGACATATCATCTTTGCTTTCATGACATAGGACAATGGCACTAAGTTACAGGACACAATGGGATATCTATTATTTCTGACTTGCAGCTGTATGATATCTAAATTAGATGAACCATCATAATAACAGAATGTTGTATACATTTGAAGTTATGCCTGTTCCAGTTTTACATTGTAAATCATTGGCAGTTATTTATTCCTTTGAATAAAAATACATTAGTACCTCATTATTTATCCATACTTAGTGGTCATAAACACCCAGCCTTCTACTGCTGCTTCAGATTTTTTTTTTTAATTCATTGATTCTGTTTGGACATGTAGCGGCAGGCATTTATTTCTGCTGCAAACGGAATAGGCAATTTTTTAAACTGACTTTCCTATTCCATCAGGTTGTGTCCGTATTTCTTTCTCTCTTAAGAGAGAAAGAAAACAGAAGAACATTATTCAAAAGCCATGAGAACCACATAGATATAGGAAACCAGTGGGAACACTATTAGGACACAGAGAACTCAAAATATTAACTGCAGTGATACAGACATGATTTCCTTCGTATCAGAATTAACTGCATGCTCTGAGCAAAATTTCCAATCAATTTGCTTGCTTCCTCTACAAAAAAGCATTGTATCAATTTTGGAAAATTAAAATGTATGTTGCTGGCAATTTTTAGAACTCTCCATTTTACTGCAAGTTGAAATACCATATAAACAATGTAAAGCTAGCTTGCAAATTATCGGGAGGGTGAGGGGCTTCCTATCTGGTGTGCAAGTTGCACAAAGATTGTTACTAAATACAAACTCAACATTCAAGAGTTCTAGGAAATCAATTCAAAATCACAAGATTTCAGACCAGCCAAACACTTCCAATTATTCTATTCATATAAATAGAAACAACAACATTGAGCCATATATAAATCCAGCACCCATGTTTTCTCTTTGGATTTGAATTCAGTGGGAGTTTAGTCCATGTTTCATATTACAGTAAAATTGACCACCATATACAACGAGTAACAGAGATCTCCTTTGATTGTTGCCAAAGTCAAACTCCTGTCTTCCACCAGATTGCTGCACATAATTTATAACAGAGAGCCAGCTCTATCTTTTTCAGTTTATGTTACTTTCCTTTTCATCCTTTGTGGTCAGAAGGCTAGATCTTCCAGGAGAACTTGTGGCTCTCTTTATTACTTCCACCCATCTGATGAGAAAAGCAACATCCAAAGGTTTAATTAGCATTTGAAGGCCATGGGGTTCTGACTCTTGTACTATGTAATAGCTTTTCAAGGAGCTATTATCATGTTAGATTCCCTTTTTACTGCCTTACTGAAAAGAACAGCTACAGTAGTATTACAGCTGCTCACTTCTAGGAGGCAGAGCATAATATAGAGACTACAAGGATGAATATTAATGGCAGTATTTCTAAAAGTACCCAGGCAGTACCCTCTAAAACAGGGCTGCATGTGTCACGCGCTGGCCACACCCACACTCGGTTTAGCGAAGGGCAGGAAAGTCATGATATATCACATGAAGACACCGTCAGTGGTGGGTTTGTCCCAGTTCCGCCAAGCTGGTAGCGGTGACGATATGATGTCACTGAACCGGTTCTGCCCCCCCACCCCCCACGTTATTCTTACCTTTTATTTGGCCCCACCCCCAATTATTGCTGCCTCCTGAGTCCCAGCTGATGGCTATAGGGAAAAAAAACTGTTTAAACTCTTGCCATGGGGCTTCAAAGGGCCGGCCTACAGCTGATCAGTGTTAAAA
The DNA here is from genome assembly GCA_030761175.1 of Masticophis lateralis. NCBI lineage: Eukaryota > Metazoa > Chordata > Lepidosauria > Squamata > Colubridae > Masticophis > Masticophis lateralis. The sequence continues at coordinate 38,956,055 of JAUDYJ010000005.1, read as the reverse complement.
GAAAACAAATGAGTAGACCAGTGTCTGCAAAAATAAATGGGTAGATCGGTACAGCTCTGCAAGCAGTTAAAAGCCTAGTAGAGCAGTACCTCTGCTAAATCCTAAATAATTGTCACATGAACATCAAGCCATGCCCACAAAATAAGCCACGCCCACAGAACCAATAGTAAAAAAATTTAGAATCCACCCCTGGACACCGTGATGACGCGAGTTTGACAGCCCTGCTTTAAAAGGATGCAAATTACCAGCTGTCTGCAATATAAATCCTTCCATTTCCCACTATTCTGTCAGAGCTTCTTGGATGAGAAACTAAACATCTTCAAAACAAAAAAAAAGTTCAGTTACCTCCTGAAAAAAAGCCTTTGGGACAACCATGACCTGGATGACTGAGAATCTCTACAGACAATTAATGGCAGTATTATTTATGAACAAGAGATTAATAATACTGTAGCTACTCACCATTCTAAAGTCATATTAAGTCATAAAGTCATATTAAGTCATAAAGTCATAAAGTCATATTAAAAAGAGGTCCTATGTTGGAGAATATTTGGAGAATACCACATAGAGAATATTTTTTAAAAAACTAATCTAATTTTTATACTGGTTCTCAATGCTTTTACGATTTCATAGTACCAAGCACATATTGTCCAAGAAAATTGCATTTATTTAATACTTTCAATATTTCGTCCTCTCCCCGACCTTTTTTCTTTTAATTTCTTTTAACTGTTATTAATAATGCAGAATGTTACGTACATATACAACACATAAATTCATATGCATGTATATATGTACAGTATGTTGGTCATAGAATGTAATAAAGTTTACTATTAATACCTATTAAACTGCTCCTACGTGTTTTGACAATGTGTATTTATTCAATTTCTACCTCTGCATAGAACATTTCTGCATTTATTGTGAATCCAAATTCACAATTTGGACCAAATTTGCACCAATGGAATATCACATCTTTTATATATTTCTCTTCAGTGATTATCAAAATTGCTGTATAAAGCAGGACTCCATTTCTTAAAGACAAGTGGATTTCTTATTGGGTTACCAGGCTAATATACAGGTACTCCTAAAATAACAACTTGGGATAATCAGTTCCTTAAATAGATTTTGATTAATGTACATACTTACCTTTCAAAAGTATACTTGCTCTCAGCCCTGAAGAAGTAGACATGAGACTTAAACTGCAGCTTGAAGACATAATCTTTCTGAATGCCATCTGCTTCTGTGGGCATGTTGATTGTGTAACCAATAAGTGGTAAACTCGCCAGTGGATAATCATCCTGGAAATTATTTATTTATTTATTTTTGTGATTCTATGCTACTCTTTAAATTTAAATTTAAAGTTATCTGAAATAATTTGTAAAGTTATACATAAAATAATGCCACATCATTTAAAGAATGCATATGAAAGGTATATCTATATCTCTTAACTACAGATACTATAAATACAGATAACCAAATTAGTCCACGGGGAAAAAAAATCCATAGAATATAAAATTAGCCAACAGATTGCCATCATTCTAAATCATGAGATAATGTGTGATTCCACAATAACTGCCATCATACCTCACCATTGGCTAAGCTGCTGGAAGCTGATTGTAATCATACTTGAGGGATATTTGGAAGGCCACAGGACTTATCTGGTCTATATTACTGGAAAGGGAGTGGGGAGAAAAAGAGAACAAGCTATTTTGGTCATGAGGTATGAGTTTTGTACCATATCTGGAAAGACCAGTCTAATTAAGTTGGAAACTCCAGCTCTTTGAATAGGCCTTCCATGTATATATTAAATTTTAAGGCAATCACTAGTTACATATCCATATATAAGAATACTTCATTGTTCATGGGGTTATAGCAGGGGTGGAATTCAGCAGGTTCTGAAAGGTTCTGGAGAACCGGTAGTGGAAATTTTCAGTAGTTCGGAGAACCTGCAAATACTACCTCTGGCTGGCCCTAGAGTGGGTTAGGAATGGAGAATTTGCAATATCTTTCCCCTGGAGTGGGGTGGGAATGGAGATTTTGCAGTAACCTTCCCCTGCCATGTCCACCAAGCCATTCTCACCAAGCCACATCATACCAACCAAGCCATGCCCACAGAACTGGTAGTAAAAAAAAAATTGGATTTCACCACTGGACTATAGTCTAACATAGCCATGGAGACTGAAACTTTTGCACCACTGTTTCACATGGTAAAACTACACAACTTTCACAACTTCAAAAAAGGGCCAAAACTACAAAGTCAACACTTTGTGCAAATATTTGCCATTCCCTGTAGAATCAGGGCAGCTGTTGGCAGCATAGAAATTGAACCGAATGAAATAAAATAAACTGCTCCGCTGTGCTCTTGATTTTGGATTAAATTTGGAATCTTTTTAGATACCAGCAAACTATTATGGTTGGTTGCATAGTCATCCAGATGTTTAGACAGGATTTCATATTTTTATCCCATTATCAAGTCCACCCTGAGAATCCAGGATAAGCACATGTTGTTTGATATTATTCTCTGTTCATGACAATGTGAAGCCACGCTTCCAATTTTTTAGCTGTTATTGGCCTTCAGACACATCATGTTCTTCCCAAGAACCTAGGATGTTGTAACAGATAGCCTTAGTATATGCACAGATCCAAACAGTGTTTGTCTTTTGCAACAGACAGATGGAAATTTTGTCAATGTTCAAGATTTTTTGGTATGGTTATCAGTGTTTCGCTTGTATTCAGCTGTTTCCAGGTACTGCAGTGTCCAGCATTCAAACTTTTTCATCATTCTTACCAACAATTGTTAAGTCTAGGGTGTTATGTGGCAATGCTCCCTATTATTATAAACACAAAAATATTAAATCACGGCTGCCAGTTGATGTTGGCTTTTATACACATGAAGATCCTCTATCCAAGAACCTAATTCTTGTAATAATGCAATGCAGCATAACATTAGTATTTTCCATATGATACATTATGTCTGGGTGCTGGTTTTAGTTCTTTGTGCACTGCCCAGAGTCACAGCTAAATAAATAACATTTACACTGGAGGAAGTAATGTGTAGAAAATGGTTGGCCATAAGAACACTTCAGATGGCTAGGAAATTAAGTTAGTGGCTGAATGAGTACTCTTAAATGGCATATGGATCAGAATTGATTGTCAAAAACTGCAAAATTGTTTACAGATCTATAATGATCACCCATTAAGGCACAGAACTATGTGCATTCATGGATGATCATTATGTTATATGGGTCAGCAAGTCCTCCCTCTAGCATTCCAGTATACTTCCATCTTGAAAATGTGCAACTTTTATCTTACCTGGTGTGTTTTGTAAAAGAACAGACAGAAATTTGTAAAAACAACCCACAGCTTCTGCCAACCATTGCTATTTTTGAACTTCCTCAGCAGATACCCTGATAGTTGGTTCTATAAAGGAGAAGGAGAAATAATATTGTGAGATACCACAGTAAAAGTCTATTGATGTTGCTTGTAGTAGTTTAAAAACAAATTGCTATTCTTGAGGCCTGATTCTCCTAGGCAAAGAAATGTTACATAACATTCATTGTGAACAGTTGATTTTTGTATCACTAATGTCTTCGTTCGCAAGGCTGCTTCTTTCCTGCTTACATCTATTAGCTTCTAATGTTAAGATATTTGTAGGGAGAAATGCATGAAAGATAAGATGTGGGTTGATTCTTTTGCCTTTTTACGATCCTGTAATCCCTTAATTTGGGATAGAGTCTGGGTGATTGAATGGAGTTGAGCATTTACTGGCCAAATGCCCTTCCTGCCTATGTGGAGTTTCCAGTAGATACTTTTTCTTTGCACCCTCAGAGAGAAACATCTGCCACTACCTAGGATTCAACTCTCAATCTTCTGAGTGGGAGGAAAGTATCTTCACCACAAAGCCACCATACCACTCAGGATTGAGCCTAACTTTGAAGAATGACAAAATAGACTAAGCCTGCCTTGCCCAACTTCATTCCTATGGATGTACTGAACTAGAAATCTCAGAATTCCCAGCCATCTCATTGTAGTTCAACATCTCAAGGGTAACTGGAGGGTGTCACGTTGAGAAAGATCACTCTAAGGTATATTACTATTACTATTAGTTTTAATATTCATATTAAAAAGTGTATATATGAATACCTTCCCAATATCTACCCTGTTTCTCCGAAAATAAGACATCTCCTGATAATAAGCCCAATCAGGCTTTTGAGCGCATGTGCTAAAATAAGCCTCCCCCTGAAAAGAAGCCTTCCCTCGTAGATGTATTATGAATTTCCTCCTTAGCCAGGATAGAATAATAACCAATAACAATCCCAACTAAGTAATCACTGCTGAAGTTATTCAAACCATCTCTAACCCGGGTTTCTCCAGTTAAATTTTTCCCCCTGGCCTCTTAGTTCTCACATCATGCAAAGAACTAAACAAAATCTGGGTAAGGAGACAATAGGGTAAATAGACTGAGAAAAAACACAGAGTAAAAGAAGTAGAAGGCAAAGCTATGCAAAGTAATTTATACCACTCCCCAAAGCACCATTGGAAAAGAAGTCTAGTTTGTTAGGGACAAAATTACAGTATAAATTAAATATATCTAAAGCAGTTTTCTGGAATCTGGCATTGCTGAATTACAATTGCCAGTACCCAATGTGCTATACTGGTGGCAGATGTAATTTAACATCTGGAGGACTTCAGGGAAAGAATTAAAAAATGGCAAAGCATGTGAGCAAGTGTGTAAATGTGCATATAATCAACAAAACAGATTAATTGCTCTGGTTTTTGCATAACAAATGATTTCTTACCATTGGCTCAATATGCTAGATCTTTTGTTGCTTCATACTAGTAGAGTGTTTCAGAGAGAGAGAGAGAATAGTGGTGGTGTAAAAATGTATCTGCCTGTTAAAACTGAAAGAAGCAGTTTACCTGAATCATGCATAGATAATCAGACAGGGATAGGCTCTGGTTCCGATACCAGCAAACATGGGTGATTGTGTTAGGCCGATGAGTCTGGCCCAATAAATAGCGAGGAGGAAGCTCTGGAGAAACAGCAACAGAGCAGCAAACTGAGCAGAGGAAGGAAGTGCAAGGCAGAAAAGGGAAGAAAAAAAAAAGAATAAGTAAGGGTGGTATCTGAAAATATCATTAAAATAGCATGAAAGGTAAAAAGTAAAAATAAATGATTTGAAGATGTGTGAGGCTCATGGTTGATGAGTCTTAAAATCAGCAGTGCAAAGAGATCAAAAGGTTTTAATGAGAAAAGAAGATTAATGCATTTACCAAAGCAAAATGTTAGTTAGAATTAGTGAGTGAACATGATCATACATTTATGGTTCCACAGTCAGAAAGCTGATTTCCTTCACAGTGGGCAGTGGAGGCTAAATGACTACTTATTCATGCTGGCTGGGGAATTCTGGGAGTTAAGTCCACACATCTTAAAGTTTCCATGGTTGAAAACACTGATTACATTTATTGCTATTTATATTCCTATTCTTCTTGAGTGAATACTGTCAATCAATTATCAAATCCACTGTAGCTGTTCCATTAAAATTACAAAGCCAAAACAAAGTTATATACAAACATCCTACATTTTATGAGAATAGGACATCTTGCAAATCTGGGTTTGTCCATAGTCCAAGCACAAGCAAATGACAGAAGAGATACTTCTGGGACTATAAATAATGGAAATGCTTTTTTAAAAATTCTTTTCAATTAAATGGAATGATAGGGGAACATTTATGTGAAAAGCTCCAGAGTATGTCTGCTTGCCAGTGCCATAACTCTCCGGAAACTGAACACAATGAGAAGAAATTTAATCTAGGGGGAGAAATCACTCTAAGAAAGGACATAATTAAAAATGGGAAAGAAGGTACAAAGAAAAAAATTCTCCCCAAAGGAGAGACAGGAGAGCAGTAACTTCAATGTTATTGACTGTTCCAATATAAGGCCCCTTCCCTTTAGAGAAATGACTCGGAATAAAGCCACTATTAAACAGTTGGAAATAATTCTAGAGACCGGATTTTACCAGCTTTCCTTATTTGTTTTCATTTTAAAATCTTTCCTCAAAGCACTACTTCGTAATGGAACATGCAGAGGTACACACACCAGAAAAATCATATTGCAATCATTATTTTTTTTTCAGATGGCCATTGAAATTACTGAAGGCAATGAAGAGGATGAAGGTTAAAAGCAAATGCATGTATAGAGTTAGAGAAACCAGCAACCAAGACAGAGTGGTAAGTGAAAGTGATGTGTGAACTGCTGCTGGGTACCTCAACGGCCACACTGTGATCAGTCATGGAGACACTGGTATTGCGGTACCAACAGACATGTATGGTAGTGTTGGCCCGGTGGTGGCTCTGCCTGTCCAGGGAGCTACGAGAAGAATGAATGTCCTCTTCGGACTCCTGCTCTAGAGAAACCTCATCTGAGGATCCTGGAGGAGGAGAAGGGAGCAAACATTTAAGAGACTGTGGTACATGGATAATGATAGTGACAAGAATCTCTTTAGTAGGTCTCTCTCAAAGGTGTTATTCATCAGTTAACTCTGTTTCTAGCATCCATGACCTTTGCAGTCCAGAGCGTTTTGGAACCGATGATACTTTACTGTTATTATAGAGGAAGCCACAACAACTCTGTAACCAACTTGGCTGGATCAGATTTTCAGTGAGGAAAGTATACATAGAAATTATATAACAATGCTATAGTTCTTGAGATGTCATATGGGATCTCATACCTATAAAATAAGTCAGTCAGGAGTATACAACTCTTAAAAATCTATTTTGTAGCTACTGTAAAACTGGGTTCAAAGGATAGCTACTTTTAATACAAATAATGTAGAAAAAAGATCCCATACCACAAAATTCATTACCAATATTTAACAGCTGGAAATTCTTATTTGTTAAGACTGACGTTATCAGGAGCATCTGAGAGGGTATAGTTTACTTAGCCAAAATGTTTTTGGTTGTTATTATTGTGGTCATATTATTGCTGTCCTAAGAAAGCAGGCACAGTGTACTATCGTAAATCACAAACATGGTACTACTTACTGTTAGAACGGTTGGATAGAGAATTTTCAAGGAACATGCCTGATTTCTCAACCGTTTTCTTGGCCATTTCAATTGCCATATTCAAGTCCTCCAACCATTTTCCCATTTCCAGACGAGTGCTGAGAAGCACAGATAAAACCTTAAGCATCATGTGTTCATAGATAAATTGTAGTGTATTTTATATTTAAAAGAAATACTGCTTATTATCCAATATATAGAACACTTTCCTCCCTTTTCATAGAAAAGAAAGAATACTGGAATACTGCTAACATCCTGACCACTCCAGAATCTTGCCATAATCATTTTATACTCAAATATAACTATTAAAAATCCTACTTTGAAACACTATTACACATCTCAATATTTTTTCCAATTCTTTTGAAATCTGAGGTAACAAAAGAAAGAGAGGAAACAACAATCATATTAGTAAATCTCAAAATTTAAGGTGCAGGATGCAATTTATTTCTCAGGATATTCCTCCAGGTAGAAACTTTGTCTCAATGCTTCCACTGCCATAACTTGGAGAAGCATGAAATCTGAGTCTTCTTTGCATAATCTGGAATACAGTTGGGATGGTATGCCTATATTCTCTGTACATATATCCCTTCCTTGGCATCAACAATCTATTGCGCAACTTCTTACCTTGCTGCCACTACTACAGTTTTTTGAGCTGAATAGATTGTGAAGCAATGAGGGACAGACCATTCATTTTCACTCTCTTCCACCTGTAATAACAGAAACATGCCTGGTCACTCAATTGACAATGGCATGTGTTCTGAATTAAAAGAAATGAAAATAAAAGAAATAAAATGGAAATTGTGACAATCTACCTATCAGCTATTTTTTAAAAGCGGTTAATTTTATCGCCATTTACCTTCTAATTGAGGGTCTCAAACTGTAATGTTAGGAGGGAATGACCGTGGGAGACAGGATAACAAGATACAGACAAAGGACTGGTCAGATAAAGGGCAGCTTAGCTCACAGGAAAGGGAATAGGGGAGAGTAGTACTTTCAGACCTGCAAGTTTCTGTTAATATCACTTTCTAATAAAGTACAATTAGCTCATCTGGTTTTTTTTCTGGTCTATCTAATAAGGCTGACAGAAAGTCTTATCATCATGGAGCTTCATGAGGACTACTGTGTTTCATTAGCCTGACATCCACAATAAGAAAGCATTTTCCTACAATGAAACAAAAGCCTCTAAGCAGCATCAAAAAGACTGTTGCAGAGAATCACAAAACTACACATTCCTATATCTGTTGCTTTTCAGTGCTATTGCTACTGCTGACTGATTAGTAATAAATCAGCCAACAATGTGGTCTCAAATCTTTCTGAGTAGTGGTGCTGACCTCAGCTAATGACAAAAGAACCTGATCATTTTTCTGGTGACAAACAAGATGTGAAAAATGTGGTGCGATAGAACAACTGCACGTGCATTGCAATGAACCTAAGCAACTGAGGTTAGGGTTACACAGGAACAGTAGGAGGTTTAAAGGTACACCAGAATAATCGTGACAGGAGGTTGACATTCATTCTGGTTAAGAGACCTCTGGCTTTTGCATTGAGGAGAAGCAAAAGCACCTTTCCCTCTTGTTCCAACTATAGCCAGCCCCAGGCTGTCAGTCCTTTGCCTGGCTTCCCCAGAGCTGTGAATATGTGTCCCATGTACAGTATGCTCCTTTGTTAAACTAAGGGAAGATTCATAAGCTGTTGCCCTCTCCTGCTGTATGAGAACAAGGCAGGGTTCATGAATGACTGAACTGAATGACATACTTGGCCTGTTGCCCAAAGCTTGAGACCTTTGTTCTAGAGACTAAAACTAGTAGCTACAATTATATTGTCACTTCAATAGGTCTAAACATAGCAGTCCTATTTGCCTTGCTTACTACTTACCGGAGGATCCAGGACTATCAGCTGAAAATCAAACATAAACATAGAAAAAAGTTCATTGGAAAGTAAAAGAGCATGCAATGTCCAGGTGTAGGAGTAACAGAAACTGCAACATCCACATAGGTGTACAAAGAACAGCATCATGATAAGTTCGTCCATAGTTATTTAATTGTTCTGACACCAGAAAATTGACAGAGTTTGCTCTTCTATTTCATGCAAAAATTATAAGAACATCTAAAAAAAATCAGAGCCACCAGGAATATCCAATTGACAATGGTTATTGATTTATTTATCTCATTTGTTTATATTCCACCTTTGTTATTTTTACAAATAGTTAAACATAATAGTTTAATAGTTAATTATAAGGAAAATGTGTAGATTAAGAGGAGAGAGATCATACTATCTTAATGTTTGGCAGCTGTATGAAGAGCTACTTACCAGCATCCCATGCAGCGGGAGGTGTCCTCGTATTTTAAACTGATTGGTCCCTGTTACACCTTTACTTGTATACAGTAACATATCTGAAAACTGAGATAGGCATTTTTGTTTGTCAAACTTTTATGTCTTTTAAAAACAATCTCTGATTACAATTGTGTTTTGCGACAACCTTGAGCAAAGGTATCAACTCACCAGAAAGAACATCCTTTGCTGTAAGCCCTTTTTGGTAAGTTTGTACAAACAACCCTCTCGAATAAATTCCTGTGGAACAGTTGAACAAGAAAAGTTGGCTCCAATAGTCCTTGAATAACAACGATTGATTCAATAACAGTTTAAAGTTACAACAGTGCTGAACTAGTGGTGGTTACAATTGATGCTCGAAATTCCAGCCATCTCAACACTCCCGCAGTCATACGATCACTATCTGGATGCTTGGCAACCAGCTTGTACTTATGTCAGTTGTAGCGTCCCATGCTCATGTGACTGCAATTTGCGATCTGCTCTGTTGACCTTCCACAAAAAAAGTCAATGGGGAAGCCACAGGAGGGACGTTTATAAGCTATTTGGGCAGCTCTTCCCCACCCACCCATCTACGGAATCCAAAGAAGTTGCAAGGAGATGACTCACAAGCCTTAACAATGACAACAGGGGATTGCAACAATTGCTGTCACTAAGTGATGCAGTCACATGACATCGTGCTTTATAACAGCATTACTTAATAATGGAAATTTCAGTCTCAGTTGCTACTCGCATCACAGAGAGATCTTTTCTATCACTGCTGTAAAATATTGGGAATGCTTAGTTTCCTGTGAGGTAAATAAACTGACGTGGGTTTTGTTGAGAGCCACCTCTGAAAGATACAGTTTCTGTTTACTGGTGGCCATTCTGGTATGATTGACTGGCAGGCAAGATCTATTTATGTAGGTTTATATGCCTTCTTTCACTCACACACAGCATTAATGCTTCTTGTTTCTCCTATAGCAGTGATTCCCAACCTTATTTTGGCCATGCCCCACCTAAGCATCTCTAAAATCCTGATCCCCCCTCCCTCCCGTGACATATAATTCTTACTATTCAAAAAATGAACTCCTACTCACACAGAGGAAGCCTAAAAGGCCAGTAACTAGGTTTAAACAAGGTTCCAATTGCCCCCATTAAAAATCAAATTGCCCCCCTGCGGGGTGTGGGCCCCACGTTGGGAACCACTGTCCTATATAGTAACAACCCTGTGAAGAAGGTACCGTCGAGAGAGGAGGATTGGTCCAAAATCACTCACTAAGTTTCTGTGACTCAGGATAAGAATCTGGATCTTTCCACTACACTACATTGGATTGTTATATGGAATGCAAGGATGAAGATGGAATGGACATATCAATACCAAATTATCTAAAACAGAATCCCCAACCTTTCTGGCTCTCTGGATTGGCAGCCGTGGCAGTGCCAGCGGCAGCAAAAGCGGGGGTGGGGGTGAGGGGATTTTGCATGTGCACCCAATGCTTTCACACATGGTGCAGGCTGTTTAAAATTATTTGTCTTTAGCAAACTGGCTTCTGAACATTCTGGTATCACTAAGAATGGATACATTTGCTTATATTATGACCAAGCTTTTGAATTTTTTTAATTTTGATAACAGATTTTTTTTCTGTTCAATCATAACCAATTCTTCTCAGAATAAGCTTCAAATGTGTTAGAAACGTGTTTTAAAAGGTACGTATAAGTATAATTTCAAAATTTCTACTTCAAGCAGCAACACTCTAACCTAAGTTAACGCTAAAGTAACACAACAAATCCCTAAAGCAAGGATATAGGATATAAGTGGTAAGCAGCAAACAAATTCAAAATATTGCATAAAAACAAAGAAGACTTTAACACAGAAGGAACTGATTACCCTTCCAGGTGCTATGAGATTATCAGTGCCAAGAAGATCATGCTGTAGCTCTATTAGCTTCTGGAAATTCTCCAACCGGATCAAACTATTTTGAAGTTGCAATGTCATATCTGCGATTTCCTTCAGTGCATCTACAGAATTACCCAAATGGCCCACCCAAAGGCAAACAATCAGAACATCAAGGATGAATTTACAGCATACTTTATCATTAGTAGATCTATTTTTAAAAATTAAAATTTTCTTGAATTAAACATACAAACCTATAAAACCTGTGAGGATTATTGAGAAACATAATTCTGAGATATTATATAATTTAACTACTTAATTATTTTCCTGCATACCCAAATGCATACACTCTATCTTATATAATGACTCTTGGTGGCACACAATCCATAAATCATAATTAAAAACAATCATTTCCAGATGCCAGACCAAATATTCTTACAGCTCAACTCTCATCCTAGTGCCTTGATGGCAAACCTATGGCATGTGTGCCAAAAGTGGCACACAGAGCCATCTCTCTGGGCACCTGAGCCGTCACCCGTTGCTCTTTTGGGTTCCGATGCACTGGCCAGCTTGACTCCACATGAGCAGGAGTGATGAAAACTGGAAGAGCAGCCACCCGGTGCACATACGCGCACTGGGTGGCTGCTCTTCTGATTTCCAGTGCACGCATGTGCACCGGCCACCTGGTCTTCTGGTTTCTGGCATGCATGTGTGCATGGAGACCAGCTGTCTGGTGTGCATGTGTGTGCTGGAAATTGGAAGATCATGTTCCCAGCATGCGCATGGCTGCTCTTCTGGTTTCTGGCACACGTGCATGTGTGCGGTCCCATTCTGGCACTCGGTGCCGAAAAGGTTCACCAACACTGTCCTAGTCCAATGCTATGAAGGGAAGGGGGGATGGAGACAGTGCTCAGGAAGACTAAAAGGGTTAGAATCCCCCTGATCTAGGGAGGGAGGCTGTTACAAAGGGCCAAGTCAGCCACTGAGAAGGCATGCTTTCAAGGTCCCATCAAAATGCAAAATTCAAGGGAGAGAACCTGGATCACACACATCATATCTAACCTAGTAGGATGGGCAGATACCCTCACAGAGAAGCAGTTCCAGAAGTAAGCTGGCCCTGTGCCATGTAGGACTTTAAAGGTGATAATCAGCACCTTGAATTGCATCCCAAAAGCAACTGGAAGTCAATGGAGTTCACATAGCAGTGATATTACTGGATGACCTTCTGGGCACCAAAACTGTGTGAGCTGCTGCATTCTGTACCAGTTGTGGCTTACCCGTGTAAAGCACATTGCAGTGATCCAAACAGATGACTAAAAATGGGTGACTGTGAGGAAGGTGTTAAAATGTATTTTATTACTTTTTACTCAAGACATTCAGGCGACAAAACTGAATGAACTAATTCTGTAGCCATATCATTTCACCAACTCAATATCAGTTAGCAACATAAAATAAGAAAACAAAAAATGTCAGCTAGATGCTTTGTAACCATTTGCTTAATCTATTACTCACTTCTGCAATCAATGTAGTCTCGATGATCGGATTGATAGTGTTTACACAGTCTTCCCAAGATTAGCTTGTAGTACATTATCCGGTGGATAGGCTTGAGCAGGAAAGTGTTAAGGGGTAAATAGCAAACTCTTTGGAGTTCAAATTCCTTATAAACAATTTCCAGTTTCTTAATACGTTTAGTTGCTTTCTCAAGTTCCATCAAGATTTCATCATGTTTTTGCAGATAGTTAGTAAATTCCTATAGGATCACAGAAGACGCAGCTATAAAGATTTATAAAAATCATGCAATTTCTTTATCTGAAATATTCAATTACTGAAGAAAAAAAGAATACTTCTTTTAAAAATTGCCTGCAACAATTGTCCATTTACACTAAATCTTTAGAAATGTGAATTCTATCTTTATACAAGACAAAATATTAGATAAATTTTGTGAAAGGTTCAGAATCTCAATAAATATATGAATGAACGATGGAGATTTTGCAGCATAAAATTCATCAGAGAATACCAGAATTTGCTGTCTCTTAGAATCACTACAGTATAAGGTATATTTAATTTTCAAAGTAATAATATATCATTTTATATAATCATATATAATTATAATTTTATTTATATATGTGGTAGCATACAGATTAATTTTTTAGACCAAACTTGTTGATACTTAAATTTTTCTATTGTAAAGTAACAATATCTAAATTTCATGAATGAAGGCAAATATACATGTTCTGGAACAATGTTGCAGGATCCAATGTGGGTCGGTCACCAGTATGAGAGATTTAGTCTTCCAAGCTTTCAGGTTTGTGCTGGAGCATATCCTCAGGGAACTTCTCTTGCACAAAATGTGTGTTTTAGGCTATACTATGCATAATATTTATGTGGTGCTTGGTTGTATGTGGCTTTTTAGTTGTTGATTGGGGTGTTGGTGGCTGGCTATTTAGTTGTTGGGTATGCTGCCAAGTCCTCACCTCATAAAATATCTGATAAATTGGTGGTAAATCGGCACTCCTGTTCAGTGATGAGGGGCTTGTTTCCCAGGCTTCAATCATTTCCCTGGCTATTTTTGTACCTGCTCAGCCAACAATCTTAGTAGCTCAAAATTGAATGTATGTCCTTTTTCATTGTAATATGAGGCTTCCAATGAGTTTGGATCTCCTTGTCTAACCGCTTGTTTGTGTCCTTGCAACCTGTTGATTAGCTTCCTCCCTGTCTGTGCTACATAATCACAGGGGCAATCCGTGCAGGGGCTCTGGTAGATTACACCAGAAGTCTCTCCCATCTCCAAGCAATCTTTACAATGCCATGCACAACCAGACACCACATAAATGCTATACATAGTATAGCCCAAAGGACACATTCTGGTGAGAGAGAAGTTTCCAGAGGATAGGTTCCAGCATGAGTTTGAAAGCTCAGAAGACTAAACCTGTGGTCCCAGTGACCAGCCCAGATTGGATCCTACAATATCTAAATTTCCTATATAGAATTTGCCATTTTTATCATTAAGACTCATATTAAGCACCATATTAATAAGAATGAGGGAGGGGGGAAGAGAACATTTATAGTGATTTATAGATACTTCCATACCTTCAGTATTTGCATATTTCTCAGCATGACATCTCCAATCCGTTGATAATCTCCTTTACCAGAACTTGATCGCCCTTCCCTTCAATTGAGAGAGTGAAAAAGTGAGCTCTAGGGAAAACTGAGTCTAAAATTATTTTTAAAGCCAACCAATAAATATAACAGCTCTTCTTTCAAAACTAGTAAATACCCACAGCAACTTTGAAAGAAACACACTAACTTGTTTGCAGTAATTTCTCAGCAGATTAATCATTCTTCTGCTTTGTAGTTCAAGCCGAATATATGAGCAAGAAAGACAAATCTCCCAGAAAGGCAAAAGAACTAGATACTTCAATGCATTCTGAAGAGCAGTCCCTTTTTTCAGTGATACGTTCATTTGGACACTTCTGGAAAGGAGGAATAGTCTACTTTCCCATTCAGAATTTGAAATCTGTCTCTGAACTCACCAAAGTCTTTGCATTCCTGAGCAAAGACTTTTTCTCTGAAATATATTAGATAACTTGAATTATCGCAACTCAAAAAGAAATATTTTTTTCTAAGCCGTTATGAGTCTTTCTTCATATTTAATGTGTTGTCATTTATTTTATACTTCATAATGGAATGTTAAGATGTAATAAAAAAATTAAAAAAGGAAAATGGGCAAATTGTTAACAAAAGGTTATCAACTAAATTCAACATTTTGAATAAGATATATAAGCAAACAAGAAAAAACAAGGAAATTGACAAAAGAATAAAATATAAATGGATAAATTGATAAAGTATAACATTTGGGGTGAATCTGACAATGCTCTTTCAGCAAAATTCTAATTATTTGTATTACATAAAAATGCTGCATCTATATGAGCATGCAGTCTTTGACTTGTTCAGTTTCTGAATTCTACTTCACCAGCAATTTATAAATAAGGCTCAGCAGATATTTTAATTTCCATATTTATAAGTTTTTCAAATTCACACAGGTTTCTAATTATTGGCTCTTCTTTCTACAATTCTTTCAATGCTATATTATTCATTTGAAGATACTTCTACTCATTTGAAGATACTACAACCAGTTATAGACCATATTCCTTTTGATTTTCTGAAATCCCTCTGGTGAACTAATCCATTATGAATTAAAAGACTCAAAAGATTTCATCCTTGACATTAACTATCAGATCTTGCCATCTAAACAAATCATTATTTTTTTCCTCTGAACAAATGTATTTTTCTCCTCCTCTTCAATAAAAATAAACATTTAAGTTGAAGCAAGAGGGGGAAGGTTTGAGTTTATTGTATTCTTCCTTCAGCAATATGTTTTATAAGATTATCCAAAATATTAGACTTTCTTTGGAGACCATTTTCGACCAATTAAAATGTAATGAAGAAAGTATATGTAGTGGTTTTTTTTTAAATACATCCAAATAAATGTTTATCTCATAAACACAACAATGATTTGCTCACTGGAATGACTGTAGTCACCAAACATTTAGAGACTTTATATCATACAATTAGTGTACAAATCAATGCCTTTCAGAAACTGATTTCATAGAAAATATCATTAGTAAATACTATTCAAGCATGTATTCATGCAGCTTCACAGGAAAGGAATTTTGTCAGGTATCACAGAATTCTGGAAAACCAGTTTTCATAGTCACATGACTAATAATGCTTACCAGAGTGCTAGTCTCTGCTCAAGCTCTTTCAAAAAGCCTCTGTGAAACTCATAGATAGGATCTATATTGGAGAAGAACAAGGTCATGAGACCTTCAGGCATTGCGTTCTCCTTGACAACTGCACTGCGAAACCACTGCAAAAGAAAAAAAATAATTAAATTGTAGGTGCTTGTATTTTAGCTATGTATTCATTTATTTTATTTCAATACCAAAACCACTCCCACTGAAACCATGATTAAATATTTATTTTATAACTAACAGTATGATCAACTAATATGAATTTTTAAAAGCATGTAGCAACGTTTATAGAATATCTTAAAAATGAAACTCTACAAATCAATTTCCTATTGTAGAGAAAAAATTGCAGACTAGTATTAGATAAGCATTCATTCACTTGAAACATCTTTTTGCAAGTGAATGTGTCTTTTGCAAGACCGAGTGGCTGTGGTTTCCAACGTCCCGATATAGTCAGTTGGCGCCATCACTGACTATTGGGAATGAATCATTGGCCCCCACGGAGAGGGTTCGGAACTTGGGCGTCCTCCTGGACTCACGGCTGTCCTTAGAAGGGCACCTGATGGCTGTGGCCGGGAGGATTTTTTATCAGGTTCGCCTGATTCGCCAGTTACGTCCCTTTCTGGATCGGGACTCCTTACTCACGGTCACTCATGCCCTTGTCACTTCCCGCCTGGACTACTGTAACACTCTCTACATGGGGCTCCCCTTAAGTAGCACCTGGAGGCTCCAACTGGCGCAGAGTGTGGCCGCGTGGGTGGTGATGGGAGCAACATGGCGTTCCCATGTGACATCTCTCCTGCGCGAGCTGCACTGGCTCCTGGTGGTGTTCCGGGTGCGCTTCAAGGTTTTGGTTACCACCTTCAAAGCGCTCCATGGCTTAGGACCTGGGTACTTGCAGGACCGCCTACTACCACCAATAGCCTCCCACCGGCTGGTGTGCTCTCATAGAGAGGGGCTCCTCCGGGTGCCGTCAGCCAAACAGTGACGGCTGGCGACCCCCAGGGGGAGAGCTTTCTCTGTGGGGGCACCTACTATCTGAAACGAGCTCCCGTCGGAGATACGGAGGATCCTGGATCTGTGCACCTTCCGCCGCGCTCTTAAGACCTTTTTATTTCACCAGGCGGGCCTGGCCTAACCTCTCTTCTTATAGTGTTGAATTTTAATGTTTAATGAATGTTTTAAATTGTGTGGGGTGTTTTAATTCTGTCTGGGCCAAATTTATTTAATTTGATTTTATTTGGGTTTTTAAATTTTGCATATATATATGCATGTATTTTTATTGTTGGCTGTTCACCGCCCTGAGTCCTTCGGGAGTAGGGCGATATATAAATCTAATAAATCCTAATCCTAAATCCTTTTGCCTTCAAATCTGACCTGCTGCACAAGCACCTGTATATCAGACCCATGACCCTCCTAGCTTGTGAAAGCTTCGCAGGAGGTGACAGGTGGGTGGACCCTGGCAGTGATTAATGCTTCCCTACAGGAGGGAGCAGTGCCCCAGCACTTTAAAGACGCTGTGGCCGGCCCTCTTCTTAAGAAGCCAACGCTGGACTCACCGGGTTGAATAATTTCCGACCTGTTTCCAATCTTCCCTTTTTGGGGAAGGTGGTTGAGAAGGTGGTTGCGTGACAACTCCAGAGGTTTCTGGATGAAATGGATTATCTTGACCCCTACCAGTCACAATTCAGGCCTGGATTTGGGACAGAAACGGCATTGGTTGCACTTTTGGATGATCTCTGGTGGAAGTGGGATGGGGGTAGTGTATCCATCCTTGTTCTACTTGACCTCTCGGCAGCTTTCGATACCATCGGCCATGATATTCTCCTGAAGCGGCTTTGGGGAATGGGAGTTGAAGGCCTTGTGCTATCCTGGTTCACTTCCTTCCTCTGCGGCCACTCTCAGTCAGTGCTGATAGGAGCTGAGAGATCCAGCCCTCGCCCACTGCTATGTGGGGTGCTACAGTACTCTCTCCACTCCTGTTCAACATTTATATGAAGCCGCTGGGTGAGATCATACGTTAGCACGGACTGAGGTATTACCAATATGCTGATGATACTCAGCTGTATGTCTCAGCCCATGAATTAAGTAATGCCAAGTCCTCCCTCTCGTAATACATGGAGGCTGTTGGGGCGGATTGGGAGCAATGGGTTGAAACTAAACTCTAGCAAGACTGAGTGGCTCTGGGTTTGGGGTTTGTTGGCTCAGGGAGAATTGCCATCTTTGGTCTTGGATGGGGTGGCACTACCCCAAATAGATCCTGTGTGTAATCTAGGAATTCTCCTGGACTCACAACTCCTGCTCAAAGAGCAGGTGTTGATTGCGGCCAGGAAGGTCTTCACACAACTGCAAGTTGTGCACCAGTTACACACTTTCCTTAACCGGCAATCCCTACTGACAGTCACTCATGCCTTAGTCACTTCCATCATGATTATTGCAATGTGCTCTACACCGGGCTGCCCTTGAATAGCATCTGGAAGCTCCAGTTGTGCAAAATGCAGCAGTCACACGGTTTTGTGCAGACTCAGGTGTGCACATTTATCACCTCTCCTGCGGGAGCTGCATTGACTGCTGATTTGCTTCTGGGTGCAATTCAAGGTGCTGGTTGTCACCTTTAAAGCCCTTCATGGCTTGGGACCAGGTTATCTGAGAGACCGTCTCTTGCCGGTCACATCTACCTGACTAATTAGAGCGGGAAGGCAGGGAATGCTGCGGGTACCATCCCCGAGGGAGATACACCTGGTGGGACTCAGAAGAAGGGCCTTCTCCGTGGTGCCTTCCCCTCTCTGGAACATCATTCCCCCAGAGATTAGAACGGCTCCCATTCTAATTCTCTTTTGGAAGGCACTGAAGGCCTGGTTCTTCCAGTGGGCCTAGGGAACCCAGAGCGGAATGGAGTCCATTAAATGGCTCGTGTGATTGGCTGTCACTGGGGCGGGAAGTGGGGATCAGGGGTGATTTTATTACATTAATTTATTTGATTTTTTATGAGTTTTACTGTTTTTTTAAATGTGTTTTTTTATATTCTGTAAGCCGCCTTAAGTTGCCATGGGTGAATAGGTGGCAATATAAATCTAATAAATAAATAAATAAATAAATAAATAAATAAATAAATAAATAAATAAATAAATAAATAAATAAATAAATAAATAAATAAATAAATAAATAAATAAATAAATAAATAAATAAATACTATAATTCCTAAAATAAAATGCAACAAAAATATATCAGAACATTGGGAAGATGGAAAGACACAACATTGGCCATGGAATTTTGAGCATCTTCTTTGTATGACTAACATAGGCAGATTAAAAAAACAGAACTGATTCAAAGATATTCTTTCATATAGTATAATGGTTTGAATAATTATTTAGGAGAGAGGAAATAGTTAATAAATTTAGGTTTAAATGAATTACTAGAGTTAGAACTTCCAGGTCTTTTAGGTATGTTCGTTCAGTAGCAAGGATTTCCTTTGCAATGAAATATGCTTTGTCTGTTGGACATTTCTGAAAGAAACAAACAAATTCCCAGTAAATAAAGAAGAAATGCCACATGAAACATGTAGTATTACTGTATTCAAATTGCTTTAACATGTAAAATGTATATTGAGACTAATAAGCCCATAAGTATTGCTTGGGCAATATATAATCTTATACTATGCATTAGCCTACATCCAAACTGGCTGCTTTCAATACATTTTACCAGCAACCAAGAAATACGAATGAGTTTGCCTAATTCACAAATGTACTACCAATGGGAGTTAAGGCTGATGAAAATGGGCACTTGAATGCAAATTGAATGTCCAAGGGAATTATACTGTGCATCCACACTTCATCCATTTGGTATTTACATATAGGAATCCTTATCCAGTTAGACAAACTAGCAAGTACAATTTCTCCTAGTCCTTTTGTTATCTGAACCAAAATGTATCGGATAACATGTCAATAATGCCATGCCAGAATACTATTTCCTTTTAGGCTCAAGAAGCAGTGGAAGCAATGCTAGTCAATGGGCTTTTCCCCACGCCTCACAATGTGCCTTCCTCCTGACCTCAAGACAGGAATAAATTATACCAGTTTAAAAATCATTGCTCAAAATGTCTTCTTGCTTCACTTCCAAAACAAGGGAAAGAAGCAGGGAGGGTGAAAGATCAGTCTTCCTTAGATGTTCTCCTAGAAAGTGCTGAGCCTTACACGGAAAAAACCCAGCCACCTAGAGAAAGAGATTTTCAATAGGAATGGCAATCTTCCTGAAGGTCACTATTTCTATCTCAGCCTTAAAAAATGAATCCGAGAAAACAAAATTTGATTGCCTGGCAGTTTCTGTTCACTTTGGCAACCATAAGGACACCAAAGTTAGATTGAAGGAAATGATCCGACAACACACCAAAGTGAGCCTGGCAGTTAATAATCTCCTTCAGGGTTTTTTCCCCAAATGAAGCAGAATGTTCACTTAGAAGTTTATATTACATTTTCCAGTGGAAAACGCAACATTCCTGCTGGATGATTTTGATTTAGCTTCAGTCTGTCTTAGCAGGTTAGCATAAAGGTGGAAGTTTGTTATGGGGACATGTCTTCAACAAATGGCCATCTTAATATTGGGATAAGTCATATATGTTCGTGAGGCCAGTATTGTACAAAATCATGCAGTGAATAATTTTCTAGTCACAGTGAACCACAATATAAATATTGGATATTTTTCAATATATAATTAATTATCCAGTTAGGTACTAGATCCCAACCTTATTCATCTTACTACATGATTCTGAGCAAAAAGTCTTTTATACGAGGCAAAAATATAGACCTAAATTGACCATATTCTTTCAACTCAAGGTATGAAGTTTTCCATTTGTATTTTAGGACTTTGTCTTTTGTTCTGGAAAAGTTCACATTTCCATGATGGTTATGTAATCAGTAATATTAACAAAGGTAAATAACCTAAGAGTTTTGTTGAATTTGCAAAATGAGCATTAAAATCTTGTGTAAGTCCTTACTTTACCCATAACTATGAGCCTTACTCTAATAGAGTCTACTTTTGAAAAGGAGTAACTGTTGAATGCATTTGCATTTTAAACTGCATTTCATTGATACATTATTATCTTCAATTTAAAAATAACATGAGCTCATAAGACAAGAACAGGCTTTTATTGATTCCTCGCTATGAAAAGATAATACAGCATTTATTATTTTTGGTAACTGTAATGTACTTATTTGTCCTTAACACTTTTGGATGGAAAGTCACACAACAAAGATACCATATGTGAAGTGGCCCCCATATACTGCATCCTCTGCAGTAAGACTACTAGACAAACATAGGCAAACTTGCACAAATAATATTAACATGTAACAAAGAAAATGACAAGCTGGGAATAATGCAATAAGTAGGAATGGAAGTTGCATTACTTGTTGTCAGCTGCTCTTTCCCCACTTACTTTATGTTTCGTTTCATCCTCTTCTTCAAACCTGGCTCCACTAACATCACTCAGGACAGGACTCAGCAGAGATGAGCCCTGGCTCACAGTTTCCTGTAATGGGGCACTCAAGGATATTGGACTCTTCACTTTAAAAGAAGATAGTTGAGGACCTAAGCATCACATTAGAAAGGAAGGGGAAAGAAAATAGTTAAACAATGTCTCCTTTTATAAAATACCAAAGTAGATATAAATCTATGTAAAAGCAATTCTTGCCTCCTGTAACTTTACATTAAATTAACAAGCTCTCCTATATTTTAAGTAGTCCATGAAAATTTTATGATTTGCTCAAGTCCAAACCAGTATTAACTAAAGATTTGAATTCTAGACCAAAAAAAATGAAGTCAATTCCCACCACCACCTGCAGTTCATCTGTTTAAATAATCAAAGTTGCACAGCACTGAATTAACATTGTTCCTTTGGATAAATCAGTTCTATAACATGCAAATCATAATGCCTCTGGGAAAGCGGAAATGAGAAGCAAGAAAACATAAATAGATGCACATTTCATTATTTCAGAATGTAGTACTAATCTGAGAAACTTTTTGCAGAGATCAAAAAAGGGGCTTTAGGAAAAAGAGACCAAGGTGAAATCCCTTCAAACTCTCTCAAGGAAGCTTAAGTTAACTATTGACCCAACTTTAAAACACATTGCATCATTAATTATAGAGACAATTTTCTGTTATCAATCAGCATTTGAAGAAGAATCATCCACAAGAAGATAATTGCCAAGAAAAGAGACCTAGGAAATAGAGAGAAGCAACTGGAGAAGCAACATAATTATAGATTCCAAGCTAAAGTATCTAGTCCAATTTTTCTAGCTTTTCTCTAAAACTTGGCACAACAACGTATCAAACGGTATGCACAGAAAGTTGGTAGCTGACGCCCATAATTTTCCTTTTGCAAGCAATTATAATACTGTTTCAAGAGTGGCAGTTTTTAAAATAAATTTTGTGCTATAGCATTGCTCTTTATTATTCAGAGAACAAATTCCTATCATTATTTAAACCTTCAGTTTGGCTGACATTTTTGATGTTGCAACTAAGAACTATCTTGCTTGGCTTCCCATGACAGAACTGTTTTGCAGAGGGCTGTACCAGAGAAGTCTCCTACGCTGATGCTGATACGAAAAGAATGCTTTCAAAGTTTGCCACTCCCACTCCAAATTCCATCCTCTGTATTCTTAGAAAAACAACATGTCTCTTTGTACTCTGGGAGACCTTTATTCTTAATTGTATGATTTTTTAAGTTATGTCAAACTGTCCAAAAATGTCCCTGTACAGTGATGATACAAATAAGCAGATGTGCAGAGTTTTTCCAAGACTTACTTTCAAAGTAGATTACAAAGCTGGGAAACAGCCAGCTGCAAGCTCTCTGCTACAATACTGGCTGCTGGTCTTTTGACTCAGGAAGTAAAGCTGTTTAAAAAGTCATGAACGAAGTAAGGGGGAGGTAGCATGAGAAGGAAAGGACGTTTCAGTGCAAGTATTTGCACAGTTTGAGGAAGCTAAATAATGTTACACTTAGTCACCTGGAAGAGATTCAGGGAAGAAGTTAACTATTAACATTCTTTGCCAAACCACTGCATATCTGCACTATACATTAGCTTATATAATATTTTCCACCGGGGCCTTGTTAGCATCTGTAAGATCCGCAAGAATGAAAATTACTGACATTCGTTATTTGCAGGGAAAACCATTTACTGGAAAACTGTTTTAGTTCAAAGAATTAAATGTAAATGAGGTAATGAATTAATATTTGTTATGCAGTTTGTAACCAATCCTGTCAATTGTTCCTTTTCAGGAGAAAATATTTTTCTTTGCAATTTTCTTTAAGCTATTTCAGAGAGCACAAAAAACTATGTTTATGTAAATTAAAATATATAATCTCAGAATTTGTCTCTCTCTGCAAAATATTATAAAAAAGTCTTGATAGAAGTATGTTTGATACAAAATTGAGGTGCCTATCAGTGTCTAATTGAAATATGTGTTCCATAGTGTAGTATTGGTTAAGGTGCTGGCCTAAAACATAGGCGACTCTGAATTCTAGTCCTATTTTGGGCATGAAAACTCAGCCTTGGGACAATCACTCTCTCTCAGTCCAACTCATTTCACACCATTATTCTTGTGGGCAAAATAGGAGGAAGGAAGGGTATTATGTATATTTGCCACCTTGAGTTATTTATAAAATAAAAGTGGGATTTAAAAAATTGAATAAAATAAATGTATCCATATTCCTTTGCAGAAAGACCCAAAACCACTAATTTAAATGTAGGCCTAGAAGTAGAATTACAATCTAGCATCTTGTCCTGAAGCTTCAATACCCTGCCTCCCAAGACCTTGTATCTGTGAATGAAATATTCTGAGCATGTAAGAGATGTGTCTTCCATTGTCACTGCATCCTGTTGTTCTGCCTGTATCATGACAGTGAAGTTATATGAAAGTTTAAGCAGCAGCAGATTATTTAAAATACAAATAGAAATTGTTTGCCAATGAAGTGGGAATACAGATATACCAAAATGATGCAGGATTATATCTTCAATTTCACACACATCTGTTAACATTTAAAAGAAAAGATTCCGTAATTTTAGCTGTCCTTTAATTATCTATATCTCAATAATCATTTCACCAATAAAATACTTGGAAAAGGCAAACTAATGCCAAAATACAGTACAAAACTTAGCAAAATCTAGTTTGAACTATTGTTTAAGTCTATAAAAAATTTAGTGCCAGGATGCATATAGAATATCTGTCTGTCTGTCTGTTAGGTGTACCACAATATACTCTTTTTGTTAAATGATGAATAGGTTAATATTCTAGAAACTTAACATGCGTATTATAGCTACATCAGAAGTTCCAAAAATGGTTTTTTTTCTTAGACTGAAGACTGTCCTTCCTCTTCTACTCCAAATTTGCTTTATTTGTTTTATACACTTATTCAATGTTTGCTCGCTTGGAAATATTCAGGGAAAGAAGGAATCTATTCCAGTATTAATGTCCATTCAGATTTCCAATAGTCTGTTCCCCTTTACCTCCTTAATCTACTTAGAAGTGAGCAAAAGCAGTACATTTATGCAAATTTTGTCCCATCATATGAGAATATAAAAACCACAGTCTCTATTTAAAAAAAAATCAATTACTTTGTAATACTGAATTAGTCCCCTAATGTTTCTCCACAGCTTCACAAATTATATACTACAATCACCGTTTGTCCTTGCAAAACAGAGGACTTGTCAACTCTTTAATACATATTTCATCTTTCCAAGAAACAAGACATAACACACACACGTCACATTCCAGGCCCACATATGGCTTAATACCAGAAACTTAAAGTTATAAAAATGAATTATCTCTAAAAAAGCTGAATCGTCCTGTGGGCAACGTTTTTTCTATATACTTTGAACATAAATGCATTTTCTAAAATCTACGGTATTCATCCTTTCTACTTCCTATATTTTGATATGAATTATTGAAAATAGTTCTTAAGCTTTAGCAAGACTATTAAGTTTTTCATTTTGGGATTCTTAGTATGGGAACGATCATTAATTACTCTGCCTAAAATATGCAAGAGCAAGTTTATTACGCAAAGGAGCTCTAAGGAGGATGAATGTGATTATCAGCCTTGTAGGCCATTTTTTTTTGATACTTTAATGACTTCCAATGTTTTGTCCAAAGTTTAAGTGCAGAACCAAATAAAATTCTGATGCAGTATGTTGGCAGCATGTCCTAGAGGTTTCAGCTTAAAAGTTGAACTCAGCTATGAGTTTTATTGAATCATACTTTATATCAACCTCAGCCGCCATTGACCAAATAGGTACTGACAAAGTATAGGATCTATTAGAAGATATCAAAGGGGTATAGAAAATGCTCCGAGATCAGGGAGTTATATAAATATTAAGCAATAACAAGGCTACCATACTGCATCTGACTAAGAAAAGGAATGTAAATGATTTCTCAATGAAAACTACAAATTCTGAAATGTATCTTTACTTCTCATAAAAGCATCAAAAGCAGACTGAAGCATACATCTTGTGCACGTGCTTTAGTGTCTAGTGAAATCTTTTCACCAAAACTCTTATGTAACATTACATTTGCAAAGTTGCTTAAAACCAGTCAGTTCAGTTATTAAATTCCACTGAAGGCTGGGGAAAAAAACTGTAATTGCCATTTATTTTTTTGCCTTCTACAAATCTATTGCAAATAAGTATAAATTATAATCATAACAGTGTGACACCAATTATCAGAATAAAACTGAGTGCACTGAAATTCAAGGGAAGTAGGGAATCTGCATCTTGCTCACTATAAAAAAGCCAAAAACTTTCTTCCCGGGATGTAGTATATATTCCTACAGTAGTACATTGAGATTAAAAGGGATAAATATCCCAAGGAAAATATTTTACTTACTTGAAATAGTAATTCCCCAAAATCTGTTTCTGTAAATTCATATTCACAAAGTATAGTTCTCTAGCATTGTTCAACAATGCCAATAATATTAAAAACCTGTCCTGTCCTGACTAAAATAACATCTTTACGGTGAATTTAATATTTTAAGAAATACTGAGAATGAGTAATTTCCCAATCAATGACAAATGTTCAGTTATTTGGGAAGGTAAATAATACTATATGAAGTTCTCTAAAAATATAAACATTTTTTTGTAAATGACTGTACTACTGTAGTATAGGCATTATTGGAAAAATAACTTGTGAACCGCATTGTTCCTGAAATAACTGAAGCACTACCACATTTTAACATTAAGTTTAAATTATTACATGATTATATTCTTAAGCTAGAAAAAACAGTACCTACATTTAAATTTAAGGTTGACTCAGCCTTCCATCCTTTCGAGGTAGGTAAAATGAGGACCTGGATTGTGGGGGCAATAAGCTGACTTTGTATAAAAAAAGAACACCGCTTGTGTGGGGAGGGGGGCGGGGGGAAGCCCTACTAAGCACATTTATACAAAAGTATGAAGGCTATTGATTAATGCATTGTAAGCCGCCCTGAGTCTTCGGAGAAGGGCGGCATATAAATCAAACTAATAAATAAATAAATAAATTTGTCATGCCATTATTAAAAGGAACAGAGCTAATTTAGACTGAAGTTTCAGGTTTCTCATTAACTTTTGCCCTCAGTTAAGATCATATGGCTGAATCTGAATGGCTAAGAAAACCTAGGAATATTGGAAAGAAGTCTGATTTAATCACTGAAACATGTCATATAAAGGCAATCAATAAAGCTATGTAGAGGCTTATAGTAGAGTCTTCTGCTTGAATAGAAAATGTGGGTTGGTGGCACAGGATACTTAAAAGAATCTGAACATGTATTTCCTGCTGCATCTTTTCCTACATTGTAACTTGAATTGTAACATAAAATATGATGACAATCAAGAAAAATGTTAAGTGTGCTTGAAGTTTAAAAACTCTATGTGTTTATGTAGAGTTTTAAGGACCTTTGATTCCACAGATTTGTTGATAAGGAAGGATACCTAAATATTAGCTGGTGACCATGTAAATCAAATAAATAAAAATATAAATCAATCATAACACCTTTAAATTCATACAACTGTGAAAATATGGATATGTAGATTACTGATATAGTAACTGGCATCACTTGTTAAGCCTGTTTTCTTTTTTGTAACTAACTAACAATGATCTAATTGCATGAATAAAGTAAATTTTAACTGCAAGCAAGAACATGTCACACCAAAATAGTAACTTATACTAAATATCACAAAACAACAAAATGCTTTAGAAAAAAACATTTGTTGTATTTCATATTTGCTTAAAATTGTATTCCTACTGTAAACATCAGACAGCAAATCAGAAAAGCCTGAGAAAATCAATAATGATTCTCTTTTGAGAAAGAACAAGGGAAAAAAAGTTAAAACATGTGTTCTTATTTATATTGAATACCTTCTAATTTTATTGGATATGTAATTTCAAAATTATCAATACAAATCTGTAGATATATAATCAAATTTCAACAGAAACAAAAATGTATAAAGCATTCATATTATGTAAATCATCATGATAAATAACTAAGAATTTCCAGACTAAAATATTTTTCCTGATAAGTAAACACCAATAACATGAAATTGCTTATACCAAGGCACAAATAATTTGCATTATAAAACATTTAATAAAAGTAATTACAGTACATTGTGAAGGCAACCTGTTATACTTTGTCACTAATGGAATTATAGTGTATTTTTAATATACTCCTACTGAAGGAATGCTCTCATTCTTTTAATGGCAGCTTCTCAAAGAACTGTACCTAGGAATGTTTTTTTCATTATTTAGTGGTTGAATCTCCTAATATGCTACAAGTAAACTTTACCAATATTATTTATTCCTTAAGGTTAGCATAAAGAAAAAAAAGCCCACAGTATTTATTTAGTCAACTTACGCCCTCTAATATGCAACGTTTATTGGAAGTTTAACATAAAAGGGTAAGTAACCAACAGTCAATATTAAGAATTTTGTTATAACAGTCTAATCATGCCATGTAATATTTAAAAATTCACAAAATGAAAATGTGAGAATATGAACAGATTTTTAAGTAATGCCCTAAACATTTTAAAGATATGTGTTATACCTTATAGTATTAGTATTATCTAATTATGATTAGTATAAGCGAAATCTCAAGTGAACAAGACTGTTAAGTAAACATAATTCTACCTAATTAAGAGGTAACAATAATAATTAAAAATTAAATTAGAGCTGAAATATTTGATTCTACAAAAACAACAGTAAAATATATTTCAGGTTAAACTTGACTCCTGGTGAATAGAGATATGTCCATGTTGAGTTTTTGTAAAATGGTTTGCTATTGCCTTTCTGATTTTTAAAGACTTCTTGGTCTAGTTCTGTAATCTACTGTTCAATCAGTAACCAGCTCTGATCCTATTTAACTTATGTAAAATCAGCCAATCAATCAGCTATGCCACTTGCTATGACACCCACATAGTAACAGTGTTCCTCCAAAACTCAACTGTGTGTGACTCTTTAGCTACACACCACCTATCTTCTTAGTTTTTAAATTGATCAAAATAACTATTTTAATATAGAACAAATGCAGATCTATAATAATATACTATACAAAATGAATGTGTCTTATATATACCTAATTATACCACATCTCATCTACTGCAGTTGAATACCTTATCAGTATATAATGGAATTGTATGGATTGATATGGCTGCTGCAACTATCTGAAAACATAATTATTTTGCACACGATCTTTAACATGCCTATCTGGGGGAAAAATTCACTATGTTTTCCTGCCTGATTGTTGCCCCTTAGAGGATCAGCCTTTATTTATTATGTCAGGATATTTTTTCTATAAAATATCTTGCCAAAGAAAACCAATTTTAAAACTTAAGAGCTTTGAGGAATTCAAACTATTGCAAGACGAAAAAAATAGCATAGATTGTTTAAGAATGAACAAACAGCTCTTGAACTATAACTTTGTTAAAAGAAACAGAATAAGAATCATGAAAACAAGGAAAACTCCTTTTTTTAAACAACCGAATGAATTGGACATTTATTCGTACACATTCACTCTTTTCCATGCAAAATTCTATTGAATACTATGATTCTCTAGTTTCAATACCCAAATCAGCATTTCAGTGCATAGTATGCTGCCTATATCCTGGTTTTTTAAAGGCTAGTGAAGAAACTAGTTTGTCCAGCATGTTCAGTTTGCTTTATTCAAGAATGCTGTTTTATAGTAATATTCATTCATTTGTTTATTCATTCATTCATAGCCTGGAGATCTTATAAAATGGATGAAGTATTGTGAAAAAGTACTTTTAGCTGTTACTATAGAACGTACCAATACATTCACATATTCCTAATACCTGAGAATATAGAACTAGTTTCTATTTCATCCTGAAAATGCAGGCAATGTGCTATATTAATAATTGCACTTTTTTAAAAAAACATGTAATTTGTAAATTCTAGAAATAGAAAAGGCAAGAATGATAAGTATTATCCAACTTCCTATGAATAGCTTAATTTAAAACTGCAGATGGGCCTTAATTTTCATTACAGTTCTAAAAAGCGTGCTTCTTTTTGTAAAATAATAGAGTTAACCTCAGTAACAACTAGAACAGTTACTGAAAAAATGGGCAAAGAATAATATTTTAAGGGCTTCTGGAAATTGTAACTCAGGACTTTTCTTTCTCTCTCTCTCTTTATCTCTCTCACACACATATCATACAATATTATTTTTATAACAAAAAGTTTTAAAATATTTAATAAATGAATATATATATTACAGTGCCTTGTATTTACTTATTGATGCCTTCACTGCAATATAAGTTGTTCTTGATGCCTTAAAAAAATTAGAATGAGAGTCAACAATAATGATCTAATCTACAAATTTATATTCCAATGACTGAAAATAATAATCAAGAAAAAATGACGCTCAGGTTCTTTTTAAAATCTGATTCTAATCAGCATAAATTAATGTGCCACATCACCCCAAGTATTAATGGTTTGTGCATGTGTTTTCTGACTTATCTTCTTTAGTGAGATTTTTGAGATTATTCTGAAAATCAAGAGAGAAATTCTCTACTGTAGCTTGAGCAAAAGGATTGCTAAAAAATAGGTTTATATCTAATGGAGGTGCAGATTCTGAATCCCATGAATCATCAGAACTACTAGAGTCTTCTGTAGTGGTAGGTGGGTAACTTAGCTGTTCTAACTGGTCAATAATGTCAGTGAACTGAAGAGCTGAGCTTGATTCAGAACGAACTGAATATGCTGGAAAATTCACCATAGAACTAGCTTCAGACTGATTAGCAGAGCTGTAAGTATGCATAAATGGTGTGCCATTTAATGTTAAATTGTTGAGAGAACTACTTTCAGACTGGTTATTAATCAGTGAACTAGTTTCAGAAGGACTCAGGAGACTTTGCATTCTGCTTGCCTGGGCTTTAACTTCAAATAATTCTGAGGTATCTGATGGCTGCTGATTTCCATTGAAATCACTATCTCTTTCAAATTCAAACTCATCATCCACATTCATATCTACTGCTTCAATTGAATATCTATCAGGACTTGAATGACAGGATACCATATTCTGTTGCAAAATTTCTTTAGTTAAAGTAGGTGAATCTGAGAGACACTTAGAAAGACTCGAGTCCTTTAAATCTAGGCCATCATACAAATAAGAAAAAGCTTCAGAGCCTCCAGCAAAAAAGGAGATTTCAGCTGGATCATCATCAATGAACTCCTCTGAAACATGAAGCTGAGAACTAACTAGCTTTACAAGAGGGGCATCCCTACCTTGAAGTTGACGCTGTTTACCAGCAATGACCATGCTTGTGGTAAAATCATCGTCCTCATCATTGTCATTGTTGTAAGTTATCCTGCCTTCTTTGCTATACTTGTCTACTGCTATTTCTAAAGCACAATGATTCTCAACATCAGAACAAATGGAGCTGTAGTTTTCTTCAACATTACAAATCCCAACACCTTGGAATGACTGGAGGTTTGGTGATGCAGGCTGTTGTACCGCTTTCTTCCCAGTTTCTTCTGATATTATACTATTTCCTTCTGCTGACAAGCTCCCTCCATGTGACATTCTGGGTTCCAAAAAGAAAGAATTGCTTTCTGTCAAAGAGGACAAGCTGGCAATGTTTGATGGTAATAAATTATCCATATGGAAGGAGGCATATGTGCATGCATTAGATGCTGGGATTCTTAACCCCTCTGTAAACGAGATACTCTGGAGAGAAAAGAAAATTTATTATTAGATTAATTATTTCACCAAGAATTTAAGAAGGTCAAACATAAAATATATAAATTAGCTTAGGAACTTATTCTCTAAGATCATGAAACTAGAATAACATGTATACCTCAATAGCAAAAAAAATAATTTTTATCTTTGCTCCATTTCCAGGTTTTAGCAGCCTATTTTATTTTTGTTATAATGCAAAGGAATATAAACGCTGCATGTCTTCTGTAACTAGGAAAGATACATGACTTTTACATTACTATTCAAATGGCAATGCAATCAAATATTTGGGTTCTTAGGGTTCTCTGAGTCTGGTTGTTTTTCTGCAAACATAGCACGATACATTATCAATGCACAATAGAGTGACATTTGTTGGTTGTTTATATGACAGATTGCCTTTCCAAATTTCTTAATTCGAAAATTTCAAATTTCAAAAGAAACCACACATAAAGAGATGCTATATTATTTTGGATTGTCTTGAAAGACTTTCCTATTTTCATAGGAATGGGAATTAAAAGAATATGTGAGTCCATACTAGTGTGACAACCACTTTGTATTTTAATTCATTGTGAAATATATTTTCACAATGAAGTATTTATATTATACTTTTAATATTTTGTCAGCCACCAGAATTACATCAATTAGAAAGAAAGTTTTACAAATTAATAGAAATATTTCAACTCTAAATGCATTTCACCTTAATTATGCATGAGTATATGCATACACTTTATGCATACAGGTACTCCTCAACTTATGACCACAACGGAGCCCCAAACTTCTCTTGCTAAGCAAGACATTTGTTAAGTGAGCTATGGCCCATTTTGTGATTTTCTTGCTATAATTGTTAAATGAAGTACTACAGTTCTTAAGTTAGTAACATAGGTTGTTAAGTGAAACTGGCTTCCCCAATGACTTTGCTTGTCAGGTGATTGCAAAAGGTAATCACATGATCCAGGGACACCACAAGCATCATAAATATGAGACAGTTGCTAAGCATCTGAATTTTGATCACATAACTATGGAGATGCTGCAATGGTCATAAATGTGAAAAACTGTCATAAGTCACATATTTCAGTGCCATTCTAACTTTGAACAGTCACTAAATGAACTGTTGTAAATCAAGGACTACCTATACAATGTTGTTTTTGTAACTTTAGTAAATGACTGTTCTACTGGCTTTTCACACCATATATAATGTATTTTCATTGTAAGATTATACTGGTGGCAATACTCATGTAGCAAAGAGAGATGGTTGGTGGAGTCAAAGGACTTAGCAGGCAGAAGAAAAATTATAGGTGTAAAACTGTGGGTTGTTGAAGAAATCTGATCTACAGAACAATGTAGAAAAAAAGTTTCTTTGAACCCACATTATTCTGCTCTATCTATTTTCTGATAAATGCCTATATATTGGCAAATACAGTAGGAGAGATTAAGGTCAAATAGTTTGCAAATCAAGAATAATAGATTATTATTAGAATAGTAATAGCTGGCTTGCAAGTATTTTTCATAAATGGTCTGCATCTCTGAAGTGTGTGTATATGCATATGGACAAATGATACCATTTTCACAGCAACCAGGGACAGTGATTTTATTGAGAAATAGCCAGTAATTCTTACTTAAGGCATGCAAAGAAGAACTCATGTCGGAGACAAATAAGAAGATTGTATGGATTACCCAGTGCTTTTAGTATGCCAAGCCAGGGCGCTTACGTGTGTCACCACTGAGAGGTGATATATTTTCAGAACTGGGTAGAACTGCTACTTCCTTTTTCTGTCACAACTGTACTTTAACATGAATAGAATAGAATAGAATTTTTTATTGGCCAAGTGTGATTGGACACACAAGGAATTTATCTTGGTACATATGCTCTCAGTGTACATAAAATAAGAGATACGAAGAGAAGATGATATCTATAAGATCTAAAATGTCTTTTTTCAGTCCATCTTAAGATAAAGTTGAAATTGCAAACCTGATGATTTTAAATATCTAGCTATAGATATTTAGATTTAAATATCTAAATTTTTGTCTGACTTTTCTTTTTTAAAACTAATTAGTTTGTTGAAATTAGGAGCCTGCATATAGTTTTTGTGTGTTAATTTGATAAAGCTGATATGTCCCAGCTATTTTAAATGGATTTTAGATATTTTAAGTGTCTGGTATGTGTTCATTAAATGTTTCCTTTGTATAGACACAACCTTATTTGGACCCTATTAAAAAGCAAAACGCAGATTATTATGTTTATTTTATGACTGGGAGGTGAAAGATATCGTCATATGATTAAATGAATTCATCCAGTTTAATGATGCAGATTTAAAGGAATGATGGTGATCTGGGTAGTCTTTAACTACAAGAGGTTCTCTGCTGAAAATCAGCAGCTGTCCCAGTTTAACAGATACACTTCCATTCAAGGCCTACTTGGAAAACTATGCTAGCTTCAAATTCTGAACTTGAGAGATGACTACGATCAGTAATTACATGACTATGCTAACTATATTCCAGCAATCACACAAATCTACATTCCTATCAAAAATTACACTTACTGAAAAATGTAGCTATTATGCAAGTTTTTTTAAAAAAAATATACTGGTAATACCTGCCCCTCATTAATTAAATTCCTTATTGAAAAGAGATAATATCCAATATTTAGGAAAACAACTTGGACAAAGTGCATAGTTCTGTTTATTTATATTTTGCTGGTAGGTTTAAATAGTATACCCTTTTGGCAACCTCCATAGCAAACCTGAAACTAAGACTTGGTTGTGGCATGGACATATGGAATTTAGCATGAGGGAAATTGAGAGAAAAAACTCGAATCTTCTTATTTTGTAGGCTTTTCCCAACTACATTTTGGTTAATATAATACACAGTGATATAAGGTACACTAATAGAGTTCTATAAGATATATAATGCATAATTACCTAATACTATTTCCAGAAGTAAAAAAAAGACAATGCATATTTTAAATTTAAGAAACATCAAATTATTTTCATAATCTTTTTAATCATAATACTTTACTTAAAACAGGTTAATTTCAAGACTAACCTGTTTGGGTGCATCAGGACTCAAGGTGTGAGCAGACATTCTAGTTTTGCTATGCCTCCTGTAAACAAAGAAGTTGATACATGCAACTGAGAAATAATCCAAGCTTATATTCTGCTGTATACAAGTTAAAAAAGTAATTATTTTACAAGAGTTTATCTCTCAAGCTGATTTACTGTGTAAAAATATGAAACCCAGAACTTTCTCTTTCTACATTCATAATTTAACTTCCTAAAAGAAAATGTTTACAAATTAGAACTGCAATATTCAAAATATAAAATACACAATAAATATAAATTACTAGTTTTAATATAAAGTAAACCCAGTATTAAAATATCTACAATAACATTGCTTAAGAAAAAAAACATTAAAGCCAACTAAACCCTACATATAATTAAGCAAAAATGGGGGCAATCTGACTTGCTTAGAGAGCTCTTTAGATCTAATTTTATCGCCTTTTCCCATCATCCTAACTCTGTTGCTGGTTGAACACGCAATAGGATATCTGAAGTTTAGACTATCAACAATGACTCTGACAAAACAGACCTCCAACCTACCTGTCCAGCAATCGAAATCATTCTTTCTAGTTCCACATGCTAAAAAGATTCAGTCATATCACAGGGAATGTAGATTCCTAAACAGCCCATATTCTAATGTATATTTTAGGAAACTGTAGATTACAAAGTTTCTTTCTTGACTTCAAATACACCAATCATAGTATTCATATAACTTCAAAGATAGTAGACATTTTAAAGAATGTCTAACTTAATATTTTAAATATTAAAATATTAAAATATATATTAATCATGTATCAGAGTACGAAGTGGAAATTCTGGAACAATTTTTATTAGCCAAAGTGGCAATGAGTTTGAAGGACTAATAACGTGCCTTTGCATATTGCAATTTCATATGTTTACTGATACCCAATACAACTTTTTTTTTCTTATTGGAGATGAGATGGGGCCCAAACTTACTTTTACATCAACAAGCTATTAAGAGATTAGAACATGCAATTCAAAGCATTACAAATACTATTCTACAAAAGAGATGACAATTTGCTGTGATTATTGTAATAATGAACAAATATATATGAAGAATTACTGTAAGATATTCCTTCAAGTGACATTATCTGAAGTGAAAGTGTTTAAATCAATTAAATATTTAAACAACTAATTATAATTCCAGCTTGCCTAAGATTCAATTATACAAATAGCTTCATTAAATTTAGTGAATCTTGAATTCAAAAAGACCAAATCGTTGCTAAAAACATGAAAACTACAACGTAAAATTATTAGGAAAAAAATCAAATTCATTGTACAGTTATAAACTTATTCTAAATATAAATAATAGAATGCTATTATTTTAAAAGAAAGACTAAGGAATACATAAGACAAATTCCAAAATAGTAACAGTTCGCTGGTTTACAGCATAAATAGCTTATTTACCTTTCATAAGGAATTTTCTTCAACCCGCTCTCTCTAACATAATCCACCAATTGTTTTTGTGTTCGTCCACTATAAAACAATAAGTATAAATATTTTTAAAATGTCATGAGAGCCATATTTAAACCTGTGCTTTTAATTTCTGTAGTAATAAGATCCTAAATTTTTAGGATAAAAAAGAGGGAAAAAAGCTTTCTTGAATGCCTTTTTTTGGAACAAAAGTAAATGAGTTATATCATACCTGTATCTGAAAGATGATCCTCTGCTGAAGAAGACTGGTTTTGGTTTTGGCTTTGGTTGATCAGTTAACCTAAAGAATGTGTGATACTCAACACATATCTTCCAGAGGTTCTTACACTCATTTCTACCTCCCAAAAGAAATTCCAAAGTATCCTGATATGGACCCTAGAATTACAAGATAAACAAGGCTCAAGCAGTCAGAGAGATTTAATTACACTGTGTAGTTTAATGCAGATTTAAACTACACACAAGTAACCATTCATTTATTGTCATGGAAAGGTAAGACAGAGAATAATTTAAACAGTTCTTGCTAGAAATAAGCTAATGCATAGCCCTTTCTCAAATACACTGTAGTGATTTGGATAGGAAATAGAAACTATTTGAACTGTACAAAGTGTTTGAACAAAAAAATGAAGACAAAATTTACCTGGAGACAATCAATATGAACGAATACCAGCAGGAGTAAAATAAAAGTCATTACTAGATTTAAAGAAGTTACTGGTCACAGCGTTTTTAAGATACTACTACTTCTTTGTTTATACATGCAACTCTGTAAAAGGGTTATAAACATAGCAATTTAGTATGAAAGTTCCCCAAGCCTGAGATGTTCCAATAAGGATGAAACCAGTGTCTCCTATTGCTAATACAGTATAACATGGATAGCCATTTTTATTTGCCCAAAACCTCTGCACACGTGTTAGGCATTTATGGCACAATGCCAGCATTGGGGGAAAAAGATATGGTTTGTGTGTGCTTCAGAGGCAATAATTTGTAATGTTTCAGGTGATAAGGCTAACAGCTATTCAGCATCAATTGAAAGGACAATCTTTGAAATACTATAATGTTCTTCCAAGTGTCAATGATATAATTATAGGACAAATGTTCATTACTTCAATCATACTGCTCTACCACTGAACAACATTTTTTCCATGTATATGAATAATTGCTACATGTACTAAAAATATCCTTTGACGAAAATTACAAGAAAATCTGATATCAAATTAGGTACAACCACTATAAATAGATAATATCCTTGTACATGAAGTGAATACTCAGAACAGATATAAAATTCCTCAATTATTTTATTTTCAGGCACAGTAACTTAATTTTCTTTTGCATTACATAGATCTGATTCTGTATTTGTTATGTTAGCATTCAGGAGGAAATGGGGTTGAAGTATGATGAAATAAGGAAGGTTTTAACAATTTTTCAGAACATTAGAAGGGGAGAGGGTTGCTTGAGCCGTCAAGAGGAAGCATGTTTCATATTAGGGAGACAAGTACAGAAAAAGGCAACCAGTGTATTGGCTCTTGTAGGAATGCATTGTCACATGTATACCAGACATGACTGGTTTTAGAGTATCAGCATGTACAAAAGAAAGGTTGTGTTCTCAAATTATAAGTGGAACCCATCTTTGTCTGATCAAATAACATCCCTGAACATAATGTCACAGAAATAACAGGTTCATTTGATGGTCTGCATGCATGTCAGCTCATACTTAAACCCAACATAAATTAATAGAAAAGATATTATGATAGTACTTACATGAACTTCTGGATGAAGCTTGATAAGAAATCGTTTTCTCTTGAAGCTTATTTTTCGGATTTTGGACCAGTTAAAAGTATTGATTTTTATATTGCCCTGTGTTAAATGCAATATGTAACAAGTGAAGAAATATACATAATACAGATTTAAACACATTTCTCTGTGTCCTTCTTTGAGGGAGATGGGTGGTTCAGAAATGTGAAAAGTAAATAAAATAAAATATACATAGAACAGGATTTAAACAGTATGTATAAACATATACTATCAGATTACTTTTTTAGCTACAACTGTCTAAATAAATATTTACTATTGTCTCCTGAATACCAAGAACAAGCTTCTACAGGACTTTGGTAAAAAAGACTTCAGGCAGAGATAAGGATGAAATGCTATAGATTATTGTGAACCCTCTTGAATCAGACCATTTTAATTATATTAGTCAGCATGTCATAATCAAGTTTTTAAAAAATATGATTCCTTTTTTAAACGTGTCATAATTACTAGCACAGACCAAATGTTGAAATCATCAACATTGGCAAACTGATGGGAAAAGGATCAGCAACCTGCAGTTCTGGAGCTGCATGTGGCTCTTTCACCCCTCTGCTGTGGCTCCGTCACTCAAAATATGCGTCACAACCGCCAATGTGCAACACCCACCAGAATGTGATTTATTGAGCTTTTCAACCCCCGGTAGGCCAACCATGGATAAATCCAAGAAAAAAGAAGTTTCAGAAGAAAGCAAAGTTTAATTCAACTACATATGCTAGTTTTGTGGCCGCTCAAGAAATATCAGCCATGGGAAGGGATTTGTGGCTCCCAGTGTTTTCTTTTCTGTGGGAAATGGGTCCAAATGGCTCTTTGTGTTTAAGGTTGCAGACGTTTGAATTATATTGAAGAGTTCTCTGCAAAGAATATGATTAATCATTTGCATTGATATAGCCAAAAAAAGTTTAATCTTACTCTGGATGTTAGAAAGAATTGAAAAAGTGAACTCTAATTTCTCATTCAGAAAGGAGGCGAAGCTCTTGACCCTTAAGATTAAATTTAGAGCAATATTTGAAAAGATATGCTTAAAATTACTTTCTTACCTGGAAAACCAATACACCCATGTTTGAAACCGCCAAATTAATTTTTGTCCCTTCACGATCAGATGCCAAGTGATATCTCATGCCATACATCTCCAATTTCCGACCTATTTCAAGCACCTGGAAGTCTGATTCGGCAGGGGTTTCGCCCCTTTAGTAATAAAAATAAAATAAAAAAAGAGAAGTTATTGATGAAATTATGACACTCTGAATATGTATGAAAATGGGGCGATTTAAAGGAAATGGAAATCCTCCTTCCTTGCAAGCAGCCACATGGGCTTACTTTATCAGGTCAAAGAGGGGAACTAACCTAACAACAAATAACAGCATATACAAATAACTTGAAAATGATGCTCTTTATTAACTAATTTTATTTAGTATCTGGATTTCAATCAACTTAATTAGTTGATAAAAAATAGACTGAGGATAATAAATACACAACTGAATAATTCATACTATTCATGGATGGAAGAATTTTTTGTTTTTCAGGACCATGATCAATGGTATTAAAAACCTGCTGAAAGATCAAGCATTGAAACTTACTTAGTCCTCTATATTCTCCTATAAAATGTCATCTATTAGAGTGATCAAAATGGATTCTGCCTCAAAAGTAGGCCTGAACGCTTATTGAAAACAATTGAGGTAATTGGAATCCTCCCAGAACAACTCAACTCTGCCCCTTAAAAAGATGTTAAGTAGATGGCCCAGGTCTATTCAGGAAAAAAACTTTGCAAAGAAAGTCAAGAGAGGCCATCAATTCAAACTTTGCACTCAGTGGAAAAAACAGACTATATACTAAAAAAGTGACCATAAATAGAAAGCATGTAAATTTTACTCAATTGTAGGGTTCCAGTTTGCATGAGCACAACGAATTTGCACTTTTTCTTGTTTTTAATATGGGGTGTTTGGTGCTCTCGGAGCTTGTCTTCTAGACATTTCATTATCCAGATAGGTAACATCATCAGTGCCAGAAGGGAGGGGGTTTACTCTCTGTTTGTATATAAATTGCTTACCATGTGAGTGTTGATAGAAGTGTTCTTGGTAATTCTTTGATTAAGCTGTTGTCTACTGTTTGATTATCTGTCTGAGTTGATAACCTTGATTTGGGTATTATTTTCTGCTTGATTGTGGGTTTCCTATTAATTTTGATGTTTATCTTTGCTTGCCTGTTGATTGCTGGCAAGGAGATTTTTTTGGTTTTTTAATTATTTTTTTTAACAAAAATCAAAAAATAATTTTACTTACACATGCTTTCTGTGAAATGCAAAGATTTTTTCTTGCAGTCTTTCCTGGTTTGGAAAGTATTGATTGTTTTTAAGGTGTTCGTGATCTCCTGATTCATCAAAATCCCCAATTTCCGCTGTGACATAACAGAAAATATATTTAAAACAAAATACTTTGGTATCTCAGATTATAAGTATTTCAAACGCCTATTCTTTTATGGTATTTTACAAAAACTATTCATTTATTAGAATACCTATGTACTGGCTTTTCTAAAAAAATAAAACTGTCAATTTTACAAATTTCATCCTAAAATTGATTATTTGCTTTCTGACAGGATTTTTATAGGCTAATGCTAAAGGTGTGTTTCTGATAAGTTCAAGGGTTCATATAGGCAGCCAATCAAGTTTTTTTAAACTTCAACTGTTATTCAAATTGCAAAGTAGAAGATATGCAAATTCAGCTGAATTTTCTAGATACACTCATTTATCATGGAAGAAACCAGAAAGGAGAAAACCCTTGACTTAACCTTCAGAGATATTCAGGATCTAATATGTATCATAAATGCTCTGCTGGAACTAGGGGATTGCTGAATTTAAAGTGAATGGTTACATTATCAAAAGGGTTCAGACATAAGTGTATAAAAATAAATATCACTAAAACTTATGCAAAGGGAATGGATTCCTCATTGTTTATGGCTGATACAGACACAACTAATACTACAGTAAAAAGTATAAACTCCTACAATCTTTTATCCAAAAATAGTGCATTGTCAAAACTGCATAATCAAATGACAAAGTTATATTATAAGTGAAAACACTTCGGCATATATGTCATTTAACAAAAGAAACCAAGTGCCGATCAAATCAACACATGGCAAACACCGTATTAGCTGAAACCCTTAGTTAGATCACAACAGATTTCTCTGTATGTAAAAGGAAATTAAATTTATTAAATATCTGAATTCATGAACTCTTCCATTAATAAAATGGCCCTTATTCAAATAGAGCAGCAAATATTGGTGCTATAGATTTGTTGTATTTAAGAAATACAAAATATACCAAAAGTCAGGTCTCCCAAACAATTTATTATCTATATCATTTTAAATGTTTGAAATAGTTATCATTTTCTTATAAATAGTTGCCTACTCATTTGATGCATAATTTTGAACATTGAGTTAAGTTGTACACATATATGCATACATACTCTGAAAAAATAGTAAAACATATTGTGACTGGCCTATGGGCACTGATCTTTGGAATACCCTGTATATTATTTAGCATTCAAGCACTGATTAAACCAAAACTTGCTTCAGTTGACCAAGTTTGATGGATCACACACCATCTGATTCTGCCAATATAATTCCAAATTCTTCATGTCAATATTTCTCAAGCATGAAGCTGATGCATTCTTATGTATAAAAGAATATTTCATACTAACATTGTAGAAGATGAGATATGAGGAGTGCTGCTGTATTGTCATTACAGGTGAGGCGTTCCTCTGCCAGATCTCTCTTCATTTGCAA
Organism: Masticophis lateralis; assembly: GCA_030761175.1. NCBI lineage: Eukaryota > Metazoa > Chordata > Lepidosauria > Squamata > Colubridae > Masticophis > Masticophis lateralis. The sequence continues at coordinate 38,914,740 of JAUDYJ010000005.1, read as the reverse complement.
CGCAAACAGATATCTAAAAGAATTAGGGCAGTAACATGTCTGGTCATTTGAACTACAGAATATTACACATTCTGGAAAGGAGGACACAATCTGGCAATAGCCAAGGCACAAGCAGAAGATAGATAAGAATGAAGATTGCAACAAGTCCATTAGCAGCTGCTTACTTTTACTCTATGTCTCTAACTGACATATAATTACCGATGCACCGAAATGGACAAATTGACACTTGAATTGAAAGGACTGATCGACTTGGAATACCACGCCATATGGGAGAAATGGTACAATTGGATAGAAAATAGAAAAATTGGGGGGGGGGGGGGGAACCAGATAAAGTACAAGTAGTTTTAGTAAAAATGTATAGATTGTAGTTAAATCATCATTTTAAGATATGTAAATATCTTACACAGTTGTGCACAAAAGATAAATAAGAATTGTTTAATTGTTGAAAATTAATAAAATAAAATTTTAAAAATAAGAATTACCGAGTTCCGCTTGCTTACTGCTACATCATCTTAGTGACTATTACTTACCATCCTGTTAGGCAGATTTGGAAATTTTTAACATCAATTTTAACAAGAGTGCAAAATTTGGCATGAATATATTTTAACATAAGCAACATATTCAAGTGATGATTATTTAATGATATGCATCAAGGAAATAATGACTTGGGTAACAAGACTGCTGATCAAATTTGTGGAGGACAGAAAACTGCACACTACAGAAGATTCGACTAGATGATCCTTATGGTCACTTTCAACTCCACAATTCTATGGTTAACCTACAAGTACTGTTAAACTGCAATTCCAATCTTCACTGATTAAGGGTGTGAATCTGATTTTGAATTATACACCAACAAGTTATCACCGTACAAAGATATATTAATTTACCAAGGGGTTGTTGGGTTGTAGCAAAAAATATTCAAGGGAAAGACAGTTACAGAAGAAGTATAAAAATACTGATCAATACTATTTCATGTGCCCAATTTAGATAAATCTACCATGGGTTTTTATTCTAAAGGTATTTTGTTTTATCTCCCGGCTTAAAAAATTATTACAGAAATGATCTGTCACACTAATTATATGTGTTGTTTCTCAATATCTGAGTTAGGCTTTCTTTTCTTTTTTCTTTTTTTGTTCTTTTCAACAAATAGTCAAGAAATATTTTTTGGCGTTCTTATAACCATTTTCAATTTTCTTCCTTCTCCTTTTTTTCTTTTATTTTGGTTATTAATTATATGGTTATATTATATTATGTATATTATACTATAAATCATATATCCCTTTTAAACTCTATTATTTTGCACTTTATTTTAATTGTTTTAAATTACGTCTCTTTTATATGATTTTTGGTTTGTATCTATAAACTGCCAGAATCAACTTGGATAGTAAAAACGATGATATCTAAATTTGACAGCTAAATAAATAAAGTTCTGTTGCATATATACTAGTATTTATTAATTTTATATAATAAAGCAACTAATAAAAGCTATTTTTTTCTCTTTTTCTCTCCTTTACCTGGTATACTCCTCTTGCAATTGGCCAGGATCTGGAGGAAAGAACTTTACAGCTAGACGAAGCACCGTGTTCTTTGGTCCTACAGAAAGCCAGTAGATCATTAAAACATGACAGTCAGCTCACAAATCTTATTCTTTTATTGTAATTACATGTTTGATGTCCTTAATTGTTATAAATTTTAAAACTAATCATTATGGCTTTATCAATGGATTGCCACTGACCTAAGACTACTGTCCTTATACTATTTCTCAAAGTTTGGGAGAGTTCCCAAATGAATAACAGTACATTCATTACATGTTACACCTCATAAAAATACATGAGATATTACGCACAAAATAAGAAATTAAATTTATTGGGGAAAGAAGGCAGGATCAAATAATTTATTTTAATTCAATATGTAATAAATTTCTTAGTAACTTTTAACATCATAATCTTTCTAAAGTACCTTTAAAAATTAAAACAATTTCATGATAAAGTCAAAATTTTGAACACAAGAATAATGAAACCTATCAATTGAAAGACAATCATGCCCTAGCCCTCTGCTTAAAATCTACTTGAAATCGTCCTTAAATAAATAGATGAAAGCAACTCTGCATCCTTCTAGAAGAAAGTTCCACAGAGCAAAAGATTACTTTTAAAAAGAAATTTATTTTCTATAAACCATACACAATTCAATGACAGAGAGCAACCAGTGCAAAGATCTCATTTATTAACAGGAAGATTATCCACTGAACTCTAGACTCTGAAATAAGCAGTGAATGTCTAACTTATAGTGACAATGACAATCTAAGATTATATGGGAAGCCAACAGGAAATATGTACAAAGTGCAGATTCCTTTACTTATTGATGTTCTCTGCTTAAGTCCAGCTTTCCTGGAATTGTGCAACTGATATGCAAGCTCACACTAAAGCATGGCTTTTAAAAAAATATTCCAAAAATCTGCCCATAACTCTTCTGAACCCGCTTTTTCACTTCAGATCTAATTAGCTATATGTCATCAGTGCACATTGCTCTTATATCTAAAAGTATTTAAATTTGCTGGGTTTTTTGCTCTATCCACAAATTAATTGACTCTTTTTAAAATGCCTGATGGCCTTGTAGCCAAGTAATTGTTGCACATTTATATAACTGCTATTGCTGCCCTGAAAACCCTGGGCCCTATCTCAAAATTTAAAGAATAGTATAATTAACTGAATTAGGGCTAATCATTGCTTTAAAATAGCTTCAGCCTTTGGGAATGGGGGTGCCAACATGTTTCTAAAATATACATTCCAGTATATGAGCAGCATCGTTTTTAAAAAAGTGTTGTTTCAGCTATATTCTGGAAAGAAACATTGATTTATAAATATATACACTTACTTCTTACTTGTTTTACAATAGGTTTCATTGGCTCCAACCAAATCTGAATAAAAAAATAGACAAATAAATGGGCAAACATTATCATACAACTAAATCAATTCTAACAATTGTAAAATTTATCTGATTGCATCTCTCACTTAAAAACTAATTTAGCTAAACTAAATCTGGTAAATAAAAATATCTGTTAAAATATTTTTCAGAAATGTAGTGAAAAAGATGGGATAAGGAATTGCAATATATTCTAATTAAAGAACATTCTTGGAATTAATCTCAGGAAAAAAACTGTCCATATGAATACTTTGGAGTTTCATCCAATTAGAAACAGCATACTGAATGTAATATTGTTTAGTTGCAAAACTGAATCTATTAGTTCATTCCATGAAGCAAAACTTCAATTTATTTTACATGTTTGCTTATCATGTTATGTGAACCAAGACTTTGATTCTCTAAACCAAGTTGAAGAAATAAATGAAACACAAAACAACACAGTAGCTATATTTTTTGTAGATAAGTAGTCATGGACTTCTTGGTGAAGGATCCTCCATTGAGGATTTGTGGAATTTATGTTTCTTTTTATAGACTTTTGGTCATTGCATAACATTTCTGATTTGTAAGAAGGCAATCTATAATCACATTAATGAAAAACTTTTACTTACATTTTCACTACAGACTTTTTTAAGTAACCAAACAAAATCTAGGAATGATAACAATATAAAAACATGCTACATACCCAATATGATTGCATGTTTTGGAACTCAATTCCAAAATAGTCAGATTCAATCAAATTCAGACGATTAAATATCTCTGTCAGTAGTTTCTGGCCACAACATTTTGACTGGAAAAATAAAAATTTATAATTAACTTTTATGATAACCGAGGTGTATTAAATGTTGATGTTAATTTCAAAGGTCTGTATTAAAAAACCCCAAAGTTTTAAACTGTTCAAATCAAAAAAAATATTGCTATATATGTATACAGCAATACAGTGTGTAAGGTTTTTTTGTACTATTACCATTTTCATGTTGCATAAATTCCAACAAAATTCTAAAAAAAGCACCTTATTTTCTTTCCATCTCATAATATGTATATCTTAATATATACATAATAAAGATCTTATGTATATATTTCCATAGATCATCTGGTTTTAAGAAATCATCTAATATAAACATAATGAAAGCTGCTTTAAATTAAACTTTAGGTTTTAAGTTGGACGGGAAGGAAATTAAAATTATATAACAATAGAAGCATCATCTTTCTTAGAATCTGAAGCAGCTAGATGCTGTTGAGCTATAATGCTTAGCATTTGTCATCAGTCCTAAAGGTGGAGGGACTTGTACTGATGTTGAATTGGAATAGCAAAAAATGCTCCAATGAAAAGTTACCCCTCAAGATTGTCACATTTGTCTGACAGTCTTCACAACTGCATTTGGCCCAGTTTCCAAAAATATTACAGTGCCGCTTGACTTACAGCAGTTCATTTAGTGACAGGTCGAAGTTACAACGGCGCTGAAAAAAGTGCCCTATGACCATTTTTCACATGACCTTTGCAGCATCCTCATGGTTATGTGATCAAAATTCAGATGTTTAGCAACTGACTTAGTGTCCTGAGCTCATGTGAACACTTTTTGCTCAATGGGAAAGCCAGCTTCACTTAACAACCGTGTTACTAATGGTGTTAACAATTGCTCTGCCCACTAAAGCAAAACATGGCAGCTAATACGATTAACACAGACTATTCCATCTTTAGTGGATAAATTAGGAATATAGCTCACAACCTAGGACTCCAAAATTGAGTTTAGAAAGAACTCAAAAACATATAACATGTGTTAACATATGTTTACATTTTTATCATTTTTTTCCATTTTATTGTTGTAAGCTGCTCAGAGTAGCCCCACAAGATGGCCAGCAAATAAATTTAAAAACAAACAAACAAATAATATAATGCCAAGAAAGTTCTGGCATATGTTCACAGTTCCTGGAACAAGGAAAAGCCTTAATACCATACATATTGTTATCAGCTGAAGCTTCTGAACTGTCCTCAAGAGATTTTCCAAAGAAATTCTCTGATCATTAATCACTTTACCCAGGGTACCCCCGTCTACACTAAATTATAGTTGTACTGGCAGTCCTCAATTTATAACCACAATTGAGGCCAACATTTCCATTGCTAAGCATGCAGTTGAGTTTTTTCCAATTTTATGAACTTTCATGCCACAGTTGTTGAATTAGTAATAAGGTTGTTAAGTGACAACTTTGCTTGTTAGAAGGCCACAAAAGGTGATCACATGACCCTGGGATGGCGCAGATGTCATAAATACATGCCAGTCACCTAGCATCCAAAATCTGATCATGTGACTATGGCATGATGTTACAGTGGTCATAAGGGTGAAAGACAATCATACGTCACTTTTTTCAGTGTTGTTGTAACTTCAAACGGTCACTAAATGAATAGTCATAAATTGAGGATTACCTGTAAATTATCTGTGTTACTAATAAATATCCCTAGATTATGATATTAACTCTATAATATTTATCTATTATTCATTTGGAAACATCCTGTAGTGAGGTCAGATTCTAAATATATGGAATTTATTAGTGCATTAAGGCGCTCGTCCATCCCAATATCATTTGAATTAGAAATCTAGAAAGAAAAAGAGAATTGTGTATCATCTACAAATTAATAATATTATAAACCAAAAATTGCAAACGGCCACTATTAAAAAGCATGGAAAAATAATACAAATCTGTGGGAATCTAAACAGAATGCAATGGAAATTGCAGGGTCCTAGTTTCTGGAATGAACTGTAAAGCCCTCAATTCAATTCAAACAGCTATCGTATTTCCCCGAAAATAAGACACTGTCTTATATTTTTTTGATCCCTGAAATAAGCGCTTGGCCTTATTGCAATGCACTCAAAAGCCCGATTGTGCTTATTATCAGGAGATGACTTATTTTGGGGAAAACAGGGTACCTTAAAAGAATCAATAAGTTATCCATCTATCACTTCCCTCATCTTTGAATCACAAATAAAATAGATTTTTCAAATCAATCACTTCCAAGATGAGGTGATTCAGTATTTTATGAATAAACATGGGTAAGTTATATATTTATGTGCCTTCCCAATAGGTAAAAAAATTGATTTCTATTTGATTCTAATTTAGTAATTTTACAGAATTCCCTGCTATTATAAAGCACAAAGGTATCACTTGTCAACTGTTCCATTTGGCTCATTCAACAAAAGAAACTCTCAGCTGTTTAAATTAACTAAAAGTGTAGCTTTATTGAAAAATCCATCTAGGCATGGCACAAGCAAAGTCAGTTTTGGGATTTTCCTGAGAAAATTACACATAGGTAATTTTTCCCTCCAGGCCACCCACAATTCATAGTTCACCAACTGAGTTCAATTCTTTTGCTTTGGGAAAAGCAGTCTGCTTTGGTCAAAACGTTCTTCATTACTTGGTCTTGTTAGATAATGTCTCTCCAGCAACATACGGTTCACTTACATTCCACAGCCTCCTTCCACACTTAGGAATTCACCACCCTCCTTCATCACTGCTTGGTAAAGCTGAGAGCGAAAGAAGGTACAGGCAACTACCGGTATGGAATCGAGTCAAGTTTGACACGATTTACCATAACATTCAAGATTTATGCAGGGAACTAAAAATTTAAAGAGGTTCCTACAACATTTATTTGTGCAATTTAGAAGCAGATTCAACTTCACAAAGACTTTGGGTGCTGTAGAATATTAAAAGTATTTATTTATTTATTTATTTATTTTATTCAATTTATATACTGCCCTTCTCCTGCTGGACTCAGGGCAGTGAACAGCCAAGACTAAAAATATACCAATACAAAATCTAAAAATTATTAAAAGAATTACACAACTTTAGCCCAAAAATTTAAAACAATTGACACTTTAAAAGCTAAAAAAGGTTTAAAAAGGTTAAAAAGGGGATGGGGGTTTACGCCAGCCCTGCTTGATGGAAAAATTTTTAGGGTACAGCAAAAGGCCTGGAGATCTGATATCCTTCGTATCTCCAGGGACAGATCATTCCAGAGGGCAGGTGCTGCCACAGAGAAGGCCCTCCCCCTGGGGGTCGCCAGCCGACATTGCCTGGCTGATGGCACCCTGAGGAGTCCCTCTCTGTGGGAGCGTACTGGACGGTGGGAGGCTATCGGCGGCAGAAGGCGGTCTCGCAAATACCCAGGTCCTATGCCATGGAGCGCTTTAAAGGTGGTAACCAACACCTTGAAGCGCACCCGGAAGACCACTGCAAGCCAATGCAGCTCACACAGGAGAGGCATCACATGGGAGCACCCCCTTGCTCCCATAATCACCCGTGCGGCCGCATTCTGCACCAGTTGGAGCCTCTGGGTCCTCCTCAAGGGGAGCCCCATGTAGAGAGCATTGCAGTAGTCCAGGCGGGAAGTGACGAGTGCCTGAGTGACTGTGCGTATGGAGCCCAATCCAGAAAGGGATGCAACTGGAGAATCAGGAGAACCTGATGAAAAGCCCCCCAGGCCACGGCCATCATATGCTCTTCTAAAGACAGCCGTGCATCCAGGAGGATGCCCAAGTTGCGAGCCCTCTCCGTAGGGGCCAATAACTTGCCCCCAATAGCCAGCGATGGCACCAGCTGGCTATATCGGAACGCCGGAAGCCACAGCCACTTGGTCTTGGAAGGGTTGAGTTGAAGCCTGTTACTCCCTATCCAGATCCGCACGGCCTCCAGACACCGGGACATCACTTCAAAGGCATCGTTGGGATGGCCTGGGGTGGAGATGTACAGCTGAGTATCATCAGCGTACTGATGGAACTCCACCCCAAAGCCACGGATGATCTCACCCAGTGGCTTCACATAAATGTTGAACAGAAGGGGCGAGAGGACCGACCCCTGTGGCACCCCACAAACAAGACGCCTCGGGGTCGACCTCTGCCCCCCTGCCAAAACTGACTGCAACCAGTCGGATAGGAGGAGAACCACTGCAAAACAGTGCCCCCCACTCCTAACCCCCCCAACCGGCGCAGCAGGATACCATGGTCGATGGTATCAAAAGCCGCTGAGAGATCTAACAGGACCAGGATAGAGGAGCAATTCCTATCCCGAGCCCTCCAGAGATCATCGACTAACGTGGATATGCCCAGGCCGGAAGCCAGACTGGAGCGGATCCAGATAGACAGCTTCATCCAGGTACCCAGGAAGCTAAAAGTAAAAGTAAAAGCAAGCAAAAAAAAGCAAGCAACAAGCAGCCATCGCTTTTCCACACACACACACCACTTTTCCACACACACACACGACTGTGTGTAAGATCAGACTATCAATAAGACATTAACCATCAAACTATAGCTATTAGGAATCGCAGCTTTCCCATAGTCAACTGGATGACCACTGCTGCAGTTACTTAGGTTTTCAATCTTTCAAGAATAGCTTCAATTTCTTAAAAAAATAAAATGGATCCTCAAAACTCTTATATTTATGAAGCATAGAATTAATTCCAAATTAGTCATGAATTTTTGCTTGCGTTTTATGTTGCATGTTGTGCATTTGAGTCAGTACTAACTCCTGGGAATGACATTGACCTGTCCATGCAGTTTTCTTGACAATATTTTCAGAAATAACTTGAGACTGCCTTCTTCCTAGGGCTGAGAAATATGACTGGCCCACCCAGCTGACTTCATGCCAAAGGCAGGACTAATATTTAGAGTCTCTCAATTTTTAGCCCAGTGTCTTTAACCATTACACCAAACTGACTCTCCATGATGTTTTAACATTCTTCAAAAAATGATAATTTTCTTCTAGCAATTTCAACTAGGCCCTGAAGCTATTTATTATATTTTTCATTATTTTTCATTTTATCTGTCAAGATACTATTAATTCATGCAATGGATTTATACCTGTTTAGAAAACCAGAATGCATTTTATACTCTGTTTAAAATTTTGTGCATTTTCAAGATACATATCGTAAACTGAAAGTTTCATACACTAGTCTCACATAGTTGCAATCTTGATGACAACACTGAAAGTCCATAAGAGTCTTTGAAGTTTATAAAGTTGCAATAAAACTTTCCCATTTGAAAAGAAGAGTTGAAGCTGAGAGTTGAACTTGATGCTCTCTGAACTTGGCTGTTTTCTTGCAGACATTTCATTACTAAATCAGAGAGCATCATTAGTCCATTCAATGATATTACCTATCATTGTCTGGTAATATCTAGTCTGGTATTGAAATGTCTGCAAGAAAACTGAAGTCAGACTGCACCAAGGACCCCAGAATTTCCTATTGTGAATTATTTTTCAATCGTTTATTGCCGAGTAAGCTTAGATTTACAACATTGTTACAGTGCTGCATATAATAATCCTGCAACCTTAATTTTAACAAAGAAAATAGTAACTAGAAGAACTAGATCTATTTTGAACTTCATGTTGTCCAGAAAAACTGGTAATGCTGGTTTTCTAGGATAGATCATATTTAAACCTACTTACCTTATTTTTTAATTAGAAACATTAGGCCTTTGTAAACCCTCAAATCTGATTCTTTTTTTATATATAAAATTTTTTATTATTTTTTAAAACATAAACATAAAACACATTTTTTTCAAAACAAAGCTTTTGATCCGATCACAAAGGCCTACACAGGCTCCTCACAAAGGAGCCTGTGTAGAGTAGAGGGCTAATGCCTCCTACTAAAGGCAGCAATTAACACCAGCTGCCTGTAATTTCTGTGAGTTCAATCCTAGCCAGGCTCAAGGTCGACTCAGCCTTCCATCCTTTCTAAGGTGGGTAAATTGAGGACCCAGTTTGTTGGGGGCAATAAGCTGACTTTGTATAAATATACAAAAGTATGAAGGCTATTGCTTAACACATTGTAAGCCGCCCTGAGTCTCCGGAGAAGGGCGGCATATAAATCAAATTTAAAAAAAAAAAAAATTAATACAAATCACTAACAAATCTTAATTTAATTAACACAACAATATTTTACTCAATTATTTCCCATCTATTTAACTATGCCATTATCCCCAAAAACCCGTTACTTAAATCTTAAATCCTAATCAATTATAATTCCATTATAGTCCATTTTTCTTTTTCATTTGCTTAGATGGATATATTTTAACAACACAAACCCTCACAATAATTATAAATATTCATAAAGTAATTAATTCCAACATAATCATTTTACTTTTACTAATGAACTCAACATTTATAATCTTTATTTGTTATTAAACCTAACATTCATTTCATTTTAACTATTAATCTCAACATACTCCTCCTCATTTGGCTATCCCATCTAATTTTATTTTGTTATAAAACCCAACATCTTTATCTTCATCTTTGTTGTTAAACCAATCATTTTTATTTCTTTCTTTCTTTCTTTCTTTCTTTCTTTGTTTAGATTTGTATACCGCCCTTCTCCTTGCGGACTCAGGGCAGTGGACAGCCAAATAAAAACAGTACATAAAAGTTAAAAAAATTTTTAAAATCCATATAACTTTGGCTAAAATTAAAACCATTAAATATTTAAAATACACAACCCTATGATACAAGATCTTAAAAATTCAACGGGGGTCAGGCTAGACCAGCGAGCTGAAAGAGATGAGTTTTTAGGGCCCGACGAAAAGTCCGGAGGTCAGCAATTGTTCTCAGTTCTGGAGGAAGATCGTTCCAGAGGGTAGGGGCTGCCACAGAGAAGGCCCTCCCCCTGGGGGTCGCCAGCCGACATTGTCTGGCTGACGGCACCCTGAGGAGACCCTCTCTGTGGGAGTGCACCGGCCGGTGGGAGGCTATTGGTGGCAGAAGGCGGTCCCGTAAGTACCCTGGTCCTAAGCCATGGAGCGCTTTAAAGGTGATCACCAACACCTTGAAACGCACCCGGAAGTCCACCGGCAACCAATGCAGCTCGCGCAGTAGAGGTGTCACATGGGAGCGTCCCGTCGCTCCCATAATCCCCCGCGCTGCTGCATTCTGCACCAGTTGGAGCCTCCGGGTGCACCCCAAGGGGAGTCCCATGTAGAGAGCATTGCAGTAGTCCAGGCGAGAGGTGACGAGTGCCTGAGTAACTGTGCGTAGGGAGTCCCGATCTAGAAAGGGCCGCAACTGGCGTATCAGGCGAACCTAATAGAAAGCTCCCCTGGCCACAGCTGTCGTGTGATCCTCCAAAGACAGCCGTGGGTCCAGGAGGATGCCCAAGTTGCGCACCCTTTCCGTGGGGGCCAATGATTCGCCCCCAATAACCAGCGATGGTGTCAACTGGCTATATCGGGACGCCGGCAGCCACAGCCACTCGGTCTTGGAGGGGTTGAGTCGAAGCCTGTTTCTCCCCATCCAGGCCCGCACGGCTTCAAGGCACTGGGAATCACTTCCACGGCATCGTTGGGGTGATCTGGGGTGGAAATGTAAAGCTGCGTATCATCAGCGTACTGGTGGAACTCCACCCCAAAACCACGGATGATCTCACCCAGCGGCTTTACATAAATGTTGAACAGGAGGGGCGAGAGGACCGATCCCTGCAGCACCCCACACACTAGGCGCCTCGGGGTCGACCGCTGCCCCCCTGTCAACACAGATTGTGACCGGTCGGAGAGGTAGGAGGGGAACCACCGTAAAACGGTGCCTCCCACCCCCAGTCCCTCCAACCGGCGCAACATGATACCATGATACCATGGTCGATGGTATCAAAAGCCGCTGAGAGGTCTAATAACACCAGGATAGAGGAATAACCTCTATCCCCGGGCCCGCCAGAGATCATCCACCAACACGACCAATGCCGCTTTGGTGCTGTATCCGTTTCGGTGCTGTATTTCTTGGTTGTAAAATACAGCATAACCATTTTATTTTTGGCTGTTGAGACACAGCTTGCTCATTTTGGGTTTTGGCCGTTACACAGCATATCCTTTTATGTTTTGGCTGTTACACAGCATATATCCAGTTGTTTGGCTGTTAAACACAGCATCGTCATTTCTGTTTTCTGGCTGTTACGTAGTATATCTATTTTTATTTTTTGGCTGTTAAACACAGCATAATCAGGATTAAATAGGGATAGTTGGTTTAACTATCCCTACTTAATCCTTTTTTTGTTGTTTCCATCCATCTATACATTGTTTATTTTCAGTTAATCATATTTATCCTTATCCTTTATTATAACAATTTAACATTGAGACATAGTTCTTGCTTAAAATATACCTTAAAATATATTTATAAATTCCTTTTAACATTTTAAATTAACCATATTTATCTTTATCCTTTTTCATACCAATGTAACATTAACATATAATTCTTGCTTCAAACATACCTTCAAATATGCTTATAAATTCCTTTTAATATTCTTAATTTCTGTAAAAACCTTCTTTTTATTACTACAAACCACTTGTACATTGTTTTATTTTTAATCACATTGTTTCAATCTTTTTTCTTTTTCCAGTCGTGTTTATCTTATTTCTTCATCTCCTCGCCTGCAAACATATATGTCCTTCCATTTTCAAAGTTTTCAATTTTGTCCTCCATAAGTCATATTATATCTTTTTCTTATTTTTATTCCAGATATAATGTATCAAATCTTCTCTTGGGCCTTATTTCTTCTGTTATTCCTGCGCCAATTTTTTAAGTTATTATTGTTTCAACTGTAGGAGTTCCATTATAATTTCCTTTTCTTTTCACAAAAGTCAAGCTGCCTGCCGACAGGAAAAGACACCTTCTCCACAAGATCCCACAACTTTTATCTATAGAACTCAAAATTTCGCATAGCAGAAAGGAGTTACAAAGTTCATTTTTGAACCAGACGGTATCCCCCTACAATCCACATTTCCCCTTAGTCATGCAAGTATCCATTTTGTGCTATTATGTAACAATCCAATTTATTTCTTCTTTTAATTGTAAAAGTATCCAATCTTCTTTTTTTTTTTGAATCCAATTCAAATTTAAAATGTCCAGTCTTTGTCCTATATTTCAATATTTAATTCCTTTAGTTCTATTCAAAGCTTAGTTGTTCACTGGGTCTTTGTTTCTTTAAGGTAGCATTTTAAACTTTCAGCCCCTTTGTTATTCAGCCGCTATTTTCTAGCTAGGGGTCTTATAGATGTTAATTTTGCTCTAGGCGTTGTTCTAGCCTGGGTTGGTTGTCACACACCCGGCTTCAAAAAGCTCCGTTTCTATCCATTTTCCTCCAGCACATTTCTTGCCCGGTTGTCCCAGCTTCGTGGCAGCCTCCATGGCTGCCATCCCCCGCTCCTGCCTCACATAGGGTTCCCTCTGACCTCCAAGAAACTTGCCTGTTCCTCTTGGACATCCGAGGTGCCCCTCCTTTTCCCCTGTCCCTATAGGATGGTTCCAGTCCAAAGACCCATCGGCAGCAGTTCAGCAGCCGGGGTTTTCGCGGGGCTCATCAGAGCCAACTATTTCCCCAACTGTCCCACCACGACGCCAAACCGGAAGTCAAAATAAACCCTCAAATCTGATTCTTTACATACTGAAACACCATGTACAGTTAAAATGATATGACCTCTTTAAGAGCTTGTTGTCTAAATACGCATGTCCATGCAGAAAATATTTCCATCAGGATGCTATTGAAGTAAGGTGCATTGCCAAAGCACTTCAGAAGCAATTCTGTTAAAATCATTATTTGTACATGTACATGTATACTCAGAAGATGTGAGGTCCTCAAAGTAGCCAGGTGGGCCTTTGAAAGAATGTGGTACTTTGACGGTTCAAACAGTGATTCAAAGGGATGCATTGAATTAGTCCTGCATCACCCTAGGTGTGCAAATAGTTTTACACAGCCTTACTATTTACCATTAGTTAATAGTAAGGATTAAGGATTATAAAATGGATTGTAACTAAAGTACAGAATATTCCCATGATCTACACACAAAAGGATCCAGTTTTTGGCTAACAAAAGATTTTTGATTCAGCCAATGGTATAAATTAGCTAAATTAAAACTTGACTGAAGCCACTGCCTATTTGGCTGTGTAATGTTGCTCCGATTAATCAAACTAAAGCTGTATATAGCTCAATTTCTTTGTGTCAACTATACACAGTTGTTCCTACTAAAATCTACCAAACCTCTCCCAATAGTTTATTTCTACTTTATCTCTCCTATGTGACTTGTTTTAGTGTCCTTTTATTTCAACTGGTATAAATCTCAAGTAACTTTCTTTCCTTATTTTGAGACCTCTTCTGAGATAGGCAAATGGCAATCTTTTCTATACCACAAATCCATCTATAATGAGAAGTCTTTGAAAGAAATGCTTCCATGAATTAACAGAAAAACATTTGAAGAAATAACACCATAGTGATTTATAGTAATCAACATTTAATTTAACATTTCTCTTTTTTAACATGTAAATCTTCATGTATTCCAAGTACATTTTGTGTTCTGGAATATAATCCAAATATCACTATGGTTGCTAATTCTTACTTCTTTAATACAAGAGTATATACTCTAATGTTCACAAATAAAAAATCCAACTGACTGTGTTGCATTATGTAATTCAATTCTGAAGTTATGGGGGCTAACATTTGCCCTTTTAGTTATGGGAAATTACACTGTTTAATCAAATCGCACAAACACTTGGCCAGGATCTAAAATAAGTAAGCAGCATGTTTCATTAACCAAGCAAAAATACAAGGAGAATCTTTGTCTCAAACACCCTTCTCCTGCTGCTGCATGAACCCCTGTATCTGAATTAAGTTCTATACTGGTAGTCCTTGATTTACAACCTCAATTATGGTAATAGTTCAGTGTATAGTATATAATATATAGGAACTTAAGAATGCACTGTTACATGGAATAATGATATGGTCTGGGGGTTCAGCTATGTAACACAAAAATAAACAGAATCTTGAAAGTACAAATTCTTGACTGAATATGGTACCATTTTAGATCCCAGCCTAACACACACACTCAGAAAAGTCAAGATAAGTGTAGATAAATTCTAGATACTCTAATTTGGCCCCATAGGAAGAACTGGCATGTATTTATGATGATTGAAGTTCCTGGGGTCATGTGATCATCTTTTGCAACCTTCTAACAAGAAAAGTCAATGGGGAATCTAGATTCATTTAACAAAAATGCTACTAACTTAACAACTTCAGGGATTCACTTAATGACTATAGTAATAAAGGTCATAAAATGGGGCAAAAGTAATCTAACAACTCTTGTTTCAACAGCAATTTTGGGCTCAATTGTGGTTGTACATCGAGGACTACCTTGTAATACTATGTACTCCATCATCTATATTACAAATTATTCTGAAAACCTGAAGATATACGTTTTTATTTTCTTGTCCTTACAAAGAAAAATCAAGTAAATCAGTTCTGATCACCTTTCTTGTGTAGATTAGTCTTTGGGTATAATGTCATTTTTGTATTTTTCCATTAAGCACTGCTTAAAGATTGCAATAGTGATCACAAATTTATACATTATTGTTTATTCTTATTCACAAAAGTTACAGTAAAACATTTATGCAGTTTAATACACAAATGCTTTAGAACCCACTTCCCCCTAATATTCTTCCTAAAATTATTATGATGTTCTCTTTTTAAAAGAAAGCATTTTCCCTGAAAATATTAAATATTAAATATATTAAATATTAAATATTAAATATATTAAATATTAAATATATTTAATATTAAATATTAAATAAAAATAAAATATTTTAACTGCTCACTACAGTAATATTAACACACAAATATAAGGACAAGAATTGGCAAGGTGGGAACCCAGAACTGTGTTTTGAAAACAGAAACTGTAAGTCATCCATTACAAAAAGTTTAAGAAAGAGAAGTTCAAGATTTAAACCTCTGGTCATAAATATATGAAGCATCACATTTTAAAGCCGTTCTTTATCTTACTAAAGATTATTTTACTAAAGTTGTTCCTACAGGTAGTCCTTATTTAGGAACTGCTTTGGACAACAACCATTAACTGTTAAAATACAATAGTGAAAAAAATTAATTTTGCTAAAAATATCTGCATTTACAATCTTTACAGCATCTATTACATATTTACCATTATTGTCAATTGGTTTGGATCTTTCTGTTTCTAATTCTTTTGCCTGATACACTCCCCTTTATAGTGTGCACACATTACCTAAACAAGCTACTCTTCCTGAGCTGTTTTTCTCTGCAGTACAAGGCATCCATAAAAAGTGCTAACTGGGAGTTAACAAGCTCAGTTCTGTGACCTTAATTAGTTAATTAGAACCCTCCAGCCTGCCTGATACTGACAAAATCATGCTAAGCAAACAGCAAGTGCTAGCATATTTCTATCTGTATTCCTCATAGTATACCTGCTTATTCTCTTATAATCCCTTCCTCTCCAATGAATATAAATACAAACATTAATTCTCTTCTTGCTAATTATCCCAGCACTGGAATGAACATTCCATAGGATGGGGGAATGGAAGAAAAGGGCTAGGATTTTTTTAACCAGTTTCCTTATGAGTCATATTTCCCTGCCATTTCAGCTCACCTGGCTGTCTGGAGTTGCATCCTTCCTAAAGCAAAGGAAAGCTGAAGTAAAATAATAAGCACAGTCATGGCTGTGTGATTTTCACTAGCAACCATTTTGTTTAATGACTGATTTGCTGTTCCAATTACAGTTGCTGAATGAGGATTACCTGAACAGTATGTCTAACAGAGTGTCTATTTAAGTTGAATCCCTGAATTCCTATGAGATTTCTAAGAGAAAGCGTTATTGCAAGAACCTTCATGACAAAAGGCAAATTTATTTTTATAGCCCATTGAAAGAAGGTCATGATGAAGGGCTACCTGCAGGTGAATGAAAATTGTATTTGTGGTGTTAGGATAAACTGCAGGGGCTTGTCCATATATTACTGGGAGTCAAGATTGATTTGAAGGCACACAAAATCCTTTTCTTAGTAGAGGAAAAAACAATATGGAGATTTAATTCAATTTAGTACCCTTGGAAAGTAAATAAAATAAATAATCTAATGCAGTTTTAAAAGTTCTTCAAGTTTTTCAATGTTGTACTAAGATCTTCCATTTCCAGAGAACCTAGACCCGTGATGGCGAACCTATGGCACGGGTGCCACAGGTGGCACACGGAGCCGTATCAGCTGGCACACGAGCATTGTCGTAACTCAGCTCCAGCACACATGTATGCGCCGGCCAGCTGATTTTTGGCCCTTTTGGTCCAACCAGAAGTTGGGAAATGGCCTGTTTCCGGCCTCCAGAGGACCTCCGGGGGAGTGGGGAAGGTTGTTTTTCCCTCCCAGGCTCCTAGAAAGCCTCTGGAGCCTGGGGAGGGTGAAAAATGGGCCTACCGGGCCCACTGTGTCATCATGTGCTAAAAGGGGGGGCACATGCTCAGGGTTGGGGCGCATTGAATTATGGGTGTGGGCACACACATGGGCAACCTCGCCACGCTCCTCCCGCTTTCGGCATGCGACGGCAAAAAGTTTAGCCGTCACTGACCTAGACCGACCTGGATAAATTAGGACAAGTAAGTACAACAACAACAACTGAAGAGGTACTTACAGGCAAAATGCCACCAGTTAATCCAAAAATAATTGTACTGGTTCTCTCTCCAAACTTTATAGCAAAAATGGCCAATATATGATCTTCAAATTTGGACACGTCAACTCTCAATAGAACTAGAAAATCAGTATCACTAAAATTAGCATGTTACTTTATCAAGAACAAGCGTCCTACCTCTTGAATGATGTATTCTTTGAACCCCAATTCCTGTTTAATTTCACTAGTCCTGAATGAGAGGTAAAACTGTTCTTAAAAACTTCTTCAAAGGAAAGTCAGGACATTAACAAAATAATAGGTTTTACCATATTTCAGACCAAATAACAGGGACAACACAAAACCTAAATTGCTTTTGCAGAAACAGCCTGTAATATCCTTGGCCATGAATTACTAACTCTCTTTTGAGGGCAGATAAAAATAAGCTTCAGGCAGTTTATTTGCCAAATTTAGAATATTCAGAGTCATGACAAACATCTGGCAATAATTCTTTCTGGAATTTAGTCTTTTTTTCTGACTGGCAACAAGATGCACACTATGCTAAACAGTATTCAATCTATTGAAGAACAATTGTCTAATAGGATTTGAAAGCATTAATCCTGCCACACGCCACATTTCTAAAGCTGATCACACTTTCCCATTGTATAGAAGTTTCAATAAATAAATTTTGTTTTATGAAGAAATATCCAAAAAAAAAGAATCAAAATATAATTTCTTTTTGTTAAAAGAAAGAAAAACATAACAATTGATGCATAATGTTTGTGCACAAAAATTATTATCCAAAGACAGTTGGCTTTAGGAATACGATTTGTTTTTATGGTAATAAAAGAAAAAATGGTGATACATCTCTTATTGAGTTGGGAAGAACAGTATACTTCATACAAATTGTATGGGGTTGGACTAGATGACCTTCAAGGTCTTCCAGCCCTATGATTCTATGAAATTGCT
Organism: Masticophis lateralis; assembly: GCA_030761175.1. Classification (NCBI taxonomy): domain Eukaryota; kingdom Metazoa; phylum Chordata; class Lepidosauria; order Squamata; family Colubridae; genus Masticophis; species Masticophis lateralis. The sequence goes on along the minus strand of JAUDYJ010000005.1, from coordinate 38,896,433 downwards.
ACTCTGGAGACAAGTGAGCAATGTTTTCTCTGACAATGCTAAAAATGTAGTAAACTGATCTATAGTGACTACTGGCAATGTTCTTTAGCATCACAGCCAATACAACCATCTAAACAAAATGACACATTTTACAATTATTGAAATACATTTGCGAAGCTTCTAGTAAGTCATTCATTAAAGATGAAATTAGCGCTTCTAAGGTTGCAAACCAAATAGAATCCTTCATTAGACATTGTTATATTTTTAAAAACTTAATATTAATAGTATAGTATTTTTTATGATAAAGGAACTAATTATATCCCCAAGACGTGTATACACACATACACACCTTAAACAAAGCATTCATTCCCATTTAATTCCAGTGTTAAAGGGCTTTTAAATATGTAATCCATGAGTCTAGATTCTCACTCAAATGAATCCATTTTCCAAAGAGCAAGTTTAAACATTTGGATACAACACCTTCCTGAAATCTTACCTCAATATCAAATACTTCCTGAGTGTTATCCAAAAGCTTGACTTTGATTTGTATAGATCTTTCATATGTTCTAGATGATGTTGAGACCATGGCAGAAGAAATATTCTGTCCTGATTCCAGAGTACTCACTCCAGAATTTTTCTGTACTCCCAAACGAGATCCTGGAGTCTGCAGTACTCTGTAAGTGCCTTCTATTTCTCCCATTTTTCACATCAGGCAATAATCCAAATAATCTAAAGTGAAACAAAGGGATTAGATTTTAATATGAGTACTCAAAAATGAATGAAACAAAATACTGCTTTTTACAGTCTTGGAAAAGTTTGTAAAATAACGAAATTAAGTTATCCTATGGTAAGAATAACCAATCTTTAAGGGCTAGCTTTAAGAGAGTGGGGGTGTATGACGAAGGATTGTTGGTGTGCAAAAAAAAAAAAAAACAAACAAAAAACAAGAAGGGTAGGGCTATAAATGAGTTTGGCCAGGATTTTCTGGTTTTTCTTTTAAACTTTTAAGGTGTGGACTTTTTTTCTGGGCTTTTAAAACTACTTTTGTACTCCTTTAAGGCCCTTAAAACTAATTTTAAGGCTATTTGTAAGGCTTTTAAGGCTACTTTCAAGCTTCTAAGGCTACTTTTGTACTATTTTAAGGCTTAAAAAGCAACATTTGCTTTATAATAGTTGTGTGTATTACTATCTCAAAATGATAGAAAGCTAAATTTTAGCTTTGTACTAAGGAGGACAGCTTTCTGGGAGAAATAAACAAGTTAAAAAATGAGATTCACAAACAACCAGTTCTGTAATTTATCTTGTACATTCAGTAGCCAGACCAATGAACATTCTTTAATCACACCTGTGCATCATTCATCTAGTTGAAAGTTTGTAACAATGTATTGTAAATACATTTGAGTTATTAAAATGAAATGCCATTCACATTCAGGATACAGAGTGGTCACTTCAAGTTTCAACATCAACTCAATCCCCAGGCAAGAGACCAGAGAGCAAATACAATGTCTTGACTTGGTAATACTGAATTGAAGATTGGAGGTTTATTTCATTTCCATATGTAGATGGAACATATTTTCAAACATGGATTGGACGGCCAATAAATATTGTTCAATATAAATAAATGTTCAATTGGAATCTTCTGTACATTTTTGCAAGATGTATTCAGAGCAAAATATGACAACTAACCAAAAAGCACTGTTTCAATTTCAAGAAAAGTAAATGTATTTTGGTTCAGAGGAGATGTAGTTCATACCAATAAAGTTTTACTCTCACACATAAGCGCACACATAGTTTCCTGTCTTTATATGCTTCTTAAATTGCTTCTTTATATGCATATTTACATGATTTACAAATAATGCCTCAATATCCAATTGCATAAAACTTTGGTGTTACTGCAAAATAACTCTTCCTAAAACATGTTTTACAATTCTTAAAATAAAAACTAATACAGTATGTAAATTTAAATGCATGTTTTTAGTAATAGTCATTATAAAGAAAAGAAATTGTTCTTTAAAAAATCAAAATCACCATTAACATTTTAGTTCAATTAAATAATTCAGCTCAATCAAAATAGTACTAGCATAGACAATAATCTCATAACCTTTCCATTTATAGCCCACTGAATGTCTGAACCTTTGCCCATAGTTGTCTGTGGCATTAAAAAAAAGGGAAAGGAATCTTGGCAGCCTCACTGGATAAAATAAGTCATTGGGAAGCTTTCCCCAATCTGGGCAATACATCCTTCAGATATACTGGCAATTCTCATAATCTTTAGCCAATGGCTCCATGTGTGTTTGCAGAGTCCACTCTGTCCACAGAACACACAATGAATGTCAATCATTAATTTAAAATCTCTTTTTAAAAAGGCTATGATTTTAATTACTGTCTTAATTTTTATGTTAGTGCCATGATGTCTAAAATTACAGTACCATTTGTATTTTAGGCTTGAAGTCTACATTCATTTTCAAGGAAAGATATAGAGTAGAATGTAATGCACTACTGAAGCAAAGCTACTTGAGCACATTTAGCAGTCAATGCAAGGTACCAGTTTTGACCTTTCAAGCCTTACATGGCATGGAGCCAGTTTATCTGAGAGATTATCTCTTCAAGATTACATCTACCATCCAATCAGGTTCAACAGGAGATGTGTACTGCAAGTCCTGTCTGCAAAAGAATTCCATCTGACAAGACCTAGGAAGGGGGTCTTTCCTGCCATGATGCCTACTCTTTAGAACATAACGTATTTTTCGGAGTATAAGACGCACCAGAGTATAAGACGCACCTACCTTTTTTGGTAAGGAAAAGAAGAAAAAGAAATCTCCCTCTGCCTGGGAGCAATTTCTGGCAGCAAACAGCCTGCTTTACTTTAATTTTCATTTTCAGCATAGCTTGATTAGCACAAGAAAAAAAAAATCTGCTCCAGCAATTTACCTCTTTGCAGCAAGCAGCACAGCCCTGTGCAAAACAGCTGAGAGCAAATCAGCTGAGAGTCAGGAGGTCAATCCAATCAATTTGTGCTAATTTAGGCTGTGCTGAAGCTGAAAGGAGCTGTTTTTTCTTGCTGTTTGCTTGCAAGGAGGTAACTGCTGCAAGGCAGAGGCCAAGGGGTGGGGGCCAGTGGGTGGGCGGGGCTACATTTGGTGTATAAGACGCACTTAAATTTACACACCCTTTTGGGGGGGGGTATAAAAAATATGGTAAATCTCCTTGGAGATTTTTTTTAAGAACACCAAACAGCTACTAATTATTCATCCATACTATCCATCTTCTGAATGATGCAGATTGTTTATTGACAGTAAATATTAATATCTGAATTATATTTTGAAATAAATTTCTCCCATCATGATTCTGTAAAAAGGCAATAAAAAGTAAGAACTTTGCTTTGAATAAATTCTAGTAGTCAAGAGATGTGCTTTGTGGAACAGTCCAATTCTATTATTTCTAAAAAATAATAATATGTTTAGAAAATTAAAAAAAGGAACTTGGAACTTCATTCAATCTATGTGTGCTATTATATACCTATAACCCTACTAATGGGCCAATACCAACAAAATTAGTTTGCCAGCTAAGGGGTCAATCAAGGTCAAGAAATGTTGAATGATAACATGCACCCGCTCCATTCCATTGGGTAAAGGCTAAAACTAGCTGGGATCCAGCAATGGCCAAGCTAGACAGAATCATTATATAAACACTCAACAAATGTTTCTGACTCTCAACTTGAGGAAAAATAGAGCAAAGTCCATTGATTTACAAAGGCAGGAGAAAAAGGCTAAGATTTAAACCCCAGAGCAAACATACAGGGCTGAATTTCTAATTTATGCAGTAGATTGGTCTATGTGTGTGACATTTCTTGCTGCAATAAACCAGCCTTTTTGGCCAATTTGAGATTTTGAAATTTCTACCACAAACAACTTTCTTAATACATTGTTTAGTGTTTGAAGAGTCAGGATTTATTACTTGGCTTGCGAAGTCTGACCCACAATAGCATCATCCTTCCACTATGCCTTTTTGCTTCAATGGTTTAACACCAATCAAGCCATGTTTTTGTTTCCTCTGCCTAATAATTCAACAATTGCAGTCTTCCAACCCCAACAATTTGACATTAACCCAAGTATTCTGCTTGGACAATACATCTATTGAGATAACCAAACAGAAATGACTCAAAGGTGCTTTTTCAAAAGACAACTTGACTTTGACAAAGTCTGGTTGCCTTTTGAAAAAGCACCTTTGAGGCAACCATGACCAGGTGTCAAACTTGCAGCCCACAGGTCAGATGTGTCACGCACTGGCCACACCCACACCTGGTTTAGCGAAGGGGGAAAAGTTGTGATACATCATGAGACTCCACTGTGATGACATGAGTTTGACACCTCTGACCTGGATGACTGATCTCCACAGATAAACAGAAACTAGAACCTCAAATCTCTATCTCTTGCCCAACTTTTCCAGAGAAAAAGTTAATTATAACAGAAAGCCACCTCATCAGTGGTAAACTCCTAAAGGCAAGAGATACATTTCTGGGTTTCCTAGATAAAGTGTATTTGTTTATTTGTTTGTTTATTGAATTTATATTGCTGCCTATTCGCCCATGGTGAATATAAAACCACATTTAAAACAATAAAAACTAACAAAAAGAATCAAATAAATTAATGTAGTACAATATAACAAAATCACTCCCCACCTCCCACCCCCATCCCCTGCCCTGGTGACAGCAGATCACACGAGCCATTTAATGGGGTCCATCCCGCAGTTACAGCTATATCCTACTTCAAAAGGCCAAGCCTTTGTGTCTCTAAGAAAAGGACTAAGAAACACTGCTAGGATATAGTTAAAAGTTTTTCAAGGACTACAATACAAAGGTATGTTACAGCAGCAAGATTCCTCTCAAAGAAGGATAGGGAAGAGGATCTGCAATGATGAAGTCATTCTATTTTGAGAACTTTTTATTATTTTGTGGCCTGAATCCAGGCTACTTCTGCTGCCCAGCTACTTTTTAGGCAAGTCCAATGAGACTCTTGGGAAAGGTAATCTTCCATTTGAATCTTCCCTTGTGTCTCCAAGGAAGATTTCTGTCTCCAAAATGGAGCCTTTCCCCTCTCTCAACTAAAGGGAACATAATATTGCCTTTTTCTGCAAAAACAAAACAAAACAAAAAAACCCCCATCCCTGGTTAATAGCAGAGAAAAACTTTCAACGAAAATACATCTTTTCAACTTCTATGCCCTAATTTTGTTCTGTTCCTCTTCCAATTCTGTCTTGAGCCAATCTTCTCAAGCAAACCCTGCTCTTCTTGATGGTTATATGCAGACTAAAAATTGAAATACCAATCAGCACAGCTAAGAGTTATTTGGAGGCTTTATTTAGAATTTGTTATTATTGCAATATTTAATCTTTTTATTGTCAACAAATACTCTTACAGGTGTGTGTTATCTAGGTTCAATTCCTCAAAATTGTTTTTGACAATTGCTAAAAAATCTTATGCTTAATATTTATATGGAGATAAATAAATCCATTACTCAATATTGAGTTTTATTTTAAATGGTAGTTTGAGAGTTTTAATTTAAATGGTAGTTTAGGAAATTAATTGTAATGAAGATATTTTCTATCACTTTTATTGGCCACCAGTGCTACAAAACATTCTGCATGCAATAGTTTAAAAGTTGAACTCGTAACAATTACATGCAACTTCTAGTACACTGCTAGCCCTGCAAGAAAAATATGATTAAAGATGCCAGGGCAATAAAATGCATTTATGTAAGAAATTAAGGGGATCTAATTGAATTGTATTTATGTTTATTAGATGTAGGTTTCACTCAGAAAGGTTCTGAGCAGTATGCAATTAAAACGCTAAATACAATACACAACTAAAACCAGTAATGACTAAAAGATGAAAGGCTGCAGCTAGCCAAACTTAAAAGTACTTTCAGGTGAAAGGGTTTTCATTTAATTTGTAGAGTTAATTCTTATCCAGAGTTCTACAGCTATGCACCACTATTAAAACATCACTTGTAAGAAATATACATTAGGTATTTCTCCTGGTTCTCAATGTATAGGATGAAAAATATATGAAAGTAGGCATTTATTCCATTTAGTCAGAATGGATTTAGTCTATGATGAATTAAAAAGGTCAAGGTTAGTACTTTGACTAGATCCCAAAATAAAGAAATACAAACAATATTTTATGACAAATAATGTAAGGCTCATCAAGGAACTGATATAATATATGTATTCAGGGGAAATGAAGGTAACATTCTGGAAATGGCACTCTTATTTGATCAAAGGTGAATACACTACTCGAGTATCCATAATCTAAATCTGCTTCAGGAAAAAAATGACAGATGTAATAGAACTCAATTAGTTCTTCGTATGTAATATTGTAACAATCTTTGTGTCTTATCTGAATGACCAGTCAAGCTTGGTCATGTGACATACATTAATCAGAACTGGAAACAAAACTATTGTTCATGTAAGTTTTAGGGTTGTGTAATGTTCCAGATTTATTTATGAAAAGTTGGTTTCAAAGTGCCAATCTTCAACTTGTTCAAATAGCTACAATTTTCTCCAGAATCACACAATAGTTATAGCGGGCAGCCCTATATTTGTAGGAAAAGATGCAGTAGCTTGAAACAGCTGCAGGCAGATGCTATGTTTGTCTCCTATGCACCCCAAAGGATCTTTTCTGAATTACTTCAAAAGCAGTGCACAGTCCTAATGAGGTTTTTAACATTTTACTGTATTATTTTATTAAACAATGCTTAGAAACCACAGAGAAATTAAAGGATAAAACAGAATATAATTTAATACCAACATGTATGAAAAAGAAACTATTGTAAATTAAGTAAAAATGAATGATCATTGCAAATAAGAAGCAATATTTTATGCAAATTTACAATTACTAGACTAACTATAAAAATCCAACATTTGAAATCGAACAAATTTATTGGTTTGATTCCCACTATTCTAAAACAGAATTGTAATATACAAACACACACATATAGACAGTATACCAAAGTTCTGGCCCCACAGGCCAATCTTAATATCTTTTGCTACCTTTTTTTCAGGGGAAAATGTTATTGTACTAAAAATGTACAAAACTCATGTATAAAGTAAGAAAATGTTTAGAAGAAAATGACAAGCACTTCATAATTTAAACTATTTAAAGTGGGGGGTGTCTAAATTCTGGTATATACAGTAAATCGTTCTCTAGAAGCCAGAATTATTAGTTTCTATTTTTTTATTACATTTTTCCTTTTAATTTCAGTTTAACACTACAATATGAACCTAGACAAAAGGAATCTACAATTTAGAAAATATTTCCAGCAACTTCAGTCAGTGCAAATGTTTTGCAAAAAAGGCATGAAAATCATGAAGACTATGTACAAACTTTACCTGTGCACAAATCGACCATAAGCTCCTACTGTCATTTATTTAGCTATAGGTGGTACCTGTTTCTAAAATATTCTCCTTGCAGCAAAACTGTAAATCATCAGTATATAAACACATATACAAACCTTGTGAAAACACAATAGAATTTGCCAAGTTTCTAGCTAAAGCAAATTAGAAAAGATAGATGCAGAAATGTTCAGGAACAATGCTTTGTACTTATAATAACAACGTTTAAACATACAGGAAAGAGTTCCACCAGCTTTTTAGAAGAAAAACAAAATAAAATAGGCTGTTTAACATCTTGGAAAATCTGACTTGCATTAAATCTACCAAAATGGTAACGACATGAGTCAGCTTTTAAAACGCAATTTGTGAAGAATGATCATTATGTCATTATAATGTTATTTAAATATACAACTGATTTTTCAGCAGCTAGTGTGGAATCAGGACGACGATAATCTAACTTTATAATGAAAAACGGTTTTAAGACAAACCTCTCTAAAAAGTTAAAAGTTGTGCGGCATACTTGGGAGCAATCACCAAGATTTAACACAGCTATCAAATCTTGGCTGCAAACATTTAATTGGGCGCACAGATTGTGGCAACCACTGGTTCCAGGCCAGAAGTCACAGGAATCCCATATGATAACCAACTGGTATGGGTATTGCCCCGCCCTGTCAAAGGGAGTGGCAGGGGCCAAAGAAACGACCGTAGTTTTTTATTTTGCAGGAAAAGATTGCTAATCCACCCCAGGTTCGACCTCACGGCCCCACCTCATCATACGTCCTCGGGCCACGGATCCTAGGAACCGACAGGGTTGACAATAGCGAAAAGCGAAGGGGCTTCGTCTAAAAAGGCCCCCTTTCAACGCGGTTCTGAAAAGAGTGAGCCCCCCAGCACAGATCTCTGTTGCGGGCATCACCCCTTCACCACTGTGCTCGTTCCGCCTTTTTCTCGAACGCGCCCTCACCTTAAACCGCCGCCAAGAAGGACGCCGACGGCCGCCACCGCTGCCACTCGGTCACTCCTTCGCCCGCTCGTGCCTTCGCCCCTTCCCCGCTTCAGGAGGCCAGCGCCATCATTGCCTCCCCTTTTGCCCGATACATGTTGCTATTGGCTGCCGCAGACTTCCCGGGGCGGGGCTTCGATTCCCCCGGTTCCAAGAGCCCAGTCAGCAACCTCGAAGGAAGGCGGAGTGTGCCTGGAGTAGCACGCGGGGGTGTTCTCCCGATTATGGGAGCAGCTCAAAAAATGCGTGGCGACAAGAAACTAAGGGCGTTATCCTTAGTGGCATTCGGGACCTTGCACGGTTGGGCGCGGCATGCATCGCTATTCATGAAGAATGTGTGAACAGAAGGCAAGAGATAGGTTTCCTCAAATTAATAAGCATGGCACTCTGCGAAGTGTGATATTTTCCAACTGCTTTTATTATACTGAAATAGAGTAAAAAAAACATACTTATAAAAGTGTACCGTTGTGTTACTCCTTTTCAAAATCCCCCACTCGTCCTAACTAATGCAATGGGAAAATAGTTGTTATACCTGTATCTACACCTCAGAGATGGTAAAGTAAGCATGGGCCACTAAAACAAATGATGAGAAGTTCTGCTTTTCAAAGTTCCAGCTGTGCTGAACTGGAGCTCATAACATCTGCAGCTAGGTGGCCAAATGTGATGAAAAATGGAAAGCATAGGTCAGCTGTATTTAATATATTGCAAGTTCCCCTTTAAGCAACAGAGTCAAATACAATGACTGCAGGTGTTAAGCTGCTTCTACCTTGTGGTTTCATTATTTTTCTGGCCTTTTGCTTTTCTAGTGAACCCCAACTGATGCCAAGTTTGTGCCCTAAAGAGCCAAAGCAGGGAAATAAAGGAGGAAGGAGCCAATATATACTTGGCATGTTTCCAACAAATCAAAGGAAAAAAATAATTCTCGTTTAAAAAATTAGGTGGAATTTAAGAAAAAAGCTTTTATTTCAGAAAAAGTTTTCAAAAGCACTAAAAACATTACTGAGCACATTTTAATTCAGTATTTATAGCATGGAAAACTATAACAATCCAATTTCATTTTAATTCTGTGATGTTGGCTTTGTCTCATTTCCTAGAATATAATTTACACAGCCTTATCCTGCTGTTTTCTGTACCATAAAACACCGCCCAGCAAGAAAACACAGAAAACATCAAGGAAAGTGATGACAATGCATCCTTATACTGGCAGATTTGTTATTACAGCGAAGATTAGATTCATGAGAAACTCATGGTTGGAATGGACTTTGGAAATCAAATCATCTAACACAATCCAACTCTATGATTACTTAATGCAAGATCTACAATGTTGGATACTACTACATATTCCTGGTAGATAGCCATGGAGTCTGCTTAATTACTTCTATTCATGGGGATACAGCTATCTTTTTCAACAGTATCTTACATTATTGAATATGTTTTAAGAATTAGTCATTTTTCCCACTAAAATTTGTTTCCTTGCAATTTCTACCCAATGATGCTGATGTTGCCACATGAAGCAACACAAGAAAAACCTGCTCAATCTTTTGCATATTATCCTTTCAGGTGTTGCTGAAGATTGCTATTATTTATTTCCTTCACCTTTTCATCCTTGGGCAAATATATTCAGCTGTTTCAACTTTTTTCATTAGACTTAGTTTCCAGCCTCCCTGTACTCCAAATGTGATATAATACTAAACCAGAATGGGATGGTTATGACACAATACTTTACTTTTGTTAATGCTTTTCTAGCAGTGTTTTTCTCATTTTGCATAACATCCAGCTTGTTCTGCTACTCTTAGATCTTTCCCATCACTGACTTGTGTCTTATGCTTTCTTTCTACCTAACTGCAAGATAGTACATTTATGATACAAATACAATCTAATAATAGCTATTCTGCTTTGTCTTCCATCTGAGGAAATATTTTTGTTCAATTCGTTATTTCAAATTAAAATTTATTTGAAATTTATTACTATATATGCTTCTCCTTCCTGTAATAATTCTTCTGTAATAATATTCCTAAGTGCTCAATCGTTTATATCTCAAGATATAACAGTATATCTCATTGATTGCAGGTGTAACTGGCAAATGAATGTAAATGAATGTAATAAATATGTAATATTTTAGTATGCAATAGAAAGAGAAATACTCCAATTCAGTCATTGTTAGAGTGTTCGATTATAATTGCTTTATAATAGCATGCAAGTACATTTGTGGATTTTATTTCATTTCTTATATCTTTCACTTGTAGCTTTTTCTCCAATCCAAGCCACGCAGTTATAATTCAAGGAAAAATAAAGAATTTTTTAGAATGGATTTAAAGTTTAAACCAGAAAAACATCTAGATATTAATAATTTCTACATTTCAAATATATTGGCAATTTCAAAAGAATTTCTATTACTAGAAGTACATATGATCAAACAATACATTAATTTACAGTTTAATGTTGGATGTATCATTTTCATTGTAGGACATTCAATAAAAAATAAATTATTAGTAAACAGATATTGTTCAGGTGGGTTGGGCTTCAGGTCTGAACTCAACTTCTTATTTAACCCATGGTGCTGGGGTATCACTGGTAATATGTATGGTTGGGCCTTCAGTAAATGTAATAGTCCAGATGGTATCTATTTGAAATGCTTAAAGAAAACAGATTTGATTTTCTAATAAAAAATTAAATCTGATACAGAATATCAATGATGTGGTGGGTCAGCTCAAAAGTTCTATTCCTATTTGATTGTTTATGAAAGCTCTTAAGTAGGTCCTGAATATAAAACAGACTATTTAAAGGATTTTTGAAAAAATAGTCTGGACAAAATTGCCAAGTAACAGATTGTAAAGCAATTGGGGAAAAAAATCTGCCAACATAATGAGGTTGCACTCGATTACATGCCCCATCACTGCTATAATTGAGTACATCTACCTTAATTTGTCCTTAACCACCCTAGTTATCCTTTCCTTCCACTCTTCCAGCGTTATAGACTACTTAAGAAACCTCACTCTTAATATAGGTAGTCAACTTATGACAATTGAATTCAAAATTTGTTGCTAAGCAAGATAGTTGTGAACTTTATCTCATTTTATGACCTTTCTTGCCACAGTTGTTAAGTGAACCACTGTAGTTAAGTTAGTAACATTTGTGAAGTGAATCTGGTTCCCCAGACTTTGCTTGTCAGGTTTCAGAAGGTGATCATGTCATCTAGAGATAATGTTATAAATAAGAGTCAATTGCCAAGTGCCTGAATTTTGATCATGTGACCATGAGGATACTGCAATGGTCATAAGTGTGAAAAAATAAGTCATCTTTTTCAATGCTTTTGTAAGTTCAAATGGTCACTAAATAAATTGTTAACTTCAAAGTATGATAATTTTAGCCTTGTCTTTTGTGCCTCCACTAAAAACTGTGCGTTTTGTATGATAATTTTTATTTTCTTGGCTCTTCATGGTATTTTCAGTAGTTTAACAATAGATTTCAGAAGCAACAGTATTCTTTCTATCCTGTTTCCTCAAAATCTCATTTTCATACAATGTCACAGAAAACTTGCCTGAATGGGTATGTATTATATCCAGACATATCACAGACATCTCTTCCAAGAGGTATTCTACCACATGCTAGCCTGTGGTATATTTTTTTTACTCCTATTCCTTTACTGTTGACAGCCAACCTGGTCTCGTGTCAGAAATGCAAGAACTAGAAAGGGGGAAATTATTAAATTTAAAAAGATTAAAAACTTTAATAAAAACATAGATTTATAGCGTTCTAGTCCAATGCCAAGTCACATTAATAGCAGGGATATTTCTGACTAGCAAGTCATTCTGTGCATGTTGATCCCAAAGGGATAGCTATAAAAGATTGATAGCTATTTGAATAGAGCCACATTCACAATAAATATCCTAGTCGTTTAGAAGAAACTCCCATTTTTCCATGTCCTTAGTTCTAGCCAAACTAGTGCAGTCTATTTAAACATTCTTATAGTGGGGAGGAATGAAAATCAGGATGGTTGGGCTAGTAGGATCTGATATACTGTGACATCACTAATGGTGACTGAGAGAAAGGAGGAAAAATGTTGAGATCAGTGGGTGCATGGGATATATTGTGTCTGGAGCTGCTGAGACAATTGAGAAACATATACAGGCCATTCAGAAGAGACATAATCTTTGCTTCTGAAGAAAGAAAGACTGAAGCATACTTAGCTTTGCTTCAATTGCTCCATAAAATTCACCCAGAAACACTTCTTTCAACAAAAACATTTTGGATTTTATTTCTGCTGCATTGTGACATATCTAAAAAAGTTTAGCACTCACTGAAAGTGATGTATTTGTTTTAGACTGAAAATAAAATTCATTTCTGATTTGTGCATATTGCTAATACACATTAAAGTAATATTTATTGTGCTTAACATTGTAAAAATAATTTTTAAATAACAGTAGAGCAAATAAAATGTGAGTTACTGGAATCAATTATGTAGGAAGATGGTAGACTCCCTTTTAATAGATGTATTCAAACAGACTAAGTACTTAGTTTTAATTTCTGTAGTTATACTGGACAGGGAATTGGACTCTATGTCCTAGGATTTCTTCCAATATTCTAATCAAGTAGCATAGGTAAATAAGCAGTTAATGGAAGAAGCAGAAACTGTTAACATTACCTATATAAAATCATACATCAGGGTCTTTTTTTAAATTTCTTGTATTTGTTCTGTAAACACACACATTTGACATAGTCTATACTGGCCCCATTACAGGGCAAAAAAGTTAACCAGAGTTTAGACTATTATCAAGTCTGAAAATAAAATGGCTTTTTGGTTGCCAAAAATGAAGTCTTTTTTTGGCTCTCTTATTCCACCACAGTATTAAAACCCCTAATTTGCACTGCTTGCAAACTGCACTTGGGCTCCTGTCCACATGAACCAATGTAACTTTGTAAACTTAAAGAGTATAGTAATCTTTTTAAATACTAAAGTTAACATTATGCGGTAAGCTTGAATGATTGTTTTTGAATCTCTCCCACACACACTTGAATAGAGTAGATGCAAATCAGAGCTGCAAATGGTGTGATGTACTCACTGGCCTACTCTATGCTTCATTTAATTGTAGATTAATGAATGTAGAAACGGATGTTCTTGGAAGCATGTGGTGATAATATAGCATTTTCCCTCTGCCTCAATTTCATTCAGACTTCCTCAAAAATTTGAGGCATCTAAGGAGACATGATGAAAGATAAACAATATGTTAAGGCACCAGATGTGTCTGGCAAAAGCTTAGCTAGACTGTCACATACTCCAACACCAAAACAAAATAAAGCTAAATCAAATGGAAATGCTAGGACTAAGTTTGCCTGATACTTATTTTCTTTTTTCTTCAGTGTTGTACTTATTGTGGATTATTTTAAAAATCACTAGAGTTTACAGTAGTTTACAGAATTCAGCCAGGGTAAATGTTCTGGTAAGATTCTTCCATGATTGAAAATACAGTTCAATCATGTTTGGTGCTTTTATATCAAGAAACCTATAATTACAAAAATGAAATATAAGTAAACAGACTCAGACACATGTAAAATAGTAATTTAAGTAATAAATACATAACGCCAAATGAATAGATTAACCAACTGCTAAAACAGGTCAGATTAAAACCAATACATGTAGTTCTTTTTTAACCCTGAAGAAGTTACTACCCTGCCCAAATTTACAACCATTGCAGTCTCTGGAGTCACATATTTAGCGGATGGGTCACCTAAAATGTTGTGTAGTGTTAAGTTTGACATGTGTCATAGATATACCATTGCTGGTCTATATTTATTTATTTTTTTGCAAGCAATTTTGCCAATATCTTTTTAGTACAAGAATTCACCTTTGTGATTCATATTAAGTAAGAAAAGTATTTCAATTAATTGATTTATTACCTTTATATCTGGCCTTGGAAGTTGGTTAACATGACTGGTCCAAAATCAGAGCTAGCTTTCATGACAAAGAGAGAGGTAAAACTTAAGTCTTCCCAATTTCTAATCGTATTTTCCACCACTAGTTCAATTTCACTTCTACTCATGACGAGTAGAATATACCCTAGCATTCTGCCAGAGATTCACTCCTGTGAACAGTTTTCACTTGCAGAAGAATGAAACCGATGTAAAAGGTGGTAGGAAGAATTAAGATCCCAGAGATGGATAGACAGAAATTACCTGAAAAAGTAGCATTTGACTTTTTTTTTTAAAAAAAAATTGATTTATATGCCGCGCTTCTCCAGAGATTCAGGGCGGCTTACAATGCGTTAAGCAATAGCTTTCATACTTTTGTATATTTTACAAAGTCAGCTTATTGCCCCCACAAACTGGGTCCTCAATTTACCTACTTTAGAAAAGATGGAAGGCTGAGTCAACCTTGAGCCTGGTGAGATTCAAATTTACTAATTGCAGACAACTGGAGTTAAATTACAATGCATTAGTCTGCTGAGCTATCCAGGCTCCTAAGTACATAAAAGTACAATTGGTACTTTTATTAGTAAATATAGAGCTATCTATGGTTGGGGGGGGTGGGGGGGGTGCAGTGGCTAGTGGTTAAGATACTGAGCTTGTCAACTGGAAATGCTATGTGACAGGATGAGCTCCTGTTCCTTGCCCCAGCTCCTGCCCACCTAGCAGTTTGAAAGCATACAAATGGAAGTAGATAAATAGGTACTTCTCCAGTGGGAAGATCACAATGTTCCATGCGCCTCATCATGTTGTCATGCTGGCCACTACCACAGAAATGTCTTTGGATAAGGATGGCTCCCTTGGCTAAGAAACGGAGGTGAGCACTGCCCCCTAGAGTCCAAAATGACTGGACAGGGGAAACTTTATCTATACTTGGGAAACTTCTTATTATGCACATATCCAATTATTGTTGAATGAAGTATTAGCCTTTAATATCATTAATGACAATTGTGGAAGTTCATGTCACTGTTCTGATACCACTGAAAATGAAGATGGGATAATAACAGTTGTGAAACAGCGAGGTTCATATGGAACCAAATGTTATCTTGCCCAACTTCTAAGAGTATCAACATTTTGGTACACATGTCCTCAGCAAAACAACTGGTTGATGTAAATGTTTCTGTGTAATAGAACATATTATTTTAAGCTCTGTCTCAACAGTTTTTGTAAGAATCTATTTAACAGTTTTTGTAAGAATCTATTTTTAATTAGCCACCATACCACCTACATCACTTAATACACTTCAGCAGATTTGTACATAACAGTTTATTGGGTTTATTAATAATTTGGGCTAAAATAAGGTACAGAAAATCAATTATAGGTTAATACTGTCTTATACAAAAAGTAGCCCTTTGAGTACCCCAGTTATAAAAATCCAGTAAAAGTGTTAAAGAATATAACAATATACTCCTAAAATTGTAATTATATTAGTTTGAAAAACAAAGACAAAGACCATTTGTGATGCTAACCATTTTTCAGGTTAAAAAACCTTGAGAAATTCATTTTTTTATTCTAATCTGAATATTCAAATGTAGCTTAGTTCATGAAAATAGGTACAGATACTTTGTTATTCTTATATCAGGCACAGACTGGAAAACATCATTCAACCTCATGGAAATACAATGTTAAAAAAATTAACCTTACTTAAAAGGTACAATTCAAGTAAGTAAATTATAGCTGTTCAAGAATTAAGTTTTAGCAGTATGGATTTTATAAGTGATCATGAAAGCCAAAATTCTAATGTAGCACCACAAGTAAAGACTAAGTTACAGTATATAATGAAGGTCTAATTACAGCAAACGATACATGCAGATGATGTTTAAAAATACTGAACAATTCTTTAAAGTCAGTTAATGAAAACTAATGTACAGTAGGGTTAGGTTTATACTAGTTATTTGGCACACACATTCACATTTTCACAGGTTTTCAAAATACTAGGAATTTTTCTCCTTGCTATTTAATTATAATTACAGCTTCATACAAATAATACCAAAATCAGCCCAGATCTAAAACATTCTAGGTAAACAAGTGTGTTCAAATCAAGTAGCATAATTTAACCCAGTAATATAACCTATGTAGGACACAAAAAGATTGTAGGTGTTACTTCTGAACAGAAGAGGTGTTGAACAATTATTATCTTTTTAAGGGGGGGGGGGGAGTACTATTAGTGAAAACTCTTCAGATTAGTATTATATTTTCCAAATAAATTACAAGGTGAAAGTGAAATCTTTCTGTGATCCCATTTTTAAAATGAAAATACTGGATTAATAAATAGAGAACATTTTTACTATGTTTATATATCATTCATTGCAGACTTCAAGATATATAATTTCGATTTTATTTTTGAACATAGTAAATACAGACTAAAATATGGACCACATCAGTTTTTTGTTATCTTTGTGTAACAACAATCAAGATGAAATGCCATAATTACTTTTTTTAATGTTAGAAGCCTGAAGGACATTAGTCACTCTCCAGTATTTCCAAGTACAGTATTTATGTCTGTCAGTATGTATATATGTCATGGGTATACTGGGGTCATCAGGGAGCAGCTAGTTTCTTCCATGATGGATACTTATGCTCTTCCTTTGTAGAAACACATGCCTCGGGTACAATTTGACTTTGCTTTCTTCAAAAATTAAATACAAATTTGAAAATCTGAAAAAATACACCTAAAAAAGTCTGAAAAACTGAATTTTTTTTCTAAATACTACTACTACTTTTAAACTCACATATGTCACAAAATGCTACACATAGAAATTACTTGAAAATATTTACTGTATAGCACTGGTAAAGTACAGCAGTCCACAAATAGTCAAGGCATATTGATACGTTACTTCATACAGGTAGTTCTCGACTTACAACTGGCCACTTCACAATTGATCATAGTTATGATGGCCTCAGAAAGGGTGCTTTTCTAAACCCATAAAGCACTTCCAAACATTGTAAAGTGTAGCACTGCCCTCCCATCACATGACCATATTTCCGGCTCTTGGCAGCCTATTCACTCTTACAACCAGTTTCCAAGCACCCTACGATCATGTGAATGCCATCTGCTATCTTTTCTGGTGGGAAACTGGCAGGGAAGTTGCAAGTGGAAGGGACAGAGGAGAGCAACTCACCCAGCCACCTGCAGCAGCTTTGTACATGCTGGTAGCTTCCATAGCCAGCCTGAAGCTCTCTGGGTGGCTGAGCGGTTGGATTGGGAACCAGCTGAAATCTCACAGACATCAGCAGGTTTATGTATCCCTGTTGATCCCAGGCCTCCCTAACTGGTGTAGCATCCCCTCATTCTGCTGAATGATCCACATGGTCACTTAAGAACTGTAAATGAATGAGCCAGGATGGTAGTCATTAAGGGAAGCAGTTATGTGATGTGTCATTTAACAACTGCTTCACTCAACAAATATTCCAGGCTCAATTATGGTTGTAGGTCAAGGACTACCTGTATATAAAAAGAGTAACACTGAAAAACATTGCAAATATTATCACTTATTTTCTTTTTGGTCAGTCTGCACGCAAAGGTCTCTATTCAAAAAAAAAAAAAAAAAAGAACATTCCTTTAAGACTTTTTTTAGTCTTTCCTATGAAAACCTTTACAATGATTTCAAAGAAATAGGCAATACATAATATTTATAGGGTAGGTAACTTAAAGAGACTTTCAAACAATCATGTCAGCTGCAAAAAGGAAATCAGGAAAAATTAAGAATAAGAATTTAAACCATAAATATAATGTGGTTATAATCAATTTATATACTGAGTGCAAAAAAACCCCAAACTCCTCAGTGGCATTAGTCCATAGTATTAGATGAACAACAGGCTAGGGAAAATCTAAACATTTGTGTAGTCTGCATAGTAAAATCAGCTCAATAAAATATTAGTAAATCTTAAACTCATATTGCATTTAACATTTTAAAAAGATTAAAGAAATCTTATTTGTTTACAAAATAGAGATTACATCAACTATATATTTGTTTGCTGAATGTTAACAGACCTTCCAAGTGACAGCAGGATAAGTAGTAACTCCCCACAAAATAAGCTCTGTGTCTTAAATCTTAAATGATTCCAATTAATGAAAGTTATCTGCAATGATGAAAAGAGAATATTGACAGGTTACATGGTCATGCATACTTTTTAAAAATGAATAATAGTATATAATTATATATTTAATTATATAATAATATAAAAAATATAATTAAAAGTAACAATGATAACCAAACTTTTCAATTACAAATCTGGAAAGGAGCAACGCCTATAGATTCCTCCTATAAATTTTACTAATAAAATAATAATGGCACCATCTCATAGATACATGCTATAAAGAAAGTTTACAGCGTAAAGATCACAGGGAATCACAAAAGAGTATATTGTTCTAGTCATCTTTCCTCTCTCTATTTTTGTTAGCCTATGTTAACTCCCTCTTGTTCTTTGCAATGTATTGCTTAAAAAAAAGAAAATATCCCCAACTATCTATGCATACGCTGTCTCAATTTCTTTTGGCCGCCATAGTAATAATATTCCATTGTTAGAGAATGTTACTGCATAACATTCTGTGATGTTGATAAAAACATGCCGGTTTTTATGACCTTTTTTGCGGTTGTCATTAACCTTACATTGTAATTATTAAGCCATAAAGCAAACGTGGCAGATGTTAAATGAGTCTATTTTTTCAATGGGTATTTTTTTTGCGGGAAATGGGAAGTGAATGTCAAAAACCAACAAAAACACAGAAAAGCATGGTCATGTGACTGCAGAACACTGCAAATGGCTATAAATGCAAGCTGGTTATCAAGTGCCCAATATGTGATCACAGGACTGTAGGGGAAAAAATTGAGGTGGTTTGGCCCCCAGAACTGTGGAACTGGATCACAAGTAGCTTTGTAACTTTGATTGGTTATTAAGTGATTGGTTATTAAGTGATTGGTCATTAAGGTCATTGATTGGTTATTAAGTGATTGGTCATTAAGACTACCTGTATGCTGTGTTAAATGTTGTAGTTCATAACTTGCTTGATCATTTAGGGAAAAAAAGAAGCCTGCCCTTCTCTCTTTCCTGTTTCATTCTGTTTTGTTTTGGTTCTTTCAAAGTGAGGAAGGGAAGTTAAACTGTATTACATGCTGGCACAATAGCTGAGGAAATATAGAAAATGGATAAAGCACTATCTCATTTTTCTTGATTTTAAAAGCTATTCCTCCCCTGAAGAACATACTATAGCATACAGTGAGCATTAGTAAATGTATGTTGTACATTTGCAAACATTTGCAAAGTTGATTGAGAATTAGTTCTTTAGTCTATTAATATATGCATTTTTAATTTTTTAAATTTAAGCCTTATGGCAAGTAGACAACTGTAGCACTTGAATGAATGAGCAAATAATTAAATAAATGGATTCCTTTTTGTTTCAGAATGAAGTATTTATGTCACTCTTAAAGTTATTTATCTAAAAGTCAAAATCATGATAAAAAGATCAAATCTGTAATACTATAATTTTCAAAGCAATATTTTATATATAGTAGTTTTAATATAAAAGTGTTCTTACCAAATAATTCAAACTTTGTACCCATGAGTTGCATTGCTATCTCCTTCACCTCCCTGCCTTTGCATCTGCATCTGTGCCTGCATCCTTGCAATCATTTCCTGCATGCGGCGAAGCTAAAACAAAGAATATCATTTCTACATTGGCTAGAATTCCTCCAACTAAAGGAGTGCTTTGGCAACTTACAACAAAAACATTAAACCAGAATATCACCAATTTAAAAAACCAATAGATTTTATATCTTTCATCTAAAACTATGGTTCTTTTGTAGTACCAGTGTGTGATAATGGTATAAGGCCAAATTAGTTCTCCACTTTTATCCTCTACTCCCTGCAACTGATGTGTAGTACAGGTAAGAAACCTATGGCTCTCCAGATATTTTTGAATTATAGATACCATCATAACCCAAAGTGAAGACATTGGTTATAGATTCTGAGAACTAGAATTCAGCAATTTTCCAGTTTCTGGTTCAGTTTTTACATTTTTAATATGCTTAAGCAAATTCTATAGAGATCAATGAATTAAATTCACATGAATTAACATCAAGGCCATCATGAAATAAGGCTTTATTTCATTATACAAATCTAAGAGATACAAACCAGGTCAATTATGCTGACAGGCAACAATAAACCATAGTTTGAATGACAAAATTCAGTATGACATCTAAATCCAAATAAAGCGTTACCAGTCCATATTTGGTTATTAAAAACTGGGAATGAAATCTCTTTTGAACTGAAAGGCTGTAATAAACTGATTTTAAGTCACCAGTATCAATTTAAAATTCTGTATTCTGTATACCTGAAGAATTACCAAATGATGATCAAGTTTTTTTCAAGTATACTTTTAATTATATAGTTGCATGAGATTACTTTCCCATTGCTACTATATAAATCTAATCTACATAGCATTCATGTTTTTCTGACAAAATACATAAATTCAGTTTTTACTTGGAAAACAGTCATAGTAGATCACATCAAATTAGGGCTCCCTTTGAATCTGGATTAAGCCATACAGGTTCATTTGACTCCCCTTTCTCACTATTATAAATCAATGAATGGCTGTAATTGTTTTAATTTTCAATTTATGGACCCTGCAAAAGGATCTCTTTCAGAGAATTCACATTGAGAAGTGTTTCTGCTAGATGCCTTTAAAGTTTTAATCTTTCCTTAGAAAAGCTTACTAATAACTTTGTAATTTCTTGGCAAAATCCTGCTGAGTAATATCCTGTCCCTATGAGTTAGGAGTTCAGAACTGTTTATGAATATCACGATTTGAAGATCCAAAATACAGTATATTTTTTTAAAAAATGAAATCCTTACTTCTGCTTCCTTTTCAAGCAAGATTTGATCTTTATTAACGTCTTCATCTTCAACTTTTCTACATTTAGGAGGGGGGAAAAAGAAGACTTAGAAATATACAGCAATATCTTCTTAAAAGCAGCAACTTCTTACAAAGGAATTTAATGCAAACATGTAGTTCTAGCTAAATACTGTTTTGCATCTGATAGTATTTAACTATTAATAACCAGTATTTTTAAAATGCAGTTACAACTGTAGTAAAAGAAGGAAAAAAGATTATTTGAGTAGTTATTACTATATGTATTTCCTAGGTGATGGGATTTTCTTTTATTTATTAAACTTATATGCTGTCCATTTCATTTTACAAAGAAACCTGCCAAAGGAATGTTGGTTTACAATGAAACAGCTAGAGATACTAGCTACACCGAATAGCATGCTTAGACTAGAGTAAATCAGTATATGACTGTATCAAAAATGACTGGAATTGTATCTCTACTGATAGCAGAAAATTCTAGTATGGATATTAAGGCTAGTAATCTTTAAGAATCATCTGTGATAAACATGGGAAGAGCAGAACCTGGAAAGAAAGAGGAGTAGATAAAGAGCATGAATTCATCAATGAAACATTACAAAGCCAAGTGTTTCCAATACTAAGCGAAAGAGTAAGAATGTTGTAATGTATATGAAGGTGGATCAATTTTGAGAAATAGAATTGAGGAATATATGCATAAATTATGGAAGTAATATAGATTGAATAATTAATGAAATAATTATTACACTGTAAGTCAGAAAATGAAATTATATTATTTAAATTATGAAAACAGACATATATTAATGAAGGTAAATTTTACTTTCTACAAATTTTTCAGGTACAAGAATATATGCACCTCACTTGAGTAGTGATAATGAAAGAACCAGAGACATGATTTGTATATAAATGTCTTCCTGAGGAACAAAGCTATTCTATTAGGTAACACAAACAGATAGATGGGAATGAGGAAAATACAGCAAAAATTATTGGCGCATTCAAATACTTCAAAATGAAAAAGTATAGCTATTGTTTGAAAATATTTGTTTAGAAAAAGATCTATTTTGAATATGTGTTTATAATATGTGTTTTAAGTTTAAGTCTATTTAAATGAATATACAACAAAGGAATGACTCTAAAAGCTTGACCAATTTGATTGTTATGATATAAGAGAGTGACTGAAGGCTAAAAGATTGAAGGTTTGCAATGAAGGACTTGGATAGGGTCAAGAATTGGTTTTAGGAAAAATATAGATGTGTAAAAAATGAAACAAAAGAAATTCAAATGTAAGTAGAATGATTACAGGAAGCAAAAGTTCAAAACGTATATGAAAAAATATTAGGAGAGAGCAGCTGCATGAAACAGAATGAAAACTTGCAAAATGCCACAGAATGAAAATAAAAAGGATAATTGGTAGAACAACAAAGTGAAAGAAGCATATAAAAAACTGAATATATGAAAAAAAATAAAGATGAAAAATTCTGTATAATGTATATACAGAGAAAAGGAGTTGCAAAAAACATAGTAAATGAGAACAAGGAACAATTAAAAGTGGAACAGAAAATGCAGTGATTTTGATTCAAATAAAATAGTATTTTGAAATTGGGGGAAAGAGCTAACAAAGAATCTCCAACAGAATGAACTCAATAAAAAATAAAAATTACTGAATGCTGGAAGTACATTTTAGAATGGTTGGGGAAAAAGTGAGATGTTAAAGTGGAATTAAAAAAATACTTTGAATCTTAGAATGTTAAGGAAATTGATGAAAAGGGAAGTCATTAATACAATAAGAACATTGAAAAATAGCATGGCTGCAGGTTTAAAAGGCATAACTAGAGAAACATTAAAATATGGATGACGTTTGGATACAACATGTTTAACATATGTGAAAATTGCATCTGTTCCTAATAACTGAAAGAATGCTTTTACTGATCCTTTACAGAAAAAAATATAATAAGAGTAATACACCCAAATACATTAATTGTTAGATATGCTTGGAGAGCATTTGACATATATTCAAAATGGTAGCAATCAAAACATGACAAGAAAACCTGAAATATAATGGAACCATAGACCATTTAGTAAGAGATACTTACCTGCCGCCCTTTTTAAGTCTTTCAGAACGGAAGTTCTCATAGTGAAGATCTTGAGTCACTTCTTGAAGATCCTGCATATGAGTGCTGGAATGACAAAAAAAACCCCTATGGTATAATAATTATTTAATACAGCTCAACAAATTTTATTTTAACCCTCAAATAAAAAATTATGCATTAGAAGCAGTGAAATGGAAAACGAGATATAAAATTTGACTAACCCAATGGGTTAAACATGCTCTGAAATGCATACATCCTACATTGTTATTGTGTTTGCTTCCCAAGTCCTTTAATAGTTATATAAAATAACTTCATACATAACACAAATAATCAAAATTAAGAATGTTATTTCTCCACAAATAGATGTATGTTGGAAATATGAACACCATGAATGGACATTTTATCATGAGTGATGGACATGTAAAAAAACTTAAAAAAATTGGATTCAAATACATACTTTGATGCTGGCAATTTGAACGATTAATATTCAATTTAAACCACAACTTTTCATTTCAGGCAAATAGAAAAGAGTGACGAAAGATTATTTCAATATATGATCACAGCAGCCAGATTACTTTATGCATAGAGATGGAAAGTTTCGACATTATGGAAGAATGGTGGGTGAATTGAAAAGATTTTGCTGAAATTGATAAATTAATTTCATTACAGAAAAGGCATTATCTACATTTATTGCTGATTACCAGCCTCTTACAAACTTTTGTGTAAAAAATCAAAAGAATGAAATTGTGACTTATGGTTTTGATATACAGACAGAATGGATTATAGAAAGAATAAAATGATGTAACTTTAGAGGTCAAAATATATTTGTCCTTATATCTGCAGTGAAGAATAACTGAAGCCACTGTTCTGTCTTTTTCTATTTTTAATTTTTTTCTTTTTCTTACACTTTTTTCTTTTATTTATTGCTTTGTTTTCCGTGTTTGCTTCTATTAATTTGTGTTATCTTTTACTTTCTTATTTAAAAGTTTTAATAAAAATTATACTCATGATGATATTGGAGGATGAGGGAAGAGATGCTTTTAAAGAAACAATTAGACAAGGAAGGGTGGAGTCCCTGTGACTTAAGAGAGGAAGAAATTTGAGAAACACCTGTCTTATTGATTGGGCAGTTAAAAGTGGAGGTGGGAGATTTCTACCTTCAGGTTTGCAAGATTCTATCAATGCAGCCTTACAATAAAATTGAATTATTTGCCTCTAATTTTATTTCCGGTCTGGTTTACCTGGAAAGACTGATACGTGAAATCTCACTTGAGAGACTATGGGTGTGAGTGTGTAGTAAAAAAGGTTATAAAAGTGGCCACAGTCACATAGTGCCTCACTTCACAATCACACTCCTTAACAATTAAGTTTCCAGTCCCTACTGTGGTGGTAAGTTAAGAACTATCTGTATCTCCCGTTTACCAGTCCAGCAAACAATAATGATTTTGCTTTGTATTGTGTGGAAGATTAAAAAAAAGGTGAACAATGACTAAAGTACAGGGATAAATGCACTTTACTTACATCAGCATGGTTCTTAGTTTTAAGAAGTCATTATGTTCTGGATTTTCCACTTCAACAACACCCCAAGGATAAAGACGACCTCTAACTTTTTTACCCTTAGCTTCAATTAATTGATTGGATCCCACAACACAAAATGGAATGCTGGTCTGGAATTGAAGAGAAAAATAATTTTACAATCTCACTGTGTTTTGCAATTAGAAGTTTGATAACAATCAACACTAATTTAAATTTCTGAAAAGAAAGTCAACTATTTATTAAAAACACAAGACATGCCATTGACTAGAAACTCCTTATGGACTTTTTGCATAAAACAGCAAAAATGCGGTTATGATTTTTTTGATAATCAGATTAGACAGAAGACTTATGTTGTAACCATAGAGTAAGAAGTAGATTTATAACTATACTTACCACTTCTGTAAAGAAGATCAGAAGCTACTTCTTTGTATCTTTTTTCTTTTCTATTTTCTTTACTTTTTTATATTTATTTTCATTTTGATTTATTTCTTTTTCTTACATTAGTTTTTACCTTCCTTTTTAAATACTTTTCAATAAGATACATAACCTCTTGTACCCTACCATTCTCGTTAAAAATTTCTTGCCTAACCTTACTGCTTTCATCTTTTCTTCACAATGATTTCTAATAAAAATTCTGCTGATTACATTCATTATCTTCTGTTGCCATTATCTAACTCTAATGCTTCTGTTAAATTTCTGTTATTGCCCCCTTGCATCTTTTCTATACTTTTAATTGCTACAATTTACACTGTCAAAAATGAAACTCTCATTTTCACTTGAACCGTGACCTTATATCTCTCCACTGTGGCCCACAGTGCTAAGTGAAAGTAAGATGCAAAGAAAGCAAAATTAAAAAAGGAATTCTTGCTACAAATTCCGGCTCCATACTCTCATTCTGAACTCATGATATTAAAAAAAAAAATTGCAATCAAATTTGGATGACAAAGCATTTTCCAATCCAGAGATCAAAATTCCCTTTGGTGTGATGAATTCTCTTCCTTCTGAGATTAGAAACAGATTAAAGACACTAGGTTTGATAAGCAAAAATAATAAATTATAGAAATTAAATAAGATAACAGGATAAACTATTTCTGACTTAACAAATTGTCCTTACTTTCAAAAGCCTGGTCTGTTCTTTAAAATCTTCATCTTCGTCTGATTCCGCATCGGGCAAGTGATAAATCTTGATACTATGTTCTTCAATTTCATCCAAAATCTGACCCCAAAGGACAGTAAGATACAAATAAAACATGGGCTGAGATTCAACATCTGCAAAATCAACAGGGATTTTTTGCTTGCTTTTTATATATGTTTTTTTCACCACTTATACCCAAGCTTCTGAAGGCCAGGAAACCATACCCCTAGAATTACACATTGTACAAAGTGCTGCAGTTGGAGAAGTCAGCAATTATTCCCCTTCACTTCAAAACATTACAGCTATACACACTACCTAAAAGTTCACAGTGTTCATAAGATTCTGACCAAAGGCCTATTATGCACAATATATGAATCATGTTTTTCTTTATGCTATGCTTATATTAAAGAAAAAAACCTCACCCTTTTCTTCAGTCTTTCCCGCTCTTTCAGCGTAAGGGTATCAGCTTTTGCAATCACAGGCACAATATTCACTTTGTTGTGTATAGCTTTCATGAATTCAACATCCAAAGGCTTGAGACTAAAAATACAGATTATGACTTCCTAACATTTAGAGTATTTCTTTCACAAATTAAAAATCAACAGAAGCAGTTAACATAGAAACTTAAACATTTCTAAAAACATTCAGATTCTTAGATCAAATTACTGCTTTGTTCACGTCAAGGAAACAATATGCATTATTATTGTAAAACATATCTCATTTTTTAAAATGTAACTCTATAAAATAGAGAAGTTGTGATCTTTGCTATCATCTTAAGTAAACCATGCCACATGGGCATCCCCTGAAAAACTATGGGTGGCAACCAATAGTTTTGATATATTCTGTCCAATATGCTACAAATACAACCAAAGTCCAATTTTATACCAAATTCAAACTACTTGTGTAAATTTTAAGTTTTTAAGTAAAGACAACTTGCAAGTAGATATATTATTACCTATAAGACCTCTTCCTAGGAAATACATACTGTGTATCCACATGCATGCATGCAAAATGTATAAAGTTATATATTGGCATTGAAGGATGATTTGTAAAGGTGGAAAGAGAGAAACATAGTAAAGGGTTTCGTGTAAAGTAGATTTAGCTATATTTCCTTTTGATTTCATGCTTTAATTTCCTTTGACTTTCTATTTTTAATCTTTTTCTGCACTAGCATCACTTTTCCTGAAACAATAGCAAAATAGATGTTTGTATGTATTTTTATAAACAAATCATTTTAAAATTGTAGAACTTAAATGTATATATATATTCATTCTTTCTTTTTTTTAAAAAAATTGATTTATATGCCGCCCTTCTCTGAAGACTCAGGGCAGCTTACAATGCATTAAGCAATAGCCTTCATACTTTTGTATATTTATACAAAGTCAGCTTATTGCCCCCACAAACTGGGTCAATTTACCTACCTTAGAAAGGATGGAAGGCTGAGTCAACCTTGAGCCTGATGAGATTCGAATTTACAGTAATTGCAGACAGTTGGGTTTTAATTACAATGCTTAGTCTGCTCAGCTATCCAGGCTTCATTCATTCTGGTATGAATGCATTGATCCCTTATAAACTGCCTTTTTGGAATTGAATCCAAAGCACTGTTCATACTACCTACCCATGACCAAATGGTGAGATGAAATAGAAGCAGCAATGAACTCGGTTATCCACAATATGCCGTCTATTCAAACCACTCTCATCATGAAGATAACGTTCAAACTGCTCATCAATATAAGAAATAATGGTCCTGAAACTATTAAAAAAATATGAAACATGATTGTTTAAATGTTACATTATCAGAAATGCTTTATAATTGTTGTTTAAACCTAAGGAAATAATAATGTTTAAAAATAATAATTCCATAAACTAACTGAATTATTGTCAAAAGAAATGAATATGCATAATACAGAAAGGCATTAAAATGTTTTATAATAAGACTTTCTATTTTCTATAGAGTTTTGGTTGTTAACTGTTCATGAATGGTATCGTTTTTATTCTACATATATCCCATTAATCTGGACACTTTACATAAAAACATATGAAATATGTAATTTAGCAATTCTTAACATTAAAGCTAAGAATTATAAACAATATAACTGTTTATATTATTATATTCTGTTTAAATAATTTAACACATCCATACCATCCATTGGTATGAATACATACCAATCTCGACAATTAATAGCATCACCATATCCTGGTGTATCTACTACAGTCAGACGGAGCTTTACACCTCTTTCCTCAATTTCAACTGTTGAGGCCTCAATCTGTACAGTTCTTTCAATTTTTTCTAGGAAAGGAACAAAACTGGATTTCAGAAGATTGCTGACATTGAGTCTTTATGGCAGGATCAGGAATTAATTATTCTCAGTAGATAGCTGATTAAGGTATACCTCATAGAGAAATCAATTGTGATGCTGCAACCCAATATATATTTTCAATTATAAATTATGCCATAGAATTATAAAGCTGAAATGTTCCAAGGCAGTCTAATTCAAATATATGGATATTACTCCACATTTGACAAACCTATCTGATTTAGACAGGAGCACGGTTTGAGATGAATGATTTTCTAATAATCCAATACATGTAGCTGATAAAAAGAAACTGAACTGAAACAGCAAAAGATCAAGTCTTGTGCTGCAAGAAAAACTAATTGCAAAATGTAGATCAGGTGGCAGATTTCACCAAAATTATTGCAATATAATTTGATTTCTATACTTTAAAGAAGCATAAACACCTTTTTTGAAGAAGGATATTTTACAATGAATACATTTGTGATTGTATATAGAAAATTATGTATATAATAAAAATGGACAATTTCTAAAACTATACCCGCCAAAAAACTTCACATAAATCTTCTTTCATTAGAATCCATTTAATTTTTCTAATGCAATGTTAAGATCCAAAAGACTTTACTGAAAGGACAAAGGTAATCTTACCAGCTGCTCCTGGGATTATCCTTTCTGGGTAGAGATCAGTTAAGAACAAGCTGTTTATTAGAGTAGATTTTCCCAATCCAGATTCACCTATTAAACAATATAAAATACAGTTAGAAACAAGCTTAATCATAAATAATTACTTTAACTATTTAAATGGACTATTATTATTCAAAATTCTGCATTGAAGCCCATATTTAGTGTTCAGATTTAGGAATTTAAAAACCAAATACCTTTTTGATTATAGATCTAAATTTCTGAATGATCAATTATAGACCATGTAATTATTTATTTATTTATTGTATTTCTATACCGCCTTTCTCCCGCAGGACTCAAGGCGGTGTACAATCAAGAAAAAATAAAAGATCATAAACATCATAAAATTGATTATTAAAATTATAACATAGTTGAGCCCAAGTTAAATAAAACCCAGAATTAGATAATATTTTAATCATTCCCAGTTAACATCAGGGTCTTGAGGCATATAGCAGGCTCTATGATGCAGTTCTTTAAAAAATGTATTATTTTGAAATACTGATGCATCAATTAAAAAGAATATACTGCAAGCTACTTTTACAAATTAAGAGTACATTTTACTACAACAATTGAACTGGCATCTTGAAGGGTAATAGTGGATATATCAATTTAAAAAATTGTAATAATCTTACCAACTACCATAAGGGTAAATTCGAAGCCTTTTTTCACAGACTTCCGATGAACCTGGTTTGGAAGGTTTGCAAATCCAACATAACCAGGGGTTTCTGGATTTGCAAACTTTTCAGCAGGCTGTTGCTGAAAATAAAAATAGAATACTAAAATTAAATAAAATTGTAATCAACTCCTTAAGAAATTCAACCATTAGTAAATAGTCTTCACTAGCATATTAATCACATTCTTTTAAAAATGTATCACCTGTAAAGCTAATGAATTTTAAAAAATGTGTTCTTTAAATTAAAAGGTTTTTGCTTACCACATTAGCAATGTTTCTTTTATTGCCAGTGCAATATATGGAACTAGTATAGACTGTAGCAATATTAAATAAATGCATCCATGAACACATGAGTAGTCACAAGATAAGAAATTAGTTTTTAAAGTATTTTTTGCATAAACATTAATTATAAAAATAATATTTAATTATTCAAATCTATTAATTATAAAAACCTACATCTCATATTAATATGATTCACATGCTCTAAAATAATGAAATTATAGAATATAAACTACAATTTATGCATACAAATTGTCTCATATATGTAGAAATAAACAAATACTCATTAACAAAGGCATTCCTTACCTTAGACATGTTTCTGTAGATTCACACGGACTAAAAAAAGCCCAAAGTAATATATTGTTAGAAAAGACATTTTGTCTTATGTTCAAGTTAGGTTTGTACAGCATATATATACATAGATATACTTATATGGAAATAAAGCTATTGAACTCTAAGAGATTCATTTGTTGGTAAACATGTAAAATATACAAATTAGATTCTAGCCCATCATTCTCTTGAAGGGGAAAAAACCCTGATTTTAAATCTATAACCAGAACTGCAGAAGCTGTGAACTGAGACTGGGAAACTTCCCAGCAAACCTAAAATTAATTTACTAAAATCTGCAAGAAGTTCAGGAAAACTGAAGCAGAATAATATTTCAGGTAAGGTAACATTATTTCTGGAAAAAAAGAAAATAAAACATAGCAGAAATTGTCTTATTTTTTCTTTCGTGTGGTATAAATTTATTCCTCTGTAAAAATTAAGATATTATTTTACTAGGTATTTATTTTAGACTTGAAGCATATTTGCATGAGGATATTCTTTCTTTAAAACCCTATAATCTCTCTCTCTCTAGCAATAATGCTCTATTTGTAATACACCTGAGACATCTTGTGACCTGCTGGTAGCATTACATTTTCTAATTTTTTAAAAAAAGCCAAGCTACAGATCTTTTCTAAACAGCTGTGTATTTATGAATGAAGGCAAATATACATGTCCCATGATAATGTTGCAGAATCCAATCTGGGTCTGTCTCTAGGACCAGAGGTCTTCTGAGCTTTTGGACCAATGCTGTACAGCCCATCTTCAAGGAACTTCTCTCTAGCAATGTGTATCCCCAAAAGAATTAGTTAAGGTCAGCAAAAACAGGACTACAAAAGGCATAGAGGATGCAGATCCATTTTGATAGAAATAGAACCCAAATGTTACAGTGAATGTTAGATTTTATTATATTGAATAATTGTACAGGCCCATTTTAAAAATTATAAGTAATATTACATGTCAGTTCTTTAAACTGAAAAGCATACAGAGAACAAAGAATAAAAAGGATGTCAGTTATTAAAGTCAAATTTTCAGTATATATCCTTAAATGGCAAATTTAATTTAATTTAATTTAATTGTTCAAAACAAAAGTACTTAATAAAAAAAAATGAGGGAGTAAAATTGAGATATGAAGCTTTGTGAAAATCAGCTTGAATACATTCAGTCATTCCAGATTTCTTTACAAAGAGAGAGCCAGAGAAAGAACTCATCTGACAAAGGGTTCCTATACAACAGAACGGACAAAGAAAACCTTTGAGAGGTGATTTTCTTCCTTAAAAAATCTGGAATGCAGGAAACAACAGTCCAGTGCCAGATATAGAAACTATACTCTGCTACAGAGAATTTTTCTGAAGTTCCAGGATACACAGCACAAAAGGAATAAATAGGGAACAGAGAAAATCCTGACCCAGTATTAATTATTATTGGAAATTAATTTTGTGTGATCTGGAGGAACCACATTGATGTTTTCAAATCGTGGAAAAGAAAGATGCCCTAAGTTGTATATA
The DNA here is from genome assembly GCA_030761175.1 of Masticophis lateralis. Classification (NCBI taxonomy): domain Eukaryota; kingdom Metazoa; phylum Chordata; class Lepidosauria; order Squamata; family Colubridae; genus Masticophis; species Masticophis lateralis. Next base: position 38,864,710 of record JAUDYJ010000005.1, on the reverse strand, counting down.
AATATAATCAAGATTTCTTTGCTTAGGAATGACCTAGGAAAACATCAACATCTCCAATGTAAGAAAGAGGAACAGTATCTTTCTTCTCCAAGAGGTAGACCCCCAACATGTCAAGCCGGGAATGACACTTAAACCGAGCAATTTCTGCTTCCTCTCCTCCCCACGCATTTTTAAGTCTTTGCCTCTTTCCCACTTCTAACGGATTCTTTTGCATCCAGGTGACTTTTAGATGCATGAAATCCAAACTATCATGACTGTGGCGGTGTGTGTGTCTGTGTGAGGAGAACAATAGAGCAAAATCCGATTCATCGAAATCTTTTAACATTTCTTAAGACGGGGTGGGAGGGTCCTCCAGCCAGGCACCCGAAAAATATTTTTTTTTCTTTCAACATCCAGCGTCTCTTCAACACGCTTTGTTGGGAGTCCAAGATGGAGCGCCTCTCAATATATATATATTGAGAGGCGGGATCCGTTTCCTAATCGTCCCCTGAAAACTGTGGAATGCACTGCTGACTCGCTAACCCTCTTGAACGAAATAACGCCCGTTTACACCACGGCCTCCCCACCCGATTTTCCTCACCCTCCCTTCCCTCCGCCCCCTTTTCCTTTACTGAACACCCAGGTACGGCAAGAACGGCGGCTTTAGAGAATGAGGAAAAGGAAGGGGGGGGAGAATGCAAAGTAGGGAGTGGGACGGGCAGGAGGCTTCTGCTTAGAAAAAGCAGGAACGGTCCCTGCTCCCCGTTTCTCTCAGAATAAAAAACAGCGGCCCCCCTCATCACCGTATATCCCCGAAAGTTACCCAGTTCAAGAGAAACCGCACAGCAGGAGATGCCGCACCTGGGAGCCGCCCCAAAGTCGATCCTAAATCGCCGCCGCCGCAATCTCCGAACCCGCCCAACCGCTTCACAGGGTCCTGCAACGCATGCGCATGCTTGCCTCTCTTCACAGACGCATCTTCACTCAGCTCACGAGGCAAAATCATTTCTCCTCCCCCTTGAAAAGCCTTCACGGCTTCGCGCGCGACAAAAAAACGTCAAGGCTGCTGGTAACAAAAGCGCGTGCGCTACCCTCCTGCCAACACGTCACCTCTTCCGGTTGCTATAGTGATTTATAAAAAAAAAGGCAACGATGGAGGAGGAGCTTCCTCCTTCTGATATTAGCGGGTGACGGATAGCTTCTTTCCTTCACCAAGATGGCGGCAAGCTCTTCCTATTCGGCTTAGGAGTGTTGCGAGTCCATGCGAGGTAAGTTTGTATGCTTTTTCGCATTCTGAGCACTATAAAAGAAAGAAATTAACAAGAGGCTGACGGAAGGATTGTTATGTAGACACCGCTTTTATAAAAGATTGTTGTAAGGTCGAATTAGTGAATAGGCCTTCAAGTGCGGGAACTCTTCGGTAGTCCTCAATTGTAACTCTATGGTGTCTTTCATTTCAATTGGTTTCTGAGAGACACGTGATATCTCTCGCGGTATTCTCATTCTGCACAGTGGAAAGGTTTAGGCAAATGTATTACTAGAGGCATTTCTTGAAAAATCCTACCAATTTTGTCTTTGAATGTAATTCACCAAAAAGTGTGGACTTGACGAAGAACGTTGACCTTGCCTTTAGCAGCCGTGTAGAAACAAATCGACCTTGTAACTTTCTTACATATAATGCTCGGGTGCAAAGGAAGAAACGCCCCGATACCTTTACAGCCGACATAAAGGAAAGAGGCTTTTTTCACCTAGCAAAATAGTTTTTGAAAATACTGATTGGCCAGCTGTTATGGACACATAATTTTTCTCCAACTGATCTATCGTTGGAGACTTCTAAAGCAGAGAAATTAGCAATTGTTTGTACTAATTTTAAAATATGTGTACATCTGTGTGCTCTTAAAAGATAATCTTAGTTTTGTGCTGTTGAAATTAACGACAACGTTTAGTGTTCTATACGAAAGTATACTTCCACTAGAATGAGCCAATTCATTATTGCTTCCTAGTACATGATGTACATTTATTGCTATATTGAATATTCAATACAGACAGTCCTCAACTTACTACTATTGTGACCAGAATGCCCCTTGCTAATCAAGACATGAGTCATACTCAATTTTACATCCTTTCTTTCACCAGTTATTAAACAAATCACAAAATTCTTAAGTGAATCATGTGGTCATTAACTGAATCTGGCTTCTCTCATTGACTTTACTTGTTGGAAGTCAGCTTTGTAGGTTGCAAAGGGGATCACATGACTGCAGGATGCTGCAACCATCCTAAATATGTGTCAATTGCCAAGTGTTAAAATTTTGATCATATTACTTTGGGGATGCTGTGACTGCTGTGTTTGTGACGACTGGTTTCAAGCCACTTTTTCAGTGCCATTGTAACATGGTCACTGAATAGTTGTAAGCTGAGATCTGTACAAACAATACATTTTATTTATAATTTAGACTTACAAGGCCACCCAACTCAGGGTGGTGCACGGATTAAAAAAACTTAAATGGGGAGAACAGACATTTCTTTACCAAAACAGACACTGAATGCCAGATAAGCATCCCAATCTTGGGGAAAGCAAACAGACTTTCCATGATTGTTTAAAAGCTTATGGAATTGGTGCAGTCTGAATAGGGTAGGGTGGGGTGGGTGATCCTGTGACAGAGAAAGTACATTTACTATGTTCCATCAGATGGCATTTCTTAGTGGATGGAATCGAAAACTCCACTGTGTCAGATCTTATGGGGTGGATAGAAATAATGGAGGAACAAACAGCATCTCAGATAACTTGGCCATAGGGCTATATATATGAATAATTAGCAACTTGGATATGCAAATTATTAAAAGTAATAAATAATACTAGTGAAAAAATATTTTAATCACATAGTTTCATATTTGAAACAGTTGTTTTCTATTCAAAATTAGTTGTTTTAGTTATATTGATAAGATGTCAAGCTTAAACTGGTGCCAGCCTTTAAAATGGCCCAAAGAGCCAGTTTCACATATGAAGCAATTATTTTGAATTTCCTAATTCTAAAGCATATGATCAAGTTTAATACGGTGATTAAGGTATTAAGTTAGAAACCAGGAGTTTTTGAGTTCTGATCCCACCTTGAGCACAAAGCCACCTGGGTGATCTTTCAGACTGTCATTCTTAGCCCTAGGAAGGATGCAATGGAAGCCACTTCTGGGGAAAAGAAAGTTGCCAAGAAAACTGCAGGGACTTGTCCAAACAATTACCAGGAGTCAACAGTAAATTGAAGGCACAAAAAATGCTAAACCATGTAAACTAAAAACAATTATATTGAATGATACCTTGGGATAATAGTAAAAAAATATTTGAGAAGGCTATAGTTCTGCTTTGCTATCTTACTGTGGCAGTGACTGTCATCTTGAGAAGAAGTGAAGCAAGCTGGGAGCGTATGTCAAGAGTACATACGGCCAGCAGGGTCACCCAGGGTAATGAAGGTAATCTCAGCTGTCCAGCTAAAGCAAGCAAGCTTCTATATTGGGCAGGAGTGATACAGGAAAGTGCTGTTGTTGGATATTCACTTTAGTGATATTGGCAAAGGCGTCATTTCAGACTGCATAGAAATCACTGGTAAACCTCTTCTGTACTATATACACATATACACACACAAACATGAGTAGACAATATAAAATTATTGACAATATAGAACTGTATGGTGGGCCCTTCAGGTCTGATGGCATTGACTATACTACTAGGAGGAACTAAGGAGCTTTTAATATGCCAGTGGTAATTATGATACAGCTAGACTAAAGCTTCAAGAGATATCATTGCAGGAAAAGAAAATTAAAAGCTGCTAAAGCAGAATTGGGAATGTGGAATATATGAAGCTAAATGTGAGAATGGTCAATACAATGAAAGATGAAATGAAGCATTTATAGTTTGACATCTCCAGCATCAGTAAATGGGCTGGAAATTGATGATTTTAATCAGAAGATCATAATATTTATCATTTAGACACAAACAAGAAAAAAGGAACAATGTTGATAAAGTTCATGCTGCATCTTCTGATGTAGAAAAAAAGGAGCTTGGTCAGCTTTATCCTCAAGTTCAAGCAAGCAAGGAAGATGTGTCGCTGTGGGTGGAAACTGGAATACCAACGTTAGAAATATTGAGGAGAAAAATGTAGTTAGACTATATGACTTAGGAAACTAAAATGATTGAAGAGAATTATTTAAAGCTCAGTTATAACCGTAAAGACATGGCTATAAAAGGAAACTGGATATTGGAACAAATGACAGAAATTGCCAAGAAGAGAAACCAAAGCCAAGAATGACAAATATCTTAGAACAGAAAATATCACTACACTGTTAAAAGAGACAAAGAAGGAATATTACAACAACATATTTAAAGACACTAAGGATCAAAGTGAACGAAGTAGCCAAATGAGATCTCAACACTTACAAGATGATTCCACTTTCCATTGGTGTGCTAAAGTTTACCAATGGACAGATTAAATGATTCAAAGAAGATCACAGGTGAAAGTATACTGAAATTCTGTACAGTAGAAAAGTTAAAATTAAGACATCTTAGGTCTGCAGTCTGATTATTTCAAAATTAGAAGGCTACAGGAATTGTCAAATATGTAAAGAAAATGCAATGGAAGAAAGAATCGGTAAAGGTTCTAACCCAAGTATGCTAGCAAATCTGGAAAACGACAGTGGCCAGCAGATTGGGAGAGGTTAGTATAAATACCAATATCAAAAAAAGAGGAAAAAAAGAAGATAGCAAGCAAACTATTATACAGCATTCAAAATCTGACATGTTAGCACAGTTGTGCATAGAGTTATACAATGCTGATTAGAGCTCTTCATAGAAAGGGAAATGCTTGATATTAAGGCTGATTTTAGAAAAGGCTGAGGAACATAAGACATTATTGCTGATGCTTGCTAGATGAGTGAGAAAGCAAACAAAAAGAAATCAATGTGTACTTCGTTGATTACAAAAAGATGTTCAAAATATTCTTAGGAAAATGGGAACCCCAGAGCATCTCATTGTCCTCAGACAAAATCTATGCACAGGTCAAGAAACCACAGTCCAAATGGCACATGATCAAATAGAGTAGCTGTAGCTCAAGGGGAAAAAAAACAATAACTCTGAATGTAGGCCATTTAGACATATTATTCTCCTTAAGACACATGTGAAGACCTAGCTCTGGGTAAGGCGCTAAGACTGAGAAAGATGGAAGGAAAGAGAAGTCAAAGGCAACGAAGTGGATAGACTCACTTAAGTAGTAATGAGTACATTATTGGAAGAGCTGAAGACAGATTATCGTGGTGAATATCTAAACTATATGGCTGCTAATAGGTGACAACAACTTGATGACATGTAATCAGATCAATTAAATTTTGTTTTTAAAAATTTTTATTTTTGAGGATTTTAATTTAACCCCAACATGGTCTTCCTTTTCTTCTTAGCTCATTCACTCTTAATATATTTTTTGTGATTCAATCTTCATTTTGTCTGAATTATAAAATCGCCCCAAAATACTTAATTTGTTCTAGTTGTTTATTTTTCTATCCATTCAATATTCATTTATCACCCGTTTTATTAAAAAAAAAAGTGAAGTTGTGCTTCTATCATGATTGTCAAAGGAATTACACAGTTGCTTTCTAATTGTGCCTAATTATTTTTACTTAATAGCATTTCATAGGGATATAAAAATATAGACTTGTTGTCTACCAGCAATTGCATTACGTAAAATTTGTCTCTATCCCCCCTTCCCCCTCCCCCACTTTCAGTAAACATTTTACCAAGGTACGGTAGATGGTATTGTCTCTTATTTTAGTTTTTTGCTGTTTATTATAACACTTGCACTTGTTCACTTCATTTGTTCTATAAAATATACCTGCTTTATTATTTGATGTATTAATTTTCAGATATATACTTCTGATTGCAGCATTCAGATTCTCATCCAACAGCTGGATGTCCTTTGCATGCAAAAACTTCAATGCCTCTAACTGATGAACTTCTAATTTCATCATAAAAATTCCATTTACATTTATTCATAATCTGTTAAACAGTCAAAGGGGCATCATACATTCCAATTCAAAGATAAATAATTTATTATATACTCCATTAATTACACACATGCTTTTCCATTATACACAGTATTGCTGTTATTACATTCAACAAACCAATTTTCTACTCCATGTCACATGAAACATTTTCTCACACATCTAAAGTTAACAATGTGAAGTAAACTTTCTTTTCCCACATTCATATTTTTCTGAATTAGTTGGTGAAAAACCAAAATTCTGGCTTGCACACCTCGTGCAAGATATAACGTCATATTGCACTTTTTTACAGTAATTATATATTATGGTTGTTACCTCATCCTAATATCGGTAGTCCTTAACTTACAACCAGAATTGAGCCTAAAATTTATGTTGCTAAGCAAGACAGTTGTTAAGTGAGAATTGCCTCATTTTATATCCTTTTTTGCTACCATTGTTAAGTGAATCACTGCAGTTGTTAAATTGGTAACAGTCTGGCTTCCCCATTGACTTTGCTTTTTATAAGGTCACAAAAGATGATCACATGACCACAGGACACTGAACTGTCATAAATATAAGCCAGTTGCCAAGCATCTAAATTTTGATCCCATGACTAAGGAGATGCTGTAGTGGTTGTAAGTGTGAAAAACATTCATTAAGTCACTTTTTTTTCCAGTGCTGCTTAACGTCAGTCACTAAACGAAAGGTTGTAAGTCAAAGACTATCTGTATTAGTTCAGTGATTTTGTTCTGTTTTAAATAATTTTATATATTGTAGTCTCATATTATAGACAATGATAAGAAATATCTATTAAACATAGTTTTCTGTTTTGCCCAAACCACGAAAGTATGTTTTATAGAACAAAATTGGATGGTAAATCATCACTGAAGCTGGTGCAATCCTTTACCTGAAAAAGTGCAGAGTTAACAATGCCGGGCTGCATTCCAGTAATTGGAACAGTAACTCATATGGCTGGTTCTTGTCTTATTATATATAATATTTGGGTTGACATCCAACATGATTGTTAATATGACTTTGGACAATCACAGTGTGTTATATGCTTTACTTGTTATATATTTTCAGTATATATCAAAATATCAGTAATTGGATTCTCCAGCAAGGGAGCTAATTAACAAAAATTATACCAGACTGGAAGGAGAAACTTATACTGATCTGTCATGATGTATTGTTGATGTATTGTCTATTGTTGATACGTTGTATTTTTTCCCAAGAAGCAGGTAAGAAGACTTTGAACTATATTGTCAGAGTTCTTGGAGTTGTTTTGTTTGTAATTTTTGATTACAGTAAATGCTATCAAGTCATTGCTGATCCTTAGCAGCCACATAGATTGCAATATATTTACCAACCTATTTTTATTTTTCCTTTTTAAAAAAGTATTATGTATTTTTAAGTTTGAATTATTTTATTTCGTTGTATATTATAAAATGTATGCTTTTCTCTTATTAAAGCAACAAAATTAATTAAAAACTGGATCCATTGAATTAGCAGAACTGACATTGTTGACCTGTGTTGATTAACTTTATTTTTTTGATTTGGATGAAATAGAGAATAATAGCTGTCATTTAAAGATTTCCTTTCGTCCTGGGAAAGGAAAAAACAAAGCTGCAAGTGCAAACATATAACATCTTATTAAGTAAAAATGGTATCATTTGAACATTAACATGTTTATTGTTATGATTAAAGCAAATCTTACATCCTCCATTTGGAAAATTTACTTTTTCTTTATATGCACCTTGAAATATGTTTGATGTACAGTTTAATGGCTTTGGCCTTGTTGATAGATCTGTTCAGCGCAAGCATCCAATGCCAGGAAGTGTGACCATTCCTCTTTTGAATATGACTATTTCATCTGGTTATATCTCATACACAGGAGACCCTACATTTAAAAAATATTTTGGTCATTCTGAATCATTGGAGAGTGGTAATAGTATAGAATAGATTTTCTATCAGAAAAACAGTCAATTATGAGTGAGACTAACTTGAAAGGAGTGCATACAGATCAAGAGTAAGCAAGGTAAAACTTCTTGCCTCTCCTATATTCGTTCCATTTTATCCTACCAGTTATATCTAACGTATAGAGAAAGTACAAGTAATAACTAGTTATTCTAGTGAAAAGTGATTTTATTGAAAAAGTATTATTCACACAAACGGACATTTTTATTTTAAGAATAGAAACTATAGGTATTTTAGGCATGAAGTTGGTGAACTGTTCCCATGTCTTTAGTCATATATTTTGAATATAAAAGGTTTGCTTACATTTAAGAAGTGTCTTTCATACAAGCAGAGAATCATTTCACCCGATGTATTATAATAGCTTTGATCTGTAACTTGCTAATGTTTAAACAATATAGAGTAATGAATTGTATGATTTTCCTTGTAGAATATTTTACATGTTTATTGAAAACTTTACAAGGAATTACAGTAGTCTCCTTTTGATACTTGCCCCAGAATTCATGTTTTATGGAATGGAGAACATGTTTAGGTCCAGGGCTGCTCTTTTAAGTTTTTCCTTCGGCCTACTCTGACTTGGGGCACCAAAACCACAGATTTCATGCTTATACTCTGTTTGGGATTAAAGATTCTGATATAATATGAACCAAAAATGCTTCTACCTAGTGAATGCATGATAGGAAGTTAGGCATCTTAGATTATGAAACTTTAAGCAGTCCAGATGCAGCCTATCATGATTCACATATTAAGCCATGGTTTGCTTAACATGTCATTGCATAAACTACAATACCTAATTTACATAATATACTAAGCTATAGTTTATAAATGACAAAAATATGGTTGCATAAACCATAAGCTAACCATAAACAAACCATGATTTAGTGTGGCATATAAAGTATTAATGAGGATTTAGGTGAGTACCAGCAAACATTCAAAAAATAGGTTCAAGAATGATTGTATAGTACAGAGAACTGAAGATGCTAATATGATTCTTGGCATTCTGGTTATTAAAACCAGAATGAAAGCAGCTGTATGAAGTGAATCTCACCAACATTTCAAGCTCTGAATTATAGAAGTATGAAAATCTTCAGTTTGTAGAATATAGTTATCAAAAGCAGTTTCCACTGGGAACTTATCTTGTTGACAACTGTAGCTAGCAGATTTCAACAGTGCCATGTTGAGGATCATTTTAAAATGGTTGATTGAACTGTATTCCCTGCAACATGCCATTATTACTGTGTTTGGCTCTTGTTTGGAGGGGTAGGGTTTTTGTTTTTTTTTTACAATCTTTGAGTATTTATTAGAAGGGCTGATAAATTGAATAAACAATACTGTAACTCCATTAGTTGTCAACAAAAGAAAAATTGTAGTTGAAAATTAGAATGTGACTCCATTGTTCCAGCAATGTGGCTTGCAACTGTGCCATTTATCCCCACCACTGCTACTTTAAATGATTTTCTTTACCCTTGCTTACAAACAACCTGTGAATCATAGCTTCAACAAAGCTTCAGTGTGTTTCACACAGTGGTCAAATGTGTTGACAAATTATTCCCAAGTGGCTATCGGGATTTTGTCTTTTTAAGATTATCTTGGAATTCCAGAAAAAGTATTTTAATGTGGAAAACCTTGAGAGCCAATAATGAACCATAAGTGTGTGCAGTGTATTCTACCAAAAAAATTAACTTAAAAGTATCCCCAAATCCTATGAAACTATTCCTTAATCTATTCACACAATATATTAAATTAAAATGTAATGGACTAGTTTGTGGTACAACTAATTTGTGAACCCAGACAAATTAATTCAGTAAATTGTAATCTGGTTAATCATGAATACGCGAACCCAGCCAGTGAATTTAAGAATAAAGCTTGCAGTTCGTGTTTGCTTTTAAGTCTGTCTTGCAAACTCATGTAACTTATTCCTCCTACCTTTTACTTCTGTTTTAATATAAATCAAGTAATTTGTTAATAAAAGTAGGTTCGCCCTAGAGATAGTTGACGTGTACATATATTACAACCTGGACCGATCTACTTGCTTACATGTCATTGCTACTCGTGCTCTTCTGGGCAGATGGAGAATCAGAGTAGGGGACAGGGTCCGGATAGTGTATGTAGATCGTGAAGCATTGCTTCCACCCTCACCGAAGCTTTGCAGTTGCTCTCAGCTGGGCTGGGCCTTCCCAGGAAAGGAAAGGGAAGGGGCTCGGCTTTTCTGACGTGTGAGCTCTGGATTGGCAATTTCTGTCTCATATAGCAGACGAGAAGGTGCCTCACCGCTTTCTCGGGAGCGCTTCGGGGCTTCTCAAGCAGAGCGAGCTTAGCAGGCACGGGCCGGAGTGAGTGCCACGTAGGGGGGCAATCGGGTGGGCCAAAGAGAAGGGGATCAAATCGCTGGGGGAGGGAAAGAAGCCGGGGGTCGATCGCTTCGGCAGTGGAAAATACGGAGCCTTGCTCGGTGCCTTAGAAGGAGGAATGGGGTCGGGGGGGGATTGCCGACGTGGAGGTAGAGAGGAGGTTCTGGCACCGGCTGCCCTTCTGTGTCCTCCAGTATAGCTGCCCCTCGTTCTCTCTTGTTTCCTTAGTAGTTAGAAACTAATCCGAGCCAGGCGCACTCTTCGCGTCTGGCCGCTCTCTTGAAGAGGAGAAGGGGGGCGGGGAAACGGATCGGACTACGTGTCATAGGCGCGCACGAGCCGGATCTTCTCCCCCTCCCGACTCAGCCGCAAAACTTTTGCACTAACTTTGCTACCTAGTTTCTGCCTGGATCTACGAGGAGACATGGAGGGAAAAGTAAGCCTACCTGGCTGCAGCTTATGCTGTTAAATTAGGCGAACCGGGGCGGGGTGGGGAGCGCGATTTGGGACTTGGTTGCACTCTGTCTTTCTCATTCGATTTACTTTGGACTGGGCCCCTGGCAGCTTTCCTAATCTCCTGGAAGATTGAAGTAGCCATCATGCCAGTTAGTCCCGTGGCTCTTTCCACAAGTGGTTCCAGAGCATAGAGCAGACTTGGAAGCATCCATTAGGGAATACTCTTCAGGTTCCCCCCTCCCCTTGGAGATGTGGCAAAGAGAACGTGGCAAATAGACAGTAAAGGATTGATTGCTGGCATGGTGGTAGACTGGAAAGTGTTGACCTCCATTATATTGTCTAGAATTCATGAGGGAGTTGTTTGCTATCTTCACCATTGTGATATTCATAAAGTCAACGTGCAAGTAGGCAGAAGTGATTGCTTGCACAAGGAACTGCCGTTTCCTTCACTAACTTGATCATCTGCATTCTCCCTCCAGCCAGAATAGGAGTAGGAATTGAAGCCCCATGAGTACATGTGCTTTTTTCTGAATTGCCAGAAGTAGAGAATAAGGGTTGCAAGGTGAAGGCGGTTTCTCTTGTAAAATGAAGGTATTTGGCTTGCTATGTTGTACCTAATCCTTGGGCCTAGTTGTATTTGCCAGCAAATTTACAGCCCATATGACACTGTTATCTGATGAATACGATCAGTATTCAGCTTCTAAATAACTTTGAAGTTTTAAGATGGGTGGACATGCATTTGCCTCCTGCTTTTGTGACAGTCACCTCCCTCCAATATTGAGAAATAAGCTAAGAGTTGTTTAGCAGCTTTGTGCACAAGGTAATTGACAATGCTTTCCCCTTCTCAGGCTCTCCAACCCCAAAGCTAGAAACACAGAAGGCTGGGTAAGAATTGGACACAATATCAAGCATCTTTAGTTGACCAGTTTAATTTGGTATCTAGGTCAGTTGAAAAAACAAAGAATAAATACCACATTAGTTCCAATCCCCCACCATTGTGTGATTCAGAAGCTAAAAGCAAAACAGCAGGCAGGAGTACATAGTTCTTGAATCTTGCTCTCCTTTTAGGTACTGCTAGGAGAGGATTGGTTCTACAGAAGCAAATCTTTTTGCAGTATGCAAAGGCATTGAGGGCAGGAATGTAGAATTTGTGTGCCTCAAGTATTCTAAATTATAGCTCCCAGCAGTTTTTATCATAGGCCACACTAGCTGGGATTACTAAAATTTGCGGAGTCCTATAGGATTTTTGTGCATGTAGTGTTTTGGTAATGTATCAGTTAATTTCTTTCGTGCTGACTAAAGAGGTGGAAATGTTCAAATCTGATTTCCATGCTCTGAGAAATCCAGTTGTTTCAAATTTTCTGTTGCCTTTTTATGAAAGAAGGTGAATAGGTGGTTGTAACATAACTCATGCTGATGTGTAGTCTCCGGGCAGCATTATGCTTCATTTTCTGAACTGAGAGGGCAGTTAAATAATTGGAGATTGTAGCAGTTCTGTGCAACCATACCCAAGTTTGCATTACAGGACATATAAGCGACACTTCATTAGTTTTGGTGTTGGTGGCCCTCTTGAAGCCTTAAAATGAGGATCCTGGAAGCTTGGATAGTTTTGATTTTATTTCCTTTAATTTGAGCTTTTATATCTGTTGGCAGATTTCAGATCTCACATACGTAGGCGTGACCTTAATACACAGATTGATTTTCTATGGACTATTGCCCTTATGTTTATATGGGCAGTTTCCAGGGATTACAGTTTTCCAGGAATTACTGTAAATTACTTACAGCAGTTCGGTGGTTCGAATCCCTGGTATAGGTCTCTTGTGTGAGCAGGCGGTTGACATCCAAGGTCCTTTCCAACTGTTATTGTTACTGTAGAAATGGCAATTTTTTAAATCATTCAGAACACATAATCAGAGTATGTGAAGTTTCATTTTTGTAATATTCATTGAAATAAGTCTTCTTGAAAGTCTCCGGTCATTTCACAAAAAACCCTGTGCAAACATAGTTCCATAAGTGGGTTATTGCAAGGTTTAACTACATATCTTGATTTTTTCCCTAGCAGATACATAAGAATTGTGTACAAAAATCTAAGGAAAGGGGGATGTATATTTCAAAATCTATATTTTGTTATTTAGTGGCATAAGAATAAGAATGGTTGATTTAGAATAAGTCCTTGCTCTAAAAGTAGTTCACATACAAAAGTAGTGTTGAAGTCCAACATAGAGACCTTGCTATGTTTTAGATGTTTTTGGACTGGGTGTTGTCTCACAAGGATGTGTATATTTTTCTGCATATTAATAAAATGTCAGAGTAGAATGTGAATGTATTGAATGTTTTCGGTTCATTCATTCATCCAATTTTCAATGTTTTTTGTGTCTGACCCCAGATTTGGAAGTAAATTGATGTCATATCTGAAAGCATATTTATGATTTTGCTGATTTGGCAATTCCATTTCTTTAATGTCAGTTTGGATTTGATCTAAGCATGGAAAGCTGTGGTTTTTTTTTAAACTTTCCCCCTTTTAGTGTTGGAATTAGTGTTAAGATTTCAGACATCATCAGATAGAGACCAGTGAGAGATGTTTAGCAATTAAGCATTTAGTCATTTACTATTTGGATTACTGCAGTGTATGGGACCACCTTTGGAGACCATCTAGAGCAGGGCTGTCAAACTCATGGCCTGCAGGCCAGATACGTCATGCGCTAGCCACACCCACATCTGGTTTAGGGAAGGGGGGGAAAGTTGCTATACATCACATGACGCCACGAGTTTGACGCCCCTGATTTAGAGATTGCAATTGGTCCAGAATGCATCAGCATGCAATTTTGGGTGACCAAAATACAATAGTAATACTATTGCTCTGTGAGGTATTTTAGCTTCCAGTTTCTTTCCAGGTACAATTCAAGGTACTGGTTATCACCTTTGAAGCCCTATATGCCAAAGGGCCAGGTTACTTCTCAGGATGCCTTTCCCTGAGTAGATCAGCCCATCCTACTAGGTTAGATAAAGTAAATGTGGTCCCCTCCCTTAAATGTTGCTGTATGATTGGACCTTGGAAGTATATTTCTCTGTGATTGCCCCAGCTCTCTGGAAGGTCAGCGGGACTTCTACCATTTTAACCTTTTGAAGGCTGTGAAGATTTGGTTCTTCCTTCTTTCCAAGCATGGCTAGGATGAGGGGTTGAGTTGTGAGAATGTTTTGTCTGCACCTAAGGAGAAGAATACCTTTGTTTTTAACTATGATGTATGGATTGTTGTGCATGCCATCTAAAGTCATTCTATGAGATAGGACAGCCATAAAAGTCTTATAAATCTGTTGGATGAACTAGTAAAAATTTGTGATACGAGATGTTTGTATCTTTTTCGTTCATGCTATTCTAAAGAAAAGTGCTATAAAACTATTATAGTTTTGTATCTGAGTATATTTTCATTTTTGAAGTATTTTTCAACATCTTTTTTTCCTTTTTATGCAATTTCAACAATTTTTAAGGCTTGATATAGGTCAGGTTCTATATAATCCTAATTAGTTTAGTTGGCCGTAGATGCAGATTACTAAAGAAATAACTGCTCTTTATATACCGGCATTATTGTTCCCGCTTGAAAGAGCTGTTTGTTTCCTTCTGACCTGTTGAATTGTTTAAAAACAAATGTAGCAAAGCATAATTTTATTTATCTTGAAGTCTTACTTGATGATGCCTAGAACATATTCTTCAATTTGAAAACTATTGCTGATCTGACAGTCTCTCGTAAAAGTCACCTGTAACATTAAACTATAAACATATTTCACTAAAAGTGTGACATTTCTTTGTGTAATGCTAATGTTGATAAATAGTGCTGGGGTTTTTTTTGTTGTTGTTGTATTAGGTAATATGTCCATAGGCAGTATTGCTGTATCTGCTAGATACAGATTTAATGTTAAAAATTTTGTCAGTTATAAAACTTTGCTATTGTGATACATGATTTAGAAAAATGTTTCAGTAATATTTCTGCAGATATATATTTTAGGTTTGCTAATCATAATTGGCACCTTTTATGAACCAATCAGTAAAACTCTGTACCAATATAAACGTTAGCCTTTTCAAGAAGTTAATGAAGAGCAACAATATAATGACATTTGCTATTCTTGTATCATTGCCCCTTCAGTATTTTACATTTGGTTGGTTTGTAATTTCTTGTTCTTTATAGAGAGTTACTGGCTTTTTAAAATTTCCCTTCCCCCTCAAAAGCTATGAATGGTTGTTGGTACAGGCAGTGCTGAGGTGGCATTTATGAAAATTACACCTGGTTCTTTGCTGATACTTATATTGTGAAAGACACTCTGAAGTGTTAAGAATGTATGTCTACCTTCTTCCAAACACATTTGAACATGTATTAATTTATAATTTTTTGTGGGAGAGAAGATGAGTCAAAATGTTGTAAAGATTCAGGATTGGGAAAAACAAGATTTTTAATATTTCAAATCAGAATTATTATTCTCTATCCTTCCTTTTTCACTGTTATTAAATATCAATGTTTATGTTGTACTAAAAGCTTATTTCCATAAGCAAAAAATCTTCTCTTGCAGATGTGATTGAAATGGATGGTCTTGAATCATTTGCAAAGATTTGTGGGAAGCCATTTGTAATTTCAATTTTGCCTTTCTGTTGTGTGCTTCCTGGAGTTTGAATATCCATTCAGTTAAATTAAATGTTACAATTTTTCATACATAAATGTATGATACATATATGTATACAAAAATGACATCATTTTTAGCATTTCCTAACAGGGTTATAAAATGATAATATTCCAAAGAAAGTTTGTGTCTTTTTTTCCTGATAGATTCCTTTAAAGATCTGTTTGCATACAATGTATGGGATGAACAGATAGTTTGCTGTATTATAAGACATGGTGATAACTTGATTTATGTAATTGTATTCCAGCTTTATTATTTTTATAAATAACTCAAGGCAGTGAAAATACATACACTCCTTTCTACTCCAGTTCTCTCCACAAAAACACTTGCTGGGAACAAAGGATGAAACTATTTTTCTTTTTCTTTTTTCTTCTTTTTCTGCATTTTTAAATTTTTGTCTTTTATATTTTGTATTATTTTTATCAGTACAAACTTTAATAAAAATTGTATGAAAGTACTGGAGTTAGTTGAGATGGAAATTGCTGCTTTAGAAGAGGGGTCCCCAATCCCCAGACCACAGCCTGGGGCTGGGGTGGGTCCGTTGGGATTTGGGCTGTGCAAGCTGTGGAAAAGTGTGTGAGACTGCTTTTGCAGAATCGGCAAGTGAACATGCAAAACCATCTCCTCCCTCGCTGCCACCAAATCTGGAAAGGTCGGGGACCGCTGGTTTAGAAGAGAGAGCTGTGTGCTTCAGTTTTACAGTCTATTCTTATTCCTCAAGTTTGTTTAACAAGGCAATACTTACGTTCAGAATGTTGAACATAAGTAATGCCTTGTTTAGTTATTGAATTCACATCTTACTGATATAATAATTTATTAAATATTTGATTTCAATAGACTTTCCAAGTTGTGGAATTGGCAAATACTGAGGTTATATCTTTATTTTGATTGATTGTCTGCCTATCTTACCACAGTGTAACTCTGGATGCTTGCAGTATTAAAAGGATAAAATTATATACAATGAATACATAATACGAACAAAGTACAATAAAAATAAATATATAAATATAAATATAAATACCTTAACTAAAGATGGGGAAGGAGGAAGGGAGTAGGATAAGTGGGGGGAAAGGGAGGTGGGATTGTTATTAATCTGTCAATAATAAATTTAATTGGGAAGCTGACTCTTGATTCCTGTGTCTTTATCCTTTAAAAAGTGCTCTGAAGCCATTAGAATCTATGAATTATTTTCATATTTGAACAAATAATAGAAACCTTATGTTAAGATTAGTGGTTGAGGAAGTGGGATTCAGCAGATATGGGGATCCCAGATCGAAGTCAGATATGTGCAGTTTTGACTTTTATTGAGCATTGTTAGTCTATAATGAGTTTTATCAAGGTAGTTGATAAACTGTTTATTTAGCAATTTTTAATATATTCCATCTAATAAGTTTTGGGCAGTGTACAGCAAATATGTCAAATAAAAAAATAAAATAAGATTAAAGCAATCGTATTCCTGACTGAATTCATACAATACTAAGTCATAAACAAAGTTTATAATAAACCAGAGTCTGGTTTCATACACCAAAGTAAACCAAATAAACATTGTAATTCATCTGAATATAGCTTTAATATCTCATCTGCTGTTTATGAGAACTAAACCAGAAACACCTTTCTTCCTTGAATGAAGATGACTTTATCCAGAAGGAGAGCCATGTCTGCTCTTTTGTTTATCTTTAACCATTGTTCTTTTGATCGTGCATAGAACTTTAGAAAATGATTTCTTGGAAAAGACAGTTTATGCCTACAAATGTTTGCAATCTAAATTGAATCTTAATGTACTACTTTTATCTTAAACGTTTGAGAATTTTGCTTTGATCATCCTAAATAGGTGTGTTAAACTTTAAAGAAGGGATGCTGAAATTATATAAGATCCTGTCATTTCTTTTTTTTCGGTGCAAGGTTTATTGTTGAATTTATAATGATAAATCATTTTATATGAAAGAGGAGTAAAAAAATGTATAAATAGCAGAAATAGAGGATGAGGCAGTAAAATGCACCATGGTGCCTTAAAGAACTCTAACTAAGATTGTGGACTATAGCTCTATTTCAACATATTTAAAATGTATTGAATAAAACCTACCCTATTTGAGATCTAGAGAGTATCATATTTTTTATAGATATAAATATACTGTGTTCAATAGTTCTTGCCTTTTTGAAAGTGTGAGGTTGTGGTCTATGTGACTTAACTAAAGGATCTGGAAAAATGTGTTATATGTTTCTTGGATATTTTGGTTTCGTAGAATTAATAGTTAGGAATTTAGATCATTGTTCCATTTGATCTTGTAAAGCTTCAAAGTATAGCTGTGTACTGTTTCAGCTTTTTTGTACTGCATTTAATTACATGTAATACTAGACTAGCCATTTAAAATAAATTAAAATAACACATAATTTGCCTTGCTCTTTAAAAATGCTGACCCTATTAAAATTATGGTATAATAATGGCTAAAGGTGTATGTTTAGTTTTGTGTTTTGAGCACAAATCATTCTAACTAAAATAATACAAGTCTCTACAGAGGTCATTACTAAACAGCATTGTAATATCTTTTTCTGTGGGTTACAATATTTATTTTTTTTCTTTAGAATTACTAAATTTTAAGCTTCTTATAGATTCTTTTCACATTTTTCAGGGCTCCAGTGCATAAATCCTCCAGCTCCCATTGAGATTTTTGCAATCTAATGCCCAGTTATTCATCTCTTTAATATTTTTTCTTAATTTGCTTTTCTACAATCTGGTATCCCTCTGGGTTTTTTAGGCTACTATGCTCGTCATCCTTGATTACCTATCATGCTGTTTTGAAATAAATTAGAGTTATACTTTAAACATTCTGAAGCTAATCAGGTTGGGAAAAGGCTGTATCCTTTCTCTTAAACTTAACTGTTCTGTCAAGTTTTCCTGATGCAATTTTAGACAGAAAATTCAGTGCAGACTATATTTGAAGAGTGCACAAATGGCTGCTTCAACTTCAGTGCCGCCTTATATCTTTCATCATTAAAAACTACCCTCTCCATAAGAATCAGTTGGGTCCCTTATTTAAGGAGTTTGTTCTGTAAATCTAAGTAAGGTTATGATAATTTTTTTGCTCAACTGTCCTGAAGGAGACAAAAATATATTTCAGTAAGATATTTTATACCACATTCCTTTTGACTTTTATGATAGTAGTGCTCTTTGCCTCAATATGACTTTCATAAAAGGATATTATAATTAACTATACTTTTAGTGTCTAACTTTCTAATAATTGCTCTATATTTGGAGAAACATGGAAAGTAAGTGAACTATGTATGTTGTTTTGGAGCTATATAGTCCCAGAAATTTGACCAGCCACCTGCTGACACAATCTCAGTTTCTGACTCTTTGAATAGTTCCTTTTCTGCTGATTAATATAAGGAAACAAAACTCAATTCCACTCTGATATTGTATGTGTATAAAATTAAAATCCAGTTTATTTGGATATCTCAATACAGTATAATATGATGAAATGGAAGATACACATCCTTACAATGTTTTAAATTAATTTTGTTTTAACCTTTTTATTGCTAAATTCTTTCATCATAATTCCAAAATACAGATAGATAGTAGATTGAGTATAACAAGTTAAAAACAAGAATAAGGGTAAAGGTAAAACGTCAAGACTTTTTAGCTGGTTCTGCCAATTTAATAGCTAGGATTGTGGTAAAATGTACAGGCAGTCCTCAACTTAAAACAGCTCATTTACTAACCGTTCAAAGTTACAAAGCATTGAAAAAAATGACAGTTTTTGAAACTTACAACCATTACAGCATCCCAGGGATGAAATGCTACCAGTTCGCACCGGTTCGGGCAAATAAATAGGTAAAAAAACCTGCCGGTTCAAATGAACCAGTATTTCCGATGATCAGTTGTGCCATGCAATTTATATTTGCTAAAAAGCAGAAAATCCTGCTTTCTAGCAAATCTAAATTGCGCAGCACAGCTGTTTTCCCCCTTCGCTGTTCTATTTACCTTCAAACGGCTTCTTTTCCCACATGAAGTGTGCATTTGGTGCTCACTGCACATGGGTGGGTGCGACAGTGTACGTTTGGTGCACAGCGCACATTTGGCATGCCCTGTAATGCATGCACACAGCATGCGTATGGCGCGCAAGGCGGACAGCAAACAAGTGGCAACCCGCAGAGGATTTCAGCACTACAGCATCCCATGGTCATATGATCAAAATTTAGATGCTTGGCAACTGACTCACAACAAATGTTTCATTTAGCCAAAGAAATTTGGGGCTCAGTTGTGGTTGTAAGTTCAGCACTTCCTGTAGTCTGGAGTCCCAGGAGGAAGGGTCTCTTTCCTAGAGGGCAAAGAGTCAGTGGTGCTTGAAATGTCTAGTGGGCAGAAAGAAAACAAGTAAAATTGACTTTGTTAAAAGCAAGAGAAAAGGATATGGGGTTAGTTCATTTGATTAACATTAAACTAGAAATTCTTAATGGACTTTTGCTGATTAGGATGATGAGGCTTTAAAATTTCTACATAGATAAGAGATGAAATATGGAAGAAGAGATCTTTTGTGCAATATCAGAAAAGATGTAATTACTGAAATTTTTTAAAATTATTTTTTAATTAGATTTATATGCCGCCCTTCTCCGGAGACTTAGGGTGGCTTACAATGCTTTAAGCAATAGCCTTCATACTTTTGTATATTTATACAAAGTCAGTTTATTGCCCCCACAAACTGGGTCCTCAATTTACCTACCTTAGAAAGGATGGAAGGCTGAGTCAACCTTGAGCCTCGAACTTGCATAATTGCAGACAGCTGGGTGTTAATAACAGGCTATCTAGCCCGTCAAGCTAACTGAGGCTCAATGAATTGTATTTGTTGTATATATATATGTATATGAGTACAGATGTTATATATATATATATATATATATATATATATATATATATATATATATATATATACATACATACATACATACATACACGCACGCGCACACATACATATAGATAGTCTTAGTTTTTTTGTTTTTTATTTTTGTAACTATAAACTTTAATAAAATTATAAAATATACAGTCAGTTTAATTAAGATTTGCACATGAGCTTATGTTGTTCTAATTGTGCCTCCAGTATCTAAATTAGCTATCTACTCTTTCTGAATAGAATACAGTAGAATCTTTGTTTGAAGGCATGCAAGTATTCCTTTACAGTACCTCAGCCAGTAAGCATACTGTACTTCCTTCTTTTGATAGAATAGATAAATGAATAAGTAATTATTTTTCCTCACTGAACTGAGATTCTATCTTTAATATTTTTCTTTATTTGGGACATTCCTATTTCTCTAACATTCTTTAATTTATATGAGACAAATTTAACAACGTCCCCATATTTTCCAGAATAGTATAAAGTGAAATGTACAGTTATTCACCTGTCACATATGTAAGACAAGAGGAAACAAAAGGCTGAAAATTTGGAGGTTTAGAGTACTGGAATGGCTAGGTATTCATTTGACACGCACAACTGGCTAACTCTGGTAAGAGTCGCCTTTGATCTTTTTCTCACATTAATAATTGTGTGTTATATGAATAGCCTATATATAAGTAACTCTCAGGTGTGTCTTTTGATTTCAAGTTCCTGATTGATTTGCAGTCCTTTCTTGTGACTCCAGTCTTCCTCTTCATTTTCTGTTTTCCAATTTTCTTAAATCTCATCTTAAATGTTTACAGAGCAGACTTTTTCAGACTGTTTAGATTTCCCTTTGTTTCCCATTTTGTGTTTCTAATAGTTTTCATTTATGTGGAAATCTAGGGGGAGAGGGGTTATCATTGTAATATTCAGTTTTTTTCCTTTGCTTTCCCAATGTTTTATCCTTAATCTGTGGTTCATTGTCCGAAGTCTCTTTTGCAAAAGAGCACCAGAAGACAATTTTCCTTGAGAAACATTTTACAGATAGTCCTTGGCTTATGGCTAATTGCTTAATATCTGTTTGTAGTTATGAAAGCTTGGAAAGGGGAGCTATATGACCTGTACCTCCAACCATAGCAAAATGTAACACTCTCAGTCTCCCACCATCACATGATTGCAATCTGGGCACTTGGCAACCCATTGACATTTATGACCACATGCTCCTCAATCATATGATTCCAATTTGTAATCTTCCCTGAAAATGATTGAATTGAATGATTGAAATGATTGATTTCAGTGTGGATATAAAAAAACATATGAAATATTGGATATACAAATGAAAGCGACTTATTAAAGTTGTCAGCAATTTTGTGAGAAGAGACAATGAGAATATGAAGTGATCTGCCTAAACTCTTTACTTAAGATTTACAAAAGAGACTTGTTAAAGTTGTCAAAGATTCTGTGAGAAGAGATAAAATAATTCCGTTGAGGATGGAAACCTAAGGAATCTTATTTGATACCTCTCTTAACTATGATTCAGAACTATTTACAAACGACTTTCGGTTGCAGTTGCTCAATCCCTCCCACATACAAGTTTCAACGTGTAGACTCATTTAAATTAACTCTGAAAAGCTAAACCTTTGGCATGATTTTAAAACTATGGGGCATTGAAATGTCCATTAACAACTATGACTCCCTGTCTTGTGCTGGTGCATGTATTACTCTTGTTTAAAAAACAGATAATAGATAATGAACAGTTAGGGTGTTAGTCCTGTCTCAACTTTATTTAATTAGTTTTCAGGCTAATTACTTCAAATTATTGCACATGTAAATAATATTACCAACTGGGTATCTTTGTTCTCTCAAACAGAAGCTGGCAGGCTGAAAAACAGGCAGTGCACAGGACGGACTTTCTGGCTACTGACCATTTAGCTGGTAGGTTTACAGATCTCTACTAAAATGATTCCCAGACTTTGGTCTAAGAATCCTTCTAATAATTGGCCTTAGTAGTATCTTTTGATTCTTTATGGAGTCCACAAGATATATGTAATCTGCCAGTTACCGTGGTAGGATATTTATCACATTTTTGTTATGTTCAAACCAATAAAGTTTGCACTCATGCAACACATCTTTCCACAGAACTGGAAAATTTTAAAAACAATTTCAGGCTGTTTTTTTTAAGGACAGCAAATATAATATATACAATTAAAGAGAAAATCTTACCTACTAGGACTTACCCTTCCAGGCTTCATATGAATTTATTCACATATGTATATGCACAGTTTTTTTAATTATACAGTAAAAGGGATGTTCGTGGTCAAACTCCATTCTTATGCCCTGCTTCCAGAATTCATTCTCTAGCTAATTTATTTTCTTGGGTCTGGCAGTTTCAATGTGTACAGTTCATGTCCAGAAATAATAATATGATATTCTCTCAAAATAAATCAGAAAAATTGGGCAATCAACCATACAGAGTCTGTTTGTATAATGTAATATAGTGTATAATTGGATCAATAATATTTTTCTATAGCCATTCTTATCTTGATCACTTTCTAGATGTGTGGATTTTTGTTCCCAGAATTACAAGGTCAATTTTATCACTGAGAATACTGGATATACATAAATATGAAAAATGCCAGGGTAGGAAGGTACTAATTAAAGTAGACATTCCAAAGAGATACTGATTTAAATTATCTTTGGATCTATTTATTTATCTGAATGTGAAATATTTTGTAAAGCTAAAAATCCAATATTTGTTTATGTAAAAACAATTGCAGATGTTATTGCAGCTCTGTGGCTTGGAATGTGAACCCAGGAGGAAGAAAAAAATGATAGCATTTCATGTCTGTTACTAACTGAAAAATAATGCTACGATGTTATAAAAATAAGACTAATTTAAAAATAAACTGTTTTCATTGTATCAGTCTTTTACTAAATAATCTAGGAAAGGTACTACAATATTGATAAATTATATTGTGGTTGAAGACCTCCTTTGTTTCCTCAACCATGGTCAATTGTACATCTTCAAAAGAAGTGGCTAAAATTGTTCCTCTGTTATAATATATTTTCCTATTTTCTGTTTCTTTCCTTTTTTTAATGTCACTATACTGGGAGTTATCATGACAGTTTCTCTTTTTTCCTACCATCAGTGGCATACCCGGATTGTGTGTGAGTGGGAAATCAACCATGAGCTCCGTGGCAGTTTTGACCCAGGAAAGTTTTGCTGAACATCGCAGTGGCCTTGCTCAGCAGCAAGTGAAAGGTAAAAAAGCAAAACAAGGTTATTACAAAATCCCATGTGATAACAGCTGCACAGAAATATTATCTTGCTGCTATTTAATTGCTTTGTTACTTGCAGGAGGATGGTAAAGTTTTTTTGTTCTTTGATTCTGCAGAGACTATCAGTATTTAGATTAATAATAATATAAGGGTTAAGAAGCTCTTGGAGCATAAATTGGATAATCTCTAGATAGCATTTTTTTTCAAATTTGCCAAGCTATTTTTAGAAACACCTGTGCATTATAATCTTCATTCATTTTCTCTTTATATTGAATTTATATGCTGCCCATCTCAATATCAAATGCGACATTAAGCAGCTTGTCCTTTTAAAATATCTACTATTTTATATATTTTAAACTAGTCTTTTCCAATGTAATAGTCTCCAGGTATTAGACTACAGATCCCACTATCTGCTATCTTGCTGGTGCGACCAATAGTACTCGCTTGGTCTTGCTGGAAAGACCAAGCTGGGGAAGGTTTCTGTTGACAATATAGCTTGAGGCAAGATTAATGGATAGAGACCCTCATTTTGAGGAAGTTATTTACCAAAATTATATTCAGGCATTTTCAAATTGCCATTCACAGTAACCATAGCACTGAGTTCAGAAAGGCATTACATAGGATAAAATGTGTCTGCTTGTTTATTATTATATTTAATTGTTTTTAGTACAATAACATCAGTTCTTTATCCAGAGAATAAAAAGAAGTTAAAAGTAGCATTCCAATTTATAGCATTAAATAAAGGACTGTGGAAATAAAATAACACTGAATATAAGAATCCATGGAATATCAGTTTGTGTACATTTGTAGTTAAATATCAGATAAATCTATGATTGGTGTAGAACAGATCAATACAAAAATGGGAATATAAAATATCAACAACTCAAAGAAGAAAAAATGTTAATTTTCTGATCCTTTTGTTTAGGAACAATCTGAGGTCTACTATAGAACCACATAATTCTCATGTATGGCAGTTTTGATATTATAGGAAATTGATTTGGTCATTATTTATAGCCTGCATATTAAGATACTGTCAGCCCACAATAAATGTTAGTTATAGGTATAGATTTCTCTTGATGGGATAAAGTCTAGTTATCTGTAAAACATGGTTTCCTTATCTCCTGATAGACAGAAATTATCATTGATGGGTTAGTAAAAAGAAAACTGCTTGATTTCAATTTGGTGTTTCTCAATAATACTCAATAATAAAGCCTGTATTTTTAACTAACAAATTAAGAATATTGTATGTTAACAGTCAGATGGTTGCAGAAAAATAGTATGGTCTGTTGACTATTGTCTATAAAATCATTCTTTGTTTCCTTGCTTTTGCCACTGTAGTTACAGCTTTAAATGCTGAAGAAGAGAATGATCCTCCAACATACAAAGATGCCTTCCCCCCTCTCCCTGAGAAAGCTTGTTTGGAGCCAGCCCAGGAACCTGCTGGTGCTTGGAGTAAAATCCGACCAATCAAGGCTTCTGTTATCACTCAGGTCAGTACAAAGAATGTTTTCTCCCCTTCAGTGTCAAACCCTGTTCAGGCATTTAGAAAAATGTCCTTCAGGATGCTTTTAGTCACCTATCTCATTGTGGGAGAGAAAATGTAAACAGAAGAACTGTTTGAATATGCCTAAGGCCTTTCCCTGAAATATGCCAACAAATAAATGTTATACAATTCTGGAGAATTCTGTAATTATACAGTGAGGCATCTTCTGTGTATTGATCCCTATAAGTAAATAACATGTTCTCTCAAATTAGATGCTACAACATTACTCCTATGCTAATGTATTAAAATATATAGAAAAGCTAGCCTTATAAAATAACTTAAACTGAAAATGTAAATGTATTTTCTTGGTGGGATGGAATAGTAGGTTCCTGTATTTATGCAGCATTTTGTTCCCAGAAATTCAGTCCTGTAAATTTAAATGAATTCAACAGAATTTGCTGTTTACCAAAAAATATTTGTTGCAGAACTTGCTGCAAATTGAGAGGGGGAGCTTTTAGAAATTTCAATTTGAAGAAACATTTGTTTCACATGAGCAGGTATTCCATGTGCCACTAGAAGAGAGGAAGTACAAAGATATGAACCAGTTTGGGGAAGGAGAGCAAGCCAAAATCTGCTTAGACATCATGCAGAAGACAGGAGCTCACCTGGAGCTATCTCTTGCAAAAGATCAGGGATTATCAATAATGGTCTCTGGTAAGCTTGAAGCAGTGATGAAGGCTCGGAAGGAAATTGTAGCTCGGCTTCAGACTCAGGTGAGTGACTTGATTCTCCCTATGATGATATTTTGCAATGGAGATTTAAAGGCATGGTGCCCATTGAGCCAATATTTTATGAACCAATTCATATAGTATTGTAGAGCAGGGGTCCCAATCTGCAGGCTGTGGACTGATACCTGTCTGTGGCCTGTTAGGAACCAGGCCATGCAAGAAAGCAAACTTCATCTGTGCATGCATGGAATCTAGGTAGCATGCAATTCATGGAAAAAATGGTTTTCCACAAAACCGGCCCTGTGTCCAAAAGATTGGGGACCACTCCTGTAGACTTCTTGGTGCTTTCTGGGCTTAGTTATTTTATTGCAGACATTTGCAGGTGTGGTATGAAGTATCTGGAAGAAACCAGTCAAGTTCAGAGAGCATCAAGAATTCCACAGTTCAAACTTGAGCTACAAATATTCTCTTTTATTGGTATCATATGTACTGTATCTTAAGAGCCCAACAGGAAGGCTTAAAGAATGCCAGTCTTTCCATAAAATAAAGTTCAAATATTTCTTCAATCCATAGCTTTATTTCTGGCCATATACTTTACCAAGACCCACCACGGCAAGTGATGGGTTTTGAAAGCATGAATTTAGTGATAGTTATTGAATAGAATAGCTGGCTTTTTTAGGATATTCTATATAGTTTTTTATAGTAAAAGCTGATCTTTTGAGGAGTGCCAACTTTTCCCCTCTGAAAATCGGTGCTCTGATAGAAAAAAAGAATATAATTATGTCTTTTTTGTTGAAGTTGGCAAAATGTATTGCTTTTGTCAAAATTTAAAAGAAAAAGATTTCAACAGTAGGCAGAGCTATCTATATGCATTATTTTTTTTCTCTTGGAAACTGAAAGGTGGATCAGATTCTCTGTATTGCTTTGAGAAAGATATTGCTTCTATTTTAGGTGCCATTATAGAATACAGAATATATATTACCTGCTTGTTGGAGATTTTGTTGTAAGTCGAGGATTACCTGTAATGGATGGGCAAATTCAGCTTAGAGAAAGAGTCTCAATAGTAACAGGCACCCAAGCTATAAAAGACATTATAGGTAATAGCTAGTAACCAGCACTTTGATTGTACAGTAAAACCTCTGGTCATGACCATAATTCTTTCCATAACTTTGGTTGCAAACCAATTTGGTCATGACCCAAACCTAATTTTGGAAATTTGGCGCTTACAAAAAAATAGTGCAGAAAGGGAAATCAGCTGCGGGGAAAAAATGTGAATTTTTTTGGTCAGAACCCGATTTGGTTGTGGTCAGAAGGGTTCATGACCAGAGGTTCTACTGTACCTGGAAACCATTGGTTAGCTTGTGAAGTGACCAAATAAGTGCTGTTCCTCCACAGGTCTGACTTTTATTTATCTTGTTTATAATAATAAGCAATAAAGTTTATGTTGGAATTTTTATCACTTTGAGTAGACAAGCAGCCATGCAGGCAGGCAGACAGAAGTGGATGGATGGATGGATAGATAGATAAGAGACAGAGGCAGCAGGTAGGCAAGCATGCAGACATCAATGTTGTGCTAGAAATAGTGTTATGAATGCAATTGAGTAAGTCTGACTAGATACAAACAGTACATGAGAGGGCAGGGTAGGATTTATTCTAAAGTGGGGGGAAATAAAGTAACCTGCAGTTTCCCTCCCAGTTCCTTGAAGTGTCTCAGTTTTGTTTCTGCGCAATATATGAACAAACCCTATATCCCATATGTTTGTTTATAGTGGTGAAATTTGACAAATACTCTTTTCCATTGCTAATCTATAATAATGAAAGAGAGATTTCCTCCTATCTTACCACAGTTAAAAGAAAATTTCTATACTGAATCGATTGGTGAAATGCATCTGGATTGTTGAATTAAAAGTATGATTTCACTGTAGTGCATGCTTTTTTTTTAAAGGCTTCAGCAACAGTTGCCATTCCTAAAGAACATCATCGCTTTGTCATCGGAAAAAATGGAGAGAAGTTACAGGACCTTGAGCTCAAAACTGCCACAAAAATTCAGATCCCCCGCCCAGATGACCCCAGCAACCAGATCAAGATCACTGGCACCAAGGAAGGGATTGAGAAAGCTCGACATGAGATCCTTTTGATTTCTGCTGAGCAGGTAAACTATATTTTTAGTTCTGTAATTGCTGAAGTGATTCTGAAAACACTAGCTCAAATAATCCTTTTTATATGGGAACATTCCTTAGGCCAGGCTGGAGTTCATCCAGACTTACATTGAGCAGTTCATTGTGTGAAAAATACTTCCCAAATTTCACTGTTTTAGGAAGATACTGTGTTTCACAAGAGTATTGCTGTTTTAATGTTCATGGCAATTCTAATCCTTTGACTATTTAAAATCAAATTCTGTAAAAATTCATTAAAATTATTTCTTTCATTAAAAAGATAAAGGTTCCCCCACACATGCATGCTAGTTGTTTCCGGCTCTAGGGGCGGTGCTCATCTCCATTTCTAAGCTGAAGAGCCAGTGCTGTCCGAAGACGTCTCCATGGTCATGTGGCCAGCATGACTAAACTCTGAAGGCACACAGAGCGCTGTTATCTTCCCACCAAAGTGGTTTCTATTTGTCTACTTGCATTTTTTACATACTTTCGAACTGCTAGGTTGGCAGAAGCTGGGACAAGTAACCGGAGCTGACCCCGTTACGCAGTGCTAGGAATTCAAACCATTGAACTGCTGACCTTCTGGTCAACAAGCTCAGCATCTTAGCCACTGAGCCACCATATCCCCCCTGATATGTCTATTGGGGATTTAGATGATTTATATACAAAGTATATAATAAACTGTAACATAATATTTCTCTTAGAAGGGAAAACAATATGAAAAGTCATTCTGAAAATCTGGCTATTTGCATTCTTCATATATTGATGACTGCTGCAGTTTCCTATCGTAGTTACAGTTCTCCTTTGCCTCAGATTTTTCTAATGATAGTTATTTTTTTATGCATGCATTTACAATGTTTTCGTGATGATGATCACATCCATAATTCCAATCTCTGCAAATATCACAATGTGCAAACACTGTTGTTAATGAAGTATCATGCAGGTAGTTCTCAACTTAAGACCATAATGGAATATGCCCATCACAGTCATAAAATGGGTCACCCATACGGCCGACCTGATTTAAGAACATTTTTGTGGCAGCTGTTAAGCGACTGCCATGGTGATAAAGCAGCCATTGTGGTTATAAAGCATATCAATGGTTCACTATGGCTGGTTTAGCCAAAAGCCAGAAATAAATTCTGGTTTTCAGAAAAACCATTGTAAACCAGTCACCAGATGATGGGATGCAGCAAACAGACATAAATATGGACCAGATACCGAGCACCCTTCTTGTGACCATGGGATAGGCTAGCCGTCAAAACTTTGGAACAAGGTCATTAGTACACCCAGGGAGGTCTTGAAACCATTGCTAAGTAAGTCAAGGACTATTTACTTTATTAGATTTTTATCTGGCCTTTATTACTTTATAGATAACTGAAGGCAGTGACCATAAATAAATACTCCTTCTTTCTCCTATTTTCCTCACAACAATCCTGTGAGGTGAGGTGGGCTGGGCTGAGAGAGAGTGACTGGCTCAAAGTCACCTAGCTGGCTTTTATGCCTCTGGTGGGAGAAAAACTCATAGACCTCTGGTTTGTAGGCCAGCATCTTAACATTATACCAAACTGGCTCTTAATCTAAGTTGCTACATAATCACAAAATATTTGGTTTATATGGATTGTTAAACTTCACATATCACATATTAAATTATATGAAATAATATGACTTTGTTGCATCATTGTCATCTCAATTTTATTTTATTTCTTTTTGTTCTTAATTCCTTTTGTCTTAAAGACTATTTTTCTCTAGCTTTTCTGACATGTTTAGCAAGTTTGCTCATACAACATCCACCCACCCCTGCCAGTCATTCCTAGATCAGATACTTTCTAATAAAGTGAAATAAAGTTTCAAAATGAGGATCTATAGAAGTAGGCACATGCAGAAGCCTCACATTCTTTTCTTGTAGTACTATAGTCTGTGTTGTATATATGTATAAAAATGTGATTTCATTTTCCAGGATAAGCGTGCAGTAGAGAGGCTTGAGTTGGAGAAAGTATACCATCCTTTTATTGCTGGTCCTTTCAACAAGCTAGTGAGTGAAATCATGCAGGAGACTGGGACGCGCATAAATATTCCACCACCCAGCGTCAACAGAACTGAGATAGTCTTCACTGGAGAGAAGGAGCAGCTGGCCCAAGCAGTGGCTCGTGTTAAAAAGATCTATGAGGAGAAGGTACGATCTTTCATGGGATCTGTATAAAGCTGTACCTTTCATTTTAATTAACTTCAAACACTAGTATTACAAGTGAGAACATGGGACTCTTCCTTCCCCTCCGCTACAATATTTGGTACACTGATACACAAGAAATAGCAGTGCAAAGATCCTGATAGTGATGCAAGGGAGACTAGCTGTTGCATCAGGATTGGAGAAATAAGTGACTGAGGGGAATGCGATGAACTATAGCTTGGGGTTTGACTTCCATTCAAAATGGCCAATGCAACCATCAAAAATAAGCTCTCTAAGGTACATGCGAAAAGAGAGTTCAAACTTTTTGGTCTGCCTGTTCTGACATGATTGATCACAAACCCGCAGTTCTAGCAAACACAATGCAGTTCCAGCATCAAATAAACCATGACTTCCTGTGGTAGACTATAGTTTTTCATTTATCGTATAAAGCATATATAAATCAAAGGCTTGTAGGGCACCTGCCCTTTTTGGAGCCTATTTAGGCAAATTTAGTTTCTCTGTTCTTTAATCTGTAGCTCCCTTAGTTCAATGCCTTTTCAAGTAACTTGTCATTTCTTGGCTGATACTTCCCCACAGAAAAAGAAGACTACCACCATTGCTGTGGAGGTGAAGAAGTCCCAGCACAAGTATGTCATCGGTCCCAAAGGGAACTCCCTGCAGGAGATCTTGGATAAAACTGGAGTCTCGGTTGAAATCCCCCCCACTGATAGCAGCTCGGAGACTGTGATACTGCGCGGCGAACCTGAAAAGCTTGGGCAGGCATTGACAGAAGTTTATGCCAAGGTATCGAGAGTGCCACTCAGCAAGGCCTTTCTTTTATGGACAACTGATTAACATTTGACTAATTAGACTTTTATTAAAAAATTAATTTCTAACCTATAAGTGTTCAGAATACAAATAATGTGTTCAGCAATAAGATTTCCCCAAGCCCTATACAAAGTATGGGATAGTAGTCAAAATCAATTGTGTGATCAGTTTTCTGTGGTTTATGTAGCAGACTACTTTGCCTCTGAAGATGTCAGCCACAATTGCCAGCAAAATGTCAGGAAATGTTTTCTCTAGTCTAGCCAGTTGTGTGATAATTTTATTATTGTGACATATGAAGGCTGGAGCATCATGTTTGGAGTGAATTTCAGAAGTCAGGAGTATTGGATTGGGAAAGAAATTGTTGATATCAGTATCAGTTGGTGTAAATATGTACTACTTATGGAATGATAAATTTCTTCATACAACCAATGTATTTTATAGGCGAACAGTTTCACAGTCTCCTCTGTCTCAGCCCCCTCTTGGCTTCATCGTTTCATCATTGGCAAGAAGGGGCAAAACTTGGCCAAAATCACACAACAAATGCCAAAGGTATGAATTTGTAAACTTAAGATAACTTAAGTTATCTGGTGTGAGCAGTAGAGAATAAAAGTTGACAGCAAGCCTGGAAATGAGAAAGTAGATTGCATCTTTCAGTTTTAATAAGGATAGAAATACTTAGGCATTCTAAAAATCAAAGCATTTCATGAAGACCAAATTGAAGTTAATAAAATGGCAGTTAAAACAAGTTGTTTTCATTGAAAAGTGTGAACTCTTTAGCCAATACTTACATTATAATTAGGGAGAGAATTCCACAGAGAGGGTGTCAGGACTAGGAAAGTTGTATTCCAGATGGCTTCTCATTTCTTCTTTGAAAGCATGGGTATGTAGATGGGTTCTACATGGGGGCTTTGACTTTTGGTAATTGCTTAAATTTCATTTTTCAATTGTGTCTACATACTATTTTGCTTGAGAGGCTATTTGAGTCGCCGTCTTTAAAAATGACAATAGAGGCTTTTAGATGTTTTTAGTTGCAGATTAGGAGAAGCAAACAGTTTAATTTGTTTGCTATGAACTGATTTGTCTTTCATTCTGGTGCTGAATTGCGTCTATTTTTAAAAGGTTCATATAGAATTCACTGAAGGTGAAGATAAAATCACTCTGGAAGGACCCACAGAAGATGTGAATGTGGCTCAAGACCAAATTGAGATCATGGTCAAGGATCTGGTGAGTTGAGAAGGCATAACATCTTGTTTTATCAAATGGAAAATACTAAAAGTTATCAATTCAGCTTGAAAACAATTACTCCTCTTAGAATAAAAATGTTATTTTGAATATTGTAGCAAAGTAAGATCGCTGTGTTCAGTGGTATTTTCAGCTAGTGGTATATCTGCTTATGACTGCAGTCCTGGAGACAAAAAGTAACTGTTAAGCTTTTCAGTGACTGGAGAGTAAAAAGGATGAGAACAAGTTCTGAATAAGCAAAGTAGCTCAAAAGATATAGTATGTACTCATGCTTGAATTAATTTAGCTGAACATAAGGATTTAATAACCATTACTTAACTATATAGGTTGATATTGCTTCTATGTTTCTTTTGGAGTAGAGATTTACAATGTCCATAATTTTGATGAAATTCTGCTTTGCAGATTAATCGGATGGATTATGCAGAGATCAACATAGATCACAAATTCCACAGACACCTCATTGGAAAGAGTGGAGCCAATAGTGAGTTAAATGTTATTTAGGTCTTTAAACTTCAAATTCTGCTCTTCTACCTTATTCTCTATGAATATATATTGCCTTAAAACAATAGTAACCCTTAAACGTCCCATGTTCTAAAACCCAGAAATCTTGGGTGTAGCATTTTTGCAATACAAAGTGGTGCTATTAACTTTTGCTTAATTTGCAGTCAACAGAATTAAGGATCAGTATAAAGTATCTGTGCGGATCCCTCCAGACAATGAGAAAAGCAATCTCATCAGAATAGAAGGAGACCCTCAGGGAGTTCAAGAGGCCAAGAGAGAGCTGCTGGATCTTGCATCACGTATGGTGAGAAGGAAGAGAAAGTTCATTATTATTGAGGATTTTTGTTAGTCTTTAGTATACATGATGATACAGCATGCTTAACTAGGTCAGATGAACCCCTAGCAACTCTGTTCACATAGCAAGCTAACTGTTCTTTGTTAACTTTGATTAGGTTTTCGGGAGAAAGATCAATATTTTGGTTATTTTGGGATTTATTGTAGTATTGGTATTCAAAAGTGGATAAATTCAGAGGGCTAAAGTGCATTGTATGATCACAGCCATACATTCTGTACCTGAATAATAAAAAGTTGTTATGAAGGGGTTGGGATAGAGGGAGGTAGTGGGAGGGGCTGGGAGCTGGGGGTTGGGGAGGGGGGGGAGAAATGAAAAAATTTTTGTATTGTAAAACTTTTTCAATAAAAAAAAAGTTGTTATGAAAATGTAAATTGTCTAAACAAGATATGGTAAAGTCTCAGTTTAACTGCTCAGGGGGAGGGATTGCCCATTAAATCATAGTTTCCTTATATGTTTAATTATGATTAAACAGATAAACTCTCAATTGAAAGGACAAGTTCACCTATATACTAATAAAATTCTCATGTCTATAACCTTTACCGTAGGGCAACACTTTTCCAACCAAAAATACCTCAAATGGGTTAACTTACAGAATACATTCAAAATCCAGAGCCCATGACTCCCATGGAATTGAAATTTGGCAAATTTTACAAAACATTTTATGACATAAAAATTATCATAGAGCATTTTGTGACCTAATATAAAGTTTCATAAAATATTTCCTGTGTGCAACTCCTCATGTTTGACTATGCTATACAGTACAATATGTGCTACTTTCAAAGCAGATACATCTCTAAATAGTTCCCTGATTTTTAAAGAATTTTTCCAATACATTAGAAACTCTGCCATTGTTGAAGGCATTAGGGAATCTGGTAAGGAAATATCTTTGAAACAATGACCCAGCGGGTCATGGGTTGTTTAGTTAGTTATATTAAAAGTTTGCAAAATGGAGTTCTGTTCAGCCAAAGGTTTACTTTGCTTTGATTAATCGATAGGTCAAATGAACTATACTTTGGGAATAGTCGATGATATGTATTTTCTTCTAGTATGTTACTCATATAGAATATTTTTCTTTCTTTCACTACCCCCTAGGAAAATGAACGCACAAAAGACTTGATCATTGATCAGAAATTTCATAGAACAATCATTGGACAGAAAGGTGAAAGGATTCGGGACACACGAGATAAATTTCCAGAGGTACCAGAATTATACACATGTATATTTATATATAATTATTGATTTTTTAAAAAAAATATACCCATACATTATACACAATATTTTTTTAAAATCTATATACGCACATGCATATACAAATATGTATGTAGATAAATGCTTGTATTGTTATTCATATCTTGATTCTATAAGGTTCTCTAATAGTGGCAGAAACCATCATCCCTGACATCCTATTATTTGGCCCATAGGCTGAAGTGATTTTTTTACAGGGTTTTTTTTTTTCATTCTGCTTCCTTTACATCCAATCTTAATTCAGCCAATCTGAATGATGTTATTTATAGCAATACATAGCACAGAGCAACAAGAACCACAGAAAAACAGGGTGACATATGGATTCCACAATTCAGAAATAGTCTCTAAAGTGTTATAAATGAATAAGTAAATGCAGTGTTCTGTACAACTGAAATATTAAAATTGAGCTTTCTTGCAGGTTATTATTAACTTCCCAGATCCGTCACACAAAAGTGATATTGTCCAACTTAGAGGACCCAAGAATGAGGTGGAAAAATGCACAAAGTACATGCAGAAAATGGTGGCAGATTTGGTAGGTGATCTTTACTTTTTGCCCCCCTCTGTAACTGCCTCAGAACTGTGGCTAACCTTAAGAAATCAATATTTTTAAAATAATTGGAGATACTTTGCTATCTTTTATAACATTAATATCTTAGATTTATTCATATGTTTGAGAACAAGGCTGATCAACCAAGCAGGAAGTATGGAATATAAAATGCAACTGATATTTAGAAGATTATCATTTCTATTGTACCTTACTTGAAACTAGAGTTTACATTTCAGTCTAAGGTCTAATAGCTATTGATTGTTTTATCCTCCATGAGTTTGCCTAATTCCAATCATCTAGATTCTAGGCCAATTTGCTACACAACATACTATATGGTAGCTAGGGTGTGCTTTAACTATGAAGACTTCAAGGAGTGATTTCTTTAACTATCCTGACTCTGCTATTAAATGCATTTTAGTGAGTTCTGATGTGAAAGGAGAAATAAAACTTTTCTCCTCTTCAATCACATTATTTATAAATATAATCCTTCATTCCTTCACAAAAATAAAAAGGAAAAAAGAGAGGAAAGAAAGAAGCAGCTCCCCAAACATAAGAAGTGGTTCATTCTAATTTTTGAGCACATAATTAATTTTTGTCGCACAAAGTTATATTGATCAATCTTTAGTATTACATCAGAAGGGAGACGGCACATGAATAAAATAAAATAAAAAATTTATATATGGAATCACACTATCTTTCCAACCTTGAAAAGTATTGTTTGCCTCTCCCATGCTTGATAGATCCATATACTGATGCATTTCCAAGTTTTTCTAATAGAACTTAAAAGTACATTCACATTTTTAATCATTAATTTTTTGAAACATCATACCAACAAACTTATGGATATGAAATCAAAACAGGGCAATAGTGGGACAAACTTGTGTGAGTTTGGTATCACTTCATCCATTTTACACTTTCAACATATTGAAACATTTTGTTAAACATTGTCTGGTATGTGCAGTAAATGTGCAGAAATAATCTTTTGCTGAATTTGTCTCATGTTCTTACTTAATATTCTTTCTCAGTACTTTGCCATTGATTTCTAATATTTATTTTAGAATTTTATTGGTTTTGTTTAAGGATAATTTATGAGAATTGTCATAATCGCATAAAATACAAATGGAGTGGTATTTGTTTATCCATGATTTATTGATCCTAACCTTTCTTTCTTAAAAGGTTGAGAATAGCTATTCTATTTCTGTTCCCATCTTCAAACAATTCCACAAGAACATCATTGGTAAAGGAGGTGCAAATATTAAAAAGGTAAGGTTATTTGAATTTTCCTTGAAATTATAGACTTTTCATTGCTCCAAATTATTGATACTATCCCCTACTGATAGGATTGATGTGTCACTTTTATAGCAAAAAGTGCATCATTTAGTTGAGAATTTAGAAAATAAACTATGCCTGTCCTCTCAACCTTTTTTTTAAACATTCACCATAGATCCGTGAAGAATGCAGCACTAAGATAGATCTACCAGCAGAAAACAGTAACTCAGAAACAATTGTCATCACAGGAAAACGAGCCAATTGTGAAGCTGCTCGCCATCGGATTCTCTCCATTCAGAAAGAATTGGTAGGAGAAACAAGGGTTAAGGGTTATAGGTAGTCCTTGACCTATGACTGTAATGGAGTCTGCCCCTTTATAGTTGCATGTTACAATTGAAGCATCTCACTTAATGACCCCCATTCCTGCTTTTCCCAGTACAATTCTTAAACAAACATGCCAGTCATTAAGTGGGGCATGGGTGCCTTGAGGAGGGGGAGACCTTTGGGGACATAATGCAGGCCCAGGGCCATCTACTATGAGCCTTCCAAGACTTCCCCCACTCCCAAGGCACCCAGTGCTCTGCTCCCTGTCCCTTGAGATCCCTCCAGTCTTGTACAAGGCTCTCTTTTTCAAAGAGGCTCCACAAACAAATGATGGGTTGTGGGAGAGAGCAAACATATTTTTTACATGTTTTTGAAGCAATGAATTTCAGTTATCTTTTTTCTCTTATGTTCTGAGGGATCCTTGGTACTCTCTGAGCTTGATTGTTTTCTTGCAGATGTTTCAGTACGCAGACTAACATCATCAGTGCTAGTAAGGAGTAGGGGTTTGCTCTCAATTTGTACTCTAATGGCTTGCCTTGTCCATGTTGGTTGGAGTGTTTTTTTGGTTGGGCTGTTTACTGTCAGCTTGTTTGGCAGTTCCTTGATTGGGGTATTGTTTACTTCTTGATTGTTGGTCTGATGCTAATCTGGGTGTTAATTGCTGGTGGTGAGGTGTTTTGATCCTTTTGTTCTCTTTTTGGCTTATGATTGTCTCTTGCACAGTATGTAGATGTTATTTATGTCTATGTGACTATTAATAGCTAATTTGTTGGAGTAACAGGTTTTCAGGAATTATATAGCATTTTCGGACTTGGCTTGGTATCCAGTGTTCACAGTTTTCCAGTTGAAACTATGGTAAACTCTGTCCATATGTTGTGAAATTAAAGAGTTTTCAACAAAACTTCTGGCAGTCTTGAGAGCAAACCTCACTCCCCATTACTGCTGATGATGTTACCTAGTTTGGGTAATGAAATCTCTGCAAGAGAACAACTAATCTCAGAGAGCATTAGGACTCCTCAGTTCAATCCTGAGCTACAAATACTCTCCTTTAAGCAGTCATGTAGGTTTTTTCTACATATTTTATAGGCAGTTGGAAAAAGATCAAAACAAGCTATTTTGTACAGGCAGTCCTTGAGTTATGATGGCAATTGGGACTAGAATTGCAGTTGTACAGTGCAACATCAGATAACCATATGGCTTAGTGAAGGCAACCCCTGCAAATTGCAATCATATAACCTCAAAATGTACAACTGTCTTAAGTGTAAACTGGTTGCCAACCACCCAAATTGTGATAGTGTGGTCACGGAGTGGCTGGGACTACCAGAACCTCAAGGACCAGTTGTTATACCACTTGTAAAGCACTATTGTAATTTGGAATTATCACTGAATTGAATGATCAATAACCGAGGACTATACTCATTATACAGTAAACTGATCACTAAACTAGATTTAATATGAATTTGAAAATTCGGTATGTTTTATCTTCCCATTAGTTCTTTTGCTAGGTGGTGTTATTCCATTTTGTTGTGAAAAGTATAATTTAGTAGAATTAGATAGACACAAAATAAATATGATAGTAATGCTGCCCAATACAGTTCACGGCTGTTAGTTATAATTTGGCTCATATTTCATTCACCATCAGTTCTAAGTAAAAATGAATTAGAAACTTCCTAAATTCATTCTCAGAAGGAAGGTACTCTTTGTACTTTCCAAATACTTTTATGTATGAGGGAGATTTTAAAAAAAATTTCTCTTTCTAGGCTAATATCACAGAGGTGGAAGTCTCTATCCCTTCCAAGCTACACAACTCACTCATTGGTGCCAAAGGTCGTTTTATCCGCTCCATCATGGAAGAATGTGGTGGAGTTCATATTCACTTCCCCACCGAAGGCTCAGGTAGTGATACAGTCACTATCAGGGGTCCTGCTCAGGATGTTGACAAGGCTAAGAAACAACTCCTACAATTGGCAGAAGAAAAGGTGATAATATGAATTTGGAAAAATAGCTCATATACACTGTATTTTCTCTCTTTTTTTATAGAATGTGGCTTTATTTGTTTTAAAGCCTGAAACAAGTATATCTTATATTGCCTGCTTCACTTTTTAATCTTCTGATTGGCTGCTGCATAAGTCATAATTCCTTAAAATAAACTATGTATGAAAAGCAGAGACAGTCTTTTTTATACTAGATCAAAGCTGTAAATAATCTGAGAATTGTTGCCTTATTTCTTCCCTACTAGGTTTCAGATGTCTGCAATTTTGCTTGTCCCCATTCTTCCCTAAGATTGTCTTTTTTATTGTGGTGTTATAATTATAAAGTGTATCATTTTATATAATAATTTTATTAGAAACTTAAAGTCTTAATATTTGAAATATGACAGTTGTAATATTTCCTGAAACTATTTAATCCTGCTATTTTGTTTCCTCAAGTTAGTAACCAGTTATGATGAGAAATTTTAAAAATCCCAAAAAGCCATTTCATGTATTCCAGGAGTTCAAACCATATTTATTTGGCATTCTTACTGTTCTCATTTAGTTTCAAATAGACTAAACATTTAATTTCTATTTCATTTGCCCATATCTCTCTCTATATATAGCCCAAAGTGGTTTATCATAACAATTTTTCATTGTAGAATAAACTGAAAGGACAGAGTACATTGGGTTGAAAGAAAGAACTTTACCCAAGGTCATAAATAAACTGCGGTTCACAGCTAAGCAGGTTTTCCTGACCCAAGTCCAGTTTAATCTTTCTTACCACCTTATTAAGAAAAGCTGAAACTCAGT
This sequence comes from Masticophis lateralis, assembly GCA_030761175.1. Taxonomy (NCBI): domain Eukaryota; kingdom Metazoa; phylum Chordata; class Lepidosauria; order Squamata; family Colubridae; genus Masticophis; species Masticophis lateralis. The sequence goes on along the minus strand of JAUDYJ010000005.1, from coordinate 38,825,486 downwards.
AGAGATTATGCTTCACAGGGAAAGCATCTGAGTTTTATAGCTGATTTCCTGATAGGCAGAGAAAAAATCCAGAGTCTTGTTGCCTGTCTGTGTTAGACAGTACTGAATTACATGGTTCACTGGCAACTTTTTGTGTTCCACGATAATTCTGTGATTCTTTGAAAACGGATAATGCATGCATATATTTATGATGTGGCCTTCCCTGGTCTGAGTGGATGAATGTTTTTGAAAGTCCAGAGGAATTGACTCAAGGAAAATGAAACAATGGAAACATAGTTTAATTTTTTCATGATTTATACACAAAGTTTACACATAGTTTAATTTGGGTTTTCTTGCATATAGCTATATTATTGTAGATGTTTCCCTTGAATATTCTAAAATTAGACTTTTACTCTTACTCAGATCAGTAGTTAGGCTTCACAAACATGTAAGCATGTTCATTTCTTTTTTTAAAGAAAAAACAAAGGGGATTTGGACAAATAGCTTCCATTTCTTTTTTCCATGTAGCAAACCAAGAGTTACACTGTGGACTTGCGGGCCAAACCAGAATATCATAAGTTCCTGATTGGCAAAGGTGGTGGCAATATTCGCAAAGTGCGGGATAATACTGGTGCTCGGATTATCTTTCCTACATCAGAGGACAAAGATCAGGAACTGATTACTATCATGGGAACAGAAGAAGCTGTCAAGGAAGCCCAGAAAGAACTGGAAGTGCTAATTAAGAACTTGGTAAGGAGAACATCCTGATTTTCTTATTTATATAGTAAATGCATTTTTACATTGACATGGGTTTAAAAACAGTATTGTTACATACAGCAATTATATGTCTTATGTGTCTATAGGATAATGTAGTTGAAGATTCTATGACTGTGGATCCAAAGCATCATCGGTACTTTGTCATTCGGAAAGGGCAGGTACTGAGGATCATTGCAGAGGAGTATGGGGGTGTGATGGTCAGTTTCCCACGCCCCGGTACACAAAGTGACAAAGTCACTCTTAAAGGAGCAAAGGATTGTGTGGAAGCAGCAAAGAAACGTATCCTTGAAATAATTGATGATTTGGTAAGTATCCATCTTTAATAGGTGACACAGAGAATAAAGACAATGTATGGTCCTTATTTCTTATCCCCTTAGTTTATGTTATTGCAACAGAAGAAAAAAGCTGGCTTCATTTTAGCTTTTCTTCATGCCTAAGTGATAACTTTTATGTCCTTTAATAATTCCATCCCACTTAGTGATTGTGCTCATTCCTGTTGTAATTCTGCATGCGAGTTTCTTAATCTTGAAATAACATAATAGTTTTACAAAAAGTACATCTTTGTGAATTAGTGTTGTCTTTGCTTCATTAAACCTGTAAAAGGAAGACAGAATTTATTAATACCAAAGGACGAATACCAAGCAGATTTGATAGGTCTACCTTGGCTTATGTCTTTGGCTCCTTTCACAGCTGCATATGCATTTTTGAGATTTTCCTATGTTCCCCTTGGAATTGTATTTTCAGAAGGATAACTTAATCTGTAAATCATATTGTAAGACTTTCTTCTTTCATAGGAAGCCCAGGTGACAATAGAATGCACTATTCTTCAGAAATACCATCGTTCTATTATGGGCCCTAAAGGTTCTAGGATCCAACAGATTACTCGTGACTATGGTGTTCAGATCAAATTTCCAGACCGAGAGGAAAGTACAGGTACAGTAACTCACAAGTTTGTCCTTAGAAGGAATGTCTTTGGAACACTATTATTCCATAATCCAATAACAGTAACTTTTTAAAAAGATGGAAGGATGAATGGATAACTAATAGATGATTGATAGATAAATGCTGAAATATTTCAGCATTTATTCATTTCAGCAAATATTCATGGAAGTTTTCAGCAAAATTTTTATCAGTAAGTATAATTCCATGTGTAATCAAGGGGTGGCTTAAAACAGTATTTTTGTGTAAAGAGCAGCAAGCTGAAGAACTGGAATAACTGGATGTTGCAAACCTTCAGTGCTTCCTTGCCTCATAAAATTCTGGCCTTCTGTTGCACATTGCGATCTGTTATATATCTATTGATAGTGTTGCTTGCCAGAAATTAATTTTATTATGTATGCATAGGATGTGAATAAAATTAGGTAGGTTTTGATACTCCAAGCTTGACAGACTTTGAACTGCTTATTCTTGTATTAAAAAAGAGGGTGCTTGCTGAATAGATGAGCAAGGTGAATTAATAGGAATCTAGCAGGTCACTAGAAATCTTCTCTCAAAATAGATAATGCAAGAAATAGAAAATAAAATGTATGAAGATGATTATGCACACACGGCCTGGTATGTTTATATTCTTTTGTGGAACAGCACAGCATGGGTAGAAAGCAAAGACAAACCCAATGCACTGCTTAAAAAAAAGAAGAAGTTTGGGTCAGGAAATAGCAATACTTCAAGTTATAATAAGGGTTAGGAAGTTGATTATCTTGTTCCTTTCTAAACATTTTAAAACCACTTCTTTGATTATTATTTTTTTAGAATTTTGCCAGGTATTAATGACAAGTGATTGGTCTAAAATTTCCTGGGTCTGCTTTTTCCCTTTTTTAAAATATTAGAATGTTACCTTTTCTCCATCATCAGGTATTTTCTCTGCACTCCAGGAGTTATCAAAGAGTTAATGATTCTGAGATAGCAGTTTCCTTCGTACCCTGAAAAATAATTCATCTGGCCTATTAATTTGAATTCACTGAAAGCAACTAAGTTTTGACTCTTCTCCCTTGATTGTTTTGACCTGCATTTTTTTTCTTCTAACATTTTTATTGAATACTGAATACTGAAAGTAATTGCACAACTCTAGCAAGAATCTCCTTGTTTTCTTGGTCCTCAAGGTTAGAGGCTGCTAGGCTTTCTCCCATAGAAGTCTTTTCTTCGTAACAGCCTCTTCTTCCTGTGATTGTTTTGCAAACATCCTTCTGCTTTATCTAGAAATTTCTTATCTTCCTTGATTAGTCTCAGAGTTGCCAGACATGCATCCAGGTCATTCACTTTCTCCTCCAGCAAGATAAGTTTGCACTTTATGCAGGTCATCACACTACTTGCCTCATTACCCATGTCATTGTGAAGACTGCTGTCTAGGCTCTCCTGACTGCTGTCTGAAGACAGCTGTCTGGGCTCTCCTGAAAAAAAGAATAAAGCTAATTAATTTGTTTTCACATCCCATTAAGAATGCAGGTTGTTAATTAGAGCTGATGAAATAAAATCCAATTTCTCTTCATCTTGTGATGACTTTCCCAGCATACCTAGGAATATGTAAACCATCTCAATGGGATCTCAGGCTAATAGCTTGAATTATGAGACAGTATGGAATAACAAGAGCAGAATGCGAAATCATGGATTTAAATTACAAGAAGGGAGATTCTAATAAATGTTTTGAATGTAATTGATATATAGTAACTAAGTTAGTATTCTTATTCCTATAAACAGCTTCTGTTGCAGATGTGGTAGCACATGAGAATGACAAAGAGAATAATGAAGGGAAAGAATACAAAGAAATAGATCCTGGCTCCCCAAAGAAATGTGATACTATCATAATCTCTGGTCGTCGAGAGAAATGCGAGGCAGCAAAAGAGGCCCTCCAGGTAAGTGAGATTGGATATCTGTATTATCTTAGAGGCCTTCCATATCTCAACACAGGAGTATAATCAATTTTGTTTATAAGCACTGTAAAGTGATCTTCATATTAAATCTCAATGGGCTATTGTGCAAGATGTCCTGTCTTCTGGAGACACTATTTTATTGACAAGTATGTAGTGTGTGTTAACCGCTCACAGAAACAGAATTGTCAATTAAATGAAAAGGGTAGAAAAATGGCTTCTCATGAGTTGTGACTTACATTAGGGAGTAAAAGCATTTGATTGCCCAGATACCAATGCTTCTTTCAGTATTTATTTGATGTTTTATGGTTTGAATTAAGCAGCAGTGATTGGGCAAACTGTTCTGTTGTGAAGGTCAGGCCAGAATCTCAGATATGCACAGGCTGCTTGCCAGACATAGAATCAGTGTTTTCATGGGGGAGGGATTCTCTGTCATGTAGGCACAAAGATACTCCCCAACTTTCTCTCAACAAGGGAGAGAAGCTTTGAATGGTTTTAAAACAAAGAAATTCCAAAGGGGACAAAGGAACAATATGTTTATCAAAATTAGCAAAAGAAGTAAGGTAGGAGCAGTTTCAAGCTTCTGATTAAAGCAAACTTTCCAGGGAAAAGGAATCTCTATATAAATTGAAGTAGAAGAAGTAATTGCTTTAAAAGTCTTACCTTTATAAAATTGGGTGAATGCCTAACTAGAAAACACATTAGGATTCTTTTCTTTTTGTCTCTATATTTGCTAAGTATATTTTTTTGGCAGAGTATAAGACAACACTGGCTCCATCAGCCAAGAAACAGGGATGAGCATTGTGCTCTAGAATCAGACAAAACTGGACAGGGAAACTTTAACTTTTATAGGAAGCTTTATTCATTTCATTTTATTTGTTTATTTAAATTTATTAGTTACCCGGCTCCAGTGGAGTTGAACACTTAATGTCATCTTTCATTCATCTTTACCATAAACTGGGTAGAATGTTATTAATGTTATTAGAATCTTTCGTTATCAAGCATGGAAGATCAGGTCCACACATAAAGGCTCAAATTAACTCATGTATTGCTGAAAGCCTATGCACAGGAATCTACTCAAGCAACAGTGAGCACCTGGTTAGAGTTAGATAAGGGTCATCGACACTCAAGGGGGGTTGGACTTTGTTCTTTTGTAGCTGCATAAGGGCTGTAAACTGATGCCTTGGTTAAGTCCTCCCCCTGGTTCTGTCAGTCTCTCCTATGGTTGTCCATATATTTAATTAATTAATTAGATTTCCCAAAGAAAACTATGCTGTTTGTAGCAGACGCTGCATGTATCTTTGTAAATTTCTTACAAAGTTAAAAAAAAAGTTTGAAATCCCTAGATATAAGCCAGCTATACAGCTGGCTGGTGATTATATTATATAAATTATTTTATTTTCTCCCTTTTTAGCCTTTTAATTGTTGGTTTAATTCATGTACCTTTTGTCATAATTTACTTACCTGATATAATTTTCATGTTCGTTTTCAGGCTTTGGTTCCAGTTACAATTGAAGTAGAAGTTCCCTTTGACCTTCATCGTTTTATCATTGGTCAAAAGGGTGTTGGAATCCGAAAAATGATGGATGAATTTGAGGTGAGTGCAGGTAATCCTTGATTTATGACCACAGTTGGGACTGGAACTAAGTCACTAAGCAGTGGAGTTGTTAAGTGAACCACACCCAATTTTACAACCTTTTTGGCCACAGTCATTAAGTGAATCTGGTTTCCAGCACTGATTTTATCAAGCCCCTTGGGAAGGTTGTCAGTAGTGATCACATGATTCTTGGATGCTGCAAGCATCATAAATACATGCCAGGTGCCTGAATTTTGATCACATGACTGCAGGGATTCTGTGGCAGTCATAAATGCAAAGCCAGTTGTAAGCCACTTTTTTCAAAGCTGTTGTAACTTTGAACAGTTTTTAAATAAATGGTCATAAGTCTAGGACTACTTGTAATGTCTTTGTTGTATGTCTTCTTGGTTATGATAAAAATTATCATAAAACGTTTTATGAGATAATATGAAATGTCATAAAATATTTCCTTTGGTCAGCCTTTGATGTTTGATTGTACTATATAGTTCAACTTTAAAGGGAAATACAGCTCTGAGTATCTCTCCCATTGTTGAAGGCATTGAGGGATCTGATATAGAAATATACCTTAAACAATGACCCAGAGGGTCACAGGTTGTCTAATGTTTAATAGTATTGTATTTACTTAAGAACTTGGCAGATCCAACTCATTGAATAATGACATTTGTGAAGGTTGAGGACATCTGTAAAAATGCTCATTTGTGATAAGATATCAATTCCTTATCTGCATTTGTTAGGTAAACATCCAAGTTCCTGCTCCTGAGCTTCAATCTGATATCATCTCTATAAGTGGGCTTGCTGCTAATCTTGATCGTGCCAAAGCCAGACTTTTAGAAAGAGTGAAGGAACTGCAAGCTGAGCAAGAAGATAGGGTATGTATTGAACAATAATTATAGTGCTTTTGTCAATGTCCTTCACTTACTTGCCTTGTTAAAGTTTAAAATAACTATTAGTAAAAATGCTTTAATTAAGGATGTTTGTATAAAGAAAAATCTTAGCAGGAGCCTTATGTAGGAAAGACCTTGGGAGATGTGGGGAAAGAGATACTGCCTAGCAAATGGTTAGATAAGAGATAAGTTAGATACTTTTCTGAAAAACATAGATTCTGCTCAAGAACAGATATTATTTGGATTTCAACTCCAAATAATTTGACTACTAAGGTTTCTGAGGGTTCTGAAGGTTTAACTCTTTTTGGGATCGTAATTATGTGATTTTGGTTTATAAAAGGAAATCTAATTCTTTTAGATGGATACTAAACGAAGTATTGCTATAGAAAGAAGCAATAGTGGAGGATTGTAAAAAGAAATTAAAATATTTTTTAAAAAAGTAATTTAGATCAAGGTACTGCTTTAAGAACAATTTGTAATGCAAGTAAATATTTTATTATATGTTAATGTATACTATATAATAGTAAACTCAAAAAGAAGAGTCAAGAAAAAAAAAGCTATTTTGGATGAGATAAAGAGAAAAGAAGATGAACAAAGGAAATTTCCAGAGAAGATACATATTTTCTAGATTCTAGACCTGTTTTAGGTATAAAGCCAGTTGGGTGATTTTTGGCTGGTCACTTTCAGTCCTGGGAAGGAGACAGTGGCAAATTGCTTCTGAAAACTTTGCCAAGAAAGCTGCATGGACTTTTCCAGACAATCCCCCCAAATAAGACCCAATTGAACAGAAGAGAGAAAAAAATGAAAAACAAGTAGCATTGAGATTCTTAGATGCAGAGAAGGCCTTTGACAATTTGAACTGGGCATTTTGTTTGGAAGATAGGAATTTTGGAGACAATTTTATAAAATGGGTAAGATCAATTTACACTTAACAAAAAGTGTAATTACTAATTATAATTACTAATGAAGATCCAACAAAAAACCCTATAAGATACAGAAGATAGGGAAGCCTATCTCCTTATTTGTTTATTTTGGTTCTTGAAATACTATTATAAAATTGTGGGATTAAATTTTTTTTTTAAATGTATGTTTTTATAAGGCTTGTGCAGTTGATTTGGAGCTGCTTTTGGAAAATCCTTTAAAGAGAAGTGAAACATTAATGGGCATATTAAAAGAATTCGGTACATTAGCAAGTTGACCTGATTTGAAATTGTATTTTGCAACTTGTTGTTTGGTTTGGATGAAAGGGTACATGTTTCTGAGAAAAAGAAGGCTTTTGGAATTAGAAATACATGACGGGTATGGAAATTGTGGCCCAACAAAGTCAAGGTTAATGTGGATTTTAAAAATCATTACAGTATATTAGACATGCTGTATTGAGAATATGAAATAGATACAAACAGAAGTTGTTCCTGAAAATGTCTTTGTGGTTAACAGCATATGAATTACGAGAAATAATAGACAAACACAAATGGCTAATTTATTGTGAGATATTAGAATTTTATCAAGAGAAATGTAAAATAAAATCAAGAGAAGAACTAGTGGCAGAGGGACATAGTTATCAATGCTTTTCTTATCTACAGTTACTACAAAGATTTAAAGTGGAAAACAGACTTTGTTTTGAATATCGTAAGACTGAGTTTGAAACAATTGTACACAAATGAACATATAATTGCTAATATGTATAAACATTTATTGAAATTGAACAGGAGAGGAGCAAGTGAAAGAATGTATGATAAAGTGAACTAAAATGTGGATTATAATATACAAATAGAACGATAGAAAACGTGGTTGAAAGGATCAAAATTTATATTGTTTTATCATCTTAAATAATTTTTTAATAAAATTATATACTGTTGATATATGCCATATATATCTCAGAGAGATTATTTAGAATGTATAAAAGAATTTCAAATTTATCATGCTTGGTGGAATGTGTAAAAACTTGTAAAATTTTGGGATTCAGATACATTAACTGATTTAGAGAATTTTAAAGATTAATATACAATTGAGACCAGAGCTTTTTCTTTTGGGATTCATGGACAAAAAATTTGAAAAATTTATGGAAATTGGTTTTTTTATATCATGAATACAATGAGATTATTGTAGGCAAAAAGATGGGTTTTTTTACTTTATATTAGTTTGTATTAGTTTTTATCTTTCATTTTAATTTTTTACAATAAAGTTGTAAAGCAATTCTCAAGGATTGAGTAATTAAATTAAAAAAAAACCCGACCACGTGTCTCAGCAATAGCAGTCCAAAATAGATCCTTAAGTCATAAAACAGCAATTATAAACTACTCTATTACTCCTAGGATATGCCCAAATTACCCCCAGTTTAAGAACTATTGCAAGTGATATTTTAGAATCTGATACTGTGAAAGAATATAGGAAAATATATTATTTTGAATAATGTTTGCAGGCATTATTGTCTCCTTTAACATTCATTATGTTTGAATCAAAGTTTAGGAGAGTTAATTAGATTGCAGTTTTGTTATGTGTTTCCATCTAAAACTACACATAGGCAGGATGGGGCAAAATAATGCTGCAACAGATTACTCAAAAAAAATTAATGCAATGGGTATAAGACATCATCATTACTTTCACCAACTCTTGCTGCAATTTCTGAAAGAACTTTAGATATATGACTCAAGACTAGAGAATGAAATATTTTGGTATCATCTTGGGGAAAGTACAACTTTCTAAATGTGTTATGTGGAGATTACTGAACTGTGATGTAGTACAAATCCTATTAAGAATAAGCAACCTAGTCGAAGACAGGATTTGATGGTTGTGATTCAAGGTATAATCCAACCCATTTGAAGGGCAGCAGATTGGTCTAGGTGGAAAGATTATATTTATACTCTTTCCAAACAATAGCTCCTTAATACGGTTTTCAGCAATCACCTTTTCCAACCTGGTGTAACAAGATTGTTAAAACTCCTAAAATTACCAGTGTCTGGTTCCTACTAGACACCAATTGAGGAGAGCAAGTTTACAAGATCAAATTGAATAAAACATATTCAATTTAATAAAGTAATAGCAAAATCATTTTAAAATGAATATATCTATTCATTTTAGAGATTAGTACAGCCAGATTGTTAAGATCTATTATAAATACTCACGGCACAACCATGCAGTCCTCCTGTAGTAAGATATTCTGAAAATTGAGGCCTTCATAGAAAAGCCCCAGGCTCTTATGATCACCACTATAAAAGTCTATTAAGAGTAGCCATAAAAGCAGAACCTCTGTAGTTTGGAAGGAAGTTCATGTAAGTACAGACCTATTATTATTATATCAATAGCTCTCTAGTTAAATATCCATTGTACTGTATTTGTCAAAGTAGTAGTAAAATTGCTTGATTAGAGGTAGAAAACGTTTAAAACCTAAACTACTTTATTGTTCTAGGCTTTGCGAAACTTTAAGTTAACTGTTGCTGTGGACCCCAGATACCATCCTAAAATTATTGGCAGAAAAGGGGCAGTGATTACCCAAATCCGCACAGAACATGATGTGACTATACAGTTCCCAGACAAGGATGATGAATCTCAGGTGAAGAACTGGCTGTGGAAGAAAGGATGGGAAACAGTCAAAAAATTTGGAGTGGATTTGTTTTGTTTAGGATATATTTGGGTTACCTGGTTTGTTCCCACTGCTGTCTCCACAGCAGGACTTTTCAGACATTTTGTTTGTATTGTTTGCTACCAACTTGAAGAGCCTAGCATTAAAGATTAACATTCCTTCCTTAGGCCCAGGATCAGATTATCATAACAGGCTATGAGAAAAATACTGAATCTGCGCGAGAGGCCATCATGAAGATTGTTGGTGAACTGGAGCAGATGGTATCTGAAGACATCACCCTAGACCATCGTGTTCATGCCCGCATTATTGGAGCACGTGGGAAAGCTATCCGCAAAATTATGGATGAATTCAAGGTGATTAAAACATTGTGTCAGCTGGTAAATGGCTAGAAATCAATTTATCAATAGCAATAGCTAAGTTGTTTAGTTTTTTTGCTTCAGCAGATGAATGACAATCACTGCAAACAAAAACAATTAAATTGAATAAAGAAAAACAAGATTATACTGACCCCTGTGGAGTCCTTTCTTTGAGAAACCAAACAATTTAGTTGCTCCTTGCATTCTGTAACTGCATTAGTCACACAATCTTTTTGGGAAGATTGTGTGACTTCAAGGGAAATGGGAAAGAGAGGCAAATATATCATATACCATATATGAGATAATTGTTGTCTCTCCAGGTGGATATACGTTTTCCTCAAAGTGGAGCGGCTGATCCCAACTGTGTGACTGTGACTGGACTCCCTGACAATGTGGAGGAAGCCATTGATCATATTCTGAATCTGGAGGAGGAATATGTATGTGTATTACTTAATTACATGGATTCAAAATATTGTAAAGGAGAATTACAGCATTACTCTTGTGTTTGTGTATATACTCTGCTAACTAAGCTATGCTTCTTTGTTTGGCATTGCAGCTGGCTGATGTAGTAGATAATGAAGCAATGCAAGTCTACATGAAACCACCTGGTCATGAAGAAGCTAAAGCTGCATCAAAGGGATTTGTGGTTAGAGATGCCCCATGGACAGCAGGCAATACTGAGAAGGTAGGAGTTGTTTATGTAGTAAACTTTTCTTGGGCAAGAGAAAACATTGGGACATGAGTCCCAAACATTGAGTCTTTCATTTAGATCCAGCAAAAGCCAAGGCAGAGTGAGATGCTGAGAGAGAATTGTCTTCCACCATGTCTGTTGTTAATTTAACAGAATAACAAAATTGGAAGGGACCTTGGAGATCTTCTAGTGCAACTCCCTAGTCAGGCAGGAAACCCTATACCAGTGATATATCGCATGCCAAAAGCGGGGGGAGCACGGGGGTATCACATGTGTGTGTGCCCACACCCATAATCCAATGCGCACCCCCCCACACACACATGTGCATGTGACACACACCCCCCGCACTCCCCCCCCTTTTGGCACATGATGACGCAGTGGGCCCAGTAGGCCCATTTTTCACCCTCCCCAGGCTCCAGAGGCTTTCTTGGAGCCTGGGGAGGGCGAAAACAGCCTTCCCCACGCCCCCAAGAGGCCCTTCAGAGGCCAGAAATGGCCTGTTTCCCAACTTGCGGTGGGCCCAGAAGGCCCGAAAATCAGCTGGCCAGCTTGCATGCACACTGGAGCTGAGCTAAGGCAACATTTGCGTGCCCACAGATATGGCTCCGTGTACCACCTGTGGCATACGTGCCATAGGTTCGCCATCACGGCCCTATACCATTTGAGACAAATGATTGTCCAATCTTTTCTTAAAAGCTTCTTGCTTTTTTGAGTGTTCAGATTTTTAGTATTTTTCTTGTTATATTTTTAGTATTTTATATTTTCTAAATTTTGTTTACTTTTACTCTTTCCAAAAACATTCATTTATTTTCATTTTGAATCTCATAACCTCTTATAAAAATTGTATAAAATACTGGTCAGTGACTAATAAAGATATTACTAAATGTTGGTTTAACACACTCCTATTTATAGTGGGGACTTAAGACCTGTGTGGGCTGAACATAAATATACAATGGTCTGTAGGCATGAAATTCATAACTGATACATGAAAAAAAATCATTTCAACTTTGGAAAAAATAAACTCTTTTTAGGTAGCCCGCTATTTCCATTTTGCATTGATTTGGCACTGGTAGGAAGAGGATAAGCTATATATTTTCAGCTACTGCTGTACATGATGTGCATATTTTTTTTATTCTGTCCTGCACACAAGAGCATTTGGAATATTACAGTCTCAGTACTAAATTGTAGAAAATAGTGAACCATGATTCACTTTTTGGGTCTTTGTAATATGGGTGGGATGCAGACTGCTGAATATAATTTTGAGTGCAGTGAGTATTTGTTGATTTAAGCTTTATTAATTGGAATTACCTCTGCAATATCTGCATTGTCTATACAGTAATATAGTATCTGTATTACTGATGTCTTTTCAGAGCTACTGGTGGTTTGATTTTTGGAAAAGTGAAATTACTCTCACAGTTATTAATCAAACACTTCTGTCCTTCCTTTTTATTTCCCTGCAGGCCCCGGATATGAGCAGTTCTGAAGATTTCCCAAGTTTTGGAGCTCAGGTGGCTCCCAAGACTCTGCCATGGGGTCCCAAGCGATAATAACATGAAAACAGCAATCATATCCAGCCATTTGCCACAAAAAAAAAAAATTATTCCTGAATTCTGCCCTACTGGCTGGATCTAGTGCAGATTGTCAATGAGGGGTCTCTTAATGAAACTAGAGTGCTTATTCCCTCTGTTATCCTTATACTCAGGCCTCGCTATGCTTCTGTTTGACATTTTTTTCTTCCCCTTGACCTGGAACAAAACTTTCCATATTAATTCCAACCTGAAATACATACAGTTTTTCTTCCAAATTTCAGCCTATCATGTGAGTCATTGTGTTGTATCCAAGCCTCCCAAGCACATTATATAAAGCACTCTAAACTCCATTAGGAGATCACCTTACTGCACCTAGGAATATACTTCCTGTCTCTCAACCTCAGGAAACACATTTCCTTGACTTTCTAAAAGCCAAAATATTTGCTCTTTCCCTTCCCTGCCGTTTTTCCAAGGCCTTACCTTTGTAGTGTGCAATCAGTTTTTCCTTTTCACTGCCAAGCTCTCCCCCACCCCACCCCGCCCCAATTGTCCATCTAATTCCACTATTGGTGAGATAGTGAGTTTTATCTGAAAGAGCAATGATTTGTCCTGGAGTTTGAGACATCAGAAAGCACTAACAGGGTCACAGTCCTTGTCGTGCTAATTGTAGCACCAAGTGCACAAACATTCTTTCACTGGGTTGAGTACTGAATTACAACTCATCATCAGTTTTTCCCCCCCTTCACTTTTTTGCATTATCCTTCCTTCCCAACTGTAGTATGGCTAAACAGAGCCGGAAAACTGACAGTATTATTGGATCTAAGAAAACTTGGTTCAACCAAAAGTGCCATGTTAGCATGTCACAAAGGATGTTGGGTGACTAGTGCAGTGTTAGGAGTGCATTGCCCTTTTCCCCCCTAGCTTGATAGTGATGGCATTTAAGTACCAGGGTTAAGGTGTGTCTTTTGCTTTTTACTATTGCCTTCTTTCTACCTCAAGCCAGTATGACAGTGGCCTGCTTCTTCAGATAGCTCCTCTTGCTTCCTGATATCATGATTATTGTTCCTCTATGAGAAGAGGAATATATATGTGTGTGGCTTTAGCTATGTATGTGGCAGTTAGTTTCTCCGCTGGCAAAGATGATCTTAAGTATTGCCACATAATTTGGTCTCTCTTCTTGCAACAGAGATTAAGCCTTGGAGGGAGGCAAGTGAGGAGTGGCTTTCACTTAAATTGAAAACTTTGATTGCAGTTCAGTCTTAAAGATGAAGTATTTCTTTGATGGCCAGCGGCAGGGATGGGAGATTAGACCTATATTCAGCAAAAGCCTTCTGTAGTTGGCAACAAGTGTTTGTCCTGTTGTCTTGACACCAGTAGTTGCTGCACTCTAGCTGCTACCATAAACTTGATACAAGGCTGCTTGTATTTTAAAGCTGCTCTTCTAGCCACAATTCTCTTTTCTGCTGAAGGTGCTGGTGGCAGTTCTGGGTCTGTTGCCAACTTTGCTCTCTGTCTTTCCTGCTCTCTTCTGAAGAGCTTTTCTGAGCCATTTGTATCTTTCCCCAAGGTCCTTTGTGTCCCAGAATATCTGCTGAGAGATGGTTTATAAAGCATCTAGCTTTTTAGTCCAATAGAAAAGAAAAAAAATCCTCTCAGTTTAAATAAACCTAAGTGAAAGGAGGAGAAATTGTTTCTCTAGGATGGTTCCTCTTGGGACAGGAGAAGCCCTATCACTATCTGAGCAGGAGTCTAAAACAGGGTAGAAGTATTAATGCCTTGCCAGTGGGACCTGGTCTTTGAATGTCACACATCACTTGCACATGTGTTTTGGGCTTAACTGCCATCGAGCATGGCTCTAATGCTGCCGTCTGTTCAAATTGTTAAAAATACTTCACTCTTCTGTCCCATGTAGTGTGCAGCAGTTGATCTGTGGAGATGTGCTCCATGTCCTCTTAATGTCTTCCATATTATGTTTCCATGGCAATGATCCCTTGGCCTTAACTTTGGAATTTGGAGATTATATGCAAAACGTGTATAAAGGCTCATGAGTATGGATGACACTGGAATTTTATAAATTCTAAAAAATAAAACCTGAAACAGCTTTGTGTGTTTTTTATTTTTTAAAAAATCACTCCAAATTACAATTTCTACCTGTCCTAATAAAATATATACCCTTGCTTGTCTGTATTGTTCCGAAGAGTAATAAGCAAATTTATACCTATCTCATCTGCTTATTCAATTTTTGTCAGCAAGGGTATTGATTTAAGCATGATAAAGATTGCAGGTTCACGGTACATGCATATTGTTGAAACATATTCCAGCTAAAAGAGATTTGGATGTGAAGATGATTTACAACCCTATGTTTCCTTTGTAGGCAAAAAAACCTCTTAGACAGCTGAAAGCAAGTTTTCTTTTCATAATTGCCTTCATGTACGGCAGTAATCTTTAGCATATGACTAGAGTCATATGCTAGAGAAGTCACGCTGCTATATCCACTAATCTGCTTTTCTTTTACTAAAGAAAACAAACCAGTATGAGCTGTTCTAGTGTTGCAGGTTCCTACTATTTGGAAAACGTACTGCCTCTAAACCCAGAGATTCCTATATTATCATAAATAACAGCTGAGCTTAGTAGTAGTCAACTGCTGAATTTCACTATTTTCACTATATTCACTATAAAGTTACCACCTCTGTGGTAACAGATTGAAAATTCTTACCTATGTCTTGTAATTTTCTCTGTACTGTTTTTCTCCAAGAAACATGAAATCGCTACTTTGTTAAATATGGATGAAATTCCTGAGGCTTTAAAGATTTGAGGCACATTCTACACCTGTAATATGTTACATAATTAACAGCTCTATGTCCATACTATGCCAGCTTACACAGTGCTTCCTCCATGAAGGTTACCCTTGTGTGGAAGCTTCATAATCTGATCTCGGCCACATCCTTCCCAGATCTTCAGAGGTTTATTTAGATACCTTCTCCCCAGGCTGGGTTGGATTGATAACATCTATCACTTCAATGAGAGCCTATCCCAAAAAGAAAAAGAAAAGTATAATGCATTTTCCATCAAAGAGAATGTAGCTGAGGGAGGTTATCAAAGAAATATACATGACCATTGTAATAACACATGAAGTCTATTATTCAAGTTCCATTTTATACAGTGATGCATAACTGACAGGATTCAATCTCAGTTTAGCCATTATTTGTCACATTTAAATTCTTACTCAGTTGCACCTAAATATAACTGCATATAAGATAGATATACAAATGCTTTAGAATTTGCAGTTTAGGCAGAGGTAGTGTTCTCCTTCCTACATTTAAGATGACAAAATATCACCAAATTTGTGATGACTTCTCCAACATTTTTCAGGCTAAATAGTAATTCAGTTTTGGAAGACAAAAGTGTTCATAATGATGAGTTGAACGGGAAAAACAGGCTAGGGTTGAAGCCTTGATCTTCAGACATTTAAAGTAATGCTAACCTGTTTTTTTTGGTTAGGAGGTCTCACCGAGAGAAATTATGATTAATTCTCTATGTTGGAAACTTAAAATGCAGGAAACATGACTCAAATTAGCTTCAAAAAAAACTTAGCAAAAAATTACTAACTTGACATTAAGACTAAGGGCCAAGGTCTGAAAATTAGTGATGGGACACTAGGACTGCATGCTTTGATTTAGTTTTGTACTGCAAATTCTTAGTAATTGAAAATATATATACATGTAGGACAACAAAATATAAGGTATCCTAAGAAGTTTTTTTGTTTTTTGTCCCTCGAGAGGCTCTGGTAATTCAGTAAAGGCAAACAGAAAGTAAGGATCGTTATGCCTTAGCATAGCAGTGTAAATGAGTATGCCAGGCTTTGCATTTTCTATTCCAAAATTTGATACAGCATCTGGTTGTGGCAAAGTGGATTTTATTGAACAAAATATTTTAACAAGGCTAATGAAAATGAAATTATTCCCTAAATGTTTCTGCCATACCAGAAAATGTAAAAAAGCTCTCACTGAAAAGGATGTTGGATGTTGCGTGGTTTAATATATGCAAATATTTTGGATCAATAAAGTTGTATAAGTAGTGAGTTTACCCTAAAGAATAAAGGTTAATTCAACTATCAGATAAAGTAATGGGTTTGATGGTTTGATGGCTAGTGTGATTGAGTGGTTAATATCCTGGAAATGAGGAATTTTCTGATGGGGAGAATGATTAATAAGTGAAACAACTTGTCTCTTGGAGCTGTGGTATTCCATTGCTGGAGATTTTCAAGAAAAGATTGGTCAACCATTTGTCTAGGGTGGTGTAAGGACTCCTGCCTTAGGCAGTAGGTTGGACTAGAAGACCTCAAATACCTTCTTTCCAGCCCTATGAGTGAATTTTTGTGGGGCAATTTTCTATTAAAAAGTAATTAAGGCCTGTGTTGGGAGTAATCTGAAGGGGAGAAGAAAATGATACTCTTTCATAGACTGCAAAGTTACTTTATTAAGGAAGGGAGGAAAAATGGACCACAATGAAAAGGTAATGAAGTCCTAATTTTTATTAGTAAATCTGTATTTCAGCCTTCAACCAGCATAAGGTAAGACAAAAATGCATTCTAAACTACACTTTCCCCCAAAATAAGACCTCCCCTGATAATAAGCCCAATCGGGCTTTTGAGCACATGGCAATAAGGCCAAACGTTTATTTCAGGGTTCAAAAAATATAAGGGTCTTATTTTCGAGAAACACAGTATATGGTGGGGCAAAAAAGTATTTAGTCAGCCACCAATTGTGCAAGTTCTCCCACTTAAAAAGATGAGAGAGGCCTGTAGACATCATAGGTAGACCTCAACTATGAGAGACAAAATGAGAAAACAAATCCCGACAATCACATTGTCTGATTTGGAAAGAATTTATTTGCAAATTATAGTGGAAAATAAGTTGGTCAATGTCAAAAGTTCATCTCAATAATTTGTTATATATCAGTGATGGCTAACCTTTTTGCCATTGTGTGCCAGGAGGGGGGTGGGGGAGGGTCGTACATGCACGTGCCCACACATGCGCAACTCCTTCCCCCCCCGGCACAAGATGGCCTGGTAGGCCCATTTTTCTTTCTTACCTGGTTCCAGATCATCTTTATTTATCTGGGAAGGGCGAAAACAGCCTTTCCCACTCCCTTGGAGGCTCTACGGAGGCTGAAAGGGCCCATTTCCCAACTCCCGGTGGGACAAAAAGTGACATTTTTTGCTTTCCCCAGACTTCAGAACCTTTCTAGGAGTCTCTAGGGGCCTCTCTAGGAGTCTCTGGGGATGGGGACAGCAAAAAATGTCACTTCCTGTCCCACCAGGAGTTGGAAAATGGGCCCTTTCAGCCTCCGTAGAGCCTCCAAGGGAGTGGGAAAGGCTGTTTTCGCCCTTCCCAGATAAATAGAGAGGATCTGGAGCCAGGTAAAAAAGAAAAATGGGCCTTCTCCACCCCCATCCCCACCCTCCAAAGGCAGGAAACAGTCTGTTTCCCTACTTCTGGTGGGCCCAGAAGGCCCAAAAATCAGCTGGCCGGTGCGCACATGCGCTCCAGAGCTGAGCTGGTGTGCCCACTAATACAGCTCCACGTGCCACCTGTGGCATGCGTGCCATAGGTTCGCCATCACAGTTATATTTCCTTTGTTGGCAATGTCAGAGGTCAAGCATTTTCTGTAAGTCTTCACAAGGTTGGCACACACTGTTGCTGGTATGTTGACCCATTCCTCCATGCAGATTTCCTCTAGAGCAGTGATGTTTTGGGGCTGTCGCTGGGCAATATGGACTTTCAACTCCCTCTGAAGGTTTTCTATGGGGTTGAGATCTGGACACTGGCTAGGCCACTCCAGGACTATGAAATGCTTCTTATGAAGCCACTCCTTCGTTGCCCGGGCGGTGTGTTTGGGATCATTGTTATGCTGAAAGACTCAGCCACGTTTCATTTTCAATGCCCTTGCTGATAGAAGGAGGTTTGCACTCAAAATCTCATGATACATGGCCCCATTCATTCTTTCCTGTACACGGATCAGTCGTCCTGGTCCCTTTGCAGAGAAACAGCCCCATAGCATGATGTTGCCACCCCCATGCTTCACAGTAGGTATGGTGTTCTTTGGATGTAACTCAGCATTCTCTCTCCTCCAAACACGACGAGTTGTGTTTCTACCAGACAGTTCTACTTTGGTTTCATCTGACCATATGACATTCTCCCAATCCTCTTCTGGATCATCCAAATGCTCTCTAGCAAACTTCAGACGGGCCCGGACATGTACTGGCTTAAGCAGGGAGACACGTCTGGCACTGCAGGATCTGAGTCCCTGGCAGCATAGTGTGTTACTGATGGTAGCCTTTGTTATGTTGGTCCCAGCTCTCTTCAGGTCATTCACTAAGTCCCCCTGTGTGGTTCTGGGATTTCTGCTCACCGTTCTTGTGATCATTTTGACCCCACGGGGTGAGATCTTGCGTGGAGCCCCAGATCGAGGGAGATTATCAGTGATCTTGTATGTCTTCCATTTTCTAATTATTGTTCCCACAGTTGATTTCTTCACACCAAGCTGCTTGCCTATTGCAGTTTCAGTCTTCCCAGCCTAGTGCAGGTCTACAATTTTGTTTCTGGTGTCCTTTGACAGCTCTTTGGTCTTCACCATAGTGGTGTTTGGAGTGTGACTGTTTGAGGTTGTGGACAGGTGTCTTTTATACTGATAACAAGTTCAAACAGGTGCCATTAATACAGGTAATGAGTGGAGAACAGAGGAGCCTCTTAAAGAAGTTGGTACAGGTCTGTGAGAGCCAGAAATCTTGCTTGCTTGTAGGTGACCAAATACTTATTTTCCACCATAATTTGCAAATAAATTCTTTCCAAATCAGGCAATGTGATTGTCTGGATTTGTTTTCTCATTTTGTCTCTCAAAGTTGAGGTCTACCTCTTATGTCAATTACAGGCCTCGCTCATCTTTTTAAGTGGAAGAACTTGCACAATTG
This sequence comes from Masticophis lateralis, assembly GCA_030761175.1. NCBI lineage: Eukaryota > Metazoa > Chordata > Lepidosauria > Squamata > Colubridae > Masticophis > Masticophis lateralis. Next base: position 38,806,253 of record JAUDYJ010000005.1, on the reverse strand, counting down.
GTGGGTGACTAAATACTTTTTTGCCCCACTGTATAACATTAGGAATAGCCTATCTAAAAGATACAAAAATGATAAATAATAGAGTAATAGCATGGATATTATAACAATTATAAAACCCAAAACTGTTTTGATTCCAATATAATTATTAAATTTTAATTAAAAATAAACCATGACACAGTAAATATGGTAAAAAAATGTATGTATTGTTACAAAATAGTGGGAAGTTTTCATCAATGGAAATGTGAGGGTTCACATAAATCATTTTAACATGTTATTAAGGTATTCTAGGTGATGCAACCTAAGGAAAGGAAATGGAGAGGGAAGAGCCCAAGAGACAGTGGTGGGTTCCTCCCTGTTCAGCCCGGTTCGGCCGAGCCGGTAGTGGTGACGATATTGTGTCACCGAACTGGTTCTGCCCCCCACTCGCACCCCGCGTTATTCTTAGCTTTTATTTGTCCCCACCTCCAATCTATTGCTGCCTCCTGAGTCCCAGCTGATGGCTAGAGGGAAAAAGCTGTTTAAGCTCTTGCTGCAGGGCTTCAAAAGGCCGCCCTACAGCTGATCAGTATTAAAAGAAAACAAATAAGTAGACCGGTGCCTGCAAAAATAAATGGGTATGCAATAAATGCAAGCAATTAGAAGCCTGGTAGACCAGTACCTCTGCTAAATCCTAAATAATTGTCACATGACCATGAAGCCACGGCCACAAAACCGTAGTAAAAAATTTTATAACCCACTCCTGCCAAGAGATAATTAATTTTGCATACAAAGTTTATTTCAAGATCAACTTCTCAATATTTGTAGTTTCATCTAATTTAATACAAAAATTACATTTCTCTGGAAGAAATTGGAATATGCAGTGTAGAAATCAATTACCCATAGAAGTACAATGATTTTAAGCAATTTGTGTCCTGTTTTTCAAAGAAAGGGTCTTCATTTTCATAATAACGGAGGATTTACCTTATTCTCAGCCAGGGCTTGTTTAGCAAGATACTGTTCCCGCTTTACTTTTATTGCCACTGCTTCTGGGATGTCAGGTACCATCATATCAATCATACGTGCAATGAAGAAAACTACATGCTATGAAAAGAGGTAAAAGAAAGTAAGTTGGAAGAATTTATTGTGAATGGACAGCAGGCTGGATGGAAAATGGAAACCTCATTCATAGAATTATGACTCCAATTAGATATGGTATTCTGCAAAAAGGTTATGATTTTCCATTAAATCAAGGAATATGAAAATTGATAGAGGTCTCCTTAGAATGCCTATTTGCTTATTTGTTTGGTGATCACCATTAGTTTTGGTGGTGGCTCATTTTAATGTGAACACATGATATGGTGGATGTGCATTCTTTCCCTAATCACTAATTTACTTTCCAAAATTTTACAGAATTTCTGGCATTGAAGAACCTATAGTACTTTTAACACTAGAACAAAATTTTAGTGTTACATCCTTTCCAAAAGCATAACTTATACCATAATTTTAATATATTTTATGTCCAAATAATTTATTTGATTTCAGAACAGCACAAGTTTTTTTCAAGCAATCTAAAATGAGTATGACTCATTTTTAACATACTAGTGCTAACACAAGGAGGAAACAATACTACAAATAGGATTTTTAAATGTGCTAAATTTTGAAATGGCCAATATAAGGTCTCTAAGAAACAAGTATATGGAAAACAGTATCTTGAAATGCAATGTACCTCAAATACAATGATGAAGCCAAGTTGGATTGCCAGTAGATTCCAATAAGGTAGTGAATACCTGCCATTTTGTTCTCTATAGGCTCGGTACCTGTGGAGATAAGAGCTTCAAAATTAATGCAAAGTAACAATGCACCGATCATCTTAGCATTCACAAGTTTTCCAGATTGATTCTGATGTCTCTTGCTGCCACTTTTTATGTTCACAAATTTTCTTTAATTGAACTTGTCGAAGTGTAAATCAGCCTTGTATTCCCCTTGGGGTAATTGCACTTAATTAGAGACGGATGGATCTTGTTTACCGTGCTGTATACTTTAAAGAAAGAAAAACATATGTGTGTGTGTGTGTGTGTGTGTATGTACAAATAATATCTCGGGCTTCTTCCCGTGTAATTGTAAACATATCTTTAGAAGGGTGGTAGCGACGTTTCGATGAAATCGCATTTGTCATCTTCTGGCTGATGTTCTCGGTTTGGTGTTTATGGGCAAACAGTTTGCCCATAAACACCAAACTGAGAACATCAGACAGAAGAGGACGAATGCGATTTTGTCAAAATGTCGCTACCACCCTTCTAAAGATATGTTTACAATTACACGGGAAGAAACCCGAGATATTATCTGTACACACATATATACCCATGAAAACTTACATATATATATATATATATATATATATATATATATATATATATATATATATATATATATATATATATATATATTCTAATAAGGATTTTATTATAAAAATAGAAAAACTAGCTAATTACATCTTACTGGCAGCTTATCACACAGACGAACAAAGGAATTATAAATCAGGAAGTTAGAAAAGAAAGAATGTAGACATGCGCAGTAGCTCACAGTTTCACAATTTTAGTCTTATATCTGTTGCTATAGATACGTGATAAAGTTCTCTTGCAGGCTACTGTAACGCTCAGAATGGACGCTCGGCTGACGAACACATAAAGCAGTGACAGAACTAGCCCAGGTGAAATTTAGTGCAGTATGTTCTCTCTGCTATTCTATGAATTAATATAAGGCAGTGTTTCCTGTTACAGGTAGTCCTTGACCTATTGTTGTGGCTCCGTTGCCTGAGCCTGCGTCATCAGCAGGGGAGGACTCTGAGAGTGAGGGAGAGGAGTTGGCAAGGCCTCCTTCTCCAGGACTCTCCTCTCTGGCAATGCCTCCGGAGGACACCGAAGAGCAAGAGATAGGCCCAGAGCCAAGCTCGTCCCCGCAGCCACAGGAGGACATTGATGAGGGAAGTAAGTTTTGGTTGGATCCTCGCCAGCGTCGGAGAGACAGGAGACCCCAGCAGAGGAAAAGGCGTGGTCGTGATTAGCTGGTGGACCACGCCTCACAGGCTATATAGGAGAGGGATTGCAGCCTGTATCTTTGTGACGAACAAAACAAAGATTCATGGATCCCGGTTTTGAATCGGCCCTGCGTCTCAGCTCTGAACATTTTGGTGGTGTATATTTGACGGAATTATTAATAAAGACGTTGGCAAGCAGCTGCAGGGATTGCTGCCAAACTTTGTTATCAGCTTACTTGGTTGCCTGCCAGTTCATTAGACTCTGATTGTCTGAGGGGAGTTATTCCTGGGAACCGGGCCATCCCACAGCTTTCCCTACACACCAGATCCCTGTAGGTATCTCCCTCCCTGTAGGGCCTAAGCCTCCTCTGCACTCTTTTGAAGATCTCTGGAGTTCTAGAGCTTTCTTCAGCACCATGCAGACCATGTCAAAGAAGCAGAACTTGTTATTTGGCCAAGTGGTGGTCTTCCGGAAATGGCCACCATTTCAATGCAACCAAAAGGAATTATTGGTGTGCTAGAAATGGTGGTTACTTTTGGGAGGCAGCCATGTGGTCCAATGATGAGTGCCCTGCTCTCCTTCCTCAACATGAGATCCAGAGATCTTCAAAAGATAAGTGTGTAATGGATGATGGGGTGGGGTAGGGAGCAGGCCCAATATCTGCAGGTACTCAGTGTAGTGGGATGGGGAGGTTGGGGGAGGCTGCTTCAGTGTTCCTGCAGTCAGTTGTAAGGACACATGACTGAGGGTGTTGCAGCGGCTGTAACTTCAAAACAGGGTCATAGGTAACTTTTGGGAGGTATGTTGTAATTTTTAATGGCTGCCAAGTGACAGGTTGTTAAGTGAGGATAGCTGTACTTGACTATGAGCAATGAAAGAGCCACCCAAAGAACTGCATTTCCATGTTTGCAGCACAGTTGAGACATCTGGCTTTTTTTTTTAAGTAAATACATAATATAGGAAAGATATTTTCATATGTTTGGCAATTATAGAGTAAACCTTAACTTGGTGTATACTACTACTTTACACACAAATATCTCAATCAATATGTAGCAAGCCAGGACAAAAATCATTCAAATTCTAACACTGTATTACATGAGAGAGCTTACTTTGAATTTTAAACAAGCAATTGAGGTCCAATAGATTCACTCACTAATCATCTTTAAACAGCTATCCTCATCAGCTACAAGAGTAGGAGATCCCACCTGCATGTGATATTGTTCTTCAGGTCAAAAGATTTAGGGGCATAGGCCAAGGTGAAATCAATGTAGCCCTGTAGATTGCTAGACCGAGTGTACTGGTAATAGAGCCGAGGAAGAAAGTCAGAAGTGAAGGCAATCAGGAAGGCCTAAAAGAAAAACATGTTTATTTTTTTAAGTATTGTGTGAGTGACACACAGAACTCTTGCTTCTTACTCTTGGCACAATAGGTACTTATTGTACTTTCAGCAACAGTCATAGAAACACAAACAGAAACACATTCTAGATCAGGTCATTGAGCATCTAGTTCATTGCTTCTTACCTAGCCTTTCCCACCTAGTGATCACTTCCTGTATTGGTCCCAAGTACTATAATTTTCATTCATGATATCCAAAAGGAATTTTTGGACTGTAGAGAGAGACACCAAGAAGCATTTCTCTCCAGAGTGCTTCTGTCTCTCAGAGCATCCTTTCACCAGGACACCTGCTAACCCAATTTCACCTTTCTCCAACAACCAACCAGCCACAACCAACCAGCCCGCTCCATGATGATATGTTCTACCAGTATCTTACAGTGTCTTTCCTTTACCACTTGTTATTTAAATAACTCTGTAAGCCAGTTCTGTCACCAAAGAACTGGGTCATTTTGAGTTCACCTTAAATCTTCATCTGCTTTGGGTATAGAAAACTCTTATGTAAGTAAACTCAGTTCAATCAAAACATCCTTGAATTGTAAATTCAGTGTAATCCAGCTGCAGTATTTCAGGGCTGTAGCTGCTATGCTTGTACAATTTCTGTTAATTGCTTCCCGTATACACCAGTATAACTCACATTACTAATAACTGCAAAGTGTGTGATGACCTCCAGGATATGAAACCAGATGCCAATGCCCTGGGTCCGCTCTGCAACTGGACGTCGATATTCACAAACAAACTTCTGAGCATCCAAACGAATTTCCACCCAATTGTTAAGTAAAGCAAAAAGAGGGGCCAGGGGGCAGGCAGCAACAAAGATAGTAATGAAGCCAAATTGCAGAACTGAAAGGGAATAAAACATTTTAATTTCCAGAGTTTGAGGAAAGAAACCTTATCAAAAAATAATTTGGAGGAGACCAAGATGAGATTTCAGTGAAAGCAGGACTGAAATCCTCTTTCTGAAACCCCAAATAGTACAGTAATAGTTATTTTTTCACTAAAATGCATCCACATTAACTTGGATAAAATGAATGACCTTTCATTTCACCTATTTTAAGCTGATTGGCGAACCTATAATACAGAAGTGAGCAGCTCGGAGAAATTCTATACATTGCCTCAAATGTTTATATTTATTGCTTGAAAATATTGGAGAAACTATATAATGGGGCTTTTCAGTCTCTCGCACCACTTTTTCATTTGTTGGAGTTATAAATTCCAAGTTTTACTGCATAAAGATTAGGGGAATTCATGAGACCTCAGAAAGACATTTTCATATTTCTGTCCCTAATTACTCATTTTATCCCAGAGTTTTTTTCCTCGCTGTTCTTTTCATTCTTGTATTTTTCAATCTCCCCAAGAATATAGACACTCATCCCTCTCCATAATCAGGCCACAGTACTAGAAATTTTCAGAAAACTATTCTAAGTTTTCCATTTGCCCAGGTGGCTCATACCCATTTCCAGATATTCATCGAAGAGCCCATTATAGGACAGCAGTTTATAATCTCTCTCCCAAGGTTGCTTCATGAAGTTGTCTTGGCCTGTTTTATTGCTTTCAGAAAGATCTCGCTTATGCCACCATGTTTTCAGCTTCCTATGGAGAACAAAAAAATGTAGTTACTAGAATATCTAGGATAATCTTCTTTTTCAGGCAGAGCGAGATGATCAAATAATATCTGGCTGCACCTAGATAAAGTATGTTTTTATTTGTGCCCCATTATTTAGCCATATGATGGTCTTTTTGAGCTTGGTGTCCTCTGAGAATTGAATCATCATCATTCTCTCTCAGCCCAACTCACCTTACAGGTTATTGTTGTGGGAAAATAGGAGAAGCAAGGAATGTAAGACATGTTTGACATGTTTGAGTTTAGGCGGGATAAAATAATATTTTTAAAATTCTAACGTTAGTAGTGCTGCTTCAGTTTTATGGGAGTCTGGACAACTGTATTCCAAGGACTTGTCTTACAAATCTCACTAACTAGTTCATTTTCTTTCTCTCCATCATAGACTTGCCACCTTAGCACCTATCTTAGTGCCTCTGTTGGATCTAGTCTATTTGACATGTTCCAGATCTAGCATAATCACTAGATGGGAACTGTGGCCATAATATAGGTCAATATTAAAGTTGCTGGTTATGATTGAGTGCATTCATGATCTTGGACTCAGAGCAGATGCATGATAGAAAAACAGTAGTAGCAATACCAGTTCTCTCTCTCTTTCTCTGATCTAGTGTAAATGGGTACAACTTTCTCCTGCTTCTTCCACATAAAGTCTCCATCATGACTTGGCAACAATAAACGGCATCATGGAAATGACATTTTTGTAGTGATACTGTAATTATTATTATTATGTGGGAGCAGTGGAGTCATGCAGGTTAATACAGCTATGGAAAAACTGGTAATACTGGGCAAGGTGAATGGAAAAAGAAGAATCCAAGCGTATATGAGTTGGCTAGACAGAGTATTGGAGGCTAAAGGAATACAACCATGATGCAAGAATTGTATAATGTGGCAAGAAACAGGGTAGCTTTTATCCACAGAGTCACAAGGAATAGGTACAGCTCAATGGAACACCACTGGAATTGATGCAAAAGTAACAATCCTGCAATGGCTACAACCTGCTGGCAATACTAAGATAACAACAGAAGTGCTTGGATCAGAAAGAGATACATCCAAAATGTAGAATGAAGATTTGGGAGGAATGTCATCTAAAATACTGACAAAAGCTGAATGTGATGTCTAGCATAATGTAGCTGTTACCATGTCAAGGACCTGTATGGATGGGTATATTTTTCCCAGGCAGAATCCTCATTCATCTTCATCAGATAAATCAGCAGGTATATTAGACTTAAACTAGCTGGTACTCAAAACAGAAGTTAATTTTTATCGCTGGGTCTCAACATTTTCAATAAACCAATGAATTGTACTTGGAGATCCATGAGAGAGAAAAAAAGACCTTGGAACACCTGTGAATAACACATTTGATAAATGCAATCTATCTCTAATCTCTATCAGATAGCTCTGAGAGGTAATCTGAGTCACCTCTTCAGGCTCTTACTACTGTCTCAATTAGAAACGAGACATTATACAACAGAAGCGCAAAAGAGAGCAATGTGCATTGGAACTCTGATGGTCAGATAGGGGGAAATTTATTGCATAGCAGCCTGACTGTTAAGAAAGTCAAAATTTGTCTAGGAGACAGAGATCTATTCGGACACTATTCTGACAATTCCAAACATTTTCAAAGAGCAAAATATTTTGTACAACTGTAGGCAAATTATGTAGGAAGAAACTAGTGTTATTTCCAGCAGTGGAACATTTCACAGTATGGTCATAGAATTATGTTCCCTTCTCACAGGAATACTGTGGAATACTTCTATATTCATTTGATCTGTTTTTTTACACAGTAGTAGTAAAACTGGTGGGAGGTTCCGCCCACTGACCCGGACATCATCATAAGTGATCTGTGCATGCGGCACGATGCGAACCAGTAGTAAAGGTAAGTAGAACCCACCTCTGCACAGGGGGATATATTCTTTTATAAATATTAAATTCAGACATTTCTTCACTGCACCCTTTCTGATTGAAAAAATTACAGCTTCTAGTAAGGAAGCAATTTTTGGAATGCTGAAAACCATCTTATACAGCAATTCTTATGTACATATAAACAGCCCAAACTTCATTCAGGCTAAGCTAACAAACATACTGCCTTGGTTCACCTATTAAGCTGAACCCAAGCCAACAACAAACTAACATTTTAATTTTCATTTGTGGATCTGGTACACATCAGAAACACTTGCGAATACTCATATCTGTGTTTACTCTATTCACAGACTATATTTGTCAATGTTTGCACATATTCAAAAATAATTATGTCTTGGCAAAAATGTAAAACATTATTTTGTGAAGCAATTGTAATTGCCAAAGTAACTAGGGAGTGGCTTCTCTTTTCCCACACTTGCATTTCTACAAAGTTTTTTGCTAGATTTTACAGGGTTTGTGACTTCAGGCAGTTGCCCAGCCTCTTTTTGTATCTCCTGCATTCTTTTCCAGCTTCATCTCTGAATTTCAGTAGCATGATTGTCAAAAATTAAGGGTGGAGTTTTAAGGCAGAAGATAATATAAAATGTATAAGCTAAGTCTATAGCAGGCTTAAGAGAGAAGATTTCCACACAATCGCTTGCCATGTTCTCAGACCCACTGTAGAGGTTTTGTTTTATCAGACAAATTTTCTTAATACTTTGCTCCTCCTTTGACCAAGCCTAGCAGCTGCCAAAAATGGCAAGATCGTTCTCATTCTTCTTTTGCTGGATTTGTTTTTTAGAATGGGTTAAAAAAAAAAGAGCTTGTAGTCGTACACTGTGGAAATGAACTGGCAAAACCATCCCTCAGAACAACAGGATATGGACAACAAACATACAATTGTGCTTTGACTATAAAAATGAACGAAAAATCCCCAGAATGGGAAGAAGGATGAGGCAAAAATTCTTTTCAGCAGAAAATTGCCTGTTCCATAATTCTAAGGAAATGTTGGCACTACAATTATCTTCGCAATGTTCCATATGGAGCAGGAGAAGAGACAGTCGTTAATTGCTTCAGCTTCCCAGGAACTATTAAGGCCCATGATTACATATGGGAGGAACTGGAAGTTTTTTTAAAAAAATAGAAATGAAATCCTTCTCTTGTCTTCTCTTCTCTATTGCAGCACCAATATTTATTTATTTATTTATTTATTTATTTATTATTGAATTTAATATTAATATATATTTATATTAATATACTGCAAAGCTGTAGCTTCCATCCCATATTAATTGCAGGACCTGTTTGCCCATCCCTGCTTTGTATAAGAACATTGATTGGAATGGATAAGTATCAAATCAGAGCATAGCACTCACGGGATAAGGATTTCTTGAATGTTGTTAATTACTTGCTTTCCCACCATGATGACAAGAAGTTCCTGAGCAAGTTCAATGAGGCAGCCACCTGGAGCACACTGGACAAAACAGAAAGGCTTTTGGGTATGATTGGTTGCCTAATGAACACTGCATATAACCTATGTAGAAATCTTTAAAGTTTCATATGTAGCATGCAGTAGGCATCTATTAAGAATCATTCATGTACTGAAGCATCATGCAACATTATTGGAGTTGTTCAATAAAAGCCTCCCTAATGGAATATAACTACCAGGAAGGAAAACTTGACCAAAACCAGAAAGCTTGAATGCTTTTCCTCAGGATCCAGCTTACTACATAAGGAGAATATTTGTGATTGAGCAGCATTCAGCCACGAGATTCCTATTTGCAGGGTCCCAAGGTTATAACTTCTTCACTGTTGTTGAGAACTAGACTCAGTCTTCTCATTTCCTCAGAAAATACTACTTACTACCATAAAGGGGTAATTACAAAGAAAAGGGAGATCTCTCATAAATTTTATTAAAAAAATAAATGAGGAGTTATTAAGAAGAGAACTAACAACGAATATACTATAATAATAAGGTTCTTTCATATAGATAAATCTAATCTATATATAGATAAATCTTTACATAGATAAATCTATGATGAATTCATACTTGGAAGGCCATGTACAGTTCAGGTCGCCCTAGGACTGTAAGGGCCATAAAAAGGCAATGAAAATGATAGATGAAAACATATACTTTGGGATTTTTGCTTAGAATGAAGGCATAACTTGGTAAAGATATGCAAACCATTCCTGATCCAGCAGAAAGGATCAGGTTGGGGAAAAAAGAAGTATTTTATACACTACATAACTAATTAGTGAAATTCACGCCCATCAGATTCAGTGTCTAACCAGCCCACTTGTTATGGCTATATGCAGGCAGCATCCAAAGGCAACAGAACTATCTCCTTCTTGTCCATGTAAACTTCTCAGATGCATCTGGTGAAATCCAGAATGTTGTGGACTTCTTCTAACATGTTTACAAATATGTTTTTTTTAAAAATTAGATTTATATGCCGCCCTTCTCTGGAGATTCAGGGCGGCTTACAATGCGTTAAGCAATAGCCTTCATACTTTTGTATATTTTATACAAAGTCAGCTTATTGCCCCCACAAACTGGGTCCTCAATTTACCTACCTTAGAAAGGATGGAAGGCTGAGTCAACCTTGAGCCTGGTGAGTTTCGAACTTGCAATAATTGCAGACAGCTGAATGTTAATAACAGGCTTTTTAGTCTGTTGAGCTATCCAGGCTCCAGTATGTTGTGGATATGGATAGAAGATCCATATCTTTTATGCTCTAAAAAAACCTGTTCCACTCTTTGGTCTGAGGCTAACAGTCTTTCTATTTATTGTTCTAATGTTTGGGTGAACCTGGCTCTATTCATTAATAATTATAAATTCGTAACGTTGCAATCCAATCTAATTTGCACAGGTTGCCTAGGAATCTGCTGCTCTAGACGATTCCTCCACATTTGTTCAAGAACCCATCTCTTTCTCATCTCTTCTGAGATACTTACATCCTCATTGCGTATGCCCAGTAACTTGGTATAGTGGCCTGGATAACCAACAAACCTGGAAGGGAAAAAGGAAAAGCACAAGGGCAAGAAATGAACATTGTATTGGTTTTAATTGTCCATTTGTTGATTCCAGGTACTAATATATTTCTTAGATGCAGCCTACCCTGTAACACCCATTCAAGATTTACATTATTATACTTTTTCTGAACAATAGGTGGCAGACATTCTTCACTTTTCCCCAACTTTCTGTCACTATTATGAAGAATCCTGTTGAATTACTATTATGAGATATTTAAGAACTTTTTTTTGATATTATCCTCCCAGGTTAATAAAACCTCCAGTTTTCACTCAAGCAGCAAACTGTGAGACAAGCCCAAAACTACTTTTGCAGACGTTTATAGAGATTGTGCTTGCACCATCTGCAGGTTTTGAAAAACTCTCAATGGTCCAGCATTCTCTAGGAATAACAGGATATATCAGGCAACATTTTGCCAAAATTGAATATACATGCCTAGTTGGTTATTTAGAAAGAATTGGTTGTGTGTCCCCCTTTTCATGAACTTCGTGGAACTTAATCCACATGACCAGCCTTTCCAGTGATGGTCCCCATTTAACAGAACATTCTCCTTCCCTCCCCAGGGTAAAATAGCCATACAATCTATTTCAAAAAGATCAAAATGGCATTATTTCATCAGATGTTTGGTTAGACTAAATTAATGGCACCTCTGATATACTTGTTTGTGTTTTGCTGGAGATTTTTACTGGTGATATACACATGTACTTATGTATGTGTATGTATGTTAAAAATTCTGTTACATTCAAGGCAGATTCTGTCAGGATTAGTATGGGTTATAAATTCAGCATAAATTCATCATATTAAAAGTTATTCTACATGCTTCCTCAATATAACATTAGCAGAATGTACTGAGCCTACAGCACCTATATATCTTACTGTCTTGTGCTACCTGGGATTATGGATATTGTAATTCAAATTAAGTAAGTTTCTTCTATTACATAAGAAAACAATTCTATAAAATAAAACATAAAAGGAGGGAAAGAAGGGAGGAAAAATGTTGCATAAATGAAAGCAGGAAGCCAGGGCATTTTACAAATTGTGTCTTTCAAGCCTTACTGCTACAAAGAAAATTATTTCCATTATGAATTAGGAAAATTCTCAAAACAAATTTTTGGAAATTCTACATCTAACTATCATCGTTCTGTCTGTCTATCTGTCTGTCTGTCTGTCTGTCTGTCTAGCTATCTTCTATTTATCTACATCATCTCTCTCTCTCTCTCTCTCTCTCTCTCTTTTAATGGATTTTATGATTGGCACCAGAATGACTTGTCTGAGAGGAGTGGCTATAGAAATTTAATTAAATAAAAAATAAAGAAATTTACCTGCCCTTAAAGAAGGCAATGTAGATGGGAGATGAATAGAAATTGATGAACTCAAAGATAAAGACTTTAAAAGTGAAGGCATCTTCAAATGTGGTCTGGGTGCGATGCATTTCTGTGGCAGAAAAATGAATGCATCATTTAGAGTAGTGTTTACCCTTCAAGTTTCTCTGAACAATTCCTTATTTTCGTCATCTATCCTTATCTGTCTTCACATCACTATGTGATGTGTTAAGATAAGTTGTGCATTGAAAAATATTTTCATGTTATTATATATTATGGCTAAATTGGCAAAGCAAGTTGGAATACATTCTGATTAACGTTGGTTTTTTTTACATTTCTTCAAACCTTAAGTCTGACTTATTGGGGGAAAGAGTGGAACATTTCCTTGATGTATGCAAGTTGAATGCAGATATCTTTCAAGTAAAATTGGACAGAGCATCCACATCCCTACCTCCTATTTTTTTAAAATTTCTTACTATCAGTGAGCAATCATGTGCCTTGGCCACTTCGAAGCAATGCAAGAGACTCCTGTCCCAAAGATGCTTTTTCAAGAGGCAATTGGACTTTCTGGTAACCAAGAAAGTCCAGTTGCCTCTTGAAAAAAGCACCTTTGGGACAACCATGACCTGGATGATTGAAGAATCCCAATAAACAAGAGACTCCTGTGCTCAGTGAACTGACAAAGCACCCTTTTTCACCCAGGAGAAGCAATCCTTAGATCCATTTGCACCACTTAAAGGTACCGGCTGGTTTCACTCACCTCACAAGATATCCTAAGGAAATCATCCAGATTTAAGGAAAGATCATATGCCCCCAGAAAGGCAGTAAAAAAATCAGACAGAGTGCCAAGTTTGAATCCAGCCTCTTGGAAGTACACCCCAAAAGAACAGTGCCAGGAACCAGTAAAACAGTGTAAAAAGCTTAAAACAACCCTTCCCATTTAAGAAAGTCAAGCCCCTAATAAAGCAAAGAAAAGCAAAGTACTAGCAAAGAAAAAAAAATCTGGAGAAGCTCAGGCTACAGAAAGTAAGGACATACTGCCAAGAATGATTAGTTGTAACAAGGCTTAACCATAGAGGCAGTTTCTGAAAACACTTAAGCAGGGAAATAAAGATAAGGATTAGGCTAGAAACAACACACAGAGGCACACCAGAATGTCTCCTTCCTGCCTTCCTGACAGGATTAACTCTGTAAGGTGGGAAAAACAAAAGGCTGTTTGTTCCAACAGCCGGTTCACTGAACTGCTCAGAAAATTAGCTAATGGTTCTCCTGAACCGGTGCAAACCGGCTGAATCCCACCACTGAGTTTACTTACCCCACTTTGTAAGAAAAAGTGCCAGTGCAATGTAAATTTTTGAGAGGAGGATGATGAAAAGGAGGTTCACTACTGAGCCTGTCAGGCTAGCAATACGAGAAGCCTAGGGGAAAAAAGGAGTTTAAAATGCAAATGAAGTCCAATAACAAAACCAGACCAAAAGGGATAGAGACATAGAGGTCCCTTACCGAAGATACAAGTAGGAAGTTCCCAGACCTCGATACAATTACAGCAATGATGGCCCGGTATAGGATAACAGAAATCAGGAATATTATTACCACAGCAATCTGTAAACAGGTAAAGAAGAACTAGTAATGTGCAAATAATTATTCAGCCTGGCAGTAGCCAGTGGAATTAAGTAGTCCCAATCTATATTCCTCATATATGCTGAACTCTGATTCCTGTTACCCACAGCTAATAAAATATGGTGTGGTAGATGGAGGAATACTGGGTTGGTGAAGGTTAGACTTGAATTTGGAACAGAAAATGCTGATCTTCCTTAATATCCATACATATTTCCTCTAAATAAGCAATTCATCTGTCTATGTAGATCCAAGATGTGAACACATATTAAGCCATAACATATTTATATTTAGCTTAGTGTAATTGCAAATACACTTGTTATGGCTTGCATTATATCCAAATCAAGCCATTGTAGTTTATTCAACAAATTATGGTTAACATAGCTTGGCATTATGTATCAACAGTTTATGGCTTGTTACTTACATTCTCTAAGCCAAGCTTAATTTTAACTATGGATTTTTAAATAAACCACAGTGATTGGATTCACAAATAACTTTATGCTTTAAACCATGTTTGTACCTTTGCTTAGCCCAAACCAGTCTAATCATATTTTAGTATTGCATTATGGATAATTGGATGAAGATGAAGAAACAAAGAATTTTGCTAAATACTGGGAAAGTGAAACAGTTCACTTGTCCATATATTTTCTTAACTATAATTAATTGAAATTATTAATAGCAAATTGGAAATCTATAAATAACAGTTGGTAAATAACAGTTTCCAACAGAGGAAATATTCCAGACTAAATATAGCCAAATAGGTTTCTATCACTTCAATAGAATCAAAGCTTGATGAATACTTTAGGATGTCATTTAGAAGAATGTGAGTTGAATTATTCCATTTCCTTCAATGCTCCTATAAAATGCATGAAAAATCAAGGGGGGGGGGGGGCGTGTTAGATTCTTAGTACTTGTTCCCCCATCATGCCTCAGATATTCCCTTTGGCTATAATAGTTCAAGAGAATAGGGACATCTGCTAGACATTTAAGGTTTATATTTTAGTTTTAGTTTAGTTTATTTGAATTTATATACCGCCCTTCTCCTTACGGACTCAGGGCGGTGTACAGCCAATTAAGAACAAACATATAAAAGTTAAAATTTCGTAAAATAATAATATAAATGGCCATAAAATTTAAAACTAACATATTTAAATATAACTCTAAAATACTAAAATGTTCTAGGAATCAGGCTAGGCTGGCGAGCTGAAAGAGATGGGTTTTTAAAGCCCGCCAAAAGGTTGGGAGGTCAGAGATTGTTCTTAACTCCGGAGGCAGATCATTCCAAAGGGTGGGTGCTGCCACAGAGAAGGCTCTCCCCCTGGGGGTCGCCAGCCGGCATTGTCTGGCTGACGGCACCCTGAGGAGGCCCTCTCTGTGGGAGCGAACCGGCCGGTGGGAGGCAATTGGCGGCAGAAGGCGGTCCCGTAAGTACCCTGGCCCTAAGCCATGGAGCGCTTTAAAGGTGATTACCAACACCTTGAAACGCACCCGAAAGTCCACCGGCAGCCAATGCAGCTCGCGCAGGAGAGGTGTCACGTGGGAGCGTCCCGTCGCTCCCATAATCCCCCGCGCGGCCGCATTCTGCACCAGTTGGAGCCTCCGGGTGCACCCCAAGAGGAGCCCCATGTAGAGAGCATTACAGTAGTCCAGACGGGAAGTGACAAGAGCATGAGTGACCGTGCGTAGGGAGTCCCGATCTAGAAAGGGTCGCAGCTGGCGAATCAGGCGGACCTGATAAAAAGCCCCCCTGGCCATGGCTGTCGTATGATCCTCTAAAGACAGCCGCGAGTCCAGGAGGACGCCCAAGTTGCGAACCCTTTCCGTGGGGGCCAATGACTCGCCCCCAATAACCAGCAATGGAGTCAGCTGGCTATATCGGGACGCCGGCAGCCACAGCCACTCGGTCTTGGAGGGGTTAAGTCGAAGCCTGTTTCTCCCCATCCAGACCCGCACAGCTTCAAGGCACTGGGACATCACTTCCACGGCATCGTTGGGGTGGTCTGGGGTGGAAATGTACAGCTGAGTATCGTCAGCGTACTGATGGAACTCCACCCCAAAACCACGGATGATCTCACCCAGCGGCTTTACATAAATGTTGAACAGGAGGGGCGAGAGGACCGACCCTTGTGGCACCCCACATACCAGGCGCCTCGGGGTCGACCGCTGCCCCCCTGTCAACACAGATTGCGACCGGTTGGAGAGGTAGGAGGAGAACCACCGTAAAACGGTGCCCCCCACCCCCAGTCCCTCCAACCGGCGCAACATGATACCATGGTCGATGGTATCAAAAGCCGCTGAGAGGTCTAACAGCACCAGGATAGAGGAATACCCCCTACCCCGGGCCCTCCAGAGATCATCCACCAACGCGACCAATGCCGTTTCGGTGCTGTACCCAGACCTGAAGCCGGACTGGAGCGGGTCTAAATAGACGGCTTCATCCAGGTATCGGGGGAGCTGCCACGCCACCACACTCTCAACAACCTTCGCCAGGAAGGGAAGGTTGGAGACAGGATTTTTCAGATAAACATGATTTTTCAGATAAACATTGAGCCCACAAGCTGCAGAGGTGCCTTGCCTGAAAGAAGATTGCTTTGCAAAATAAATTATGATTCAATTGGCATAGCAGAAGAAAGAGATCATGTCTCAAGATTTAGTTCACTTGGGGTTTCCAAACTCCCTCACCATAATGATGATGACCATTGATCCAGTGATGATTCTGTTGAATCGAGTCCGCTTTGGGAAATACGGCTCCTCTTCTCCAGTAATTGGGTTTATAGTTGTCATGGGAGCCAAAGCAGCAAACTGGGGTCGTGGACGTTCCTATAAAAGAAGGAACATGAATATTGTAACGTATGCCAGTTTGGATTCTGAGATATTTATTTAATATATTTATTTATTTAATATAACTTATATGCCGCCCTATCTCCATAGGACTCAGGGCGGCTCACAACAATTAAAACAAACCAATAAAAACATAAAATACATATATAAACAAATATTAAAACCCGTTAAAATAATCGAAAACCCCCTCAGTCCAGGCTGTGGGTTATAGATATATTAGAAGCCCTCTAAATCAATACCTCAATGTCCTCAAAATCTGAACAGTCCCAGCGGTATATCAGGGTAGCATTCATTCGTTTCCAGTACTCAAGAAATGTGACTGCCCACAGAGACATAAAGATGCTGAAGAAAACAGTGCCACCATGGTCAAAGAGACGGCCAGCCTGGAGGAAAACGGGAGAGATTACTGTTATTAATCTAGCAAGATACGCAGCTAGGGAAGAGAAGAGAGTCAAGCGAGCAAAGCTCTTGAATGCAGTGTCTGGACTCCCACATTATTTCAACATATTGTTTTAACCAAAAGCTTGCTGAATAGCTGTGTCCAACACACCAAGTAATTAAGCCTGTTATTCAACGCTAACACAATATGCCAAATCACCTTGGTGACATGGGTGACATTGAAATCTAATAATAAATACATAATTTAAGAAGTCCAAAACAAAACAGAAGCACCATATTATGGCATAGTTGCTTGAATCTACTTAGTGTCTTGCTAACTACCACATACCTGTGTTTCTTCAATTCTTTATTTCATACATACCCACTGTGGATGGGTTACAGAAATGGGCCTATAGCTGTTTGTAATTTAGCCTCTAAAACTACAAGTAAGCTAAATTGCCTTTGCAACAAAAATAGCTTACAAATTGCAAATATTGCAATATATGTATATATTAGAATTGCTAAATGGATGGAACCTATATCATATATATATATCATATATATCATATCTATATCATATCATATATCTTTGGAAGAGATAGCTAAAAGCATAAACTTTACAAACTATAAACTTTACAACTAAACTACAAATGACCAATCATTCAAAGAAGGGAGACTGAGAAAAAAAGGAAAACAACCCCACAAGAGTGTAGATTAACTTAATTTCAAGCAGTATATTAGAAAGGAACTAACAGAGGAAAGGCTGTTTAAACAACCATACATTAACGACGTTCTTGTGAGTTCTCAATGAGAAGGTGAAGAGGAAAAGACATACAGGTTTGTTTACAGAGTGGCTATGCAACTTTATGTGTAAAGACTGTATCTCTGCTTGAATAAGATAGTGGGATTACTGGTCTTACTTAGAAGAGCAGCAAGGGTGAATACAAAAATGACAGGCGAATTAGTTTAGTAAGTATGGCAGAGTTCTGACTGAAAGTTAAATACATGACAGTGATAAAAGTATGGGGATTGCAATGTGGTTTGATCCCAGAGAGGGGTCTGCAGACCAGATTTTTGTTCTTCAGCAGGTCAATGAGAAGTATGTGAAGTTGATTATAAACTTGTTGATTTAGATAAAGCATCTGAAAAAATCATAATGTTATAACCTCACCCGAAACATGGGGCAGACAGTAGATAGATTCCAATAAGGGCAGACTTTGCAAATTGGGCACATCTTGTATTTGTCACCACTGGAACAGATCTCCTGTCTAGTTCAGAAGGAGACAAAAGTGCGAGAAAAAAAAATTGCTATGGAACCAGATTCCTTCTCCCACATCTTTGCTATTGGTTTTAGAATATAATAGAATAACAGAGTTGGAAGGGACCATGGAGGTCTTCTAGTCCAACCCCCTGCTTAGGCAGGAAACCCTACACCACTTCAGACAAGTGGTTATCCAATATCTTCTTAAAAACTTCCAGTGTTGGAGCATTTACAACTTCTGGAGACAAGTTGTTCCACTGATTAATTGTTCTGACTGTCAGGAAATTTTTATTTAGTTCTAAGCTGCATCTCTCCTTGATTAGTTTCCACCATTGCTTCTTGTTCTACCCTCAGATGCTTTGGAGAATAGTTTGGCTCCTTCTTCTTTGTGGCAACCCCTGAGATACCGGAACACTGCTATCATGTCACCCCTAATCCTTCTTTCCATAAGACTAGACATATCCAGTTCCAGCAAACATTCTTTATATGTTTTAACCTCAAGTCCCCTAATCATTTTTGTTGCTTTTCTCAGCACTCTTTCTAGAGTCTTGACATCTTTTTTACATCGTGGCGACCAAAATTGGATACAGTATTCCAAGTGTGGCCTTACCAAGTCATTATAAATTGGTATTAACACTTCACATGATCTTGATTGTATCCCTCTGTTTATGCAGCCTAGAACTGTGTTGACTTTTTTGGCAGCTACAGCACACTGCTGGTTCATATTTACATGATTGTCCACTAGGACTCCAAGATCCCTCTCACAGTCACCACTATTGAGCAAGGTACCACATATACTGTACCCGTATATTTTGTTTTTCTTGCCTAAATGTAGAACCTTGCTTTTTTCACTATTGAATTTCATTTTGTTCCATAGCACCTGTTGTTCAAGTCTGTCAAGATCCTTCTGTATCTTAATCCTTCCGGAGTGTTGGCAATTCCTGCTAGCTTGGTGTTGTCTGCAAATTTGATGAGTTCCCTATCTATTCCCTCATCCAAAGCATTGATGAAGATGTTGAAGAGTACTGGACCTAAAACAGAGCCCTGGGATACCCCATGGCATACCTCCCTCCATGTAGATGCAGTTCCATTGAGGACTATATGTTGAGTGCAGTTGGTCAGCCAGTTACGAATCCATATGGTGGTGATGCTGTCTATTTTCTATTTTTTCTATTTTATCAAGTAGTAGGTTATGGTCTACTTTGTCAAATGCCTTACTGAAGTCAAAGTAAATTATATTGACAGCATTCCTCTGGTCCACTAGTTCTGTCACTTTGTCAAAGAATGGAATAAGATTAGTCTGTCATGATCTATTTTTGACAAACTTTGCTGTGTTTCATTTTTGCCTGCTGTGTTTCATTTATTTTACACTTTGGGTTTGCTTTTTTTTTTTTTAGCAATTCTCTAACTCTAATCTGCTACTGAAAATTTTTGTGCTGGAAGAGCAAGATAAAAATGCTAGAAATCTATAGATGTGTCATTTACATATTGAGGAACATATTTGAAATTATTTTTATAAATTTAAGCAAAGGGTGACTCAGTCATGCTGGTTGATGAAAAAGGCTTTTATATAAGTTGTCTTCTTGCTAAAAACAGAATAAAAGAGGAAGAGAAAAGATAGTTTGCCACTTACGTTGGAATGTCATGAAACATCATAAAAATGCCAATTATGAAGACTACTGTCCCCACTATAGCTGCTGGAAGAAGCCATGCTGTGTAGAAACCTAAACAAAAGGAAGAGAGGCAACAGTATATTCATACTCGGCAACGCATTCTGCCCCACCCTCTGTGATGGAGAACCATCAGCCGACTGTTCAGAAAATCTCAGTCCAGTTTGTGATATTTTGCAAAACAGCAAAAACAGATTAACAGATAACAGGATGTTACAACTTGGGGGCTAGTTGTTAATAGCAAGTCAGTGGACAGGTTTCTGACAACCAAATTGGTTCCTAGCACCAAACATAACAAATGCATCATATGAGAAAATTGGTGAGAAACATTGGTGAATGGGTGGCAAATAAATTTAACAAACAAACAAATCTATAGTATCAGTTAGGTTTTTGCTGTGTTATAATCTCCTCCTTGAAACCTATTCAATCTTAAGAAACAAGTCAGAAAATATTCCTTGGGGTAACACTGATTAATTGCTATCACTGAGTTATGCCTCAGAAGCAGGGGTTCTCTTGAAAGCCATAAAGCAGCAGCTGAAGGATCAAATTTGGATTTCTGGATCAAATATCGAGCCAGGTGTTTTGGGATCATCCAGAAAACAGCAAGTAATAGTAGCAAACTGGTCTGGGATCAATCTTCACTAAGGTTCCTTGCTTTTTCTTTATTTTTAAAACCACTTTAATGTCAGTAGATAAGTGGCAGGATACCTATGAATGCTGATCTACACACAATCATTACCCTGTTTTTTAAAAAAAACAGTCATTATTGTGAAGTACATATGCCTAACTTCTTGAATTCATAATGGTGCTGTGTTAAATGAGTTTAAAATATGAAAGTACAAATGCTTCAAAATGTTCATCGAAGCAATTTTTTTTTATTGCTTGCATTTAGGATATTTTCCCATTTGCCCTAAACAGCATAAATAGGACAACATGTTTTGTCATATCCCTCCCCCAGTGTCATTCTTATTCTATCAATATTAAAGTAATAATTTTCCACATATCAAGATGATACCCATTATATTGGAAGCAAAGTGTAGTGACTAGTAATGGATGGGATCAAAGTAATGCTTATTGGACATTTCAAATGATGTGGGTACACCGTGTCTCCTCTTGCTGACCGCTTCTCTGTCGTCATTTTCTACCTAAACAAATGGTGACCTATCAAAATTCCACAATAGCACTTAGGTGGCTCAGTAAGCAATACTGTAAGTGTTTCAAGTATATTACCCTTATTGGTTTAGTGCAGGGGTCAGCAACCCACAGCTCTGGAGCCACATGTGGCTCTTTCATCCCTCTGATGCGGCTCCCTGTTGCTGGTTGGCTCCACAATTGATAAGGCTTTCAGTTAGGACAGATAGAGGAAAAAAGACACTGTACTAGGAGGAGACCCTATGGGCCCTATGGACCACAGAAACAATACAACTGGTTACATTTAATCTGCTACTACAGGTAGTCCTCACAATTGAATCCCAAATTTATATTGTTAAGTGAGTTTTGTCCCATTTTAAGACTTTTCTCACCCCATTTGTTAAGTGAATCACTGCAGTTCTTAAATTAGTAACACGGTTGTTAAGTGAATTTGGCTTCCCCATTGACTTTGCTTGTCAGAAGTTCGCAAAAGGGGAGCACATGACTCCGGGACACTGCAACCGTCATAAATGTAAATCAATTGTCAAGCATCTGAATGTAAATCACGTGACCATGGGGATGCTGCAAAGGTCATAAGTGTGAAAAACGGTCATGTCACTTTTTTCAGTGCTGTTGTAACTTTGAACCATCACTAAATGAGCTGTTTTAAGTTGAGGACTACCTGTACTAACTGGGTCCATGTGTCTTTATCAATTTAACCCTAACCCTATCCCAACAATAATACTACTATAAAGTACTATTTCAGAGCCATATGACTGGAATCCAACTAGAGACAGTTAGATTTGGTGATTATTCTTGATTACCATAGAGAAAAAAGAAATAAGCAGAAGGTAGTCATAGTCAATTTTTTCAGCTTTTAGGAATTCATGCTGATCAGCTAACAGATGGATTATTGTAATGTGCTTTACTTGGTGCTTTATCTGAAGACAACTTAGAAGCTACAGTTGGCCCGCAATGTGGCAACACAGGCAATGTTGGGCATGCCTGATTTTGCTTGTGTGATCCAACTATTATGTGAGCTATACTGTTACCAGTTGGCTTCTGAATGCAATTCAAGGTGCAGTTATTACCTACTGTATAAAGACTGACATGGCATAAGGTCTGTTATTTGTGGGACCATCCATGTCTATTTTTTCTGCCCATCCAATGCAAACATGGACAGTGGATGCACTCTGGATCCCATCACTTAAGCAGTTCTTTCTTATGGGGCCATGAAACATGCTTTCTCTGTCATGGCACTTGCCCTCCGAAATAATCTCCCCCAGAGATCTTGATGGCTCCACTCTGATGAGTTTCATGAAGTTCTTATAGCTGGTTATTCTGGCATGATATATCGGATATACTGTATATCCTTTACAATATACCTGATGGTATACCTCTAAGACAACACTAACCTTTAATGAGGATTTCAGCATAATGAGCATTCAGACTTGGTTACAAACAACTTTAATTCCCATGATTTCTTAAGACAATATAATGATTGCAAGACCATATATTTTCTATGTGTTGATATATCCCAATGTTTTGCTTATCACTGAACGTTACTAGTCTTTAACATGACTTTTTTTGGTAACCTTATTCAAGGGGGCGAGAGGGAATAGAGCATCCACATAATTTTAGAAGTCAGGAAGCTGGGGATCCATTGAAAGAGTATGTACTCACCAAGCCAAGCAAAGTAGAGAGCAATCTTCTCTCCAAAGTACCTGCGGATATGATTCAAAGGCTGATATTTCTTCCACTTACTCCACCGGGCCCAATAATGGAAAAGAATCTGCCTCTGATTAAGTAGGTCAGTGGGCTCTTCCTCTGATGACATCTTGTATGGGCCCTTTGGCAGAGAGTGATATTATCCAGATAAAATACAAATTTGTATACTGTATACTGCATTTTACATGAACTTTCTTGTACACTGTAAATACTTTATAAAATCCAATAATTAATAATACTAACAGCATTAATTATTAAAACTATAATGATAATTAAATACCCTGTTTCCCCCAAAATAAGACATCCCGTGATAATAAGCCCAATTGGACTTATTATCTTTTGAGCGCTTGGCAATAAGGCCAGGGTTATTTCAGGGTTCAAAAAAATATAAGACAGGGTTTTATTTTTGGGGAAACACAGTATTATATAATACTTATGCACACATACATTATACTATTTAAACTTCTTTTTGTAACTTTTTAAAACAAAGGTGACACAAGTTGTTTTGGTGACATGTCAACATTCACCATAACATCACAACTATTCTCAAAAGCAACCCCATACTTGCACAATTTTTGGAAGTTGAGAGACTGTTCTGACACAGTCAATCATGTGGTCTCTGGAGCCCCCAAAAAACATGTGAGAATGTGCCATACTTTTGTGTGATTTTGGGAAGCTGCAAAGGCTGTGTTAGAGTGGAATGCACTTTTGTGCTGCCTCCAGGTCTTTCAGAACTCAAGTGGCCCCCCACAGCCTCCAAATATCACTCAGTAACAGGGTGTGCTTTTATACGGTGTTCACAGGCTGAAGAGGCCACAGAAGAAGTTTCTCTGAAGTTTCTTTAAGAACAAAGGCCTTGTGGGAAGTAGAGCAGCCTTGGATAGGCCACAGGGGCCTGCCAATAGAAAGATAATACTGCTTGAAGGTAAGCGGCATGAGGCAGATCCTGGGGAATGGTAGACTGTGGGGCAATTGCACCATTCCCTAAGGCTCATGCACATTGGGGAATTGCGCAAGACGGCCTTTTGGAATGGCAAGGATAGTGCTAGGGCTGAAGTCAGGGCCCAGTCTCTACTTCAGGCTCAGCCTTGGGGCTGCTGCTGAGTGTCCTTGTTCAGTATGGCCTAGATTGGGGGGAGGGGGGATAGAGACTTGTTTCTCTTTTGTTTGGGGGTGTGGGATGACACACTAGCAGAATCAAACATCGTTTTCTGAATGTTTGATATGCCAAGCCCGAAAGATTTGCCATTACTCTTCAGCGCCTACAGATTTTGTCTCATTAAACTGAACTTATAAAACTATCCAAAGCCACTAACATTTAAACTATTACATTAGTCTGGAAACTAACTAGATGCTAACTTATGGCAGACTTCTCAAAAGCCACCTTCAATACAAGTGCTGTCTCCTATCTGAGAGAGGACTGCTTGCAACGTACGTCATGTAGTGGAAATGCAGCTGTGAAGACTTCCTCATTCATCATCCTTTCTATTCCAACCTGCCCTGCTTTTGGATTACCGTAGGATGTAGTGGATAGGATCTCATACAGCTGAAGAAAAGCAAAGAAAAGTTAAAGTAAACCATACTTTGATTTCCACAGTTAACAGCAACATCACCCACATTACAGATTTTAAAAGCTCCAATAGTTGCCCTCAATCATACTTAACATTAATACACAGCACTATATAGCTACACATATATACACATGTTACCCTGCATTTGTTTCACTCCAAACTTACTATTCTATGCCGTTGCGTATTACTGAAGAAGGTCTCATGGTTATCACTTCCACGGAACCTGGGGGGGTGGAAATCACTGATAAATTACCAGACATAAAACAGAAGCTATATAAAAGAGAGACTATGATATCCTAGCTATCATTTCCATATACCCACTTACTGGTTCTATTAATACCTAACATGAAGCCAATTTTTGCTTTTACTATGGTTAATGTCACTGCACATAATGTTAAACTGAAAAGCTACGTGCAACTATAAATGGCTGAATTTTTCACATTGCACTTGTTCAAAACCTATTGCCTTATTGCTTGCTACAAAGTGTGACCCTAGTCTTACTCTGTTTCCTCTCCATTTTTTCTTCCAATATCCACATTTCTGAGAACAGAAATAAACTAGGAAAAATCATGGCTCTAGATTAATTCAGAAAAGAATGTGATGATAATTTCATAAACCTCTAAGATATGGTTCTATAGTACAGTTTAGCATGAAAAATAAAAAGCTTTCTTAGGTTCATAGATTCATACCAGAGGTGGGTTTCAGCAAGTTCTGACCAGTTCTGGAGAACCGATAGTGGAAATTTTGAGTAGTTCAGAGAACCGGTAGTAAAAATTCTGACTGGCTCCACCCCCATCTATTCTCTGCCTCCCAGGTCCCAGCTGATTGGGAGGAAATGGAGATTTCACAGTATCCTTCCTCTGCCATGCCTAACAAGCCATGCCACATCCATCAAGCCACACCTACAGAACCAGTAGTAAAAAAATTTGAAACCCACCACCGTACCACATGCTAAGTGATAAGCAAACAAACCATATTTAGTGTAATGTACTAATCAGGCTGCTATAGATGTTGCTTGGCTATTTCTGGCACAGCTAGGAAAATGCTGAGTTTTGAAAGCCAATATACGCAGCAGGGAGAATACTAGGAAAATTTTATAATTCTCTATTATGTCAAAAAAGCATTCAGGACTTCTGGGCATTACTATTATGCTGGTGGGACCACTGATCAGCTGTAGGGCAGCCCTTGAAGCCCCGTGGCAAGAGTTTAAACAGTTTTTTTCCTTATAGCCCATCAGCTGGGACTCAGGAGGCAGCAATAGATTGGGGGTGGGGCCAAATAAAAGGTAAGAATAATGTGGGGCGGAAGGGCAGAACCGGTTCGGTGATGTCATATCATCACTGCTACCGCTCAGCGGAACCGGGTGGAACTGGGAGGAACCCACCACTGGTGCAATCATGTAAAAAGCACTTTTGTTTTAAACAATGGAAAAGATCATTGCACATTGCTCATGTTCTGTTTGAACTGCATGGACTGGTGGAATCCAGGCACATTGGAAGAGGACTCAGCTAAGAACCCTGCAGGATTAGAAACTGTAATCTGCAGGACAGACTGGCTGGAGCAGCATTTGCGAGGGACAAGCCAGATGTCACTTGGGAAAAATACAAAGGGGCTAGAATTCCAAGCAGTGAAAAGTTAATTTTCTTTCTTTCCCATCTCCTCTCTAGGTTAAAAGCAAGTCAGAGAAGCAAAAGTACTGAAGCTGTCCACAAATAAGTTTGTGATCATGAGCACCTATATAAATCAGGATGCAAGTGAGAGATACATTTATGAAAAGGTAAAAAGCCCTGTATAGATGTATAATCTGCTAGATCAAAATCACCATAAATAATTGAAATCAGCCCAAATTATTTACTGAAAAAGTACTATATTGTAATATTAATCATCGTTGTACAAATTGTGGAAAGTTTTGCAGCGATGTATCTGAAAAATCCTTAGTCTTTGCAGAATGCTGCCGAGGTCTGAAAAAAGATGAAGCACGAAATACGGGGTTTTCTGATAAATGTATTTGCAAGAGAGAGGTTGATTTTTCTAGATAGATGCTCAGCGTGATTTTTTTTTTTTTTTGAGAAAAGAGCAAATATTGGGATATTACAGCTAGGCAATGTTACTATTGGATAACCATTTTGTCTGCAATAGTATAGTGTTTTCTGCCCAAGCAGGGCGTTGGATTGGAAGACCACTAAGGTCCCTTCCAACTCTGTCGTTCTATTCTATTGTAATCTAATTATAATGAAATAGGGGATAATAACTGTAAGTTAGGAAAAATCAGTATAGTTTGAAAAGAGGAAAGATCAAAGAAAAAATTCATGCCGAAATCTTACCAGGGTAACTTGTTTGCTTTAAAATGACAGGTGTAGTTATCCAAGGGAATGTCAGGAACCTCCTCATAGAGTAAATTAGGAATGCCCAGTTTCATCAGAATCCTGTGAGACCAGTTGATTTCAGGTTCAATGGGCATAGCCTAGGATACACGAAAAGAAATATTCTAAACAAGAGGACCATTTGTCAGTAGTTTATATCACAGAGGGAGAGAGAGGGAGTGAGAGAGAGAAATATCAGAAGTCAAAATTATTAAGTTCATGAACAAAAGCATAACATATAAAAGAAGGGAGAGTTTCTGATATAGTTCCCTTTACTCCATCGCAATCTTTTAAAATATATAATCTATTTTTACAATCACACATAGAAAAGTACAGCGCATGGAATCACAGAAAATAGGCAATAGAGATTGGTGAAAAGCTATTTGTTCCAATACAATATTCATTTCCTACTTTATCAAAAGAAATACTTAGTGATAAAACTATCACTGAAAAAATTAAAAGAGTGAGGGGGAGAGGTGAAGTAAAGAGATAGAGAGGCAAAAAAGGGACAAGAGAACTTGTTTCTTTCTATGCTTTGTTTCCTCCAATTTTCATAGTTATTTTCTGGATTGTTATTTGCTGAATCCTGTGTGTTTGTGTGTGTGTGTGTGATGGTAGATATTATATTGGAGAAATAGCATATGAGGGCACCTCTGGTATGTTCTTGTTGATACAAATATGGGAGCAAGATAGACATCTGGAGTTGTTGCAGAGTCTGGTACTCATTTTGGCATTATCCTATTGTTGTTGCTTGTGAGACTCTTCAGGTTGGGTGCTTGTCTGTATGCAAGTAGGAGCCTGGCACCCAATGCCTGAATAAGTGCAGTATCATTTTCTAGTATGAGCTGTAGTTTATTAATAATGCATTAGTGTGACTTGAACAGTGAACTGTAGGTGACAACCAGTGGGTTTCAGTTTCTCTTTTTCTGGTCTGTCTTTTAATAAACCCCCCTGGGAACTGGCCTGGTAATATTGTCTATTGATCTCATTGGGTGGGTAGTTCAGTTTTGTGAATATTGTTTTTATTCCATCAGTTGAGTATTTCTGTGAAGTGGGCAAAAACAAATGCAGTTGCTGTGTAAAACATGGTTCCTAAATTTGATGCTTTTTAACAACATCTGTTAGAAAAGGTGCTGGCCAGGCTACTTTTGATTTTTCGATAACATAAATTAAATCAGTACTTCTCCTACAATTTTTGCATATTTTTTCCCTTTATTTATTTACTTACTTACAGAAACTTTTCTCTCTGCCAAGCTTCCCAAGATGCTGGACAGTTTAAAAAAGTAAATAAAAACAAAACTTTTAAATGAACAAAAATCACTGTTCACAAAAGGAAGATACTGCAGAAGACGGAGATAGACTACCTTTCTGTCAACTTGTAGTTTCCACATGGAGATAGTTTTTTTTAAAATGAACTAATGTTTACATCAGCAACTTGCTTCCAATCAACTGCAGTTCAATGTAATATAGGCAGTGGTGGGATTCAGCCAGTTCGCACCACTTCGGGAGAACCGGTTGGTTTGGCAAACTGGTTGTTGGAAGAAATCATTAGGGCAGAGCTGGTTGTTAAATTACTTGAATCCCACTACTGAATATAGGTAACAAACAACTAACACCCCCAACCTCTTCTTTCTTGAGATCAGACTATAATAAATGATTTTAACTGGCAGCAAAGTTTGATCTATGGGTATTAGGTTCCACAGCATTCTCACCTGCAAGGGGACTCTCAGCCTGAGGTCTTCAGCATAATAACATAGGACACTCCAGGGAGCATTCAACAATATAAAGTGAATCACCTTCTTTGTATGTTGGGCTGCATGCTGCAAAAGAGACCATTGGAGTCACTCAGCTACATCAAAATTTGGTACTTTAGATTCTCTTAGAAATATGTATTCAGCTGGAGAGGGCAAATATTCCTTTTCCATAACACTCATGAGCAAAATAAGTTTAACAGCATTTTTTCTGAACCAGAGTGCTTGGGTTACTAGCCCTATCTGACCCCAATTATTACTAACAGTTCTATTGGACTGAAATGATTCTCTTTGTCAGCCCAATTTAAATACCACGGTTCTGATATCAGAAACATATTAACAGTCCCAGATCACTAGGAGAGAAATGTTTGTAATCAGTGCATTCAAAATAGAATATGAAATATCATTTAACAGAAAAAACAGAATTGGAAGGGATCTTGGAAGTCTTCAGTTCAACCTTATGCTGGTGCAGAAGCCTTTATGCCATTTCAGACAAATGGTTGTCCTATTTCCTCTTAAAAATCTCCAGTGATGGAGCACCCACAACTTCTAAAGGCAAACTGTTCCACTGTTTGTTAAGTGATTCTGGCTTCCCCATTGGCTTTGCTTGACAGAAAGATGCAAAAGGTTATCACCTTTTGCATCTTTTGCATGACCCTGGGATACTGTAACTATCATAAATATGATAAAGTGCCGAGCATCTGAATTTTAATCACATGACCATGGGGATGCTGCTATGGTCATAATTCACTTTTTTCAGAGCTGTAACTTTGAATGCTCTTTAAAAGAATGGTTGTAATTCAAGGACTACCTGTAAAGTGAATTTATATGGCCAAGGTGAAAATATATACGTTGTAGTTTCTGTTAGCTATTATAGGAATTTCTTTTTGAGCAGGATTGAATATTGATGATTTAAAGACCTGATTATAAATGGGGAGGAATTTTTTTTTGCTTTATTTCTTAGAAAAAGTCATAAGTTGGAATACAAAATGGGTTTAATTAAGGTTAAAATATATATGTTTACATTTCTGGTAGCTCTTAACACACACAAATGAAGAATTAGTTTTTCCAGTTTGATTTAGGAATGAGATTCGGGAATGATAAAATGTAGGAAGAAGAGGTTTTTAATTGAAATACTAGAGAGTTAAATTATTGAAGTTGTTTATATCTTGTCTGGAGGGCGGAGTTATTATGTGTGTGTGTGTGTGTGTGTTTCTTTCCTTTTCATAAGCTTTATGTGTGTTTCTTTATAGCCAGGTTCTACCTACGTAACCAAGATTTTATGCAGCCCTAGTTCAGTGAAATCACATTCACTAGTTTCTGGGCTTTTTTTCCTCTGGCAGCCAGCAGAAAGATACAAATACTGTACCTTTACAGGGAGGATACATGAGGTGGTTGTGGCTAATTGAGGAAGCCTAATAAGGCAGAAATAGATCTATCTTAGTCTCCCAATGGGCAGCGCCCACACACACACACACACACACACACACACACACACGCACATATATGTAGGTCTTTGGTTATTCGGGTTTTCTGCCACGTAAAATTGGAAGTGTCTTGGCGGCGTTTCGACGAAGTCTCATTTGTCATCTTCAGGTTGGTGTTTTCGGCTTCGTGCTTCATTGCTCCTAGAAGCACAAAGCTGAAAACACCAGCCTGAAGATGACGAATGAAACTTCGTTGAAACGTCACCAAGACACTTCCAATTTTACGCGGCAGAAAACCTGAATAACCAAAGACCTACATACAAACAACCGCAAAAACCTCTCCCTCTCTCTCTCTCTCTCTCTCTCTCTCTCTCTCTCTCTCTCTCTCTCTATATATATATATATATATATATATATATATATATATATATATACATACACACCCACCCACCCACCCACCCACACATACATATTCTACTTGCACTTCTGTTTTTTCTTTTCTTTACATTTTTATATCTCTCTTATTTTGTATTAATCTTTTATCACTATATTTTTAAACTTTACTAAAATTATTTTTAAATAAGAATAAGGGTGATAAAATTATTTGGGCTGAAACTGAACTGAAGCAATGCTGCACAGATATTTTAGATATTTGTATAAGGATAAGAATTATGTTAAAAAGTGGAATTGATATGAATTCTATTAATGTTGCTGTCCAAGAAAAAACATGAAAAGAAAGTAATAAAGGCCATGAGAAGGTTGAAAGGCAACTTGTGTAGATGGTGTAACTGGACGAATGTTAAAAAAACAAATGTAGTTTGGTTATGATTGTGTAACCTGTTTCATTTGTATGTAAAGGTGGCATTTCTGCCTTACATTTAGAACAATTGTGATTTTTCACCTATATATTTCTAAAATAAAAAGAGCTAATGCAAAACTGCTACAGGGAAGTTTGTGAAATGTGCTTGCGATAGTTTTCAGCAGAATGCTACCGAAAGAGTATCAAAGGTGAAAAGAACACAATATGGTAAATGTAGTGTAGCTTTTCATGTACCGGGAGATAGGCAGATCAGATTTTTCCTCTTCAGCAGGACATTGAGGAACAGAGATAAAAAGGAGTAAAAGCAAGGGTGAAGTGCTACCGGTTTGCCCTGGTTCAGGTGGACTGGTAGTAATGAAAGCTACCAGTTCATCTGAACAGGTATTTCCAACAATCAAATGTGCCGCGTGATTTATATTCGCTAGAAAGAAGGAAATCCTACTCTCTAGCGAATCTAAATCGCATGGCACAGCTGTCCCCCCTCGCTGTTCTACTGACCTTCCAAAACCTTTTTCCATGCGAAGCATGCATTTGGTATGCACTGTGCATGCGCGCGTGTGTACGTTTGGTGCACACCATGCATGCATGGGCAGCAACCCAGTGGCAACCCACGGAGGATTTCACCACTGAGTAACAGATATAAGGACATGCTACTATCTTCTATGTTATATTGATATGATCACTGGTTATATCAGGTTAAATATAAAAATAAGTAGAATACAATGGAAATAGGTTTGCTCCAGAAACATAGGTGGTAAAACAAGAAAAGAGAGGATCAAGAATGGATGGGAACTATATTAATATGGATTAAATTTGAAACTGAACGACCTGTATGAAAAACATACATTGGGCTGGTTTCATCATACAGAGAGAATCGAGAAAGCTGGAATTGCAAAACAAGTATATCAAAGAAAAGTGAGTGAGTCAAAAGGAAGGGGAAGGACTATACATGGTTGAACAAAAGGCAAAATATGAAATGGGATATGGCTCTAGTAAAAGAAGGGTTTACAAAGAGTGATTTACAAAGATGGAGATGTATGGAAAGATATGGTATAGAGAAGGTATTCATGCCTTAAATTTTGTCAGCTGATTTTGCATAATATTGCTTACTCAGGAAAGGAAAAGCAGGAATATTGTAGATGTAGGAAAATACCTAAAGTGCAAGATTGTGATACTGTATTTGCTGATAGTCTAGCCTCATTCATGTTTTCCCTTCATATTTAGCTTTGTGAGGAATTAAAGCTTGTTCAATACTGAACAAGAAGGTTTTATGGCTTATGGCAGGCCCAAATTCTTACTTTCCTTTCTGAAAGAAGGTGAGACAAATAAAATTGAGGTTGATACAATGAAAATTTAAAGTGAAGAGTGTTTATCTCCCTGGTCAACTTCCCACCCTCTCACCCACTACTCTGTTGCCAGCAATCCACTTTTTTGCATGCCTTTTCAATTCTGATCCCTTTCATCTGGAGCTTATGCAGAAATTTCTCCCGCCATTCTTTGTGAATTTCAATTGATCTCTTTTGTTTGGATTTTGGATTATCATTCTCTTCTTTTTGGCCTTCTGGATTCTGGCCATCTGATTCCCACACAAGGATAAAGTCTGTGGCAAAACACATAGACAGTAGAAATATTCCATTAGCCATTTTTTCAGGACTAAAAAAAGTAAAAAGATAACCAGATACATTCATAATCTGAGATGCATTTGTAAAAATGGAGAATTACATGGACTCGACAAATTGAAACCTCAAGATTGTTAAGTTTCCTCATGAATTTTTTTTTAAAGTGCCTGTTTTTGTTGGCCAGCCAGACAATATAAAATCAACAGAAAAACTGCAGCAACAATAATTTAACTCCTAAGGAAAAGTACAAGAGGAAAGAAATAGAGCTCCAAAAATATGTTGTATGTCTACATGACAAATGTTTTGATAGAATAGGGCATTATACTTATGATTCCCTGAATACTATGTAAATGTTGAAGGAATGAATTTTTTAAAATGAATTCTTCTAATCTCTTTCCTGCACTGGAAATACAAGTGTCATCATTAGAACTTCAAGAGTCTGAGATCAAATCCAACTGTAGAGCAACTTTCTAGTCCTAATTAGCGAAAAGCTTTGAGAAAATGAGAAGCAGTTTCCATTGCAGTCCCATGGGCCGCTTAATGCTTTATATTTGGTGAGATAACTGGACACAAGAAGTATGTAAAGGTTCAGTACATTTTCATTACATTGTTTTCCATTGAAAATGTCATTCCCTGTCATTATCTTTTATCCAGAAGGTAATTGTGCATGAAAGGAGGAAAAATCTTGAAAGTGGCTAAGGAAAAATATTGTTTTAAGGAGGAAAAATACTGACAGTGACTAAGAGGTCCATAAAGGGGGCATGCATAAGCGTACCAGGGTGCCTAACGTCCTTGTCCCACTGTCCCCATTTATTTGTACTCATTTCCTACGTTCAAGTCCATACCTTTTATCTTGTACATTGACTAAATAAATAAATAAATAAATAGTACTTTTTAAAGAGAAACAGTTGATTGGAAAAGGATTAAGCACACAAGAAGAACACCTGGTAAACTCATCACTTTAAGGTGTATTTCAAATAAAACATGGAATTTATGAACTCCCATTTCTTCACAATGTCTGGTTTGGACCTACACCTTACATTAAAAATTTAGATGTAGAGATAATTCTATAGAAATCCAGTTTACAACCAAATTTTTAAAACATTCCCCTAGCCAAATTGAACATAAATCAACATTTCTGCAATAACAGGACAAATGATAGATTAGGACCTAGACATTTTACCAATAGCTACAAGACAACTGATTTCAAATAAATGGAAAGGGGCATGAAAGAAAACAAGTACTCAGTCATTCTTTGGAAGAAAATATTGGTATTCTGTGCTCTGCAGTGAGCTATTTCTTCACTTACCTATCCTGGTCTTTTCATCATTGAAGAAGTTTGCAGCGCTGTTTACAAGGCAGCCCTTATTCAACTGAGGAAAAAAATATTAACAATCAACGGAAAAGCAAGTTGGCTCATATTTCCCACTCCAGCTGAATTGATGGCAAAAGATTAGACTGCAATCATTACTGTACCAATCAGTAGGTTGCTCCTGACCTCTTCTAAGTTTGAAAACAGCAAGATCCTCTTTGTGAGAATATGTGGTAAGTTTAGGGTGATTTATTACTCTATCCCTGAATATTTTCTTCTGCAGAGGCATTACAGAGGTATATGTACACAGGGTTGGGCAACCAGCTAGTCTCGAGCTCCTTCTCTACAGCTCAGATGTTTCCTCTGACCACTGTTGTGAAAAAGAGTGGAATTGTTTCTTAACATTTTGAGGCAAGAAACAATATAAATGAGGGGTATGTAAAATCTCTTTTGATTTGAGCTTAGCTTAGATGATTTAATAAATTTGGCCCTTTTTATGACAACTTTTATGGTAACTATAGAAAATTTGTTTGCCATTGCCTTCTGGGATTTCTTCCCTAAATTGTGAAAGTATCCTACTACCCTATTCTATTGCAATAGGCACAGAAGTAGTCACCACATAATAGCTATGCTGATTTTAACTTTCCTATTTAAAGTAAAAGGAAAGGATAAAGGTAAAATTTTTATTGTATATATGAATATGTATGTGTGTTTGTATGCACAGAGACACAAATTCTATAGTCTCTTTATAAATGTTGACTTAAAAAAATCAACAGTATGAATCATATTTAAATCATGAAATATTGGAACTCTGTCCTTCCAAAATTCAAGCTTGTTTCATCCTGCTGATGTTTCTAAACCTAGTTACATCAGAAAAGCCTGCCTAATAGATCCTACCTCTTACTGATTGAAATGAAATAAATTGGAAGAGAACTAAATAACTCCTCATTCTTCCCCTCCTTTTAGACAAGGAAGAAATGAGGGGGAAAGCACTTTTCTAAAATATGTGCCTATTCTAATGACCTACATCAGGGGTCTCCAACCTTGGCAACTTTAAAACTTGTGGACTTCAAAGCTGGCTGAGGAATTCTGGGAGTTGAAGTCCACAAATCTTAAAGTTGCCAAGTTGGGGACCCCTGGCCTATATTGAAGTAAGAATGCTGCTTTAAACAAAAAACTATGAATTTTCCTAATGAAGAGATTAAAAGACTTCCCATTGGGGAGAACAATCCAAGAGGAACCCTTAAACCTGCAGCTCAAGTTATTAAATCCCGTCTCTCTCGTTTTTACTGAAGCTTTAGCTCTGTTTAAAATGATTCAAACAAGCAGACAATTGGTGTGGTTTTTTTACACATCTATTGGTTTATAAGACAATTAATTCTTCACTTTTGCTTATTTATTTCCTTGGTTTTTAGCATAAACCTAACACTGGCAAATATTTCTTGATCAACAATTTTCAGTAAGTTCTTTCCATAAGACTTGTTAATAATTATGCATTTAAAAATTTTCCCCATCTCTTTTCAAAAACTAAACAATCCTTGGCTTTGCTACTTTTTTCTACAACTCTCCTTTCCATGGTACAATTTTTTTTAGAAACTTTTGTTTCTAATTACAGTCTGACTCAAATACAAACATTAATTTCACTGGATCTTGCTCTTTTATTACTTTTTAAGATTTAAGAGTTAAAGAACTACCATTCATGTACCATTTCCCTACCTGTGGGACCTTAAGAGAGGTTGTGGATAACCTCCAATATCTGTCACCCTCCACGTTCTTCTGCTTGGATTGGTTAGCATCCTTTGGGTTATGTTCAGAGCTGCCGTCTAGGCTTTCATAAGAGGACAACTTTACAATCTTCTCCGGCCCAAAGGCCATGGTTTCATAAATGTACTCCTTTATTTTTGACTCAGGATTCTTTTTTAAGCTCCCATAATTGGCTTCTTTGAGATCATGTTCTTCTGTAAACAAGCTGTCATCTTCTCTGTTCTTTCTTCGCTGCATCTTTATTCTACATGCCAATGACAAGAAGAAATCTAGGATGTCTGGCTGGTAAGAAGCAACAAACTGAATTTGCCCTTATAGATCACAGAAGTTGTAGAATTGTGCACTGCAAAAGGAGTAGCCTCACTTCCCATTTTCTAGTCCTACTGGGATACTATCAGTGTTCACAAACTAATCCTGTCTAACCAGTCCTGTCACTTAAAAAGGCAGGAGAACTTCCTTGTAAGATTATATCCCTTGGGGGAGGGAAATATAGCACAGATAAATGGCCAGAAGTTGAGTTTAAGGCTTCTTCTGAGAGAAAAGCAGAGATAGACACTGTTTTCTCAATTCACATCTTAATCACATGTCATTGTAAAAATAACCACTCACTTACTGAATGTTTCACTTTATATGAAAATATTTGGGACATTAGGAACGAAGGAAATAGCCCAATGCTATCACTGACAA
This sequence comes from Masticophis lateralis, assembly GCA_030761175.1. Classification (NCBI taxonomy): domain Eukaryota; kingdom Metazoa; phylum Chordata; class Lepidosauria; order Squamata; family Colubridae; genus Masticophis; species Masticophis lateralis. The sequence goes on along the minus strand of JAUDYJ010000005.1, from coordinate 38,770,034 downwards.
AAGAATCAATGCTACAAACTCCTTATGGATAATGGCAGGTAAACTACTGAGTCATTATAGATTTTAAATCTCAGGGTCCAATTTAAAAACACAATGACAATATTTTTTTAAATATAGAATCTTAACTCCTATATGCTCAAACTGGCATATAGTCAGATTCTCAAGCAAACATTATTTTTAAAACTCCTTCAAAGATGATTGGAGTTCTAATTTCATAAAATGGGTATGGGGTAAAACTGCTGCTTTGGGGAGGTAGGCCCAAACTGTTAAGTGATTTATGACATCAATCTTTGTGTTATATGTTAATGCACACACTTTGAATTTAATATGGAAATCTATATGATGCCAGTGAACTTTGCATGTGTTCCCAATGGAAAGCACCCCAAAGAGATCTGGCTGTTACATTCTGGACTTTCTGTAATTTCTGGGCCTCTTTTAAGGCCATTCTTCATAGAGTTCATTACCATAGCTTGGAAGATAACCAGCATATAGTCAGCTTCCTCTCTCTTTTTAAATTACTTTTGCTTTTATATTTTATACACTTGTAAAGGGTGTCTTTCTGCTACTAATGATGTATTATTTTTCGTGCTAGGTTAAAATGTATTTTTAAAGTGCCATTGTAACATTGTAACAGTCACTAAATGGACTGTTATAAGTGAAGGACTATCTGTACTACAAAACAGTACTGTACAATTATTCTATATTACAATTATGGCAACCAAAAGGTTTACTGGAAAATGAAGATGATATAAAATGATACAAAATAAAGATGGACACTGGTAAGAGATGCTGAATGAGATGCCAGAAAGGTATTAGATGGAGCATTGGCTCTGGGGGTAAGAAGGTCAAAGACCATACAACAATAGTGTTGGACAGAGAAGATATGGCAGGGGAGGACTGTCTGATGTTATAGAAGGAGGATTTGCACATTGGTGCAGGTTCATTTTTCTAAAATAGTAGCCCTAACTAGGAGATTGAATGGTTGAATCATTGGGCATCTTGGATGCTGCCTCTATAAATGACACTTCTGTACAGAGGAGATACCTAATCTATTCATACCACTCAGAGTTTTTTGAATCAGACTGGAGTTTGTTGATAATTTTTTTAAATAAACAAATATACAGACTTCATGCATATTAGTGGATAATGAAGGAGATATAACCCTATCTGAAATTTGGCTGGCTGGGCTTCATGTTCTGCAGTATCTATAATGATAAGATTTGGGAAAAGGGGTTGCGGTAATTGATGTGATTGTGGCAGTAATTAGTAATACTGCCCCAGAGATAAATGGATGTGGGATACAGGGCCAGCTCGAGATGACGCTAGTGTACTGGCTACCCTCCTGTCCAGCAGTGGCCCTTCTGGAGCTCCTCAACTTCATTGATTGAGTGGAATTGGATTTGTCCAGATCTTTATTAATCAGTGTTTTCAAACTCTATGCCTTTGGGTTGAGTCTATTAGCCCTAGAATTTCATAACCTCCAGGTGACCATAAACTTGTCTTGGGTAATCTTGCCTCAAATCGTAAGAGTGATTTCATGCAAGATTGGATTTTTATTTTGGGCAGGAATGACATGATCTGGAGAAGGAGGACATTATATCTGTTCTTTGTGTGCTCAGGTCACTTTTTGTCAAGATTGTGAGTACCATGGCTCTCCAAAGGCCATGGTCAATTAGGATAGCCCACATTGGTTGCCTGATGGATTATGAAAGTTTTCTGAAGGCATCTGGGAAATTCCATCTAACTTGAGGTTAGTTGACCTCTAGTGATTCAATCACTTGATAGAGATATGGGTGGCATATAAATGTAATAAAGTAAATAAATAACTATAGCTCTGGATGAGATTAATTAACAATGAGATTGCCTCTTTCAACTCACCAATCCTGATTAGCTCCCTGGTTCTCAGAAGAGCTACAGGAGCTGAAATGAGCGTAAAGACACCTAGAAAGACAACAGCATAAAATCAAAAGTGAATATAACTGAGCACTGCTGCACATCAGATTCAGGTCTACACAGGGAAACAAGAGAAACAAAGCATCTGTAATGTTCCTCTCTCATTGCAGCTTCAGATTCCTGCTTGACTACACTATTCAAATAATCCAGAGTGTTTTGAAGGGAGGGGAAGGATAAAATTATTACAACCAATTGTGATGCTTTTGTGGGTTTCTTTGCAGAAAGCTACTCATATTATTCATATTTGCTCAGGGTTTAGATGTCAATCGGGCAGTCATGTCAATAAGTAGGCAATATTTTGCAATGCAGTGTTTCTTTTGAGTGTCTAGAATTTGCGAAGCATGTAAGGCATTTTATTTTACAAACTCAATCAACTGTGGAATGGATCCATGCCCAATCTGACTCTCATCAGGTAGCTAAGAGTGTGTGTGGTCAGGTGGATTCAGAAGTGACATCATCTGAGAGCATAAGGTGCTGTGTTCATTGAAAGAGGCAGTAATCCTCCACTTGAAGGGACCATCTCTTTCTCCAGCTCTATTGAATAACTAACACCCAGAAACCAACTTTTCCTTTTAGGGAAAAATTGTTGACATGGTGGAAAACCAGCTAAATTAGGATCTCTCTAGGATAGGAGCATATTCGATAATATCTGGCCCTGCCTTCTGGTTCACAGTCAGAAATCGTGGAGGGGGAACCCTTGATCAAACTATCTAAATGTTCTGGCAGAATGGGCAGAATCATTTTGAGCAAGATGGGAATATTTCTCTCAAGATTCCAAGAGACAATTCTGTTGGATGGTGGAAGGAGGTAGCTTGGGCTCCATTTGTGGAGTTCTCTTAGTAGCAGTTAAAAAACTCCATATTTGGTTGATGTATGGTGAAAAGTTTGTAAATTTATTTATTTATTAATCACATTTATATACCGCCCTACGCCCAGAGGGACTCAGGGCGGTGAACAGCCAGGATAAAAGACAGATAGTACAAACATTAAAACCCATTAAAATTATTAAATATTTTGGCTGAAACAATTTAAAATACCCAATTACAAAACAGATTGACAACTTAAAAATTTAAAAAGGAGAGTTAGGCCAGGCCAGCCTGATGAAATAAAAACATTTTGAGAGCATGTTGAAACATGCACAGGTCTGGGATCCTCTGTATCTCCAGGGGGAGCTCGTTCCAGATGGAAGGTGCTCCCACAGAGAAGGCTCTCCCCCTGGGGGCTGCCAGCCGACACTGTTTGGCCGACGGCATCCTGAGAAGCCCCTCTCTATGGGAGCGTACTGGTCGGTGAGCAGTATGCCTTCTGTTGGTAGCAGAAGGCGGTCTCCTAAATACCTCAGTCCAATGTCATGGAGTGCTCTAAAGGTGGTAACCAAAACCTTGAAGCACACCCAGAAGACCACCGGTAGCCAGTGCAGCTCGTGCAGAAGGGGAGTCACATGGGAGCGCCATGCCGCTTCCATAACCACCTGCGTGGCCGCATTCTGGACCAGCTGGAGCCTCCAGGTGCTCCTCAAGGGGGGCCCCATGTAGAGAGCATTGCAATAGTCCAGGCGGGAAGTAACAAGGGCATGAGTGACCGTATTCAACGAGTCCCGATCCAGATAGGATGCAACTGGCGAATCAGGTGGACCTGATAAAAAGTCCCCCTTGCCTCAGCCATCAAGTGCTCGTCTAAAAACAGCCTTGAGTCCAGGAGGACACCCAGGTTGCGAGCCCTATCCATGGGGGCCAATGATTCGCCCCCAATAGTCAGTGATGGCACCAACTGACTATAGCGGGATGTCGGAAACCACAGCCACTCGGTCTTGGATGGGTTGAGTCTGAGTCTGTTTCTACCCATCCAGATACTTCAACTAAGGTTTAATTAACATTTTAAAGGGCCTTAATTCTTGCTATGCTATTTTCATTTCAGAAGGCAGACTATTTAGCAATAGATGGGATATTTTAAATTCAACTTTTATACAGCAATACATGTGCCAAGAATTTAAGAGTTTCTGCCCGCATGTCCAAAAGGGAGGAAAGATGAACAAATGATGCCATGAGCATTGTTATCAACACAGAGATTGTTTGTATCACTTCTTCAGTAATATCATGATATACATGATATCACTAAGACTTCTAATAGATGTTTAGGAATATCTGTCTCTTCCAACAAATATTGTATTAGCACAATATAGCTTTTCCATAAGTTTACTGAATTAACTCAATTGTCTGGTGCCACATAACACATTGTCTTGTCCTGACCTGGATTTATACATCAAAGAAAGAAGGATTATTATATTTTATAATTATAACAATTATAATTTATCCTGGTGTATTATATAAATTTAAACTAAACAATTAGTCTAAGATGGTTTTCATCCCATCTATCAAATGTCAATTCTTACAAAATCTCATTGCAAGATTGGAAATGCACAGCACACATGAAGTCCGAAGTCCCATTTCAAAAATGCTAAAACACATCCTCCATGGCATGACTCACAAAGCTTCATCTTCCAACACTTCTTGCTCCCTGCCTCCATTCACCGTTAACTTTGTTGCAGGCTAGGGATTGTTTTATATAAAACTGAAGAAATCTACAAAATAGGCAGACTTACTAGATAGAAGCCCAGAGAAATCTAAAGAAAAATCTTTTGTAATTGTGTAATGTTGCAATTTCTTTTCTTTTCTTTTTTGTGTGGGGAGAGTTTAATAATTTCTTCTTCCTTTTCCTCTCCCAACCAGATAACTCCTCCCCAAACCCAACAGTAGAAATGTTGGGAAATGAGGGATTAAAGTATACACAACAAATGTACACAAAAGAAATATATACTAAAATACTTGCTCTCAGCAAAAGCATTGCAGAGCTGTTGCTAATTAAACAACTTTTTGAAACTATTCAACCTGTTGATAATCACACAACCTGGATGTGGGGGTAATCAGATCTGAATTTCCCCAAAATTTCCAACTATGGATTTTTTACTTTAGCAAATCACCTGGGAAATATTTTACTGGTCTCTTGCAGATAATGAAATGGCTCATTTGCAACTTTGGGTGAAAGATACAGAGATATTTTACTGTGGTATAGTTATTTTTCAATCGTCGCATACTGAGGCCAGTATTCTATTACTGGTTTTTAAAAAAGGAGGAGCATGACTTAAGAAACACACTAGAAGAATGCCTTTCAATTTTCCACATATTAACAAATCTTTAGCTAGAGACAGGGAGAGAGGGTCATGTAAAAATTGTGGAAATAGGATTGGGGATAAGATACAGGCTTTTAAACTTGTCATACAACAAGATGAGGAAGCAGCTCTGTACGCACTTTTGTATTGTGTCAAAGCAAATTATGTATCATATGACAGACATTCTTGTTCACAAAACTACCTGTTGTTGTGATGGGCTTATTGCACCTGAATCCTCTTTCTCCGAGTTGAATGATTATAAGCTGACAAGACCATCTGACAAATCTGAGACATTCCAAGGAAATGCAAAGGATGGTAAGTACCGTATATCATGTTGCTTATTTCCTGCCTTTATCTTCACTTGTCTTTACTCTAGAAGACAGCAAATGCTATTGATTGGCGGTGCCTTTCTGACGTTGTTCAACATACATTCCAGCAGGATTCTGCTTTGGTTAATACCTGGCTGTATGCATAAGGTGGGGTAATCTCATACTGGCAAGTAGTTTCCCCAGAGCAATCCTGTTTAATGGCTTTTAGCAGACCTTGCCTTTGTTTGATATGAGGGTGCGGATTTGCAGATCCACGCGTAAATGTAAGCAGACACATTTTATCAAAGTTTGTTTTAAAGGAAATATATAGAGAAAAAAGGCATGTATAAAAGAAAGAGAGGAGAGATAGATTTCACACTTCAACCATTTTTTTTTCCTGCTGTGTAAAAGAAAAGATGTAGGGAGAAAAAAAATGAGAACAATGTAACAGCTAATTTTTTATAAATATACAAAAGTATGAAGGCTATTGCTTAACGCATTGTAAGCCGCCCTGAGTCTCTGGAGAAGGGCGGCATATAAATCAAATTAAAAAATAATAAAATAAAATAAAATAAAATAAAATAAAATAAAATAAAATAAAATAAACTGAAGATACTGAGAAGCCACTGATCAGCCTCTCTCCCCATATCCTCATCCCTAATATATATTTTATTAGAGTATAAATCTGTAGAAAGGGCTGACCTCAGTGTTTTAATAAAGCAGTAGTTCAGCTTCAATAACAATAAAAAGATAGAACTATATTGTAATTAAATATCTGGTCCATATTAAACTTTCCAAACAGGGTAAGCAGCAAGTTTTTAAGCTCCTGCTGAGAACATCTGGACAGAGGTTACAGAGATCATCCTGGTTTCAACACAAAGTTGTATTCCTACCTAAATTGTAGAATTTCTATTCATCATTATTGTAATTATCCTATTTCTCATTTACCTGTAGAGATTTATGTAATGTTTGCATTTAGTTATTATTGTATTCTTCCTATTTGGGAGCACTACATTAATCGTTTTCCTAGTTTCTCATTATCAGTGCTATTCTAAAAATTTCTGCTGAAACCTGATTAGAATATACATGTATGTATATTTATGTGTACTTGTGCACAACTGAAAAAACCAGCTTCTGAGATATTAAAGCGAATGAAAATTAATAACATAGTGAAAGGGTGAGATTTAAAGAATCAAGTTTACAATAATCAGTAGAACAGAATCATTTTATCATTGTGAACTGAAGGGGCAGTTTAAAATCTCCATATGCTTTTTAAAAAGGCTCCACTGGAAGAGTGTTGTAAAGTGTAGAGCAAGAAAGATATTTGGGAAAGGGAAAACCACATTTAACATTTAAAAGGTAATTGAATAGAAGGGCTACATTCTCTTGGTCAGGAAAAAATATGTAAAAAATCTCAGGATTTTTGGCACTGCCTAATTTTCCTTTATGTATTTTGCCAAAGGAGTACACAAAATTGTAAACCTAATTCAAAGCCTGAGAGATGTCAATGGCTCTTTGCATGCAAAGCTCCCAAACCAAGACATAAAATGCTCAAACATTGCACAGTATTACAAATAGTCTAATCATCTTAGTGCATTTCCTGAACCATTTTGCCTGTCTGATGTTCAGAAGCATAGACTACTAATATAAAGATAAAAATTTGGAGTAGAAATTGGTGATTTGATTAAAACTTTGTCAAAAAGCCTAAGGCAGGTCAAAACATATTAGTTTCAAATTGCAAACTGCATCTTAACTAGCTAAATAGATCTGTCCTATAGAGTTATTAAAGCCTCACCTTCTGTTACTGATGTAAGAGTTCTAATGCCATCATTTATGAGATCATAACTGAAGAATGATGAAGTGCCTGGCATTGGAGGACTATAAAGCAATGCCAACAAAGCAAGTTTAGAGTTCCTCTTCAGACAACAGAAAAACATTTAAAAGGAGCCCAATTATTTTCCTTAAAGGTATCAGCAGCATATTATAATTAATAATTCTCCAAAGCAAAGAATGCTTTATTTCAAGACAATTTTTAAATGGGCATACATTCAAATCAATCAATGGAAATCCTGAAAAATTTGGCAAACCTAGTGACATTGATGATATAGATAGATATCAGCTAAAATTTTCAAACTAGGCATCTTAATGTAGACATTGCAAAAATTATATTTCTAAACATCAAATGTATTAATTTCTGTTGTTCTATAAATACTAATATGGGATCAAAACAGATTTCAGAACAATTTTGTCTAGATGACCAGAGATTTCAATCAATGAATTTTTGCAATATTAGTATAAAGGGGCTGGAGATTTTTTTTTTTTACATTTAAAGCTACTGTATTATCATCTTACCCTAGACAGGCAATCTGCTGGCTTCTGTATGTATTGGGTTTACTGTTGCCATGCTAATTAGGGATGAAAATTGGAAGATCAAAATATTTAGAGAAATACAATTGACTATTCTTGATTATATTTCGAATGATCAGGGTGTTTTTTTCTTTAGAAAACATTCAAAAGCATGAATGTTTAAGCTCAGCAGAAATATTCATTAATATAGCACCCTCTGTTACTTGGAAAAAAATGCAAACAATTTGACTACTTGCTGTGGTTTTATTCAGATTTGTTTATCATGTGAATATTTAAAAGAGGGAATCATACACCTTTACTGCCAGCATCTTTCCAAGGCAATGGCATGGTATATTTCACTTATACCATTCTACCACCTGTAGTTACTTGACTGGTTTAGGAACAATCAATCATTTATAGGATTGTGCCTTCTTCCTTTAATATTTAGTGTCTGAAATTCATTTCATGTTGATTATAAAGCTTGCTCTACCATCTTTTGCAGAACAGAAACAATGTATAGAACAGCATGTCAAAAGCATAAAGCTTTGCAGATTGGGCAATCAGAAAAGTAAATAAAGCCATATTGAATATATCCATCTTTGTATAGTGAGAAACATAAGGATGTGTACATTGAAAAGAGCAAGTCAATTACATGGTGGAGAAAATGTACATAGGTGAAAGCAAATAACTCAGCAATATAATGCAATTTACTCTATACATCCGATTGCTTCTGTGTTCACTGTATGATTCTAAGTTTTCTATGTTCACCTTAAGAAAGAAAACAAAATGAAAGTAATATATTTCAATACATTAACCCCTGTCAGAGGCTATTTTAGTTCTAAGCAGGCTGTCAGAGCACTGAAAAAATTTAGAGGACAAATGATTTGATAGTTTGCCTAATTCAGACAGACACCTTTATGACCAGGAGTTTTCACACGTTAGGGTTTAATAATAATAATAATAATCATAACAACAATATTCAAAAACAACAATAGTGTGTGCATTGTTATGCAAGGTCTGATATCAGTGCTTCTGGTTGGCCATTCGCTGTGTAAGTGTCAGCAGGCTGAAGACAGAGGGCACAGTATGTGGATAAAAATCCCAGTTGTGACACTCTGAGAGGAAGAAAGGCAAAGGCAAAGGGCCAGGGAAGGTTCAGAATCGGACAAAGGTAGCATCTATCTGTCGGACAGATGGAAGAGCCAGCATGATTTTGCGACGGTACTGGGGATCCTTCTGGAGAGGGTTTCGCTCTAGATAGACTGTTTCCAACTTCTTGGCTCCTTTCAGCTCATCTAAGTCACTCCAGCATTCAATGAGATTATCATTCATCTGAGAAGCATAGAGAAAATAAAAATTGCTAGGAGTTTAAGACATGGGTTAGTAACTTTTCATAGCTGCCATCATTATCTCATGTTCCTTCTACTGCAATAGGAAACTCTTGAGAAGGTGAAGCTTATTCTGCCTCATCACCAATTATTTGGTGATGTGAGTGATGGTGCCCCTAGAAGGGGAGCTAGGGTGATGGACTACAGTGAAAAGGCCATTTCCCAGGAAGAAGGGAGCATATTCCAGACAGGAGAGTAAGAAGGGAGCATATTCCAGACAGGAGAGTAAGAAGAGGCAGTGCAGCCTAGTGCTGACTAAGAGACAGAGAAAGTGGGTAAGGATAGCCACTCCCTAGAATCTCCCATGGTATATCCATTAGACTTTGAGTAGTAAGGGTTTGCTCTGGCAAGATGCTGTTTGCTATGTGAAAGCAAATAAAGAAATGTTCCACATTCTTGAGCTTAGCCTGATAGGTCCTGAAACCAGAGTCCTGTGCATTAACTATTTATCTACATAATGTGGGAGCTCATGCATGCTCTGAAGCCCATTTTTCATAGTAGATAGAAAATAACAGTGAAAAGTAAAAGTATTATATGTCAGGAGTTCACAATGTACTCACAATGTACTCACACTGGAATGAAAGATTCAATATGGATTTAAAAGAATGATACCCCTATTCTAAAATCTGCATACAAAAGACAAAAATAATGATGCAACACAAAAAGCAAAGCTCATTCAACATCATGTAGGTCCTGAAGATGAGGGCAACCTCCTCTTTGTTAGAAGGCTTTCATTGCAACTATTCCTACCATTTGTAAAAGCACACAAAAGCTTATTCCAGCATTGTCTATTGTAATATGATAGGAATTTTCCAGAATTCCCAGGAAGCATGATCAGAAATTCCAGGAGAAATAGTTCGAATATATTTAGATGGCCCCATGATGTGGAAGGTTTCTGTATGTTTGTATTTTACTTGCTACGTGGATACTGTTTTAAACTCAACAAGCTAGTTAAGGAATCTTGTGGCCAGGTGGAATTTGACTGCATTTTGACATTAAAATCAACCTTTCATAGTTTTACAGGACAGAAAAATGAAAGATTATAGTATGGGCTTGTGCCACATGAGCAAGGATTTCACAAAGTGATCAGACAGCAATGGAAAGATTCATATTGAAGCAGCTCCCAACCCTCTAAGAATAGTATGAGGAAGCCATTTAAAGGCCATCATAAACATAGGGGAATGAATCCCATTATCAGAGAGAAGCATTTAATAGTGTTTACTCAGTCTGCTGCTGACAGAAACAATAGGGAAAGATATTGTTGACTAAAGTTACTGCAGATTTAGGACTGCAGACTTACCCAAAATTCCTGGAGTTCTGTTAGATGGGTGATATTTTCAATCTTTTTGATCCTATTGGCTGCAATGTCCAGCATTGTAAGTTTATTCTAAAACAAATGCATAGAAAACTGACATTAGTTTTCTCACATATTTTATACTCTTGCATAGAACATTATTAAAAGTTAAAGGACATGTCATGCAGTAACATACATAGAGTTCAGCAGTTACATATTTGGGCCCTTAGTTGTCTTCCTCACAGTAAACATACTGATTGTTGGTACCCAACTACAGGAAAGACAAAACATTTTTCTTCCTGATATCGATCAAACTAAATTAACAAGACAGTTTGGACTAATTTTACTAAGGTACCACAGATGAGTTGGGACTCTCTCCATATTGCTTTATTGTTTGAAATGTGATTAAAATATTTATGTCCTTATGACATTTACTCTAGACAAGAAGAATAAAGGAACCAAGAAATAAGATATATATTTAATTCATGGAAAACCAAATCAAATATGTTCTTTGAGAAGAGGATTAAACTTAAGAAATCTTTACGTAAGATACAGCAATATTTTAAAATACATTTTTGTTTTTATAAATTTTCAGGTGTATGAATACTAGGAAAGCATAAATTAATCCTTTCTATTAAAAAAGAAACATTAACTCTTATTAATTAAGAAGGGAGAAAGTGGAGATCCATATGAGACCTGCAGCTTCTGCTGCTTCAAATGACCTTGTTCTCTCTCCTTTGTTCCTAGACTACCTCCTTAATAGCGTCTCTTCCTTCAAGTCCATCCACAAAACATACCTTTCTTAGTACAACACACTAGTCATAATAAATTCTTATAGGATATAGTAATGTTCTGGTGTCTGTTTATGCATTTGGAATTTTCAAAACATGTAGCAGGTACTCTTGTAAAATGGCTGATTGTGGGTACAGTTAATAAATAATATAGCTTATCAGAAGGAAAAGTGAAGAGCATCTTCTAGCATTCTGGATGTTTTTATTGCCTCCTATATGCTACATTTTTTTTCCTGGACAAGCATGCCCTTAAGCATATGATTTTTATTTTATAAGAATAACTAGCCCTGAAGAAAGTATATGCAGTTACATTCATATCCAGAAATACCCTATTCCTGTTTCAGTTTATTAAATTATTTTAATCTTTTTCTTCCTTTTCTCAAATGTTTACATTTCCTGGTCTTCCTCTTTCATCTCTGCTCTATCTATTTCTACATGATAAACCTATGATTTAGAAATTTGTGTGGTCCTAGGTGTTCTCTGAACTTGGTGGTTTTCTTGCAGATCTGGTTACTACACTAAGTAACATCAGTGCTAGGAATGGACTAAGACAACTAAGCTCAGAGAGCATCAAATATCCAAAAGTTCAACTCTGAACTATAAATATTCTCTTCTATCTGTAGAAATATGTCATTTTCTTTGCGCCTTTCATCTGGCCTCAACCATTTCCTGCCTAGGTCTTCCAAACTTGGCCACAATTCATGAATCCCTTCATGCTTGTTTTAAGTGTAACTCCTGATAGGTGTTACACCTATAAGTGTAGGGAGTGAGATCATACCTGTGTAAGATTATCTCTTTAACATGGGAGTAATCCATTAGTTCTCTTGCTGGAAGGAGCTACGCTGGCTATCCATTTACTGTCAGGGAACTTATAAGACATAGTAAAATAGGATTGTATGTTCTCTTCATCCGACAACTTGGGAATTTTTATATCTTTTATACATTTTCTCTCTATATATTCTGAAAATTTTAGAGCTGAATGTGTCCCCTCTGGAATGTGTCTGTAGACACATTCGCTACCTTTAAGTAGGTCCCTCAACCCTCTAAACTTTCCTCTTCTTGTCTCTTTCACTCATTTCTCATTCTAGCCTATTTTTCCTTTCTGTCTCCATCCAAAGGTGCTCCCCTTCCTCTTTTTTAATTAATTGAAGTATTTTGTCTTGTTTTAATCTCTTTCTAATAATATTGGCTAAATTATCTGGACTTTATTTATTGATAGATAGATAGATAGATAGATAGATAGATAGATAGATAGATAGATAGATTTATATGCCGCCCTTCTCCGGAGACTCAGGGCGACTTACAATGCGTTAAGCAATATCCTTCATATTTTTGTATATACCTGCTTAGTAGGGCTTTCGGCACCCCCTCAGCGGTGTTCTTTTTTATACAGTCAGCTTATTGCTCCCACAATCCGGGTCCTCATTTTACCTACCTCGAAAGGATGGAAGGCTGAGTCAACCTTGAGCATGGTGAGATTTGAACTTGCAATAATTCAGGCAGCTAGCAACTAAGTGCTACTTTAACAGTACTTAGTCCACTGCACCATCAGGCTCTTAACCGTGTTTCTGGCTGATCTACCTTCTGCTTTGGTTTAACCATAGGCCTAGGGTATACCTGTCTCTACCAAAGCAGTAGCCTCTTCTAAGGGAGAATCTGTCCCTTCTGTTCTTTTCCATATCTTTTTTTGTGGTGGAGGCTCTGCTAAGCAGTCTGGTTTCTGCAGCCAGGATATTGGCGAACTCCTGCAAAGTCTGAGCTTGTGTGGTTGCCACCTTGAGTTGGATATCCCACCTTTTTATAGATATTCCACCTTTTTGGATATCTCACTGCTACCACCACTTTGTCACACGGTTCTTTTAAGTATACCCAAGTCAATGGGTTCCATAAGCATAAAACAACCCACACAACAACACAGATCCCTAGGCAACACACACACAAGTATTCACAGGCTAGTACTGCTCACTATCACTCCACTCTTCCCCACTGCTACCACACCTCCTCCTACTGCTGCTCTAGTCCCCGTGCATCCTACTACTAGAGGAAACTATCTCTTTCTAGCTGCTTTATTCTCCACCCCCCACTCCTTTCTTCTCTCTTATACATTAACACCACCAACAACCATCTCTCAGCTCAGTGTTTATAGCCACACTTGTCATGCTGGCTTGGGAGAGGGCTTAAAGAGGGAGGACAACAGCTGCAAGGTGCTAGTCATTTTCTAGGCAACCTGACCTCTCACATTGGCTACCCATTCTTTACAAAGTGCCATGTTCAAGAGTAGGATTAAGTAAATAATAATAAAAAATAGCTCACATTATTCTCCAGGCCCTCAATGATCTCTATACCATTATGGCTAAGGTACAGCTCTCGCAGATTTACCAGATTCTGTAGTCCTTCAATCTTTGTTAACCGATTGCTCTGGAATAGATATAAAATCTGGATTAATTCCATGTAAAGATCATTCTGGTGTCGTCTCAGAACCCCCCCCCCCCCAAAATAGTAATAATAATCATACTTGGAAGACATATCTAAAGACTTTGGCCCAAATACATACTACTTTGCTCTTGTCACACTTTCATTAATACTTTACCCCATTAGTTCAATTCAAAACTGTATTTATGCCTTTCAAAAGAAACCAGATGACTAGTACTAAGTTAAATCTTTTCTGGTCAGAACTATGCACAACTTTCTAACTTTGAATTAGCCAGATGGAATGCAATAGTTATCCTCCCAGAAAGAAAATTTATGATTCTATTAAAGAAAATCATAATTTTCATTTCAATTATATTGTCTTGTTTTTAAGATTTATTGAACTTCTTAAGGTTCTATGAAATCATATTTTCTACTGGGATTTGGGGGGGGGGGATTTAAGGACTATTAAACAGACTATTCTATGGCATAATTGCTGTATTTTTTGGAAAGAAAAGAAATATATGTACCAGACAGCTATTCTGTGTGTGAAAGAAAAAGCATACAATTTCAATGATAATTTAATGAAGGTCTGAAAAATAAATTCAATATATAAATTCAAATATTCAAAGACAAACAGCATTTGTCATTTCATTTTAGTTAGAAATTATGCAGACAGGAAAGGCAAATAAGTTAAATCATACAAGGACAATCAAAATAGAAAGCACAGGACTGGTACCTGTATGCTAAGCACTGTCAAGTTTGTCAATGCATCCATGTTCTGCAACTTAGTGATTTTGTTTTTCCCCAGAAATAGGCTATCCAGGTTAGTCAGGGTATCAATATTCTGGATTGCCTAAAAAATAACCATATTGAACAAGATTTCATTTTCTGACTCCTGCAAGCAACACATGACTAACCTGTTTTATCTTTTAACATTGTTAAACTGCCCAGAGTTACCGTGTGGTGAGATGGGGGGCTAATATATTTTACAAATAAATAAATAACCTAATATATTAACTAGGAAATAACACTGCAGCTAGCAAACCCACATTGCCATACTTGTCCTTTTCAACATGATTACATCCTTATATTTGTGAGATTATTCAAAACTGAATAGTGCCATGCGATAGTCTGTCATACTATTTATACTTTCTATCAGCCAATTAAATTAAATGGATACAGCAAGCAAGCCATGGGGAAAGGATGGAAACTAGCAGCCTTCACATTTCAAAGTCTGTATTTTTAAAATTTTCCCTCATAAAGGCATTTCATAACAAATTGGCTGATATTTTTTGCATTGAATCTTTATATAGCATTTGCTTTGTTACAAAAGATTTTCGTTGTTATTTCTAGCAGCACAGTTCATATCAATCCATTACTCATAGAAAAAAAAAACACTTTTCCTAAAAGGAAAGGAAAATCACAGCAAATAAAAATCTCTGCAGCTGAAAATGTTCTACAAATTGTCATTTTACAGACAGGATCTGCTTGTACTTTCATCATTTCCTTGTATATAATTAACATGATATGGAGTTTGCTCTTAATATTCCAATTCAGATTTATTTTGAAAGTATTGCCTGGATATTAGCTGACTCTTGTGCTGTTTAGAGAGAAATAAATCTTACCCTGATTCGATTAGATCCTAGCTCTAACATCTGCAACTGTTGTAAGTTGCTTAGGTTCTCAATTTTGCTGATTTTGTTGTTGACCAGGAAAAGTTTCTTTAACTGAATGAGCTGATCCAAGCCTTCAATGCGTCGTAAAATATTAAATGAAATATCTAAGATCCTAATAGGAAACAAAGAAAATAATTTCAAAAAACAAAACCAGACAGCTTCTATCATAAGATACAATCTGGTTTGATCACCGGGACCAGAGGTTTTGCCTTCCAAGCTTTTGGACTCATGCTAGAACCCATCTACTGGAATGTGCGCTTTTGGCTGTTCTATGTGTCATATTTAGGTACCTGTTGGGTGTGGCTTCCTATTGGTTGATTGCTGTGTTGATTGCTGGCTATTGGCTGTTGTTTCCTTGTGCTGCCAAGTCTTTGATTCCTAAGTACCTCATAAGTTGGTGGCAAATCAGCCCTCCTATTGCCTGATAAGGGACCTGTTTCAATCATTTGCCTGGCCAATTTTGCACCTGCTCGGCCAACAAGCTGCGAAATTGAAGGTATATATTTTTTCTGCTATATGTTGCTGCATTCTTTCTCATGTGTCCCGCCCCCATTTTATCCTGACCATTTCCCTATGAAAAATATGCTCATGAATGCACTTTCCCCTGCCATTTTCTGGCTTAAAAATGGCTATAATTTTTTTTAAAAAAACGAAATTGACAAGCTAGACATTGAAAAAGCACCAGGAAATCTAATAAATAAATATAACATTCTGGTGAGAGAGAAGTTCCCTGAAGATGGGCTCCAGCACGAGTCCAAAAGCTCAGAAGACTAAACATCTGGTTCTGGTGACCAACGCAGACTGGATCCTGTAACAAATAAAGCAGGACAAGACAGAAGAACTGAGTGGGAAGGGGTCATCGCAACTATGATTCTTTACTTGTCGGACTTTCTCCCATTTGGTACTAGGTAAAGATGCTTCAAACCTACACCAATCTCTTAAAGTGGTACACTTTTCTCTTGGTGCATTTTTTTTAGTAAGTAACCAGTCTGCATGAAGACCAATATATAAACCAACCAACTTTTTTTAAAAATAAAAACAATTGCAACCTTTATGAAATGAACCAGCCAGTTTCCCATCAACCACTCAAATAGGGACCCACTGTTTATCCAGATACTTACTCAAGATCTGTCAAGGCCTCCAAGTTCTCAATCTTACGAATCTGATTGTCATAAAGATCCAACTCTTTGAGAGTTTGCAACTGTTCCAGGTTCTCAATGCACTTAATCAAGTTCTGCCGAAGACAAAGTGTCTAAAGAGAAGGAAGAAATTAAAAAAAAAGAACAATTATATTTAAAGATTCTTTCACCAATTCACATGGAGAACTAAGTCAGAGTTCTAATTTTAAAATTCTACAACTTTCAAATACAGATAGTCCTTGACTTATGACCATAATTGAGCACAAAATTTATGTTATTAAGTGAGAATTTGTTAAGTTAAGAAATGTCCATTTTACAACATTTCTTGCCACAGTTGTTAAGTGAATCACTGCAGTTGATAAGATAGTAACCTGCTGGTTAAGTGAATCTGGCTTCCCTTTTGACTTTGCTTGTCAAAAGGCTGAAAAAAGTGATCACATGACCTTGGGATGGGGAAATGCAAAGGTTGTAACTGTGAAAAATGTCATAAGTCACTTTCTTCAGTCCCATTATAACTCTGAACGGTCACTAAATGAACTGTTGTAAGTAGAGGACTACCTGTACCTTTGAAAAGCAAACATTTTTTGCCACAATAAGTAGTTTAAACCTTGGTAAGTCTCAGCTGGTGATACCCAGCCTGATTAGCCACCATTTCCATCCAATGCCAGTCTGCAGATGGTCATTTGGGATCCTGGACTTTGGCTTGAGATTCCTAGTTGCCTTATTGCTTGGATGTTCTCTTCTCTCAACAACAACAGCATTAGACTATGGCTACCAAGTAGAAGAATATTCGTAATTCAATGAACTGCCATAAAGACCAAGGCAACAGTATTCATGCTTGTGATGAGATGGGTGCCACAAGCATCTCACCTTCACTTTCTTGAGCACCTCAAACCCTTCTATTTTGCCAATTCGGAAATGATTCAGATCAACATCCTAAAAGGCAAAAAAATAATGGAAAAATGGAAAATCAAATTTATTTCTAAATCAGGAAGATACAGAGCCTTACCAATGTATACGTCAAGGAATTTATTCAAAACAAATGTATTGACAGTATAGACACAAGAAATACATTTATTATATAGCAATGAGAATATTTGCAGCTAAAAGTCCTCCACAAGAAATAATCCATCCATCCTTGTTAATTGTGATTCATGTACTATTCAGAATATATAGGTGTTTAATCTAAACAAAGAACATTTGTTCTGAATTCCCAGTTTTTCAGCATTTAAAGAAGAGCTATTAGTATATGCAAATATATTTCAAAATCTGTATTTGCCCTCTTTTCTATTTGAGAGGTTTCTACCAAATTTCTTAAAGGAACAGAAGTATATAGATACTAATTGCAATTTTAGTTTCAACTGAGAAACTGTTATGTCCTAATCCAGTGATGGCTAACCTTTTTGCCATCGTGTGCCGAGGGAGGCGGGTTGCGCATGCACATGCCCATGCGTATGCAAGAGCAACCCCCCCCCCCGCTCCTGGCACATGATGGCCTGGTAGGCCCGTTTTTCTTTCTTACCTGGTTCCAGATCCTCTCTATTTATCTGGGAAGGGCAAAAAAGCCTTTCCCACTCCCTTGGAGGCCCTCCAAAGGCCTGAAACGGCCCATTTCCCAACTCCCGATGGGACAGGAAGTGACTTTTTTGCTGTACCCAGCCTCCAGAGCCTCTCTAGGAGTCTCTAGGAGTCTCTGGAGGCTGGGGACAGCAAAAAAGTCACTTCCTGTTCCACCGAGAGTTGGGAAATGGAGCCTTTCAGGCCTCCGAGGGAGTAGGAAAAGCTGTTTTGGCCCTTCCCAGATAAATAGAGAGGATCTGGAGCCAAGTAAGAAAGAAAAATGGGCCTTCCCCACCCATCCAGGCCCTCCAGAGGCAGGAAACAGCCTGTTTCCCTACTTCTGGTGGGCCCAGAAGGCCCAAAAATCAGCTGGCCAGCAGGTACATGCGCCCCAGAGCTGAGCCAGCATGCCCACTAATATGACCCACCTGTGGCATGGTGCCATAGGTTTGCCATCACGGTCCTAATCCATCACGCGTATTGCCTATTCTCACACTCAGTCCATTTTTTCTTTTTATTATTTATTTAAATCCTGTCACTGATGTTACACAATATTACTGGTGAATAAGTTATTCCCGAGGCCCCTGAAGTAGTAAAAGTAAGAAGTAAAGAAGTTATTTATATTACTGAGGTTTATATTGCTTAGTAATTCTGCATAGCTTTTCCTCCTGATCCAACCTTCTATTCCCACAGAAACCATCAAGCTGTCTTTTAGAAGCATAGAAACAGTACACAAAAATGTTCTGTATAAAATAGACAGTGAAGGGCATTATTTTTCACGCCTGATGCATCAATGCAAGCAATGCTGCTACTAGTCAGTGATTCCCTTCTCCTTCATGAATTCAAAGAAATTCTCTGTTTTTTGTGCATTAAAACCTTTAGTTGCATGTATCCTGAACCTCCCACTTAATTAAGCCATTATGAATCTCTCAATTCTTAAAATACAAGAATATATTTAGTGGCCATAAAATGTGACTGACTGCTTCATGGAATCCTAAAGAAGCTGTGAAGGGAGGAGGAGGATTGAATAAAATTGTTGAAATTATCAGAACTGTTCAGTGTTAATTAACTGGGACTTACAAAATTGCACAAAATGTCATAACATTGGAAATAACCAGATATCAACGTAGGAATGACAGATATGGAGCAATTTTTTTCTGACAAGACAGACAAAGTACTGAAATTGGAACTAAAAATGACAGGTCAAGAGAACAATTTGGAAAAGGATGCTTTTTTGGTGGGATATACAAAAATACTGGCTAAAGTTTTAAAAATTTAAAGGGAAATACAAATGACAAATCAAGAAAATGTTTTCTCATTGGATCTAACAAAAGAGGGTTGTTTAATCCTTGATGAAGTGGGATAGGATAAAGAAGAATTAAAGAGAAATCAAATCTTAATATTTGAATGCACCAAAAATTAAGACTATTAGATGTAAAAGGAAGGAATATAAAGCTGATTTAGTTGATCAAGGTTAAAATAAGGTATTTATTTGCACAGTTACTTTTTGCTGACATTAGAATCGAAAAAGTGATATTTTATGGATTTTCTTATAAAGGATGAGATGCGGGATGAAGAGATAAATGTTTGTAATTTTAGAGGGGGTGAAGAGTTACTTAATTTATCTATGCTTGTAAAGAAGATCAGAAATCACTGCTTTATATATTTCTTTTCTCATTTTTCTTTCTTGTAGTTTTATTCTTTTTTTACTATTCTTTTTTCATCAAGGTTAGCTTGCATTAGTTTTTAGTACTGTAATCAAACTCCTTAATAAAAATTATATGCAAAGCAGTTTAAAAAATAACAACTCAGGAATTATTCTTTGCAGCTGTGTGTTTTAGTGTGAAAGTGACATTTACAATACCTCAGCCTCTGGATCCAGGCTAATAGTTTCCATATCCACTGGAATCTCTGAGTCACCTGTAAAATAGCAAGCACATCCTGCATAAACCCATGGTGTTCTCCAACCAAAAACAATTTTGCAAAGTAAGCTCTTCTCCAAGAGAAATTAAGCCTTAGGGCAAAAGGAAAGCTAATGGATTTAGATTTTATTGTTATAATGCAAATGTCATATAAGGCTTTCTCAGCTAATGATCACTTTGGCTAAATCCAAATATAGGGGAAGAAATACCAATGCACTTGTGGAAGTTGTACATTACCTAATACTGAATTCAATTAGGAACCAAGAACTAACTCAAATGACTTAACAGCTATCCGAGCAAGCAATAACTATCAGAAATTTTAAATTACTCTTGCATCCTGATTATCGTCTCAGTTTTGCAGTGTGGGTGGATTTGCTCTTACATATTTTTTTGAGCACAATACAACAGTGCTAAGCATTATAAAGCAGTAAGCCAGTGTCGTTCAAATTCCTGGATTATCAGTGAACGAGCAACATGCACATACACCCTGATTCACAGAACATAATAATAAAAAACCTAAACCCAACAATAGAAGAGCTATTGAGTTTTGCTCATCATGCCCAACAGAAAAGTTTATTCATCAGCAAGTTAGTAGTTTACAGGAAGTCCTCAAATTACAACTGTAATGAAAGCCAGAATTTCTGTCTTAAATCAGGATAGTCATAACTTGAGGAACCGACACAACAGGACCACATTTTACAATTTTTTTGGTGGCATTTGTGAAGCGAATTGATGTATTCTTATGGTTGTTTTTGGCCAGAACCAGCAAAACCTGGTGTAAACTGGGGTCATGTGACTATGGAGTACTACAACCAACCATAAAAGTGAGGCAGTCGCCAAATGCCCAAACTGTGGTCATGTTACAGAGGTGTGTGCAGCCACTGGAATTCTGGAACTGGCTTGTAAATGACTTTGGGGAGGATAGGTTCATTGTAACTTATAATGATCACTATGCAACCAGTTGTTGAGTGAGGATGACCTATAATTACCTTTTCATGTACTTATGTAATTTGTAAAACAAAACCCTGCAGATATGTACTGAACATTAAAAAGTCTCTTGTTCTTTTAAACTGTATGCTTTACACTCCTTTTCATATTTTCTCATTGTACCAAATCTATTTTTGGAAAATTTGTGATTTTTACGTTATCAGATAGTAATAAAATAAAGTTATATGTATATATATATATATATATATATATATATATATGTATATTTTTTTTAATATTTTTGCTGATAATACTATAAATAAAGGGGGGCTGTTATAGATCTATTTCAAGCTTATTTGCTCTCATCAGACAGTCATACCCTTACTGCTCGAAATAGATCTATAACAGCCTCCCTTTATTTATAGTATTATCAGCAAAAATATTAAAAACATAGAAAAATAGCTTGTCGGCTATATGATACTGTCTGGATGGCCCATGAGATTGGGCTGAAAGGCAAAAATTGGAGATTTGTGATATCTCCTCCATTCGTGGTAATCCAGGATGACTTAATACAAAAAACATACATATATGTATATATATATGTGTGTGTGTGTGTGTATGTGTATATATATATATATATATATATATATGTATGTATGTATGTATGTATGTATGTATGTATGTACATGTGTATATATGTGGCTTAATTTCTACTTCCATCTCATTCTTCTACTATATACCATCAAACATTTCTTCTGCTTCATATCATCAGGGCTTATATTCATAAGGGCATTTGTTAGGTTAATATATTCATTATCACTGTTTTTATGCCACTTTAATAAAAAAAAGAAAGCTAGTCGGTTTACAAAAGCAGTACAAAATAAATAATACACAATAACATCACAAAACTTTCATCAGTAGCACTGCCCATGTAGGTCTGAGGTACTTAACATAATTTATCTCTCTCTGCCCAAATGTTGGTTCAAATAACTTTGTTTTTGTTAATATTCTATATATTAACAATTGAGTACTAATTTTATTTCAGGAATAGCTGAAAGAGGAGGAGATTTGGCAATAAAAACCCCTGAGTCATCACCCTTGTAACCTTATGGGAATGGAAACTTGGCAGAGTAATCCTGATGTAAAATAGCTTAAAAAGGTTCTGCAATGCTGAGCAAAGCTGAAACTGTATTCTCTCTCTCTGAATTCTTTTGCAAGAGGAATAGGGAAAGTATTGATGGCTACAGAAATATACAGTAACATATGACTCTGTTTGGGAAAACAGGCAACATTAACCTCGAAACAAAAAGATCCAAATACTTTCCCCTCTCCAAAAATATCATGGAATTATTTAGGCTTGCTTGCCCAGTCACTCTCTTTTGAAAACATTGTTTTGGATAAAAGAAGGTAAAATTTCACATTAATTGGCACACAGAGCAATCACTGTAAAGAGAGGATTATGTTTGGTAAGCCTAAAAGTAAAGGAGCAATTAATGGAGATACTGCCAGACATTGAAGTATGGGACAAAAGCCATGTTCTTTAAAATTTTGATTGAAGAAGCAGAAAAGACTTATTTTGTTATTTATTTATGAAAAGATTCTTCTATCTCTAAGTCCCCAGTTTGTTTGACCGATAAGCAATGACCAGAAATGGGACTTTTTTTCCAAGACAGCTTCTTTTATAAAGGACATTTTAGAACAGAAACGTACAATCAAGGACTAGAAACTGGTTATACTCATATGACATGTTGGGCTGAGACAATATTTCTGGCCCAAAGTCACACAAAGTGACTTCTGTGTCACTTTCCCTTGGTCTCCTCACTTGTATTTCCAACACCTTAACTAAACCTAAAGTCTTAAAACTTCATGGACATATCCATGTAGTTTCCTTGGCAACGATATGAAAATGGTTTACCATTTTTGTCTTCCAGAATGTTTTTAAAATCTTCCCAGTCTAGCCTATAGGCCTGGATTTCCAGTCAGTCTTCCACTCAAGAATTAGCAAGAATTGATATTGCTTAGCTTATCACTCACAGTTGCTTAGGTACTGCCATCTATTTAGAATCATCAGTGTTAGCTAAGTAATAAAATATCCTTTGTATATTTGTAATATTGAAATCACTTTGTATATCCTTATACTTTCCCCGTTCATTTGTTCTTTCCACTTTCACTATTTTGTATTGTCTTTGTCACTTGAACATTGAGCTCCACTGTATTCTGTTAATATCTGTGACTTACACTAAAGATTATTTTATTGCTAGCCATGATGAGAATGTTTTTCTTATTTCAAAAGCAGTAATTCAGGATAAACCAGTAAGTACAGGCACAATTACAGCTGAGTGGAATGTGTGAGTATAACAATAGCACTTATATATCGCTTCATTGTGCTTTAAGCGGTTTATAGTATTAGCATGTTTCCCACAATAATCTGGGTCCTCATTTTACACCGACTTTGGAAGAATGGAAGGCTGAATCAACCTTGAGCCTGTTAGGATCAAGCTGCTGGCAGTCAGGAGAATTAGCGTGCAATATTGCAATCTAACCACTGCACCACCAGTTAGAGGTAGTCTTTGCTTAGTGACCAGCCTTTCAGCAATCCTTAGAATTTAGGACAGCACTGAGTGAAAAGTGGGATAATGGAAATGGAATACAGAGGAAAGGATACTAAGTTATAGAGAAAAAAGAAAGACCAGGACTGAGAAAAAGAAAAGTGGGATAAAACAATCACCTACTTATTTTGTTCCTTGATCTTCTTAAAAATGCTCTTTAATATGCTTTTCAATAATATATTTCAGTTAAGTGTGAATCTGAATAAAAGTTTGATGAAATAATCATTTCTATTATTAGAAACTCTGATTGTCCCATATACCATCTTCACTTACCCAACAAAGTGAAGCATACTATTTTTTTAAGGAGAAAGTCTGGGCAGCCCTCTAACCCAGTAAGTAAAATAAAAAGAAAAGAAAGTATTTTTTCATATTAAACGTATCTACATGTATTGCACTGCAACTATAAAATAATAATTTTAAGAAGCAGAGAGAATTTGATATTTTACTACCTTTTATTATTCATAGGCAAGAGAATATAGAATATAGAAATATTTAAAAAACTCCTCATAAAAATAACAGCCAGGAATCTTTGCAATATTAATTTATATGTCTCCTTTTCACTTAAAAAGTACAAGAGGACAATTTCTCAGTGTTTCCAAGTGCTATAATAGAATTAAAAACCATGCAATGAATAAACACTGAATATGCAAAAACATTAATTATATGCAGTGGGAAAGTAACATTAAACATATTCAATTGCATTCTACCGATTCAAAGAGATGGGCGTTGATAAGTCTTCAATTCTACATCAGTCATATTATATGATACAAAGGGCATACTACAAATAGTAGCTTACTTGTTAAATTTTCTCCATTCTGCTCTTCTCTTAGACTTTGTTGACTGAGGTCTGTTACTATGCAAATTGCTTGTTTCTTCCCTTCATCATCTCCAGATTCTTCTGATTCAATTCTTTTATCAACTGTAGAACAGAAAATATAATTGTTTATTTTAGAATGAGTAAAGTATAATGACAGAGAACAAAACAGATACTATATAAGTTACAAAGCATATTGTGGCAGAAAACAATTATTAGGGCACATGTTTTTATGGATTAAAACAAACCTTGTGAATGCTTATGTATACTAAATTTGTTATGACATGTCTTACCTTTCCTACAACAATTTAATAGAGATAACACTCTAAAGATAAACTAGTAAGACTGGAGTTTCAGGAAGAGGCATGAGTATTGTAATAAGCCCCCCCCCCCAGTAGATTTACTCCCAAGTAACAAAATCTAAAAAAACTCCAGCTAAATGGAATGCTAAACATGCAACATATCCAAGTTATGGCAAAAACTAACTTGCACATATTATGAAGGCCAGAGTAAGTTACATCTGATAACTTTTCAGAGGGGTAACCACAATAGGGTTTTTGCAACAAATACAATAACTTTGTAACAAATTAAACACTTATAAAACTATTGTACAAACCCTTGGAATTATAAATTATTTTGCTGCATGTGTATTGTCCATTACACATATGCATAAATATGCACACTCTAGTTGGGATCACAGAGTACCACTATATATTTAAGATATACAGTCTTTGTTTTTGGACGTCACATCATGGCTTACTGCGCTAAAATATGAAAAATCCTTTGTCATGGCACACAATCACTTTGTTTTCTTCTTACAAGTAGGAGTTGGTTGACTATATACCATCATGTTGTTTTTGGCTCTTAGTGATGAATCTCTCTAATCTGCTCTTTCAAGTTTCCCAATGGTGCACTCATAGCCACAGTTACTAAGACCTTGCTGCTGGTCATCTTCTTCCTCCTTTTCCTTTCACACTTTGTAGAATTAGAGCCTTTTTCAGACGGTTGAGTCTTTGTATAATGTGTCCAAAATAGAATAAATGTGAGCCTAATTATTTGTGCCTCAAGTGAGAACTCTGGGCTAATTTATGCATTGGTTTGTTTTCTTGGCTGTACACTATATTCTCAGAAGTTTTCCCCAACACCAAAGTTCAAAGACATCAATACTCTTCCTATCTCGATTCTTTAAAATCCGATGTTTGCTCCCACAGGAACAGAAGGTAATTGCACTAAATATGCCAAGTTATTAAGATAATTTTAAATTGCAACTTTATATCCTAAATAGCTTCAAAGAGATTATTTGCTTGTTTTCATAGGGTTTTCCCCTCCTAAATCAATATATATTCATTTCTGTTCTTGGCCCAAGATTTGGGTTTCGAATTTTTATTACCAGATGCCTAAGAATTGATCTACAGTGAATGAGCTACTACAGTTCTGGTATAGTTTATTAATATACTGTATTCACATACAAATAAAAAGCATGGCACAAAGGTCTTGTCAGGCCAGCCAAGAATATTTTCATCTCCTTTGATAACTTCCTTTTCAATATGAAGTCAATCAGATTGACAACTTAACCTTAGTTCAACAATGATGGGTAGTACCTTGGCAATGTCAACAACCACACTCAAGAATGGTAAGCCATTCACTTGATGCTGAAAATGTCACAAGAACTATAGAGCTCCATTCTTCTTCAGTTTGCATTCTATCTGCATCTGTGGCAGTGCCTCATTATGCCTAAGATTTTAATACTGTTCCAGATATTATATATTGCTACTCAAAGAACACTTTTCCATATTAGCCCCATGCAAACCATTTAAACTTGCTATACACACCCTACACTTCTGGCATAGAAAGTAATTTAGATGAACTTACTTGTAAAATATTTAAATTCCTCTCTATAAGGAAAAGTTGCTGGACAAGATTCCTCAATTATTAATTTTTTTTGGTAAGTATATGGACATTTTTAACTGTTCTGTCAGCGTCATCTCTCATTTTATAAGAAAATGGGTAATAACTGACTTTATAGAATTTTTATAATATTATATGAATAGTATGTAATGTACTTTCAGTTTATTATCATTGATGTCTATGAAGCCTCCAACAGGAAGTAGGGGATGGTCTCCTTACTGATATGTCACACCTTCCTTCAAATTTTGGGAAGCCACAATATAAATAATAAAAACAGGTTATGTAAAAATAGCTTTCATAAAATTGTTTTGTTGCTCTGTAAGCAGCAACAAAATAAAACCTGCAACACAAAGCCATGATTCCCATTCCTGAAGTTAGATGCACTTCCTGAAAGATGCAAATAAAACCCTTTTGCTATGGATAATTTAAGAATAGGTTGCTACAAACTCTACTCAGATCCACAGCAGGCAGTGAGATTACCACTCTCAAGACAGTAAATTTATATCAATAATTCATATTGCAAATCCATCCTACAATGCTGTCATTGATGTAATAACCCTTTCTCTTCACAATAACACTTAGCAGGAAATTGCTGAATTTAAGACATGAGTGAACAATATGAAAGTCCTGAAATCTTGATGTGAATAAAAGGTGGGATTTAAATGAAGTTTGATGAGTCAGTGGCAGAATAAATCGTCAACGTCAAGCACTCCTGCACCGACTCAGTGGTGACATCTGAGCTGCTATAAGGCAAGGGTTTATAAAAACACTTCTTACTCAAAATTATTAAGGTCTTATTCCAGCATCATCATTTTACAAATGACAACGTGCGTTTGCTTTGCATGCCATGCCAGTAACGGCGAGACCTGGCGATTTGCAGGAGAGTAAAAATAGCTGATTTAATTGACGAAGTAGGGTGGAGATGGGGATTATGAGACCCTACTACAGCAATTCTGACTCCGGGAAACAGCCCCAGCTTTTTCTCACAACATCCCTCGCTCGAAACGCTTCCCTCACTGTGCTGACTACTCCCTAAATAGATGCCCCGCCAATACTTCGGCGTCTCCCTCTCCCACATTAAGGCCAGCAGCCTCAAACTACAGCGTCTCCTATTTCTCTATAGTCGCTGAACAGAACCGAGCCAACCCTAGCCTAGATTCGGACATCGCGCGCTACAATCCGGACTCTCACCCTCCATCATCTCTTGAGCGCCCTCCCCACTCTCAGGCTCCGCTGTCGTCGTTGTCGTCGTCGTCGTCGCCATAACGCTTCGCGCTCCCCCCTCCTTCCGGCATCGGACATGGCCCTGGGATAGCCAATGAATAACGGGATCGGGATCTCCTCCAGCCAATCACAGAATCAGCTTCGCTGCAGAGGTACCAATGGGACATTATGCGCCTGCGTTTAGCCCCGTAGCTTCCTGGGAAATGTAGTTTTTTCTCAGAGACGTTCACTTGCCAATGAAACGAGCAGAAGAATTTCAGGAAAGCCGCGTGTGGGATGTGTGTGTGTGTTGTGTCTGCGATTGTGTGTGTGGGTATAGCGGTCGTAATTCATGTTTGCTTGGCGCTTCTAGCAGCGGTGTGGATGTACTGCCCTTCTCGCTATTTAATTGGAAATTAACTGAGTTAACTAGTAGACAGAAAAAAAGAGAGAGGTAATAATAAACTAGAATGATAGAGAAAAAAGGCTATAACTTAGTATCTTATTTGTCCTTGGATTGCTTTCTTTTCCTTTGCCAGATAACTGGGTTTTGTCTATAATCTATTTTTGTGGCCCATTATGGATCCTTTTTAAAAAATATTCTTTTGGGGCTGTTTTCTTTTCTAAATGTCATTTAAATATATTAGAAGAATCATGCTGTATCTAGTGGAAGATCCAGCCTCATGCTTCCAAACAATCCTCTGCACAACAGGAAAATAGACCTTTGTGACTGCTGTTCCCCAGCAACTAATAAATTTTGAGACATAAAAAAATAATATCTCACGCAGTACATGAATAATTAATATCATTCATCATTGCTACAGTGCTAACTATTTATATTAATGCCACAGATATTGTGATGGCAGAAAAAAACCCCTAACTTTTATCTAAGCAATATACTGTAACATTTTATAAATCTGTTACATTAATCCTTTTGAAAAAGTTAAAATAAGTTATTCTGTCCCCTTCCTGTCAATGCTTAATTAACAATTAGCTTTTCAAAAGTGACAATGACATTTATAATTTGCTTTTTTTTATTTGTGCTAAACAGTGACTGATACTTAGTACCTGAATGGATAATCATCAAGTAATCCACACACTAGAAGTAAGAAATAAAATAAAATCAACCTGGAAGAAGGCAACTAGAAAACACCACAGCATAAAAATCATGGTCGTGATCATCTAGTTATTGGGACTTGAGCCTGAATTGAGTCTTATATTTTTAGCAAATGATACTACAGTGAGAAATCTCTTTCTCTAGTCTACACATTATGATTGGTTTCATGTTTTGTACTAAGTCACAATTGGCTAAGTACAATATTCATTAACATACTAAACAAAAATCAAAGTGATCACATAATGAATTAGCGTGATGTATGAAACCAGTGGTAAGTCTGTACTGTCTGGTGAAAAGTTAATAAGTACAATTGGTTTTCTGCATGCTGTAGAAGGCAAATCATCTTGGAGTTAATTTTATCATGTAGAAAGGAATTTAAAACCCAATAATTGCATTTTCTTTTGATATAAGAGTTTGATATGCCAGATACACATGATGGCAGCTTACAAATCAGCCTTTATGACGAGCTAGCCCCATTTGAAGGGGGAATTTTAACTGGAATGTGAATGGAAAAGAACTGTTTTGAAATACGTATGGTAAAGGTTAAGATAAGAGGTTTTCAATATGGTAGAAAAATGGGAGTTTGTTTTGAACTCTTATTGACTAATGAGGATTATGTGTCATCAAGTTGGTGGGACTCATCACAACAACAGAGGGAGATTTTCCCCAGGATGATCTGCTCTTCAGCCTTGTGCTGCTCATTGTAGCAAGCAGGAGGCATGATGAAGAACCATGGAAGTTTTTACAACAAATATATATTCCCAGCAGAGATGAAAACCATCCCAACTGTTCAGCAAGAGGCTCCTGTATTGGGCAACAAGAATACAGGAAAATGCTTGAAGCAAATGAATACTTGAGTGAGAACAGCAAAGGCATTGTTTCATATTGCACAGGAGAAAGCAATGGAAAACTACCCCTGTAATCCTTAAAAAATCTACTTGAATAGGTGATATAAACGTTGTTGCAAATCTAAAATGTGCTGCTTCTGAGGTTTAATCAAACAATCCATTTATGAACATTACAGTATGTCTGAATACTTAAAAATAAACATTGGAAGTATGTGACAACGCTGTATCTAATCTTTGTATGTATTTAAATTTGTTTGCTTTTCAATATTTTAAAATATATTATTTTCTATGCAAAAAAGGAAAGAAAATCAAAATTAAAAATAGCCATGCCATATTACGGTCAAAAGTTAATTCACCTGAAGAGTTAAATAATTAAGAATGGATTCAAAAAAATAATACTAATCAATCTTCGCAACAAGTTCTAGTATGATTGTACTGGATTAACAGAAACATACAGCTGCCTGCCTCATAGTAAATGAAATATTTGGTCCAATTATCATTTTCTGGAAGTGGTCCCCCAGAATTTTATATGCCAGCATTTTTTGGAAGCTTATTATTACTTAGAGTATGATGAGAACATGAGAACATGATAGAAGCGAAGTAAACATATACACACAAAATACATAGTATTTTACTCATTTGTCTTGAGTTCAGAATCAAGCAGTGCTAGCTACTGTGTATTTAAGTGAAAGATAATCAGGTATAGGGATGTTGACTAAATTGGGGGCGGGGGAAACACATCCTGGAGAAAGGTAATGGCAAATTACCTGCCTATTATTACCAAGAAAGTTGTATCATGTGCTCATAAAATCACCAAGAGATGAGTTTGAGCTTCCCCCCCTTTTTTATAAATGGATGATTTTGCTCTTTTAAAGTATTATTGGAAGAAAAATCCTAGTGAAAAATTCTTAATTATATCTGCAGTATTTATTAGAAAGGCTAGAAAATCCATGTTACAATGTTTTGAAAAGTACAGCAAGGTTCTTAGGAGGAAAAAATCTTAATTTTATTAGAGAAAGTGGATAAGGATCCACGATAGTTTAAGCTATATTTTTAGACTATAAAATGCTACGAGTGTTATTTACACCGTAATAGATTAAAAACAAGCCCTTTACGGATAGTTAGAAACACCGCTCTCCTTTTTGGGAAATATGCGGGCAAGATCTGAATGGACGAATTTCCTCTGTGCTCTACCGAACAGAACCTGCTCTGCGCGTCCCTAGCAACAGTTTGCGCGGGATCTTTTTGTCTTTGAACGTCGGGGAAACTCCACCCCTCAGAACTGGTTGGGTTATCGAACTGTCGGCTTCTAGTTCTGTCGCGTTGCTTGGCTCCTGATATAACTACGTAGCTCTTCCCCGCCTACTTGGCTCGGACTGAACACTTCTCCCCTCGGGCAGACAGTTGGGTAAGTTATTCCGTAGGAGTAGAGGCGTTCTGATGACTCCGGGGGGAGGGGGGTGGACTCCTCTATGGGTTGTTTTTAGCATCAAAGAAAATCTCGTGTGATAAAATGAAAGGGATCCTCTGAGCATATGTGTAGCGAGCTAATCCTTCCTAGTTTAAACAGCCACCACAGCCATAACAAAAGGCACCCTGCCATCTCCTGCGCTTGTCGTGGAGCCTCGTGGTGTGACAAACCACCTGTTGCACTTGAAAGCAGTTCCATTTGTGTTAGGGTTTTCCTGACGGAAGGTGTCCAATTGCTCCTCCGGGTCTTCACCGCTATCAGGTTAGTAGAAACTAGTTGAGATGCCAAATGCATTTCCTCTGAGCCATTCTCCGTCTCTTCCAGATTATAACTATCTTTGAAGTCATTGCCCCGTTAGGCATTCCTGGCTTTTGGATGCTTAGAAAATGGATACAAATTTATTAATGAATTTTGTGCTAAATTGGAATTAACCTGAACACAGACTTTCTTTGTCCTCTGATATTATAAAGCTCCCAATGAGTATGCATATTTATGCATATCTTAATTCTTCTCTTCCTGTGGATTTGTATTCTGCTGTGTTTACTATTTTTCTCATTTTCTTTTCCTGCAAAGTGGTGTCAGAAGCACCACATCTGCTTGCTATTTGGCAATTCAACTCTACTACCAATCTTTTTATAAATATAAAATAAATATTTATAAATATTTCAGAATCTGATTTGAAAGGATATATCCAGTCCTAGATATAACATGCTGTTTTGTTTCAGAGCCTGCAGTTTCTGTGAAGAACTTCCTGTAGTTCACCTACAAGCATGACAGATAAGGAGTTTGTCACTTCTAAAGAAATCATTTCAGATGCCTCTGTCTCTATGACTGATCCTGGGATCTGTGAAGAACTGAGTAAATCTTTTCCCTGGACAAATAAGAAAAGGAAGAATTGGCTTTCAAGGCTGTGTAAGAAAAAAACATCTTTGTCAGGTGATTAGCTTGCCTAGCAAGGAATATAAAGCAATTGTTAATTAAAGAGAACAGTAACTACTCAACAAGAAGATATTCTTTCTTAGCCGATTTTCTGGAGAAAGAAAATAACATAATGGATGGGAAAAGACTGAAGGCTTATAAACAGAAAACTCTTTGGGATTCCTTCTAAACCTCCATGAATAGTACTACAGTGCAATTAAGCATTTGATGTCTTGTCTAAAGCACTTCAAAGGAATGGAAACTATAAAGAATATAAGAAATTGGATGTAAATAGATCTGAAGGAGATAGGCAGTTTAGAAATAGGAAATATAAATAAACAAACAAGCAAATAACTATTTTAAAATCACATATGTGCTAATAGTGCTTTTTGGAAGTCCTGTTATTTTTGCTTGTTTAAGGTGGTAATAGGCAAACATTTCTTGCTATACTATTTTTACCTAGTATGTCTGAACAGTGCTTTTATGTAATTTTGTCTTTAATAAGTTGTTGGTACTTTGCAAAATTGTCTGGTTGTCTTTAATTCTAGTATTTGTGCGTCTATGCTTTTTTTTTTCTTTTTGTTCTTAGAAAATGGATGGAATTCCTACTGCCTATCTTCATTAGCTGCCCGGAATATCTGTACTGGCAAACTTCATAGTTCTTGGGATCATTTGGAAACTGCTTCCCTTTGTTGTTCCATATGTAGCACCTCTTCTTGTTCTCTCTTAAATGCACTGACTTGGGGAGAATCCATTCAGGCACTGTCAAGTAGTATCCGTAACCCAAACAAGGCCATCTTCACTGTGGATATTAGAACAACTGAGGTACTAAATGGATTTTCATAACATTGGCATTCCCATAGCATGACAGGTGTATATATAGAGGTTCAATAGATATGAAATTCTCTTGTATTTACAGAATGTACTGTATCACAATCAAACATCTGAATAATTGGAAATGGAAAAAGATTAAAACAAAAACATATCTTTTATGGTCTTGTACCAGCGTTGATAAAATTTGATTTTTAATTTTTTTTAAATATCAGATTTTTAAAATTTAAATCAGTTTTTTTTATTTTTATCAAATTTATTTTAATAAAATGCTTTTGGAGTAAAAATATATCTAAATATAGTTTTCTATTTAAGATACATTAATAATTTAGTTTATTCAGCATGAAATGGAGCTTAGTTATGTAGCATGAGGTGGTATATTCTGTAATATTTACATTTTTGGTAAACTCATTCAATGAATCCAAGCTCTGCAAGCAAAACAGGAAATCTTATTCTGTTTGCAAATAATATTAAACATTCTAACTAGTAGCAAGAATGATTCCTTACATTTAAAGAGCACCTGTCATTTCAGATCCATCATGGCAGCGCCTGTTAGTGGGCATCCACTCACCTGCTGCCCGCCACATCCCTCGCGTTGTCTCACTGCTGCATCACCAGCCTTCTCATTAAAATGAATGGGACTGTCCGTGAGTCAACAGCATATCAGAGGAGGAGCCGCTGTGGGACAGAGATGACAGTTGCTCTTTAAAAATTATAATTTAAATCGAGTCGATTTAAATCAAGTGTTTATACTAATGATCTAAATTGTGATTTAAATCGACTTGATTTAAATTAAATCCACCCTGCGTTGTACAATACTGATTTAATGATACTGTAGAATGTATAATTAGGGGCAGAAAGCCTTAGATCTTACTTCATACTTCCCAAAAGGGCACTTTGTAAATCTTACAGATTTCTGATATGCCAGGTATATTAAGAATTTCCTCCCATCAATATTAATATATTAATATTACACAATATTAAGTGTAATCATTAGAAAGTTATTTTTGAAAAATGGAATAGGCTCCATGTCAATTTTTATTCCTTTAATAATAGGTATTTTGGAGTAATTTGTGTCAGAGCTATAACTAGCTTTGTACAAAAATTGAAACCAAAATGGGGCTAGCTTTACTTTGTTAATAACTGTACTTGGCATGCCACTTTATCCTTAAGAGCCAATTAAGTATTTTTACCAAGATGCTACTGCCTGGATTTAACACCCATAAAATTGCAGTTGTCTGATTACTCATTTGTTAGCATTTGCTGATTATTTAAGCTTGTAGTACCTAATGAAGACATGTTTGTAAACAAAACTGCAATGATATATTAATGAGTACTGATTTTTAACCAATAGAGTAAAATAGACTAGGCTAAAACCTCTGTGACTTGATTCATGTATTATGCTACACAATTGACTTGGACTTAATGTATGTAACAAATCCAGCCAATTATGATTAGTTCAATAAGCAAGCCAGATTTAGAGTAATATGTGAACAAAGATGTAAATGATAAAGCAATAATTACTGAAGTTCATCTCATGGTATATCTTGTGCTCTAACTACAAACTATTAAGGTTATGTTCATGTTACAGTTAACAGTGATTAATTCAGGCCAATTCACCTGAAACACTGGACCATGACCTAAACAAATAATAAACTAAAATAAGGCTCACATAACAGGCTAAATTAAAACATGGTTTTAATTTTTTTAAAAGAAACTATTACATATGTTAATGATTTATTTAATATCACATTAATTAGGGTTACTTTTGAATAAATATATATTAGAATACGTGTGTATTATTAGAACACATTGGAATTCAATCCCAGGACACTAGCTTTTTATTTGTGCCCATCACTTGCTATAGAATCAAGTCAAGAAATCTTCAATTCAAATTTGATTGAATAGATGCTTCTATTTAATTTTCTTCACAAAATATGGAAATTGCTACTATTTGCTTCTGGAATAGTTTTGCCTTATCAAACTAATGTACTGTATCTGTATTCCTTGGAGGTCTCCCACCCTAATATGAAGAAAACCCAACTATGCTTAGCTTCAAAGTCCACCAGAAGATAATTTTTCTTGTTCTTTTTTAGATTCTAGTTGCAAATGATAAAGCCTGCAAGATTCTTGGATATAGTACTCAAGAAATGATTGGGCGGAAATTAACTGAAATGATTTCAAAATCCAACTGGGATATTGTGGAAGCTCTGAAGCAAGGATATACTGATCTTGAGGAACATGGACCAGTAATTCCAGGAACAGTGGTGTGTGATTTCTTCGATTAAATATCTTACACCTGAAATAGGCTTATCAGTATTTCAGATTTGTATTTTTCTATCACAGAAGCTTTAGGAATCCATGGGAACCCTATTTGTTTCAATATAGACTTAACTTTGTTCAGATTTATTGATGAAGTATTTATAAATTTGGTGTTTAAATTTCTAAAGCTATAATAGAAGTAAAACAATGTGTTCACTTTACATGTAGTAAAGATAATGTGCTTTTGTTTAATATTTCTGTGCAGTGCTAGAAAAGTCTGAATGTACTTAAATATACATAGGAGATCATGTATGTACATGCAATGTGATACTGATTTTTTATTATTACCAGAGCACAAGTAGTTTAATTCAAGAGGACATATATCTTTTTGTGATTAATACTCATCTAGACTGTTAACAAATATAACATAGTCTCAGAATTAGCTATATTAAATAATTGTTTTTAAATAATGTCCTTTATGATAAAGAAGCATGAGTAGTTCATAAGAAGTCAAACCTTTTTAATCCTTTTCTACTGATGACAATCAGAATTGGTTTGTTCTGTTTTACTGCATTTCACTGAACATTAAATTCTCTAGTTATTCTATAGCATGGTAGCATTATCTTTAAATTGCTTTTAAAGTTAGTGCTACCATGCTAGTTGAAAAGCTGGCTATTTTATTGAGAATTTCACATACACACAGAGCTACATTTGCTTTGATATATTAGTCAGAAATGTAGGCTATGAACTGTTCCACAAAAACCAATAAAAATTATTGTGGCATCTGAATAACATTTGTTGCCTGGATGAATTTGTTTTAAATCAAGTCAATTTAAATCATGATTTAAATCACTAGTAAAAAGGATTGATTTAAATAATCTCGATTTCAATCATAATTTTTAAAGAGCAACTGTCATCTCTGTCCTGCAGTGGCTCCTCCTGCTGTTGACTCACCGACAATCCCATATTGCAGAATATATAGCCTCATACTACATAAATAAACTCCATTTCATGCTGTATAAACTAAATTATTAATGTATCTTAAATAGAAACTAGATAGATTTTTACTCCAAAAGCATTTTATTAAAATAATTTGATTAAAAATTTAAAAAATCTGATTTAAATAAAAAATCATTTTTAAATTTAAAAAAAAATTATCAGTTTTTATCCACCCTGCTTGTTGCATAACCTTTCCACAGTAAGGGGAATTACTCTCTCTGACTTGTGTGTTATATGCAGTAAGAGATTTAATAGAAATTGGTCAATCTGGAAATCTTTGCTTTATTTTATGCCGACTAATATGTGTAAAATATTCAATCCTGTTCATCCTGCACAAATTTCTACTCAGAAATAAACCTCCCTGATTCTAAAAATTTATTTTTGACCTTTAAAGAAAGATCTAATCTGAAGGTTCCATATTGTTACTGCTAGTACCTAATTTACATTATATTTGCTTCTGTGATAAATTTGAAGTGGGATAACATTACTGACTATAGTTTGTATATTTGTAGTGAGGATTATTGAGAACCTATGTCTTTAACTTAAAACAGTTCTGCAGACCCCTCAGGGACCACAATGTCACAGGGAGTCTATGAAGACTTGAAGAAGTTTTATGATATAAATCTTGAGTTAAGTCTTGGGGGTCTGTGGCCATGGTTCATGGTAATAAAAGGTATTTAAAGGGGGTCTGTGGTAAAGAAAAGGTTGAGAACCATTAACTTAAAATATTCAAAAACTGCTATTGAAATATTTAAAATTTTGATAAAATTCCTTTTTATCTACAGAATATAAATATCATAACTCAAGCATTTGGAATCTTGAATAATCATGGCAAAATTTTATATACAAAATTAATTATGGTGCAGTCATCTGGAAATAAAACTTTTGATAAAACTTGCTAAAGTAATTTGCATATAATTAGTGAAAATTTGTATCTATAGATTTCATGCATATATTCATTAATGTTAAATATGGATGAAATATCAAAACACATTCTAAAAGACAGATGTTTAAAGGCTGTCTGTCTAAATCTGCAATTTAGAAAGCTAACATGTATTTTATCACTAGGTAGATGTCATTTCCCAAAATAATGAAAAGATCCCTGTCACTATATGGACAAGAAAAATTAAAGGCCATTGCAGTCAGTACTGTGTTGTTGTTTTGGAACCTGTGGAAAGACTCTCTGCTTCCGTTTCCTTCAAAAGTAATGTGAGTAAACCAGCAAAATAGTGGAATGGAAATTACAGAAACATGCTTGCTTCTTAACATGGATGTCAAACCTCATGTTAACCAACTTTATCAAAGAAAAGAAATAGGAATGTGCTTATTTGTGTTCTTTTATAATTGTACACAAGAACCACTGATCCTAAAATAATACAGTGGAACTGAAATTCTTTAAATAAATGATTAGATAGCTGTACAGCTATCTTGATGTTTGTTGATGTGAAGCAGTTGTAATAAATAGTCTATGATTCAAGGAAGTAAATGAGACTTTTTTTTTCTTTAAATGTTATTGTTGCCCTTTTATAGAAAGGCATGATATAAATATTTTAAGTAAAATTAGTATAAAAATTAGAAATTAGCAGGATATATAATCAGTGTGGAGGTTCATCTGTCCTAAAGTAGTTTTTTCTAGGCTCTATTCCTTAAATCAATAACCAACAATATTGTGTTTGGTCACTTTAATACTGCTATAAAACCAGTGCTTTAGAACTGAATGCTGAACATTTATAGTACAACTTATGTTGAACTCTCATATTAAGGGAGAGATTACTTCTTGTGACCCCCTTTTTGCTCACCTTCATGGATATTCATCATCAGAAGATGTGGTTGGTCACTACATACAAGATTTGATACCTTCTATCCAACTTCCTGCGCCTGGGAAAAAAATTCCAAAGGTACCATTAAGTTTATTACAGACAATTATTGCCATGAATGAATGAATGAATGATTTTTTACATAAAATAATGTTTGGGGTTAACTCTAACTATATGATAGTAATTTGAAACCTTTTCTCTTCATTTTCTAGTCAGTGAAAATTTTAGATTTTAGAAAAGCTTAGATTTACATTATTGTGTGATTATAGCTTTCTTCTTTCAGAATATTAAAATTCAGAGATCTGTTGGCCGAGCAAGGGAAGGAACAACATTCCCTCTCAGCTTGAAACTCAAAGTAAATCCCCTTGTTGATGAAGTTATTTCAGTATCGGATGACCCTCCACCAGCTATGGATGTTGAAGCTTTGGAAAACAACACCTCTTTACCAATAGATTGTTGCTTCTGTGCTACCATCTGGGTGTTCACCACTATCAGCGGATTGGTAACTGTTCAGGCAGATGGTACAATTTATGGAATTAATAATACGTTTTCCCTAATGCTATTTGGTTATGAGAAGAAAGAACTATTAGGCAAGGTAAAAATCTTGTAATTCTCTATAGAAAACATTTTTGTATAAGTGCAATCTTTCCTAGAATGATGTCCTTTCTCAAAAATGTATTTAGTTTCAATTACCAGTTTTCTAGTCTTTCATATTATCCATTGTCTAATCCCATACTGTTTGGAAATTCTACAATAAGAGTTCAATCATTTGAGGGCTATCAAATTGGGAAAGTGCTGCAAAATGTTGGGGATTTTGACAGCCCTTTAAAAGCAGAGCAGATGTCTCAACCCCCAGGTCACCGACTGGTACTGATTCATGACGTATTAGGAACCAGAGGCGAGCGAGTGAAACTGAAACCATGCCCTTCCAGTCCATGGAAAAATTATCTTCCACAAAACCGGTTGAGCAGTGGTGAGTGAGCAAAACAAAAATCACCACCCTGGTCCGTGAAAAAATTGTCTTCCATGAAACCAGTCTTTGGTGCCCAAAAAGTTGGGGACCGCTGATCTACAGCAATGCATTCTTGACAACCCAAATTTTGGATTACAATCATGGCCAGAGATGATGAATCATAGGTAGATAAGATCTGGGTGTTCAAGATTGGGAAAGTCTGTTCTTGATACCAGGATATTATTAATTAAATTACCATTTTTTTTTTAATTTCAGTTAAAGGATGGGAAAACTTTACTTATAAATTTCCAGCAGCAAGGTGCATTTTACAACAGTAGTCCCTATGTTCGTCTTTTGAAAAAAAATAAAATAAAGAATTGGTTTCTATTAATTGGCACAGAATAAGAGGAAAGGGATGAATTTTATAATTTCTCATTTTCTATTATAGAATATCACTTTCTTAATTCCTGGATTTTACAAGAACATGGATAAGACTGATTCTTCTTTGCAACTTCCACAATCTAGAGAAAGCTATGTGAATGCTGAAAACACGAATTCCTCTGAAGGAATGCAGAAGGATGGCTATGCTATTGGGAAAGGTAAGTTTTATCCACAGATAATATTGTTCACCCAAAATAATGTTTTGTTTTTAATAGATTGTGTTCAGCATCTGATTTTATAATGGTAGGATGTTACATACTGTATTCAGAACATAACAATGTCTAGACTCTAGTTTTTATTTTATTTCTCTGAGGAAAATAATAAGTTTTTTTTAATATGGAGACTGACTTGTAATTACGCCCTTGATATTGGGAACTGTCATCACTATTAGAATCAGTATATCTTTGGAGTATATAGTGCAAGGTGATTGTCAGTGAGCTCTAGCTGCATTAAATGACAATTCTGATTCAGGATTCAGCATTTTTATATAGATTACAGGTAGACCTTGACTTCCAATCATTCATTTGGTGACTATTTCAAGTTACAATGGCACTGAAAAAAATGACATATGACAGTTTTTCACATAGCCATTGTAACATCTCCATGGTCAAATACAGTAGAACCTCTGGTCACAACCATAATTCGTTCCATAACTTTGGTCGCAAACTGATTGGTCGTGACCTGAACCTAATTTTGGAAACTTGGCGCTTGCAAAAAAAAAAAAAAAAAAGGCGCGGAAGGGGAAATCGGCTGTGGAAAAAATTGTGAATTTTTTGTTCAGAACCTGATTTTGTTGTGGTCAGAAGCGTTTGTGACCAGAGGTTCTACTGTAATCAAAATTCAGATGCTTGGCAACTGGCATTTTTTTTATGGGGTGTCCTGGGGTCATTTTGCAACCTTCTGACATGCAAAGTCAATGGGGAAGTTAACAATCATTTTACTAACTTAACTGCAGCAATTCACTTAACAACTGTGGCAAGAAACATTGTAAAATGGGTCAAAATTCACTTATCTGACTTGCTTAGCAACAGAAATTTTAGGCTCAATTTTAGGCAGTAATTTGCATTTCCCATCCTTTAACTTATTTTTAGCACATTTCATATTTTTATTGAGTCAGTGAAAACAATAGTGTTCCTTGCCCCCATTAATTAATGCGTTATTCATTTATTTTTTTTCTTGAATTTACTATTATATATATTTTTTTATTAAAAGTACACATCTATAACTAGCTAGTTATAATATATGTATTTTAGAGATGCATCATTGGTAGAGATGTAGATGTATCTGCCAATTTTGCAAAGTTATAATGATACATGTTTGATTGTTCAAAAAATGGTATCTTCTGTATGGAATAAAAATGCTATCAAGAGCCATGTAGCCACTTCATGTGTAAAGTGGCATTAGAGCCTCTTGGGGCATATCTTGCTGAAAGGATTGTTACCCATACTGTTTTCTTTTGATGCAGTCATCAGCTCATTCTTCATTGAAGACATGGATTTGCCAGATCTGAAGGAACAACAGGAATTAGGGAGGAATGGGGCTGAGCTCCCACCTAAAAGGGAAATTCAGCTGGAAAGTTTGGGAAATGTGTGCTGTGCTCTACTGTCTCCTGCAGTGGTACCTTCATCCCTAATTTGGTAGGTTTCAAATGCACAAGTCTGTTTTACTGTTGCCACTGCTGGAAAAGTTATATCATGGGATGGAAGAGAGAGTTTTAGTCTCTCTAAATAATATAGATAATGAGTTTAATATTACAGAAAAACTCTAATAGCAATAGTTGTTGTTCAAT
Organism: Masticophis lateralis; assembly: GCA_030761175.1. NCBI lineage: Eukaryota > Metazoa > Chordata > Lepidosauria > Squamata > Colubridae > Masticophis > Masticophis lateralis. Next base: position 38,729,170 of record JAUDYJ010000005.1, on the reverse strand, counting down.
GGCTAAGTTGTGCTTGACTCTTCGTGACCTTATGCACCACAGCACAGCAGGTCCCTTTATCTTTTACTGTCTCTTTGCCCAAATTCATGTTCATTGTGTGATTGACACTATCTAACCATCTCATCTTCTGCCATCCCCTTCTCCTTTTGCCTTCAATCTTTCCCAACATCCGGGTTTTTTTCAAATGAGTGGTGCAGTGGTTAGAATGCAATACTGCAGGCTACTTCTGCTGACTGCCGGATGCCAGCAGTTTGGCAGTTCAATCCTGATCGGCTCAAGGTTGACTCAGCCTTTAATTCTTCCAAGATCGGTAAAATGAGGACCTAGATTGTTAAGGGCAACATGCTGACGGTGTAAGCCGCTTAGGGCTGTAAAGCACTGTGAAGCGGTATATAAGTCTAAGTGCTATTGCTATTGCTATTCTTCTCATTTGGTGACCCAAGTATTTGAGCTTCAGCTTCAGTATCTGTCCTTCAAAGAACAGTCAGGATTGATTTCCTTTAGGATTGACTGATTTGATTTCCTTGCAGACCCAAGGACTCTCAAGAGTCTTCTCCAATACCACAATTTGAAAGCATCAGTTCTTCAGCACTCAGCCTTTCTTATGGTCCACCTCTCACAGCCATACATTACTACTGGGAAAGCTATTGGAAAACCATAGCTTTGATCATAGGACTCTTGTCAGCAAGGTGATGTCTCTGCTCTTAATATGTTGTCTAAGTTTGCCATAGCTTTCCTTCTGAGGAGCAAGCGTCTTTTAATTTCATGGCTGCAGTTACCATGAAGCTCTTTGGTTTCTCTTCATTTTCTGCCATTAGAGTAGTATTGTCTGCATGTCTGAGGTTGTTGATATTCCTTCCATAATCTTAATTCCAGATTGTGATTCATCTAGCACAGCATTTTGCATGATGTATTCTGCATATAATTTTAATAAGGAGCATGACAATATACAGCCTTATACTCCTTTCCCTATTTTGAACCAATCTGTTATTCCATGTCTTGTTTTAATTGTTCTTGACCTGTATAGAGTTTCTCAGAAGACAGGAAAGGTAGTCTGGTTCTCCCATCTCTTTAAGAACTTGCCAAGGATCCATGCAATCAAAGGCTTTTGTGTAGTCAAGCAGATGTTTTTCTGGAACTCCCTTGTTTTCTCCATAATCCAGCGAATGTTGGTATTTTGATCTCTAGTTTCTCTGCCTCTTCAAAAACTAGCTTGTATTTCTGGTAGTTCTCAGTCTACATACTGCTGAAGTCTAGCTTGCACAATCTTAAACATGACCTTGCTAGTGTGTGAAATGAGCACAATTGTATGGTAGTTTGAATTGCCAATTCTTTCGCATTTCTTAGCCAATTCTTTGACATTGCTCTTCTTTGGGATTGGAATATAAAGTCCCATCTGCCCAATAATGTGTTGGTCATTGTTGAGTTTTCCAAATTTGCTGGCATATTGAATGCACCACTTTACCTGTGATGTGATTTTTGCTAATTCTGTGTTGGTCAGATCTCCCAATTTGTGTCATCTCCAAATTTGATAATAAACTGAATCCTATTTTCTAGATCATTAATAAAAATGTTGAGTAATACTGGTCCTAAAACAGATTTCCCTGAACAGTCATTGGTTCCTACTTTTGAATAGTATTGAGCTATTAATGCTGTCTTTCTGAATATAGTTAGCCAAACTTATTATAGTGCCATACAAATTATACTTTAATAGTTTGAAGAATCATTTCAAAACCTTTGCAGAAATCAAAGTAGATTATATCTATAGCATTCTTCTTGTCACTAGAGTAGTTATTTTTATCAAAGGAGACAAAATCTGTTTAACATGATCTCTTTTTAACAAAGACAGATTGGTTCTCAACAATCATGGCGTTGTTTTCAGTGTCGTTATTTAATTGTGCTATGTGAATATATCAGTGAAGATTCTCAGTCATCCAGGAAGAGTTGTTTGGAAGTTGAGTCATGGCAACTGGAATTCTTTTCTTTCCTGTGCTATGTGAATAGTTTTATTAATGCAAGTTCTTGCATTCTAAAGAAGGAATACAAATAAATTGTGGGTGAGTGGAGAACACGGTGAGAAAGATACTGGGTTCTTCAACATAACAAAATAAATCTTCTTTTTTGCAGTGGAAACCACATACCTAGCAATAATGTGCTAGCTACTTATGAAGCTATATCTTCTGAGAATCTATATTATGAAGATGGTACTGAAAAAGAGACTGGAAAATCTGCTATTCATCAGATGAACGAACTACATTCTTTAAAACTGAATCATTCAGAATCAAATGTATTAGATGATAGAAGTAAACTAAATGATTGCCTTTCCAGAAGTACTTATGACCTAATCCAGGAACAAAATGACAATTTGAATATACATGATTCTACTTCACCACAAGATATGAAGTACCAGCCTTCCACAATAAGAAGAGGAAGGAAACATTCTCTCCTGGGTAGTGAGACATTTGATAAAAATTTATTAAAAGCTGAATTACAACTTCAGACAAATGTGCCTTTTGAAGCTGTACATGGGTCATTTGGAACTCCAATAGTTGAGCCAAATGACGATATAGCATCTAACCCAAGGCAAAGCCATGAAGTTCCACCCAGAACTCTAATGAATAGAACCAACAGCTTAACATTTGAGAGTAATTCCTTCGAAAATTCAACTATTGATTCTTCAGTTTTTCTGCCTGCAAAAAAGAGCAATAGTCTTCCTATACATGGAGGATCATCAAAACTTTATGATGCCTCTGTAATTATGGGAAGTGAGAATGTGGGTAGTAACCATTCTGTTTGCTGTGAACTGATGAACCTGGGGATTAATGAAGAGGTGAGATCTGACTCATGTGCTGCCTTTGGACCAATACAACTTTCCTTCTTAGATGCAAAAGATCTTGTCCAGTCCCTGGATCAGACAAATAATATTACGAGTGATCCACTGGAATTTCGGTTGAGTGGTATATCTCCATCAGCCAGTCAAAAGAACTTGTTTGTTAATAAGCCTTCTGAGTACTTTGACAGTGATTTCTCTATACTTTGTACTTCAGAACTTGAAAGTGCTGTACCAACTATAAGGGATGATCTAGAAATTAATTCATTAAAAAGTAATGTTGAGTCTCAAGAAGACTTCCTGACATTAAAGCAGCAGCATATAGCACAGGTAACATCAACACCTGTAAAGCTAGAAAATGTTCTATCTCCAACAACTGTTTCAAACACTGAAATACTAGAAGGCAGCTATACTGGTAACTGCTACCACCGAGATGGTTCGCGACTCAGTAAGTTGGAAGCAATTGTTACTACTGTCCCACTGATCTTTAATAAATATCATTTACAAAGCTACAGGGAATGGGGGTTTATTATGAAAGGGATGAATATTGAATACCAAAGTAAATTTATGAACACTAACCAAATTAAATGTTAATCTGATTTTGCTAATTTCTCTTGGTTGATAGTATTCCTTGCTCCTTATAGACCAATCATGGCATATTCTTGAGTGCCATACCTAACCAGATACTGCAACTGGATTGAGAACAATACATAGAAAGATATAATCTAAAATTCCTAATCAAATTTAACAACAATTTGGCTATAAATTTTCTTTTGTTGGTTGGAATAAAATAACATACCAAGTGCTAATGTATGCCAGGACATTATAGCTTTTTGAAAACACAAGTTCCTAGAGGAACAATCTAAATTTCTGGGGGGGATGTTGGAGAAAGCTTTTGGAAGAATTTGGCTATTTGCCATCTCTTCCAACCTTGCTTTATTTTTTGTCAAACAAATTTATACTTATAAAGTTTTGGGCTGGTTAGTTATTAAAGATCTTGACTCACAGTACTGAACACATCTCAAGATGTTTTTTAAGTTGAAGTTAGCTTTTCCTACCAGGTTTTCAATTTCCAATATGCATTGATTGAGAATTTTGGCAGTTACTATCCCAGCAGCTCTAGAACATGCAATATTCAGAAAGGCTGATCAAAGCCATGCTGTTTTGTCATGAATTATTTTAGAATTATATTGTTAAGTATGGATTTAAGCTGCGTAGTGGCCTAGTGGTGAAGACATTTGCTTTCTACTCAGAAGACTGAGAGTTCACTCCTAAGTAGCAGCAGATGTTTCTCTCCTAAGGCGCAAAGAAAAAATATCTGCTGCAAAGTCCATGTAGGCATCAGGAAGGGATCTGGTCAGTAAACTCTCAGCTCCATCCAGTTGCCCTGACTCTACCCTGAATTAAGGGAACATGGGGTCATAAAAAGGGAGTTTTATTGTTAAGTATGAATTTCTTTAATAGTAAGTATATTGGCTTCTATTAAAAATTCCACAGGAAATATTCAATTTTCCTCTAGTGAAAAAAGACTAGTAGTAACACTTTTATTTCGCTGTTCAATTTGTTCTTACATTATCCCATGTTGGTCATGTTTATATATTTCTGAAAAGTTTACCTGCAATATTAAAATATACATATACATATATGCAATATATGTAGGGGCTTTAGAATTTCACTCTTGGATAAGTGGTCTTCTTCTTTTCTCTATCTCATTTTATGTATTTTACGAGTTTTTACCATGGTTAATTATTTTGCAGGTATACTTTTTGAAGTGAAACGTGTGGAGTTGCATGATCCTGCTGCTCTTTTTTGTATTTGGGTTATGAGAGACCTTTTCCAAAGCCAGAAACAAGCAGCAGCAAAGACACAATTACTTCTTTCTAGCTTGGCCAGTTCCTGCCAAACATTAGATGACATCTCAGCTGTTAATTTGGCAGAAGTAAGTATATTGATTTCTATATAACCATAGACATTGGCTATTGCAGTATTTCTTAGCATTAGCCCAGCCAACCCAGCTCACTGTGGAGTTAGAGCCTTGGTGGCGCAGCAGACTAAAGTGCTGTTAACTAGCACCAGCTGCTTGCAATTACTGCAAGTTCGAATCTCACCAGGCTCAAGGTTGACTCAGTCTTCCATCCTTTCGAGGTAGGTAAAATGAGGACCCGGATTGTGGGGGTAATAAGCTGACTTTGCATAAAAAAGAACATTGCTTGGGGGCGGGGGGAGCCCTACTAAGCAGGTATATACGAGAGTATGAAGGCTATGGATTAACGTATTGTAAGCCGCCCTGAGTCTCCGGAGAAGGGCGGCATATAAATTGAACTAATAAAATAAAAATAAATAAATAGTTCTGGGAGTTGAAATCCACACATCTTAAACTTGTTGAAGTTGAGAAACACTGATCTACAGGGATACAATAATTCCTGTGAGCAAATAGCTGTTTGAGTGTTACTGATATTAATGTGATCAACTGACTTTACTAGACCAAAGGATAATTGCACTGCCACTTACTAACAACCAGTATTTAAAACATGCTGCCTATTATTTAGTAAGTAATAAATAATTAACTTTAATAGCCACTGACAGCCTGATCTTCCATAAACTTGTTCATAACTTTTTAAAAACCATCCAAATTGGCTTGCATTACAACTGTTGAAAACAAATCTCACAGTTTAACTGCACAGTGGTTTTAGGATTTTCTTAAAACTAAAATTTAAGGTTTTTTAACTATGACTTGAAAAATCTAAGTTCAAAAGAAGATGTAATTATGAATATTCAATGGATGAGTAGGCCAGTCATTCTCTCTCAACCCCATTTACTTTACAGAATAAACAAATGTTTAAATATCTCCTTTTGCTGGTCCCGAATTTCTCTGAAATTTAATTTCTCTTAATTTTAATTAATGTCTTTATATTCTAATATTATAAGAATGAGAAAAAGTCTCTACAACATTAGTGCTGTACATGACTTTATACATACCATTAAAGTCCTCTCCCCCCCCCCCCCTTTTTCTAAGCTAAATAAACCAAATTACAGCAGTATACCCTTACAGGGGAGCTGCTCCAACCCTCCAATGAAAGATGCAAGATAAATATGACAAATATAATATTTGCTCCCTCTTGAGACATGAATGGCAAGGTAACACCATTCTCCATATCTGCTGATTTTGACAGGGAGATAAGACTTGTGGTAAGAGAATTTAATGACAAAATTATTGTTTCTAACCAAAAGAATCTTGTCAGGCAGAAAATAAAAGGGAATGCTCATTCTTTGTAATAAATTCTTGAAAGTAGGAATAAAACTGTTGAGGAAGGCTATAAGGTATGATTAAATTAAATCATCCAATAGGAAATTATTTATATATCCTAGAAAGGGCAGGGAGCTTGTAGCTACATTTTAATGCTAGGATTTTTGCTATAAAACTTTCCCCGGCATTCCCCAGAATAGATTATTTAGCTTCTCCCTGTACACTCTCTAATTCTTATGGCTTGTAAAAATCTCTTGCCCCTCTGTTGACATTTTTTATTTTTCTTTTAAAGAGTTTTTTCTTTATTCATTGTTTTAATGGATAATGTGCCATGTTAGATAGAGCTTGTAAATCGAGAAGTGTTCACAAAACATTTTTGTATTGTCAATAGTGAAAAACCCAAACTATCCAAACTTTTATAGTTTGGGCCAAAAAACAGTGCCTGAAAAGATGAAAATCAGGCCACCAGATGGCAGTGGATACCAGGGAATATGTCCTGCTTAATGTGACATTGATTGCCTAGTCTTTCACTGATAATCCAATTAACTTTCACATTTGTTAAACTGTTAAAATCCTCTAATTAGGGTCAGGTCCCAAGATTTTGTTGGGAGGATTAATTCGTTTGAAAAAGACTAAAGTTTCTGCAATTAGTTGCTCAATATCTCAGCAAGATGAGGACAGTCATTCTATAAATGAAGTGTGTTATAGTGGCTGCAGCAGTGCCATCATTACTATAAAAAACAATGGTCTCTTGAGATCTGGCCACCAGACCTGGGATGACGTTTTTGCTTAAAACTGTTACACAACACAAATTTCTTCTTTGAAAAGTTTCAGAAAAGTTACCTTTTGCAGCAGACATACACATTTCCATTCGTGCATAGATTTGGGGGGGGGGGGCTAGATTTAGTTCCCTTTGGGAAAAACAATTATAGAAACACAAAAGATAGGAAACTCATAGCATTTATATAATATTTTTATTCGTTTGCAAAGATACTGCTCTGCACAGTATATGCAGACAGTCTACTTCCTGAAATTGTTATATATATCTTTACCACATCAGATTCCCAGTGTTGTAACCCTCAGAAGTGCCTTACTGAATTCAGAATTACTGATAACTCTCTTCCCATTATCTATGTAACATACCATGTTTGCATTGATTTTTCTCTATTTTTGATTCTCTCTCTGTACCCCTGTCCAATTCAAACGCACACAGGCAGAGTTCCTGGAATTCTTAACTCAATAGAAGAATAATCTCAATTCACGGTTTCAGGACATTCATTAATATTCTAGGCATTTCTTGGCAGTTCTGCACAATTTGCAAGAAATCTCTAACAAACACAAACAGAATTGGATGATAATTTTGACAGATACAGATTGTTGCCATTTTAACAATAACTGAAACTGCCACATTTTCAGGATTACCTGGTTACAAGTACATATGTTAAAACTGGAGCAAGTTTGGTTAATCTTTGGATGGTTTTAAATAGTATCTACATTATTTATTTATTAGATTGATGCTCCCACTTTAGGCTAATTTCAGGAGCATCCTCTTCAATTTAGAGTAGTAATTGAATTTATTTCAAAATTAATTAGTGGTTTCAAATACAGAAATAGCTCAAAAAACAACAATTTGAGAACAGCTACAGATGAAATATTTACCTTTTTTTAATATATTGCCTACATTTTTCCTTGCTTTTATCTTTTGGCTGTAATTAGTTTACTAAACTCTTATAATGTGCATCAATTCTTTCTTTTTTCTGCAGTTAATCAAAACCACACCCTTATTTGACAATTCACGAAAAGCTGAAGAATTAGAAAGACTGAAAGCTTGTGAGGGATGCTATGGAGAGAAATATGATACTCTTACTTTTATTGGAAAAGGAGCTTTTGGGTTTGTCTGGACAGGAAAATGCAAAATGGATGAAAAAGAGGTAAAAAAACTATTTGTTTAAAATTAGTCATGTTAGTATTAGCTGCTTGCCATTATGCATTATGTTTTACGTGTGCTGTGCATTATTAAGAAATATCTTTCTTTTATATTCTGGATAGATACAAATAGTCCTTACTTACTGACCTCTTATTCAATGGCCATTTGAAGTTATGACAGTGCTGAAAAAATAACTATGACAAAGTTATAACCATTTGCTACTTCTATAACATCCTGCAGTCACATGATAATTGAAGAAATTTGAGCAGAATAAGGTAGCATATAATGAGGAATATATATCAAAAGCCATGAGTACATTCGACACAGCTAATGTATTCCCCATTGTATGCCTGCTTATTCTGGTCATAAATCTGTTTGCAACTTTGAAAAGTTGCTGAATGAGTAATCAGTAAGAGACAACTAGCTGTATTTTGTTTTCAAAAAGAAGAGAAAAATATCCTTTGTTTTGTTCTTGTCTGGGGTGATGAATCTTACATTGATTTAAACCACTGTTTCCCAACTTCGGCAATATATAGACTTCAACTCCTAGAATTTTGAGCAACGGCCATGTTGACTAGGGATTCTGCATGCTGAAGGCTACACCTCAAGAAGCTGCCAAAATTAGAAAACACTGATTTAAAACTAAATATTCAGTATGTCTAAATTATGAATGAACTAGTAAATGCCTACTCAGATTGTATTGCTTAACTTTTTAACAAATCAGATCAAATTCAGTTACCAATTTCTGTTAAATCACTGAATTATTGGAAGGAAAAAGTAATGCATCTACAAATGCTCTTCCCATGCCATCATGATATGTGATTCAGTCTATAGTTTTTTAAGCTAAACAATAAATATAAAATGCATACCTATTTGAACTGCCAATGTACAGTTTAAGTATAAATTGTTTTTTAAAATCTGTAAAATAGATAAAAAGTAAATTAAGTTTCTTCCTATCCTGTCGCATCCAAATTTGGTCTAATTATTCCTTTGCATCTTATCATTCATAGGTTGTAGTGAAATTCATTTGGAAAGGAAGGGTATTAGACTATTGCTGGGTAGAAGATCCGGAGCTAGGGACAATTACTCAGGAGATTTCTATTCTGAGGAAACTTCAACATCCCAATATTATCAAGGTATAGTAGACCTGTTAAGCAGATATATAAACTATAACTTCAGGAATTAAGCCCCTTGTATTAAAGTATGTGAAATCATTTTATTTGGTCTTAACAGATGATATATTAAAATATAGAAAATTTCCAAACATGGAAATTCAAGTATTGAATCATTCATCATTTCTGTATTGTTCTTGATTTGACTTATCTTCTTGCTAGGATTTAATCTGTGACTACTAAGTGCTCATTTTATACTAGTTCTCCTGAAATGTAAAATGAAAATGTCTGAACTTATTTACTGTATTTAAGAAGTAGGCAGCATAGGCACAGACTTGCGCTTTTCCATAATTTTGAGATAGAAACATTTGAAAATTATGTTAGCCTACAATAAGCTCATAATATTCCTCTCCAGACCAATGAGAAAAATTTATCCAAAGCCTGTTATATCCTAACCTCACTACAGCCCCACTCATTTCTTTGTGGTTTTTTTGGAAAGTTGTTCACACTACATTCTTTGACACTAGGTGCTAGATATATTTGAGAACCAACAGTTCTTTCAACTAGTGATGGAGAAGCACGGAACTGGTCTAGATCTCTTCACATTCATCGATAATCAACCTAATTTGGATGAGCCTTTGGCAAGTTATATATTTCGGCAGGTGAGATTTTGCAATCTGCAATCTGCAGTAAAGAGCTGATAAAATGGTAAAAAAAAATGTTAGCCAGGTATAGATTTCAGGTTTGAATCTAAATTGAGGCAGAGGCAAAGGAGCTAGCTTCCTTTTCTTATATGTCTAGTCTTGATCTGGGGTATCTGTGATATTTTATTCTATAAAGGAACATCACAAAGTTTATAATAGTGCTGTGATGTTGTTTTGCATATGTGTCTTTTGATCTGTATTCCAAAGGGCATTCTATATTGGTCTGACCTGTAACTTCATTCATGGAAAACTACAAGGGATGAATGCTTAAGGTGAATACTATATAAATTTGCACATCAAATTTTACCAAAACCTCTTTTTACTATTAAAATAAAAATTGTACCTAGGAAATCTGTAATTTTGTTCCTCAGAACCACTAATGCTTCTGACAGACTGATTATGATCTAGGTGTCATATTGACCAATAAGAAAAAAAGATGGAAGAGCCTTATGTATAAATGGAGGAGGGTTGGAGCTATAGGCCTCCCTTTGGATGAAAGCTGGCTGGGTGACTTCAGGCCAGTCACTCTTTCTTAACCCAATCTACGTCACAATATTGTAGGGAAGATAGGAGGCAGTAATATTACGCATGTTCACTAGCTTGATTTGATCTAAATATATAAGAAAGATAGAATAAAAGTAATAATAAATGGATGAGTGTTTACCTAGAATTAGAAAACTTCGATTATTATAAATTCTATTGGTCTCATATAATCAGAAGAGACATTACCCCGCTCATCTTCCTCACGGAAATGTTCTAATGAAAATGTTATTTAACCAAATAAGGTGTATAAAATATTGCTTCTAGTAATACATAAAACAGTAGTGACATTTTAAGTTTTATTCACTACAGAAGCAGGATTAGAATGAAATGTGAATTTCATATTCTCTTAATTACATGTCTTTTTCAAGGCAAAAAGGCAAAAAGCTAATAAGATTTTAAGCAGAACATATAATGATTTCTTTGGTTACAGTTACTTTATTATCTGGAATGGATGATATTCTGATCTCATCTTATTTGTGCATCAGCTCGTATCTGCAGTGAACTATCTTCGCTCTAGGAATATTCTTCATAGAGACATAAAAGATGAGAACATCATAATTGCTGAAGATTTCACAATCAAGCTAATAGACTTTGGCTCAGCTGCTTATTTGGAACCTGGCAAAATGTTCTATACTTTTTGTGGGACAATTGAGTATTGCTCTCCAGAAGTGCTATCAGGCAATCCGTATGTATGATTTTGAAATAACATTTATGTTTCAGCAGAGTACATTAGTCTGATTGAGGGGAGACGCTGTACATTAATTCCAAAACTCACATAGGGAAAGACCATGGAAATTTTATCATATTTAGAATTAATAAAATGAATTATGAATATACTGTCAGGCTATTTAGCAAGCTGAGTAAAAATCTGGGGAATTTTTATGATGTCCAAGTTCAGTCAAACTGGGAAATCATACAGATATTAATTTTAAATGTGTTTAACACGTTGTTGTTGTTTTTTTTAAAGCTGTTAATTATAATTTCCTACTCTGAAAAACATGAGAATTTGTGATTTGTGGCAGATTTCTTGGTTATATCCAGCATTAAAATATTATTGAATCATAACATTTCTGTTTAATTTTGAATCTTCCTCACTTTTGGAAAACATGTAACCCCTAATCAGATCTCTTGTCAATAATACAGAAAGCTTTAGAGGAAAAGGTGAGAAAGGACAGAACAACATGTCGTTTGGAGGGAAGAAGGAATTATATTTTGTTCCTCGGTACTAGTTTTCTAAGTAATTTCTTTTGTTTGTATTTCTATATTGGATGATTTTTGTCTGTTAAACTCAATGAGCTTAACTATTTAATTCTCTATAGATACTCAGGACCAGAACTGGAAATGTGGTCACTAGGTATCACCCTTTATACCATAGTCTTTGGAGAAAATCCTTTTTGTGAGCTTGAAGAAACAATAGATGCTGTATTGCGACCTCCTTACAAGGTGTCAGTTGGTAAGTAGTTCACTAATGTATTTACAAATTATAAATCAAGGGAGAAGGAAATACTTTTACAGCTAGGTTTTCTATTTAATACAATTGATAGAATGACTGGCCTTCTACCTGGCGTCACCTAAAGAAACGTAATTTTTTTTGAAGCTGAAATGATAATGAAATTTTTAATCAGAATTTCTCTATTACTAGAACCCTGAACTTTGCAAATTGAATTGATAATTTGTTAAGAAAGACTTCCTCTTTCCATGTCTATTTCTCTGAGTTGTCAATTGTTTATAAATTGCACTTTTCAGTTCATTCGGTCTTTATTATTATTGGTAAGAGGAAAGAATCCTTGTTATTTAATACCTGTCATACATTTCAAGAAATAGCATTCCCAAAAGTTTCTACAAATTTCATTGGAGACATCAGGGTAGTATTACCGAGGGTTAAGATAAAAATAGTATTGGTCACCCTTTGGGGTGACTTATTTGATTTAGATGGAGGAAGTGCATTCTCTTCGTTCTGCTTAATTTCTAAATAGTGTTCAGTGCCATCAGTTGTGTTTCTAGATTGTCTATGAAAGCTGGATTGAAGCTTCAGTGGTTCTGATACTCCTTGAATGGGCAGTTGCAGTTGCTGTTAGTGAAGGAGGAAAGGTTTGCGTCCTTAGGCACTTCATTATGGAGCAGAGGACCAATGCTATCTCCACAAACATTTATAGCAATAAGATATAATATGTAAACTATAATATCTAATAACAGAACATCTAATAAGTAAAAAATACCAGGCCTTTTCTGTATCTTTGCAGACAATTAAGCAGCTATCCCCTTTTATTTAAATTTATTTATACTTACATTATAAATATTTAGCAGTATTTAGAGACATTGAAGGAGATGTGTTACTTATATCAGATGGTAAATACCAAAGCTAGAAGGAGTCTGGCTACCCTGAATAGTTTGTTAATAGCAGTACAAAAATAAAATACCATGCATAAATATCACCGAAGGAGGGACAGTTCAGAAAAAAATGAATATTGAGGTTGGTATAATATGGGCCTCAATATTACCCATACTGCATGGGCCAAGTTGTTCATTATAAGGAATATTCATACACTTCCTTTCCAAGATAGCAGAAGGTAAAACATTAAATTTTGTTGGCATCGTAGTTCATCTTATATTTAGCAATTTGAGCTTATCTCATACCCAGTCAGATTGGATACCTGAATTTTCTATATCTGTGTTGGTTTGGCTTTGGCATGGTAACAGCCTAAGGCTTTCAACATGGAAATTTGGAAGTAGTTGCTAATTTCTAAAAAAAATCAGCTGTCACTTCCTGATTGGTCAGCTCTGGTATAGCAGAGTAACTCCAATATTGCAGGATATGCACTTTTGTCATTTGGCCTCTAAATCCAATTCAATGGGCTGGTTTAGATTTTTGTTAGGTTCCTTGGAACTATGTGATCTAAATAGAATTGGCCTGACCATTTTGACTTGCCTAAAATGATAGAATAGGAATCCTGTTCTCTGAGATGTTAAGAGTGTGTGTGCTTAGAAATAACCCTCCTCGTAGCAGCCCTTTTGATCTGGAATATATTGCCAAGATTAGGATGGCTGCTTTCTTACTAACATTTTGAAAAGAAGAAAAGACTATTTTCTTTCAATAATCCTTTGGCTCATGTTATTTAATAGAGGGCTAACTGTTCAGAATTAGTTGACTGCATGATATATTTCACATTCTGTATTTCAAAACACATTTATAATTTATCTGACGTGTGAGATGCATAGAAACTCAGGAGAAGTGGCATAAAGTGAGTGAGCGTGTGTGTTATAAGTAAATAAATGTAATTACTGTACTTTCTTCAGACTTTCAGGTTTTAATTGCATTTTTCAAACTGTCATGTGTCAAAGGCTTGCTGATCTCTTCCTATAGATAGTTTCAGGAGGAGAATCTGAAGTATATAAAAAGTATAAGATAAGGAACATTTAACTCTCATTTCCCTGCTAATTCTTTATTCTGAATTTCCATTCCATGTTGACTTTCCTGTGAGAAAAAAAAAAGATACATCATGATTTTTGTTATGAATACATGCCATTTCAGTGATACTCATTTGCAGAGCTTTTAGACTGGATTGTTTTATTCTCATATGGCCTTTGGGTCAAATAATGAATTGCAATACCTTAAAACAAAAAAGAAATCCATTTCAGATAGTCATAAAGGATTATAATTTGGAATTATAATTCTTCAGAAATTATAGGTGCAGTGTGTCTTATTTAAAGCAGATGATCCTGAAACCTTGATTCTATTGCAGTAATTTTCACTACTGAATAGAAGCCATCTTGAGAAAAGAAAGTAATTACAAATGAAGCTAAGAAAGATAATAAGGAATAAAAAACTTTGAAGTATGCTAGATTTCAATTTGTAAAAATTGTTCATCTTACATTACATCAATGAAAGTAGAATATCTGAAAGGCAAGCTGAAGGCTAATATGGTGTTGTTTCTCTTTTCTTTCTTTAGATCTGATGAATCTCCTGTCTGGGCTCTTGAAGCCTTTTCCACAGGATCGGATAACTCTAGAAATGGTCATACAGGATCCTTGGGTGTTCCAACCTGTAAACATGATAAACTATGCATGGGAGAAAGTATTTGCTTGTGGCAAAACAGGTACGAGAAAGGATTCTGAAAGCAGCATTCCTAATTTACCATGAATTCTCAGATAAATCAGATTTACAAAGAGTTCTATACAGGGGATATTTTGCATTTGACACAGTTGTTTCAAGGTCGTAGCACACAAGGGATATGTTTGAAATAAATTTCTGTGCAGTGCAGATTTATGTGCGTTTTGCGCATCAGTAAATCTTGTTCTGTTCAATAACACTTCTGTTACATATACAGAATCACACTAAAGTATGCAGTGGCTGGTGAACTAGTATTTGCTATTCAATGTTTATTAATATTAATAAAATATTTTATTTTTAGAAAACAACAGTTTTAAAATTTCTCCCACTGGCTGCAATCATGGTGGTATCTGGGCAATCCCAAGCATGAACAGTGAGCAGAGTTTTAATGATGAAGTCAATAATCATGAGCCGGCAAATTCCCAGCTACTTGGAATGATCTCTTCTGCAGAACGAGAGCCATCAACCTCTTCCCAATGCCAGAATCACTGAAATCTTAACTTTGGACACAATCTTACTCATCTTAAAAAAAAAAAAAACCACAAGGATATCAATGTGATCAACATAATGAAGCAACAAAATTACAAGTTCACTCTGCCTCCTGTGAGTGCGTCTGATATGATTCTTTTAATTCCGACATATGGGGATTAAGTCTTCATAATGCCTGTCTATGTAACTGTAGTGTAATTTTAGTCGTTAGATAGCATAAAATCTAGGTCTCAACTGCATAATTTAAATCTTTGTATTGATTTTTCATCCACTGAAATTATCAACAAATAGATCTTCAATATTTTGGGAGAGAGACTAAACAGTAAATTACCACAGTGAATAGAGCAGACAACCACATTCTGTATTTCATTTTGGTTAGTTTATTTTCTATTAATAAGTAATAGAATTAATTTGTTTATGATTGTTAATCATAACAGAAACTTTGCTTAGACTGCAGGAGAGGTAGCATTCATCTTAGATTCTTTTATATTCTAAAGTTTCGTCATACATCAGGCTTTTTTGAAAGAAAGTATATTTAACATTTTTCTTATTGGAATATTAGGACATAATTTGAGATTTTGTTTAATTGAATTACTGACAGCTGTCCTGATAAAAATAAAAGTTAAGGATGGCCATATATTTTACCTCATCTTCCAAAATTTAGGTGATACATAACTAAAGGGATTAGCAGTATTAATCTATAACACTCTATTTTGGCTTTGTGGGTGGTCTTCAGAGAAATCTTCACAATAGAGTAAATATTGCACATGTTAAGTTTAAATGCAAGATCAATATTTTCTTATAAATATCAAGAGAAAACAAAACTTTTTAGTATGTTAATGAACATCTACACTAAAGTGGGCATTTATTTTCCAACAAAGAACATTAGCCAGAAATTTCTGACAGGTGAGTTTCACTTAAAAACCTTTATTATGCTGAAAGAAATAGTCTCCAGAAAGTTCAATTGATTTGACCAATTCATATTTTAAATTTTTTTTATGTATATAGTTGCTGTGGATTATAAATTGGCAATTTAACTTTTTAAAATTTTTTTAACTGTTTAGGAACAAAAACTTTTTTCAGATTATTTTAGCACATAAGATAATTACTTCTCTTTATTGATTGTGTTGCTTGATGGCTTGATAGGTGAACATTTGTATTTGACTAATTCTTTTAAGGAGTATTTCCTTCAACAATGCAGCTATTCTTAATATTAATGCCAATTTTAATGTTATTTACTAGAGTTAACTTTAGAGATTGTTTCAGTGGAATACATTTTCAGTTCTATTTTGGTTATATTAATAGGTTGTGCCTTTCTTTCTTTCATACTGAAAAAATCTATACCCAATCTATACAGAGAAAAAGAAGAAGCTATTAATCTATACAGAAAAGAAAATACTTGGAAGAATTCTACTAAAATTGTTTTTTTATGTATGTGCATAGTATAGAAAAAGGCACCAATACCTAGCAACAACTACTGTCAAAACAATCTATTTAATATATTATGTTCCTTGAGGTCTACTGTTTCTCTATCTTGGTGTGTATTTTACAATAGTGGGGGGAAAATGCAGAATTTTAGATGGACATGATTCCATATTCAGTTTGTTAAAGAGATGTATATACTAACATTATTACAAAAGGGTGCAATTGAAAATTAATCCAAGGGAAGGCCTCACTAGATAATGTCCCATTTGGGCATAATACCTAGATTTGTCAGATAAAATTAGGCTAAATCACAAGTAAGACTGTAGAAACTTGTAAAAAGGTGTTTTGAAACTGATACCTGTTTCCTTTCAAAAACTGTTCCTGGCTACTTGCACATGTATTTTCATGGATAGTTGCTTGGTTGACAATTCTAATGGAAACATTAGAATGCATGCATGCACAGAAAATCTAAGATTACCTTTAAAATCTTATGAACATTCCAGACGAGCTGGATGCTTTAATGCTTCAAGGAAACTAGTGCTTTGTTTAGCTAATGTACTTTGTGAAGCACCTCATTCACTTGTTTTGCACAACCATAATAATTGGATAAATTTTGCGTCTTGAATTTTTGCCATAAACTCTATTTTAGACTATGAGAACTTTTGAATTATACTTGCTGTAACTGCGTTAAATCATTTGCTGTAATGAATGAAATACACAGTATTTTAATGTATGTCTCATATTACTTTCTTTTCATGAACACCTGAAGTCTTTTTTTTTGCAGCATTTTTTGTTCTGCACATTTTACATTATTTACAGAAAAAGAATAAAAATTATTTTTATCCTGCTATTTTTAGGGAACTCAACTGATATATCTGACTAATTTTTTTCTCCTCTCCAATCTCCTTTTTCTAAAATAGATTCAGTTGAGAATGAATTATCCAAAACAACTCAGTGCAATCAACAAACTAAAACTTACATTAAAAAAAGTTAAATTTGTGAGTCTGTCAACTAAAAGAGTCAGGAATATCATAACTAGATTTTTTAGGGATGTCAATTAGCATTGTTTGACTAAAACAAAGGTGGTATCAGGATGTTCCTTGAAGACATGAAAACACTTTGATTAGAATGTAATGTGTAGATATTTTCATTGACAGACGGCTTGCTACAGCTTTTAAGATGTTTCTTCATGTTTCTATGTTTATCAGTATTGCTGTTTGTCTGTTTTCCTTCAAAGGGAGGAGTTAAAACAGCCTAGAAGGGGAGAGTTATCTTCTCTCCCCTTCTACATGGTACCATGCCTCATGGAGAAATAATTGTAGGGGAAATAACCATTCAGAAAGTAGATGTTTTTATTTGTCAATTTGGGAAAATATTGGACTAGCAGAATCTGCTGGAACAAATTAAAAACAAAAAAGTCACAACGTATCTCACTAGTCTTAAAGCTCAGGGACTCTGCATTAACTGTCTTTTTCTTAGAAAGGAAAGAATTTTTGAAAACTAATTCTCCATTTCTATCGACATGCTTGAAGAATATAGGGTAACATTTCTTCACCCAGGTTATTTTTCTTCTGTTCAGTGTACAGGATTTTATTCTGTATTTCCTTTCAAGGAATCTAGGGTTTCCCACAACAAACATCTTCACAACAACCCTATGAGGAAGGCTAGACAGATTGCTGGACAAAAAGCATTCCAAGTAATCTAATAAACTTCATTTTTAAATTATGTTTTTGAGTAAGCATAATGAAATGACAAAACATACTTATTGGAATAAAAATTATAAATATACATCTTAAAAATAAAATGGGAACACTACCTTTTTTACGAACTCAAGAATAAATTGGCTGAAAAATTCAAATGTTTAGAATGAATATTTTTACAATCAATTGGATATAAAAAATTATTTCTGTATAGTAATTCTCTTTGCAGCATCCATTAAAAGAGTATAAAATTTAAGAAGTTGATATGTTTTACAACTAAAACATGTGCATTCTTAATAGATAAAAATCAATGGAAGGACAAGTCCTAATCATATTAGTTTTATTGTTTCATTCTTCCAAATGAATCCCTAGATTAGAGCATTATTTAAAATGTACAATATTTGTGGAAAAAAATCAATTAACCACATTTTGAACTTTAGAATAAGATATTCAAACTAATTTCCAATGTCACATAGTTAGTATGTGCTAACTTAGTACCACTTTTATATTGCTTTCAGTTGATCAGGTACATGGTACATAAGATCCACAAATCTTAATACAGAATTTAGGACGCTAAACAATCAGAATAAACAGGTTAAATCAGAAATATA
Source organism: Masticophis lateralis (assembly GCA_030761175.1). Taxonomy (NCBI): domain Eukaryota; kingdom Metazoa; phylum Chordata; class Lepidosauria; order Squamata; family Colubridae; genus Masticophis; species Masticophis lateralis. The sequence continues at coordinate 38,710,471 of JAUDYJ010000005.1, read as the reverse complement.
TTGCCCCAGTAGGAAAATCAGGTAATCAAAAGCAGAATAAATTATATCACAGGTTTTACAACTTATATAAAAGAATTTAAAAGCAGAGAGGACCTATGGAAAGCTAGAACCAACATTGGATGGAACCAATAGAGCTGGCACCTGGGTCTGGCAAAGCTGGGAAAAGCTAATCATTGAATAGACTGCATGAGATATTCTGAACAAATAGGGCTATCCGGTGGCTTGTGCCCTTTTTGATTGTGCCATTTGTGATTGTGGTGACATGCAGACAATATATATGTACACCTGTACTTTGTGTCCTGATCAATACACGCTTGACCTTGTAACAGCGTAACAATGCAATTAATATTGCTAGTTTGTGGGCAAGATCTGTTTAATTTGTACTTATTTTAATCTTGTATTTTATCTTTTAAATGTTATGCCTTATATTATGCCTTATTTTAATTGTGATGGTTCTGACATGAGTAAACAATAGGGATAACTGAAAACCCAATTTAATTCCCCTTCACCTCATTTTTTTAAAAATTATGAACCATTCCAATGATTGAATAGACATTTGAAGCTAGGTTCCCTGATTCTAGTCCATCTTTAATGTTTTCCCTTCACACTGAAATGCTTACGAGAGAAAGCTGATGCTTTTTGGTATTGCCATAATGCAAAAAACTGGATCCCAGCTATGGATATTCAGAGTCTTATAGGTCACATTTGTCTCCCATAACTATGAGCTTTTTTTTTTTTAAAGTCCTATGTCCTGTAAAATTGTGAATCTGAGGCACCATCGCTTCTGTGCATTTTGTGCTGTGCCAATACCAGAAACAATCCTATTAATACTAATTTACGTAAGTAAACTGATGTGATTTACAATTGTTGCTTCCAAGTAAAATTGAAATACTGTACCTATAAGGAAGTGTAACACAAAAGTTCGTTTCTGTCATTTTTCTGCAGTAGAGTGACTGAAACGACTTGGTTTGTGGAGATGTAATCGGATTCATTCGGGTAGATCCTATACAGTGTAAGCAATATGAATATTCTTAAGAATCGGACTTCTATTCAAATAGGATTCTTTACGAATGTCATGTATGATATGCCCTTAACTACTCTCGGGGAAGATAATCGCTCGCTCCCTCTGTTCACATTTCTGATTTGGCCCCGCCAGATCTTCATTCACAACCTTTTACAACTACTTCAAGGTATTTTTATCCGCCCTTCGGTTGCCCCACGGAACGTTTTTCCTCCGGCTTCCGTTTCGGTAGGAAAGCGTTTACACGAACACCTTCCCCTTTCGTTTTCTCGCTACTTAGCCAAGCTGCGAAAGCTCTGGGAGATGCCGAATATGAAATTAGCAACCCGTTATTGGCGCGTGAGTACGCTTCGTACTATCAGTTTGTCCACCGAAAAATAATCTGTGAACAGAAATGCGATTTACTATTGCACGTTCATGGGTTATAAGCAGACGTGGGAAAAGCTACTCGCCCGATGAGTTCGCATATACTTCTCCGTGTATGGACGCAGCAAGTGTAATTTGCTCTTTACGATTGAGTGACAATATAAAACAAGCCAATTGCGGCCCATCAGGAAATAATCGTTTAACTTTAACGCTATTTGGGGTATAAGTGCCGTTTCCCTTTTTACGGACGGCTGAGACAGAAGCATTGCTCAAGTCTTAACTAATCATTTTCATCCGAATGCTTTCCAGCGGTGCTACCACTTCATCCATAGGGTCTATGCTCATGTGTCCAGAGGAGGAAAGCGGAAAGGTCGATCGTGGTAAAGGGGCGAGGTTGAAGAGGGATTCCTTGTGTCAAATTCTGTTAAGATCACAATCTGGTTTTCATTCGTTCATTCATTTAATGTACTTGGCGATTTCAAGGACATTAAATTCCTTGTTTTAATGTAGTAATTCATACATTACTACATGTATGGGTATGTGTAGAGTGTTTAGAATAAAATGACAAATGTAATTTATATAATAGTTTATGAAGATCAATTTTTGGTACACCTTGCATATCCATACATGTAAATGTGTTTCAAAGTTAAAAGCAAAATGGGATTATTTCTTATGTAAACGTACACCGAATTGCAGATTTAATCTGAAATTAGTTTCCTTTTTTGATAGCATATACTGTATCAGATGAGTTGAGCTTTTACATTTGCATATGTTCTTTGGCCATGGTTAGGTTGTGTGCATACAATATGCTAGACTTGGCTATAATGGAGCCACTGGGTTTTAGTATGCTGTAGAATAACCAAGTATTTCTTAATGTGTAGATCAGATTATCACTCAAATCTTAAATTTATTTGGATGCAATATGTATATAGCAATCTTAATTTTTTAACCTGAGTTTGGGGTCACATTTGTGTCAATCACTAATTTTACTGCAGATAGTTCAAATTTAACTATCTGCAGTCTAGTAACTATCTAGTAATTTACATTTCAATTTTGAAAGTATGAAGTGAGATCATTATAGAACAGTCTGATGTGCTTTTAAGTTAATGTTTCATGAGTATTAATATGGAACATTTTATCTTTCAAACAGACTATTCTGAAAAACTGCAGAAATATTTGGAAAAGATTGCTTTTCAATATTATTCTCCATAATAATATTTTCTTTAAACACACTTTTGAAATACCCCCGAAATGGAGTACTAGTATTTGATAGTTTATGCAGAAGAGTTTACCTTTTGTTTTGGTGTTGCTCAAAACCAAGAGATTTCTCTCCTACCTATTATTTGTGAACATATTTGCTACTTATTTTCTAAAAATACAATATTTAATGTGGCCTTTGTGATTTGAATGAAGCTTAAAAGTGGTTATATTCAGCGAAAGCTGTAACACTTTTTGAACAATTAAATGTTTCTGTAGAGTAGTGACAAATTTATCTTAAAAGTGTGAAATACATGGATACTGTAATTAAATACCTTAAATAGGGTAAATTGGGAGGCAAGTTATAGCTTTAATATTTTATAAATTATGGTGTGATGGTGGTTTTAGTTTAGTTTTGGCAGCCATCTTTGATCTGCTGGCAACTATACTTGTTCTTTCCTTTAAAATGCAATTATTTTTGCTTTTTAAAATCTATTTTTGCAGATTTTTCAGAAATACAACTTTCCCCCCCTTGCCTATGACTGTATCCATTTACCTTCTCTCAGTGTATTACCAGCTGCCTTTTGGTGGTCTCATCAACACCTAGATTGCAGATTGATTACTACCAGGTCTTTTGTACAAAGCAAAAAAGGCTTTCCCCCTTATAGGTCAAACTATGAGTGCTCTCCAAAGCCCCAAGAAACTTTAATTAATGCACAAGTAGAAGAAGTAAAAGCAACAGATGTGGACCATTTGAAGCTAGAAGAGGACACAAGTGCTTATGTTAACCTGGGATTCAGTCCGGCTCAGATAACACAGCTATTGAGCTTGCAGCTGGATGTACCTTTTCAGTCAAAGTTGACTGCAATTTCAGAATTACTCCTATTGGGTTTAAGCAATACCACAATACTGAAGACTCTAGAAAAGAAGCCTGAACTGCTGAGAATGTCACCAAAACATTTGAAGGAACGTGCAAATCTTCTGAGGAAACTTGACTTACATGCAGGTAATCCTCTCTCTAAACTGTGCAGTTGCTGAATTTATACACTGAATTAATGGATTATTTAGTTCTAATTTGTTTAGATTCTGCCCACAATATATTTAATTTTCCTGTCCCTTATATTTAGGGAAGTGTTCATGTTCAGTTAATCATATACACAGTCAATGGATATTCTTCAAATCACTACAAATAGCTACATAAATTTCTGCATCAATTTCTTAATCTATAGTGAATTTCTTACAAATAGGTGCCAATTGGTTGCAAAAAGATATTAGAATATTTTACCCACCATCTTTCATTTCAGAATAACCTTTTTTGCTACCAGACTAAATATTTGGGGGTTTGGGTTAGGGTTAGGGTTAAGGACTGAAGGGTGTGCAGTAGTGCTGTCACTCAAGAAAATGAGATTATTTTGTTATATATACACACATACATACTTCTGGGGAGAGATCCTAGAGTTGGGTTGAACAAGTGCTTTAAGCTTCTCTTATAATTAAACATCTGTTTTTGTATTTTTACATACACACATGCACAAACACACACAAAAAACATTTATACTCTGTATATCAATAAGGAATTGCAAGCAATGCCAACATGCAAATATTTCATGTTGAAATAGCCATGGTAGCACAATGGTTAGAATGCAGTATTGCAGGCTAATTCTGCCAACTGCCAGCAGTTTGATCCTGACCTGCCAAAGGTTGACTCAGCTTTCCATCTTTCTGAGGTTGGTAAAATGAGGACCCAGATTGTTGGGGGCAATATGCTGACTCTGTAGACTATTAGAGAGGGCTGTAAAGCACTATGAAGTGGTACGTAAGTCTAAGTGCTATTGCTATTGCTATTTTTGCACTGAAGAGCAGTAAATTAAGTACAAAACTGGGATAATGTAGTAATGTAGACTCAGAAGTACTCCAAATGCATTATTTAGAGAGAACAATGCTTAGGCGTTATGTGAAACAGTTAGGAAAATTATATGTTTAAAATATACTAGTTTGCTCTTAATATTGCTATGGATAGGGGTCTGTCTACAGGGAAAGAATAGAGGATTTTAGTCAGCACTATCTTATCTCTTTCCTCTTATTTTAACAGAAAGCATTAACCAGGTGGCAGTACGTTTTCCAAGTATCTTTACAGTGCCATACAAGAGAATCACATCCCTAGAGAATCTCCTTAAAGAAAAATGTCTCTTCACAATGGCACAAGTGTCAAAAATTCTACGAACAACTCCACAGCTCCTTTTAGAAGAGTTAAATGATGTAGAATACAAATTCCAGGTATTTTCAGAATAACTTTTCAGATTGCATGAAGTGGTATACTTTTTCATTGCTGAACTTGAGCAATTCAATAAATAAAAATATGCTTTAAGAGATTTCATATATCTCCTAGTTTCAGAATATGACTTTAACAGTTGCATTTATCATTTCTTCAAATATTGCCTGTAACAATATGTTAGAAAATTTTGTTCCTATTCACTTTTTTTTGCTTATTAAAATCTATTATATGGATCCTGAGAAATATTGAATCTACCTTACAATATTTTTTGCTTCTGGGGTTATAATGATGAAGATTTTGGCCTCATAGTTTACTTAAGGAAAGCTTGCATCCTGATGTTTTGATTTCACTTATCTTTAACTGTATTTTCCTTCTGTCATTTTTTAAAAATGTAACCTTCCATTGTTATCCCTTTTATGTTTTAACAATTGCTGAAAATGATATATGAGTTATAAAGTCCAGATCACAGGAAGTAATTGTCCTACTCTACTCTGCCTTGGTCAGATTTTATACTTGTGAAACCAGTTGCTCATGAAGCAGCACAATTCTTCCTATTGGAGAACTTCAAATAGAGACTTGATTCGTCTTCCTAAAATGTGCTTTAGCACATCTTCTCCTGAGAAAGTGCTTGTAACCTGTTAGTTCTCAGGCTGGTTCCAGGTCTCTGATTTACTAATTCTGTGAAGTTTTACAATAACCCTATTTCTCCTGGATGGCTTACTATGTCTACATTTTTATTTCCATGGCCAATTTTTAAAATTAAAATTGCTAAATCCCTTTTCATCTTTAGAATGTAAACACTCAAATGCCCTGGTGTTAGTAAGCTAGTTATCTGCTTGATTTTCCTGTAAAATATGAGGCAAAATATAGGAAATACTAAGGAAGAATACTAAGGAAAAGTAGAAACATGCAGGAAAAGGAACTTAGTAATTAAAAAACAGTTACCCCCCTAATCTTTCACCCATAATCTACCACAATATGGATTGGTTACTTGGAATTCAAGCCCCATTAGCACCAGCTATCATAAATAATTATAATTTATAATTATAGCAGTTTCAATTCCTTCACATCCCAATTGATTCTCAGATTTAAAATAAAAGTATATTTTATGTGGCAATACCCCTTAGAGCTAATTTTCTTGTACACATTTCACGCCTGAGAAGAATGATATTTCTTGCAGGCTGCAAGTTGTGCCCATATATATTAAGAACACAACCTTCTTGAAAGTAATAGACACAATTTAGGGTGTTTCTGTGTTGAACTGTGTCCTTGACTTACATTCTTTGTAGTAGAATGCTAGTGTTTATTCTTCCACTTAATAATCTCTGTTTTTTAGTTTGCGTATTTCAGGATGGGAATTAAACATGGAGAGATAGTGCAGTCTGGTTTCTTCCAAGCATCGATGGCTGAAATAAACAAGCGAATAAATTTTTTGGAACGCTTGGGACGCTATCAAACTCCTGATAAGAAAGGACAGACTCAAATTGTCAATCCCAAACTGAAAAGTATCATCAGAGCTTCTGAACAGGATTTTGTAACTGAAATAGCCTGCTCCTCAATTGAAGAGTATGAAGTCTTTAAGAAGTTGCTGGCTGATGAAGAAGAGCAGAGGAGGCAACAGGAGGAAGCAATGGAAGAATTCTCAGATTCAGAGAATGATGATGGAACAGATTCCGAATAATTTTGCAATTAAAAGTTTTGCTATCTGGTAGTAGTAGTATTTCTTGCCTTTTTAAGATGGGAAGGAGGGAGCTGATGGATACTTCTGATAATAGAGAAATTAATACTTGTGAAGATTTTTAAACGAGTTATTAAAAAATGAAAGGCAGGTTGGCAAATCAAACTCAAAGTATCAATTCATAAATATGGCTTTAAATCAAATTTCTAAATGGTAGCTTTATTTGAAAAGAAATGGGGTTTTTTAAATGTAATTTTTATAGCTATCTCCAGGAATCCTTTCATTCTTAAAAAAAAAGGCAGAATGACTTTGAAATAAATGATATATTTGGTCTAAAATGAAAAAAAAAACACAAGGTAACTTTAATAAAATAAAACCTTTTTAGTTTATTGGTGCATTACATTGCCTTGACCTGACTACAGAGTACTGGATTGATAATGGTCCTCTTCTGCCTTAAGACAGTCTCTGGGGAAAACAGTGTGACAAACAAGGAACAAGCAATAAAGATCTGTCATACCCTTTGTCTTCTGCAGATACTATTTTTAAACTTTACTTTGGATTTTGAAAAATTTAATGTTTTGGCGCTACCCTTCTTTGTTCTCTTTAGTCTTGGAATCTTTGATATTCTAGTTAAAAGGTGAGATAGTTCTCATAAGCCAAATATGTAGCGTTATTGCAGTGCTGATGTGGTTGTTCAAAATTCCAAGGATTTCACTTCCTTCTTCCTTTCATGTAGTCTTCCTAACACATATTTTCTGCTGATCATGCTCAGTTCTCATTTAGTTATTTTTTCCCCAGATTCTGTCACATCAAAAATAGAGGGAACAATATACCAATTCAGCCTGGTAATGTAAATGAATGTGCAAATATTTCTGTTGGTTACACTGACTTTAGCAGAAGACTACTGGGTTTTTAAAAGTTGTACTTCTACATTTTTAATGCAATCTGTGGCTCTTTAGTGTTGTGCCATTCCCGATCAGGGAAAAGAATCACAAATGGACAGTATCACCCATTACTCACAGCACACATAAATAACTTACATAGGAATGCGACTAAGCATCTCTTGATGACTTCTAGGGTTTTAAATTTTTTATTTATTTATTAATTTCTTATACTACCCACCTCCCCTACAAGGTGACTCTGGGCAGCTTAAAAGTTATAAAACAAGTAAAAATTAGTTAAAATATTAAAAGAATGAAGGAACTTTGGAACCACTTTGTGCTATTTCTGCCAATAGCAAGGATTATTATCTTTCCAATTAGAAAAATATCTCCTTTTCAATATGCTCCTCTATGCTAAAATAAACAATATTTACAGCTCTTAAAGTTTGCCATGAATTACGTTGCAGGCAATGGCTGTGCCTTTTCTGCAATAAACCAATACCGGCCAGAATAGTAATTTAAAACTATGACTCTCTAGTTGTATTGCTTTATAAAATGCAATATATGTCTATTAACACAACCTTATTGTTTTAACTAGTCATACAGTTCACAAAGGCTAGGTAATAGTAAGACTTTTTGAAGGCTAGTCATCATGTTTTGCAAAATAAACACCACTGAAGAGGGATGGAAGCCTTTTTTTCCCATCGGCATCACAACTTTGTCTTTTAAGAATATCAAAGGAAATACTTTACCTATTGAACATTAAGGTTTTCAATAAAATTCTTTATGAACGCACAGAAACCTTCTTAAACAGCATTTGGATGCCGAACAAAATCTTTGGGTTTTTCTAAAAGACAGGTAGAGTCCTCTATTGCTGCTGCCGCCAGTTTTTTTCTTATTCTAATTTCTGAAGTGCTGATAATTTGTTAGCAATAAGGAATTGAGGGAGCTGGCTAAACAAATTGGGTAATTTTTCATTTACATTAATTTTGTCAAGGAACAAAAAAAAAAAAAAAAAAAAAAACAACCCAAAAACCCAAGGGTTTGTATATGTGGTTTTAAGTGTTTGAGGATCAATTTTTGAGGCAGTAAGATTTGTTTTAGGTTATAAAGAGAACACAGGACTCAGATTTAAGGCAGTCCATAAATCAGATTGTATGTCCAAATCTCAAATGTTGTTAAAGCTTGAGTACTGTTCTGCAGGTAGCTTGCAAAAGAACTTTTACTCAATTTATATAATGAAATTAAATCCTATGATGAAAAGAAGCTGGAAATGAAAGTGAGATATTACAATCTTGCTGAAGAGAAGGGGCTATATAGCTCTTGAACAAAAAAGTGGAAAGTCCTTTGTTCCAGCTGCCCCCCTCTCCCACACACACACACCCCCGTTTAAAAAAAATCAGTTGACATAATGAAGCTATTGTATCCTTGGGATAAGGTGGAGCTGAAGACAATCTAGATTGTTCGGTATTGCAGGTACGGATGTAATAATTCTCCATTTCATGCCAAATATTTGTATTTTGATTGTAAATTAATAAATGGATTTGTTCTCTATTCACATTGCAATTAAAATCTGTAGCAGATCACTGTTATTCAGCATTCCTTGAGAGCAGTTCCTTGGTGCTCCAAAAGTAAGTAGGATCACGGTGAGGAATTCTCTTGGTACAACAACTCTGGCACTTATCAGTAGAAGACTTAATGGAGGGAATCTTCCTCTTCCATTTAAGGATTGAGACACAACCTTAAAATGAGAGACTGTTTTCCATCAGCCATTATCAAATAAGCACTATAGGGAAGCAGAAATAAAAGCTGTAATACAATGTATTTAAAAAGATGAGGCATACTGTGGCTGAATAAACCGGGAAAAAGATACTTTGCAATGTAAGAGAAAACAGAAAGCACCTATTTTCAAACAGTTAAAACTGATGGATCTTTGCAACTCACATGGTTACTTTGTGAGCTGTTCCTAGCTGTCTGTACCGGTATATGCATTCAGGTAGAAACATCTTCCAGAGTAACTGCATGAATAATCTGATTGCTCTAATGAATTGAAAATACATTTCTATACAGTATGTTATGAAGCATTGCTTTGGTTAGCTTTGCTTAGCTCTGTAATACATGCAAATATAAATTCAATGTATAATATATATATATATATAAATGTTACATAAATATAAATGTTGTATATGTTCTTATGAATTTTCTTATTATGCCTGATTTTTTAAAATAAAACCCAGTCATTATTACTATGCCTTGCTAATTCCATCACATTCACAAAATATTTTGTGGCATTCAGTGAATATAGCTACAGTTTCCTTCTAATGTTTGGCAGGCTATCAACATCTTAGAGGTTCCTCAAAAAGGAGATCTAAGTATTTGCTTGTCAATGATGCTTTACCAATGGTTTAAGCTATAGGGAATCATAAAATGAGTCCAGATACTTCCTGTCCAAGGAACTCTGATTTATCAAATGTCTAAATTTCCTGATTTATCTAGTGTATTAGTTAATGGAACCATCATTCCCATCCACTGCCTAATAAAGATACTTACTGTGAGTTTCAGTGCCTGTTGATTTGTTTTCTGAAATAAGAAATTTTAATATAAGACTATTTATCTTACACAGTAACATAGGACTTATTTCTAAGAATTTCTTTATTCTAATGCTACTTAATTCCAACAGTGTGTTAGATGAAAGAAGGGACAAAGAAAAAACAAATAAAATATTGACTACGATATTCAGGATTTTATTCTTAGAGACTGCTTGGACAAGTCCTTGTGGTTTTCTTGACAAGATTTTTTTGGAAGTGGTTTGCTATTTCTTTATTGTTTCTTTATTGGTTCGATTTATATGCTGCCCTTCTCCGGAGACTCAGGACGGCTTACAATACGTTAAGCAATAGCCTTGATACTTTTGTATATACCTGCTTAGTGGGGCTTTTTGCCCCCCCCCCCCCCAAGCGGTGTTCTTTTCTTATACAAAGTCAGCTTATTGCCCCCACAATCCGGGTCCTCATTTTACCTACCTCGGAAGAATGGAAGGCTGAGTCAACCTTGAGCCTGGTGAGATTTGAACTTGCAGTAATTGCAGGCATTTGGCAGCTAAGTGCTACTTAAGTGCTACTTTAACAGCACTTTAGTCACTTTAGTCTGCTGCGCCACCAAGGCTCCATTAACTACTCCTTTCTAGGGTAGAGAAAGAGTGATGGGCTCAAAGTCACCCAGCTGGTTTACAATATCCGAATTGGCTGACATCCCCCATAAATTAACATCCAGGTTGTATGATGTCCACCATTTTGTTAAAAATTATAATTGGTACTATGAGAACTTGGAGATTAGACATCTTTAGGATTTCTCCCCAAATGATGGTTTATAAAAACTACATTTGTTTTACCTGCTGAGTCCCTTATTTGTTACAGTACTCTCACAACTCTCCTTATAACAAATGTCCTGGTGCACTTTGTAGACTCTCTTGTATCTGATAGGAAAACAAACATATATCAAAGAATGAATGATGGGAAATTTGACCACAAAGGGTTGTAAATTGAATCCCAGAGCTTAAATCCCTTGGATTTTTTTTTTTTACTGTGCAAGAGTAATAATCCCCCAGTGCCCTAATAAAACTCCAGGCCATTGGCAGAAAGACATTACTCAGATTTCCCCCAAAGCCTCAGCAGAATCAAGCAACCTGCAGTCTCCCCAAAACCATATTGCCAATTTTTGATGGTGCAACTGGTGAAAGTTGATACTACCTTGCTATTTTGAAAAATGATATTTGTAGTATAAATCTAAACTAGCCTTAATTCAGTCTAAAAGAATCTCTCCTCTCCTCCCCCCCCCACTCCTCCCTGGGCCTCCTATGGAAAAAAGTGAACAGGCAGGTTGGAATAAAAAGCAGACTGCATCAGGGGTAGTAGGCTGAAATCTGAAATTTGATATGTGAAGAAAAAAAAATGGTCAAGACAATACTTACAGATAATGGCAGACACCTCCTTCCCAGACTGGAAAAGGTTTTGTTTCGGAGTATAGCCGAGTACAAGACTGAGGTACCTTTTTACAAGCTGGAGGGGAAAAACATCATGTACTGAGCTCATTTCAATAAATAGAGATATATATTTGGATTTAATTTTCTTTGCGCAAATCATTAAAATTATTTAGAGCAGTGCCAAGGAATTAAACTGCTCTTATGTGTGTGTCTGTGGGAAGGCAAATATATCTTGAAAGAGATTTGAGAGGGGAAAGAAAACACACCAATAACAAGTACATGATACAACTTGACTATGTTAGTGCAGTTTGCTCTCAGATAATAAATTATGCTGTGCCAAGGAGGGTTGCATAGGATCACCTTGTAATTTCTGTAGCAAACAAGGCAAGAACAGTTTTTGTAAAGCAGTTGAATGTCATCTTCTCAAAAGAAAAAATCTCGTGCTTTTTACATCCTTATTTTTGTTTTAATTCTTTTTTCTTCTGTTCAATCACGTCTGGTTCTCAAAAAATTGCTTGGACAAGTCCCTGCATTCTTGACAAAGTTTTTCAGATGCAGTTTGCCATTACCTCTTTCCTAGGGTTGAGACAATGTGACTGGCCCAAGGACATCAGAGGTCTCCTGCTTTATAGCCTAATGCCTCAATCGCTGCACTAAACTGTCTCTCATAAGGTTAGAATTTTAATAAAGCTCAGCATGATCATTATGCATTATCTTAGCCATGAAAACCTCAACCTTTCCTCCCAATTACAGTTCCGCCCACAGATACACAATTACAAATTGTGCTATGCAGGCATATTTCCTATTTCCTAAATAGCAATACTGAAATAGCAATTACACTCCATAAAGCAAGCTTGCGGCAATTCAACCTTTGCTCAATTTCTATCCATATATCTGTCTACAGTACTTAATTATATAAACCAGCAACTACAGTATGGCTGTAGTCTCTTTTTTCCATTAAAAAAGATGGACACCTATATTTTGTAAAAATAAGACTAATTTGAATTTATAGCAGACTGGAACACCTGCATAATCTTCAGTGTCCTCCTTAATTCACTCTGATTTACTCTAAGGTAAGATGTTTGATGTTATTATAGTTTAAATATAAACCAGTGATGGGTTGCTACCTGTTCACCCCACCCGCAAACAGGTAGCGGTGGGGGGAGGCTCTGCCCACCCACCTGGATGTCTCTGCGCATGCACAGAAGCGTCATGCGCGCCCACGAGTGAATTGGTAGCAGCCAAAATTGAAACCCACTACTGATATAAACCCCTTCTCTAGACTATTCTTGGTGGCATAATTTCATTTCATTATAGAGAATATAAAAACAGAAAGAAAAGGGCAGAGTTGGGAAATCATTATCAGGGAAGGGACAAGACTTGTTATAAGTTTTTATGCACACCTTGTTTCATCTTTTCAATGTCTACTACTACTTTCCAATCATGACCCAAACAGGTACTTCCCACATATGGTTTTTAATTTTCATTTATAAGTCAGAAATAGATTTCATGAATAAAATGTAGCTTGCAAGGTCAAGTATCTTCTGAACCAGAACTATATGGAAAGTGTATACACACACACACACACACACACACACACACATATTCACTCATATATTTCTTTATGAAAATTCACCTTTTTTAAAAAAAAAATTGATTTATATGCCGCCCTTCTCAGGAGACTCAGGGCGGATTACAATACATTAAGCAATAGCCTTCATACTTTTGTATATTTATACAAAGTCAGCTTATTGCCCCCACAAACTGGGTCCTCAATTTACCTACCTTAGAAAGGATGGAAGGCTGAGTCAATCTTGAGCCTGGTGAGATTCGAATTTAGAGTAATTGCAGACAGCTGGTGCTAATCACAATGCTTTTTAGTCTGCTGAGCTATCCAGGCCCTTCCAAAGACTGTTTTTTTAAGCCGCGAAGTTTTTCTTTTATGCATTTGTAGCAATCATATTACAATTAGATTCCATGTGTGGAATCTATATGTACACAAATCTTACTTCCAATAATATTTTTTTTCAGTTCATGGAAAAAATGTAGCCATATAACAAATTGACGTGTGAACAATACTTTGTGTGGGTTAATGGCCTATATTAATGGATTTATCAGTTCCCAAAGTCTGATGAACATTACATTTATGACAAGAGTGTGGGCATATGTCTTTTTTAGGCCAGAAAGAGTTTCGTCACTATTGTTGCATATATTTCCTATAGTCCATAAATCAATTTCTTCCCCTATTTCCCAATGCAGATTTTTAACTCAACTTCTCCTTCCAGCCTATGGATAAATTGCTATCCAGTTTTTATCCTGTATTTCTAATTCTGTATGTAAGTTTTTCAGCCCTTTTAAAAAGAAAAGCAACAGTTGCATATCCAGGCAGATTCCTATTACCCCCTTTCTTTCTTTCTTTCTTTCTTTCTTTCTTTCTTTCTTTCTTTCTTTCTTTCTTTCTTTCTTTCTTTCTTTCTTTCTTCCTTCCTTCCTTCCTTCCTTCCTTCCTTCCTTCCTTCCTTCCTTCCTCTTTCTTTCTCTTTCTCTCTCTCTCTCTCTCTCTTAGTAGCATGTGGCAAAATTGTTCAGAAAAGCACACTTTTAACTCACCTAGTTCGCATAATCTGCCTTTGAATCCTGGAGTACAGTCACAATTGTAAGACTCTAAGCCAGCAATACAGGTCCCACCATTTTTGCAGAAGTTTATGGAACAATTCTGCCTCTCACCTGGTAATGCAAAGGGAAGGGTGTAATACTCTGGCTATTTTTAAGATTCTTGATAATCCAGTACAAATCAAACATTACTTAAAGTTGGAGAGGCAAGGGGGTAATCTTGGACCATCTCTATCTCCTTTCTTCAAACATACTTTCTCTCTTTGTACTCTCAGGTTCTGACAGCTGCACTGCTAGTTTGGCCCGACTAGTTGATTCCTCCACATTTTCTTCAACTTTCGTGAGAGCTTCTGGTTCTAGAAGAAGCAGAATATATTTTAACCAGAAAGTTTGTGCTGTGTGACAGAGCAGAAAGCCAAGAAGGGAGGGTGAACAGTACATACGTGTTTTCACAGAAACTGATCGACTTGGAGAGCTGCTGATTTTAGTAGTGATCCTTCCTCTGCCATCCACTAGTTCTGTAAACCTTTAAAAAGCAGAAACATTCAGACATTCCCATTTGCAAAGCTGAAATGATGTGCACCAACTTAGCACCCCATGAATCTATAGTTATTTTATTCTAGTTTCATTTATTGTAATCTAGTTTCATTCTTTACCTGGATGTTAGTGAGGGCTCCTCGGGGACAGAGTGCTCAGCAAGCACATGCAATTCTGGTAGGAAAGTTGGGGGCACTCTGTTTCTCAGCATCCGTGGATGCCCAGTTTGGCTCCAGCGTCTTTCAGAGGTTCCATCTTTCTGCACTAAATATAAGACACGATAACAAAACTGGATGAATGGAATGTAAAAATCTGGGCAACTCGAGGCCTGTCTCCTTTTCAGCAGGGTATGCCTATGCCACAGTCTTAAGAAAAAAATTCAAAGTATGCTGGTGAATGTTATTGTAATTATGATGTTGTGCAGATGGTAGAGTTAAGCCTTTCTTTTTAGTCCATTTTACCCAATAAAAATCTTCCCAGAATAGAAAAGATTCAGCAAGGGAGACATTCCTCATCATAAAAGTAATCTTGGACAGAAATGTTAAATTTCCTTGAGGATGCAGTCACAACCAGATTTATTCTATTTCTCTCCCAATTATTATTATTATTATTACTATTACTACTACTACTACTACTACTACTATTATTATTATTATTATTTAAAAAGATACTCAATAATTCCAACAACTATTTAATGGCATGATGTTACTTTAAATCAAAAGGATAAGCAAGACATCTAAGCCTTTCATTTGCACATACAAGGAAACAGGATGCAAACCCTGATTCTTGGGTTTTGCTAAAAAACATCATCTTGCTTTTATCACAGAGAATAGAAGTAGTTGATCATTGAATGCATGAAGGATATAGAGAGATACAAGCTGCTGCTGCCCCTGCCTTTCTCATCCTTAATAAGGAAGGTAAACAACAGCAGTATAGAGAATAATGTGTGATGTACACTTACAGGCCGTAATGTAAAGATGGGCTGGCTCACTCATCACTTGTCCTTGATCAGTATTTTGAACAGCCATCACAGATAAGCGATACCTTTGACCTGGGTTCAGGTCACGCACGGTGTAGGAAAACAATTTTCCATTGGGAACATAGCGGCTCTTTACACTCTGGCTGGTACTGACATTGATGATGTAGCCTTCCACTGAGCCAACAAGGGGTTGTTCCCAAGTCATCTGGACAGAGGTGGCTGCAACTCTGGATGCAGTGAGGTTTCTAGGAGGCAGAGGTCCTGTTCAGAGAGAAGAAGGAAATTTGATTAGAATTTTCAGCTGTCTATCAAATAAATAGTTATGAAAATGGGGGAACCCTCAACATTAGTACTAAGCTCACTTCTCTGCTTTCTTAAATTTGCAAGCAGCTTCTGGGAATTCACCAGTTATCTGGCTCCTGCGTTTGCGTTACCTTTATGCCCTCTTGTACATTTGTATCCTCTCTCCTCCCCCAACTTTATTCCACTCATAGGAAAGAAGCATCCCATGTGTACTATGAAAGCATTACATTTATTTGGTTGCTGATCTTCATAACAAGAAGTATAGAGGAGGAACAATGATCAAAGTAGTTTAAACTAGAGATGGATTTTTAACTAATTTGAAATGAAATTATGGAGGTAACTAATATTTGAACCATCCTTCTGCATCAGCTAAACTAATGATATAATGTAAAATTAAACAGGAAATCATCCACACTGAATAGTATGGGTACATTCCAGCTGTATATGATTGACAAGCAAGCAAGGATGAAATGCTCCTGGTTCGGACTGGATCGCCTAATCCGGTAGCGATGACGGCAGATGGTTCGGAGAACTGGTAGCAAAAATCCCTGTCCCCCCATGCCCAGCTGAGCCGCATGATCATCAGAGGCTTTTTTTAACTTTTAAAAGCATTTTTTCTACAATCTCTTCGGCTAAAAAAATGCTTTTAAAAGTAAAAAGAAAAAGCCTCTGATGATCGTGTGGCTCAGCTGGGATAGTCAGAGGCTTTTTTTTGGCAACTTCTTAAGGTTGTAGAAAAAATGCTTTTAAAAGTAAAAGAAAAAAAAGTTGGCCACGCTCACTTTTACTTAAAAGTAAAAAAAAAAAAAAGTTGGCCACTCCCCCCCACCAAGCCACGCTTTTACAACAAATTTTATATTTCATGGCTGCAAGCAAGATAAGTCATTCCTTCCTTTACTTTCCACACTTTGGAGGAAGTTGAAGGAAGAACAGAGTTTAATGATTTTCAAATTGTGGCTTCAACAGTTAGGGTTTATTTCCTCGTTAGCAGTATTTTGAAGCTAATGACAGCTATTAAATTGCTGTTCAAATCATAAGCAGTGCAAAATTTGGTCAGATGCTCTATGGTATCAGGAAGGGGGCTACAAACACTTCTACCAGTGTTTTGCTCTGTTGTTTTAATTGGTTTATGAGTTACAAAATGACAAAGCAAAAAGCAAGCAGAAAATGTTTCAGTAAAACTCACGGGTCCAGATGTAAAAAGGAGATGTAGCAAAGCTCTCTGTGACATGATCTTCACTACTAAGGCCACTCAGGGTCCACATATGGATAAGATACTTCTGTCCTGGTTGAAGGTCCCTTATGAAAGATTAAATACAATGAATAAATCTTAATCAGAGAGTTAGGATTTTTGAAGAAAAAAACACAGTTCCTTATTGACCACTGATGAGTCAGAAACTTAGATAAACTATCCAATCAGATATATGCACACAGCTGTTCAATAGAAGATAAATACTTGAATCAATGCCAGTTTCAATTTTCTACCACATATATGCTTCAATTGTCTTTCTAATTTGAGAAGTTTTCATATTTAATTTAATGGAAATAAATAAAGGTGGATTCAGACAGGATAAATTTTCCCTTTCTTTTTGCCATTTGGTCTTGTTGATTTTTTTCCCTTTCCCATCTTTATTATGGATTCAAGAGCTAATTTTAGAGCTAATTTCTTGATGAAGTGTCTTTAGACTGAGGTTCCTAAACTTCATAAAAAATATCTAAGCAAGAAATACAACTGCTTAATCTCTAATCTCGGCTAGGCCTATGGAAATAATCTGGTAATGCTCCAATAAACCCAGAAGGCCTTTGAAACAGCTGTGCCAATTTTCCAGCGGCTATTCTGAGACTTTGAGGAATGGATCTACACGAGTGCTTTGCTCATTAAATTGTTTACCCTGGCCAAATTTTTGGTGATCTTTGGCAAGCCAGCTGTTTAGCTACATTACAAAAAACCACTCCGGACTACTTTTATTTATTCACCACTACCTCCCTTCTTCCATCCCATATATCTTTTGCTTCTCGCTCACCAAAATGTGTATTTGGTCATAGTATTGTTTAATTCTACAGCATGATCCTCTACATCTTCTGGCTGCCGTATGGACAGGCGCACCTTGCTGACTGTGGCATGTTTGAGTTTATGAAGAGCCCATTGCACAGTAATGGTTGTGGAAGTCACATTGGCTATTTCAAATCCTTCTACTGGGTGAGGTCCTGTTAGGATGAGAGAAGGGAAGTGCAAGGGATTGTTACAACTCACTACAATCTACAACACACCCACTTGACCTTCCTCAAGGAGAACAGTCCTATCAGAAGCCTTTTTCTTGTTTTCTACTAAGACAAATGTTGCTTTGGGATTTTGACAGGACTTTTACAACATAATGCACCCCTCCCCCCGCCCCACCTCTTTTGGCAGTAATCTACATTGGATCTGGCAACTGTACTGGAGAAAAAACATTTTATTCTATAGTAAAGGGTCTCCCTCAAGATGTTCTGACATATTCAATTACCAAGTATTTATTTATTTATTTGATTTATATCATCATCACCCATCTCCATTCAAACTCTCAGAGCCTCCAGGCGATGAGAAAGAACCTGAGTGCATCATCTGGTAAAGTCAAAACAGGTGTACATGTAAGTATCACTAGCATACTGATACCATTTCCCCGTGTCAACAGATGATCTGACCCAGCAGCTTCATGTATATGTTAAAAAAGAGTGGGGAAAGAGTGAAGCCCTGAGACATCCCATAAAAAAAGTAAAATGAATGGCATAGAAGGGGTGCAGCCCAATTTACACCAATAACCAGGAAACAGTTTGTGGCTTGTCTCTGAGACTAGTAGCAAGTTATCCTTCTCTGTCTGGGATTTATACATTTTTAATTTTTTAAATTCAATTAAATTCTAATTTCTAAATGTTGATTTTTAAATATTTTTAAAAATGCTTTTATATATGTACCGATAATTCTCAAGTTACAACCATTTGTTTTGTGACCGTCTTGTGACTGAAAAAAGTGACGTATGACTGTTTTCCATGCTTACAACTGTGGCAGCATCCCCATGGTCACGTGATCAAAAAAACAGAAGCCAGATTCACTTAACAACCAGGTTACTAACTTAACAACTGCAGTGATTCGCTTAACAGCTGTGGCCAGAAAGGTCATAATATGGGCCAAAACCCATTTAACAACTCTCTTGCTTAGCAAAGGAAATTTTGGTTCAAAATTAAGGACTACCTAAATTGTTTTTTGTTTAATTATTGTACAGTACCCAGAGTTACTTATCATGAGATGAGAAGCTACATAAAATTGATTAATAAAGATACTCCATGAATACACACAGTTATTTGTTTACAAAGCAGACTCTGCTGCTTCCAACCTGATACTTTACACTTTATTCCTGACTTTCTGAGAATTATAATTTCCAAACTTCTGGAGGGGACCAATGGGGATATATATTCTCACCAGTCAGTCATTAGCTGACTTTTACATAAAAAATGTACATATGTTCACAGATTTACATAGAAAATGTAAATCCATGAACAATAGCACTATCTATTCAGCAATTTTCTGCATAGCTAATTTAGTGCTATGTAACTCAAATTAGCAGGGAAGCCCCTGGAACAAATGTACTAAGAGCACGTCACTTTTATATGTCTTATGCATTCATATTCTACCATAAATCATAATCCCACAGAAAAATAGTCTAATTTTGCTGCATCACCCATAAACATTTAGTCCCTCAAATATTTCATTGGCGTAGCAATTCTATTAATCCAGCTGGCTCTTATTCTGCATTTTGAAATAGCAACAGCCATAAAATAGACAAGAAAAATATCTGTACCACTATGGCAGTGGTGGGTTGCTACTGATTCGGTCCAGAACTTGAGAACCGGTAGTAACAGCGTTGGGAGGCTCCACCCACCCGTATGGACATCATCATGGATGCTATGTGCATGCGCAGAAGCACCGTGCGCGAGAGCGTGCTCCCATTGCGAATTGGTAGCAAAGGTAAGTGGAACCCACCCCTGCATTATGGCTATAAAGCAGCCCAGATAAAACTTGAAAAAGTCTTTCCCCATAAAATGTTTTAAGTAGAACATTGATACAAGTTAGTGGGATTGATACGAGCTAATAAATTAGTATGAGAACAATGCAAATAAAGTTTGTTCACATTAAGTGTCATTAGAGCTCAATCCAATTCCAACAGAACAGTTTGAGATTTTTAGAGAAGATAATACTGCAGAATGACATCTGTCTTCTCTTAAACTCCTTAAAACAGTTTAAGGAATATATGCATGCACTTTATTAAGTATCACATGTGCTCAGTATTAAGGTCTATCCAAGGCTGAAGGCAGCATCTACTGTAATTCTTAGAAGAAGAGATCAAATCAAAAGTCTTACTTAGTTGTGAACATTATTAATGATACCATTGCAAAATAATAAGAAATATCATGGGTCATCCTTCTAAGTAGTTCTTTTCAAGACCTCTAGTTCATATCCTTGAAGAAGAAATACTTTCCTCTTGTTTTCCTAGACTAAAAAAAGAATCTCAAGTTTAGCATCATTGCCTAGGTCTAGAACAGTGATGGCTAACCTTTTTGCCATCACATGCCAAAAGTGGGGGGAGCACGGTGGGGTCACACGCACGCATGCTCACATCCATAATTCTATGCACCCTGCCCCCCCGTGCTCCTCCCGCTTTTGGCACGTGATGGTACGGTGGGCCCGGTAGGCCTGTTTTTTGCTCTCTCCAGGCTCCAGAGCCTTTCTAGGAGCCTGGGGAGGGCAAAAATGGCCTCCCCTCCCCAGAGGCCCTCCAGTGGCCGGAAACAGTGTGTTTCCTGACTTCTGATGGGCCCAGAAGGCCCAAAAATCAGCTGGCTGGCACACGCGTGCCGGAACTGAGCTCACGTGCCCACTGATATGGCTCCATGTGCCACATGTGGCACCTGTGCCATAGGTTCGCCATCATGGATCTAGGATATTTCATTGTCTATTGCTTCACGTGTGCTCTTGCTTTATTAGGGTAGGATATGCTCTCTTTCAATTGCACTTAATTTATTCTGATGTACTGAATTGCTAAAAACCAGGATAGAAGAAGGGAACAGTTGCAGATTAACAGGTCATTTAATAGACTAAAAATCATTTTGCTCATATCAATTTTGCCTACCCAATTAAAAACATTTTAAACCACTTTATTTGCTAACATTCTATGGAATTCTAATCTTTAATATTACCTGGAATTCCCTTCCCCACTCTCAGTGCTATTTATTTCAGGACTCTTTTTTGAAAAAAAATTAATCCCAAATACTAGTGTCAAATGAAAGTATGGAACAGTAAAGCACATCTAAACTTTGTAAATAATTTGTCCACACATTCCATACTTTTAAGAGTAATAATCAAAATTAATTTACTTTCTATATCCAAAGGAGACTAATAAATTATCAAGCATGATAACTCAGGTTCTTTTAATGTTTTTTCTTATTACAATTAAAGAAATCGAACTATCACAAGCTAGCAAGCAGCCGCCAATTGAATCTTTGTTGGGAACATTTTAAGCACTGTTTGAAAATGCAATTAATCTGAACTAATTCAGCCTAAGATTACATCGCATAGAAGAAATATATATAGTAGGAATGGTAATACCTGATTATAATGTTATAATTGCCACTACAAATCATTTGCTGCAACTTTGATTTTTATAGGCTGTGATTATAAGGTAATACATATTTGGAGAACAAGACAAGATTAATGCAACATTTTTCCTTTTGTTCCTATGTTACTTAGTTCATTTCCCACTAGTTATAGATCTAGCATTCTGGGGATAAGCAGCATGCCTAAATGTACTTATGCTAACTTGGTATAGAGAAAATTTCTATGAATCAGAATGGTGTCCCACTATTCTTATTGTACAGCTTTCCCCAAACAAGTGCCCTTTGTTCATACTAACTGTAGATTATGGAACTCTAAGGGAGAATAGCCAGGTTCTGGAAGGTTGTTACATAAGTTAAGGATCTTGAAAATGTCTTGAGGATCCTTAAGCACTGCTTGCATGGCATTCTAGCTACTCCAGCCAGGCATTTCTGTACCCACAACTCTATTCCTCTAAAGGAGCTACTCACTAGTACGAGTGACGAGCATGATGGGCCTGCTGATATCATTCTTGTTATTCGATTTGCGTTTGACTGAAAAGACAGAAATATTGTAGGCTTTGCCGGAGGCTAGTGCCCGTAAATGGTGGGCAGCACGACTTCGGTCCACATAATCAGTCCAGCGGTAAGAGCCGTCGAAGGATACGTACGTCACGGCGTAGCCATCAATTATATGTTTGGCAGCCTGGTCCTTGGGTGGGCGCCAAGAGATTGACAACCCATTCTCCTCCACTTTTTCCACCTTTAATGACATTGGTGGCAGCAGCTCTTCATGGTTTCAGTGCCAACAAAAGAAGGGAAAAAATAGAACTTATTTAAATGAGTTAAATGAGTTTCCACTGCCTCATTTTTTTTCAGACAACTTCCAGAATACGTAGCCATATTGGAGGTACCCAACAGCCATTTCTTATATTTTATGACAGACTGCTTCAAATTACTGCCACCTTAGGAGCCTCTTCTCTGTCTCTGTCTCTCTCCCTCTTCCTCCCTCCCTCTCTCTCTCTCTCCCTCCCTCCCTCCATGTGTAAATAGTCACAACAACAGTTGCAGCAATGCAATCAAAGTCCCAATCAATATGTATGCCCATCAGCATCACATGTATATTGAAAGAGATGGATCTTTGTGTTGTAATGACTATCTTTTTTAACACCTCCCTTCCCAGAACAGCACTGTGGCCTCCCAATGAAAAGGTTTTCCTTCCCATATTTCCTTCACCAACATTACAATATACCTGGAAGGAAAACTGGAAAACAAAAGTCAAATAGTGGAATTCAGCTACCTCAGAAGAATCAACAAAAGCATTACGAGAAGATGTTTTTGCAATTACAGTATCTATTCTAAAACCGGTGATACTTTCCTAATGAAATTCCAGCCAGCAATTAAAATTGTTGACGCCTTGTGCATGGTCACTCACGGCCTTGTCACCTCCCGACTGGACTACTGTAATGCTCTCTACATGGGGTTCTCCTTGAAGAGGACCCAGAAGCTCCAACTGGTCCAGAATGCGGCCATGTGGGTGGTTATGGGCGCAACCCGTTGTGCCCATGTAACACCCCTCCTACATGAGCTGCACTGGCTCTCAGTGGTCTTCTGGGTGCGATTCAAGGTGTTGGCTACCACCTTTAAAGCACTCCATGGCTATCTTCGAGTAAATCTTTGAGACCGACTTCTGCCACCAGGAGGCTCCCACCGGCCAGTCCGCTCCCACAGAGAGGGTCTCCTCAGGGTGCCATTGGCCAAGTTATGTTGGCTGGCGACACCCAGGGGGAGGGCCTTCTCTATGGGAGCCCCTGCCCTTTGGAATGAACTGCCCCTGGAAATGTGTAAGATCTCCGACCTCCATGTATTTCACTGTGCCCTCAAAACCTTGTTGTTCCGCCAGGCTGGGCTATCAACGTAATGATTTTAACTGGACGTTTTAAATTTGGGGTTTTAAACTTGGGGTTTTATATTTTTATATTTGAGCCAAAATTATTTAATAATTTTAATTATTTTTAATTTATGTTTGTCTTTCTGCTTTTAATAGGCTGTACACTGCCTTGAGTCCTTCAGGAGAAGGGCGGTATAGAAATAAAATAATAATAATAATAATAATAATAATAATAATAATAATAATAATGATGAAATGAGGAAGGAGGTTTTGTTCATCCCAAATGAAGAAAAAATGAGGAGAAAAATGTATTCAATCCATACAATTACTATTTTCTAGGATGAGCATGACTAATGTAGATTCAGCTTTTTAGTTTGATTACCTTTCTCACAATTCCTGCCAGTATAGCCCACTTTGCAGGTGCAGATGTGGGATTCATTAGTTGGTAGACAGTAGCCTCTATTTCCACATGGATTGAAGAAACAGGGATCACTAACTAGGACAGAAGGACAAAGCAATTCATTGAGAACCATAGTTTATACAGAAACTGTGAAAAGTGAAAATGTTTGTAAGGGAAGACCAAACTTCCTTAAAATGTATACAATATATCTATTCCTTTTACTGTCTTGGAAAGCTAGTAAGTACCTTTGAGTTTGCTAAATGCCCTTGCATTTCATGTTACCTTACCTGACTCACAGTGATCGCCAAAGAAGCCCTCTGGACAGACACACAGGTAAGAACCCCTGTGACTTTCACAACTTCCTCGATTCCGACATGGATTTGATTTACAGGCATCCACTTCTGGGGAGCATAAATACACTCACTCAGATATCTGTAGGAGGTGTCACATGGAATTAAGAAGATGACTCTGCTTCTGGTGGATAGCCCTTTACAAAGATGCCTGCTGTAATGTAATTTACACTCAGTACCCCATAATGACAAAGTAAAGCAGAATTTTAGAAATGCCTGTAAATTTATTAAAAAGAAAAAATCCTGAAATATCACACTGGTATAATTATTCAGACCCTTCACTCAGTACTTTGTTGAAGCATCTTTGGCAGCAATTACAGCCTGGAATCTTTTTGGGTATGACATGGCAAGCTTTGTACACTGGACTGGGGGATTTTCTGCCATTCTTCCTTCCTAGCATTCAAGTCAGAGGTCTGGCTGGGCCACTCTAGGACATTCACAGAGTTCTCCCTAAGCCACTCCTGTGTGCTTAGGATCGTTGTCATGTTGGAAAGTGAACCTTCAGCTCAGTCTGAGGTCCTGAGCACTGTGGAACATCTTTTCATTGAGAATATCCCTGTACTTTGCTCCAGTCAGCTTTCCCTCAACCCTGACCAGTCTCCTGCTGCCAAAAAACACTCACACACCATAATGCTGCCACCACCATGCTCCAGTGTTGGGATAATATTGGGCAGGTGATGAGTGGTGCCGGGTTTCCTCCAGACATAATGTTTAGAATTGTGGCCAAACAGTTCAATCTTGGTTTCATCAGACCAGAGAATCGTGTTATTGCAGTGTTTGAATACTTATACCAATGTAATTTTTCAGTTTTTTCATTTTAATAAGTTTACAGACATTTCTAAAATTCTGTTTTCACTTTGTCATGGGATCCTGAGTGTAGATTAATGAGAAAAAAATGAATTTCAACAACTGTAAAATCAGGCTGCTGCATAACAAAATTGTCAAAAGTGAAGAGGCTCTGAATACTTTCTGAATGCACTGTATACTTTCTGCTTAAGAATGGAGGAAACTCATGTCAGATAATGACACTATTATTTCTATGAAAACCTAAGGAAAAATATTTATGGGGCCCAAGTTTTTTTTTCAGCAATCTTTTCAGAGGTTTCAATTTCATTAAGAAATACATCACTTGAGTGACTATCTGAAATGACAATCTAACTGTCTGTAATGAATAGCCTCATGACAGCGGAGTTGTACAAAACAAAATCTAAAAATAATAGAAATACATCACAGCTGGCTCAACATAGCCTAGTCACTGCAGATTATCTTCATCCTCAGTGAAATGAATAGGTGACTACTTCATGCCATCTAAAATCTGTCAGAATATATAAAAACTGTAAATCTCTAAATAGCACTTTGTAAGAATTAGAGCAGTGATATGTTCTAATTTATACTGCTGTGCGCAGACCAGTTACAAGGTTTATACAACCTACAACAGCTTATACAATCTAGAACCAGCTACAAAGCTTATTCAACCTACAAACACCCTGCCTTCCAATGTCAGAACTTCTTTAAATAGCTATGATTTGTACTGTAACAGTTAAATTAACATTTATACTGAATAAAGCATATTTATGAGACAGATCAAACAACACAAAGATGTTTATCTTCCATTGTTAGTAAGAAGTAATATTGGAAGTTCTAAGAACTTTCTTAGAATTCATTCATTCATTCATTCATTCATTTTTTTATTTACCCATTTCACACTGCGTTCCAACAAAGCCTTCAGAACAATGACAGATAAATGATCCTGGCTGGTCTTTGCAGATGCCACCATTTTTACATGGACTAGATTGACATTCATTAATTTCTGCAGGTGTGAAAGAAAAATTAAAAATTAATTGAGTTACTCAACCCAAAAGTAATGATGTGCTAGAAACCCAGCATCATTGAACAACCATGGAGTCTAAAGCAATTTGTCTTACCTCCCATTTCAATTAAACCTTACTGTTTTACTTTTGCAAAGTTGCAGAATAACTTTCATACTTGATAGCCACAGCAGCCTCTCAAAGAACTGCAATGAATTGTCACTAAAAACTACATAGTGCAAAAATTAACGAGATTTAACAATTATTTGTGCAAGCAAAGGGACAGCAGAACAATATGAAGATCAACATATGCAGCAAATGATGAATAAGGGAGGTGGCCTTGACAGAGATATGGAAGATCCTTGCCAGGA
The DNA here is from genome assembly GCA_030761175.1 of Masticophis lateralis. NCBI lineage: Eukaryota > Metazoa > Chordata > Lepidosauria > Squamata > Colubridae > Masticophis > Masticophis lateralis. Next base: position 38,684,194 of record JAUDYJ010000005.1, on the reverse strand, counting down.
CAATGAAGGATAAAAAGCCCAGAAGAGACAGAAAACATTTGGAAGTGGTTCAGGCAGATAGCTTTGGTGTAGCTGAGGATATGCTTTAGGATAATATACATTTCTTAGAATTATATGCCAAGGAATGTGAGTACAGCCATACTTAAATGCAATTTTGCACTAGCAAATGATTTTAACAACAGAATTCCTAAGGGCCTCCAAAAAAACAAAATCACGGGGTGTCATTTATAACTGGAAGAATGAATCACTCATATGGCTTGTCCTTGTGTGCCAGTACAACTATGCCTTGACAATATGAACCCCCCACTTTGCATCAAAATGTTCTCATGTTCCCAATCAATGAATGAGAAAGCTTTAAGATGCTATAAACTGTACTAGTATACACATATTGTTTTTCCCTTTCGATGTCCAACGGGTGATCAGAGGTTGATTTTAGAGTGTTGGGAGATGCGAACAGATCCCCTCCTTCTGGTAACTAGTCAGTCTTCATACAGACATTTTTCTGCTAGCATTTGCTCTTCTCCATAAGCACTGTGCTTCTTGACTTCGTTTCATATCTCTCACCAGCTACGTTTGACACAAAGTTCTCCCAAGATTTCCATCAAAGTAGAGGAGAGAGGACCTGATCTTTACAATTTCATTCCAGAGAGACATGTTACCGCTAATTTACTTTAAGAATATCCTAAAATGTATCTGTACCATAAGATACGATAGCCATATTGTTTGTGATTACAGCCACAATTGTAACCTAGAATCTGAAAGCTTTGAACACTGGGTGGGTATGTGTGGGTATCAGCAACCTTGAAACAGTATGTAGCCCTCACTTAGCTAAAATAATTGGGATTGGAATTTCTGTCACTAAGCAATATGGTTGTAAAACACAACATGTGACTACATGGCTTAACAATGGCAATCCTGACAGTCCCTGCTGCCATTGTTAGGAGAGGTTTGTAGGCTGTTAAGTAAGGATTTCCTGCTAGCTTCCAACAAGCAAATTCAATGTGGAAGCTGGCAAAAAGTGGCAAGTTTTAGGCAGCTTGCAAGAAGGCTAGTGGCAGCCCGGTGAAGATACGACCGCTGCCGTGAACCACAAGTATGTCTAGGCATGGGTTGGCTGCTGCAGAGTGTGGGAGAGCATGTAGGTGACTACTGTGACATGACAGGAACATAGCCAGGCAGGAGAGTGTAACAGTGGAGTGTGATAGGGCACACAGATGGATGAGCATGAACAGGTGGTGGGTGCTGCAGAGTACAGGAGGGAACATAGACACAAAATCAGCTGGGTGACTCTGGTTCCAGTCCTTATCTCTCAGCAAGTAGTGAATAGCAAACTACATCTGCAAAGAAAACCACAGAGTCTATAGCCCAGGAAGTGGTCAGCAGTCAAGACTAACTTGAAGACATACATGCATCCCAGAAAAAAAAGTGGCACTCTCATGGGGCATGGGATAGAAATCAAACATATCAGATTAGAGGAGCCTGTTCTGAATTGCCACTCGGTGCACATGAGAATTCAATGCATTGATTCTCATTGTCTGATGACATGTTGAAAAGGGACAGCAGCAAGCGAAGAGCAGGACAACCTTATCCACTACAGGAATAAACAGATGCAACAAAGGAAGCAGCTAATTTTATGTCGTTGCCTTTATACTGACTTAAGCAAAGTAGAAGTACTTGCTCACAATAGGTAAAAGACGATAGTCACAATTCTATAAGGAATGAACTGACTGAACAAGAGGCAGATTTTATTTTTCTTTATTTAGTTTGCTAACAGAACCCGATGAAGAAGTAGATATAAATGTAATCCAATCCAATACATCCAATAGTCAAGGAATGTCCTGGGATTATTTTGTAATTTGAAAAAGTACTGTGGAATGTATTGGCCATCATTTTATAACATAACTTTCTGTTTGTTTGGTTAATATTCTGCTATTTTCATATTTTCTGAAATCCTCCCCTTGTAAGCAATGGCATTATTTCAAGCTTGCATCATTCTATTCCTGAATAAATTATTTGCAGTGCTCCCAGCACTAATTCCTCTCATTTCTTCTTAGAAGGCTGAGAATTCTATCTCAATTGCATTAATGGCTTGGGGTTTTGCCCTTATGTCTGTCAAAACAGAATTTTCATATCTGAAAGGATAATGGGAAGTTTTGTTATTCTCCCAAGCAGGCAACAAAAAGAACAGCTATCGAATTGTGATCTAGCTGATAAAATTCCTATCTTGACATTAGTATATTTCACACACCACAAATTTAGTTATTAAGATTATCTCCAACATCTGGAGGTCAGGTGCATAATGATTGGTGAAACTGCACTTAAATGGAATGCACTTTAATTTTCCATTTTAATCCGATCTACTGTAGACATTTCGGGGTGTGATCTTTTTGATTTCTTTATTTACTTAGAACTCTTTCTTTATAGGAAAAGCTCTTCTCCAGAACATATGGAGAAGTAACAGGACCTTGCCTGAAGACCTCTTCTTGCCCCTGTCCAGCCTCCAGGTATTCAGGCAAGTGATCTGAAAAGAATCCAAATCTGAAAGGAATTGAACTAGTTTACAGATAAATCGTACAATAGCAATAGCACTTAGATTTATATAATGCTTCATAGTGCATTATGATTTACAGCCTTCTCTAGGCGCTTTACGGAGTCAGCATATTGCCCCCAACAATCTGGATCCTCATTTTACCAACTGTGGAAGGATGGAAGGCTGAGTCAACCTTGAGCTGGTGAGACTCGAACTGGCAAACTGCTGGCAGTTGGCAATCAGCAGAATTAGCTTGCAATACTGCATTCTAACCACTGCACCACCTGTTCACCTGTGGCTTGGAATTCTGGGAACTGTAGTTTGATATATCTGGTAGATAATGACTGAAAATATTGGTCAGTTGCCAAACATATATATCTACTACATTCAGGGATTTCTAGGTTCCAAAACAGATTTGCAATTCACAGTACTTCTGGACTGTGCTTCAAAAGCAAGTGGAAATTGTGCTAGAAGGGTCCAGCTTCAGCTTGTACACTCAATGCAGCCTTATCTAGTGCAGGACAACCTGACTACAGCACCTCATGTCCTTAGACTACTGCAGTGCAGTAGTCTGCCTTTAAAAACCACTCAAAAACAGCAATTGGACCAGAATGTAGTGACCTGTTGTGTTGACTCATACCCAATGTTGGGAACATATACTGTAACTCCAATATTGTCAAATCTTGTAGCAATTGTTGATTGGTTTCTGAGTATAATTTAAAAGTGCTGGTGTTGACAAGGAACTAAAGCCAAGAAATGCTTCTTTTCAGTTGTTTTGGAACGGTGTCCTATAAGAGATCACACTGGCTCCTTCCCTGATGACTTTTAGACAGAGACGAACATTTGAGCTTTTTACAGAGTGTTTCAGTTTCAGTATGTCATGGAACCATATTCTAGTCATTTTTTTCTTTTTGTTATTGTGATTGTTGTGGTTGATTTATTGGGTTATGATTTTAAATGTAGATTTTAAAATGTTTACTTTGAATTGTACTGTGGATGTTTTGATTAACTTTTTGCTTGGAAGATGCCAGGACCCCTTTGATTGCAGTGGGATGTGATAGACAAACTAACAAAAAATGCCTAAGAACCTTTATGCAAATTTATTTATTTATTTATTTATTCATTCATTCGTTCAAATTTATATATCTGTCCAACTTAGTCTAATGACAATGGGAGGCTACCAAGTGACCCTGGGTGGTTTGCCCAGAAAGAATCTTGCCCATTCTTTCATAGAGTTTTGTCAATTTCTTACAACACAATATTCTAGGAAAGCTTTCAGGTATGGTTATCATATATGGGCTACAAAAATTGGAAGTGCACTAGATGGTAGGGATTTTCTGAATCTCTTTGTCATGTCCAAGTGGTCATTTTGACTTTGGAACCTATATGCAGTAGCCCTGCTTTTGAGATCAAAGGCTCCAAAGTATTAATAGAATTGTGATCCAATGAGAAATGTACTTCACTAATAAACAGTGACATTAAACAATTTCCTAGCAAAGATATTTCCATGTACTCTTACCCGACTCACAGTTGCTTCCTGTATAGCCAGCTTTACACAAGCAAAGGTAATGGGCAATTTGATTTTTGCACAACCCCCCATTCAGACAGGGTTGAGATCTGCACTCATCGATTTCTGTAAAAGAAGATAAAAGAAACAGGCATCACCTATCTGCACTGGAAAATCTGATGTCTAGAAAGCATCTGGAAAGAGACTGCTGGAAAGAGACTGCTGCATTCTTGCTTCTTAAATTATAAGTATATAGATACACGGTATCATTAATTTGAACATCAAAAATTGTGCATTTTAAAAATAACCCTCCCTCCCAATCATCAGAATTCAGGGTTGCACAATGTTGGGTTTTAAGAGAAGTAACTACACAGACAAAAAGGAGAAAACAATTGCAATATCTGCTGTTCTCCCCAAAACACATTTCATAAGGGTGAGAAGAGCCATATCTGATACAAAAATTTCTAGATTCAAACCCCAACAACCCGAAGTGGAACTAAGAGATCCATCCAAAACACCAGAGAACTGCTGCAACTCAGTGCAAGTAATTGTAAAAAGTTACAAATGGACCTTATACCTGTATACATAATGTCACTGTAAAGCACAGCTTTCTAAATTCTGGGAGATTTTTCTGATGCTTTAGTAGATTTGAAGCATATACACTGGGGAGTGAATGCTTCATCCCTTCTTTAAGAAGAATTATCTCCCTTTGGAATTTTATCAGCAGCTCTTTATTGTAGGGAAGAATCATTGTTGGTTATTATTATTGTTGCTATTATAATCATTGTTATAATTATATTATTGTATTACAATGATAAATATTGTTCTTGTAAACAATGTTGGTTATTATGTGTGCTGATAACAGTGAGCAGAAACTCCTTATGGAAATATAGTATAATTATATTATTGTATTATAATTATAATTATAATTATTGTTGTTATTATAATCATTGTTGGTTATTATGTGTGCTGATAAGAGCAAGCAGAAACTCCTTATGGAAATTTAGTTCCTTCCTTCTTTCCTCCCCCTCTGCACCAATAAAACACAGGTACAATATTTAAAATACAGAAAAAATCAAACCTGAAACAATAAAAAAAAAGATACTGACTTCTGCAAACCATAGGTATTGCTAGAAACTTGCAACCTTTATAATCTCGCAGGAGGAAGATTGAAATCAGAGACATAACTAAAATTTCTGAAAATCAGGTTTATGAAAGCCAAACATCATGGGTGGTACAATTGGCAGCGCAACTATACATGGCTCAAACTTTAAATCAGAGTAAATACACATATTGTTATTCTACAGGAGATATGTAGAATATATGTAGGAGTATATATGGTAGTGTGCCAATGTGAGCTAAGATAAAAATAAATCCCTTATGTGGAACTTAGAGGTATGTAGGAATTGTCCATGAAGAACCTGCAATTCTTCTATAAGGCTGCATGATGGTAACCGTTACATTTTGTAGGTTTATAAATCTCAAATTCTTTATTTAAATTTAACTAAGACTTTATCTGGACCAAGCATGAATGAAGGAGTGAAAAGCTACAATATGACACACAAGAGTCATTTTGTCTCTCAGGGATGAGAAAAATCTATCCAGTAGGATGTGATGAATCAGGAACTCATTCCTCCCCCCCCCTCCCCCGCATGTTTCAGTCAAAATTTGAGGTGGCAAAGTCTCAGGCCAGCCGCAAAGAAATGCATCCAAGCTCATTTGAATGAGGGACATGAAACGTGGCTTTCAGAAACTTAGACTAAATCACTTCCAGGGTATAAGCATCTTCATAAGTATAAAGCTTGATTTATATAGCAGCAAGCCCAGAACTTCTGCTTTACATAGTTTAATGATACTTGTTAAGGATATTACATCTGTAGGTGCCATTGATTACAGTCAATAATAGGAGTTTCCTATTATTTGTACATGATGATAAAGGGAATCGCTTCTCCTTCATAATAAACCCTACCTATTCAATATCTATATCTTGTAGCCATATCAGCATTATCTTACTTCTTTTTCTCCTGTCAAGAATTATCCACAAAATAATTTTCTTAAGTTCGCAAGTGCTATATTTGCTGGCTGTAAGGCAAGACTGAGATCGTTAGCCTTGTCTGAACCAAACTTCTCAGAATGGAAGCAGGCAAACAGATGCTCTGCAAACATTCCACATTTCAACTCTCATCAGAACTGGCCAACATGGCTCCTGGTAATAGGCTGGGGGACCTAGTCCAAAAAACTGTAGCACACCCCATTGGCCTGCTCCTGGTTCTAGATAACTGCTTGTCCTAGCAATAAGTCTCCTATATGTAGGATGTTCTCTTTTAATAGTAAACAGCAGGTACACAATAGGGAAAATGCTTCAGAAGAAAAGTTGTATCGTAAAAATCTCATTTCTCTACCTTAAAGGTAGAGAACTGACGTGAAAATAATTTTCCACCCATGGAAACCTCATACACATACATCATATATTGTCACACGTGGAAATAAATTAATAAATACCAGCTTTCAAAACACTTGCAAAATTTAAATCCATCTTGGTGCTAATTTATATTCTTCCAACTATTATTAAATATGTATAATTGCATTCTCATATCTGAACTCTCATGTACTAGACTTCAGTTCTCTCTAGCTGGACAAATTATTAGTCCAGTGAATCTGAAAGATATTAAATTAGGGTAGTCAGAAGCAGAGCAGCCTCCAAAATTTTTTTTAAAAGCATAATCGAAAATATATAGAAATCAAAGAGATGATTAATTTCATTCAATCATTCCTCCAAGTTTAATATGTTTAATTGTTACAGAATAGTGCCTAAAAATAAAGGTCAAAAGAGAAATGGTTGTTTGAAGTTGACAGAAAAACAGTGGTATCACTTTTTTCTCTATTTATCACATACAGTACATATGTACACACACATATGTATACAATGAATAAAATTACCATTGCATTCTGGTGGGTCACTCCAGATGCCTTTTGCTAAACATAGGCGAGGGTTATTTTGGGAATTCAGAATATAACCAAGAGCACAGTGATATATTGCCAAAGAGCCCATCTTAGTGGAGTTAAATGCTAACTGAGCATGCTTCACTTCAGTGGGGATTCCGCAGTCAATCTCTAAAGTAAAAAGAGAGGGAGGGAGGGGGGTTATAGCAGAAGATAAAAAAGCAATGAGTGCCATTATAGTCTTTGACTTGCATAAATAAAGACCTCACAGTGACGAGCCTTTTGGGTGTAAATATAAAGGCACATTCATGCGTGAGTGCAGAGTTATTTTAGAAAAGGTATTTTATTATAGCTTGCCATCAGGCAGGCTTTCAGCTATTGGCATCCAAAAGAATGCAACCATACCTGCATGCTTATTTAAAGAATGTTACGAATGCAAGTTTTGGCACAACTTCTAATCAATATGGATACAAACTTTAGTTCCCTAGTCTCTGAGGGAAAAGAAAATTGTTTGCAAAGCTCTGGGCTGTGAATTCCAGCATGCCTTACCCTAGCTTTGCTGCCAGGTTTTAAACACTTTTTTTCCTGAAAATAAAAAAAAAGTGTGAAGTAGAATATTCTAGAACACTGGCATTTCTATTAAAAAAAACACCAGTGTTTTGTTTAATAAAAATGAAGGCACTGCCCTCTTTCCTGGCACAGATGAATCTCATGGTGACAATTATTATCTTTTCCAACAAGGAAACTTCTTCTCTAGGGTGTATTATGCTTTTCTAATGTTACCTGATTGGCAGTGTCTTCCTGTGTAACCTGCAGAGCATAGGCAGACATAGCTGTTGCCAAAATCCTCACAAGTGGCCCCATTTTTGCATGGATGCAGGAAACAAGGAGAAGGAGCTGTAAAACAGATTCCATTCCAGCATGGTAAACTGTTCCATTCCCAGTTTACAAAAGGTTCTATGCAGGACTTTAACATCAAAGATTACTAATACAATTTCACTAATGGTAGAAATTGGAGGTTAGATGGAGGCTCTATTTGTTGAAACATTTTTTCAATGCAAGAAAAAACATAGGACCACGTTAGACTTGCCTGGACATCTCAGGGCATGAAATAAGGAAAGGAAGGGGCTGGCTGGTGAAGAGGCATTAATATGCCCTTATCCAATAATATTATATGACCATTGGAAATATCACAGATGACCAATCTGCAACCAAGTATGTATCCTTTTGGTAGTTCTTGTTGTTATTAAATTTATATCCCCTTTTTCTCTGATGGCTCAATATGCTGTACGTGGCGAGACTTTACTCTATTACAATGATACTATGAAGGGGTGGGTTAAGTCACCCAATGAGCTCCATGATCAAGTGGAGATCCGCATTTGGCTCTTTTGGTCTCAGTCCAGCACCTTAAACATTAATACAGCTTAGCCCTTCAAATCTGCAAATCAAAGCAGGAATTTAAAATTTCCTGGAATCTTAGCTGATATATATTTCATTAAATTAAACTGCTTTTACAGTCTTGGAAGTATAATGACTTCTTTGTCACTTGGCACTTATGAGATAGACCTAATATCGCCTTTTCACTCTTCACCTGTTTTTATTTTCTCTTCCATCATATTTGGTCTGTTCAAGCAAAAAGCTATCACGTTATTTTCTACTAAACAGATATAAAGTGCGTAGACTCTTGAAGTGCCAATCAAGTTCCAGTGAAGGACCACTAAAAACTTATATCCAGTTGAATTTAATGGGACATAAGACTCAAAATGTATGTATATGGCTGAAAATTTCCTGTGCTGCTTTCATGAAAATAATGATCATGACACTGAGGAAGAAAGATCAATAACAGAATAGAACAGGATAGAATATTAAAGTCCTTTTTGGAAAAAGTGAACTTTTTTGAAATGAAATCCAGGTTGTTTGAGATATAAGATGCAAAAGATTAAGGCCCACAGATTATCTTAAAAACATACTAAGAGGTGAATGCAGTTACATTAGCCAAGCTTTGACTTGACTCTCTTCGATGCAGATGTCATTAGTTTTATCAAAAAGGCTAATTACATACAGTAGGCAAGAGTTGTTAAACTATTTCTTCGCAATTTTATACAAACAGCATGAAAGCTAATGAAACTTTTGAACATAACATTTCCCTCACTTTTTCATCTGCTTTTATTTTAATGTAACTTTCAGGGGATTAAGATATGGATGGAGACTCTATTGTGATTCAGATATGAACTCCTAGAAGCCAAAAGTAAAGTATATTGGGAACTGTAGTTCAGCAACAACTGAGGGGATGTATTCTGTCTTCTGGATTAAGAAGAGCTAAATTGTTATTCAAAGGCTTATTACATTTTTCTAACAGTTACAATGAATACCATTTTAAAATACCTTCTCTTATTGTTGATAATGGGCCGTGGTAGCGCAGTGGTTAGAGTGCATTACTGCAGGCTATTTCTGCTGACTGCCAGCTGCCTGCAATTTGGCAGTTCAGATCTCATCAGGCTCAAGGTTGACTCAGCCTTCCATCCAGTGGTGGGTTGCTACCAATTCGCTCCAGATCGGGTGAACCGGTAGTGGCAGCGGCAGGAGGCTCCACCCACCCACCCGGACATCTCTGCAGATGTGCAGAAGCTTCTGTGCATGAGCAGAAGCATCACATGCGCGCGTGAACCCATGAGCAAACTGGTAGCAGCCGAAATTGAAACCCATTATTGCTTCCATCCTTCCGAGGTGCGTAAAATGAGGAGCCAAATTGTCGGGGCCAATATGCTGACTCTGTAAACCGCTTAGAGAGGGCTGTAGAGCACTGTAAAGCAGTATATAAGTCTAAGTGCTATTGCTATTGCTATAATTATTTTAAATACTAATGCAAAGTGGGTACTTCCTTAGCTTTATTCTTTGGGGATAGAAACACCTGGTGCTTAATGAATGAAGAACCCAACCACAAAACTCTTGGCCAGCCCAACGGCTACACGCAAAGTCTTTGGATTCACAATTATGCTCCAATAGACAAAGATCCCTCCTATGCCAATACCTATGTCGCAGTGCCGTCCAGTGTATCCAGGCAGGCAGTCACATTTGTACTTGCCAATATAATGGAAACAGGTGCCCCCATTATGACAAGGCCCTGAGGTACAAGGATCAGGTTTACCTGTAAGAACAAAAGATTTAAGTCACAGAGTATACAACTGCAAAGCATTTAAAGGGGACAAAATGTATGTCATTGAGTACCTATTTCGCAGTGTTTCCCTGTAAAGCGGTAGGGACAGGTGCAGTGGTATTCCCCGTCTGATTCCTTACAGGTCCCTCCATTGCGGCAGGGTCCAGAGCTGCACAATTTAGGTTTTGCTGGCAAGAGAAAAGTAATAATACTTGCTATATGTCCTTTGAAAATAAACCCTACACCCCATGCAAATGAAGGAAAGGAGTAGTCTGTTCCTTGCTTGTCTAGTCCTTTCATCACATTAAACCAATTCCTAAACTTCCAACAACCAATCCACAGATACGGATTATGAATAAATTAAAGATAGAAAGCCATATACTTTGCCAAAACCAATTTCTGCTATGAATAACATTCACAAATATTGCTAACCCCAGCTTTGTTTTAAGAATGGCTTGTTGAACAAGCTGGCATTAGACAAAAAAGAGAAGGGAAAAGGCTAATAGAGCACATGGGGAAGCTTAGTTAATAACTGTCTGAAACTTCTTAAAGGGATGGGGTCTTGTGTGACTGTCTGCTGACTCCAGGAAAAGAAGTGCTTGATTTAAGGAGTTGCCAGCAGTACTCTGCATGTTCCCATGAATGTTCCAAATTATCTTCAATATAGATTGTCCACATAAAACCATATGTTTTCCCCTTCCAAATAAACACTTCCCAGTCAATTTGATGAATTCTGGGAGTTGAAGTCCACATATCCTAAAGTTGCCAAGGTTGAGAAAGACTAACCTGATAATTATTTCTTAGATAAGATGTTAAAACACAACAAACTCCAAAATGTAATACTTTCCAAGGGCCAATGAATTGGGTTCTTTTTGATACAGACATACTAAGGAAGGATCCTATAATGAATGTTCTAACAAGAGAATACTTCTTCAATGGTCTCACCCAACTTTGGCTGGCCATAGGATGAATCATGCACTAGTTCAGTCATATGAGAGAAAAAACACCAATCCTTGCAATCAGTTTCTCACCCAATCCTGTTCTGGGTGAAAAGGTTGTCTCTCATCAAAGCAGGTTTGAGAATGTAGATTCTGTTCAACCACCTCTGTGTTGTCAAGTACCTTTCTCACAATATTTTCCAGTGAAGCCTCGGGGACAGTCACAGGTGTAGGAGTCTTCATGAGCATCACAAGATCCACCGTTCAGGCAGGGTTCTGAGTCACATGGAGAGGGTGGCTCAGCTGCAAAAGCAGACATGGCCTCACATGGGCTGATGCTAAATGAAAAACCCACCTGCCCCATGGAGATGAGCTCAATTAAATGACATGGAAAAATAGGACACATCTCTTTGAATTCAGATGCCCATGGGTATTCTAGGCCAGGGGTGTCAAACTAGCGACCCATGGGCTGGATGTGTCATGCACAGGTCATGCCCACCCCAGCTCCGCGAAAGGGAAAAACATTGCAAAACATCACATGACGGCAATGTGGCACGGCAAGTTTGACACCTGTGTTCCAGGCCATGCATCCTGAGATTGCAGACATAGGAATGACATCATCTTAAATATACACAAGGTCAAGATGGAGGTGTGTTTGGAGATTTTGCAATACTCTAAAGAGTGATGGCTAACTCTTTTTCCCATATTGCATGGCTGAGAAAAAAAGCACCCAATTTACTGATGTTAATGTTCAGGAACTGATGCCAAGAAAATGTCAATTTCAAAGATATAGCAGGTTCTCCTTCTCACTGTTTACAAAGCCCAAACTTAACAGCCCACTTGATATTCTCACCAATTTTACACCATTTACAAGAGAAAGTATAATTTGCATGAGCAGCATAATCAATAACAAAGCTGGTACAAGTCACTTGCACATTATTTTCCCACACTACCATGTTACTTGCATGTTTCTTATAAATTACATTTTCAAGATTGCATTTCTCCCTCCTTTATTTTTAAACCTATCCCTTAACCTTCACTAACCAGGCCCACTCTTGATTGGCATCATTACATGAAATTCTCCACTCTTCCCCATCATGGTTCTTATAATCAGGACACACTCTAATCCTCTGAGACTTTTTTTACTTACTGTGATTAGTACCATAATCTGTATGGCACACGCAAAGGTAACTGCCACCATACTCCATACAATAACCCCCATCAGGACACTGGGTATTCATATTGCAAGGTGTAGTAGTCACTTCTGCAACAGATCAAAAGCACATATAGGGTGATTTCTTATTACACAGCTGAGCATGCCACAGATGAGCTTTATAATAATGAAAAATGTTACCCATTAGACTCAGCAGGATCAATTATCCAGCTCAGGGAAAATTATCTACTTTACTTACAAAGCAAGGAGATATAGGACACACAGGAGAAGAAGCAAGTGCTGCATGGCATAAAATTATCTTCCCTAAACTAACACTTCAGCTTAGTCAGATTAACAATCACTGGCTTGATCTGTAGTCCAAAAGAACTGGAGGGTATTAGCTATAGATACAGACTCAGATCATTACTCATGGCCAACACAAATTTGGACTGTTAGCTTGGTTCTTGGTGCTTTCAGTGATCATATGCCAGGGAGTGGCTCTGAAGGAATCAAAACATTGGTTAGGCAGTTATGTAAAAACAGTTCTGCCCATGTTCACAAATGGAAATGTCAGTCAGAAGTTTAAGCAGGACAGCTGAGATAGGATCAATATGAAATCATCTAAGATCACTAAACAAAGGCAAACAATAGAATTTAAATGGGCAACTAGTATGGTATCTTTCATGCCCAGCGCAATCTTGTCTGAGTGGAGAAGTATGGGAAAGTGATAGGTCTGATCATAATTCATCAATGAAGAAAATTAGATAACTTTGAACTAGTCAATCCATAATCAAATCCATTATGGATATATGGATAAAATAGGAGTTTGAATGTGTAGAGAAATCATGCATGCTACCTTGTGTATGCCATGATAGGGAGTTAAGAATCAAAATGTAATTAATCACGAAGTTAGATATTTCAGGCCATCGTGACTGGCAAATCTTCCAAAACCTTTCTCTTACCAAATTCACAGAGAAGCCCAAAATATCCAGGTGGGCAATGACACACAGTGATATTTCCATCCAGGCATTTTCCTCCATTTCGACACTCACAGTCATCTGAGAGTTCTGCAAAAATTTGAGGGAGGGTGGAAGAATGTTGAGGAGAACAAATTAGATGCATCTGAGCCAGCAAATCTGAGCCTTCATTAATCTACTTCCAGTAACCAAAGCAGGATGATGCAGCCTGCTGTGAGGAAATATCAGAATTAGAGCTGGTTATGTATCTTACGAAGAACTTTTACTTCCTTTTCTTGTAACATTTGTTATTTACTTTAATTAATATCCAAGCAATGGCAAATCACAAACCAGCTCTACTCCCCTCAGGAGTAATCACATTTTACTATTAAATGCGCCCTTGTGGTGGTATCTGTCCTTGGTTCAACAATTCTAATGAGCCTTATTATTTTTTTTAATACAGCAGACACCGCCTATTCTCTTCCTAGAAGACGGTATGAGACAGTAATTAGTGCCTGTAAGCTTAAGAGTGGGAAAAGCTTAATGAACATAAATGAGGTCAACAGGAGATACGGAGTGAGCATGAAAGAAACTAGTTCTCCAGAAACTGGAGAAAAAAATGGCCCTGGATAATAGGCATTAAAATAAGAATTAGCAACACATGATGGGAGCTGAATCTGTTCTCTGTGTAACAAGGACAGGTAGCCCTATGTAGTGCTGAAAGCTCTTATTTTACATCAGCCAGAGTTCCCTTCAACTGTCCCACCAACTTTATATGGCTGTTGCTGAAAACCAGTGATACATTTTCCTAACATTTTTAGGCAGAAATACTGGTGGTGGTGGTGAAAGTGTAAGGCTTAAAGCAGACTTTAACTATATAAAGTTAAATCTCAAATTCCACCAGTGAAATCTTAAAATCCTGCTTGCAATCTTTTACTGTTGGCCTGTCCCCTGTATGACTTCGCTACTAAAAATAGATGGAATTTTTTGAATCAACATTTCTCGATCTGAGCAACGTTTAAGATTTGTGGACTTTAAGTCCCAGAATTCTCCAACCAGCATGCTGACTGGGGTATTATGGGAATTAAAATCCACAGGTCTTAAAGTCACTTAGATTAAGAAACACTGGTCTAAATGAGAGCAATATACTGAACATACAAAGATCAAAGTTTCTTTTGGTTTTATGCTGTGCTCACATTTGGCTCACACTTTAATCCCCAGTCTGAAATGAGGAATACCTCAAATCTGCAAGTCTTTTGAAATAGATTTGACATCAGAAAAACATTATAAACCTCTTTATTCTAAAAATTCTGAGAGCAGAGTTCAAGCAAGGAGGTATGATGGCCATGACACACACTTAAAATAGTAGCTACTGTACCATACAGCTAACTCTGAAGTCATGTCAGTACCTTCCATGTCATCAGTACAACCACATGCAAATGGAGACATCAATCCCATTATTAGTTTGCTAACTATGTCAATATTTTCCTTTGCAAATTCCTGATAAGATCTTACTGTTACTGATAAATCTAAAACAACTGGGAATTAAATGTGGTTGGAGAAAGTATTAATAGTAATTTTTCCAGCGCTAGAACCTGCATAGATACAATCACTTTCAAAAAGGAAACAAACGAAAAACAATTTGTTTTCCTCAAACTACCCACCCAGACTGCAGTCTTCCACTGCTAATTGGGAAATAAATGTATACAGCATGAAACTCAAGGAGGGCACAAATATTTTGTTTAGTATGTTTGACTCCAATACTTACTATCTCTGCAGTCAATGCCTGTGTAGCCTTCTGCACATTCACAAACATAACCTTGACTGCTTTCAAGACATGTGCCCTCATTCTGGCATGGATTGGAGCTACAGGCATTAGACATTCTAGGGCCACCTAAGAAACATCAGTAAAGGACTCATGAACACATATAAAGAGAGATACATTTCTGTAGCACAAAAAAGAATATTAGAACATCTTCTCAGCTGGTCTTTATCTATAAAGCCCTACATGACATCTGGCCTGATTACTGTTGGGACCACCTATCTCTCATAGTATCCACCCAACCAATCCCATTTCGCAGGGTTGATGTGCTTAATCTTCTTTTGATTAAACAATTCCATCTATCAGAACTGTTATACAACTTACATAGTTGATTTTGTGAGATGGATGGCTGTATAAATAAAATAAATAAAATTGATAAATAAATAAAAGTGCTCTGCTTTAGCACCTGGCTCCTTGCTGGTATTTTGTACAGTTTTGAAGACATTGCTCTTCATCTTGGCTTTTGGCAAGAGCGATTGTGGGTTTGGTTGGTTGTTTCCTGGTTCCTGCCATATTTTCTTCTTTGTTTTTATTACTGTATTATTTTATTGTTCTGTATATATTTATCTGGGAACCACTCAGTTGGATTGTATAAAAATTTCTTTATTTAATTAAATATACCTCCTACAGGGAGGACACATGAGAAGTAAACACAGATGACTTTAGACAATCTAGCATCCCCAAAATGTAGGCTCTCAAGTTAAGAGGCAGTTCCTGTATGTCCAGTTTTACATAGCAATACTTATTTACCACCGCATAGATATTAGAAGGACCTACATGAAGTGCAAAAAATCTGGTCACTTGTGGGCTTTGCTTTACTAAGGATAAGATAATGGATGGAAAGTTCTACCCAAGAGGCTGATTCTACTTTCTTAACAAGGGCTACCTCAAATAATTTGGCCACAAGGCTAAAAATATCTGAAATTAATCTAGTTTGATATCAAGAATTTCTTTTCACAAAGCTAATCAACAGAATATAGATAAGTCCTTGACATATAACTACAATTGTGACTACAGTACAAAGTTCATAATTAAGCAGCAGTGTTGTTGAGGCATCACATGACTGCACGCAATTTTAAGACCTTTTTTGACATGATGGTTAAGTGAATCACCATGATTGTTAAGCAAGACACCATGTGGTTGTGATTTGTGACCTTCTCTGCCGGCTTTCCTATTGATTTTGTTTGTTGGAAACCAGATGGGAAGTTCCAATAATGTGACTGCAAGGTGCTGCAACTATTGTATTGTAAATGTGAGCTAGTTGCCAATCATTAAAGCATAATCACACAATCATGTGGATGGTGCAATTATTGTAACTTTGAGGATGGGTCATAAATTATTTTTGCAGTGTGGTCATAACTTTGAACCATTTTTTTTTTAAATTAGATTTCCGGAGACTCAGGGTGGCTTACAATGCATTAAGCAATAGCCTTCATACTTTTGTATATTTTATACAAAGTCAGCTTATCGCCCCCACAAACTGGGTCCTCAATTTACCTACCTTAGAAAGGATGGAAGGCTGAGTCAACCTTGAGCCTGGTGAGATTCGAATTTGCAATACTTGCAGACAGCTGAATGTTAATAACAGGCTTTTAGTCTGTTGAGCTATCCAGGCTCTATTGTTAAAGAAGTGGCTGTTAAGTCGAGAACTACCTGTAACTCCTAAATGGATTTTGAGATGTGATCTGTGAATCAATTTCCACAATGATTTCTAAATAATTGCTCTATTATTACAGACTTTCCTTGGACTCTGCTACCCTTTTTAGTTGTGGTTCGCTGGGAAAAACATAAGACCTTTTCAGGTTCATAATATTAATATTATTAAAGATTACTTTTTACAACAATAAAACTAATAAAAAGAAAATAATAAAAAGAAAAAATAGACACAGACAAAAAATAGAGAATATAGAAATATAAAAAAGAAATATAAGAATAAAGAAAAAATAAATATATAAAGAAGTGACTTCCCCTTCATCACAACAGTAAACAATTTTAGTAACTTAATATTGTCTCTTAAAATACAATAGATGATCTTTTTTCCACGTATCCCATCTTTATTAAAAAAAAATACATTAAAAAGTCATTATTTCAGTCCTGATGTCAGCAAATATCCATTAAGGCTTACCAGAGATAACGACATTTTAACCTTGATTAAATATATCAATGTTATATTCTTTCCTTTTATATTTAACCATCTTCTTTAATCCCTTGAAAATGCCCTAGAACTTTTTTTTTCATTTTTTTGTCCCTCCGTACAAAATTCTTTAAAGCTTTAACAAGTCTCTTTTGTAAATACTATATACTGTAAATGGATTTATCTAGATTATTCTCTTGATTTGTTATTTATATAACCCTTTTCATTATTACTACATCAGCTGGTTTCTTTTGCAACATTTTTTCCATGCCATTCTTATAGCACATAATTTTTAAATTCCCTTTTAAATCAGTCTCAATCATGTCAGGTAATACTTGTTCCTTTTCTATAGCATCTTTTCAACATAGACTATCTACAGAGGCAGACACTCTTGAAATTAACTTCTGAGTCCATTCTTCAAAAATAATCTTCAATATGCCCAGTGTTAAAATAGTTTGCTTCATTCAGTTTTAATAAGTATAAATGTTCTTCTCATTTAATTGTAATCCTTTGTTCCTTCTGGTTCCTCTAGTGCCCAATTTTTAAACTATTATATTATTATTTCTTTTAAGAACAAAAGCATTTTTCCATGGCAAGAATTTTTTATAATTAATTCCAAAATCTTAATTTAAATTTATCTGGATCCTTAGTCCATTTGTAACTTTCTAATACAAAAGTTCTAATTACCTTTTTATATTTATTTTAGAAAAAAAAATCTTAATCCTTAAACAAGTATTTAAATTTTCTTTTGGCAAGGATTGAAGGGAACTAATCTGGTGTTTTCAGACTTGTCAATCCAAAAGTACAGAATAGCTGAAAAATAATTAATTGCCAATTTCTGAAAGTGATCACAAAAGGAAATAACTGTATATATTCGAGTATAAGCCAAGCCGACCCGAATATAAGACGAGGCACCTAATTTTACCACAAAAAAACCTGGGAAACTTATTGACTCGAATATAAGCCTAGGGTGGGAAATGCAGTAACTACTGGTAAATTTCAAAATAAAAATAGATACCAATAAAATTACATTAACTGAGGCATCAGTAGGTTAAATATTTTTGAATATTTATTTAAAAAAAAAACAGTAAACTAGCTCTGTAAGTGCATAGTGTAAACTACACTATAACTAAATTACACAAGAGAATGTAGTATATATACCAAAAATAATTCAATAACAATTTAATCTGATACATTGGGTTAAGTGATGTAGGGCTTGATCTAATTTCAGGCAAGTTCAAGCCTCTGTTAAGAGATACCTGCATTTGCTCTCTCACCCTTATCTTTATCTTTATCTTTATTTAGATTTATATACCGCCCTTCTCCTTACGGTGCACAGCCAATTAAAAAACAAGCATACAAAAATTAAAATTTCATAAAATCACAATACAAATGGCCATAGATTAAAACTAAATTGATTTAAAATAAAACTCTAAAATGATAAAATATTTGTAGGAATCAGGCTAAGCCAGCAAGCTGAAAAAGATGGGTTTTTAAAGCCCGCCGGAAGGTCGGGAGGTCAGATCCTCCCTTCCTTTTTCTTTTCTTCTTTTCTCTTTCTTTCTTTGTCTCTTTTTCTCTCTCTTTCTCCCTCCCTTTCTCCTTTCTCCCTTTCTGTGAAGAACTCCAGAGGAAGAAAAGCCAGATGTTTTTAAACGTTTTGTAGCTTACCCTGTGCAAGGATAACTTTCGCCTTCTCATCTGGCATTCTTAGAGCTCCACTATTGATTAGCTTAGCCTGAGCAAGGATAGCTAGTAGCCAGCCTATTACAATAAGCTCTCAACTCAAGCTCAGTGTCCCTGGGGATCTCCCTAAACAGTGAGGATTTCTTTGTTTCTTTCTCCCTTGGAAGCCCCCCCCCCCCCCCCGCCCAGCAGCCTGTTTTTGCTTCCAGGAGGTTGCAGAGATTATTGCTAGGCCCCATTTTGCCCTTAGCAAGCCTCCCTGCAGCCCCTGGAGGCCAAAACGGATTGCAGGAAAAAAGGCATTTCCCCCCTCACTCGAGTATAAGCCCGGGGGGGGGGTTCCCCAACATTAAAAATGTGCTGAAAAACTCAGCTTATACTCGAGTATATAAATATGTGAACTCAGTGTCCCTTTAAAGGCGTTGAATATGGTTTGAGAAAGATGGCTATTCCATCATCTCCCAGATCTTGAAATCTGCCAGAGACTGCTGTCTTAGGGTTTCCTCATGTGCAGCAACTATCTGGAACACTTGTGGACAATTCTCAAGCCCTCTTTATGTTTGCAGAGGAATTGTGAAGAACCGGTCTCCTTGCCAGCTCTTTATTCTGCCAGCTTTTCAGTTCCGCTTTCTGCAGCACTGACTTCAGTTTGCCATTTCTTCCCCAGAAGTGACCTTTTCAGTTGTCATCCCCAGATGGTAGAACTTAGCTACTCATTATGGTTTAATTGTTCTGTTTTAAATATTTTACCCTTTATATATTCTATTGATTGATGGTGTTTAATGGTTTTGTACCTAAATACTCTCTGGTGTAATGTTAATTAGAATTATATTTAAGAACTAAAATAAAAAAGTTAGAGTCTGTTCTTTCTATCAGGAAAAATGGTAAGGTATACTAGTAGCTCTGTACCATCAGGAGAATGACAGATTCCTTTTTCTAAAAGATTAGATTTATATCCCGCCCTTCTCCAGAGACTCAGGGCGGCTTACAATGTGTTAAGCAATAGCCTTCATATTTTTGTATATTTTATACAAAGTCAGCTTATTGCCCCCACAAACTGGGTCCTCAATTTACCTACCTTAGAAAGGATGGCTGAGTCAACCTTGAGCCTGGTGAGATTCAAACTTACAGTAATTGCAGACAGTTGAATGTTAATAACAGGCTTTAGTCTGCTGAGCTATCCAGACTCCTTCTTATAAAGGTTTTTTTTTAAATAATCAGATAACACATGCCTTATTAAGCAAGTTCAAAGAGGGCCATGAAATCAGGATTAAAGTCCAGTAAGCATACATAGGGAGACTCCTTCCCAAAACACACTTTTATACAGTAAAATGCCACTGAGCTCTTAAAATACTCACCTTGTACTGGTATCACTTAAGACTACTTCAAAGCTTCATTAAAAACTAGGAGTTTGGGGTAAAAGAAATGAATTCTTTTATGCAAGGTTTAAGTAAAGTGACTAGTTCACTCTGCATGGATCTAAGCAAGTACATCTGGAGCATGATGACTTATGCTGAGAGTCACTTAACCCCAGCCAACCTGACCGTCTGGTCAAAACAAGCTCCCCATCCTTGAGCTGAAACTGTTTAATGAATAAGCAGTAGTTGGACGAGGAAACACAATTTCCAAAAGTAAACTAAAGAAGAAGCTGAAAAATTTGAATGTCAAACATAACCAGTCCCTGGATTAAAAAAAAATAGTGGAGAGCATTCTACGTGAGCAGGATGTAGAGGCAGTGTTGAACTACACATTTTTACCTGTAGAGAAAACAGACAAATATACTCACCATATTGGCAATTGTTCCCATAGTAGCCTGGTGAGCATGTGCAGACATAGCGCCCTGGGCGAATATAGTTGCACATCTGCCGATTCCTGCAATTTCTGCCCTCACAGGTTGAAGGATCTAGAATGAAGAGGAGGGAGCCTCAGTATAGATCAATGAAGCTGAATAATTGAAGATAACACATACAATGATGGCTCTAAGCCGAGGGCCTGAAAGTAGCAAAGAAAGAGAAAGAACAATAAAGACTAGCTTTGTAGGAAGAAGGATGCCATTATGCAATTATAAAATCAGGCACCTATTTCACAATGCTGTCCAGTAAAAGGTGTTGCACAGGAACAAGTATAGTTGTTGACAAGATCCATACATTGCCCACCATTCAGACACGGGCTGGACTCACATTCATTTATTTCTGCAGAGAAAAGAAAGAGAACAAAAATATGAAGTCTGAAATGAAGTTATCGTGTTCATTTTGTATAAAACTATACTGCTCAAGCACTACAAGATCTGTTATTCATAAACAGGGAATTAACTGATTAAATAAACAGAAGTACTTATTAACATAGAACAGAAACAAACAATGCAATTGCTATCAGATGAGCAAGAGATTAAATGGTGATTACATTAAATACATATGCTTATATTTGGCTCACCTATTTCACAGTCTTCTCCAGTATAACCTGGCTGACAAAGGCAGACAGCTGTTGTGTTTGTTATTTGGCACTCCCCACCATTCTGGCATTCTTTGGTTTTACATGGAGACTCCTCTATTATATTTCAACAACAACAACAACAAAGGAAAATTAAATTATGACATTAAGGTATTTTTTTCACTGACAAAACCATACAAGCTATAGAATCTCTCAGCTTCTGAATATGCACGCAACCCAGCTATTGAAATTAGCATTGTTTCTTGTTTAATGGAAGATAAATAAATTGTAATGAAAATTATATGGAAGGGAAATATGGGAAGTTTCATGATAGCCATACCTATCTATCTTATCTGGGGCACATGCTTCCATTTCATCACTTTGGTCATCCTAGCTGGGCATTCTGAGAAGTGCAATCCAATACCCCTGGAGATACCCTGTCAGTAAAGCACATTCTTTCCTAAAATTAAAGTAATTGCCACAAAGAAGTTCTGCTATGACTTTGTCTTTGTTATGTGTCTAATTAATCTGCTTTCTGCTCAAGCAAAAATTCAGGGCAGCTAAAAAAATTAAAGCACAAAAAATTAAATACTAAATACTATTAATAGTAAAGTCATAATCACATTTTCTCCTTAGATTTGTTATTGGATTGTGTCTTTGCTCTTACACAATATTTCTCACCAATTTCACATGTAGCTCCTTTAAATCCTGGTGCACACCAACAGCTGAAGCTGTTGATGCCACTGATACAAGATGCTTTATTATGACATGGATTGGAAGCACACTCATCCACATCTGAAAGAGAAAATCAGAGGTGCTATGGATTAGGATTTACTCAGATACTCAATTCCTCTTTCCTCAGGGAGAAAAAATAATAATCTATAGATCTATAAATTTAGATTATCTAAAATAAAACAAGTAGCTGTATAAGGTCTAATTTGTGGCTGAAATAGTATACGGTAGTTGCTCGGTACAATTGTGCATAGCAGAGAAGCAGGACTCACCAATTTGGCACTGTTTTCCAGTGAAACCAGCAAGACAAGAACAAGTGTATGAAGGGTTCCCTGTGATGCAGTCCTCAATACATTTTCCTCCATTCAAGCAAGGACGAAGTGTCAAACACACTGAAGCTGCATGAAGAAATAAACCCGCTATTCAATAGCTGGAAGCATGGTCAGAGAGATGTTAGACGATGTGGCAACAGAAGTATTATACTAATCCAACTTCCTTTGTTCTTGTAGATCAGGGCTGTCAAACTCCCAGCCCATGGGCCAGATGGGTCATGTGCTGGCCAGGCTCATGCCTGGTTTAGTGAAGGGGAAAAAAGTCCCGATACATCACGTGATGCTGCCGTGACGATGTGAATTTGACACCCCTGTTGTAGATGATTCTCTATAACGAACGTAGATCACCAATGTGCAGAAGTATCACACCACACAATGTAATGTACTTCATCCACATTTAAATTAGTTTGAAATTTATAATAAATAAACCTATTATTTAAAAAATTAGTTTAAATACAGAAAGTTGGTTTTCCTTGCTTCAGTTGTCCATGCCAGTACTTTATTGATTTACATAGGAGTTTTACAATCTTTTTGAAAATCTGGATAATGACATTAATATCTTGATAGATCAATATTCAGCCTTTTATTAAATGAACTTTTAGTAATCTTTATTAAATCATTTTTACAGAAAAATATTTTTGATCAGTTCTATCATCTTCATGGCATCCCTTTGCCTTTTGCTATATTGTAATACTTTTATGACAACCTCAAGAGTTAAGAACTACTTCAATACCAATACTTTTCCCATTGTTAAAGAATTTTGGCAAGAATTATGTGTTCAAGGAAATAAAAAAAGAGGCAGAGAAAATCAGCTACTAAATCTCTAGAATTGTTACATTTGGAAATCAGGGAGTGGGAGAAGAAAGAAGGTACAATAGGTTAGATAGCTCCAGAGATGCATATCTTGAAGATGAACAGATAAATTTAAATTAAGAATGAAGAGTTAAAAGAGAAATCATTTAACTCTTAGAGGCCAAAGGTTGGGAATATCTGAATACATGTTTTTATCTAGAAACCATGCAGACCCTGCAAAACTGATGGTCACAGATTGTGGGAGGATTCAATTTTTGAACAAACCCTCAGCATTACAGGAGAATAATATCTGGCATGATGGGTAGATTTTACTGATGGTTTTAGTCAATCCCTGGGGGAGGTTTAATTTCACTTCCCATATGGATTTGCAAACATATCTACTAGTGACCTCAGAGCCCCACACATTAAACATTTTGCAACTAAACCTGGGATAGAATCTAATGTATCTATTTGGATATTACTCAGGGATTGCAACTTCCAGAATTCCAGCTATTAAGCTTGCAGAATAATCTGGGAACTGCAGTTTTATCATATTCAGGACATCAGATTGGAGAAAACTGGCATACATCTGGGACCAAGTCCTATCAAACATCACTGAATTAATTTAAGAAATCATCATGGATTTATGCTTGCAATTATGCTTGGATTTATGATTGTATGGAATTAATTTACAGTTTAAGAGTCTTTAGTCTTTTTCTCAACAACAGCTTTGATACGTAAGAAGAACTATTGAGAAGACTTGAGTTCTAAATACCATGAACCTCAATAGATAACTGGCGCCCAACAGGAGAGGAAAGTACCATAGATGCCACTTTTAGTTCATGGTTGAGATGAATGCCATGATATGAAGTGTAACAAGCAAAGTATTAACTAAGATGAAACTAGCTTTCCCTCATCTTCCAAAAAATTCAGTGTTAAAATGAGGGAATCTAGGATTTATTTGAGAATATAGTAAAAGTAGTAAGCATGGATGAATTTGTTCTCTCACTTTTGTTGGGTAAAATGGAATCATCTTAATTTCAGGATCATCATCCTTTCATATAAAAACCTGCTTTTCTCAGAGGTATTCTGTCTTATTTCTACTTGTTTCATTCTCAAGAAATAATTAAGTAGCTCTTAATCAGCCAGAAGAGATCTACAGCCACCAAGGGGTTCAGTCTGAGTAGCACAGCCATATCCCCCAAATTTATAACCTGCACAGTATCAGCATTAGTACATCCCATGTCTTGCTAACCATATTCATTATACTGCATTAATGTAACAATTCAGTAAAGTATTCAGAAGTTTATGTGCCACTCACAACTGCTCCTATTGCATGGCTGCCGCCCTTCATAGAACTTTCACAGGGACAAAGAGAAGGGCTGGAAGAATTGGTTTCATTAAATAAACCTAACTGCTGTCCTCTTACTTGTGTTGTTGCAGCCCCCCACTTGCACCTGGGCATCATCGATTCTGAATACCCAGCGCCCGGGGATACCCACATTTGTCGTCATCTCCACGTCGACAATGTCATCAGTGCGGGATCCGGGGATGTTAAAATACCGTTTTCCATCACCGGCATTGAAACCTGCCTAGAAGACAAGGGCAGAGACTGAAACCTCTTGCTGGGGAAAGCAGGGCAGCTGTGGGGAAATGCAAGGGACTTCTCTCTTCCACCATGCCCAGTGCCCTGCAGAGGAATGGACTGCAAGAACATAAGGAAGGGAAGCATCCGATTTCCCTGAATGTTGTTTTGTGTTTCTGCTTCCCATCTAAATAACCACTATTTTGCATAAGAGGCATTAGCAATCTCACAATACAACTCCTCTGATCCCTCAGTGGAGATAATAGTTTGTTCTTCTAGAAGTTTTCCTTTGACAAATTCCTTACAAGGAGAAGTCCTGTAGTTCAATGAAAAATCATATGCTTTGTATATATGGCACATCCTCTGACTCCACAGATTGGGCTGGGAAGGGCTCTGGTCTGGAATCTTGAAATGCCATTACTAGTGTTAACAGAACTCAGCAAAAGGGACCAATGAGCTCATTTGATATATGGCAGCTTCACTTGTTCCTAGATTATCTTCACTTTCTGAACTTCTTAAACATTCAATTCCCAGGGTATTCAATGCTGATGAAACATGTTGCCTGAATGTAGAGGTTCTTGATCTTGTCAACGCCTAAATGGGAGACCCCATGGAAACCCAGCATATGTCAAGTTGATTCCACAGGGGAAAAAGGGGATATGAGTGTAATAAATGTAGCCAGGGGTCTGTAGCTGTTTGAGTTTTCTTATAAGCCAGGGGTCATGACTCCTGGATAAGAACTCTTGACTAGGCAGTCATACAGTCCATAAATGACTAAAACTGGTTCACAATTAGCAAACATTGTTGTGGGCCACCAACATTTGGAGGTTTATTTGCAAGTTTATGTTGAGGCAAACATTTCTTCTCTAGGACAACAATTTATTTGGACCCCGGTTCCAGCTGCTTCAGGACGGACCAGTAGAAAATAAGCAGCATATATAGTCTAGAAGCTATCTCCTACTGTTTTGAATGTCATCTGTGATTAAAGACTTTGGCTACAACACATGATAACTGTCATCATTAAAAGGAAAAAAAGGAGGTGGGAGGGGAAGAGGGAGTTCAGATGGTCTACTTGTGCAACTCTTTTCCCAAATGGCTTTTGGCACCAAAAGGCCCCAGCAATCCCCACTCATCCATGACTCACTAGCTGGAAAATGCACAAAACACTGAGCTTATTTTCATCCCCATTCATCTATACAGGGTGAATCCAAGAGAATCTTGGACTCTCTTGCTGCTTTCCACAAAATGAGCACAGCTCTGTTAGCTCAAGCCAAGCAGCAGCCTTTGCCATGCTGAGTTGCGAGGTCCTTCTGCCGAGCCACTCTATCGTGTTGCGAATTACAGCAGCAAATTCTCACAAATTTGGTCGGAAGCCAGTGCCTGGTGAAAAACTTTTCAACTTCCTCTCTCTTCCCCTTTGGCTGAGCCAGGGCAGGGTGTTTCTAAAGCACTGTACAGAATCCAAAGCATGTGGTTACTGCTCTGTTTACAGACATAAAAGTCTACACTCCTGAATTTCTGGAGCTGAAAGTGGATTAATTTCCTATACACCTGCAACTTCCTGCTTACTGGAGATAACTCAGATGACTGCCAGCAGCTGGCCAAGCAGAGATCAATTAATGGTAAATCCACACCTCCGAACAGCCACTGACAAAAAGAAAGGGGAAAAAAACCATGTAGGATGAAATATAAATACCAAGAGAAAGTTGTACTTGCTGCAGCCATTGCTGGATGACTCTTTAAAAAGTTGATGGCTAATGAAGGGAAGGAACTCAGAAGCACTGGCCAAAATAAAGAGCTGCAGTTTCCTTCACTAAAGGTCCTAGGTAGTCTTAGCTCTGAAGGGAAGGGAAAAATAAGATTATTATTTAAATTGAGGCTAAGGATTATCTTGGGCATGATGACCATTTCAAGACAATCAACATCATCCTCAGCCATCTCCAAGAATGTATGCTGTGTATTAGAAAGGAGACTTGCTTGAATGTGATCATGTAATCTACCTGGGCTGCTATCCCTCCCAGGCCTGCTAAATTTCCTCCACTGCTGGCATGCATGCCAGTGGTCCAGGTTATTGATTCATAGTTGAAGATAGTGAAGGAAAGCAGGCCGTCAGTGATGAGGACTATCTGGAAAGTATTTACCTGCAAGGAAAAAAAACAAAAGAACACAGAGAGGGTATTAAGGCAATAGGCAACGTGCAGAAAGTTGCAACATTGATTAATACTGAAGTAAAACCTTCTCAAGGAGATCTCAAACAATACTTCTTGAGCTCTTTTGAGTCCTGAAAAGCTGCTTGTGCTGCAAGAGAGGCAGAGTCCTCTGAGGAGCAGATTCATGGCAAGAATAGCAATAGTGCATTGTAAGCTGCCCTGAGTCTCTGGAGAAGGGCGGCATATAAATCGAACTAATAAATAATAAATAAATAAATAGCACTTATATACTGATTCACAGTGCTTTATAGCCCTCTCTAAGATGTTTTACAGTCAGCATACCGCCCCCAACAATCTGGATCCTCATTTTATGGACTTCGGAGGAATGGAATGTTGAGCCAACCAACCTTTGAACGGTGAACTTTTTATTGTTTTGCTATATTGTGTGCCCTAATTCCTATCTTTTTAAATAGTTTTAATTTGTATTTTTTTCTTTCCTTTATCAATGGAATGAGTATTGTATTTTATTCTCTGATCTCTCATACTATAGGAAAGATAGAATGCAGATGTCTGAAATGAAGGAAGATGATTCTCAATCATCCAGGTCATGATTATCCCAAAAGTGCTTTTGCAAAAAGCAACTGGACTTCCTTAGTTTTTCCTTAATAATGTTTTGCTTTTTGTCCCAGAAGCTTCTTCTGGGATGAGAAGCAAAATGTTTTCAAAGAAAAAAACCAAGAAAGCCTTTTGGAAAAGCACCTTGGGTCTGAAATGAAGATTACTCTGCTGATAAGTCAACAATTTACTACAGTTTCTGTTCTGCCCAAGTTTAATCACAATGGGGCAGGGAAGAAATGCTTTTATTCTTATTACCCATCAGTAAATATTTTGTCCTGATACTTACTGGAGAAAACAAGTTTCCTCCAAAGAAGGTAACCTTGTTCCAAGTTGCTATGAATATCCACTGGGCTGAGAATTCTGGGAATTCTGGGAAATACTTTGCAATATCCTTAGTGGCTCTCTCCAAAATAGCTTGGTCTGTGGTTTCCCGGTAATACACTTGTCCTGAACGCCGGTTATCAACATCAGCCCAGAATGCAGCAACAACACGTCGGTCATTGGAAATGGGGAAAGCCACAGGGGTGAACTGAGATACCTCTTTCAAGAAGGAGATGATTCCATTGTTGTTTACCTAGGCAGAAAAAGAAGCTAGATGTGGTGAAAAAATAAAATACATTTAGCTATAAGAGACTGGGAATAAAGCAAACTCCCTCACCTTACTTGACCTTACACCAGAAAGACAGCAGAAACCACATAACAAACCATATAACAAAAATACGCCGCAATATAAGTCTCAGTGCTTGTTATAGAAACCATATCTTGAAATTAAATATCTGTTCCTCTTGCCATACAAGTATGCCATTCTCCCAACTTTTAAACCAAAAGAAAAAATATACCCACAAATAGCCAGAGATCTGTTTCTGCCTTCAGATATTCCTCTAACCACACTCTTTGCTTGCCTCCTGCATAATAGGGTTGGAAAGCCATCATCCAAGGATCTAAGAAGGCAGGCAGAACAAACCATACCCTGTTCTCTTACCGGAGATGGGCCAAAGGAAGGAGGAACAGCTGAGAAAACTGCAGCAGCCACAGTGATCTAAACAAACAAGGTGAAGTTCATTTGGGCCAGTCTCACCTTCAAATGCACTCAAACTTTGCATTTCCTCCCATGATTTAAAGAGGCAGAAAAGTATATTTTGAAGGTGCTCAAGGACAAATAGCATTTCTGAAGATAGGTGAGACTCTTCTGTCAAAGCAGCATTTGCTGGGGTGAACTAAAAGCAGAGCCATGAAATCATACGGCAAACCACATCTCCCATGTAGAAGCAAACACTTTATGGCCGGAGATGATTTGTTCTGACACACTATTTTATTTCTTACTGTTCTATACCGTTTCATCCCCTTGATACATGTTGTTATTAACCAGATTTGTAGCAAAAGCAATTTCAGAAATGAGAAAGAAGTATGAGTTATATTATGGCATTCTACTAATATCACAAACATATTTATGTAAAGAAATTGAAATCTCTCATTCAGAAAAAAAATCACATCATAAACCCTCGGTGGAAGTTACAGTAATGAAGTGGATTGTAGCCTGTCTTATGCCATTGTAAAAAGTCCGCTATCTGTTTCCTTGAAAACACTCCTTACATGTACAGAAAAAGCTTCACAGGGAAAATACTGAAATGCTATCTTACTTCCACACTTAAGTCTTCAGCCAGGCAGAAAGTTGCTGATATAAAGTAGTATTCAGGTTTATAGAAGTTGAGTGGTACACTCTACACACTATGTTATTTTCAATGTTCATAGCTTGGGTCAAATTACATGGATTTTGCTCATGTCTCAATTCTCTGACTACCATAATTGTATTTTTCTAACAAAAGTGAAGTTTCCTGTTCTTTATCCTTCCTTGCTATACAACTTCCTAATGAAGTAGGGCAGAAACAATATTTTTCCATCACCTAAGAACCTCATGCCTTTGAAGAACATTTTTTGGAGGCCATATACAAATGGAATCAAACCTTGATTTGTTGGATCTCCATTATGTAGACTTCAGTTACAATGGACAAAAATTTATTTTAGACTTTATTTCCAAACAATGGGTAAAATTCATTGTGTTCAAAGTAATGCAGGGAACTGATATATTAAATGAGATTCAAATTACATAACTTGCTTAATTTATTTATTTATTAAACCAATTTAGCAATACCACTTAGATTTATATACCACTTCACAGCCCCCTCTAAGCAGTTTATAAAGTCAGCATATTGCCCCCAACAATCTGGGTTCTCATTTTACCCACCTTGGAAGGATGGAAGGTTTGACCTTCCATCCTTCCATCAACCTTGAGCTTGGCTTTTTATCATTTATATTATAAACCAACTCTGGGAGATATACATCAGAACTAAAACTGTTAATAAATAGATTAAAAAGCATAAAAACCAAGCTAAAACAAAGAATAATAGACAAAGGGTTGTTAAAAATAGTGAAATCATCTCACTAGTTCACCGGTCCTGTAGATTCCCCAGGTCTGCTAACATAACCAAGTCTTGAGAACCTCTGGACGTTTAACAATAACAAGGTGAACTTCATATCAGGGGAGAGAAATTCCATAGTGCAAGGACCACAGCAGAAAAGGCCCATCATTTAGAACCCATCAAATGTAGCTCTTTAGATGATGGAACAACATACCCTCTCTGTGGGATCTGATAGGATGGGCAGGTGAAATTTGAGCAGATGGCCCCTCAAATAATCTGGTCCCATGACATGAAAGGTTTTTAAGATCAACACCAGCATCTTAGACTGGGAAACAAACTGGTAACCAATGCAGCTCACAAAGCAGAGGTGTGACGTTTGTTTTGTACCAGCTACACTTTATAGATATACTGTTGAATTCTGAATGACCTCGGATAAGCCCTGAGCCACCTCAGATCCCACTGCCAGGAAAGGCAAATTGGGAAGTCCCCCAAGATCAGAGGTCTAGGGAACCCACTGGCAACTTGGAGATGGAAGCAAGGAACTCAGGCATGGAGTTTGCTATGTAGCAGTGAACCTGGTACAACGGCAACAGTCCTAACTGATTCCTAGAGCCCAACTTAATTAACAGGATGTCACATCCAGTGATTTGTGAAACAGCACTCCTGAAAGAGAGCTCTAAGTGATTCTCAGATGACAATTGTCATACCATTGTCCCTGCCTATGTTCTTGGCTGATGCCATACTCATAACCTCACCAGGCACTTCTCTGAGAGGAAGAGGTCCCCTTTGGGACCCAGCAGTTTGGTAAAACATTCCAGGTTAGCCCTCTCATGCACAATCAAATCGCAGATGAAGGATGACTTATTATAAACCAACCTGGCATTTAAGACCCTGAATGGAAGCTATATGCTATATCAATGACCATTGTGTCATTTGCATCAATCTGCATCATCTGGAAAACTGCTACAAATGGTATCAAATATCAATGTATAATTATGTAATTGATATTTTACATAATTATACAAATAATGTAAATTTGGTTGCCATGGGCATTCATATATAATTCAAATCCTTTCTCCACAAATGGTTTATTTAATTGAAGTTTAACTACATACAGTACAGTCAACCTCCTTGGAAGAGTGTCTTGCAGGCAGGGAGATGTATACACAAGCTTGAAGGTCCAATCACAGAGTAACTTAAGAGAACATTTTTCATCTAACAGCATTAGATAAGATTCTATGTTGTTAGACCTCTAAGCCTGTTGGAGCAGCTGCCAGATTGTCTGTTTTGTGCAACTTCAGTTTGTGGTTAATACAGGGGTGTCACACTCAATTTCTTTGAGGGCCGCATCAAGGTTGTGTTTGACCTTGGGGGGCAGGAGGATATGGCCAGGGTGGGTGTGGCAAGCTTGATGACACTCATCAGTTTTCAGCCCGCCTGGGCTCTGTTTTCAGCTGCGACGGCCTCCTGCAGCCCTCTGCCAGCAAAAACGGAGCTTGAGGAGGCTGCCGAACTCCATTTTTGCTGGCAGAGGGTTGCAGGAGGCTGTCATGGCCAAATATGGAGCCCGGGAGGGCCACGTGCAGCCTTTCCGAGCTCTGTTTTTCTGGCAGAGGCACCACAGGCCGGTCTTTTGCTGTTTCCATGGTGGGCCCATGAGCCAGATCTAAGCACCCCGCAGGCCGGATCCAGCTTGCATGCCTTGAGTTTGACACCCTTGGGTTAATACATCTACATGAAATGCTGGTTAAGTAGGGATGAAAAAATAAAGCCAAAGATTGCCTCTGTCGGTCTAAAGTCATCTCCCTAATGCATCATACTTAGCTTTAATAGCATTTAGATGTCAAATATCCACTGCAGTACAATTTACAATATTATTAGTTTGAATTTACTTTGGGTACTGTTTCATATATGGCTGTTTTAGTTAAAGATGTGGTAATTCAAGAATACTATGGTATAAATTTCTTGTACATTTAATCAAACAATGAAGACCCATTAAGAATAGTAACGATTGTACGGGGCAAAGACAAGGTGTTATTCAGTGTACACCAATGTTTTACATTCTCCCATTTTGCTAATATTACCTTTATAGGATAAAGCAGCTCCAATTAGGCCACTGCGCCGCCAGGAAGCTCCCTCTGATTCAGTGACTCTTTCATGTTTAGTGTGTACACAAAGATCACTCAATTCTCTGGAATTAGAAGAAACCTCAAAACTTCTGAACTCTAGTCTGTGCATAGCAGGAAAAAATTCTGCTGCAGAAAGAAGCTGAGCCTTTGTGCATAGAAGGAATGTGGTCTGAGATGCAGGTGTGACATTTGTTGGGGGAGGAGGCTGGTAAGCAAACTCAGAAGTCAAAAAATATTTTGTATGCTCCGCAAAGTGATTAGTCATGTGCTTGGAATCTCAGTAAAGCCTGAGAATCACATCACTCTGAGGTTGAACAGGGCAAAGTAAGGCTAGGATCTAATGCTTATGGAGCTGTAAAACTGATAAAGGGCACTGATTAACCAGGCAGTATTAGGAGTGTGGGCCTTTTACTTTGGAAGGTATAGGGCAGAAAGGGAATTAACAGAACCAGTCAGAATAGTTTCAGCCTTCACACAATCGCCTATTACAGCTACCAACTGTTAGAAAAAAATATTTCATAGCCAAATGAGTTTTAAACAATTAAATATGTTTAAACATGGATACAGGCATGACAATTTTGGATGTGTTCAGGGATAGGAACTCTTACAATTACCTGAAACATTGCTGAAGAGCTTTTTGGTTGGGAATCTCAGATCTTAGCAAGGCACTAGACTATGGAAAAGTGGGGTGCAATAATGAGTTTTGAAGCAAGACAATGACTTTTTAGCCACTGCATAGACTTGTGAACACCACATTTGAGATAAAATAAATGATGCACTTATTAAAGATAATGCTTGCCATCTGCTGTATTTTTCATTACTTTAAAACATCAAACATACTGCCTAATTAATTAGATACAATCTTTATTTTAAATAATTATGCATTTAAAGATTAATCTGTTACTCTAATTGATTAGAATATTTGACAAATTGGCATATTCCAGGGTTGGTTTTGAATGTGGCATCAGCTGGGACTCTGGGGCAGCAGTGAAGGTATGGCCTTTGTTATCAGGGAATCTCTTACGGCTTTCAAGGACGCTAATTGTGAGACCCTGTTAATTAAACTGGGCTTTAAGGATAAATTAGGACTATGGCCATTGTTATCAACCTCCCTACTGTATAACAGATTATCTGACTAATCTTGATTTCACTTCTGAGTTGGCACTGGAGTTCTCGACGTTTACAGTTCTGGAGGACTTTAATCCACTTTCTGTAGGCATGGGAGTTCATGGCTTTCATGAGAGGCATGGCTCTATTCCAGGTCATCCAGAACCCAACTTGGGACAGTGGTTACATGGCAAGTTAGCTGTTCCTGTCAGAGAAGTGGATTAGTCTTTCCCTGGTGACTGATGAACCTAGGGTGATGGTGGTTTCAAAGGAAACTCATGGACCCAGCCACTCTCTGTGATTCATGGAGAAATTGAGCAAATTGAAAACAGAGCAGTGTCTAGAACACTGCTGACACTCAGAAAGAACAAACTCAAGAGAACATTGGTAAAATCCACTATTAAGGCCTACCTTGTGGCTATAAAAGTCATGGTGGCGCAGTGGTTAGAATCCAATACTGTAGGCTACTTCCGCTGACTACTAGCTGCCTGCAATTTGGCAGTTCGAATCTCACCAGGCTCAAGGTTGACTCAGCCTTCCATCCTTCCAAGGTTGGTAAAATGAGAACACAGATTGTTGGGGGCAATATGCTGACTCTGTGAAACCGCTTAGAGAGTGCTGTAAAGCATTATGAAGCGGTATGTAAATCTAAGTGCTATTGCTATAAGGACAGCGAAACCCTAATACTTTTCCACCCTTATGTACTGCAGACTGTCATCTATCATCTGTTCTAGGTGGCTCATGTCTTCTTGGGTAAAGGAGGAATGGAGAACATCCAAAGGGACATGTGTAGGAATTTGCACAGCATCTGATGGATAAAAACACTTGGACTTGTTTCCTGTTAAATGGTGGCCTTGTTGCAGCTCCAGAGAGATGCCTGGGGAGGAGTCTTGCCAAGTTATCTAGGAATAGTTTGAATCAGTTTGACCTGAGGAAAATCTTGTGCACAATCAGGAAGTCCTCCTACACTGGTGAATCCTGCTCACAGGTGGCAGTCCTGTGCATCAGTTGCAACCATTCCTGAATTGGCAGGCCCTGCTTATAGTCACTCACGCCCTTGTCACCTCCAAATTGTACTACTGCTTCCACCTTCTGGAATATTCTTCTCAACCTCCCCTCCCCTTGAATTAGATTAGTTTAGTATTTAGTATTAAATTTCTTTTAAGATTTTGGAAGACCCTCAAGACCTGGTTATATAATCACACCTGGAACTTCGTTGCTTGATGACTATTCTTATCCTCTTTTGCTGAAATTTTGTATATTTGTTTTTAAGATGTTTTTTAA
Source organism: Masticophis lateralis (assembly GCA_030761175.1). NCBI lineage: Eukaryota > Metazoa > Chordata > Lepidosauria > Squamata > Colubridae > Masticophis > Masticophis lateralis. The sequence goes on along the minus strand of JAUDYJ010000005.1, from coordinate 38,649,789 downwards.
AAGTCTGGGTTTTTAAAAAATATTTCTTCTTTTGATATTTGTTGTTTGATTGTTGTATGTTTCCAAATGTCATGTTTTGTGAGACAGCCAGCTATACAAGTTTGAGTTTTGATTATTAGAAGATAGAATTTTGATTATTAATTTAATTTATTCAGAAATGGCAGTGAGTAACATATTGCTCCTCTCAAAACCTCTAAATGGCGTTGGATACTGAGCAATACAATAGAGGAAACTATACCTAGGCTGCATAGGAATATATTAAAAAAACACAACAGTTTTCAGTGTGCTAGAATATGGACTTAACTTGGTCTGATGAAGAGAAAAAAAGAAGAGATAGATGTATGAGACAAAACCTCATCAACCTAAAAAATCTTGATCCAAAGAAAACAATTGGCATAGAAAAAACTCAATATAATTTCCGGCTTTGTTTAAGAACGTTAATTGGGCAAATTTAGAACAATACTTATGCCTTTAAAAAAAAATAACATCCCTACAGGTTTAATTCACTTTCAGACTGGCACTTCAGATTTACAGCTGGAAATAAATTCTACAAGGACCAAGAGCCAATGGGCTTTTGTTGTTTATAGTAGAGAAAGAAAGAATTAATGGTGGGTAGGAGGGTGGAGGGTGAACGATGGGCAAGGATTTAGCTGAAGGAAGGAAGATCCATTTTCAAGGAAAGCAGAGGTTTTTTTTCCTTATTATTCCATGTATCATTTATCTATTTAACTGACCGTGCAATGCCCTAATGGTGCCTTGTTTCTTTGTTCATTATTGCCCATGGCAGCAAACTACATAAAACAGCTTTAATGAAACCACTACAAATGTTGCAGATTATCTATAATCAGACAATACACACTTTTAATATCCCAATCGAATACACTTTTATATATTTGTATATGGAATTTATATTGTTCATCTCTGGAATTCTGCCCAACATGCACCATTAAAGACCTAAAAATAATTTATTACAGAAAAGTTCAATTAAAAAAAGCTAAACTGAATACATTGCATAGCATTAGTTGAAAATTTTTCAGTTCTACAGACTTGTTAGCACTTTTTTCATTAATACTCATCCATCTTTTATTAGGAACACTCTTCTCTTCCCTTTAATATTCCAAATTAGAATAGCTTAAAAAGTTCTACATCTTCTTCTGTTGGTAGCAGCCATCCACATCATGATATCTGTGGACTTCTATTTCCAAGAATCTCCAACCAATAAGAACATTGCAAAGAATTAAGAGTTGAACCCCGCATCTTAGGGCCATCCAATGTAATAAAGATGGGCCTATGGAGTCAGGATTAATAGCTTCCTCGGATACACATCATTATCCAATGTGCTCATTGTGATCTTTGTTTTATGTGAAGGAATATACATATATATCCCCTTACTTGCTCTCTTGTTAGTACTATTTGTAGTATTTCAACCAAAGGCTTGACACAGGATAATGTATGGTGTTAATTATTTTGTCTCAGCATTTTCTGTTTGTTCTAAATAATGGGAATAAAAGTTAATGTTCTTCTCTTTTGCCTCTTATACAAAATTAGGATTTCCATCAAATGACTGTGGTTTTCCATTGTTAACTGATCACATTATTTGATTGCAGTCAAGAATATTATTATGAATATATCATTCAAATGACTAGTTAATAAACTAATTGAATTGAATCATCAGACATTTTTCAATAGCAATTTTATTAAAGATTACAATTTTTATATTTTTAATTAGTTATTTTAACTAATAAAAACTAAAAAAGTAAAGAAAAACAGAAAAGAATAGAAATTAAAAATAGAAAAGAAAGAAATCTTTTCTTACAATAAAATAAAGGATTCGTCTTCCCCTATCCCAACTCTTATCTATAAACAAATTCTTAAAGTCTCATGATTTTAGTACTCATGTCAGGAAAAGTCCACTAAGGGTTACCAAAGATAACAACATATCTTGTTTAACCTTGAACAAATAAACAAACTTTCTATTTTACTTCAATCTTGATTTTTAGTCCTTTCAAATAATGGCCCAGAACTTGAATTCTTTTCATGTTTTCTTTATATTTTCTCACAAAATTCTTCAAAGCTTTAACAAGCCTCTTTTGTAAATTCAATATGGGAACATTATTCACGTCACTTGCTTAGTTTATTATTTGTATATTCCCTTTAATTATTAAGACATCAGACTTTGTATCTTCAATGCATAATTGTTTTCATATCATTTTTGCAACCTATCCTTTTTAAACAACTTTCAGATCAGTATCAATCTTGTCAGATATAACTTGTTCCTCTTTCATAGCATCTTTTAAACACAGTCCTTCTTTAGAGGCAGATACTAACTTCTGAATTCACTGTTCAAAAATAGCCTTTAGTGTGCCCAATATTAAATTATGTTGTTTCATTCTGTGATAGTAAGTCAAATTTAATTGTAATTTGATTGAAGTGTTCTTCTCTTTTAATTGTAATCTTCAGGTCTTCCTAGTTCCCTTTAGTGTCCAACTTTCAAAGTCTCATGGTATCATATTTTTAAGAGAATTAAAAAGAAAAACATTATCTCATGGGAAGGATTTCTACAATTAATTCCAAAGTATGCTTTCAAATCTATCTGTCCATTTGTAATTTTCCAAAATCAAAGTTCTAATCATCTTTTTGCTGTTAATTCCAAAATATTTTTAAGTCTTAAAGGAAAAAGGATTGAAGGAAACTCACCCAAATCTGTAAAGCTTGTTGATTCAAAAGTTCCTACCATAGTAGCTGAAAAATGGTTAACAAGCAATTTCCAAAAGTGATTAGAAAAACAAGTATGCAAAGTCAGTGTCTTTTGGTTATTCCCTCATCTCCCAGAGATCTAAACCCATCAGAGGCCACTATCTTGTCGTTCCATGCGAGGAGCAACTGTATGGAGCACTTGTGGGTAACCTCAAATCTTCTCTTTGTCCAGAGAGAAATTAAAAAGAGCCATCTCCTCACCAGCTCTTCATTCCACCATGGTTATCAGCTTCACTTTTAGCAGAGCCATTTTCAGTCCACCATTTCTTCTCTGGACATTTGAATCATCCAAAATTTTCTTAGGTGATTTCTACTGGGTGTTAATGAGAAATATTCATAGTGCCACTCTGTTTTAGCAATTCTTTTAATTGATGTAGACGCTGTTGTATAAAGGAGCCCAGAAAAGCTATAAATAAGAAACTTCATAGCAGATAACTAAAGATCTACTTAATGCAGCAGATCTTTATTCTACCAGAGAATAAGTTGCAAACTATGTCAAGAAATTAATTCTGCTTGTGAGCCTTTTTGAAATTGTTATCGAAATGGATACCTATGGTATACACTTTTCCTATACTTTTAACTTATTGCTATTTGTTGTCATCTTGCTTCCTAGCTTGGGGTGGGGGCATAAAACAAAACAAAACTTCTACATGTTCTGGACATTAGCTTCATTGCTTACCCAACATATTCTTGAAGAATTTGGTATAGCAACCCCTCGGGTCAGCATTTGTATGAGGCAACCCTTCTGTATAAACATATGTTGAGTTATTGCCATGACTAAGGGGAATAAGATTACTGTTTCATAAATTCTTAGTAACCTTTTAATGTCCACATGGGAACATTCTTCCTATTATTAAAGAAATATGGGATGAAGCAGAAGCCAAGATTTTTTTTTTTAAGAATTGCTTCAAACTAGTTTGGATTTTCAAAGCAATGCAGGTTATTTAGATGCTATCACTATATCCATACAATAAACAAGGGATCATAACAAGCAGTCACTGCAATCTTCAACATATTTACATGGTAGTAAATCAAACTATTTATTTCTAACAAGTAATAGTTAAGCATATGATTTTAGTAACACTTACTTTGAATGTTATGAGCTGTTAAAGCTGTTACTGTAGAAAAGAATTTTACCACTTCATATCAAATAAATAGATCCTTAATATATTCATGAGTTCTTAATAGAGATGTGCAGATATCTTTTTTATGTATACAGATTGGAAAATCGGAAAGACTACTTTCATAATACAAAATCATAACACAGAAATGCAACCATGTCAAAGATATTTATTCATTCTTCACAACTTTAAATGACAAAGATCAATCTCCGAATTATAGCTGTGATACAATGATTAAAGTGCTGGTTTAGGGCTGGAAAGATTGAGGTTTAAGTCTAGCCTCAGCCATACAAACTTACTATGTGACTTTGGATCTCTCTCAGCTGATCTATTTTACAGAGATGCTTTTGGGGGAGTAAAAGAAAGGAAGATCCTCATGTAAACTGCCACAAGAAGTTGGAAGTCAGTCTGAATATAAACATAAATAATAACAAAGAAATAATAAATACTTATTTTAGTGCGTAGGTTCAGGAATCCAGTCCAGGGTCAGTGATGAAGACAGTTCTTATTCATGAGTTTCTAGATGTGCAGAGTGGATTCACAGTGTGCTAAACCAGTAAGATTGCTTATTTGTGGCGTAGAATTCTGTAGAATTTAACTACTGATTTGTGGAAGATTTGTCTTTAATATGCTCAATAAATTTACCCAGTTGCGATGTATTCAATAAACTGGTTAAAAAAATGTTTTAGCATAATACGTCACAACTCTGTATGCTGTTAGAATATTAATTTATGTCATTCAAGAGCTTCACTTTTTCATAGATGTTATAGAGTCATATACTGTAAAATGTTAGTGAATAACTGAACATGACAGAAAACCTTACCTTTAGTTCTCTCCTAAGCTCCTCCAGTATAAACCTTACTTACAGAGATATCTGCATTCTCTACAGAGTCAACAATTCACATATGCCAGGCTAAAATATAATTGCCTCTAAAGTGAGACTTAAGGAAAGTTGCATAGTGGATCTTCTTATCATTTATATTCTATTAGAATTGGCTGGATAACAGTATACAATTTTAAACAGAGCTTTTAAGATGTGATTTCCAGTTTATAAATAACAATTTCTGAAAGTCCATGCATTTATCTTAAAATGCACTTTCAAATTAAATGCAGATGCATTCCATGAATGCACAAAGTAGAGGTATATGAATCACAAAATCCACACTTTGTACATATTCCAAGAAATCACATCAGGAATGGGGTCACAGGCTTTCCCTAGAGAAGCCCCCATTTCTAATTGTTGCCATTTGTCAGAACTCTACAGAACACCTGCTGATTACATGTGCCATGAAAGGTGCCTTCAAGCAGAAACTGTTTTCAGAATCTGTAAAGCAACTAACGAAGAAAATGATAAACACAACCTATAAAAGCAGAACAATATGTGTGTGTGTGCTTGTGTGTGCGCATTGAGAGAGAATCTAAATTAAACCCAGAAACGTCACAGAGGGAAGAACACTCTCAAGCCAAATCAAGCTGAACTTTTAGGAAAAAAAAAGTTCAGCAATACACAAGCCAATCCAGGCACCACCCATATAACTCAGGCAAGAAACAAAATCTATCTCAGCAAAATGGCAGCTAGTATTGATGCAGAATAACAAGCCTTTTTTATCTATAGCTAAGAGCTTTTCCTAGCTGGAAATCTTACAGTTTCACAATGAAATGTACTTTTTTACTTACTCCAGATGAGCTTTGGTCACATCTAGACCGATGGCTTTAGGATAAAAATAGAATATCCCCAAGCTTCACGCAGTGGTGCAAAGAACAGTACAAACTTTTGGGTGAACCCTATAACTTATTAATGTTCATTAAGGGTGGGGGGCATAAATGAAAAAGAGAGTAAACATCATTGTGTTGGGAAACATATGGTGCACTTTTGACATTTAAGAAATCCAAAAAACAAAACAACCGACCCCCACACCAAGAAGTGGCTTCAATAGCACAAACAAATGAAACACAGAATGCATCTGAAATTCCCCACAGGATTCTACGGGTTTCAGTAGAAAAGTAACAAACCAAATATTATTAATGTTTTTGAGGGGGGTAATGCTCTTGTTAATTTAACATATCATGTTAAGCTACTATCTAGCTACACTGTTCTGCCCCAGCTACAGACCTCAAAGAACGCAGCACACAAGAAGTCTGTACAAACCTTAGTTTACTAAATTAAATCAGTCTTTTTCAAACAAAGGCTGTTAATTAACTTTCTTAACAGCCTACAAGAATCCAAAGAATAAATAATCGTAATCTTACTATGGTTGGCAGAAAGCACAGAAGCAATTTGCAGAGAACTAAGATCAAGACACGAAGGAGAGTGAATGAAATTGTTCCCTGCAAATTGCCCCAGTCGTCGTCCTTCCTTACATAGGCTAAGGGAGTGGCCAATTAGCCCCAAGCCTTACTCTTGAGGAGACATCCTCCTGAAGAGCCACTCCTGCCTTTTGGCAGCTCTGTGCGCCCATGCATCGAGAAAAGGCTCCTCCTCTTCGTCCTCTTCACTTATGGGAGTTTCTGAAGGTTCTGAAGGCCCTGACTGAATCCCCGTCCCTAACACCACATCTTCTCCAGCCTCCTCATTGTCTGACTCGAGTGCCAGCTACACAGGCTGCAGGCGCAGCACCACACCAGCCTCCTTGCTGTCAGAATCAGCTACTAGCTGCACAGGCCGCTGACGGGACACAACATACACAATGTATTGGACAGTATAATTTTAACTACAACTGTATGCTGCTCAAAGCTGCAGCTGTTTGAGTTGGGTGACCATATAAATACCATGTTTTCCCAAAAATAAGACCCTGTCTTATATATTTTTTTTGCCACCAAAAAAGGTACCAAGTCTTATTTTCAGGGGGGGGGATGTCATCCATTGACTCACTTCACTTGTGCCCCTGGCCTCCTTTTCACTGTCAGAGGCCTTCAGGAACTTTTTCGACGGGCAAGACCAGCAAGGCTTTCCTGAAGGCCTCTGTAGCCAATAAGAGAGCTCCAGATTGATCCAAAGCTCTGTTATCGGCTACATGGGCCTTCAGGAAAGCCTTGCCGGCTTCAGCAAAAGAAATGGGCCAAGTTGTGTGAGGCCTGGTTGCAACTATCGAAAGGTAAGTAGTAGGGCAGCTCCAAACCCCCCATCCCCAACCCTAACTTAATTTTTACCAGTGTACCCTGGAGTGGGCGGGGTCTTAATTAGGGCTTATTTTGGGGGGTAGGATTTATATTGGGCACGTGTAAAAATCAAACTAGGACTTATTTTCTGAGTAGGTTGTATTTTTGGGGAAACATGGTAGTTAGACAACAAACAAACAACTCATGTTTTTAAAGCCACAATCCTGAGTTCACATCAGTGATTAAACTAAAACAGCAAGGGGAAATTTCTATGGTTGGAGGCCACAATGATCAATCTCATCAGTGGAAGGCACAAAGAAGGCCGTCCAGTAATGTAGTGACATAAATCAGTGACCATATTTTCTGAAATCTGAAATCTGAAAAAAGGGCAAATCTGAAAGAGGTTTATAAGAATTAAAAATGTTTATATTTATAGTTTTGTTTTACAAAGAAAAATTCAAGAGAAATCCAAGAAAACAAGCAATTAAATTAAATACATCTGAAGAGTAGATTTTTTTAAAAAATAAAGAACTATTTTTTATCATTAAGAATGCATGGCCACTGCAGCCATTAAAGGCATTTAGTTGCTGTTTTGCTACTTTATTTTATATGCCTCCCAATTCCCAGAGATTTGGGTTATTTCACAACTTTTTCTTAAAAATTAAAACAAGAAAATAACAGAAAACAAAAGAGCAAAGATGGCAAAGATAACTAAGCCAAGGGGGAACAAAGAAAAGAAGAAAAGGGAGCATCAATCATTCTTGTCAACGGCCTGGATGAAGAGCTGGGCTTTGAGGGTCTTTCAAAACATCAGTGAGGTGGACACGTTCAAATCTAGAAGGATCTCATTCCAGAGGGCAGTACTGAGAAGGACAACTTCCAGAGTGCCGATAGAGGATACTGTTTGATAGAAAGAATCAAGAGCACCCAATCCTGCCAGATCAGATTGGGCAGGTAAATACAATGGGAGACAGGTTGTCCTTCAATTAAAATTGCTTCTCTGCTCTTACTCATTTACAGAGTGAACTGAGCCTCTTGGGTAAAGAAAGCACAGAAAACTTCATTCAGGTTTTTTATCATACTATCCAAACTTGCCTACTTTGGATAGCATGATTTTGGACTATCTTCAAGGTGGAAATGAGAGCTATTTGCCTCCTAGAGCTTAGCTCTGCCCATTCTACTTTTTTTGCGGGGGGCGGGGGGGGGAAAGAATCATGCTGCTTAAAAATGGGCCATAATAATCAGATAGAAAAATAAACCAAATGTAACTACTGTACATTTACTCAAGACAATGCAAAGTTACTCCTTTATAAAATAAAGGGTAACAACATGGAATACGTAGCTTGGTAACGTCAGTGATAAAATAGTCTTGAAATACTAGCTGCTTATAGGCTGAATATGAGTCAGTAGGATGTTACTGCAAAACAAAAAAAAAGTAAATTCACTTTTTGGCTTATTCAATAGTTTCAAAATCATGAGAAGTAACTGTAATATTACGTACTGATCACCTCTTCCACCCTTTCAATATTGAGTCCAATTCTGGAAGCACACTTTAAAATTAATTTAGATAAATTGGAATAGGTTCAGAAAAGGGCAATGTGAATAACCAGGAAATTATAAACAAAATCTTTGAAGACAGAGTGAAGGAACTGGAAATGTTTATCCTTGAGAATATGTGATTTATGTATGGATATAACAGCACTTGAAAAATATCTAAAAACATTTGAGAGTTAAGACTTGTTTTCTATTATTCCAGAACAGAGAACCCAAAATAGATTTATTTATTCCAGGAAGAAAGATTCCTGTATATAATGATTATAACAACTTCTTATCTCCTTTTACATCTCTACAAGTAAAACTTTCCATAGAGGATAGGTCATTTAAACCTATTAAAACTGAATGAAACAGGAGGTTTTGGAGTAAGATTAAAACCTTAATCTTCTGCTTCATTTGGAGTCTGTTCAGAGTCATCTTTCTTCATTCTGCCAATCTGAAGGACTGACAAAGCAGATCTTCTAGGATGGCATGCTTTATCTCAATAGCACATTCTATAGAACTTATAAGACATGCCAGGAAGGATTGCTATCTTAATACCATTGCATAATAATCATTGTTGTACACAAATAGCAAGTTTGAGACTGGAGAGAGAGACACACTTCATATCACTCATTGGCTCCTCTGATTTCTCCTTTCTATCCCCAATTCTGCCTTTTAGAGCACAATCATAAGGGCACCAACACTGTCCATGAGGAAAATCCAGGCAAGATTCCATAGACATCTGCTTTTGATGCTTGTGTGGAAAAGAAGCCTTGGGCAATCTTCTATTTAGCTACTCCCACTACAGCTGTCAGTGGAAGCCAGAGTTCAGTATGTTAATGAGGTAAAAAAAAATCCTCCTTTAAAGTTACACCCCTCACTTCCCAAAGGAGACATGCATCAAACTATTTCATTTTAGTGCGTCTTACTTCCCTGGAGTCATCCCCATGTGATTGCTGCCAAATAAAACATTGCTAAGGAGAACATATGTAACACAGACCAGAGGGGTCAGGTCTGAAATCATTCACAAATGGAAGCTAAGGCTTAAACTTTCTGCTCTTAATCCTAATGA